>JAMPIT010000583.1:1310000-2620000 GCA_026261815.1 Monarcha castaneiventris obscurior
TACTTAAACGAGTCACATTGCATTACAACACCCTTGAATCACAGAACCATAGAACCATTAAGGCTGGAAAAGACCTCTAAGATCACAGAGTTATCATCAATATTGGATCATTTTCACTGCCCATGGCAGAGGGTTGGAACTAGGTGATCTTTAAGGTCCTTTCCAACCCAAACAGTTCTGGGATTCTGCAAATTACGCCAGAAGATACACTGCAAATAGGAATGAAAATCTTGCAAAACATTAAGGTTTGACATTTAAGGGGCATTCTAATAAAGTTTGAATACAAGGATGATTCTAGAGATTTATTGAAAAAGGTAATGAAAAACAGCCATAAATTTGCTTGGAAATCTGGATGAAAACTCACAGCTTTGTTTTTGCACTGTTCACTTGCTCTGAGTCCTGATGATCAACTGAGAAATTTGGCTGTGGCACTGAGGCTACTGTGAGGGCCTTGGAAGAGTTCAACAAAAACTCCAGTGCCTAAAGGAAATTATTAATTTAACATCCGGTTGGAAAGGCAGCACCTTCTGTGCCCTCTAATGCCAGGGTGAGACTCTCTTCAGACTTAAAAATCACTGAATCTCAGACTGGTTTGGGTTTGAAGGGACCTGAAAGATCATCTGATTCCAGCCCGCTGCCATGGGCAGGGACACCTTCCACTGTCCCAGGCTGCTCCAAGCCCCAATGTCCAACCTGGCCTTGGGCACTGCCAGGGATCCAGGGGCAGCCACAGCTTCTCTGGGCACCCTGTGCCAGGGCCTGCCCACCCTCCCAGGGAAGAATCATCTCCATCATCTCATTTTGCACAGCTTTGGTTGTATTTTGTTGGGTTTTTCTCTTGTTACCAGACTGTCCCAGAGGAGTCAGCTTCTTCTGTATCCATTTAGCGGCTCTTGGGAAGCTGTTCATTGGAGCTGAGGCTGGATTCTGATTACGCAGTAATCACTTCTGTATCAGCACTGAATTGCTTTTGAAAACTCGGTTTGTAAGTCCCTTATACTAAACCCAAAGTGGCTGTACTAAGGTAAAGGAAACAAAATGGGAAATGCATGGATTCCAGGTTTCTTTTTTATTTTCCCTTCTATTTCATTTTCAAAGGATCACTCCCTTACTTAGTCTTTCTAAAGTAAGCTTCACCCTGAGTGGAATTTCCAGAGGAGTTATAAACTCCTGAAAAATGGGGTTTATAACAGAAATGTTGGCAGTTGGCTCTTAAGAGTAGAAGATCTCCCAAGCACCACTGTAATATAGTAGTCTCTAACTACTCTAATTCTGGTGAAAAGTTACTGTAATGTGACTCCCTATCTATACCAGGCCACATCATTTCTCTTCTTTATGGTCCTCATTATGGTAAGGAAAATGCATGTCCCCCTAGAGAGAGCTGCCAAAAGAAGTTCTAAGCACTTCTAAGCCGTGTTTCTTTTCCATCAGTGGCTGAATGTAAGGCTAGGAGATCTAATGTGATTACTGTAATGTGAAGCACTATCAATCCTCCTGGCACAGAATTCTAACAGAAGTTAATCTGTGGTGCCTTTTCCCTTGAGCGATTCCCAGGTGTTTTAATGAATAATGTCCCTGGGCAACACTCACTCATCCCAAAAAACACAGCTACCTGTAGGATGGACAAAGCATCCTTTCTCCATCTTCGGTGCTGTTACTCTCTCCATGTTCACAGGGGAGAAGGCAAACAGAAAGCAGGTTCTCAGCTGAACACAGAGAACATGTTCCTAAAATTAACTACCAAGTGGGAGGCACAACAGTTTTGCATCAAATGGTCTCCAGATACTCCCTATAGGTACATCAAATAATTCCTTATAGTGAGCCAACTGTATATGTGCTTCTATTAGAAAACAGAATTCCTGGTGTTCATGCTATTATTCTTTTCTGGAACAGCACCACAACCACACAATGCCTCTGTTCTTACTGCAGTTGCTTTTGATGTTTTTTTATGCTGGGGGGAGTGAAAAGATGCAGATATTATTTTGAAAAAATTAAAATATTTGATGAAAAAATATATTTTACATGAACATTTCCAATACTGTTAAGTATTCTTTCTTCGCACTTGCATTTTTCTAGTATTAAATTAGAGATTTTTGATGTAATGTTTGTGTTCATGAATACTGTGTGTTTATGTGTGTTAGAGGGAGAGAGAATTTATGCACATAAACTGTCATTTCAAGGTCAGATTGTGAAATGCAATTGCTATTAATGACAGTAAACAAGAGAGGTGGATAAATATGGGTAGCTTTTAGCAGATGAGCAGCTTAGACCATTACTTAATATTTTTTAGAACAGACAAAAGTTTTTTTGATATGCAGTGGAAAACAGTAGCAAAGGCAGAGCAAAGTCAAAGCTATAATCAGAATGTACTGTGATTAAAAAAAGAATAAATCAGATGGATATAGGAGATTATGACCATCTGTATATTTTTGCCTCACACATCACTCCCACGCTGGCTTGAGGCCCCCAAAAAATCTCGTTCCCAACATATTTGCCCAGGAACACATCCCGTTTCAGCCTGGTGGGGTGACCCATTCCACAAAGCAAGCAGCTCCAAGGAGCCTGATCAATATTAACAGCCAGGCAAAAAGGGATTTACTAGAGGGGGATGGAAGGTGCCTTTCACCCACAGCACATCACCTTGGAAAATCTCCTTTTGCACCAGGTGAGTGAAACTTTCCTGCAGTTCCCTGATAGTCCACCTGTAACACACTGCTCTGGCCAGGTCCAAAACAGCTGAGAGGACCTGGCCAGTCCTCAGACCTTCCTTTCCAACACAGAACACGGGAAATTCCTGTACAATTCAGAGTGAGATGTGACTATAATGTAACTGCATTGGTACAGAAGATTCACTGGTTTTCGGTTCTGGCTGTGAATAAATTTTTGTCCATATCAAAGCAAGGACAACCATTTATTTTATTTTGTCTAGCTCTGAAAACGGAGCTAAAAGTGACCTAACCGTCTTTCCATCCACTTGATGGTGCTGTTCCTAAAATACACACGACATTGTGAACATGAGGAAATGAAATCCATAACTTTACTCCACATCAATTTTCTCAGAGTCTGCTTTAGATACAAAAGCTACACCATTCTGTCATTCCGGTGTTCCCTGCATTTTCAATTAAGTGCAGCAATTTTTATCCCCCTCCTAATGACCAAATCTTTTAATCTTTCCTTAAACTGCAAAGCAATGTGACACAGCCAGTGAGGTCACTTGCATAATTAGAATGACTCATCTGACAAAGTTTGTCAGATCAGCATTTCTGAGGCAGGATTTGAATTTTTGCCAGAAAAGGACTCTGCAAATTTCACACCCTGCTCTTCAACAACTCAAAACTTTGTGAACTCCCCCATTCCCCCTCTCCTTACATACAAGATTAAACCACGAGTATTTGGGTTATGTCTGCATTTGGGGGAGTATCAGTGGGCAGCTAAAAGTGCTAAAGATTAAAGATGCGGGGCTAAATAATGTCAGGAGGGCACAGCAGTGGTGCAGGCAAATAGATTATCTAAGGAGGATGTATTATGCAGCTGAATCAGGGGTTTATGGTGGAAACCATGCCATAATAAACCCCATTTAATGACCCAGAATTAATACAGGGTAATGTAACATGCACAGCATAATGGAATCTTGCAGAGGTTAAAAAAAAAAAAAAAAAGACAAAAAAAGAGAAAAAAAAGAACTATTTGTTGTGATTCCTAGAAACAGAATTAACTACCCATAGACTTTTCTATAGCAAGAGTAAAACAATCAAGTACTTAAATTACTGAGAACTTGGTGGGAAAGCCCACATAAAGAATGGTTGCTTTGAAATAAAATCATGCAAAAAATATTTTTAGATCTTGGTACTTTACATTTATCAATAAATATTTTATGAAGTTTCATCCGAGAAGTTATTTGAACATGGGATAAGCCTGAATAATTAGTCTGCAGCACATATCACGAATAAAACAGATTACTTGGGGGAAAAAACCAAAACAAAAACAAGAGTAAAAATGCCAGGCCTGCTTAAGACACAAAATGAGGACTTGAAATGAGGCACTGAAATGACATTAACCTTGATTAAGGTTACTGCTTAAAACTGATTGTCAACACAGGATCTTTCAATGCATTACCCTTATTCCTGTTCTTATAGTTCATCTTAATCTGAATGGAATTTTAATGGACTTTAAAAAACACGTTAATAATTACATGGAAAAAGAAAGTGTCAGAATCAGATATAAATTCTTCACATGGTAATTTTCTCTTCATTTCATTCTCCCCTCTGCAGTGGCTTTGTTCCATTAAAGCAGGCCTTGTCCATAACTGTCAGGCTCTGTGCAACAATTTCAGGCAGAGCTTTTTGGGTCACTCAGCTTTGACCATCTTGGATCTTGTTGTTTTGTGTGAAGGCTGGGCTCTGACAGGCTGACATGATTGCCATGTGTTTTCTTCTGCCTCTTTTGAGCTTCTCTGCACCAGACAGAGCTTGGAGCCCCTGCTCTGGTACCACCAGCCTGACACACCCCATCCTGTTGGAGACTGATCACCCTCCCTGCCAGGCTGAGGGGATCAGTGAAGGCATGGCCATGTCCTTTAGGGATCTCTGTGGCATTGGCTGCTCAGGGAAATGGACGATAAAAACATCTAGGGACCTGTTCCTTCTCATCCAACACTCCTGGATGGTCCTTTGCTACCCCAGGGCCTGTGGCTCTTCAGCCTGGCTGCAGAACTGGTGCATCTCAGTGCTTTAGAGTGCAAAGGGGTAACTCTGTAGAGGCACACAAAGTTCAGATTTAGCTGCATTCCAAATCTGCCCAGAATCCCCAGGTACAGCCCCGTGTGCTCAGGACTTTGTGCAAGTGTCCCAGTGCTTTGGTGCCAACCACAATGGTGCTGCCCAAACCCATCTCTGGCTCTGCCTTCACTGCCCACCACGGGAGCAGTCATGGAGAGGCCACACAGGATTCCTGCCTGCTCTTTGCCTGGGCTGCATTGGATGCAACCACTAATGAATATTTAGTCCATGGGACCAAATGAAAACTGCTCTGAAATAAGCCTTGACATTCCCCTATTGTGGGTAACCTCTTATTTGGCCTCAAAGACGTGGTCTTGTGTCACATCATTTGATACTGTAGCTATAGAAAATGTGTGGGTACTGCTGTGCATTAAAAAGGGAAAGAATAATTGAAATCAGGAGTAAAAGTATAGAAAAAAATAAAAGGGTTGTAATAAAAGACATATTATTATGTTACATCAAAATAAATTTCAAGCAGTGAACAATGAGGGAAAAAACAGTCAAGCACTTTAACACTTTTGTTGATGAATAATATCTTATATGAGTAGGATCATCTATGATTTTGAAACTATATTAACTTTTAGAAATATGCAAAGCATTGGTTAGTGTCTGAGCAACCACACAGCTGCTACACACAAACCACACATGAGCTTCCTGACAGCTAAAAAATGGCAAAATTTTATTGTAGACCTAGAACTGTAACCACTTTGTTCTTGTTGTTTAGTTGTAGTTCAGTAGTACCTGGAGACCATAAAAAGGAAGAGACAAGACTATTCTAGAAACACCACACAACCCCCCTGCCACTGGGTGTTCAACTGCACAGAGCCCCAGGCCAACTGGGGCAAATCCCAAATCTGAACTCACATGGGGCTCTGGGACTGATGGGTCACAGAGGTCCTAAATGGAAAAGTAGGATACACAAGTCAGTCCACACCTCAACCAGCACACTGCCCTTCTCAGAAAGAACGTGCAGTTGTGGTTGAACTGTGACCAAATTTCTATGATAAAGCTTGTTGAGAATGATGCCATTGGATCCAGAATAGAAAATCATTGCTAACCAGATGGTGAAAGTGTTATTTTTTATAATACAAGCAAGGAAAAGTTATTCAACATATATCACATTCCAGGGCTCATCCAGTCCAGTTCTGTATTTACACTGCAAACCTCACAAGCCACTTCAAAAGAGGCCCAAGCAGAACTCTTGCCCTGCACATCAGTTTTGCACCTGCAGATGGGAAAGCAGGAGTTCCAAACAAGATTCCTCAGTGGAAAGACCTGGGTTGAAGTCAAGTAAGAACAAAAGGACAGTGCTGCAGTAAAGAAGAATTCTGCATCCAGAATTTTCACCTGGATAGGACTAAAATCCTTTGCTGTAAATGTTTGCAGCACTGGAGTACCACAAAAGCTTTAGGCTTCCCAGCTGTTGATGAAAAGGAAGAACAGGACTGAGGACATGCTAATTGTAGTACCAGTGAAGAAATCAAACAGTGAAAAAATTGGGTTTAGTGAAGCCTTAAACACTAGCAGGATTACAAAAATAGTACAGCAAATTGGGCATATTATTACAAAACATAAGGCTTTCTCTGTACAGCTAACTGGTGGTATGTGACTTTCTGTTATGAACAGAGTGTAAAAACTATTAGAAAGAAATGAAACATTTTTAAAACAGCCAGGAAAAAAAAAAAGGACATAACCTTGTGTTTGCAAATAGTCCTTCTAGAAACATCTTTAAACATCTGTAATACGTGGATACCAAAATAAATTATTTTTTTCTATTCTGCTGAAAAAACTCATACCTTTGCTAACGAATTTCACAAAAACTTAAACATCATTTGATTCCTTCTTTAGCCCTGAAAATAGGACATAAGCAGAATAGTCACTTTGCTGGTCCTCCTCAGAAAATCACTTAATCCGATTGTTTTTTTCTTAATCTTAAATGAAAGGAAGTGAATTAGTTCTTAACTTACACAAAGTCTGAACAAATACTGTAATCAAGAAATGTGGTCTTGTTTTTCTCTCAGAAATCCTTGAATAGAGCATAGATTTAAACTTTAAAGCATCTTGATGACATACTTAACATAAGCATTTAGTTTGTGGCTCGTTAGTCTTGTTTTGGCTTTAGAGTTTTGAGATGTATTGCTTAGATTTGATTATCCATTACCACTGGCCTATAGGAGAGCACAGTGGCTGAAGCAGTGAAAATTAAGCAGCAATAGCAAGAAGTAGATCCCAAATTAAAAGAAAAAAAAAAAAAGAAAGAAAAAAAGGACCTGATTTGTATTGTTTACTGCTGTTTTTGTTTAGGTTGTTAAAAATACTTTTAATTCCCAGTCTTTCAGTTTATGACATTTCTGGAACTGTTTGATCCTTGTCAGCGTGGCAAAGGCTCTGGCTACCAGGGCAGGATGTTCAGCCCCACAGGATGGTCAGTCCAGGGTGCTCTGGACTCCCTGTTCCCTCTCAGAGCATCTCTGGCACACCTTGAGAAAACCCCAGCTGAAAGGCCAAGGGTAAAGCTCAGGATCTGGTAGAAAAGTCTGAAGAAGCCTTCAGTGGGCAGCACTCCTCTGCACTGTATTTTGTGTCGTGTGAGGGAAGAGGGATCTCATCAGAAAGAGAAGAGGCTTTGTCAGACGTTTCACATGGGTACATGCCCCTGAGCATGAGTGACACCTCACAGGAGGTCTAAAACCTTACCTGAGACCTGAAAAGGAAGCAGAAATGTCCTTCCTCGGTCTGTGCTCCTGGGATAATTGTGGGCTCCTCATCATCCTTGCCTCATGAGCAGGAACAAAACAATCACCTCTTTATAGATCCCCCCCTGTGACACCTGAGGGTACCTGTGCCACAGAGCCACTCGGGAGCGCTCCTTCCCAGGCATCTTGAATGCTGTCCTTGAGGATGGAGGGGAATCCAGGCAAGCTGTGGACATGGATAAGAGAACATCAATGAGCCTCAGCTCCCTAAACCATATTGCTGAGAAAAGTCCAGGCAAAGGAGGAGCTCCCAAAACACACTGGGGGTCAATACAGGCTGTGCTCTGCCAGCATAGAGAGCTCATCCCTAGAAACCGGCGGTGCCTGTAGCACAAAGGAACAATGTGGAAACTGACAAGCTGCTCTGAAAGTTTCTCAGAGCTCAACTTGGACGCAATCACTTTGTACCCTTGAGGATTTGGTTTGTACCCATGAGAAATTTGAACATCAACAGAAGCAAGAACCCAAAACAACAGATGTAGGAAGCACAGCTTGCTCTAGGAAGGCTGTTTGCTTTAGATTGTTTTAGATGGGTGTTATTGCAGGTAACCAGTAGTTTTGTAGGGTGTTAACATAGAAGCCAATGGGGACACAGCACAAGGGCCAAGAAACTGTATAAAAGAGGCTCTGTAGAATTAAAGATGCTTTTTGCCTTCTGAACAGAGTTGGTGTGCATGATTGGTGTCGCGTCCATCCCAACTGCGACAGAACGACGTGTGCAGGATTAGGAGATTCCTTTTGAGGAGCACTGGGGGAAACGGTGTGTGCTGCCCATGGCTCTGTCACAGCTGGGCTGGCTCGTGTTCAGAACACAGTGATAATGCCACTGCTGATGGTCCATAAACTCAGGAGCCACCTCAACAGCAGTGGCTGTGATGGGCATGTCAGTGCCTGACTGCTTTTGCCACAGATTTATGGAATTCTGGGAAGCCCATTGACTGCTGGATTAGGAGGGAGCCTGGAAACAAAAATCCAATATCTCCTGGTCCTGTGAGTGGAGACTCTGAGCTGCAACAACTCCATGGTGCAGATCAATGTCTGGGTATTTTACTTTATGTGGTTTGAAATGAAATAGGGGCTCCATAGTTAAATGCACTCATTCTGTCAAGACCACTCCAGCTTCAATTTTTCCTTCATGACTGTAAAAAGATCCAATTTTTGCTATGAAGTCTGAAAAATTATATCAACTATCAGGGTAGAATTAGACCTGATAGAAGCTTGGTGATCTTGAAAAGTGCGAGATATATCTATTTTTCATTGTAAGATTTTAGCTTTCCACTGGGCTTATTAATTTTTGCACTTTGTATTGTATTCTACCCATTTTTTTAATAAATAAGGCTAAGTAAAAGACCTTTATTCCAAATGTTCATTTCTGTTGCATTTATTTTTAGCTTCCTGATGAATTTTTTTTTTTTTTTTTTTAAATAAAATGGACAGGAATATAAAGGATGGAAAAATCCACAGTACCCCATTCAGAGGCAAAGAAAAGAGTAAATACATTCATTGCTTTCCTCAGAAGAAATGCATTGTGCAGCTGCTGTGGAATACAATATTGAGATGAAAATGAAACTGCAATGGAAATGGAATGAGAAATAGGTATTTGCTTCTGGGTGAGCGCAACAAACCTATCAGCTACATAGTTAAAATCAGCAGCCCCATCTCCCCAATTCCTGATGACTAAATAAACCACAGGTAAAAAGACAGGGGAATAAGACAGAAGGAAAGGAGGGAAATGAAGCTGCCAAATGAAAGAGAAGTGTTTCTGCAAAGGTCACTAAGGGACAAGATTAGTTTGGAGTAAGCCAATACTACAGTGTAATTTGCAATATTTTCAAACACTTCAGAATAAGCATTCCTTGCTATTTTTAATACAGGCTTTGAGCCATGACTATCTAAATGGAGAGACGAGGCATTAAAAGTTCACAGGGCTTGATATTGCCTGTAAAGAGGGAGCCCCTACAGAATTTTATTTTATTAGTAACCTTTATTAGCCTTGTAGCCACTGCTGATTAAAGTATTGTGGCATATCTGTCAGCAGCAGGAATGCACGGGGATTATTAGCAACTGCATTTAAAAGTCTAAGAGCCAAGAGGTAGAGCCACAAGCCTGGAATACTAATTCCCATTTTTTTCAGTGTATACAGTCAGAGGATGGATAATAGCTTACTTGTCTCCTTTTATTGGCATGTTTATCTGTCCTTTTGCTCTTCTCTCTCACTGTGTAACTAAGACAACAGAAAATAATACAAAATATGAGGCACCTAAAAGCCTGGGTCCAATTGATTTCAGTGCAGAATATCCAGATTTGGCTGGTCAAACATAACTTCTACCCCTGTAGACAAATGGCTCCATTGGAATATATAAGCTCAAGCTGCTCATGGGCAAATATGGACTAAATACTGATGGCAAAAGTGTATTCAGCAGAGGAGGCCTTTTAGAGTTCTGTTTGTAGACATATTCCAGGTCTTTACTGAAGGATTTTGTTTATCATGTGAGGAATCTTTTGTAGACATAACTTCCATCCCAGCTGACTCAAATTTCTTCACTGAGATTATTCACAGTTCACAATTCACATTGAGCTGTATAAGCAGCTGAGTCACACTGCATTCTTTAATCTTGGAACTTAATAAATTACTTAATAGATTAAGAAATTTAAGCCCAGATTAGTTTTTGTGATGCCCAAAGCAATTTTTTTCCCCCCATGACTTTGCTGTAATTACAGCAAAAGCCTCTTTCCGTCAATATTCAAATTAATGGACTTTCTTTAGTATAAATCCAAGGAAAACATGAATGACATTAACAATCTGGTTTGAATTAAACTCCACTTGGAAATGGATAAATGCTTATGAACAATATCTTTCAATATTTATGATGCTCCACTCATAGCTACATTTCCAAAAATCCTGAGACAAGGTAGGCAAAATTAGCCTATTGCTATGTTACTCTATTGCTGAGTTAGGAAAACAATCTGAGTACAGTTCAGGTGATGGAATCTCTTTGTTGTAGATCACAGTGAAAAACCTCGGAAAGATTTATCTTTCCTTCCTGTGACAGAAAAGTTCTTCTGTCTGACACAGAGCTAAAACTGGAGGGTCATAAGCCACTGCTGAGATTGAATTTTAAGGAACAAAGAGATGTTTTCTACCCAAAACAAGCCTCAACTGTGAATGGTGACTAGAGATCGCCAATGATGCTTTTGCATTTTTTGCTAGAAACCCTTTTATGAGGCTGAGCATGACAGTGTGGTAGAAGGATATCAAAGTTTAAAGTAAGTAATCTTTAAAATAACATGGATAAAACATAATCATAGGTAAAATTGTAACATTTTTTGTGGATTCTAAATAAATATCATGTACTCATAATTAATGAAATCAATGAATATGATGAGTTAGCAAGGTATAGATTAAAATTCTAATAAGCATAATAGAAAATGTCGCTGAAGGTAATTAAAAAGCTCAACATTGTCTTCCAAAGTGCTTGTGTAAACACCTGACTGCTCTATGTCTGCAATCGTTGTGTAATTTAAAGCTGACAGTCTTGCCCAGTTTAAAATTGGTATGAATGTATGTATTTGCCTCTAAATATTTGGTAATAAGCCGTGGTAATTTAGCATGCTTTGCTTCTTGATGACTTAATGATTTTAGCATGTCTGTCTGTAATGCTTGCAATTCCCATGCAAGGTTGGGTTTCACTGTGTTCCTGCAGTTAAATGTTGTGTTTCTCTGTATTCCAGGAGCCCTTGAAGCCTCTGGCTCAGAGGAAATGCTCCTGCATCCCCTGGAAGTGTGTGAGGTGTGATCAGGGTCTGGCACCACCTTCCACCATCCCAGACCTGAACAGGCAACCCCAACAACCCTCCTGGCAGTACCTGGAGATTCGAATCTCCCTTCCTAAACCTAACATGTCATTGGGATGAATATAATGAATCACTATTATTTCTCTGCTGAAGCAAAAAGGAGTCGAATTAAATTTGCCCAGCGCTTTCCAGCCCTGTGTAGCACACGTATCATGCTCTCTAATATGGATTACTGTGATTTTTCTGCTCTTGCTAAGAAGAGCCATCTGTATTCCAGTTTTTCATCTGCTCCTATTCTTTCTGCTGTCCTGTTCAGAGACCCCCTGTCAGTTCTTCAGGAAACTTCCTGTAAAGCACAGAATTAGTTACTCTGATTTGCATTGTCAATGCAGGAGGTCCTGAATGTCTAAGTAAATTCCATCCCACTCTCTGACTGATAATGTAATACTTGCAGTGGTATTGTCCTATCACAAAGACTTTGTTTCATTCTTTTGCTAATTTTTCTGCTGTGGTTTGTGGTTCTTTCATCACCTATTTCTTTTATTCTTCTATTTTATTCATGGCTTTTGGAGCAATTTCATTATGGCCTTGCCACTTGGTCTGGCCTCATTAAATGACATAATAAACTGTAAATTTTGGTCTCAGCTTAACTTTTCCTAAGATAGATATAGCTTTTCTGTTCAACTAGTCAGTGTTGCTTTCATAAATAGTCTGGATTTAAACTGTTGCAGTACTGTGTTAAAAATCAGACAAGTGAATCTATAGGCAGATGAATTCCAAACCACAATTTTGACTAGGATTTAATGCATGTAAATTCATCAGCCTGGAAACCATTTGGGGATAGTAAAACGAGGAATTTAGAGGAAACATTGATGCAGCACAGCCTGAAGAACTCAAAGTTGCAAAATATCTTCTATACTGCAAAAACTCATGGTAGTGCAGATTTGTCAGAAAACATCTGCAGTTCTCAACACATCTCAGTGATTCGAAAAATGGCCAATATTTTGTCTATTTTGCTGTCCAAACCAGTTAACAGAAGCTTAAACTACCTGCTTTAGGTCCACCTAGAGATTACTCAGATTTGATGGTAAAGTTTGCTCAGCCTGCAAAAAACATCTGTGGTCTACAGAGAAACAGAATTTTTATTTACTTCAAAAGAGATAAACTAACATTTTGATAAACACAAACCTCCACCAGGGCACACTATCACAGATGACAAAAAACCTTTTCCAACAGAGGCTTGCTCTCCAAATTCTGTACCAAACCATTCAGTTGCATTTAAGTAAAAATAACTCATCGAGTTACCTCCCTAAGTTTGCAAAGATCTGTTTCCTCAAGTCTGTCCCTGGCTGAGTGCTAAACCAGGAATTTCTTCTCCTAAGCCAGAGCTGAACCTATTCACAGTGCCCAAATGAGCAGCACCAGAGTTTCCATCCATGGCTCTACTAAGAACTGTCCCAAATCAGAGGTGACTCTGTCACATCAGAGATCAGCAGTGTGAGAGACAGCAGAAAGCAGAGGTTTTTCAAACAGGGTCTAATTCCATGATCTGCAATAGGCCCTCAGTGGAAGTAAAAAGAACCAAGGGCGCGGCACTCTGAGCTTCCACCTCACTGCCAACATTTGCTCAGTTTATTCACTTTTTGAATTCCTCCTTAACTGGTTTTGATATCGCATTGAGCTTTCCTGTTCAAACTGAAGTTTTGCCTGAGAATTACATAAAATTACACAGACTATGAAGACTGCATCCCTGCCCCTTTTCTTCAGAATATAAGGAAAATGTGTTTGCTCTTTGGTGAGGGTTCTAACCACAGCACATGCAGATTCATGATCTGTGAGAATTCCACCTAAGAATTTTAGAGACTCTTAGCTTTTAAGTATCTCATCAAAACAGAATGTTTTCTTCCATTTGCTTGGATTCCTTGTTGTTTAGGGAATATTTCAGCTATAATGTTCAGGTTCTTCTATAGGGTCACGATTCCTTGAGCACTTACACAGATCAATTCCTATTGCACTATAGTTAGCCTTAGTGATATTTGCGTATGGAAAGTAAATTTGCATATCTATAGACAAATGTAAATTAGATAATGTATTAAAAATGCATTAAAAATAGAAATACAATTATACTAGCACATCCTTGAAGATGATTGCTACTATTCACTTTAAAAACACATGACATGACAACATAATGTGCACTTTATTTGGCTGTTGTGGGAACAGCTGTCTTTTAAGAGAACTATGAAGAACATATACAAAATTGGGTTTTTTCTCACTGTATGTAAAATTTTTTTTTGTTTGTTTCTTGTATTTGACTTGACTCAAATAAGTAAAGGTCCTTCTCAACTTTAAGCAGATATTAAAATCAGATTTTATTGCTACTGCAGCATCAAACCTGAGATGATGAACTACAGAGGCAGTGCTTGTGTTGGAGTTTTATCAGTACCTTCAGTATCTTCACCATCTGAATTTGTTAAGTACTTTGGTGTCTATTGCTGAATGCTGAAAAGCCACTTTCACCGAGTTTGTAAGGATGAATTTGTTGACATCAGAGGTGAGCTGTCACACTGCTCTCCTCAGCATGGTGAAGACCTCTTGGTATGTTTTCCTGGGCAAGAGGAACCGAAATAGATTTGTTTCCTGTTCAGCTGTCTCTCCACATAGTTCATTAAACATTGGTTTAAACTGGAACATTCCCTTAGCATTAACTTATTTTTTTTCTATGAAATCCTGCTCAATTATTTGCTTTAAGGCATGAACCAAATGCATTTGGGTACCTGATGTCACATTTACTTTTACTGGGTGAAGCAGAATGAGAGGTTATGGATCAGTCTGTTTCAGTTCTGAAACAGTCATAGCTGAAGAACTGTGGGTTTTTTTTTTTCAATTAAAAAAATTAAAGATAAGGTTAAAAAGACAGGTTTAGACTTTTTGGTGGAAAATTGGATTCAGAAGACAAATAACTATTACTGGTTTATCCAGAGAAACCAATGAGCCAGCAATGAAAAATTGCCATGGAGGGGTCCCACCAGGGAAGGTAGCTTTGATTCAGTGTCTTAATGTTCCTTTGGGACCTACTCAGAAAATTTTGGGAAAGGTGACAGTTTGGAAAATATACCAAAAATGTGTAGCCCCCTATGAAGAAAATGCTATCTGATAAATTTATCTGTGTATTCTATATAGAAATACATGTAAGTGTATATGCATAGTGTATCATAACCCTGGGTGAAACTCCTCCAACCAGCTCTGAGGAATTTATGTTCATCTTGGAGAGGTCTTTTCCAACCTGAATGATTCTGTGGTTCTGTGAAAAATTTTAACCCTAACGCTCAGCTTTTTATTAATGGAATTACATGAAAAGACATTTTCAGGTAAGTTTAAGCCCTGCACTTTTGAACTCTCTGTCTTTGTAACCTTCCCTTTCTTCCAAACCAGTGGACAAGGCTCTGTTTCCTACAGTGCATCTAAACCACTCCATCTTTCTTCTTGGATTGATGCCTGCACAGCTCACAGAAGAAGGATAATTTCTTTGTTAATTTAGGAGGATCAGAACAGCTTCAAACTGCACAAACTTTGGGACATGAGTATCCTGGAGTGAGGTGTGAGCAAGCAGGAATAAATAACATTTACCTGGGAGTTTAGCCTTTGGAAGACAAGGCTGAAGAAAAGTTAAGCCAGTCTAGCCTTTATACCTCCTTTTCATCATCCCAGATTTTTTTAGATCACAAAGTACTAAAACTAAACCTGGAAGTGGACTACAAAAACATTAACTCCTGCATCTCTCGTGCCAATAATTAATGATATTCTAGAAAAATCCTACTTTGAGCACAAATGGATTAATATCTGTAATGGCACACTCTTGTTCTAAAAACATTAATATGGAAAGTGCTGTGCTAAGCCATAGTCTGCTTAGAAACAGACATTATAATAAAAGAGCTGCGACTGTAGATGCACATTTCCAAAAATCTCTTTAATGCACTTGTTGCGGGGTTTCACAGCAAACAGCTGGTGGGTTTATATCCCGAAAACACACGTGCCCTATTTTGAAAAATGGTGTACAGAGGAACTGCTGTGAGCATGCTGGAAACAAGAAGCAGAGCTCACCCTTCCGCTGAGGGGCAACACTGGCATCGTGCTTTTAAACAACCCTCGCATCCTCCCCTACAACCTTCCATGGGTAACTTACATGGAAGAGAAGTAAATGCTTATCTTCACAGATAAGGATTAAGAGGCTGATTAGGAGAATGAATAGGTATTTTCTGCCAGACTAATTATTTCTCACCTTCTAATGTAGATGGTTTGCACTATTTCATTTTATCTTTAAAATATGCTGCTGAAAACACCCAGTGAGAAACTGCCCTACAATTTGTGTAAATGAATGGAGAGGTTGCAGCACCTTTGTTGCTACAGTGCATGAATTTATTAGAGGTTATGCAGGGTTTTAGAGAATATTGGTGTCTGTAGAACTTCTTGATGAGTTTGAGGTATAAATACGTCTATGCTTTGAAACAATAAATAAGAAAACACAAACATAAATTAGAAAATAATACATGGACACAATAAGAACTCTGGGAATGGATTCCAACGCTGATCAGTTATTTCTGAATAATTCGTTGTTTAATCAATAGTTATAAAAGAGGGTGAGAATTGATCAAATGCTGTACAATATGAGAATGTCTTGGGAAATATAGATATACAGATCCATTTTTAATTTCAGAGACACTGCAATCTATTATTATGTCTGTATACAATACGTTGATGTGAGACTGCAAGAAAAAAATGCCATTACGATTACTCATTCATAGCATTTGCCTCAGTTAAAAGAATTGATTTTCCTATTTATTTGACTTGTGATGTTAGAGTTCTCTGTGACTTGCTCAAGAAAGTAATCTCCAAATTTCACAGAAAATTTGGCATTTGGAATGACAGTGAAAATAATGGAAAGCAACAAAACTTTTTGCAGCAAAATTTAATGGAGAAGATAATTATTTTTCTCAGTGCTACTCCTACTTATCTGAAGACATTCCTAAGTCTTGTTTCAGTGATGTCTTAAATGAATCCTCTGACACAGGAGGATTAGGATTCAAATTCAAGTAATCTCAAGGTTTACCAATATATTGGGTGATTACAACCATCACTGTCTAGCCCTGGCACAGGGATGTGGTGGAGTCACCATTCCTGGAGGGATTTAAACACGTGAAGATGTGGCACTGGGGACACTGGTGGGTGCTGGGGTTGGCAGTGCTGAGTTAATGGTTGTACTCAATGATCTGGAAGGCCTTTTCCAACCCAAACAACTCAGTGGTTCTGCAGAGACCACTAGGATTTGGAAAGAGAGAATTCCTGAAATGTTCTGGCCAAAGGTTCAAGTAATAACTGTGGGGGAGCCTGAAAGTCTCCTTGAATTAACTGAATTTCCTGGTTTTTTTGCTAGGTGCTGTGAAGCTGGGAGAATACAAAGGGATGAAAAGGAAAGATTGTTGCATGGAAAATGCTGGTTTAGGACCCAAAAGGTACAGGATTAACCATAATTCAAAGTTAATATGGAATCACAGAATCACTGAGCGGGTTGGGTTGGACAGAGTCTTAAAGCCCATCCAGTGGCACCCCTGCCATGGGCAGGGACACCTCCCACTGTCCCAGGCTGCTCCAAGCCCCAGTGTCCAACCTGGCCTTGGGCACTGCCAGGGATCCAGGGACAGCCACAGCTTCTCTGGGCACCCTGTGCCAGGGCCTGCCCACCCTCCCAGGGAACAATTCCTGCCCAATATCCCATCCAGCCCTGCCCTCTGGCACTGGAAGCCATTCCCTGGGTCCTCTGCCAGTTTACAGCTGGAACAGAATGGGAATGGCACGGCTAAAACACAGAAAGGTTCAGAAATGGAACTGCATCAGAGATGGAAGCAGAGCTTAAAGATCATGATGCTCAGAAATCAAAAAATTTCAGTTGTCACATGAGAGAACTGAGTCATGATGGCAAAGCCTACTGGCACTATTAAATAATTTATAAAAATAATAAATATACTTGGTATGATGAAAGTTGAGAACAGTAACATAACAAGTAAGATGTAGTTAAATATTTTTCTACTAGTCTGATCTGAGTGGAAAACCTATTATAAAGAGGAGAAAAAGGTATATAAATAAGGAGAGAACAGGATACAAAATGTACTTTCTCCCCCTTAAGTCATGTTGGATAATCTCCTTCAGTTTGATGGGTATAGCAACCCATCAGAATTTTTTTTTTTTTATGAAAGCCTTTTATATAAGTAAACTTTTGGCAAACTTCATTTCTCTAGAAAAATTCGCATTTTATATAGCCATTGAAAAATCTTAAGAAAACTAATTGTATTTATTATTGAGCAATAGACACTAATTTTGACACTAATAGACACTCACAAGATTCCTAGCATTCCTTACTTCAAAAGCAGTGGTTTGAAATTGAAGGTTAAAATAATGACTTTTAAGGAAAGGATTTTTTTATCTCTGAAAAATAAGAAATTAAAACTACCTTCTGCCAGACAAGGTGATAGCCTTTCTTGTAAAAGCTTGAAAATTACTACACCTGAAGCCAATGGTCTCAATTACATAGAAATGTTCTGGTCAGATTATACTAAGTACAACTGAATCCTCATTAGTGTCCACAGCCACTGCTGTCAGGGCTTTGAACGAGGTGTGGGGATTCTGAAGCACCTTGTTCCCCAGGAGAATTTTCACTGCCTGTCTCCAGAACCAGCTCTGGTGCAGCGCTGCTCCTAATCTTTGATGGGACCTCTGGGAAAAGGGAGGCTGTGATGGGAAAGCTGTAATGCTGTAATCTTTAAAATTTTAGCACGAATTATTCTGCATCATATACTACACTGGGGGAGCACAGCTGGTCCTGGGTGTTCTGCTCACTTGTCTGAGCTGAGGGGCAGCCACAGCTTCTCCTGGCAGCCTGTGCCGGGGCCTGGCCACCCTCACAGCCAGGAATCTCTTCCTAAACAAAGATTTTCTTCTTAAAAAATAAAACCACACTGGTGAATCGTTTGAGGCAAATGCAGGAACGCCAGGATGAAAGCTTGCATTTGTGCTACCTTTTGTGTGAGGAAATGTGAGTCATTGTCACATGCCTGTGTCATCTTGTTATCCTGGGACTGACAGCTCCCAAAAATGCCTGAGAGACATTTCTTATAAACTCTACCGGCACATCTCATTTGTACTTGAGGCGTACAACATTGTAACTGAAGTTTAGGATGCTCCTACAAAGTCTAGATGACACCAACTCCAGGCATTTTCTCTCCAGGCACAGAGTGACACTGAACTCGACTGCTGTCAGCTGGAGCTGACCCTGCTCCAACGCCCTGCAGATGGATGTGGAACAGAAAAGGCAGATTTCTGTCTGTTGTAAAGCTTATGTATCTGGCAGAAATTCAATCTGGACCCTTCTCTAGGTATGTTTTACCTTCACCTCATGGCCTTAAACACAGTAATAAATACACATTAACACAATGGGGTAGAAGCAGGCACTGTGACTCCAAGCAGCCTCTGCTGGGTCATGTTTGTAGTTCACTACTCTCGGACTTGTGTAATTTATTAAGCAGTGTCCAGAGAGATCTAGTGAGTTTTCACACAGCTAACACAATTAAATATTAAAGGAAGCTGAAGTAAAATCCTGGATGTAAGTTAACTTACTGATATCTAAAATATATCCTAACATTCAACTTGCTATTTTTCAAGTGAATAAAAATTTACTTACTCTATACTACAGAAAAAATTTTAAACCACCACGTTCTAATAATGACAGAAAATAATTTGTAAAGCAGTTTGATAGTTAGTAAAGTGTTATCACTAGCTGGATAGACAGTACATTGCAGACAGATTAATGGCAGAAGGAGAAAACTTGCTGCAGACCTTTGGAATGGAAAATTTTCATGAGGTAATGCAGAAAGCTGTTCTGAGGTACCTTTGCATCATCAAGAGGGAATTTAATTTAGACGTTCAATAGTAGTGTCAAGCTCTGAGAAGCTCCTTGGACCACAACAGCAGCAATTAACAAATACATCGCTGGCAGTGAATCCATCCCACAGGGCAGGAGTTCAGAGAAAGCACCAATCTCCCGGCTGGTTTACATTTCATTTTTAGTGACCTAATTTCTAAACAATGATTTAATTTATAGCATTTTGTTCTTTTTCACCCAGAGAAGCCACTGTACCAAGTTTGGAAGGTGTAAGTCTGCAAAATCTGTTAATTGCAGCCTTTTCTTCTGTCTGGCACCGCAGATGGGGCAGGTCTCAATAGGCACCTTCTCTTAGGCTACATTAAGACCAACAATTGCATATTGAGTTTAACTGATCTGCAAGGGCTGCTGGCTGCATTAACACTGGGACTTTTATTGTCTAAAAGCTACAAGGAAGCTATAAAGTGACATATCCAGCATTGTGAAAACACAGCAACATTAAAAAGAACCATTATAGCTCCACTTTAGGTGCCTGGAACACATTAAGTGTCACAAGTAGCCACTTTTGTCTCACAATTGGGGATTATATATTGTTTGCTACATCAATCTTAACTAATTAATTCTAATTATTCTGTCATTTCAACCAAGTTGCTATAGACAAAGGTAAAATTTTTTTTTCTGAAGTTTCTAACAGAAAGGTGTTTTTTTTTGGTTTTTTTTTTTGTAAGCCAATTAGAACAAAAAAAATACCCCAACATTAAGAAGATCCAAACTACAGTTTAAATTAACAGGATTTATCAAGGAGAAGTTCTGATGGATTTTTTTGTTTGCTTTTAAAGTTTTAAACAACATAAATTTAATCTTCAAAGGTTTCTTTCATCTCCTTCTTCCCTCTTACGTTGAGGTAAAGCAAAAAAAAAAATCATAAGTTGTTATAGTAATTTTCCAGTCATGCAGCTTGGAAAATAAAAAAAAAAAAATAAACATTCCTAAATATTTTAAATTCCTTTTCCTCATATTTTTATGTATTAAGGAAACTCTGCACAATTGGAATGAAAAGCAAGAAAAAACAGTGAGTTTTTTATTTTACAAGTTCATCTTGCTTTGGATTTTGGTTTGGTTCCTTATAGCACTCATAGGAATGTTCTGTTTTCTAAGGAACACTTTGTTATGTCTCAGGCACTGACTATAACAGTATTAATATCACAGAATCCCAGGATCACTGAGGCTGGAAAAGCCCTCCAAGCCCTTTGAGTTCAAGCTGTGCTCAATGCCCACCTTGTCCCCAGCCCAGAGCTCTGAGTGCCACCTCCAGCCCTTCCTTGGACACCTCCAGGGATGGGGGCTCCAAAGCTCCCTGGGCAGCCCCTGCCAAGGCCTGAGCACCCTTTCCATGCAGAAATTCCTGCTGCTGTCCACCCTGAGCCTCCCCTGGCCCAGGCGGAGGCCGTTCCCTCTCCTCCTGTCCCTGTTCCCTGGGAGCAGAGCCCGACCCCCCCCGGCTGCCCCCTCCTGTCAGGGACTTGTGCAGAGCCACAAGGTCCCCCCTGAGCCTCCTTTTCTCCAGGCTGAGCCCCTTTCCCAGCTCCCTCAGCCGCTCCTGGGGCTCCAGCCCCTTCCCAGCTCCGTTCCTGCCCTGGACACGCTCCAGCCCCTCAGGGTATTCCCAGAAGCGAAAAAGTCCCGTAAGTCCGGTCCTGACCCTGGGAGCCCCTGAGCAGGGAGTGCCCCTGTGCTGATCTGTGCCATGCTGAGCTGGGGGCCAGCCAATATTAACTCAAACCCCCCAGACACAGGACAAGGCTGCAGCCTGTCCTGATCAAGGAGACAGAGCAAATCCTCGTTAAGGAAACACGTAACAGAGATAATTGACTTTCTCAATGTCATTGTGCTTAATGTGTAAAGAAATTAAGGAATCTGATTTACCCTTTAGTAAGGTGAATCAAGTCAACAGAACGCGGAATGAACACCCCAGAGGAAGCTCTGTGCAAAAGGTAGGAATGTCCCACTGGAATGGATGGAAAAACGTGGATCCAGTTCCTCAGTTTTCCACAGATGAGCAATTACTCACACCCAGCCCAAGTTTTAGAAAGGACATATTGTGTCCTACTGTCACCATTTTCAAACATGAAAAATCTTAAATGAAAAAATCGGGCCTTTAGCAGAACATTGACACTTTGGCAATTTTGTTTTTGCAAAAACAATCCAAAGGCTTTGTATTACCTGGAAAAAGAAGCAATGGCAAAATTTCAAAAGCTTCTGCTAAATTGGAATATTCTCTGAACTCTGCTGATAAAGGAGAAGAGGTTATTTTTACTCTAACAAGATGGTGATGAGGTATTTTGAAAAAGAAAAGACATTAATGGTACAAGCATAAATTTTGCCACTTCTAAGGTTTTGAAACTTTATGTTTGAAGAAAAACCTTGTTCAGCAGCCCAGCACTACATTTTCTTTGGGCACATTTTTACACCCTATGTGACATGGTGGGTCAGGAAAAGAAAAGAAAAAAGCTATCTGAATTGAATTAATACAACCAGTTATGTTTCTTCATAGAGAATTAAAAATGAAACTGCTGGAAAAAATATCACATTCTGCTAATTCTTTTTTAGCAGGCTCAGGTTCTCTGCTAATTACCAGAATCAGTCACCCAAAGTATGTGTGTTTATTTCTCCCGCAAGTCTGAGACAAAAAGGGAGGAAATAATAATATCCCTTGGAGTTGTCAATGGGACTTCTGGCCAGCAGTGGGAGAATAACTCCCTGTAAACCTCCACCTTCTCCATAAACACAGAACTCCTGCTCTCTTTCTCACAACCAATGTTTAGTCTGTCAGACTTCTTTTAACATTTCAGGGACAAATTAAAGGCCTTAATTATTGCTTTCCATGCTGTTCCCAAGATCAGGACTATGTGCACACCAATTCAAGAGACAATAGTGAACTCTGTTGGGCGTTCAGATGGATTTGCTGCACCCTTCTCTCATGGCAGTAATTGCACCTGCTTGTTCTTTGTGCCTGTGACCTTTCAGTTATCCAGAATTAGTCTGGAGAAGGCTGTGCCTCTGGCACAAACAGCATTTTGGCCAAGCCCTTGGAAAAGGGCAGTGCCCAGGTAAGACACAGCCAGGACAAATTTGAAAAGGCACAAGCAGAATGGGGTTTTTATGTTAAGTGAGAGCTGACTAATATTTATCTTTATTTAGGGGGATTGTTGGAGAAAGAGTTCTGCTGAGTAGTGATTGAGGAGCTGAAAAGTTATGGAAAATTCTTTACATGTAGAAAAAAATATATGCAAAGTGACCATTTCACGTTATTGGCTTTAATCCACATTGTTTTACATAACCAATCATTTAATTATCTCGGTAAATAATAATTAAATTAAACTGCCTCAATATGCTTTTTGCTTTTAATGTCAGGGCTCTTAATGTTGCAGTTCTGCTCATTAGAAAGGGACTGTGCTTCCCACTAGGAACTGCTGGATTTAATTTATTTTTCCTGTCAGGAATTTTGGGAGAGCCTGCACATGTAGTGCTTTTCCCCAACAGCTCAGATTTTAACTCTATTTTTATTGTCTATTCCACTTTCACAATTTTGTTTCAGAAAAAAAAGCATCAGAATGGATATTTTTTTCCCCAAAGCAATGTTCTCCAAGTGCTACATTTTTTGCATTTCTTTGAAATGCCATAGGACAAATGAATGTAGGGAGACTTCCAGAGGAAATGCTCTGAAGATGCTCTTGACACCTGGGTGAGCTGCCAGAGGCCCTGGGAAAGGACTCTGCAACCTCAGGTACACACCCAGGGCTTTACTTTTCCTTAAACTAGGAATTCTGCTGGCTAACACCTCTAAATTTAGTCCACTGCTTCTAATTTAGGCTTCTGTCTCAGAATTGTCCCACACGGACTCAAATTACAATTGTGGAAGTTATATATTAAGGAGATACTATTTTTATCTTGAGAAGGTAAACTACAAAAACAACAGAGAATTTACCTTGAATACTCCAGGCTCATGAAAAGCAACTGACAGGGATGGAAAGAATGTGCAGCAGGCAAAGTATTAAGAAAACCTAAAGGTTTTTGGGTTTCAATACTAAACTTATACTGTAAAGTGAATATCAGTATACAGCTTATACTTTAAAAAAACCCCAGGATTTATGCAACAAATAACTCTCAAACCTCTTCATATAACAATAATAAAAGTAATTGAAAAAACATGTCCTCTGTGGGTCTGTTGACCTGGAATACTGCAATGAGATTCCCTGGAATACTGCAGTGAGGTTCCCTGGAATGCTGCAATGAGATTCCCTGGAATACTGCAGTGAGATTCCCTTCCTCTCAGCATTCCCTTCTCCCAGCTCCACAAACACAGCTCCCTCCTGCCCTCATCCCTCACGTGCCTCAGCACCCTCAGCACTTCGGGACTGCTTGTACTCACACAGGCCCAAAACTAGAACTCAAGAGGGTTCCCCAAAACAGATGGGAATGGGGGAACCCCCTTTTCTCCAGGGCTTCTGTCCATGAAGTGCCTGGGAGAGGAAGCCTTCCCTGCTGACTGTTCACCCCATGTTGTCTCTGTGGAGGGTGAGCCCCTCTCCAGGCAGGAGCTGCTCAGTTCCATGGGCTCGTTCTGCCCCAGGGCTTTGCATTCCTCTCTAGGTTATCTTCCCAGTCTGCCCAGCCTGTATTTCCCCACATCCCCATCCCTGCCTTGGCATGTTTGCAATTTTCTAGTCATTAGACACCTTCCCCAAATGCCAAAACCTTTCAGACGTGATAGACTCTTGCAAGCTAAGGGAAAAAACATCCTTTCCTTAGAATTCTTCCCTTGGAAATCAGTTTTTCTAACACTGAGCTGGAGGAGTCTCCTTCCACTGTCTGTTTTGCTCGACACAGGATATAAATGTGAACAGTCCACATCTGTAGCTTCCTGCAGCTTTTTGACAAATCCCATCCACCTCATGCAGAACACGTTAATTTACAGAGCCTCAAGTAGACAAACAAAGCTTGGAATTTAGGTTTAGCTCTTCATCATCTACTGGTGAACATGCAATTAGGAGCAACTGGTGTGCAGAGTAATTAGTAGGTGTCAAGATGATGCTGGTTTGTTGTGCATGGAAATTTTAGGAACTGGGATCATGGTCTGAAATCTTTTGTTCTGGATAGGAACACAAAAGTAGAACTGCCAGCTGAGTATTGTTCAGTGAATAATTCATTGAGTGATGACCGTACCGTTGTAACTCGTTTTCCATACAAGTTGCTAGGATTGAATCCTCCTGCACTTTCATCTGGATTATTTTTTTTCCTTCTGCTTACAAGACTCACGAAAGTTGTAGAGATGAGAATTTCCAAGGCTGTGATTACAGAAATAAATTGAAACCAAAAGTGGGAGGAGGGGTAAAAGAGAGGTGGTGAAGGTCACATTAAAAAAAAGGCTTTAACTTTTGTTTTGAATAATTTCAAATCTTTCAGTTCTCCTGTCTTGTTCTCCTCTTAACCCCAGACTCTTTCCCATTACATATATTTATATTTTGAAACTCTGCTAAGTAAGAGGAAATAAGAAAACAATCTTTGCAGTAAAAATGCCGATTTCCTTTGGGAAAATAATCTTTACCACTTGTTCTGAAATACTGGTTATGCAAAGCTAGTGCAGCTTTAAGCAAACTGGAGTAAGAACAGTGTGAAATGGTAAGGCTTGAAGAAGATGGAGCACAAAACAAGTCACTATGTTCCTTTTACAAACTCTTTTGTATGAATAACTGCAAAAAGATGATGATTAACTCATAGAGCTGAAGTACAAGACAATGCTTGTACCCTGGCAAAAGAGAGTTGCAGTGTGTGTGTGTTTGTGTATAAACTCACAGGTACACAAATGCACGTAATTATTGATTACAAAATATCTCAAGTGACTACTTGAGCCCAGCCAAATGCTAAGTTTGGGTTTTTTTCAGTCTGAAGCCACTGAAACATGCACAGATGTAACTGATATGGATGCTGCATTGATATGTGTCCAACATGGTGCTCGTAAATTATAGCAAGAAGCAGAGAGAAAATGTGGGCTGTATTTCTAGAATAATGAACAGGATAAAAGATTAGGCCTTTTGTTATATTTCTGAAATATGCAATTTGTTACAAGTTAGATTGTCTGTGGAAAGAATCCCTACTGCAACTCTAATGTGGTTTTTTAGTATCAAAAACATAAAAGCACATCAGAAGACATCATGTGCAAACCATGGCATTAAACAGATTAGAAAACTAAATGTCATACTGTAACATGACCGGGGTTTCTGCAGTTAATTTACAAGAAAGGCAGAGGAACTCTGCAGGAAGCACTTTCTCCAAATATGCACCCTGCAGCTAAAATACCTCATATACCTTATTGTTCTTACAGGGTAAAAAAAAAAGGAAGGAAAAAACCCCTTGACTAAAGTGATAAATTTAAAGCTTATGTGGATTTTAAGATGACTAAATGAATTCTGTGTGAGATTTGTGTATTGTGAGCAAATAAAAAAAAATCACAGCAGTCATAGCCATAAAATACTTTTGTAATCTACCATTCGATTGTTTGCACTGCAGTTGTACTGAAATATTTGCAATTTTATGAATGCTTCAATTACCAGTAAACTTTTTATTGAATTCCTATTTAATTGTATTTTCTCCTGTGCCCCTCATGACACCACACTCCTGTGAGCACCACAGAGAAAGGAGGCTGCTGCACAGTCCCCTGCAGCCACAACGATGCAGTTTTGTTTTACTCACTAAGAAAAATGGTGGAATTTCAAATCTGATTTGCTGCTGGATCCAGAGGAGTTAAACAAGACTCTTTGCACTCTTGAAGAGGCTTAAGTAAAAGGCTATCAGTCTTCTTAATTAAGGCTTTTCATATAAGTACTGCCTGAAAGCACCTTAGTTGCCTTTTCAAGCCCTCACCTGATTCTAATTAAGCTCCTTGGAACATTAACCTGGCTTTTTCCTCATGATTCATCTCATTAGGAGAAAAAGGTAAATGAGTCGCTTTTTTTATGCTACTTTATGTAGTGGCCTTCTGCTGGAGTTGGTGAGAGACTTGGGGCTGCTCAGCCTGGAGAGGAGAAGGTTGTGTGGAGACCTCACAGCACCTTCCAGGGGTTGCAGGGAAACCAGAGAGGGACAATTCCTCAGGGACTGCAGGGACAGGAGCCAGGGAATGGCTTCCCAGTGCCAGAGGGCAGGGCTGGATGGGATATTGGGCAGGAATTGTTCCCTGGCAGGGTGGGCAGGCCCTGGCACAGGGTGCCCAGAGAAGCTGTGGCTGCCCCTGGATCCCTGGCAGTGCCCAAGGCCAGGCTGGACACTGGGGCTTGGAGCAGCCTGGGACAGTGGGAGGTGTCCCTGCCCATGGCAGGGGTGGCACTGGGTGGGCTTTGTGTTCCCTTTCTTTGTATGTTCCAAAATCCTTGTACACTGACTTTAATTGAAGCAATTAAGGATCAGCTTTCTCCAAGCTCAAAGGAAAGGGAGCAAGCACCAAACTGTATTGTATCATGGAAATGAGATATCCTCAATTTTTCCTACTTCCTTCCTTGACGATGCAAATACTGGGAACAAGTTAAACCTAATATATATTCATATATTGTTGAGTTTTTTAGTTTGTTCCATTAAAACTTTACTTCCTTTAGAGACTGCTTGAACAATAACCATTTATATAGCTAAATGATAAAACATAATTACTTCCAGCTGTTGCAAAAGAAGAAACTGTAGTCAATCTGAAGAATAAAAGAAAACTTTTGGACTTTGTCAAAACACAGTAGTTTCCAGAGCTGAATGAACACTGCTCTTTAGTTTGATAGCTGAACAAAGGGAACAAAAAGTAAATTAGTTGGACCAAGGTAGGCCAGTAAATTGTGCTTTTTTTTTCCATTAGCACATTTGTTTCAAGTCTGAGCGTGGACTCTAAAGGGTGTGCTTTGTTTTGGGACAAGAAAAACTTTTAGATAAAATGCTGCAGAAATATTTTTCTTCCCCATCACCTGTATAGAATATTTACTCTAACCGAGGTCAGGTGTATATAAACCACCCATCTGAAAATTCTGTTTTGTGTCAGGAAAAAAGCAGATTGGAAGCCAAACCCTTTCACCTTGGTCCCAGTTCTAAGGAAGTTGTCCCAGCTACCAGGTGATGGAGCCAATGTCTCACTTTGACATGTGGAATGAGCAGAACAGAGTGGGAACAATTCACCCAAAGGCCTGGGACAGCATAAGGAGCAGATGGTGAGGACGTGCTGCTGAGAGAAAAGGGGAGTCCAAAAGACACAAGTGGAATTTCTTGCATCTGTAAGTTGGCAGGTGAACAGAAAACTCCCAAGCCCCCTGGTGTGACACTTTTACAAAAATGTGAGGAGTCTCAGATGCCCCAAAAACTCTGTTTATTGGGGCTTAAATGGTTCACCCTCCTCAGGCTTCACCTGTTTTACTAGCAAGTGAAAGAACTCTTTTCATTGAAAATGATGTAACAGATAAATCTCCACTCCAGGGCTAATTTATTAATGCCAGGGGAGCTGCAATACAGCTGACACAATTTCTATAAACTTATCAATGAACATCTTGGTCATAAACACTTTGATTTACACCAGGTATTTAACAGCCTCCAGCAGCTCCTGATTGCAAGGAAAGCAGCAATCTTTGTACTTCTCACATTGAAATAATCTTTGCCTAACACCTTCAGAAAGTGTTCTAAAGCAGAGATATTCCCCAGAGAAGAAATGGAGAAGGAAACCTGCTCTTAAAGTTACCCCTCTCAACAAATGGGATCCAAGAGGAGTGCAGAGTGCAGATAATTGTTTGTTCAACATGGAGTGTGAGTAACAAACTGTTCAGCTGTTGGACACTAAACCTCTGTCTGGTTTTTGTCTCTTCTGTGGCATGGTTTGCTGCAACCACCATTTTTCTTTCTTTGTTTTCACAGGTCTCCTCTCTACAGGTTCGTTTTCAGTAAACAAGTCCTTTCAGTGTAAAGTGCTGAATAAGTACAGAATAGATTAGAGTATAAGTGAAAATTAATTCTACTTTTTCTTATTATCAATTTTTTTTTTTCTTTGCCTAAGGAAGAGGTATGCTAAACATTCTTGTATTAAAAACTTAGTTAAAAGCTGCTATTGAAATTTAAAGTTTTTTTCTAATTCTGGGACAGTAACAGGAAAAAAGATGATGGTCCTGATGAAAAATAGTCATTCCTTAAGTATCATGTTTATCTTAAATATCATGAATTCTACTGAACAGTGCAATATTACACCTAATACCTGTTAGACCTGAGTGTGAATATTCAGTTAGACTCATCATTATTCAGCCCTGAGTATAAAATGACAGCATAAATAGCCATCACTTTTTTTTCTGTATGAAACCTTCCTCAAATTAAGACCAGCAAAATTGGGATCAGATGTGATATCAGTCAAAATTCGAGTAGTACTTGTTTTTGTTTCCACCTTCCCTCAAAAATCAAGTTTTAAACAGGGTGAGAGAACAATGCTTCTTTAGTTTTATCACAGCTAAAATTCTTTCTAAATATGATTTGGTGGAAAAATAGATTGACAAATTCAATCACACCAGATAAACCAGTAACAGAATATCTTGTATTACAATTCCTTAACAAAGTAATAGGAAAAAAAAAATAAAGCATGAAAAATTAATTCAGGGTCATAAATATAACAGAAGCCCACAGGTTTGTAAAATATTTGGTGCTTTTGTATAGAGGAATTTTTGGGAACAGGTTGCTGAGTGTTTCTTTCTGCAAGTAAAACTTCTGCTTGTCATGTTGGTGAAATTGGATTCTGAGGTTTTTGGGAAAAAAAAAAAACAAAAAACAATCTGAGTGTCATATTAAACTCCAGAAAAATAGTGAAGTGGGATAACGAGACTGCAAATAAAAGTGTCACATAATTCTAACTTGAATCTTTGTCTTAATTTCCTCACCAGGGTAAGATTAATTAGCAAAACAAGAGTTACTGCAAATACTGACATTTCGCAAGCACAAGCTTGACTGAGCGGTGCGATTGTGACAGAAAATTGTATTCAAGTGCTACTTTAATGGCAGAAGGAGCAGAATGAAGTGCTCATTTCTGGAGTATAGCAGTGGTGGGGATGTTTTTGGCTGGTAGAAACACCCAAGGCTCTGCCAAGCCAGCTGCAGTCCAGTTTCCTTAAGAAAATGAAGCTGTGGCTTGGAGTGCAGAGTCTTTGGGGGTATTGGAAATACACCACCCCTGTGTTTAGAACTCCTTCTGTGGTTGCTGTAATTATTGTTCTGTTAATTTTTATTGTG
Source organism: Monarcha castaneiventris obscurior (assembly GCA_026261815.1). NCBI lineage: Eukaryota > Metazoa > Chordata > Aves > Passeriformes > Monarchidae > Monarcha > Monarcha castaneiventris. Next base: position 1,339,553 of record JAMPIT010000583.1, read on the forward strand.
GCTATGAATGGTGAGGTTGAATATTCATGATCTCCCTACCAGGAGTAAGACATGAGTAGGTTCAAATTCTCTTTGTTCTTGCAGAAATAACTGTCCCTCAGGTACACACCAGGCTAACCATCCCCTGCAGCTGTACAGTGATTTTGCCCCTCAGCTGCAGTTACTGTAATGCTCCACCAACACTCAGCTTTCTCACAATTTTACCAAACTTGTGTAAACCCTCCTCAGGCTCACCATGAGGTCAAATTTTAACTTCCAACATGACTCTTTGTGATTCAGGGGAGCCAATATTTCCTTATGTTCACAAGGACGGAACTGAGGCTTTCAGAGATGGAACCTGCAGGCCCAAAGACACTTTAAAAAAGAGTGGTTATTTTGTATTTTCTACAGCCAGTTTACCCCAGTGGATAATATGCATATAAATATACATGCATATAAGTGCAGACATATTTATACATATTTTATGTCTGAAATGTTTATTAAAATATATTTTATATGTGTGTGTATATGAATATAGATTTATATATAGTATGTGTATATATATGTATTAATATATATGTAAATAGAAGTCCTAAGGCAGAAGTCTGACAACAAAAATACAACAATCCCTTGCTAGCAGCAGCTGCTGATTCATTTTTTCTCTGAAATACCCTGTATTTCATGTGGCTATCTCTGCCAACCATGGTGCTTCGGGGATAAAGGATTTTCCTACAGAAATAAATACACCGGAATATGTGGAATTGCTGAAACGTTTTCAAGGCAAGAGGTGACGTTTCTCTCTGTGGCTCCAGCAGATGTGGCCTGTTGTGCCACGAGACAGAAGGAGAAGGCAATCTCTGCCAGCTGGGACTGTGCCAGCAGGGTAAGGAAAAATGCTGGGAAAATCTTTTTGGTCAGAAAAATCTCACCACTGTTCATATTGTGGAGTTTTTTAATCCCTCTGCTGTGTATTTCAAAAGCTGCAGGCACAGAAGTTGGGGAAGAGGGGGAATCCTCCAAGTGCCTGACCAAAATCAGAGATTCATTTCCTCTCAAATCCAGGACTGCAAAGTGCAGGGTTTGCTCTCTGTTCCCCACCCCGTTCTGTAACGCCTCATTGGGCTGTACACATCTATATAATCTGTACATTATCTAACCAGGGGACTGCTGGCAGGGTAATTAAAGCAAATGTGCACCAGTGAGGGAGAATCTGATTAACTCACTGAGGTTCCAGCCCAAGCAGCTATCAGCCAAGGACATAAAACTGTCAAATTGCAGCATTTTGGAATCTCTAATTTAAGGGAATCCCTGCAGCTGTATCTGAAACTTTACAGAGTTTGCTTCTGATTTAAAACATCGATTCATTAATGTTTTTTACACATATATATAGGAAGGGCCTTGTGTAAATACCAAGCGCTGGAATATAAGTGATTTTTAAGAATGTGAATGATTATCACAATGAAAACTAAAGGAATATCAGCATTTTTCTTTTTTTTTCTAGGAAGCAGCTCCTGTATCTGCTAAAGTAAAGTACTTTAGGTAATACTGGTTGGAATATGTTCACCCTGTATATACTGGTAGAGATTATTTTAATTTTTGTCATATGGAAATCAATAGCTTGTTTTACTGACTTCACAGTGAGTGAAGTCATTTTTCATGTGGAAGAAATTTCCAAACTTCCCTTCATAACAAAGTAAATTGTAGGTAAAAATCAATGCCAGTAACCTGACCCTGATCATTAACGCCCTGTCTCATATTCCCTCCCCATTTCTTTCATTCACCTCTCTCACAGGGAGATTCATTGTTGGTTTGGAACAGATGTTAGCAGCACCAAAAAAACTGCATTTCCATAACTTCTGATGCTCCTGTGTAATATTCTGAAGATAAACAAAAGTGTGAAAATATAATCCATTTTGTGGCTATAACAGCCACTTTTGTCCTGGCACTTTTACAAACAGCTGAGATGCCCAATGCTTTTTGTTGTTTTTGGTGGGTTTTTTTGTTTTTTTTTTTTAAATTTAATTAAGAAGTACTTCACTTGCTAAGCTTTGATCTGTCTCCTCTGTCCCTCTACTTTGCCATTTGCACTCAGCTGCAGATGTTGTGAGAATCACTCTTCACCTCCAGTCATTCACTGCATCTTTCCAGTTGCTGCAACTCCTTCCAACCCCAAAAGGAAAGGTATGCCTCAAGTGTTCTTCAAGGAGCAGTGCAGGGCTGCAGAGCTGCTCTTTGTGTAACCCTCTGTCCTACTTTGGCCACCACAACTCCTGAGTGTTCCTTTACATCCTCAGTTCCCAGCTGGCAGTGCCAGAGCTGTTCTCACCTGTGCAATTGTCCATAAGACAATAATTTCTCTTGTGATTCTACACAGCCTCTTATGATAACAGAAATATTAAATGTCAGGGGTTGGAGCCTGGAATTCCAATGGTTTAACCCTGCTCCAAAACCCTACCTAAAGAGGTAGACAAGGGAAACAGGAGGAGAGCCCTGAAGGGCTGCAGAAGCCATGGAATGTTCTATCCAAAAAGTGTTTCTTTATTTTGCCACTGAATTCAACTCAGCCTCCTTGTAATCAAGGCTCAGAAAGCACTGTTGGGGGAACAGAATTACCAGATCCTGGGTGGAAACTTCAAAAAATTTTACAACACTTTCACAAGCTTAACAAAGCCTTAAAATCCAAGTTAGCATTCAGAGACACTTCTCCATTCAGACCTGCTCATTGACCTTGACTTATAATTCCATAAAAATATACATATACTAAAATGAGTTAAATTAATGGTAATAAAAGAAGGGAAAGAAGACAGAAAAAGACACTATAAACGCAGCTATTCATTCTTTCCTTTTACATTGTTTTCCATTCTTTTCCTCATGTCTTTTCAAATCTTTATTAGTTTGGATTCTTGTTCTCCAGTTCTAGGTTTATTTTGCACTTCTTCTGTTATCAAAATCAAATCATCTTCTTCCAACATGTTGACCACTGAACTTCAATTCTCCCATAATTGCAGTGGCATTGCATGCGTTTTTGAAGGCTAAAAGTCCTTTCAGGTAGCACTGAGAAGAAAGCCAGGATTTTGCTTAAATCTTGTATTCATTTCTGAAAATAAACAATTAAATATATATGTGTGTATATATACACATATTAGACAGACTCGAGAAACAATTGAATGAAAAATAATTCAGGTTCATGGCATCTGGTGTTTTTTAGCAGTTCTGGTGTCTCTAGCTGCTCCTAATTCTGCTCATAAAGTTGGATATTACTTTTTTTGCACTCACCTCTGTAGTCTGGGTAAAGTGAGCACAGCCACTCTGCAATAGTGTTTCAGCCACAAGGAATTTCATGTAATCTCTACTGATTCAAATCCAAGACAGAAGTGTGGGTTATCACACATTTCTCTTCTCTGAATCCAAACTCATCCCTTTTCTAGAAATGGCTCCTAATCTTTTCAGTGCTTCTGCTGTTGCTCAAAGGAAGAGTTAATCAGTCTGGCTCTTCCTATATTGCTTCTACTGCCATGTCAAGCTGCTCTGCTTCTCTTACTTTTCTCAGATCTTCCTCATAAAAGTTTGCTTTAATGTAGTATTTTCTAGTTGAAATAATTTATAATTTCAGTTGAAAAGGGTACAGGAAGCAATGAACAAAATCATTTTAGTGGGAAAATGAAATGTCTACAAATGAAGCACTAATAGAATCAAGGACACAACATAGCATTGTTGCAACATCAGTTTTATACCTATTGTAGAATTGATTTTAATTATAAGCAAAGATATCCAGTGTTGCCATACACTGTGTGGTGGTAAAGAGACAGGCCCTGAGGACTGGAGAGAGAGCCTCTTTCCTGGGCCTGGAGGTGACCCCAGGAGTGCATCCAGGTCACCGGGGATGGGCTGAGAGAGGGCTGTGGGTTTTTGGACAGTGTTGGACCTATGGGGAGTGATAATTGTACTTGGTGGCCTTATAGGGCATTGTTTATCTACTACCATTTTAGGAAATATCTGTGTACTATCCCAGGTGATTGGGGGACACTGTGGTGAACATCTTTCCTGTTTATATATGATATTATATCATTTGTGTTGGTATTTAGGGAATTCTCACTGCACAATAAATGGCTTTGCACGTCTCCACCTGGTGTGCAAGGTCCATGCCCTTGTGTGATTGCTGCAATCCAGGATCAGAGAAAGCATTCTGTGTTTGAAATGAGTGTACAGTAATTTAAGAAGAATCACAAAACCCAGCAGTGGTGCATCTCTCAAACAGAACAAGAGAAAAGATCCCAACATTCACTTTGAACGTGGCTCTTACATTTCCTTTACCCTCCAGGTATCAGAACAGAGTGTCAAAGCTAAATGATATAAATTAAGAGCAATAAAATGGTATTTTCCTGAGACTCTAGAAATGGCTTTTCCAGCTCTGTGTTCTTCTGTGAACTCTTTTGTTCACACAACAAATGAACATAAATAATGAAAACTTTTGCTTCCATAAATAATTTCTGCACATTTTGCAGTGAATATCCAGTGATCTGTAGCTGTGAAAAGATTCACTTTGTTGTTTTTTTTTAACAAGTACTCATGAAAATCTGAGATCAAATATTGAAACAAACAACATTTTAAATTCATTTTAGGTTTCAGCACCAGGCCCGTTGTGTTAGGAATTGCAAGAATATCCTCTGCCTTTACCTGCTTAGTCAGAAGTGGACCATACAAAGTAGGAGAGATGAAACAGAGTTAAATTCTGAAAGGAGAAATAGAAAACCCCTAAACTGCATTTTCTGAAGATCCGTTGAGATAAAATTTTGAAAGAATTTGTTTTAAAACTGTTCTTTTGCCTTTCAAATTAAATTTATTTTGCAAATGACACTATTACCTCCATGAAAAGAATCATGTAAATAAAGACACAGATTCACTCTGATAAATTTGAAAATTAAAAAAAAAACCCCAAATCATTAATAAAATTGAGTGATACATTTCCTTAAACTAGAAGGTCTTGGAAATGGCAAAAAAGAATTTGATAGCTGGACATTTCTTACTGCCTGGACACAAATTCCCAAAGAGAGCAAGACTATGCGGAAAAATGAACTAAAAGAGTTCATTCAGTGAAATATAAAGAGTTCAAAAAGGTGGAAAAGAAAAATCTCAGAGAAACCAGTGGAGTTGTTGCAGAGATCAAATATGAGAGAACAAACACAGTCAACTAAATCAAGGAGAATCCTATTTTAATGTGAAAAGAAATACCTAATCTTTGATACTATTTTTTAATAGAAATTAACATTTTGCAGCATTCTCTAATGAAGTTTTTCCTGCACCACAGCAACCAAACCCAAATTTGTCCTACGAGAATCACAGAATCACAGAATCACCAGGTTGGAAGAAGAGAGCTTCAAGATCATCGAGTCCAGCCCATGTCTGAACACCTCAACTAAACTAAACCATGGCACCGAGTGCCACATCCAATCTCTTTTTAAACATGTCCAGGGATGGTGATTCCACCACCTCCCCGGGTAAACCATTCCAATACTTTATCACTCTTTCTGTAAAAAACTTTTTTCTAATATCCAGCCTATATTTTCCTTGGCGCAACTTAAGACTGTGCCCTCTTGTTCTGTCAGTTGTTGCCTGGAAAAAGAGACCAACCCCCACCTCACTACAACCACCTTTCAAGAAGTTGTAAGGTGTCCACATAGTCCACAACTTCCTTAAATGAATTCAAGACAAATCTCGAGTATGACAAGAATCACAGCACTTGCCTGGAGCAGCAGCAGAACACAGCAGCAGAACACAGAATTGATTCAGTGGAAGCACAGAGGAGCCAGAGGATCCCAGAATGGGTCAGGCTGGAAGGAACAGCCATGGATCCTCTGCTCCCACCTCCCTGCTCCAGCAGGTGACCCAAAAATCAGATCCTGACTGTGGGGGGGGCTCATTTTTCTGCATTAAACTATGAGAATGTTCACTATGTGGTAAAACACCCACAAGTAAATACAATATTTTCCCAGCTACTCATGTAGCTGACTCGTTTCCCTGATGTCTTCCCAGCCCAAAGCAAAATGTTAGAAGGGGTGCTCAGAGGGCAGTGAATTTAAGGTAGCCTTGATGATTATAATAGGACTCATCATAATTTTGAAAGGAAAGCTGTCTTTGTCTGACAACTGCCATAGTACTGTCATTTTACTGATTTCTGAAGCAGGAAAATACAGAAAGAAGTTCTTATGATCAGAACAGTTCATGCCATATAATTCTTACAATAATATTTTGACAGGGAAGGAGGAAAAATGATCCTTTTACACACAAGACAAAGATTTAAACATGTCAAACCACCAAGCCACAATTACATAGCACAGATTAAGAGCACTAACTTGCTTAATTACTTCTACATTTATTAAATTCAGCCCCTGGGTCTGGCACACCCTTGGCATAGGTGGACTTAACCTGCACAAGTTGTGTTCATTTGGAATTGTATCACCCAGGGAAACTCTGCAAGGAAACAAAATGATCTTTCCTCCATCTTCTGCATCAGGAGAACCAGTCCTGTAAAACTAAATTTACAGACATCTCCAATTAAACTGCAGCTATTTTTTCAATTAGAACAAGGAATGCCTTTTCATCTTCCAGCTGATCATGGGAAGAGTTGGAACAAATTTTCCTGGGTAGCACCAGGATGCTCAATAAGATTGGCTCAAGGAAAGCCTGGCTAATCAGAACACACTTTGAAAATGATTCTCCAATTGAATTCTTTGCTTAGTGATGAGATTTCAGCACAGGAGGCACAGAACTGACTGACCCTCATCATCTGTTCTGCATAGGATGCAGAATTCACTTTTCTTTACCGTAATATCAAGTTATGCCTTTTATGTTCTTAGTTTGGCTTCTCAACCAAAACCTAAAAACCAATATACAGCTACATGCACTGACAGTCTGCTTTCCTTTAGAAAGAATACATTTCAAAACAGAGAAATCACATTCCTGAAAATTTTAATTTCCTGTTTAGAAAGGTGAAAACAGTATACGTGTATAAACTGCTTTAAACAAGTCTGCATCCTGCCTTTCTACATTTTTGCAAGGCAGCACAATTTTTCACTGAAGTAATGTATATAAGAATTAGGTGGTTTTTCCTCATTTCTTGTGATTGGTATCCTCCTCCTACATAAAAGAATAGACACACTTTATTTTGCACATGTTGCATGACAGAACATCACACTGGTGTGCTGCCACCACACCCTGGTATTAAAACAAAGCGCCCAAAATAGGCTTTGTAATTAAATCTTCTAATTGGAATCCCGGCTTATAAGCAAAAATTAAGCTGTTTATCAAATTACTGCTAAATGCATGAATGTGGCAGGAAGAGGATACAAACCTGACCTGAGTATTCTAACTGTGTGAACTTTTAACTTTTTAACAATGGCATAACTAAGAGAGAACATTTACTTCAAGCTTGGTAATAAAGAACTCTTTGTAGGCAGCAGAGCTGGCATTCAGAACTGTTGTGACAGACATATTTTTGCTTATTTCATTAATGTATTTAAATTAAATCTTCAAACTAATTTAATTTGAAGTTTCTTCCTATGAAATTTTGCTGTGTGGTATTTACTATTCAGAGACTTGCTGACCTTTGATACACGGCAGATGGCAGAGCCCACCAAGGAAATTCTGCAAGACTTCACACATTCTGGCTACTGAGTGCACAAGAAAATATGTTCTCACAGCATCCACAGTAATGCACAGCCTTAAAAGGGGATGAAACACTGCAAGGCATCTATAAAAACAATTATTTTAAAGTATTTGGGGGTGTTTGTATCATTTTAGAAGGACAAAACTTGCCTTCGATTTTGCTGTCTTGAAAGGTTTAGGAATACAGACTGCAGCCAGGTCATGTAATGTGAAAAAATGGCACAGACTATTTGAGTGCCTTTTATTTTTCTGCACAGTTCTTAATTGCAGTAGAATACTTTCTCCCAGGCCTTGAAAAAGATTCTTGTGTTTCCAGGCCTTTCTATATTGTAGAATCATGGAATGGTTTGGGTTGGAAGGGACATTAAAGCCCATCCAGTGGCACCCCTGCCATGGCAGGGACACCTCCCACTGTCCCAGGCTGCTCCAAGCCCCAATGTCCAGCCTGGCCTTGGGCACTGCCAGGGATCCAGGGGCAGCCACAGCTTCTCTGGGCACCCTGTGCCAGGGCCTGCCCACCCTGCCAGGGAACAATTCCTGCCCAATATCCCATCCAGCCCTGCCCTCTGGCACTGGGAAGCCATTCCCTGGCTCCTGGCCCTCCAGCCCTTGGCAATTGTCTCTCTCCATCTTTCCTGCAGCTCCTTCAGGCCCTGTAAGGCCACAATTGTAAAGAATGTACTTAGGAGTCATGGCCATACCCCAGCAAGGAAAATCAGAGACCCTTTTTTCTGTCTGTTGTCACTCCCGTGACTAACAGGAGGCACTTCTGCAGTGACAGCTCCTTTGGCAACAGGACAAAATCCACCAGGAGGGAATCACAACCACCTAATCTCTAGGCTGAATTCATACAAATATGTGATACGCAGTAGGCTCCTATTCTATTGATATTTGGAGCAGACTCTGTACCCCACAACGGCATCATTGCATCAAAGGAAATTTCTCTCCATTGGCTCCCACTATTTCCATTCCCAGGACCATGTTCTCTCCATCCACCTGTTGGCAGTGTGATACAACACTCACAGTCTGCTCCTGTGGCCCATGGAAGCAAGAACAAAAATCCTCCTATCCCTTTATAGCGTCCCATTTTGGGTTCAAATCACTCTATCTGGAATCAACACTCTCTTGATCACTTCTGTTTCAGTTTTCTAAGAAAGGAAAATAAGCACATTTGAAAGGGGAACAAAAGGATTTCTGTGGTCCAGAGGAATGATTATTGGAAGCCATTACATATGGAATAGAGAGCACGTTGCACTGAGACAAACCACAGGGATTCATCTCCATGTGCTCCTTTCAAAGAGCTTAATCAGAAAGGTATTGCCTGCTTTGCAGTGTAACAATAGGTAAAAAGAATTTTTCACTCTCAAATTCAAACTAAATTTAAGGTAGAAAAGTTTGCAGATTAGAAATATTTCATTTGACATCATAAATGTAAATGGCTTTATTTTTTTTACTTCTACAGATATAAAAAATAAAAGTAAAAATTGAATTATTGCAGTGAGACTGAAATCAATGGTACCTTGAATTGATGCAACTTCTCCATGAATACAAAAAGAGATGAAAGAATTCATTTTTCTCTATTTTGGAAACAGTGTACTCTCCCTGAGTAAAGCACAGCCTCCCACCTCTGCATGTGGTCTACAATGGTCCAGCTTTGCTGTGATATAACAACCATAATCAAATAATACAAAGCAGTTGCCTAAAAATTTAAGTAATTTGAGATTTGGAATATAATTTAGAAATTCCACGTGGGTTGTTTAAATTCTGACCATTGAAGCAATCAAGGACAGTGGGTGTTTTAAATAACCTTATCCTGACAGTCCTTTACACAACCTACTCCTAACAGAAAACCAACACAGCTCCTGAAGAGCCATTTGTGAGCTCCAAGCATTTCCTGCCTTCAGTGTGTTCACTGAGAGAATGTTTTGTCACTGATGTGGGAGAAGAATGAAAACATCAAGAGGGGAAAATATCTTTGCTGACTTTAAACAAATGATGTGTTTACAGGGGCAGGATACTCAGGTGCTTGAAAAGGAATCTTGAGCACAATATCTCCTGTTCTCCAGTCTTGTGCCACTGCCCTGGCAGCAAGGAAAGTATCCCAGTTACTTTGTTAATTGTCTAAGCCAATAATTATTTCTCCACATACAGGAGCTAAACAGGTGCTGATACTTCCATGAGAATGAGAACACTCTCCTGCATCACAGGGTTATGATAAAAAATGGGTGACAAATGCCATAATCACGTAAATATCCACTCACAGAGGAGTGCTGTACATCCAGAAATGCAGAGTTCATGTCAATCTAACTGCAACAGTGCCCCAGTCTTGAGAGCAATCTGAAGCTTTTTAGGTACTGTGACATACAGACACCTCTTGGCAGTATGTTCAGATGTTATAGGAGATTTTCCCAGGAGCTCACTCCATGTTGATGAATATCAAATTTCAGAAGCTTAGGCATCTGAATGATGAAAAAAATGGGGATTATATGTGAAGATAAAAGAGTCTAAAGCACAAGGAGTGTGGGGGTATTCCAAATTAAGCACTTAGGAGTACTTGGAGACAAGGAACTTAGCTGCTAATTGCTCTAGTCCAGTAACAGTGCAGCTCTTGGCATTGATTTTTGACATTCCTTTTTTTAGCTTGACTCCTATTTATACTTATCCTCATTATGTTTAGTCCTGTTCCCACAAAGGGCTGTGATTAACAATTTTCAACATCACAGATGCTTTTTCACATGTAGAACTTATGTTCTCCTCCAAGTGACTCCCTCACTTCCAGATGAGGAGGTGGAAGGGCAGATTCTGTAGTTATTTCTCCTCTGATAACAGCAAAACTAAATTTAGAAGCGTATCTTGTTTTTTGCTGGGTTGTTTTTTTTTTGAGGATAGGTGTGAGGACAATAAAGGAATTAAAGGAAAAATCAGAAGGGTTGACTCACAAATGGAAATCTTGTAGTACTTTTGCCTTAGACCTGCCTCAGCCCCCACATAACTCATAAAAATGGATGTTCTCCACTGAGTCATGTATTTCCATCTCTGAGAGTTTGCTCCTCCTCTACTAGATCAGGTTCAGACAATGAAAATGCTTTTCAATATTGATAGGAACAACAGTTGAGGGAAATGCAGCGGTTCAGTGGGCGAAGGCAAGGCATCTATCATTCTATAAAAAAAGAAAATAGCCACAACTGAAACATTCCCCAGAAATATAGGATCAGTTTTTTCTGTATGTAAGCTACAACCTCATGCAGGAAGAAAACAAAACCAGCTATTTCATCACTCACCCACTTCACAATTGCACTAAGTCCAACTCGTAGCCACCAGGGCTTCAGAAAAAAATATGTTTACCGTGAAAATTATTGAGCTCATAAAGCACATTTTAACATTCAGATATGTTTGTCCTGCTTGCTCTCCAATAATTTCATTACTTACAGTAAAGCTCTCTAAATGTGTTTGTAAATGCTGCTCTATGAGGTGAACTGTCATTGATGCCGTACTGAGTTTATGGAGGTGCTGGTAAAAATGCAAAGCCATCTTCAATTATTCAGAAAGGTCATCTCAGAATATTTTGTGTGGGTTTCTGTAAAGTTTTTCCTAGCTAGTAGAAAGTTAGATATGCATTCAAATGTATAATAAGCATTTTTAAAAAAATTTTGGTAGTAGTAACATCTTTTCAGAGTAATAAGCAAATGCAGAACATTCATCCATTCTATTCATACACAAGAAGTATTATTATATAAAATGGTCTTTAAAACCATTTAAAGTTTAGTTTAGTTTTGCACTATCATTCTGAAGATATCAAATAGTCTGCTAAGCAATTTCCAGCATTATTTTAGTCAACAGTAGCAGCACCATGAACACTAATACAGTTCTGACACCACAGGCTTGTTTTATCTTGTTGCTGACTTATTCTGCTCAGATTTTAGATAAAATACTGACAACTACAATGAAAAACTGCTCTGTTTAAACCTCATAATTTTGGTATAACTGATAGTGCATAAATACCCCAAGTAACCAAAAGTTTACAGAGCTTTGTTGTGGGGAAGAAAAAACAAAAAAAAGGTATGTCAATTGAGGAATATTTAAAGATTTAAAATTATTTCCAGGCCTGTGTCACGTATATTGCTCCCACAATGAGCAGTTGTTCCACATAGATAAAGGCTGACAGGAATTTCAATGTCAGCCACATCACATTTTGGAAAGAGTTGCTTAGTCAAAGTTTGCCCAAGGGCTCTCTGCTCTGATAAATTCACACAACTGGAACCCAGAGCCCTTGGCTTTCACGGGAGTGCTTATGGGATTAAACTGTGTTACGTGTGAGGACTGAATTATCCACCTCCTCACCATCGGTGCTCCTGAGCAGGAGATCTGACAGCAAGGAAATCACAACTCAGAGCTACAAACCCCCCAGTCAGTGGCAGCCCATTGCTGTGGCTAAAGCAGAGGGACGAGAGCCTGCCCAGAGACACGAGGGAACCCGGGAGGAGCTGCCCCAAGCAGCAGCTCAAGCTGGGGGTGACCTGCTAGAGCAGCTCTGTGGAGAAGGACCTGGGGGTCCTGGTGGGTCCCAAGCTGACTCATGGTCCTTGCAGCCAGGAGGGCCAATGGGACCCTGGGGGGCATCAGGAAGAGCATTTCCAGCTGGCCAGGGAGTGGATCCTGCTCCTCTGCTCAGCCCCTTGAGGCACAGCTGCAGTGCTGTGTCCAGCTCTGGGCTCCTCAGCTCGAGAAACAGAAGGAGCTGCTGGAAAGGAGGCCACAAAGATGGTTTGGGGTCTGGAGCATCTCTCTGGTGAGGAGAGGCTGCAGGAGCTGGGCCTGGTGAGTCTGAAGGAGAGAAGCCTGAGAGGGGATGTTATTGACCCACACAAATATCTCCCAGGGCTGTCAGGGGATGGTGCCAGACTCGGCTCAGTGGTGCCCAAGGACAGGACAGGGAGTGATGGACAGAAACAAAAACACAGCGAGTTCCTCCTCAGTATGAGGAAGAACTTCTTTCCCTGGAGCAGCTGCCCAGGGAGGTTGTGGAGTCTCCCTCTCTGGACACATCCCAAACCCACCTGGACACATTCCTGTGTCACCTGCTCCAGTGGCCCTGCCCTGGCAGGGAAGTTGGACTGGAGGATGTCCAGAGGTCCCTTCCAACCCTAAATACTGTGTGATTCTGTGAATATGGACCTTTTTCCTTTCTGCACTGTGTTTGGGTGGACTGTGGCTTTAACCAACACTGACACTTTGCCTCCTCAGCATTTGTTTTACAGAACAACACATGAACACCTCTGTCCTACACATAGATCTCATCCCAGACTGGAAGCTACAATTCACTCCGGTCTTGGAAAAAATATTTTGCCCTGAGCAAGCTAAAAAGAGGAAAACTAAATATACATGCCTAAATGTCTAATAATACATTTGATAACTTCAGTACAAACCCAGGTATCATTTGGGAGAACAATACATTCAACAGCCACTACATAGACCTTGAAAGTGAACATCAGGGTATTTTGATTGAGGTTACAACCACAGAAAACAGCTCACAGGAAGAAAACTATTCTATGAAAATTTGCTATTTCCACTTTAGCTGCATTCATCAGATCCCGTCAAACACCAAAACTCTTTCTACCAATTAAAAAGTAAGAATTAGGATAATTTCCTTTTATATTTATCTAGAAATGCAGTTGGATCATTTTAATTAGATCAGTAAAGTCTGGGAAGATAGAACACCAATTCTTTCCCCCTACATTTCTTCATTTCAAATGGAATGTTTTGTTTCAGCACTTGAGCAATCCTACATAATGTAACTGACTAAAGACTGTACACAGAAACACTGTGATCTAGAAAATGGTGCCAGAGCTGAAAAATACTGTTTCATCTAATTATTACTTATTCTCTAGCAAAAATTGCTGTTCTGATTTTTGCTGGAATATTTCTCCCAGCCCTGTATCACTTGGAGAGCAGACAGGTGGTAAGGAAAGGGTATCATGTTCCCAATTTTAATTAGCACTGGCCATATGAATCCAATAGTGATTTCAAATTATAAGATATTAGACCTCTTCAGCACCAAGTTGTTTGGTTGGAATAGAGTTCATCATTCAGAGATAAAGGCTGATTGGAAAAAAACCCAGTTTCATACTGTATTTCTTTTCAGTAGAAAATTATGTACTGCAGGGTTTACTTTTTTCCTGCACTGGAATTGAAACTGAAATGCAGAGCTCTTGTGTGACAGGGCAAAATGCAGAGTTTCCAGCGCAGAAGTTCAAATCTCTTTATTTTAGCTGGACATTAAATAGTATTCACCTGCCATTTCACTCATAGGAGCGGTAATTTGGGTGCTCCCTCCTTGCCTTTTGTTTCTGTTATTGCCTGGCTGAGATTGCTTTTGGGGATGTGCAAGAGTTTTGCCAGGATGAAAAGCACACATCTAGGATAGACACAGCATTTCCCACTTCAGGAAGCAGCCAGGGCCAGCTGCTCCCTCAGGGATGAGGAGGGAGCCAGGGAACCTCCTCAGCCCCAGATGTGCAGGATCTGAGCACGGTGGTCAGGGACTGGTGCTGGCAACAAGACCCAGAGGCGTTCCCAAGTAGGACAAGTGGGGAAACAGCTCCAGGGCCCAAAGGGAATGTCCAGACAGAAGCACGAGGAGTTGGGGTCTGGCAGCAGGGCTGTGACACAGGTCCAAGCCCCCCTGGGCAGACGTGGCCAAAGGCAGCTCCAGGTACAAATGTGCATGTGAGGAGTCATTGAGATCCCGGGAGCGGATGGGACCTCAGATGTGCCAGGAACACTGCCAGAGCCAGCACAAGGACACCTGCCATGGGCCTCAGAGGAGCACTAAGGCTGAGGGCTGAGCTTACACAGAGCCCAAAACCCAGAGACCATGTGGGTGAGAGCCCCAGGGAGGCTGTTTGGGGTCACATTTGTGCACTTGAGGTCCTGACACATAAAATCCACTTGTACCGAGGCAGAGCTGGGGTAGAACTGAGCCGTGCTTCTGTAACACAGAAATGGTTGCTCAAGTGTTTGCTGTCTTTTAGGCCAAGTGTATAAAACACATTTTGGGAGGCAGCTTGAAATATGCATTTGATTATTGATGTGAATTAATAAAGTTTCACTCCAAGAGCACTTAGAAGAATCAGACACATGTTTACTCATTGTGTACAGCACTTGTACTGAGACAATTTTCCCATTTTTAGAGCATGTTTCTTTAATGTCTCCTATGATTGCAATTAGATCAGTACCTAGAGGAAATGTATGCACTCAGAAATTGATTGAACCCACTATTAATAGTGTTTTTTTGATTTTGTACTGATAGCAAAGAGTCAGATGAAACACAAAATGTTATTATAATTGAGCATTAATGCAAAGAGTAAAAAAAAATATCAAACAAGATTAATGGAATGTGGATGAATTTTCTCACTTGGACTAATAAAAGAAATAACCATGCAAAAGAAGGAATTGTATTCGCAATTTTTCTGTACATTTCAACAACAAAATATATATAGCGGTTGATGCTCTTAGGAAATAAAATTTCCATACATTCTGCACACTTGAAAATGTTTCTGGGTATTATGAGCGACACACCTGAGAAAAAGCATGTTGACTATTATAAATGTTCAGTGAAACGCGATGTTTTCATGTTCTATATACATAATATATAATGCTATACAAAAAGCACTGTTCCCCCTGTCTGAAGGGTTTGCATGTCTGGTATAAAAGTTGCTTTTACTGTACCAGAGTTCCTGGAAATCACTGATCTGTGCACTGATCTGTGCAATCCATGCAGGATTGGGATGGAACAATTCTCCCCGTTATTTGACTTTTGTGTGACCACTGAACCACTCTGATAGCAGAACTCCCTGTTTGTTTCCACACAGAGCTGTGGCCACAGATCCTCCCCACTCACAAAATCTACAACACTTTTTACTTGGGCAGGTCCTCCTGCAGATTCATTCAACCTCTCCTGACAACAGACCTTGAGATTTTTGACTATTCCATATGAAAGCAGGCCTGGCTAACAATTACAGCAGACCCCAAACTAACAAATATTACACAGGTCAAGCTTCCTTACCTCAGCCCTGCTCCTCCAAACAGCAGGATGTGTATTCAATTCCTTCTGAAGTAGGAAAGCTTCAAAGAGTAAATGGTACATGCACTCCCCAACAGGCAGCTGAAGCAGCTGCTGAAGATGTGCTCAAGAACAGGAAAAATATGCTTGGTACAGTGAGAAATGTGTTATTTTTGGCGTTTCAGACTAACAAGGTAAAACACTGAAGTACACAAATGCCTTGTGTTCTCTCCCTTTTGCTGATTTTAAGCAGATAGGAAATATATGGAATATGTTTGAGATTTTTTCCCCACTTCTGTAGGTTTAGAGAGAGAATTTTTAAGACAATTCTTTATCCCATGATACAAGAGAGAAGTTGGAGGAAAGAACCAGGTCACACCTTTTTCCAAGGCTCAGTGCTTCCTAGTAAAACAATATTTCTCATTTGACTCTGGCAAACTGTCAGCTGAAAGATTATACTGCTATACTAAAGAAGTTAGTGACTAAAGAATTCTGTTAGTGATTATTTAGTTTAGCCCAGGGACTAAGTAAAAACCAGGAGCTAGAGGATTACCTGTATTCACGCAGTAACAGTTACTGCTGCTGGTGTGTATTTGTCTGTAATTTGATTATTGGCAATCTTTTCAGTACTACATGATGAATAACAGTAAGTTTTATATAAAACATTAGCGTTAGTCTCCTTTCATGCTCTTGGTAGAATTAAATTTTCTGTCTCTGTAATGATTTTTTTAAGAGATGAAAAGTGTGCTTCTTTCTGGGAGGAATCATACAGTCAAATAGAAAATCTTGATTCCACTACGCGTTCAAATTATTTGTTGTTTCCTACCTTGTCTGGTTCATTATCAGTCATGTTTAAAAAGGAAGCAGCTTCATAAATGCAGTGCTAAACACTTAAGTTAAAACTACTAGCAAGTCATTAAAAATATGTTATACTACATCCAAAAGAAAAGAAAAAAACCCAAAAAAATTAAACTATTGCCTTAGTAAGTTTGCAGTTTTCACAATAACCAACTGATATAAACTGCCTAGGACTGAATTTAAGAGATGTGTAGGAAGAGAAGAATGGGTCAGAAGCTCACGCCTTGGTGTCATGGTTTAACCCCAGATGGGAACCAAACCCCACAGAGCCACTCACTCACTCCCCCCACACCAACATGGGGAAGAGAACTGAAATGTAAAAGTGGGAAAACCTCCATCCCTGGCTGTGTTCAAGGCCAGGTTGGACAGGGCCTGGAGCAGCCTGGGATAGTGGAAGGTGTCTCTGCCCATGGCAGGGGTGGCACTGGATGGGCTTTAAATCCCATTCAACCCAAACCATTCTAGGATTCCATGCTTCTAAAACTTGTGAGTTGAGATAAAGAGAGTTTAGTAGGTAAAGCAAAATTCTCACACTCAAAGTAAAAGAAGGAATTCATTCCACACTTGCCATGGGCAGGCAGGTGTTCACCATCTCCAGGAGAGCAGGACTCCATCACTCAGAACCAGGACTTAGAAAGACAAATGCCATCACTCCAGTGTCCCCCGCTTCCTCCTTCTTTCCCCAGTTTTAAACCTTGAGCCTGACCTTACATGGTGTGGAACATCCCTTAGGTCAGTTGGGCTCAGCTGTCCAGGCTGTGTCCCCTCCCAGCTTCTTGTGACCCCCCCAGGCTCCTCACTGCTGGGGAGGGCTGAGAAGCAGGAAAGGCCTGGGCTCTGTGTAAGCCCTGCTCAGCAAGAACAAAAACATCCCTGAGTTACCAAGCTTGTGCTCAGGAAAATCCAAAACACAGCCCATCCCAGCCACTGGGAAGGAACTGTACCCCAGCCAGTCCCAGGCCATTCACACAAACAGAACGTCTCCATCGGTGCTTGGAATGACACTGGATAAGCCCTTCCATGGTGTAGGGCACAGCTGCCTTTCACTGATCCTTAACATCACAGAAATGTTGGCTTGCACTTTGGTATTTAGGCTTAACCAAGCAGCTCTGGCTTTTCAGCCACAGCAGTTGTGTGAGAATTACTGTCAGTAAATATAACTCAGTGTTCACAGATTTTGCTGGGTTATTTTGTGTTAAATGATAGACTAAATGTGAGTTGTCTATTATGATAATTATGCAAAGTGCTGATATATTTAAGCTTGAGGAAGATTCTATATATATGACATATATATATATTTGAGAGAGTGACAGAGTTATAATTGTTAAGCTCAGTTTGGTTAAGTTAAATGTTAAGCTAAGTGAGAATATAGAAGATGCTTTCCCACTTACTACTGACTGTATTTCATTTGAAACTCTTACTGGGAAAAACAATCCCCTTAGTAGAAATGGAACCAGAAATTCCTATGTGACTGAAGCAGTCACCCTTCCATCCAAGGTGGAGGAATTGCAAATTCCTGCCTTGGAATCACCATTGGAACCTTCTTTGTGAGGAACTGGCCATGGTGGAAACAAGAAAGTAAAAAGTTTACTTCTTTAACAAAGAAGTAAAAAGTTTCCAGGGTCTGTTTTAATTATTCAACTGCTAAATGAAAGCATCTGTATCTTTTCTTTTTCACTCTCCTATTTTAAAAGAAAAATATGTTCACTCATAAACATTATGTAGAAAACTGCTCACAAAGTGAGGCAGCATCAAGTCCTCCAAATAAACATAGAGGAGTAAAGCTGTGATTCTGCTCAGACCTCAGCTTAATTCAGACACGAGCTCTTCCCTTCTGGGTGTTTTCAGGCTGGTGCAGAGTGACAATGCTTTGGACTTAAGAGAGAAAACTGAGAATCGATGACCAAAGGGGAAAAAATTGGGATATAGAGAGGTAAAAATTGAAAATTTTTACTTGGATATAGAAGCTCTCCTTGAATCTGTTTGTAATCAGCAGTTTTTCCTGGTTTTAGTTCAGTTTTGTTTTTGTTTTTTTAAATCAGCAGCTATAGTATGAGATTGATAATTGCATGGATCCATATATTAGCTCTCATTCCCAAACTATGAACAATGTCTGGATAATACAGAGTGGGTCAAATAGTTTTCTGAAAACAAAACAGAACAAAAACCTAAAACCAAACCAAACAACTTTTGGGGGATGGGTGTAATTTTTAATACACAAGTAGAAATCTTTTTATTTGGTATGAAAACCTCAACACCTAACCCTTCAACTCCCCACTCTGATCAGATATTTGGGACAGGTAGTGCCTCAAGTGCTCTCACAGCTGTCTTATGAGCTTTCTCATCTTCATCTCTGAACTGCAAAACAAATTCCACGTCAAGTCAGTAAAAACTTACATTTTTCCCCTTGATTTTGGCAATGAATGAGCATGAAAAGGCAGTTGAAGTAAAAACCCCACCCCAAAGAGCTCTGAGTGTCCTCTGGCAATAGTTGTGCTGTTAATCCCAAGCCACTGACCACTATTCTTGGCTCCACTGAGTTCTGATCAGACACCTCACAGGTCTTTTTGACACTCAGTGTAAACAGGAGCAGCATTTGCCTCCTGGTGCTTGCTTTGTATATCTGTCATTCTTCAACAAAGGAGTACAAATCCAGACGGTAAACTAATTAAAGTGTCTCAGAAATATAGGATAAAAAAGTAAAATGTATTTCTTTATATTTCTGTTTGTGTTATACATTCTGAAGAGGCCCTTGAAGGATGTGCCAGTTCTGAAACGCAACCTGGGGAGGATGGATTGCTGAATGCTTTGGACTCATTTGCACTCCTTTCAAAGGTGACTCCATCACCAGTGTCTGAAAGACACTCTGCCCCTCAGTAACGAATGATTACAGCTAAATGAATCCCAGAGGTTCGCCACTAAAGCACAACAAAGGCATAAGAATGAGAGCTGTGGTTCAAGATCTATTTTTTATACCAGCATAATTTTTTGCTTCAGTGATCTATCACTAAACAACAGCTGCTGGGGTAGAGACTCCGCACTGCAGGAGCGTCAGAAAATCCTTTAGTGACTGGGCACATGTGTTTGCCTCAGGCCCTCGGAAAAGTCACAAACTTGGGAAGGAGGACTGGCAGATTAATGTCACCTTCTTTCTGCAAGAGATTTGAAGATGCCAGACACTGGAATGACAGCCTGAAGTAAGTTTAGATTTTTAAAGGGGTTATTTTATGATCTAAGCACATGTGGCCAAACTCTCTTAAAAGGGGGAAAGAGGGAGGAAAAGAGAACTGAGTAGAATTCAAACAACTTGGGGTTTTATAGATACTGGATCAGAAATTAAACTTTTGCAATGTCTTATAAGATGCTGTTTGTTCTTTTCCCCACTAGAGATCTATGTGCTCACTTCCAAATTTTTGAAATAGCTTTTCTACCACTTTTGAGGCAAAAATTATCCTAAAAATGGCAGCATTTAAAGCGTTCATAACCACAGGAAAAACCCCAGATTTTTCTTATATTAGATGCTATTAGCAGTATGCATATAATCAGATTGAAATAAAAGAAGTTATATGGATTTACTTGTTTTTCACAGAAATTCAGTATTGTTTATTAATAATTATCTTTTTGATAATAAACAAATTTCTCTTTGTTAATAACCATTACCTATGTCTGCATGTTTTTTGAGAAACTCTAAGATAAAAGGGATTAATCCAACATGCTTCTGAATCATTCAAAAAGATAATTTTTAAACTTCTCTTAAACTTTGTGACCTGGTAGTTAAAGCCCTAAACCAAGCAAATGAAACATAATCTGAAATTTGTGTACCTTTTGCACTCTTCTCAGCACATTATTAGAAAACTGCAGTGTCAACTGCACAGGCTTGGGGTTGGGGTTTTTTGCTTATGTTTGTTTGGTTTCGAGGTTTGTTGTTCTTGTTGTTTTTTAAGGTTATTTAAGTTTATTTTTCATAAATAAAGAGATCCAGTCTAGAACACAAGATTGGCTGCTGGATCAAGTGTTCAGCTTCACTGTGTAGATGTCTGAACTATTTATTCAGTACTAATTATACTCTTTCAACTCAGTTTCCAGTAAAAGACAGGGAAGCACAGTGACTCCTGAAATACTCAGAATATGTGGGATACCACCATGGGAATCCCTGTAAGGAAAAGGGTCTGTGAATGCTTAGACTTCATTTGAGGAATTGGCATTTATAAATGTGAGACATTAAGAGTTCAAAATTAAAATACCCCACACTGGAACTGCCCAAGTCAGAATGTGCTTGGTATGATTTCCTTAATTATTTCTAGATGTCAGGAATTTTTTTGTATTAGCTTTTCAGTCAGAAATAAACTTGATGCCTGTTCTAAATGCTGAGAATTTATGATGCAAG
This sequence comes from Monarcha castaneiventris obscurior, assembly GCA_026261815.1. NCBI lineage: Eukaryota > Metazoa > Chordata > Aves > Passeriformes > Monarchidae > Monarcha > Monarcha castaneiventris. The sequence goes on from JAMPIT010000583.1 coordinate 1,360,504, forward strand.
TACTTTTTGGGGGAAGTTTTCTTTCACAGCACTTCTCCAAGAAATTCCCATACTCTTCAGACCCAGGGATGAGTTCTAAAAATCTGAAAAATCCACCTGCAGAAGACAACAGCTGCTTGTTTCACGATGAAGAACGTCAATGAAACACACCAGGACATTAAAAGGACCAAGGGGGGTTGCACACGAATCTGACAGTGACTTACATTTCCTGACTCCTCCTCTTGGATGAGTACAAATGGATCTGGAACCACATGAAAGCTGGGAGAGGCAAAGAGATGAATGAGTGAAGACCCTTCCCTGTGGAGGAAGGATCAGTTTGGCCACCTGGGCACTGCCATTTCCCCAAGTCCTACCAGCTGCAGGTTGTGTTGCTCAGAGTGACAACGAGCACAGATGTGCAGCTCTGAACTGAGCCTCCTACAAAGGACTGCAAGGTTCAGCTTGAAAGCTCGGAATATTTTGATGTTACAGTTCACCTTGTCACATGAAGCATCCTCAAAGTTTTCAGCAGCGCTTGACACATCATAAAAAATGTATCTGGAAAAATCAAATTTTAGTTTTGCTGCTGCTCTGACGCGTGAAAGCTTATTCCAGCCAAAAAGAGCTGTATCTCTGCAATAGTGGCACTCCAAATATGATTTCTGGGATACAGAGAGCTATGAGAAAAGGAGATTGTGTGGATGCAATGTATGAATGATTTCTTTCTCTTTTACTTATGAAGTCCCAAGGCAGAGGTTTTTAAGACTTGGTTTGTAACTGAACTTCCTTTCTCAAATACAGCATTTAGAAACATTTGTTCAGCTCACGTTAAATAAATGCATATAATTGGTATTTACAAACTTGTTTATTCATATTCCAACAATTTCAACTCACTTAATTATCATATGAATGCTTTCAAGGCCCTATAGAACATCTGCAGGCAGAATAAAAAGCAGTGACTTTGTCTCAGCAGCCATAAGCTGGAAAAAATCCTAAAACCAACCAGAGAATCAGAATCGTAGAGTGTTTTGGGTTGGAAGGGATGCCAGAGTTGGGAAGGATGGCAGATGATGAAGGAATGAAAAAAAAAAAACCTCAAGGAAGTTAAGGCCACAACAAGAAAGCTAAACAGACTCTTTCCACCAGTGCTTACTGTGAAGGTTTGGGAGATTCATGACATCAGGGCCATTCTTTAACAATTATGGATCTGCCTCGATTTTAAAGTATCAATAAAAAAGGTTTTAGGAAAAAAAAAAGTAGTATAAAGTCATCAAAAGTTGAGAGCAGAAGAAATTATTCACCTAAAAGCTCTAATGCAATTAAATATGAAATTGCTGGACTCTGAGGATGATGTGTTATCTACTGGATAATCTTCAACAACTGAGCAGAGAGTGGTAAGTGCAACATCCCTGTTAAAAATGGGACCTAGGGATGATTTAATGAGCACAAATGAGCAATTCTGACCCCTATATTAAGGAAACTTGTGGAAATACGAATAAAGAACCAAATTTCTAAGTAAGTTGATAAACCTGACATATTTGTTTAGAGTGAATCCAACATTATGGGTCCATTTGATTTTGTTAAGGAACTGCAGGGACAAGCAGATCCAGAGGATTATTTTAAATATTTTTTTCACATGATCCATTTCCAAAGGCTCAGCAGAGAACAGATATGGCAACAGATAAAGGAGAAGCTTCTCTTAAGGACTATTGACAGTTTAAAAGATTGGATATAATGGATAAGAAGAAAGACTTGTTGCTGTAAGAGGAAAGGTACCAAGAGAACTGGAGAAGGATTAATGATAAAACATAGCCTGTTCAACAGAGGGGATCCAGAAGGACAAAAGAATGCTGAGGTAAAATTTTGTTGATTATACAGAATTATTCTGGATTATGAAATAAAACAGTTATGTGAAAAGCTGTTGAAGAACCTCACAATACTAAGGGTAATAAAATAACAGATGAAATTAAATAATGCTAAATGCAAAGAAATCCCAGTGGAAAAGAATCAGCATCAGGATGTGTATTTTTGCTATTTTCACTTGGGAGACAGAACTTCATTTCACTTTGGGTTGTTCTTTGGGTATGTTCAAAAGAGAACAGAACTATTCCGAAATGGAAGTAGAGCATTAAAAATTACTGAAGAGAAAAAACATGACTATGTCACTACATGAATTAGTCACAATCCAACAATTTTGATCACTTCAGCTTAAAATATAAAATAGAACCAAAAAAGGTATAAAAAAGTTGACATCACTGATAAGAGCTATGAGACAGCATCTATACAAGAAATTAAATAGAGAAGCGAGACTAAACCTCTTCAGATGGGAGCAGAAATCCCCTAAAGGGTCTGTGATAAATATTTATCACAACTTGGGTATTTTTAAAAACCTATTATAACACAAAGGATTGCAGGAGTAATTGCTAAATTCTCAAGGAGCGAACATGTATAGCAGAACAAAATTAAAATCAGAATTATTCATCATCTGGTATGAACCACAATTGTTCTGAAGGTCCAACCAATTCTAGAAGTTTTTAGACATAGACTCTTAGAAATTACAAACCTATATAAAAGCAAAGATCATATTTCATCTGTCCTGTGGCATATATGTGCTACTGGCCAGAACTACAAACAGAGCATTAAGAGACATTTGATTTGAGGTGAACTTATTTTTAAGCTCCCAAAAGCCAACAAATGATACCAGCTCTGAAGTTCATTTACATTTACATATATGTATATATAAAATCTGTAGTAAAGGTTTGGTGATTGTCTTCAAGGACTAACAAACAAACATTAAAATGCTACAAATCCTACTCTGATTGCTTGTCTTAGTCAGCAAATGTTTCCTCTCATGCTCTAAGTAGGTTACAGGATTTTCCTGCCCCAGCCCATTTCCTCAGTCTTAAAAGTTCTTAACTACTAACTTGCTATTTTCTGAGTGGAAAGACATGCTCCATATTTTCATCCAGATAAAGGACTCCCAACTTCCAGACTGCTGGTAGAGTATTCCAGCAGCCACCATTACATTAGGGGAAGATAATATATGGTCATAAGTGGATCAAAGTACTTAATTTTGTTTGCATTTCTCAGTGATTTGATAGTTGGAGTAGAGGAAGCCACTGTACTCAGTTTTGTATTTCACAAAAGGAATTGCAAATCAAAGAATCAAAGTTATCAGGATGGTCACCAATTTGTTATCGAATAGAAAGGCCTAAGTTCCCCCAAAGCCAAAGTGGGAGCACTTTCTGAAATTACAGAACGTGTGTTTGCCTGGTTGCTCCATTCCGGACATGAATCCTCCCTCTAGAATGTTTTGAGGTGCAGGGAAAGTCACTGGGGTTTTGCCACTGCTTTCTTTTGGACCAACATTCTTGTGTTAGCAAACTTCGGCCTTTTTAACTCCAGGAACACTTTCTATAGGTAGATATGTTTTGGAAAGCTATGTTATAATTTCTCTGTTTCTTCCCACTATAAAGCGTATTTATGCCTCATTATCTTCAACTGACATTTGTTTTTGCTGAAGTTCCCATCCCTTTTGCTCCATCCATATTGGGAAATGTAGGAGATTTTTCCTTCAAATGACAGTGCTGTAACTCCTGTGATTGCCCTTGGGTTTCACTACAATCACTGCCAGCTGAGCATGAAATCATGCTGCTGAGGGAAACATGGTGGCTTCCTCATGCAAGGATTCTTGATTGCATTGCTTTTACATATTTATTTCTGCATTAGATAGGAGGACTGGCATGCCAGTCAGGGTGGCACGTTAGGACTGCCAGGTGACATCGCCATGCCATGAGCAGCACAACATTCACAGCAAATCACGCTTTCCATGAAAATGAATTACCCAACCTAAACTATGGAAAGGCCAAGTGGCACTGATTGGAAATAAAGGAAAGAGCTGTTACCTGCTCCTCCTCCGAAGGCACTCAGCTTCCCCATGATTGCCTTTCCCAGCTTCAGGAATTCCCTGTATCTCATCACACTGAGCCCCAGCTCCAAAGTGGGAGCTGTCTGTAGGAAAATCTGCACATCACACCTTGCTGATAACAATTGTTTAATACTGTTTGTTCGCTGCTGTTCAAAGAATAGCCTTAAATGATTTTATACATTGATTTTTGAAGCAAATCATATTAAATTATGCCAGCAATTCAATTTTATCTTCCTAAAACTCAATACAAAGCGGATCACTTCCACTGACAGACATCTGAATTCTTTATCCTACAGGCAACTCATTTAGTTGTGATTGTATCACTCACTGAATACCAGCATTTCAGAGCCCATTCAAATACAGCAGCATTTCCTGATTTTTCTTGATGCCTTAGGAGATGATGGGAATAAAAACCAGTGTTCAGAGAGCAGACAAGAAAACAGAGAGGTTTTTGCGGTCATGGACAAATTTCTTTGCTTTAGATGAATACACAGTAACAAAAACCTCAGAAAATATTTGTTCCTTTTAGGCATTCCAGCCTGATCTTCATTTTCTTAGCATGCACACAGCACTGCCAGGCAGTGCACAGATCCAGACCTCCCCACACTGGGGATCTGATTCTGCAGCTACTTCCATATCTAAACCACCCCAATAAAGACCCATTCTGATCTTTTGGATTTCTTTGCAGGATAAGAGTCGGAAGATCACAATCTGCTCAATAGAATTCTCCAGCCCCCATCACGTCTTTAAATAAAACATGCTTTGGAAAATTTTAAACACCGAGTTTTTAAAATAAAAAGCACCACTATGATAAATGTGATGTTTCTAAACACAATCTTAATTTAGAGAACCATAGAATTTCCGGGGCTGGAAGGGACCTTAAAGCCCAGCCAGTGCCACCTCCTGCCATGCCAGGGACACCTCCCACTGTCCCAGGCTGCTCCAAGCCCCAGTGTCCAACCTGGCCTTGGGCACTGCCAGGGATCCAGGGGCAGCCACAGCTGCTCTGGGCACCCTGTGCCAGGGCCTGCCCACCCTCCCAGGGAACAATTCCTTCCCATTATCTGATCTAAACCTGCTTTCTGTCAGTTTGAAGCCATTATTTTCTCTGTTTGAACATCGTGGCAATCCATTTCATGCCATTCAGTCAAAATTTTTATACAAATTTCCAATCCTTGCAAAGGTTATCATACAGCAAGGTTGGGAGGGGGCATAGGGAAGTCTAATTTATCAGAAAAGAAGAGAATTTAAAAATACCATAATACATGCAGCTCAAATAAAATCTTGACAGCTGCTATTCACAAATATTGCTGACATGATTTATATTATATTAAAATTCAGAATTACTGCATTTTCATCAGTTTCTCATTTCACAGCTGGCATTTCATGTTGTCAGCATCCTGTGATTTACAAGGCTGTATGTGGTGTAAAAATGTTGTTTTAAATGGACAATCTCATAAGCATGTTCACTAACTGATATGCTGGCGCAACTTAAAATGTAAACATACTGTGTGTTCCAAAAGCCAGCGTGCTTTCCAGAAGAAAAAACTGAACCTAATCGCTTCAGTTTCATTAAACTTTCATAAAAGTCCCCAGAAAACAGACATTCCCATGCAAATTTTAAAATAATGGCTTAATTTGTGAAGTTACTTTTGCAATATCAAAAATGCAATGTAAAATACATAAAAAATGGGATTGATACTCACTGCAAGGAAATATAGAAGCAGTTTAACCACACAGACCATGGAGTCTTAATACAGCATTGTTTTCTAATAATGTTTACATAGGATTCATTGGGATATTTTCCAAAGTGATATAAAGCAAGTCTGGCACAAAATGCAAATGCTCTGTTCTAGCAATGCTATTCTTTATCTAAGACCTGTAGAAATGATGGAAAGGACAAATTTCCAGGGAATTAAGTCAATATTTTATACATTTTATCATGCTTCTCTATTCCAGTGCTCAGCAGGAATACAGGATACAACCTGCTTTTCCACAGCTCCTCGTGAGATATGGCATGAGAAGTTATCTGCATATAACTTGGAAGGTTTGGGTAGGTCCAGAGAATTTAGTGGAATTCCTTAAGTAGAACATTAATCAGAGGGATAAAAACACTGCTTTTGCCAAAGCTCTCTCTCCCTTTCGACAGAAGCTACTATTAGGCAGCCCAAAGCCTGGAATAACCTTCTATGATTCATACAATGTTTTAACAGTAACAAGACACATTTGGACTTTATCCTAAAATATGAGGTATTCCAGGATATTTTGTAGTAAAGGTATGAGAATCAGGAGGAAGAAGTGGCATATTGATTCCAAGGCTATCCATGTTTCCCTTTTCAATCCTCCTACTCCACCAGTATGGAAGAAATGGCCCTTGAATGTGTCCAGGCAATGATCTGGCACCTTGCCATCACTTCTAGATTTCCTACAAATATTTTGTGTTGCAGACAACCACGCAGAGAAGCTCTGATGACATCACCAGCAACTCATCATCCTCCTCTAGTGATCTCAGTCAAATTCCTTCCCTTCCCTCCTCTCTCTTCCCCAAACAGAATTTATTCCCATATTCTTTTTGGTATCAGCACAGGAGTTGGTTTTTTCCTACTACAAATGTGGGAGGGGCATTTTGTCTAGTCAGAGTTTTTGACATAGTTTGACACTTGATTTCTGCATAGCAATAGTAAAGACGTTTGCCTTTTTAAACATCACATCTTCAGGTTTTTCTTCTGGTTATTCTGGGGGCAGCTTTACTTGGATGCAGCTGGAGTTCAAGAGGCTCATTGTGTCCTCAGTAGGTCATACGAAAATCAAACAGCCAGAAACCCTTTTGGCTAATCTCTCTGCATAAGTGGATCATATTCAGCCTTCATCTTCTCTGGAAAGTCTTAAATTTTTGAATAATGTTTCAAAACATATTTCCCTTAAAATGATGACAAACCTCATCCACCAACAAAAAAATGTTTAATGACTTGCACCAAACAGGATATGATCAAACCCAGGATCTGAGAACTGAGACCAAAACATGATAATTAAAATATTTCTCTCCTTTGGGGCAGTAGATGAAGTCTGCACACCATACAGCACTTACCTAAATGAAAATGTGTAATAAAAAGTATCCTGTGGCCTCACAGTGGCCATTCCAGAGGAGCCCAAGTAAGGATGGCACTTGTAGGCTATTCTATATCTTACAGAATTTGGTCCTTAGCTCTGACACTCTTCCAGCTTTTAGCTGTGTGCACAAGTCCACAGATCTTCTTCCTCGAGCCTAAGCATTCCCCATCAGAAATTTCATATCTTTTTTATTTTTTTGCACCTTAAGCATGAATTAACTGGAATATGCTGATGTTAGAGCTCTGCCTCAGTTCCTCCACTGCAGCTGAACCAGCCCAGTGCCCTCAGCTGCTCCTCGGGTGGCCCCTCCAGACCCTTCCCCCTCTTCATGGCCTCTTTTGGAAACTCTCTAACGGCTCAATGTCTGCTTTTATATAGTGGTGCCCAAAACTACCCCCAGAGCTGTGCTGTGAACTGCCCTGCATCAAAAGCAGTGTGGGCAGCAGGGGAGGGGGGATTCTGCCCCTCTGCCCCCTCAGCTGAGAGCCACCTGCAGAGCTGCCCCAGCCCTGGGGCCAGCACAGGGAGGAGCTGGAGCTGCTGCACAGAGCCCAGAGGAGGCACCAGCATGAGCAGAGGGATGGAGCAGCTCTGCTGGCAGGAAAGGCTGCGAGAGCTGGCATTGTTCAGCCTGGGCAGGAGAAGCTCTGGGGTGACCTCAGTGTGGCCTTGCAGGGCCTGAAGGAGCTGCAGGAAAGATGGAGAGAGACAATTGCCAAGGGCTGGAGGGCCAGGAGCCAGGGAATGGCTTCCCAGTGCCAGAGGGCAGGGCTGGATGGGATATTGGGCAGGAATTGTTCCCTGGGAGGGTGGGCAGGCCCTGGCACAGGGTGCCCAGAGAAGCTGTGGCTGCCCCTGGATCCCTGGCAGTGCCCAAGGCCAGGTTGGACATTGGGGCTTGGAGCAGCCTGGGACAGTGGAAGGTGTCCCTGCCCAGGACAGGGGTTGAATGGGATGAGCTTTAAAGATCCCTTCCAAGCCAAACCATTCTCTGATTCTCTGAATTAATCTTGCTATAATTTTCTTAAAGATACGTGTTTAGAAGAAGATAGAGCAACAACTAAACCTGTTGAAATGTAACTTCTGTATCAAATCACTTTGACACTACAACAGTTGTTAGTCAAGGTTTTCAAGACATTCCCAAGCTTCAGTACAAGTAATTGTTTTTTATTAAGTAGTGTGAAATTACTGCCTTGGCAAAAATTTATTTAGATGGTTTACTTTTTTATTTCATTGTTTTTTTCATAGATTAAGTGTTTACATATTTGTATGAACTGGGCTTTCAGGTAGTAAAAGATAATACTTTATAATCAATAGTGCACTAGTGTTAAGAACTGCTGCAAGGTTTTCATTAAATCAGAGAAAAGAGCAGTTAAAGGAATGCTAACAAGTATTGATGTTTAGATTTTATTTATCAATGTTGTTAAACTCCTCTCCACTGCACTGAGTTTATTTTTCCACATTAAAATAATCTTATTTGGTATCTCTGGGGCCGAGTTTTAAACAAGATAAAGTACCTTGTGAATTAATTTATTTTGAAGAGAAAAGAAAATACAATTTGTGTCTTTTCATTAAATTATCCTTAGCCATATTAATTTAACCAAAGTTAAAATTTTATTTAGCTGAAAAAGGAACAAAGCTAAAATCAAAATGTTTATCTTGTTCTGTGTTAAACTTGGGAGTCAGTCCTTGTAGTATTTCACTTCATATTTTATCCATTATTTATCCATTATTATTCATTATATTAATATTAGTCAGTCTCTGATTACCATACTAGCATCCAAATTACATATTTGTGCTGGAAAAGTCTCATGTATTCAAATGTTTGAAAGCAGCTAAATTGAATTTGACAAAACATTGTTACTTGGGAGAAGAGACCAACACCCATAAAAATATGGAGCACCTCCCAAACTTGTGTTCATCCCTGCACAGTTTCCATACACAGAGCAACAAACTGCACACAGGAAAGAAGGTTGAAGGAGATAATAAATGTTACCACAATAGTCAAGGTTCTGTCCTCAAAATTAGGGACCTGAACCACTGCTGATGAAGAAAATTCTTCTCTATTCATGGGAAGACTTACTCAGCCATTCTCATGTACACATTTAAGTTCTGTGTTTGATTTGCTACTGATGTTTATCAAATCACAACAGGGAAAGAGGTGATAAAATATACAGATGTGGATAAAATGACAGCTAATTCATTTACTCTGGAAAATAAGTTATGGATATTCTAAAATGTGACACACCTCATCAAGGTGTTTTAGAGACTATTTTGAAACAATTTATCTTATTAACAGCACAATAATATTTTCCTGAAAACATCACATGTATCCTGAATACATCAGAGCTAATGTATATTTTTGATCACAGATTAATGGAACCAAAGATAATGAGTACAAACAGTTCATTTAACAGAATTCCTGCTCTCTATTTGTAAAAAGTTCTGTTTCAATTTCTTTAGCAATTATACATAAAGTATGTAATTTTATTTTTGGTAAATAACGGTCACAGTATAATTTGAACAATTAAGCATGACAGTTATCTCTAGTGACACTTTTGCTGTGGTTACCAAGACTACCTTCCCAATAAATATTTTTCTGTAATATTGAATGTATTAAATCCCAGCCACACCAGCAGAAAATGCTGCTGCATTTTTGTGACACACAACGAACTGGAGGTGAGAGCAGTGTGTATTTGCATGGGTGAGGCCACACCTCAAGGGCTGTGTCCAGTTCTGGGCCCATCAGCTCAGGAAGGACCTTGAGGGGCTGGAGTGTGTCCAGGGCAGGGAATGGAGCTGGGAAGGGGCTGGAGCCCCAGGAGCGGCTGAGGGAGCTGGGAAAGGGGCTCAGCCTGGAGAAAAGGAGGCTCAGGGGGGACCTTGTGGCTCTGCACAAGTCCCTGACAGGAGGGGGCAGCCAGGGGGGGTCGGGCTCTGCTCCCAGGGAACAGGGACAGGAGGAGAGGGAACGGCCTCAGGTTGGGCCAGGGGAGGCTCAGGGTGGACAGCAGCAGGAATTTCTGCATGGAAAGGGTCGTGGGTTGTTACAAAGGGTTCACAGAATCACAGAATTGTCTGAGCTGGAAGGGACCCAAAAGGATTGTGAATGGCCCACGTGGAGATCACAACCACAACGTTTGTGTTATCAGCACTGTGCTCTAAGTAACTGAGCTAATCTCAGGGCTGTTAAATACTGGAATGAATTGTTCTAATTGCAGAATCTTTAAGGTTAGAAAAGATTTCCAAGCCCTTTGAGTCCAAGCAGTGCCCAATGCCCACCTTGTCCCCAGCCCAGAGCTCTGAGTGTCACCTCCAGCCCTTCCTTGGGCACCTCCAGGGATGGGGGCTCCAAAGCTCCCTGGGCAGCCCCTGCCAAGGCCTGAGCACCCTTTCCATGCAGAAATTCCTGCTGCTGTCCACCCTGAGCCTCCCCTGGCCCAGGCTGAGGCCATTCCCTCTCCTCCTGTCCCTGTTCCCTGGGAGCAGAGCCCGACCCCCCTGGCTACGCCTTACTCAGGCTTTCTTTCCCTGAAGGAAAACGCTGTTTTCCTGAGTGAAAGACGCCAAGTACAGAAAGTAGTGTCCACTTCTTGGCTAAGAAAGCACTTCCAAGGCCAGACCCTCACGCTGTGCAAATGAACTTAAGGCAGATAACAAAATATACATTCCTGAGTGCCTGCTTTCCATTCTTATTAAAGAAATTATGTTAGATTTAACATTATCCAGTTAATTAGGGGTTTTTTACATTTTCTAAAACAACCAGAGGTCTTTCCCTAAGTTTAATTATGCAACCACCAGAATATTTTCTCTTCTAAACTAGAAGTAAGAATGGTGGAGGAGAGACTGCCAACAAGATCAAAGTTGTAGATTGAGAAAGTAATTTCCAAATTTTACCACATTTTTCCCCCAGATTTACAGTCATGCACTTAGGAAATGTAGTCCAGACTGTCTGGGCACATAGATATTTCTGTATAATACATAAATATCAGAGTAGAATGAATAAAGCATTTTCCATGAATAGTCATTTGAATTTTAATAGAAATTTTACTTCAATCTCATTTTTTTCATTACTGAGTGACTGAACATTTCTAGGAAAAATAGTTTCAAAAAGCGATACTCTAAACTTTCTATTCAGCTAAATTTCATAGATTTAGATACTTAAAATTATTGCTACCTAAATTCTAATAAATTAATTTAAAACCAGCACTATGCTGACCATCTAGAAGACAGAAACAATGAGATGTCTCTCATCTTGTCTCCACTAATAACCATAAATTCATTTTTTTCTGAGTAACTCAGAGTGTTTCCTCCTCTGCACAACCCCACCGCAGCCTCACTGAATTCTGGACACTCTAATACTGTGACTAAGGTTTGTATGCTGGGGGAAAAGGCCTTACATTCCAATGTAACCATCCATGAAACAGGAACTAGGAATGAGAACATCAGACAGCCATAATCAAACAATATTTGAGCTTTTTACAAAAGATGGTTCCGGAATGAATACAGAATGTCTTGGAGCACACTCATGACAATTTTGCAAGCAGATAAAAACAGAAATTAAATGAATTATTTATTAGGACTCTCGTATTGGAAGTCAGATATCAGGAGTTCTACTCCAAGCTCCACCACCGACCTTCTGTGTGACCTTAGACAAACAGATTTATCTGCTCATGCCTTTTCCATGGGGTTTTTTGTGTCCTGAATTAAAATAGTTCAGCCAAAACATTGTCTTCTCCTCTACCTTCAAAGAAGCCCCAAACAGACTCCTGTCAGCCTTTGTTGGTGCCTTTAAATAGTAAGGAAACACAAGTAAATCATGAAAAAATAACTAAGGTAAAAGACATGAACAATTCCCTTTCGTGTTGTGTAGAGAATTATTCTTTAAAGTAGTCCACTGCATTGTACAAATACAGTACATATCGTTATCTAATAGAAATTTGGCTGCTGTGGGTTTAAATATAATTAATGAAGATAAGATTTTTTCATGAAGAAAAGTTGTAAATTGTTTAAGGGCTTAATTCACATAAGGCTGGGTTTTTTTGGTTTTTTTTTCTTAGTTTTGTTTTGGGGTTTTTTTTTGGTGTGTGGTTTTTTTTTGTTGTTGTTTTTTGTTGGCCTCTTTTTTGTTTTGTTTTGTTTGTTTTTGAAAGGTTTTTTTGTGTTTTTCTTTGTTGGGGGGAGGGGGTGTTTGGGTTTTTTTAAGTATTCCCCCTTTCTACACAAAATTTAAAGACAAAATATATTTGCCTGAGATATCAACAACAGCTTTTTTTTTTTGGAGTCTCCAAAAAGCCTCCTGTCCATGAAACCTCAGTTAAGAACATACACCTCAATGGCTTTTCTGTGATGAATCTGACACTGTCTTAAGCCCACTGGACTAACTGTGCTTGCGCAGTATTAATAATCAGCTGAAACAGAGTGCTTAAAGCAAGAAGTGAGAGAAAGACTTCAGGGTTTAAGGAATGATAAAATCAGGATTGGAATGAAAAAATCTCTGAACCAGGAAAATCGGAAGTCCCTATTTGAATTTACACGTAAAATTGTGTAAACTGCAGTTGTGGATCTGCCCAGCCTGGGATCTTCTGAGCAAACACCCAAGTTCAGTGAGAACATTAATAAATCTTCTAAGAAATACATATTACTAGGACAATTCACCAGGCTTGGGGCATCTTTTATGCCCAGGACTGAGAAGATGGTTTGTGTGCCCAGATGATCTCAAAAATTCCCTTCAGGCTCCCTGTTAATGAATCTGTAATAAACCTACATGAAAAATGAAACCTCTTACAGCTTCTCAGGTAAATGATTTTGTATTAATTGGATAGAATTTTCAAATTTCTATAGAAAAACTTTTGAAAATGCTTATTATGATAAAAGAGATTGTCAGTTCAATTTATATTAAATTGTCTGGACAAGAATTTCATGGTCTTATTTAATTGCTTAGAAAGGAATGCTGACTGACAGCCAGCAAAAGTTAACAGATGTGCATAGCCACACCTCTGTTGTTGTTTTTTGCTGAGACACATGAATTGAAACAACAACAACAAAAAAGACATAAAATAAAACATGAAGAAAACATCTTTTCATGATAAAACTGACATATTCACTATTTGTTATTTCAGCATTGTCTTCATCAGTGTGAACTTGTCACATATATTTTAATACATGATTTATGGTTATAAATTCATTTTCCATTCTCATTTATAATATGGTGTCACATTTTATCACAAGTGCATTTAATCATCTGCTGTCTGCATACTAATGGTTACAAATATGATACCTGTGTAGACCCAGCAACCAGTGGCTGTAACTGTCTCTGACTGCAATGCTTGAGTGCTTTGAAAAGTGCTGATAAATAGAGAAGTTCAGACATTTTTATGTGTCTGTCCCATTTTAATAGCCAAGATAAAATTCTCCTGCTTCACCAAGAACTCGATTCTTTTTTTCCCCACTTGAGAAGTTTTTGTGTGCACTCATCTGTCCTCAGAACGGTGTCAGTGCATAAAATTAAAAGTGCATAAACATTTTAGGAATTGGTACTAAAAAGGCAGAATTAAAAAGCCTATTGATTTTATAGGAAAAGGAAGATCAGGAAGAAAAAAAAGCAGCATCTACCCAAATTTATCGTAACTAAAAAAAAGAAATAAAGTCAGAGTTTTGTTTAAAATTTGTTGGCCTAATTCTGCTATGCAGTGAATGTGATCACATGTTTAATTTAGGACACTTTCGAGGCACAATTGAACCTCCAAATACTACCATTTAAAGGCAGCATATCAGTCCAGCTATTTAATTAATTTTTCTGAAGAAAGCTTACCTCATTATTATTTGTTCCATGTTTTTAACTTTGACTTTTCACAAATATTTATTTGAGAAATCTCAATGGAAACATTTCAATTCCAATACTTTACAAGAAAGTGGAATGCAGTAAACTTCAGCAATTTTAATGGGGAAAAGAAAAACCGTGTAATCAACAGGGCAAGGAAGCATTGACTAAAAACAATACAAATTCACCTGGCCTGCAAACACAGAATCATGGAATGCTTTGGGTTGGGAGGGACCTTAAAGCCCACCCAGTGCCACCCCTGCCATGGCAGGGACACCTTCCACTGCCCAAGGCTGCTCCATCCTCTGCTCATCCTGGTGCCTCCTCTGGACTCAGTCCAATAATTCAATTTTTATCATTCTCATGCCAACATTTTGCGTTTATCTCAAAATTACCAGTGTTGTTTCTGAATAAACTTAAGCAGTTTTCACACAGACATGCAAAAGCTTTCAATTTATACACGAATGTCTACTTAGCTACATTTAGGGTAACTTATTTGAAGCCGTCAATGCTAATTGTCTTATTGTCTTATCCTTATAGGCAAAGAAATTGAGCCTACAAGAATGAGGCTTATGAGTATTTCTAGCTGTATTTCTAATTGAGTGTTTGACACTTTTTGTGCATTCTGTCCTGAGCAAAGTAATTTGCCATACTCTAAACCAGACAAGCGTGTGCAGCTGACAGGCCAAAAACCCTGTGCTGTCACTCCTGTGCTATGGATGGAGCTTCCTGCTAAAGAACTGAAAAATAAATGTTCCTCAGTATGGTGAAAGAGGAATATAGTGCATGATTATCAGAAACTGCAGGTTAGGAAATTTATCTTAACCTTTAAAACAGAAGCATTTCAAAACACCTTACGAATCCAGGTGCAGGAAGAGCACATTCCAAGAGTGTGCAGAAGACAAAGAAATGCCTATTTGCAATTACCAAAGTTCACAAAGTGCAAAAGGTTCAGCCGTGAGCAGGCAAAATTCAGACTGAAAGTGGACAGGGTTGCCAAAATTCTCAGCTGATACTGCAAGGAATCAAGTGTCCTGTACGTTGAAAAGCATTGTAAGATGATCTTAGAGTCAATTCTATAAAATCCAGCTGATGATTTCTGCATGGACACTGAGCTTCAAGAGCATTTTTCTATGTAGATCAATGGGGGAGATTCTGTCCCTGTGCCCTGCTGAGCTGAGACCCCACCTGGGGCCCAGCACAGGAAGGACCTGGAGCTGCTGGACAGAGTCCAGAGGAGGACTGATAACATGTTAATGATAACATGGAATATTCCACTGGAAATCTCACCCATGGCTTTAGCAATTTAGCAGTGAATTTGCTAAAAACCAAGCCTTCACAACTCTCCTGCATGCAACTGCAGTTAACTGATAGCAACTGGGGACTGCCATGATTTGTCATGGCTAGCCAAGGTTTTCAGAGATGGGAATAAACAGACACCAAAGGCTTGGTTTCCATCTCAGTTTCTAAATAGGATTAGAATGAAAACAGGTCTTTTTGTGTTGATATTGCTGGGCCCTATAAATGGTCCAGCTTGACCCAATTGCAATTTGAATAATATGGAATTTTTCAAAGCCAGGCAGCTTTGTCAACAGAGAACACCTTTCATCTGCCAGAGATCATGTTCCAGTTTTAGGACCTCAACTACCGGCACTTTTTAAAGAAAAAAAAACTGTCACTCTCTGTGGTACAATAAAACAAAACCTTCCATAACCATTTTCTCTTTGGAAATTATTTCACCCTGTTATCAGTTTTCTGCTATGAAGATAATTTGGTAATAGTGAATAGTAGTGAATTGTGCTCCAGCAGAATTTTCATACAAAAAATATTGGCTAGTCCTTTGCAGATTTGCAGTTAAAGCAACTGAAAACAGAATCCATCATGCAAAAACTGGCAACTCTAACAAGCACCAACACCAGCTTCATCTTTAAGGATTATGTCAATTTAAATAAAGCACAATAACTAGCAGACACATTTATTTCCAGCTTTTTATACTATTTGTGAGAGCTCATTCCTGTCCCACTGTTCTTGAAGAAAAATTTCTAATTATGCATAATTGACAATGTGCTACTGATATCTGTTTGTCTTTAGTTGTGTTACATCTTTGGGATTCCTCAATGTCAGCAATGGAAAGAGATTTGTATTGAGAATAAAGGGCAGAAAGCCTCATCTCAGTTTTTCTCATATCTCAGTTTATTTGTGTTTGCATAAGGAAGGAGGCTGTGCATGATGAATCATGTATCACACCTATTATCTCCTCTGAGTATAGAGGGACGAGTAACTGACAGCTTTAGCAAAGGTGGTTTGATACCTGTTAACAAGTCCTGGCTTTTAAAATCATTCTACACTAGCATTTAAGAAACATATATTCCACTTTTGGGCCAACAGCACAACTCCCACCTCCAAAACCAACAGACAAGTGATTTCTCATTTTGCATACTACATTACTGCACCATAGAGTGTCCTCTGGAAGGATATATCTCTCCTTCCTGAGAAAAGCAGTTTTATAATCCTCACTTTTCCTTAATCTAGTTACACTATTTCAGAAGTGTCTTACAGAAAACTTTGGTATCTTTTCCTGTAAAAAATTCATTTGCAATAAAAGGGACTTTTTTTGAAATTAAAAACTGCCTTACGTTCAGAGTCTGGCAGTTCTTGACCACCATCCTTATTTGTTTTCACCTCTCTGATCTCTCCAAATTTGAAGCTAATTCCATTCTCCAGTCCTGTGGCCCTAATCTAACTGGCCATCACTTGCACATTGCTATGGATCAATACATATACACTTTAAGCTCCTCCTGAGTTGGTTGTGCATGGAGGATACTTGAACAAACTGCAGAAGTTTGTGGAGTTGCATCTCTGTGAATTGGCAGCAGAAATGAGATGTCAGCTTGTTAAGACTTTTGATGACCAGATGATGAATCAGAGTCCCTGATCACAGTTCAGTCAGCCAAAATAATGTCATTAATTAAGAGAAAACTAACTCCTCCACTTATTAAAAATCTTCCCTTGCCTCCTTCTTTCATGATAGATCTTTAATTTTGGCTTTCTGTCGTCTTTATTTGTTGCCTTCCTAACCCTATTACCACTGGAGTGTGTACACTGTCAGAGCAGCCCCACTGGAAATGCCTCTGATCCATGTTTCCAGCTCACTGACCTCTGAGGAATAACCCTCCAAAAATATTCCCTCTGTCCTACTGCACAGAAGGAGATATTTCACTGCAGATGTACCAGACTCCTCCACAAATCCATACCACACACACTGAGACTGAAGGGATGCAGGGTGGGCTTTCCAGGCTCAGGGGAACAGAAATGCCCCCAGGATTTTCATGGATGTAGAAGGATTATTCTTTGGAGCTGCAGGTACTGCGCTCAGGCTGCAGGGAAGAGATCACTACAGTCACATCACCCTTCCCCTGTCACACCGGTGACACAAAAAAGCCTTGTCAGAGCACTTCTGATGAAAGAACTGCGAATGCATTTCATACAAGTTCTCAAATTAACTCTTGAATTAAAGAACTGGCTGTGCACTTTCTTGGCTACATGGATAGAACCTCCAGTGGGGAAGAGCCCTCACATTATTTTGCCACAGAAAAGCAGAGTGATACATTCCTGTCCCTTATAACATGAATGGACAAAGCACTCAGTGCTCTGGGCTGGGTGAGAAGGTGGGGATTGGTCACAGGTTTGACTTGATGATCTTGGAAGTCTTTTCCAAGCTAAATGATTCTGTGATTTCATGATCATTATGGTATTAAACACAAAAGAGAAATATGGAGCCATGATTATTTACAATTATACATAGAATTATGATGCTCCAACATAGTTTAGCATCACCGTGTGCCAGTGTGATTGCTGAAGACTCTGCATGCCTCCCCATTTGGGTAAGAAGAAAACCCAGTGTGCTTCCTGTTGAATTGGTGAGCGCAGGTCAGGGGGAAAAAGGAAACAACACAGGTGGCTGTGGAAAGGAAATGGAATCTAGACGTGGTGCATCTGTGTTTTTAAAAAGAAATAACAGAGTGAAACAGCTTCCCAGAGAAGCTGTTGCTGCCCCATCCCTGGAAGTGTCCAAGGCCAGGTTGGGCAGGGCGTGGAGCAGTCTGGGACAGTGGAAGGTAGACAGGGGGTGGGATAAGATGATCTTTAAGGTCCCTTTCAACCCAAACCATTCTATGATTTATTTTAAAACTGCCATGTGAGTTTGTGCTTAAACTGCCCAGCTGGAAGGGACATGGAGATTATTACTCATATTAAAGCATGTCAGTTTGTAAATACACCAAGATGTTAAATATCAATTATTTCAGTGTTTCCCTTCAGCTGAAGACTCACTGTCACACCTTGGTCCAGCATGTCTGTTACCTTGAAGGCAAAGGAAAGTGATATTAAACACACAACTCACACCTGCTTTTTGTCTGGCTCCTCATCCATTTTGTGAGTGATCAATACTTCAAGATACACAAATCTATGACAGGACCAAATCAAACCTGAGAGAGGCAGGATTTTCCAGCACCATTTTGTTATTAGGATCACAGAAGTCCTTCCTCTCATTAAATTCTATACACACACTCAACACAAACGAGTTGAGATAATCACATCGAGATGTGAAGTCTCATGATCAGCCTTGTGTGTTTATAATCATGAGGCCAGGCTGTGTTTAAAGGGTGATGAAGAGGACAGTGGCCTTCCCCTCTGCCTCAGGAAGAACAGTCCAAGGAGATCTGAAATACCAGTGCCCTGGATATCAGAATATTAAGTATAATACTGTTAGGGAGGTATGATATAAAGTCATACATTTTTAAATCCCGTTCTTTAATTATTACTGTAGGTTCAGAGCAATAGGTTCCAAGGACAAAGCAATGACTCGAAGCTGTGAAACCCTGCAAATGGATTGGGTTACAGACACCATTTGTTTTTCAAACCTTCTGAATAATCAATTACAGGAAATTCAATTTCAAATTGAGTTTGGGCTAAGAAGTGTGTTTGAGCAACAGAAATTTCTGGAAGTTCAGACCATAATTAATGCATAAAGAATTTAAACAATCTTATTAATTTATGTGGAGAAAATAAAACTACTCTGTGTTTTTCTTCTCAAAAATGATGAGAATTGTATTTTTAGAGTACAAATACTGAAAGAAAAGCTCTAAAAGAAAATCTAGACTATTCTCTGTCCCATGGAGAAAAAAAAAAAAAAACACAACTTTATGGAAACGATTTCTGAGGTAAGTAGTTAATTTTTTGCTAGAAGTGGTGACATTCTGCAACAGTCCAAGACAATTTCTCCAGCAAAATTTACCTGGAGCAATTTTTTTCCTAATATCCTACTTAACTTTCTACATCATCACTCTCAATGAATCTTCCCAGTTAGGTAGTGGGCCACTGAAAAATACTTTCTGGGTATGATTCTCTAAGGTACTTTATAACAGTTTCTTCTAGAGTATGTTTTTAACTTACCAATGAGAATTTCCTGCTATTAGATGGAGTTATATGTTTTATGAAAACATGAAGATCTATAGAATATCTAATACCTCACACATAGCAATAAACCACCTGCTATAAGAAAAGAAATGGCAGTGTTTTGCCATGATTTCTTTCATGATTCAGTGCTATCAGTGCTCTCACTGACTGTGTGTTTATAAAGAGATAGTTTCATTATTTGTTCCTATCTGACTCATAAGCCCAGCCTCTCACTTTCTCCTTTCTTAAAATAGCTGAATACCTTCCCAATTTGCACTTCTTTGGACCTTTAGCCATCCCCTGTTTCAAAGACACCCCCCCTGATGCCTCCAGCAGCTTCAGTCAATTCTCTCAAGCAGTTTGACGAGTCTCCAGATCAGCTGATGTGTAAGCACCCGGCTTACAAAGGAGTCTCTGATCTGATCTTTCCTGCTACTATCACAAGGCCTTTTTCCTTTGACACTAATGTTAGTTCCTTTAAAATTATCACAGCACAGCTTTATAGGTAAAGCTGATGCAGAAGAGATATTAACACCCCGACCTTCTAAAAACATCCACTTGTCATTTATTTTTCTTCTCACCGGAGGAGCAGATCAGCTCTTCCCTTCATTTCTCTCTTACTTATGTATGTACTTACAGAATCCTGCCTTTTATTCTTTCTGTGACTTGTGAGCTCTTTTGATGTTTTGCTTATATTTCTGTGCTATTTTTTTTATATTTACGCTCTTAATACTTTGACTTCTTTTCTATTTTCTATAGGCTTCTTTTTCATCATCAAGCCATTGAAGAATTCATTATTTAGCCAACTTGGTGTTCTGCTAATCTTCCTGTGCCTCCTTTTTTTTAAGGAGAGCTTTTGCTCTTTTTTTTTGCTAGTCTTAATATTTCTTCCTTAAGTAACTGTCAACCCCTCCAGAATCCCTTTTCCCCTTAGACAGCAGATTTTACCTAGTGATCTTCTGAGCTTACTAAAGCTTCAGATCTACTTTATTTCTTCATTATTTTTCTATTTCTTTTCAAAAAAATAATCCATTAGAAAATTTTATTCTCATTCAGGTCTAGTCCATGGAATCTACAAATTCCTTTGATCACATGGTCAGTCATAGGATTAAATAAAACCCGGACAGATGTTGCATCACACATTATTGATTTCCTTCTGTTGGAATTTTACATCTTTGCACAATTTGCAGGCTGGTTTTGGCCACTCATAGCAGGATAATGTGTAATCAATAGGAACAGTCCCACAGTGTCTCATTTGTAAGAACTGCAATGGCAAATGTTTAACTGATCTTTTTGCAAAATTAAGTTGTTCTTTAGTAAATTGACAGAACTCGTGACTAATATATTCTTAATCAAGTATGCAAATGTAACACAAAGCCTTTATAGTACCTTGGTTGAAGTGTGATTTTGGTACCATGCAGGCCACTTAATGATGTAAATTTTCATAGGAAGGTCTTGGCTGTAGAGCTGTGTTTCCTTCTGTGTTAATGAACTCCAACATCAGAACTCAATTGGTAATGACACCAATATAATCTCAATTCTCTTCCTATCATGCCCCTCTCAGCAGACAGAGTGACACTGTCACGAGGAAATATTCTATATACTGATGGAGTTCGTGGGGTGGAATTTCTTTGCAGACAAGAAATTAGGGAAGAATGTGAACTGTATCCTTTTTTTAAGATAAAGAATATGATAATGATGGTAGAAATAAAACATGGAATCAAACAAATTCCCATGGATTTGATGTGAGATATATATACACACACACAATTCACAACATCACCTGATTCTTTTTTTCTCCTGTTCTATGTAGCTTTAGAAATTTTTCCCCCTCTTTTTAGGACATTTAAGTTTTGATCAGGCCAATAATTAATTACTACTTAAACAGCAACACTTATATCCCAAATGCTGGGTAACTACTTCTCTCAGAATAGACTGATAAGTATCTACAGTGTACTAAACAACTAATAACCCAGTATGAGGATGAGAACAATCATTTTTGCACTATCAATAATCAGCTACCTCTCGGAAAAGGAAGAAATCTCCTGTTATCAACATTATAATCTTCTTGGAGAAGAACCAGAAATGCTGATGTTGATTCACCATAACCATGAGTTAAGACTCAAGCAGTCCAAATAAATCTGCAGAAGGTGCAAAAGCAGGAGAGGCTCTTTTACAGATTCGGAGAGCTGATTCTCCCCAAGTGCACTGGAGTTATAAAGTTAATGAGAATGTTAACACTCTCCTATTTGAAAGGTATGTAGCAAAAGAGGTAACAGAAATCTGAATTATGTTATGTGTAAAGCATCTAAATTTTGCACTAAGAATTAGATCGCCTTGTTGCCTTTAAAAGAGAGTTCCTAAATGATGCTCTCCAAGTCAGGGAAATCAAACTTTTCCAAGCTGCATTCAGTCTCTGTTTCACTAATCCAAAAATAAAATTAGATTGAACTAGGTGTTGGATGAGATGAAATGAAACTCGCTTAAAATGCAAAGGCTATCAAAATGTCAAGTGCTGTGAAAGCCAACAGGCTCTGGATAGCTCAAGTGGGGAGACAAAATAAAGAATTTATGCATGGAAGTTTAATTACCACATCTCTGAACTTCTACAGACTTGTTATCTCAAGGCTGCTATTCCCTAACAAAATCTCTTCCAGATGTGTGCACATATGTACATCTTTAAAAATAATTTTTATTTTTTACTTATTTTTTGTGGTTGAAGTCCATCAAAGCAGACAGCAGGAAAAGAAGTCGAGATCAAAAGAAAGGATGAAACAGAGAAGCAATGCAGATTTGTAAAAGGGAACAAATAAGGATAGGCCAGATCCTCAGGTATATAAACCACAACTGAATTTGGCTTCCACCAAGCTAGGCCAATTAACACAGCTGAGAATCTATATCAGAGATTAGAGGGAAAATACATCAGATAGCACAGTGGAATTTTTTCTTACTCTACTGCACCAATTACTGGCAAATAGCTAATTACCTTGTTTAAAAATCTTTCCTGTGATGGGCACTAAAATTGCCCTCAGCTTGAACAGCAAGAGCAACTAATAATTACTGCAAAGCAAGCAGCTCTGGTACCTGGAACCTGAATTAAAGGAAAATGACCACCTGGCACCAGCATGGATATCACTGTTTCATCATTGTGCACTGCTAATGCCACTGAGGAAAAGAGAGGTCAGAAACACAGGAGGGAAAGACAGGAGATGTTTGATTTTGTTGCATCAAACAATGAAATCTTCGACAAACTCCTCCTAACTAACCTGAACTAAAAAAAAATATAACTGGCTTCTGGTTCAGTCTCTTTTTGTGGACAGGTTAAATAAAATTTAAGTAAAATTGCATACATTTGGGAGCTTTCCAGCCTTCTCAAATGAAACCCATAGTTTCCATTTCCCAGCATGGGATTCAAATACCAAAACCTTGCTTTACAACATCAGGGCCCATTCTGTAACAGCCTGGGTCAAAGTGGTCAAAATTCTTTTGACATCAGTAGGAATTAAAGAAGGGCTTGCCCCACAGTTTGAAGCAAATTTGTTATACACTAGCTTGGATGTCGAAATCCACTGCAATGCAATTAGGTGGGACTGAGGTACCAGAGAGGAGATGGCTTGGAAAATTAACAAGAGTTTTTACACTTCTCATGCAGCTGAACATGGAGGTAAAGCAGAGGAGCAGGAAGGTACCTGCCTGCAGAGGTACAGATTGATGTCCTGCAACCATGAGGTAATAAATTGTTTCAAACAGAATCATCCACTGGGCTGCAGCGGCCAGTTTGGTCACACTGGCCAAAGGGAAAAGGTTCTGTGGCAATAATTAGCATAAGACCTGCTCTTCATTCCCACTTTCATTTTCAAGTTACTTAGCACATCCCCATATAGCCACAATTCCATTGTACTAAAATGCTACAAACATCACACAATTAATAACAGCAGGAAACACGGAAACCTTCTGGAATTTCAGAATCTGTTCTGAACATGAGGCAGAACTTGTGCCCTGGGCAGTGCCCAGCCCTGAGCAGAGTGCCCAGAGAGGCTGTGCAGTCTCCTCCCTGGGGATATTGCAGAGCCCCATGGACACACTGCTGTGCCCTGTGCTCTGGGATGGCCCTGCTGGAGCACCTAAATGAAAACAGGACACTCATAATCAAAGGTTTACAGACAATAAAATCAATGTTTGAGGAAGGAAAATTGGGCCACCAAAAAAATCACGAAGACAATATCAGTAAATACAGTTTTAGTTATAGAACACTGCAATGGACTGAGGGGTGATGGGCCTGAACTCTTCTTGGTCACATTGAAGACTCAGAAAAGCAGAAACTCAGGCTTGGAAGGGTCAGGTTAAATAAGCAGAAAAAAATCTAAACAACAAAAACCACTCCACCACTAATT
Organism: Monarcha castaneiventris obscurior; assembly: GCA_026261815.1. NCBI lineage: Eukaryota > Metazoa > Chordata > Aves > Passeriformes > Monarchidae > Monarcha > Monarcha castaneiventris. The sequence continues at coordinate 1,384,196 of JAMPIT010000583.1, forward strand.
CACTAGGAGGATAGTGATGCCTTGGGTGAGGTTGTCCTTTCAGGTAATAAAATCACCAGTCACAGAGGTTTCTAAACCTGTGCTAGACAAAGTGATTGACCCTATCTAGCAGTAGACTCATAATAATTTTCCTTCAAATAGCAAGTTGGCCTTGCTGACCTGTGGGGCTGCAATCCAGGTAACTCTGCTACGATTCTATGACAAAGTTAATCCTTTTCTCACAAGAGCTCAGAACTTCTTTTTCCCCTCACAAGAATTTCTATGTCACTAACAGAAAACAATAGTACTTCAATAACTTTTAGTGGAGCCAGCTATAGTGAAGCACTCGAGAAGACTTACTCTGAAGCAGATTTAATTAGAAACTGAGAAGCACAAAGCACCTTCTACCTTACAGCCAAATACAAGGTATAGGGGTGAGAGAAAGGAGAACACACAGGGATCCGAGAATGACCCTGACAGTCCTCCTATTTATCAAGACTATGACACTGAGATTCTTCTCAGCAGAACTAATCTCACACCCTTAGCCACAGACTTTGCTAAGTCCAAATGTCTAATAGAAAAAATAAAAACCACCTCTGTGGTGTCAGGCAAGAAAGAGCCTTGTGGCTTGACACAGGCTGCTTTCTGAAAGGCTTCAGAACTTTGGGAGTGCCCAGTTCCGACCCATCACTATTGGTGAGTTATGTCCTCACAGAACTAATTTTCAAGGATAATTTAGCTGGACTAGATCTACATTTTGAGGATATTGTAGGCTGCTTAACAAGGATGTTTTCTGTCAACTTTACTGAGCTGCCAATGGGTAATATCTCAAAGTAAGACCAGGACACTCTAAATAGGGGACTGTTATCCTGGTATGGTGTGGTTCTGTTAAAGTATTTTTCATGTTTAACCACAGGTGAGAGGCATTATTTCCAATGAAATAGTAACTTGTGGGACCATAACCCAGGGAAACCTCTGCCAACAACATGAAATTCATATCTGCTCCTCAGTCTCTCCTGAGCTGGGAATCTTATCCATTAGACTTGGAGTGACATTTAATGGGCTCTTTTATAGGTCTGTTGTGTTGAATTTTCTCTTGTTTTGCTTCTTGTATATTATATTATGCTGCCCAACACAAACTGAACTGGTTGTCTGAAATCCTTTGCTTGCTTGAACTCTAAAGTTTTGTTATAATATTTTAATTGTAACATGCTGAGAAAGACTAGTGTTTATATTGTTAACAGTCACATTTCTACTTCTTGGGAGGACTGTTTGTATGGAACACTTCATACAGTTGCAGTCTCAGTTCTCTGTGCTATAATATCTAGTTGATGAAATTAGCAATTCTAAATGTTCAATTTCAGAACATCAATATTAGGACTCCTAAAATAGCTTTTTCCTTCTCCCACAAATAAAAAGGCTGGCATTTCTCACACTTTGCCTGTTTCTGGTCACATGGCTGTTAGAACATCTGAACAGAACCTGCTGCCCAGAGCACAGCCACATGTTTGTGTCTGCAGGAACACAAGAATGGGTTTCCTTGTCACTTTCCAATTCTAAACATTCCTATCCTGTGAGGGGTTGCATCACTTGCTGCTCAGCAGGTCTGAGTGGGGGCATAAGAGCTATTCAGTGTCAAAATATTCCGTAAAAAAACCTTTTAAATTCAACAATCAGTCATACTCAAATGTTTAAAACTCTTACACTGTCCAAATTTTTCACAATTGCTCATGACAATTGTGAACTGCTCTTGATAAGGAATTGTATGAGCACAAATACAATCGATGGCAAAAATCCCTCAGGCAAAACCCTGCAGGTGTTAAATCTTGACTAAAAATTCAAACCTCATTTGCTGATTCAGATTATTGTGTTCAAATTCTCTTCTTGTGTCATTTCAGGTACAGCCAACATGAACAGGCTTTTCCTTTGGTAACCTCAGAGCTGTATAATATTGTATTTTCTCACCTTATTTGAAATGAAGAAACAATTCATCCTCACAATTCCCTCTCCAGGGCAGTAAGATGGGTTCCACTGGAGGGGGAGAGGAGCACTTGAAAAGGTTTGTGCAAGAGAGTTGTTGTGTCATGGTTCTGTTTATCTGCTACCATTTTGAGAATAAATAATGGTGACCTCTTCTTGCTGGGGAGGGGACACGGAGAGGGACAGTCTGAGCTCCTCTCCCTGGTGCACAGATTGCCCAGAGGGGCTGTGTAATCTCCTCCCTGGGGATATTGCAGAGCCCTATGGACACACTGCTGTGCCCTGTGCTCTGGGATGGCCCTGCTGGAGCAGGGAGGTGGCACCAGAGTGCCCGTGGTGCCCTGTGGGCCCCTCCAACCTGACCCATCCTGTGCATCTGGTGATAGGGATGGTTCAAAGCTGCCCAGGGAGGTTTAGACTGGAGATCAGGAAGCATTTCTTTACCCAGAGGGTGACCAGGAACTGGAATGGCTTCCTAGAGAGGTGGTCAGTGCCCAAGTCAGTCAGAGTCTGAGGGGCCTTTGGACAATGGTCACTGTATGTCCCTTCCAGCTAAAGTAGGATGTTCCATGAGCAATCCAAGCTAATGGATACTGACACCAACTATGACGAGAGGATTCAGAAACAAGATAACAAAAATCTAACTCTCTAAGCCATCTGTGAATTATAAATAAAGTATAATGCACTATAATAAATTGTCATTCCAAATCCCACTGACCATGCAGAGATAAGCAAATCCAGGTTAGCTCCAACGTCTAATATAACCCTCAATAAAACACAGCATTCCAGTTAGTGATGTCTGACACAGATGTGCAGATCATTCTTGTTAAAAGCACACATAAAAGATTAAATGTATACAGATTTAAGAATTGTAATGTTTTCTTTCAGCTGTAATGAATTATTTCAAAAAAAACATTTAACCTTTTGCAGTAAGCAGTATTTCCCAGCTTCCCTGTCCGTTCACTGCATTAGCATCATTGAATCATTAGTACACAATGCATTAAAAACAAAATGAAAACCACAAAGCCAGGATTTGGGGAACATTATATCAATGCAAGAGATTAAGATTTAATCATATAGATTCCACTTTCAATTATAAATAGTGATTATAGAGGGTTTGGTGCCATGCATATTGTACACTTACAAAAGGACAACACTAGCATCTCATTTAATAAAAAATCTTATAATAAATGGGTAATTTGGAAAATAATTCAATTGGATAAAAAGGAATTTATTACAGGAATTTATGTTTCTGGGCAAATCTGATCAGATCTACTGCAAGCTGTTCTGTTTTGTATGTAATTGAGCTCCAAAGCAAAAGCAGAGCTGATAGAAAACACTTGAGTTCCCATGGTTAAACATCCCATCAATTTGTCCCCACTGTTTTTGAAACTGGCAGCTGATAAGTGGTAAATAAGATACTCAAAATAATAATTTTAAACATATCAGTTATAATTGCACACATTTAACTTGAACAGTCATAGTTATTTGACACTTAGGCTCAGATCTCTCAAACACAGTATCATCAGCACTCCCACAATATCAGCATTTCTTGCTGGTTTTAATGTATAAATATAAATGTATAAATATACACAGAACTACATGAATTAATCCTTTACACTATTTTTTTCTGTAAGTGGTTTTAACTTGGTGAGCTCTACTATTACCTTTTGTGTCTGTACTTAACAAGCATCTGGAAGTAAAATTGAAAGACATTCCCATTTTTATTCCCCATGTTGGTTTGCTTTTTTTTAAAAAAAAGACACTAAAAATCACTTATACCTCCTATGTCACTGTCACTGACAAATATGACCAATAACACCTGAGTAACAAGAGGTGGGGAAGACTTGGCCATGCATTCACAGAAGTCAAGCTCTGCTTTTTGTAGTGGTTTAATTAACACACCCTGCATTAACAAATGCCCTCATTTTCAGCAGTACTTATTTAATTCCCCAGACAGTGAGTAAGAGGTGTGGGTATTTGACACCCGGCAAAGCTGGGCTACGCTATTTTGTAATTTCAGTTAGGTAACAATTGAGTTGTTGATGCATGAAGTGGAATAAAATCCTATTTTCTCATTAAACCAGCTGCAGCATCTCTAGAAATTAATGGTCACTAAGAACAAGCCTAAATTCAAAACCCTCACTGAATAGTGGTGAAAGTCTGATTCTGTAATGCACAGGGGACTGAGGAATTAGGATAATAATTGTGATGGCTGATTGACCTGTGGCATAAGGGACAGAGAGGTTCTTGGTAAGACAGTCTCTGGTGCCAAATATCTATTGGTTATGGTGAGAGAAAGAAGCCTCTCCCAGGATGCCTGTTCAGTGCTGGTGATGTACCCCAGTTCTGATTCCCTGGTTGGCTCCTGCTGTTAGCCACTCCCCTGTACTTAAGATCGATTTGTCACATTTTAGGGATCATTTGCCTCTGGAAACCTTCCCGAGTTGTAGCAATAAACTTCTCTCTGTGCAAGGACCCTTCTCAGCTCCTTGCCGTCGGATTCATATTACTGAAGTCATCTCTGCGTCTGTGCGTTCGTGCATGTGAGCCCACAGAACCAGAAGGGACTCGGTAATAAATAATGATTCTCTTTAAATTACCATTAGCTCTGGGCTTTTTGTTAGGTGCCTGTGTACGTGTGAATGAGATCAACAAATAAAGGTAAGCAAGGGGTTGCCATCTTTTGTGAGAAGGGCAGGAAGGAACACAAGGATTCCTGGTGGCTATGTGAGGAGGGAACTCTGCTTTGATAGGAACCAGTACTGGGGTGGACACCAAGGACTCTGCAGCCTCCCGGGTTAATCCTTACTCCGCAACGTGCTCTTTGTGCCAAAGCTTTTTACTCTGCAGGCAGTGTCAGAAAACTCCTGAACTGCCCGGGCCAGAAACCCTTAAGAGCTGCTGGGGAAGTTCAGTGCTGTTCCCTGCTCAGGGATGAGGGATCCTCAGTTTCCGAATCCCACCAGTGACCTCCTGCCATCCCACAGCCACAGGTGTCTCACAGACCCCAGACTAGGAAGCAGCTGCCAGTTTGCCATCTGATGGCTCTGTCCTGTGCTGGTCACACTTCAGGAATTCCCTCTGCTGTGGTACCAACATTTAACTTTCCAGATCAGAGGAATGCAGGAACATCAAACCTTGGAAATCCAGGATCTCTCTGCTGAGGAGTCTGTGAATTTCCTTCCAGGCCTAATGGTAAAAAACAAAGGCACCATGCAGAGAAAAACCACCCATGGAACTTCAGAGTTTAGTTTGATGTGATGGGGGAAACCAAAGTACCCTTAAGAAACTCTCCCCAAAAGTGCCAAACATTTAACAGCTAATTGTTCCTGTTGGTCACTAATTAACCAGTGACTGGATAATTGACTGCTGCATGTGAGAACTCCGCCTGAGACTTTAATGATAACATCATGGCCTTCCAGCACAAGCCAGTGCAAGGATTTACAAGAATTCAGGATTAATCCCAGAGCCATCATCAGAATTCACTTTGGATTTATGCTATTTCCCTAAAACTGCACTGTAATTCCAAAAGGTTCTTTTTCCAGCTGTAAGCTATGACACAATATTTCTGTGAAAACTGGTGTTGGTCTCTCTGTAGCACAGCTCTGTTAATTTTCATGGGTGAGAGTATAATTCTCCGTGCTTATAATTCTGAACATAACTACACTCTGACAGAGCAATAAGGCTCTCCTGCTTAAATTGCTTTAAAAGAACTAAATATCCCTGAGGATAAAAAATATTACAGCACTCTTAATATATTACTCTAAATTTGTAGAATAATTAAGGAAATCAGATTGTACCTATCCAGCCATATTTCAAAATGAAAAAAAGTGAGCACTCAACTGATTTTATTTAATTATTATTTTTAAAGTATGAAAGATGTATGCAAGTGATGATAACATTTCTACTTCGGAAGATTTCAACCATGGATGAATTCATGATTAGCTGTGGATAACGTCCTTGGATCATCTATTATGATCAAGAGCTATAAGGTATAATTAAGAATATGCTTTGGAGAAGAAGGTTCCCATGTAATTTTAATATAGTCATATAAAACAGGCTTAAATTTTGTTTGACCCCCAAAAATCCCAAACAACAAACAAACAAACAAACAAATCCCAAAAATAAAAACAAGGAGGAAGTTTGGTTGCAAGTATATGTCAAGTGCACATAAGCCCTGCTCCTAAACTCAGACTGAACTCCATGAGTACAGGATGTTTTGATATTCAAAATAATGTGAGGAGGTCTGGTCCCTCTAGATACTGAATTTGTGGATCAAGAACTATGCTAGACTGATATCTACCAAGGCAAATGACTCAGCAGCTTTCCAGAAAGCACAACCCAACCACTAAGTTGGCCCTCTAAACTCTTTAACAACCCAACTGATTAAGTATATATAAATACTAAATATCATCCTTCTGTAATACCTTTAAAAGCTGTAGGTAGTTTTCTTTATGGATCATTCAATATGTATACAACATTTTACCTGCTTTTAGGTCGCAAGCAAAGGAAGCAGCCACAGAAGCCTCTTGGAGTACAGATGATGGTGGGAAAGGAAAAAAGGTTGAATACAAGGCTTAAGTAAGAGGAAGGACTTCACTACCCTCATTTAGATCAGATTAAGCTGCTCTGCAGCTCCATAATAACAGAGCAAGACTGAAAAAAAAAAAAATCTGAGTAATTTCAAAATGGAATTCTTTGTGGATATACAAGAAAAGGAGCATGAGCATGCTTTACTTTACATGTAGATGAAAATAGTCTAACTCTCCCTCTTTTAATCAGTAAAAGAGATGCTTCCATCTTTGCAACCACTCTCTGAAATTAAAAAAACAGTTTCTGTCCAGTTTTTCCAAACACGCCAGTGTGTGATACATGTCTGTCTGTTAGGTGGATGCATTTGACAACAGACACAGAGCTAGACCATTTGAAAAATTCTGTGTCTGTGGTTTGCAAGAACAGTGTCTTACAATCCAGGAAAAAATGAATCACTCATTCCCACTGGTGCGATTAACGATTGAAACGCTGTATAATTACATCAGTTTTAATATGAAACTGCACTTCAAAGGATATGGACTGATGGAAAAGGCAAAAACTTTGTAAATTATAAACTAGAGGATAACTTGACCTTTGTATGAAACTTGGATTTCACTTAAGCCTAATTACATTTCAAATCATCTCCTCTCTATTCAGGGCAATTTACTTTAAAAACATGAAAATAGGGTGTTTCATCTGAGTGCATGTTGATACTGTATAAACAAAATTTACATGGAGAGCTTTCTAAAAGGGCCCAGAATTAGGGTATTTAGCTCTTCTATATTCATGATGCAGTGAGCTGAGTCACAACAAACTTATCTTACATCATTTAAGCTAACCTAGACAACAACCTGTTATCTGCCTGATCATCACTTCATTCTCAGTCTCTTGGTGCATTTAATTTTTAAACTTCTGTTGTTATTAGTTCTATACAGAGAAATGAGTTCTGGCACTTTCCTGGTTTTCCTCTCACCTGCTAGGTAACAATCAGGTGGTGGAAGGTTCCATATCAAATGGAATTCTTTGATATGTTCAGACTTTAGAGCAGATTTGAGCAGAAGGAGCAGATGTTAGTAAGTTCTCATCAGCTTCTTCAGCTTGATTTCTGCAGTATGCTTCACTTCAGCATCACATATTCTGCTCCTTTTCCTTTAATTCTTTCTTTGAATAGTTAAAACTATTTTATTGTCTCTTTTGGAAGAATGCTATACAATTTCCTGCAGCTAAACCTAACAGAATTCTAAATAGCTTTCATTATTAAATACAAGAGATGCTTACTGAAAAAAAGTTTTAGAAATGTTAAAATTAAATTTAAAAAAAAAAAAAAGACATCTAGATTTCACTTTGAATTGCTGGCATTCCAAACTAAACCAACTAATTAAACAAAGCCAGCCCTCTAAGATACATAAATTCTACACTGAACTCTACACTTGCCCAACTGGGCAGTTTTCTGCAGGGGAAAGAAATGCTCACCAACCTGCTACCAAAAATATTTGGGTGTGAAGCCAAGAATAACTGCATTAGGAACTGCATTAGGATCCTGAAGATCTTTCATTCTAATATCAGTCAAATCAAACAGTGGCTCTGAACTCTGTGGTTTCAAGTGTGTCGTTAAGATAAAACAATATCACATCTTCCCAATCCCAAGTGCATGTGTAACAAAATCCTCATTTTCCAGGCAGCTGCCTCTTATGTTACATCTATTGCTCTGCAGAGATAGACAGTTTTGACAGAATTCCTTTGAATCTGATCATTTGAATTTGAACTTCGATCACTTTGAAAGAGATAAAATTCCTACAGAACTGTCGTCATGATGCATATAGCATATAATTGCCAAAATTAGAATTAACTATTAGAATTTATTGTGTAATTATATTATTGATCATCCACATTAGAAAGCAGTTCTAAAAGTAGTCAGTTATCCCTTAATCCCTTCTACTTGTTGCTGAAAAAGAAATTGATATTAAAGAGATGTAAAAGTTATGCCATGTTTATTCTTGTGCCATTTCTGACCATTATCTAAGTCTTTCCAGAAAGGTGACTTGTCACTTAAGACTGGATGCAGTTGACTGTGAAAGGATTTGGCTCAGGGTATCCATCACCAATGAGCCAGAATAATATTGTCATTTCAAGAATAATTATATGCAACTAACCAGCAAATAACTGGGTCAGATGCAAAGTTGGTTCCAGAGAGGAGTGTGTCTAACCTGACAATAATAATTTCTTTTTTGTGTCTTAGTATACAGAGCCATTTCTTGGTGCTTTACTCATCTGTTTGGCCTAAACCCAAAATTCCAATAGAAATGCACCTATATTTTATGTATGATTATAGAAGCATGAGTCAGAATTAGTGCAAAGTGCAGATTACAGCATAAAAATTCATAAATTAATTAGATGGACATTCAGTAGACTAGCACATTCTATTACTGTTTCTTTATAATATTGTCAGTCTCGAGCTCAGCAACTGAAGAAGACTGTAAAATCTGTTATAAATCTCCATATCATGACTTTGTTGATGGTAGGACTGATTTTATAGACTACATTAAATAGGCTATTAAGGAAGTAATTAAGAGAAAATTATATAGGACTTCCATGTCTCAGTTCATTGCACATGCCAGAGAATTTTTATATATATGAAACTCCTTTAAGTTCAAGTAAAATACAGAAAAATGAGAAAAGATGCACCAAAGGAAACCAAATGTACTATTTTCTCTAAGCTAAGGAAACCAAACGCCAGGCATCTTACAGACCCAACATCCTTCAGAAGACATTTGAAATACAATATTTAGATTTTAATCTTTGATAATATTGGTTATGAATAAAACACTTCCTGAGATATTGTTTGTTTGTTGTTTTTTGGAGTTTTTTAAAAATAATTTTTCGGTGCGAAACCCCTTCCTTTCCCCAGGCCAGCCGTGAGTGAGCTGTCAAATGGTGCCCAACCTCTGGGGCTGCTTTGTCACCAAAGGTAAGCTCAAAGCAAGGGAAGCATGGGAGTTTGAGGCAGAGGCCACGTCAGCGTGCAGCAATAACAGCAGAGTGTCCCCAAGGTGTGTGCCAGGCTTCGTTTGCCTCAGCAGCCTCTGGCACGTGCCCGTGCTGTGCCATCCCCTCCTGCCCTGCCACAGCCCCTCCTGTGTGTGCTGCCAAGGGAGTGCACAGGGAGAGGCAGTGCCTGTACACCTCCAAGTGAATGGGACTGCCAGGAGAATCTCTAAGTCAAGGACCCCAAGCACGCATCAATTCTTCTCTCTCTGCCGAAGAGCTGTCGCTTCCTTGGAAAGTTAAATTTGTCACAAGGAAAGAAAATTTCACCATAGTCTGTTTAAATAACTTAGGGAGTAGAGTCTTTTCCCAGGTGCTTTTTCCACACAAAGCAAATGTATCAATCATTTTATTCTCTGAAATAACAATTTATTATCCATGCAGGAGGCCTTAGATTCAATCTACACAGTGTTCTGAGTGTCGTGTCAGATACTAGAATCTGTCATCAGTCTTTATCAAGGAAATCATTCTGTTCTTGTCATCCATTTTTATTAATAAGACTATTTATTACTTCAATAATTAATTATGACAAGTAGTCTGCCATTTGAATAATGAATAAATATTGATAAATTGCATGGCTAATACACTGTTGCTGTATAACTAGTTTTGAAAACATGAAGACCTGCATAGTACTAAACCAAATAATTCTAAATTAGATATCACACAGCTAGAGCTGAATATATATTCAGCTAAAACATTAATTTTCAGACTACAAAACTTGCAGAGTGGTGGTGGGGTTGTTCAGATCTGGACACCTTAAAATGACCTACTTTTTGAAGGTAAACCAAAAGTTAAATTCCATGGTAAAGACAATTTCAAAAATTATAACTCATAAAACAAATGTTTCATGGTAACTGATGACAGACATTGCATTGCAAGAATGAATTGAAACAGAAGACATTCTCCATTCTTCATTCACCATCCTCTCCTGGTTGAAACTCTTCCTTTTGCGTTGGCTGGAAATGTGGGGGAATCAACCAAAACAAATTATGACCTAAACCCCACAACAAAGCCTATCCTACATCATTCCCTTTCCAGACAGCAAAGCTCCATCATTAATGGATTACTTTTTCTAATGAATCCATTAGTAGAATCTAATGGATTCTACTTTTCATTACTCTAAATCTCAGCTTTACACCATTTCAGTTGATCATCAGAAGGTGAGGATTCTGCAAGTTTGAAAGAACCATAATATTCCCTTTTCTCTAATGAAGTTTATTGCTTTCTTCACAAAGTAACTGTTCTTATTTCCTAAAGCCTTTACCTACTCGCAACAAATCTGAGTAAAATCATAGAATGGATCACAGAGTGGTTTTGGTTGGAAGGGATCTTTAAAGTTCATCCCATTTCCACTCCCTGCCATGGCAGGGACACCTTCCACTGCCCCAGGCTGCTCCAAGCCCCAGTGTCCAACCTGGCCTTGGGCACTGCCAGGGATCCAGGGGCAGCCACAGCTTCTCTGGGCACCCTGTGCCAGGGCCTGCCCACCCTCCCAGGGAACAATTCCTGCCCAATATCCCATCCAGCCCTGCCCTCTGGCACTGGGAAGCCACTCCCTGGCTCCTGGCCCTCCAGCCCTTGGCAATTGTCTCTCTCCATCTTTCCTGCAGCTCCTTCAGGCCCTGCAAGGCCACACTGAGGTCACCCCAGAGCTTCTCCTGCCCAGGCTGAACAATGCCAGCTCTCGCAGCCTTTCCTGCCAGCAGAGCTGCTCCATCCCTCTGCTCATGCTGGTGCCTCCTCTGGGCTCTGTGCAGCAGCTCCAGCTCCTCCCTGTGCTGGCCCCAGGGCTGGAGACTGTTTGAACAAGTTAGTTTTTTTTCCAAGAAAATGTATTATTGATCTTTAAATGCAAAAAAGATTCCTGTCACAAGGAAGTGAAATGAGGAATTTTTGCTTCAAAAAATGTTCTTATTTTTTTTACAATGAGATAGAAAACATTGGAATTGATGATATATACTCCTTGGGAGGTTTTTCTAGTCCCTATAAAGAGAGATCTTTTAATGTTTAAACTTCTGTTCAGGAATGACAGTGAGTACAGCTCAGCTTTGCCATTGGGCAAAAGAGATATCAAAGTAACTTTTAAGGTTTTTATCAGCAGTGTGGCTGTTAAGAGAGAAGAATGAGTATGAGATAATTCACAGTGCATTGGCTAAAATGCAATGCTATAAAGACAGAACTATAATACAGTCAAAATCAGATCACTTTATAATAGAATATAAATCTATTTCTCCAAGGAATGAAATATCCTAATGCGTGTCTCTCTCACAGTGCTGTAGTAGAGTCTTTTTACAAGTAGAGCTTGTAGTCAAATATAAAGTAAAAATGTATTTAATAAAAAGATTAGTATTTATCAATGCAAGGCATTTAAAATTTAATAATTTTTTAAAAAGTATCTGAAATTATATGTAAGGCACTGGCACTGCATTTAATTCCAAACTCTACAGCCTCAGACTTCTAAACAGATGTGATGTGCAAAGTGTTTGGAGCTAACCTTAGCTCACCTGGGCAAGAGACACAAGCTGATGGGCACTTTGAAGACAGACTAAGTTTAAAAAATAATACACTTCAGGAGATTTAAAACTACAAATACTGATTAAGCTGACCTTTTACTGACTGAGCTGATCGACACTGCTTTTAAATTGTGTCACTCAGAAGCTAGGCCACATACATTGAATAATTTCAAACTCAGATTCACCTCAAAGTTAGAATATTTTCATCACCTAAATTTCCAATTCAAGAACCTGAAAGGTAGGGGACCATATGGTACTTACAATTTTGAAATATTTTCAGACTTGACCACATCACTTTGTTATTACTGAAAATAAAATTACCATAGCAATTAAATACACATTTTCAAACTGGTAGAGGCAACACCTGAAAAACTGAACAGGCTATCCACAAAAAAAACTTCTAACTATATTCCAAAATACCATTTCTTTGAATTATGCTAGAGGTGAATTGGATTCTAATATTTTATTTTCATGTTCTCATTAAAATAAAACAAACAAAACACAACCAACAAAAAACAATTTCTGGAAATACAAGCCCCTTACTATTCTTAAACTCTTTGGTAGCAACCCAAGAGGTAACTACTTCAGAGTTAGGAAAATATGTCTACTGAATTGAAACATACTATAGATAATGACTTGCTGTAGGACAAAAAAAATCGCTTTGAAAATAAATAGTTGTTATTTTCTGCTGTATTACTTGTGTTATATACAGAATGTGAGAGTGCAATAAATGTGTAATTGGCACATGCTGGTACTTCTCACTGTTATGTATTGTTTGTACCACACAATGGACACTTGGTACTACTGCAAATACGGTTTTCCCCTCAGAACCCCAGGCTGGGTGAGGCTGGAGGGGCCCACGGGGGCTCCTCTGGTGCCACCTCCCTGCTCCAGCAGGGCCATCCCAGAGCACAGGGCACAGCAGTGTGTCCATGGGGCTCTGCAATATCCCCAGGGAGGAGACTGCACAGCCTCTCTGGGCACTCTGCTCAGGGCTGGGCACTGCCCAGGGCACAAGTTCTGCCTCCTGGGCAGGGGCAGCTCCCTGGGCTCAGGCCCTGCCCGTGGCTCTGGTGCCATTGCTGGGCCCCGGAGCAGAGCCCGGGCCCTGCTCGGAGCCCTCCCTGCACACAGGGACAGCCAGGGCTGAGGGCCCCTCTCAGCTGGGGCTCCTCTCGAGGCTGAGCAGCCCCAGCTCCCTCAGCCTTTCCTGGGCACGGAGATGCTCCAGGCCCTTCCTCAGCTGCGCAGCCTCCGCCGGCCCCGCTCCAGGAGCTCCCTGGCCCTGCTGTGCTGAGGGTCCAGAGCTGGACACGGCACTGCAGAGGTGTCCCAGGCCGGGCACAGGGGCAGGATCCCCTCCCTGACCTGCTGCCAAGGCTCTTCCCGATGCCCCCAGGGCACCCTCGGCCTCCTTGGCCCCAGGACACTCTGCTGCCTCAGGGACAGCTCCGTGTCCCCCAGCACCCCCAGGACACTCTGCTGCCTCAGGGACAGCTCCGTGTCCCCCAGCACCCCCAGGACACTCTGCTGCCTCAGGGACAGCTCCGTGTCCCCCAGCACCCCCAGGACACTCTGCTGCCTCAGGGACAGCTCCGTGTCCCCCAGCACCCCCAGCTCCTTCCCCACAGAGCTGCTCCAGCAGCTCCCCCCAGCCTGTGCTGGTGCTGGGGTTGTTCCTGTCCAAGTGCAGGACCTGCATTTGCCTTGGTTGAACTTCAGATGTTTTTTCCCTGCCCATCCCTCCAAGCTGGCAAAGCCTCTCTGAAAGGCTGCACAGACCTTGAGGATCAGCCACTCCTCCCAGTTAAACTTCTGTCTCTCAATAACTGATTTTAGTTGGGGTTTTATTCCAGTGTTCTGTACTTTGTTCTCAAGGTGTGACATGACTTGTTTTAGCACTCAAAAATATATTCTTAGTCAAGCTTTAGGTCTAAAAATTAGGTTTACAATAGAAGGTCTGTCACAATCTGTAGAGTTCTGTGTGTGGCATTATAATGGGGGCAAATAAGAACTACATCAGGAACATGACAACAATAATAACAACTTTCACTTCTCCTAAAGTCTTGTCATCTACTAAGGCATTCCTGAGCACTTAGCAAGTATTGCCCTCAGGATGGTTGAGAGCTAAAAGGTTTACAACGTGAGAAGGATTATAAAAAACAAATTGAAAGAGAATGTCAAGAAACAAAGATGTAAATACAGTAAGAAGTTAATCTCCCTGTTCTTATGAGAACTTATTTTTTTTTAATGTGGAAATCATTGTGTTGTACAGTGTCATGTGTGGGGGTGCCTCAAATGCTTTCTAGCAGTTCCTTTGTGAATTCCCTCAAGCATGTGCACAAGTGTGCAAACACTGAGATGTGCTTGAGAAGTAGCAAGTTATATATTTATTTATCCATAAAAGCTTGCTTCATGTGATTATTCTGACACCTAGAAAGGCTCTAAAGTTTCCATCCTTGAAGACACCGTTATTAGGACTGAACAATGCAAGACTGTGGTGAGGCTTATAAAATTTTGATCAGAAACCCCACTATTGCCAAGGGGAAAGTCATCCCGACTGTACATCTAAAAAGTAATTCCAGAACTGTGTAGGAAAATGCTAGCCAGAGTGTGACAAATTTCAGTGGAAGCAAAATAGATCAGTAAAAGTATAAATAAAAAAAAACCCCAAAAACAAAAAGACCAAGTTTATTCATAGCAGCTTAGAAAACACCACCAAAGTAAAAAGAAGATGAAAGAATTCCAGGGCACCGTGTGATACCCAGAACATAAATTTAGAAAACACACTCAATAATATTGCATAATTTTAGACTTTTATTTCTTAATATTTATATTGAAGTAAATTTATTCCTGTCAAAATCATCAGGTTTCTAGTTTCATGTAAAAAAAATTGAATAGGACTTCCCTCAGCATTAAGTTGTAAAAATCTTGGGCAACAAAATAAAATTATGGTTCTTCTACCTCTGACATTTTGGAAATAGTGGTTGGGATTTGATAGCAGAAATGGAGGCAGACTCATGTTCCCCCTCCATCTCTAAGTTACTGTGAAGCATAGAATTTATCTGGGGTTTAAATTTTACCATTCTCTTTATATCAACATTTTGCAATTTTTTCATTGATAAATGTATCCTGGACACATTTTAGTCTGATAGAACTTCCAAAGCAATTAAATAGTGATGCAGCAAAAAGTTAATAAACCCACAGATCAAATCCTCTGCTGGGCCTAAATTTTATTATATGGTACATGTAAGCATTTAATTTTATGAAGATGAAAATGGGATACCTTGCAATAAAAAGAACACTGGCAAAGCACTCAAATTTGCAGATTTAATATGTTTCAAAATACATTCATTTTATCACCATGAAGGAGAGACTTATGCAGGAACATCTATTAACTCTGATACCAGAATTTTCAAGTACTCAATATGATAGCCCAGGAGTCCTACCAGTATCTCAAGATCTAGAGAGCAGTTGTGAAAGCTGTTCTTGCAGAGTATCTAAAACCATGACAAAATGATACCTAGACCTGAGAAAGGGAAAGGCTGGCAGGAATTTCTGTGGCAGATGGATCTACCATCCACATTCAAGAGCATTGCTTGGAATGTCAGTCCTAGGAGCAAAGCAGATACAGAGTAATAAACTCAGGATCATTTTCCATAACAAAGGAAAGGACAAGCTCATATGTTGTCATATCAACAAGCATGACAATGACAACATGATAAATACAGCCTATAACAACTCCACTTCTATCAAAACAAACCTGTTTCTTTCTACTCATTTCTCAACTCATTCTGTGATAGAAGCATCTTTCCTTCCAATAATTTAACTCCTTGGACCATAGTCCAAGAGCTTTCTGCAAAGAATGAATTTTGGAATTCAGGTTCCTCATTTTAAAGTGCAGGATAGATTTCCATGTTATTATTGCTCCCATTGTTCATACACACCACTCAGACAATTGTAAAAAAAAAAAGCATAAACAGCAGGAGAATTGTACTTTTAATTTATGTCTTACACAGTTTTGTATCTGTCTTGCAGAAGAAAAATTCAGTCAGGAAAATGGAGAATAGAGGCTAAAGAATATATATAGAGGGATATAGAGAGTATACTGATGGCATCCTGATACATGGTACTCTGTGAAGCAGGAACTGAGTTTTGGATAGTCTTAGTATATAACAAAAAAGAAAAAAAAAACCCAAAAACCCCCACAAAACCGCTAATACCCAAATTCAATTTAATTTATAGTCCTAATTTTAATCAATTTTAACTCAATTCACCAATAACTCCAATTAAATAATTATCTTTATGGTTTCCTCTTTACATTAAGGTATATTTAAATCTACACTACTTATACAATTCTCTTGTTCCTTTGCCTTTTTACCTCTTTTAAAAATAATTTTGCGGAATTCAATTTTTTTCTCCTTTTGTTTTCCAATTTCTCCTGCCATTACAAACCCCTTTGTAGGCTTGTTGATGTCCCTTCTCTGCAGTGTTGAGATCCTTCTTAGGAAAGAGCTTTGCCCAACATCCTCCACTGTCACCTGCCCCCTTTTCTTTGGTCTCCCACTCTGCTTCCCATTCCAGCTGTAATCCAGCAGCACAGGTGTTTCGTATCTCAACTCAGTCATGTTATCATCTACTACTGGCCAAGGAAATTCTTTCTGGGTTCCTCCTAGAATCCTCTCTCTTCCTATTTCTGGCAGTGTTTGGCTATATTTTAACACAACATCTAAAGGGATTTGCATAATCATGACTTTCAGCCACTTTTACTTTTAATTGTTCTGACTTTATGTTTTATTTCTAAGGAATGAAAGAAGATTAAAGGTTTATAATCACTCTAATTTCCCATTCTGAGCAGAAAGTAAGAGCTGGTCCTGCAGAGGGTGAGCGCTGCTGAAGGCTTTGGTTCACTGACAGCTTTTGGAACTGCTGTCCACGTGATGCTGATTTTCAATAGCACTTAATGTGTTCATTTAAATACTGGCTTTAACCACTGCTTAGCAGCAGCATGAGGCATCATTACCACTGTGGTCTTGACACAGCACTGAGCAAGTTGTTTGGAAAGCTGTTATGTATTAAAACTTGTGGGTTTTGGGTAGCTGTTTGGATGTCCATTGCAACATGCAACGGGCAAAGTATTCCCTCCACAGACACACATTAACAAACCTTTGTAATCACCCAAGTTAATTGGTTCATAATATGGCTGTCCAAGTGCAATTCTGACTTCTTTCTACAGACTTATTAACTCTTTTCACATAACCAGTGTAACACAATAATTATATGGTTCACTCTGCAGTGTTCTAGTACTATATGAAAACATAAAACCAAAATTCTAATTCTCTAGGAACTTTCTTTGTGGTGGGTTGACTCTGGCTGAATGCCAGGCACCCAGCCAGGTGTCACTGCCCTCCCCATCTGGATGGGGAGAGAAAATATGCCTAAAGACTCATCAGTCAAAAAAATGATGGGGAGAGATAACACCCCCAGTTATTGTCACAAGCAAAATAGACTCAGCTTGGGGAAAAGGATTTTAATTAAATCACAGTAGAATTGTAGACTCTTAAAATCATTGAGGTTGGAAAAAACCTCCAAGATGATCAAGGCCAACTGTTAACCAGCAGCAACACCATGTTCACCACTAAGCCAGGTCCTCAAGTACTACATCCACAAATTTTTTTAACACCTCCAGGGATAGTGACTCCATCACCTTCCTGGGCAGCGTGTTCCAACCCTTGACCACCCTTTCCATGTAGAAATGTTTCCTAATATCCAATTCTAAACCTCCCCTGCCACAGCTTGAGGCTTGTCTTGTCCCTGTTCCCTGGGAGCAGAGCCCGACCCCCCCCGGCTGCCCCCTCCTGTCAGGGACTTGTGCAGAGCCACAAGGTCCCCCCTGAGCCTCCTTTTCTCCAGGCTGAGCCCCTTTCCCAGCTCCCTCAGCCGCTCCTGGGGCTCCAGCCCCTTCCCAGCTCCGTTCCCTGCCCTGGACTCTCTGCAACCCCCTCAGCATCTCTCCTGTCATGAAGGGGCCAAACTGAACCCAGCATTCAAGGTGGGGCTCAAAGGAAAATGAGAAATAAAACTAAATCTGGAAACACCTTCCACCCAC
Source organism: Monarcha castaneiventris obscurior (assembly GCA_026261815.1). NCBI lineage: Eukaryota > Metazoa > Chordata > Aves > Passeriformes > Monarchidae > Monarcha > Monarcha castaneiventris. The sequence goes on from JAMPIT010000583.1 coordinate 1,402,358, forward strand.
CGTTCTCTTCTTCCTGGGATCAACTCTGCTCACAAGTTCTCTGCCTCCTCCCCACCACTGGCAGAGGAGGATGAAGATGGGGACTATGGTAAGCTCAGCCCACGTTGCCTCTGCTGCTCCCTTCCTCCTCATGGGGAGGGCTCCTCACTCTCTTTCCCTGCTCCACAGTGGGGTTGCTCTCACAGGAGATGGTCCTGCATGAACTTCACCAACTTGAGTCCTTCCCCCGGGGTCACAGCCTTCGTCAGGCAGCCCCTGCTCCAGTGTGGGGCCCCCTCCAGGGGGATCTCTGATCCATCCTGGACCCCAGGGCTGCAGGGGCCCAGCTGCCTCTGCCTGGGCTGCACCCTGGGGGCTCAGGGGAACCTCAGCTGCAGCACCTGGAGCAGCTCCTGCCCCTCCTGCGCTGCCCTGGGGGGTCTGCAAAGCTGCTCCTCTCACACATGCTCACTCCTCTCTCCAGCTTCACTTCTGCAGGGCTTTCCCCCTCCTTCTTAACTACTTTACACCCCAGAGGCACTGCCATTGTTGCTGATGGGGTCACAGCAGACAACAGATTTAGGAAGTATCTGCTGGAATTTTCATTTTGTCTCCCATTTCCTGTTACAACTGTTTTTTTTTTTTTCCCACAGGCCCATATAACAAGTCTTAAATGCATTATAAAAAATATTAATAGAACAGAACATGCTGCAATATCTAATCTGTTGGGATATCTGAAAATGAAGAAGGAAGTGTTTTTGCTACATACAAACAAAGGAAGGTTTTCTTTCTGACTGAGAAGACTGTCCAATGGTGGTTGTGAAATTTAAACACTTTAAGTGGCTCCTACTGTTTTCAATTCTCACATCCAGTAATTCAGTCCACACCCTTAAGTAACTTTATCTGCATTGAATTCCATTGCGCATGAAGACTCCTCTGTTCCACAAAGCATGAAGGGACTACTAACCAATACTCCACAAGCCACTTGGTTGCTCAGGTGGGATTAGATTGCAGAGTTCCTAGGAAAAAGTATCATGTTTCCACCACTTCCCCAGAACAACAATTCTTCTAATGCTTCAAATGTAACTGCTATAATTCCATGGATGCTTGTCAAATAAAAATTTTAACTTCAATAGAAACAGAAATGCAGGAAAATACTTAGTTCATGAGCAGTCAATCCCAAGAGTGTATTCATCAACACTCCATCACCTTATCTTCATCTCCATTTCATATTACATTTACAGGGTTTCCAGTCCAGTATTTCCTGCTGAAGACCTTTTATAACACATTTGTTCTGGTTTCTGAAAGCAGAACAATGAAGTCCCTGAAGGACTTGAAGTATGCAAGAGAAGAACTGCAGTCAAAAGATTAAGAGACCCAAAATGACCCACCTTAGTTCAACTCCATAATAGTGCTGTTATTTTAATACACGAGTTGGATCACTATCTAATACACTGGGACAGTCACCTTTTATGATTCTGAGGATGTATATCTTAGATACACATATTTGAAGAAAAATAGTGGTACAGCCATTCTGCTGGGGATTTTCATTCCATTCTAAAATGTGCTCTCTTTGCTGAGACACAGTGGGCAAATATGAATTCAATATTAAACCTTCGCAACGGATTAAATAAGAAAAGAGTCATCCAATATACTTTTAGTGCCCTATTTTTAGTGTAATAATTTTTAAGTTGTTATAATTAGACCACCCTTGTTCAGAATTAGAGGTGGATTAAACTAAGCTACGCAACAAAATATTAACACCACACAGAGGCACAGTCATGGTGTAGATTTTCATCCCTCTCTGCTAAATTGCTCTTCACCTTCCAAAAAAAGAATATGCTGTTGTAGGAATACAAAACTTTAGATCTTCGTAAGCTCAACTTGACAAATATTTATCCACTCTAAGGCAGATTGGCTCCACTGGCTTCAAGGGAACGACACCTATTAGTGTCACCTGAGTCTGTGGCACTCCTTTTGTTAGCTGAAATCATCACACCCAGCACAGCGCTTTAACAAGTGGAAGTAGAATTAGAGGTGCAATTTTTCACCAGAAAGAATTTTCAAGGTTTGCACAATACTCTGTTGACCTGCACTTTCCTTCAAGATCGTATTTCTCTTCTGTCAATAAAACACATTTTTCAGGAAATACCTTACTTTACTCTGGTAACAAAGCAGTTTTATTAAAGTTCTTATTACACTCCATCAATACAAATGATGGTGAGCCCTTTAATTCAATTTGCTAAAAAAACCTGCAATTTAACAATGCCCATCCGTAATTCTGCAGATAAAACACATTTAGCTCAGTTTTCCTGTCAATAAATAATGTACTTGTTGAAGGGAATAAAAGCCAAGAGACAGAATTTCATTTATTATTTCATTTGGTGGGCAAAATGTACTTTATAGCAGATTTTAGTCAAACAGGCATGACCCCAGGTTCTATGAGCATGTCCACTGCTGCACTTGTAAGGGAATTTGCCACTTCCACTCTCTGGAAAAGGCCTTTGATATTACAAATAGCCAAATAAGACTTAAAAAAATTGACTTGGTTTTCTTTGGGAAGTTTTTTTCTTAATTTGGGTTTGGTTTTCAACTAAATTCTAACAGAGCAGGTATTCTGATTGTTTTACTGCTGAAAGAAGTCATAAAGGCAAGCCCAAAGCATGTATACTTTACCATAGGACTAAATTGCCTTCAATAAGAGTAAGAAGCTTAAATTATAAAATTAACATATTGGCTCCCAACCCCTCTTTCCAATCCTGGAGGAATTTGGTCAGAGCACAGATGCCACCATGCCTAACCCACCCATAGCCAAAGAGAAAGGTGCTGTTATCCATGACTTAAGACAAAATTCAAAACCATTCATCAATACCCAAGAGTAAATAACTGGACGTAACAGACAACGACAGGATGTTAAATTTCTAAGGGTTTAAAAAGACTACTCAGTGTTTGTATAAATTACACTACAATGTATATCATTGTGAGTAGGGGTAAAGATATGTCAAGGACAAATATTTAAGATATTAGTCTTATCTCTTAAGAAATATTAATTTTCTTGAGATTTTGCATTCAAAATAAAGCATGCTTGGATAATGAGGTAGCTTCCACTCATCTGACAACACAAACAAGATGCTTTGCATGAGCCAGATTGTGTACATTATTTGTGTTTGTACCATTCCACTAACCTTGTTGTCCTGATCCAGAAGATCAAAATTTGGTAAATTCAGAATTTTGAGAAGAAAGCAAAAGCATTTTAAATGCTTTACAGGCATGCAGATACCACACCCCCATGGAGATTAGGTATATACAATGTTTATTTGCAATTAATAGTCCTTTTACACTGTATAGTAAAACTTCCTTATCTGCAGGTAACAATGTACTCCTAATTTTCCTTCAGTCTGGCAAATGTTTTTGCTGCTCTGGCCTGTTGGAACGCTGCAGACCACTCTTTTCCTTCCTTGTACAAATGTCAGAGCTATCAGACTGCTGAAACACAGTCACAGAAAGAAAGAAACAAATCGCTGACCTCAGCACCATTTCGAGGTCCTGGACCAAGGCTTTTCCAACATGAATCTAACTTATTACAACATTTGTTGACTAACCCACCGTGCTGGTCCAAGCACTACTGTTAACTAGGAAATTAAAGTTGACAGAGTTTATTCTGGGAACTGATTAATTAAATGCCTTTCCTGGCAGATCCATTAATATCAACACAGCATGGCATCTATATTGACACAGTGAGAGAAATTGCTCTCAACAATAGAGCTCTGTTGACAAAATAGTGTAACATTTGCACCATTAGTAACAGTACATGGATCTATCGCCTCTATCAGTCATATTTCTGCTGACAGAGCCCTTTAGCAACAAGACAAAAGGGACAGGAAAAATACAAAACATACACGTGTGAATTGCACATTTAATGTACCATTTCAAAATAAATAATGTGACCAGAAAACAAATCATGGACGCTGATAGTCTCTGCACAGGACAAGCTGAAGTGAGGAATAGGTTGAAGGGAGAAGAGAATACCAAAGAAATCTTAGTGATGAAGCACTTGGATAAAGTTAACTTTGTTAATAAAAAAAGGAGCAGAAGAAGGTGAAAATATGTAAGGAAACTAAAATTCTTAAACCAACTGATATCCAACCAGGCCTGAAGCTCAAGAGAATTTGACACCACAGTATTTTTTTGTGTCATCAGCCATTGTGTCATGGATTTTATTGCCCTCAGCCCAGAACAGTAGCTGAAGAATTCTCGTTAAAATACAGGTAATAAAGGCACTTTCAACCACACAGGTATAACCCTCTAACATACTGAAACAAATACCCTCATTTTCACTGGGTGCAGCTCTCCTGATTTAAATTACTTCTATGCCTGACTCCTTCCTACCACTCAACAGGTGAAACACCCATCCTTAAAAACTCCTGAAGATAATGAGACCCAAGTAGGTCAGCAGAAATCAAGGTCAAATACAAGACCTCTGCACTAAAAGGCATAAAACACTCCATCCTGAGGGAAAGCTGGTAAAAATACCTTTTCATGCATCTCCTATGAGGCTCAGAAACACACAGGCAATCCAGTCACATCTAGAAGTGAATGAACCACAGAGTATGTCAAAAGTTTATTCAGGACAATGATCACACTGGAAACTTAAATCTTGCTTTACGGTATAGCCTGTGTCCTAAAGTTCCTTCTCTCCCACCTTCATTATCTAAGGGTAAAAAAAGGAAATACACAGGAAAAACAGAGTGAAAACTCTTTATCTGTAGCCTTAGCAATGATATTGAACAGCAGATCCCAGAGGGTCTGCTTGTAGACCTGTCACCTGTGCTGTCCCCCGAAGTTCAATAATGGTCGTTGTATTGTTTAACTTATTTATCAATGATTGGATGAAAGGGTCGGTGCCTCCTCACAAAATTCACTGGTGACACAAATCTGGGGGGAGTGCCTGATCCCGTGAGGGCTGTGCAGCCCTTCAAAGGGGCCTTGCCAGCTTGGAGGGATGGGCAGGGAAAAAACATCTGAAGTTCAACCAAGGCAAATGCAGGTCCTGCTCCTGGGCAGGAACAACCCCAGCACCAGCACAGGCTGGGGGGAGCTGCTGGAGCAGCTCTGTGGGGAAGGAGCTGGGGGTGCTGGGGGACACGGAGCTGTCCCTGAGGCAGCAGAGTGTCCTGGGGGTGCTGGGGGACACGGAGCTGTCCCTGAGGCAGCAGAGTGTCCTGGGGGTGCTGGGGGACACGGAGCTGTCCCTGAGGCAGCAGAGTGTCCTGGGGCCAAGGAGGCCGAGGGTGCCCTGGGGGCATCGGGAAGAGCCTTGGCAGCAGGTCAGGGAGGGGATCCTGCCCCTGTGCCCGGCCTGGGGCACCTCTGCAGTGCCGTGTCCAGCTCTGGACCCTCAGCACAGGAGAAGCTCACAATGAAGCTTCTTTAACCACAAAAAGCCACTCTCCATGACAATGTCAGTATTTTAGAGGGCATTTCCTGGGCAGCATACATAGAAAACTGAGAAGACAATGCCTCAAGACCTCATCAGTGTAATTGCAGTATTTACAGAAACTTCATCAGACTTTTTGACTGAGAATATTTCTTACCAGAATTCTAAGTATATTCAATAAATTTGATATGTCAGTTTAATTTTATTTATTTTAAAACCCAAATAAAAGACAATAGAACTACAATTCTGACCCCACTTGTATTTCCACTTACATATGCTATTCTTCAGTAGAATAAATAAATAATAGCCTTTTCTTTTCCATTTTCCAGGTTCCATCTTTACATAAGCCATATGAATAATGCAAGATTATGGCTGCTTAGCTGCTCTCTGACATACAACCAAGCTTTTTCTCTCTACTTCTAATTTTGTTTATACTGTGGACATCTTAGTGGCAAATAAGTGAATTATTTACAGTAATCCATACACTAAATGAGAGAAATTCTGTTCTGCCCTATTATAAACTGGCTTCAACAAATATACATCACATGGAATGGACAGGCATTTACCTATTCCCATTCATCTTCTGTTTTCCAGTGAAAGCCAGTTAGGTTTCCTTCAAGAATGATGGGGTGTTGATAGAGAAATTAAAATCCATGTGCAGAAATAATTATTGAGCTGATTTCTTAGGAGCTGCATTACTGAAAAACTCCAGCTGAGGGACAACTACTGCAGCTGAAGGAGATTCCTACACAGTCCTCTGGTGTCTTTCACTGAGTGACACAAATGGAGACTGTTGAGGATCTCCCTGCAATTTCTAGTACTCCTTCAATGACTTCCCTCAATCCTCAGCACAGATCAATGTATCTGAGCTCATCCACAGCCTAAATTAAGACTTTCAGAACATTTAGAAATTCTCAGAAGCATAGTCACAGAATTCTAAAAAGGTGTGACTGATTAAGCACTGGTAGAATAAGGCTTTTAATAAATAAAGAAATGTAGAAAAATTACAAATGCGGTAAAAGCAAAAGTATTCCCTCACTTTGCACACCAGCTTGAAGGCAGGGCTTCAGGCTTTGGAAATTGTAATTATCACCACAGGCAGTTCTTCCCCTCAGCCCAATCTTACTGCCTGTGACAACCCAGCACTAGACATAAGGACTCTGTCTCTCAAGAATGCTGCTGTTTTGGGAATATCCAGCAATCAGATTATTCTACAGGACTCACCTTCCCTGACAAACTGAGGCCAGGACTGAGAGTCCACAGTTTGACATGATAGGATTTGGGCACTGCCACTACCACCAAAAACACTTCAGTGACTTCTACATCCAATTTCCTCATGGTGTCACACACTGTAAGAAGTGATTAAGCATTTACATAATACCGACAACTTGTATGTATTCCTCCACAATTTCACACATTTATCAGAATTCCATTCTTGTAGCAAAAGATGTTGAAACTTCCTAACAATAAACCCTCTGTTTTTAACCAGTGGGGAAGCCTAATCAAGAAGGTACTGAGAGCTTCCCTGAGTGGCCTCGATGCTCAAAGTAATCAGCAGCAAAGCTCAGCTCCTGGACACCAGGCTGCACAGATAAACGTGCCTTCTGATGTTTGAACAGATTCTTGGATTAAGATTTTTCATCTGTAAAAGGGGTAATGTCAATCAAGTTCCATTCAATGTGCACCGGGAGCAGCTGAAATATCTGCTCTATAATAGCCAGCCACTACTTATTTACTTTTAGTTTAGACAAAAGAAAAAATACTTCTCAAATCACTGCAAGTGACACAGATCTGAGATAAGAGTTTGCTTTTACTTTTTCTGATGCTTTGAACTGACTAAAGATAGAACAGACAATGCTAAGATACTGGTGAAATAAAAAAAAACCAAAACAACAAACTTTCCACGTATCTTTTGTGTTTCCTTTATATGACTTGAAAATGAGAAATTTTTTTTCTAATATAACGTAGATCAAATATCTCAAACCTGAACTATTTCAGAGTGGAATTTGTATTCAATTCTGAACACCCACAGGCATTAGTAAGTGATGTTATGTTCTATATGTGAATACTTACAATCCTGTAATGTGTAATTACTCTGGCTATGCCTTTAGCCCATGAAAAAGTGAATCAATAAGGGGAGGGGGTTTTTTCTGTGTGTATAACAAATAATATGAAGAGCTTTAAATGACAGTAATTTAGGAGACAGATGTAAATTGCTGAAGTTTGTCATACTTCTAAAGGAATTCAGTGATCATTTAAATAACAACTTAAAATTTTTCAAAACAAGAAGAACAAGAAATCAATTTTCTCATTCATTTCACATCACATTCATACTTCCATACCTAAAGCTTCTCCCATAATAAAATTATGTCTGAAAAAGATACACAAAGACAAGAAAATATTTCTGTGCATTACAGTGCTGTCCTTTAATGCTGTGAATGAGAAAACATGGAATTCAGGCCTTATTTATTGTAAAGATCTTAATTTCTCACTCTTTACACTGATCCATTAACATTTTCTTAATTTTTAGAGATGCCAATCATTTATTTCTTTGGTTTAATACAGAAATCTGTCACCTTGCATAGAATTGTTAGCAAGAGAATTAGAGGGAGCTAAAGCAGTCAAGCACCCAGAGAGTTCCTCCTGCAATTCCCAGTTGGGGTCCTTATCTCTGGACAATTCCCACGTGGGACCCTTATTCCAGGACAATTCCCATTGTCCTTCAGAGACAATGGAAAGGGAGAGGGAGGCTTGTGGGAGGACACACACAAAAACCTGACTATCTTTTCTTGTAGTAATGCTATTTTAATTTTTCTTCAAAGATGAAGATTTAAAGTCTAAGTCCCAAATTAGATACTTGCAGTCTTTCAGGGAAATTTCAGCAGAAATTTGTGATTAAGGAGACTCCTCGGAATACCAGAAGTATTTATGTTTGCTCTTAGTGGTTCAACTATAAAATATTGGTAAACAAGTTGCTGTTTGTGTAGTAAACACTTCCCTCATGAGTGCCATCTGACAATAAGAAGGAACAGAGAATTTTTATTATGTTTAAGTATCACTTATATCTATTTCAATTTCAGCAGCACCTTTACAAGACTGATTGTTCACTTTAACTGCAGCTCCTGAAGTTCAACAGAAGGACAAAACAGGATCAACAAGATCCTGATCAGGATCAGCGACATGCAATCAAGGAATTCTGATTCTTATATTCCTGGGATTAACTGGCAAGATTAATTCTGGATTTGATATTATCTTCTCTATCATTATATTCTTTCCTACAGCTGTAGACAACTGGGGCCATATCCTTCCATGGATAACTTGCAAAAGGCTGCTTAGCTGGCAGCAGCTGCAGCTCTTTCAAAGCGTAGAAGTTCAGCTTTTTTCCTATGAACCATTTGCGAACCATTTACAAATTCCTGCAAGGTTGGGTTTCTTGGGAGTTTTTTTTTGTTGCTGTTGTTTTGATTCCCCCCCCCCCTTTATTCTTTGGAATAAATTGAGGCATTAATTGTCTATCTGCAGGAGCTTAGAATGCTCAGAAGAAATACTGAATTTCAGGCTTTAGTGCCTGGTACACTGTATTCTAATTCAGAAGTGATAATTCTGGAGATAAGAAGAATTAAGAAGCACCTACTGCTTATTTAAATTTTTAATTCCATTTCTAACTAGGATAATGTATTTCAGGTGTCTGCTTTTGTTTTCCCAGAGTGGAGAAGGATATTGTAGAGTTACAGCACATGATCTCAAAGGTTCCATGCTTATCTTTCTTTTTTTTCACCCCAGTGTATAAAGTTCTTTACATTTGGCCACGTCATATGAAATACAACTATATTAAGAACAATTAAGTGCTTTCCAGTGCATCAGGATGTATATTGCTGCATAAAACTAAACCAAACTAATTGCCTGGCTTTGATTGACTCTGTTGCTGTATTTGCTCAGAAAAGGAATGCTCAGTGCCTGCAATATTGTCACTTTAAACCAGACCCAGGGTAATATGTGTTTTTGTATGAGAATAATACATTAAATTAATAACCACATTACAATCACACAGATTTAAAATATTGCTTACCCATGGCACTAAGAGGATTCCTTTCATCTTGAAAGAATATTTAAAAATTAAAATATGATTTCACAAGCATTAATCTGTTTCTTGTGCAGGCCCATAAGGCATATTCTAAGTGCTTTAATGCATCCCTGAGCTGGTGGTTTATATGATAAGATGAGGTTATAATGAGCCACTTCCTAACAATGCAATGTATTTGTGTGTTATTGCAATGTATCTTTGCTTGGGAGCAATCTGGAACTCTCATAAAAGAAATAATTGTCAGCAACATAAAATAAAACAAAATACAAGTTTTATACTGTTATCCTTTCCAGGTTAGCATTTGTATTATATTTGTATTGCATCAATAGCCTCTGGTTCCTTAGCAAAAATTAGTGTAAGTCACATGGTCCCTTCAGGATCCTCCCACAAGTGAAGATCCTGGGGGGGGGTCTTCTACTTTATAATACACGCTGGTTTTGGGGCCTCCCAAGTCTTTGCAGCAATTAAGTGGCACCAATGAGACACCACATAGACCTGGTAAGAACTTCAGTGCCCCTTTAGGAGCCATGTTAAGGCTCCCCCACAGTTAAAATGGTTCTACATTCACAACTATTCAAATCTTAGCACAAAAATGTCACAGTTTTAATAATCAAAAGCACTGGGAACTGTTCAGTGTCCTTGTGGCTGCTGTCACAAATAAGGGTCTCCAAACCACATTCCTTGTTCAAGCACACAGCCACTGTACTAAGGGACCAGACTGATCTTTTCCTTTGAGCTGTTCAACATTGCTATATATTCTTCAAAGAGAAGTGAAAATAGTTCTGATGTAGAATCACAGGATGGTTTGGGTTGGAAGGGACCTGAAAGCTCATCTCATTCCACCAACAAAAGGACACCTCCCACTGTCCCAGGCTGCTCCAAGCCCCAATGTCCAACCTGACCTTGGGCACTGCCAGGGATCCAGGGGCAGCCACAGCTTCTCTGGGCACCCTGTGCCAGGGCCTGCCCACCCTCCCAGGGAACAATTCCTGCCCAAGATCCCATCCAGCCCTGCCCTCTGGCACTGGGAAGCCATTCCCTGGCTCCTGGCCCTCCAGCCCTTGGCAATTGTCTCTCTCCATCTTTCCTGCAGCTCCTTCAGGCCCTGCAAGGCCACACTGAGCTCACCCCAAAGCTTCTCCTGCCCAGGCTGAACAATGCCAGCTCTCGCAGCCTTTCCTGCCAGCAGAGCTGCTCCATCCCTCTGCTCATGCTGGTGCCTTCTCTGGACTTGCTCAAGCAATTCTGGGGCCCTCCTGTGTGTGGGACCCCAGAGCTAGACAATATTCCAGATGTAGTCTACACAAGGAAAGAGTGCTTTATCTGATCCTTTACCCAAAACTTACAGGAGGAAACATGGCATTCCAGAACTAGCAGCTTTTAATGTTTTGTTTGTTTGTTGTGTTCCTTTTTGTTTTCGTTTAGTTTGGGGGTTTTTTTTGAGAAAAACAGTTTTGATCATTCTAGAACAGGAACATTATATACTAAGTAACAGTAATTCTACCATAAAAATTGCTTTTCAAGTACTCTCACTCTACCAGCATAAATAACTTGCATCTTTATGTGTCATTGACAGGGACATGTGAAACTTAACTTAGTCTTTGCTATTAATATGAAAGTTTTCATACCTTGAGTCTTACTCAAAGGAGGCTAACAAATTATCATTGCCACCCCTCCCTGAAATGGGAGTCTGTAATGGCAAAGAAACAGAGGCTAAGGAACACAAAGCAAGGTGGGAGTCAATTCTTCCCATCTCTAGTGCCACCTGCCATCAATGCAAGAGCACATCTGAGGAGCTGTGCCCACGAGGAAGTCTCGTACACTCCCATAGCTCTACACCTGTAGAACAGGAATTGTGTTCCCTGCTTGATGCAGCTGCAGAGGGGCTGGGGCAGTGCTGGATTCATGCAAAGCAACAAGGAAAGGAGAGACATTTGTCCAAAGAGGTTACACTGAAATTTGACAGAAACTCTTGCTAGAAATTCTCCGGACCTCAGCACAAAGTGACCAGTTTATCCCGTTGGTTTGCAGCCCCATACAAGGATTCCCACCCACTGCACCTGCTCAGGAGCTCCCACGAGAGTCTCTGAAAGGGTGACAGAATGCTTACAGTCTTGAAGTAGAAAGATTCCAGGAATATTTGGTTTTGGGTTTCCATTCCCCGGTTCCTTGATGCTACCTCTGCTGACTTTTACAGCTCTCATGCTACACAAACTGTAGATAGATAAGTTTGCTAGCAAAGTGTAGTTCCCTACCAGATGCAGCCTCTACTTGCAACTCCTAAATTCTCAATCCACTTGCAATTGATGACTGAATCCTTATCACTGCCACTGCTTCCAGCTTCATATATTTAAATAAATGGGGTTTAGCCATTAAAGCCAGACCACACATGCCATAAGTAAGGGGGTACAAAGACCCTCCCCTCCCCAGAAGCTCATCTGAACAATAGGAGGCTTCATTTGCTGCTCCTCTTCTCTGAACACCTCAGTCAAACCTCCAAAAATACTCCCTCCCTTTCCCCTCTGAGAAAAGGAGAGGAGGAAGAGAAACTGAGCATGCAGAGATCTCTTGGGTTCCAGGGAGATGAGCACTCCCAGCAAACGGCAGATTTCCTTCTCTCTCACACCAGGGAACCTCTGGGAGATGGGCTGCGTGGAAGCACAGCAAACCCAATGCACAGCTCTGGAAAAAGCCACAGTGGGCACAATCAAATCTGCATTTTCTTCACAATCAAACCAGTTGCTTGTCCAGTAGAGTCTCATCAAGAATTAAACCTAAATATAGCATTGCCTTCTGAGGAAAGACCATATTAAAGTATTTGAAATGTCAAACATGTAAAATAATTATAGCACCATGTTGATTACATATTTATAAGTCTCCTTTTCAAAGGTGCAAAGAAATCATGCAGCAAGCCTCTCAAGACTTGTTGCACTAACAAGCTAAAACTAAGATTATAGCACCATCTACTGATATAATTCTTAATTTTTACTTAAACGACAGTGCTGTTTTCCCACTTGAAGCCAACAAGAACACTGCAGGCAGAAAAATTTATAGTCCTACTGAACCAGTTTTCACAAATCTAAGAAAAACACCTCCCGGATGACAAGAGTGTTTTTGTTTGGGAGTACATGGCTTGCACACAGCCCACGGATTCTTCATTAAAATAAAACCAGAGGGTCACAGAATTCAAATCAGTGAGAACCAGCAGTTATTAAAGCATCAACCTAAATACTTTTAGAGTCCAGACAGAGATCTGTAAAAGCAACACAGCAAGATTAAAATAAGCAAAAAAACCTTAAAAACCAAGAAAAAATAATAAAGACCAAAAATAATTTTAAAAAATTGAAAATTTCTCCAAGATACACCTCCAAAAAACCTCTTGCAGGGTAGAACAAAGTGCATTTAAGATTATTTTTATCTACTTGTGCACTCTTAACCACTCCTTTCTCTGTGTTCTCTCCTTTCTATCTCTACTTGATTCTTACCTTAATTCCTAATTTCTGAAGCATTCCAAACAGAATTGAGCACTGTATTTTTAGCTCTAAATTATCTCTTTTGATTCCTAGAGTCTGGTAAGCACAAGGAGATAATTCACCAACATAATTATTTGCCAGTAATATTGAAAGACAACCTCATTTTATCCTGAAAGCATTAAGTCAAAAGATGAGGCATATCTGGAGTTCCCTATGTTGTGCTGTTAGGATTTTAAATATGGGATACACACAGAATAAGCCAATTTTGGGTATCTGTGATACTGCTTTTTCCTAGTATTTGCACAAAAAAAAAAAAAAAAATCTATGTTAGTCAAAAAAAATTAGATTATAATTGTCCCTAATGAACAGTCCATGACAAGAGAAGCCCTGATGGTATCCACACCAAGCAAAAAACCCAACACATATAAAAATAAACCAAACATCGATGCTATAGATTGAGTGAAAAGTGACATCTGATACATTTAAAACCTCTGATAAATGCTAATGGAAGACATTTAATGGTAATAGGTCATGGCTTAGAGAATACTATATACCATCAATAAGAAACTGAAATTTTTGTGAGACAAAACACTTTTTGATCCTGGTTTGTCCATTTCTTAAATTCATGCAGTTTTATTTATGTGAATAAAGATTTAGGTCTTTATTAGCAATGTTTGGTTCCCTGTGACTTCATATTTTGATTGAAATCTAGTCAAAAATTTGTTTGTTTAACAAAACAAACAAAACAGCATTGAGGAACACCAAGCCACAAAGTAAAAAAAAGAAAAAAAAAAATTTAGAATCCCTACACTTTAACCAGATCATGAAATTCTAAACTTAAGCTGGAAAAATTAAGTATTAACCTAGAAAAACTGCAAGATGTGCCTCCAGGCATGATTTTGTTCTTACTTCTTACACTTCCCTCTGAAAAACAATTGCCCGATGCTGGCCTAAACACAAGGCAACCAAGGTGTTAAGGTTTGGGTTTTAAGTAAATAGTCATAGTCTATTTAAGTCACAAAGAAAAAAGAACAATACACACATTTAAATGTTTGCTATGACTTTTTTTACCAGCTAGAATTCTTTCAAAGGGCACAGAGCAAAAATTATCTATTTTTGGTATTCAGGAGACAGACAAGTAGTGACAACAAGAAAGAAAATTCCCCACTTGAGTCATTGCTCTCAACATTTATTGTATTCTCAAAAATGCTGGATTTGGTTTTTTGGGTTTTTGTTGGTTTTTTCTGTTGTTGTTTTTTGGTTTTTTTAAGAAGGAACTTTTTTGAATCTACAACACTGATAAATGTTTCTGATGAATTTAGCAAAGCACCCCTGTCTTGTCACGGCACTGACAAGGCATGAGCTCAGTGAGGGACAGCAGACAACATCACAAGCATCTCCAGATCCCACCAAAGCAGACAAGGGGAGCAGCAGCACAGGTCATGCTCACAGCTAAAGGCAGCTGCAAACAAAGCTTTCAAAACAAAACCTTCCAGGCAGTGTACTAGACTGTGGAGAGGAGCTGTGAACCCAGAACTGCTCTGTAAAAACTCAAAATCGAAATGAATTTTAGGAAAAGCGTGCCAGACTTTCCCTCCCCCGTGTACGGCTCCTGGGAGCTGTAAGACAATACAAGTGCAATTTGCACTTGAACCAGATGTTTCAACCTGAGGCAATGTGAAATTATTTCCTATTCCTGAGCACTCCTCTAATGGATTCGCAACACTGCAATGCTTTTCTGAAGTGCTACAGGTAGACGAATTTGGCTGAAAAAAGTGTGGGCTTCCTACAGCAGTTCTAAAGCATCCCCTTGGACTGAAGAGTGGAAAATTCACAGAATCACTGAAGAGTTCGGGTTGGAAGGGACGCTAAAGCTCATCCAGTCTCACCCCTGCCATGGCAGGGACACCTTCCACTATCCCAAGCTTCTCCAAGCCCCATCCAAGCTCTCCTTGAACACTCCCTAGGGGTGGGGCAGCCACAGCTTCTCTATGATCTTACACGAGGTCCTGTGATAAAAATCACTGCCCTTTTGGCAGGCCATTAAACTACTAACACAGAAAGGATATTCTTTCAATTTTTCCATCTGATTGGTATCTAAAAGCTGCCGTGGTGAGGCAGGTTTAGCCCCAACCACTGAAGTTTATCCTTGTCCCCCCACAGTTTTCTGTGTAAGTAGGGAGTTTCTGGGCCCTTATTTTACCCTCTCCATAACTGATGAATAGATAGGCTAAACATTTAAGTACTTACATCTGTTTAAATTAATAAGCAATTAAAAAAAAATCTAAATTCAAAAGTGCGCCTGGAGTACATAGTATAATAGCTGTCTATAGCTGCAAATATTAATACATCCTTTTTTAATTCTCTGAATAAGCACTCCAGGCTTGCATTTACATTATTATCTTTAATGCTAATTTTAGACTTCAGTTATAATGGCCTCATGGAGACTTGCAAAACTTCTTTGCTCTAACAGCTTTTACATGTGGGGTTTTATTCTTTCCTCCCTTCTCTTTTTTTGGTCACAAATGCCAGGATGCCCCATGATCCTGCGCAGAACACTTCTCATGGATATCATGACAAGTGTAACAATGCAGGCTGCCAGTTCCACTGCACTCCAGAGTCACAGGAGCACACCAAAGAAATTTTATATGTGCCACCTACAGCATTTCACTGTGATTGAAGTGGTACCCAACTCTGAAACACCGATAGTCTTGAGAGGTCATGTCCATGATAAAAGAATGAGCTGCAGGTTTCTGTGAGCTTTAGGAGTAAAATGTTAAAAATAATGAAATCATTCTGTAGGAATAAATTAACAAGGGTCATTACTTTCTATTGATTCATTTATTTACCATCAGCATTTCAAATTCCACTCCTCTGCTAACTGCAATAGTCATAGTTTGTTTCCTATATCCCTCCCACTGTTAAGCTACTCAGATAATCCGTCATGTTTCTAGCAGCTACAAAGAAACATATGCACTTCTGCTGTTATGGTGGAAAAAATACATTCCCTGTGCACTTCCTGAATTTCACTGCCTGCTGTGTTCCAGGAACCTGAGCCTTACTGTGCATATTATATTACACCAGTGAGGGTGGGGTGGTTTCACCTCCTGCTGGCAGCTAGGCACTACTGAGGTTCTCCAGGGCTTGGTGCTGGGCCCAGTGCTGTTCAATGCCTTTATGGATGATCTGGATGAGGAAATTGGGGGCACCCTCAGTCAGTTTGCAGATAACACCAAGTTGGGTGGGAGTGTGGATCTGCTGGAGGGCAGGAAGGCTCTGCAGAGGGATCTGGACAGGCTGGATCCATGGGCTGCGGCCAATGGTGTGAGGGACAACAGGGACACGTGCCAGGGAAGCTGCTGGTGGGAAAGGCCTGGGGGTGCTGGGACAGGGGCTGGACACGAGCCCAGGGGTGCCCAGGTGGGCAAGAGGCCGAGGGCAGCTGGGCTGTGCCAGCCCTGGGGGGCAGCAGGCCCAGGGCAGTGCCCGTGCCCTGTGCTGGCCCTGCTGAGGGACCTCGAGGGCTGTGTCCAGTTCTGGGCCCTCATGGCCAGAGAGACCCTGAGGGGCTGGAGCGTGTCCAGGGCAGGGAACGGAGCTGGGAAGGGGCTGGAGCCCCAGGAGCGGCTGAGGGAGCTGGGAAAGGGGCTCAGCCTGGAGAAAAGGAGGCTCAGGGGGGACCTTGTGGCTCTGCACAAGTCCCTGACAGGAGGGGGCAGCCGGGGGGGGGTCGGGCTCTGCTCCCAGGGAACAGGGACAGGAGGAGAGGGAACGGCCTCAGCCTGGGCCAGGGGAGGCTCAGGGTGGACAGCAGCAGGAATTTCTGCATGGAAAGGGTGCTCAGGCCTTGGCAGGGGCTGCCCAGGGAGGTTTGGAGCCCCCATCCCTGGAGGTGTCCAAGGAAGGGCTGGAGGTGGCACTCAGAGCTCTGGGCTGGGGACAAGGTGGGCATTGGGCACAGCTTGGACTCCATGGCCTTGGAGGGCTTTTTCAGTCTCGATGATTCCTCCAGCAGCTTGAATGAGCTCCTCACCTGAATGTACAATATTTGACAAATACCAATTTCTCAAATTAGAATTTGTGCCCCTACTATTCTGTAAGAAAACCATACCCTGAATTCCTGTAGAATTTTTTCTGATGTTGGGCTTTTTGTCCTGGTGCAGATTTTCCATGCTTCACCTGGATAACTAAAGGGGAAATACCAACTTGTTATAGGTCATAGACCATTTCCACAGTAAACATTTTGAATTTCTCTGTGCAACACTTGAAAAAAAATAGAGGATGGCAATTTTTCTTTTTTTTAGCATAACAGACTTGTTCAAGGGAAAGGTTCTTGACATTTGGAATGAGTTGTGGGACTTGGAGAGTGAGCTGAGCTTGGCAGAGTGATAAACTGACTGACTGGCAATAAGATTAAAAGGTGTAGGAAAAATATGATTTGAACCAGACTTGAAAAGCATTTTAAGACAGCCATGAAGAAGCATGAATGTTAGATCAGAGGTGAGGAAAGCAGCATGGCTCTTTCCTAGAAGACAAGATAGTTCAAGATTTTCTTTGCCCTTTCTGAAAGAGCTATAGCTGAGAGGGAAATATGTCACACTGGCTTGGCCAAAAGGCAGCCTCCATATAGTAAAAAGTATTAAATTCAGATAGAACTCACTTTTTTTTAAATGTTTCTCACATCCACAAGGACTCCATCAATGACATCTCTTAAAACACATAATTAAAACATCCAGAAGTGAAGAATCCCCTGAACTATTCCTTCTCTCAAGATATTTTCAAATCTAGGCAAGAGAAAATTACATTTTATACTGGGACAAAAATTGTCCATATTTGGAAATATTTAAGACTATTAACTGGATAGAAATTTCTAAGGAGTCAACTTTTCTTCACACCAGTTGTTAGAGACAATGTTTTTGTCATGTTACCTGAATTGCCCGGCAGCAACAAAATCACCTCCCTCTCTCATCTGAAGTCAGATGCTGTGTCACCATAAATTGATCCAAATTAACTCTTCCATCAAAAACCAACTCAGCTGCAATAGATATAAAAATAGATGTGGTGGGTTTTTTTCCCTCCTTCAGTCTGAAGGGAAGCAATTTCAGGGAAAACACAAGTTGAAAAATCCCATATAAACTTTAATGAAGACAGTTAAACTTCTTTTCACATCTGCGAAATAAGTTTAACAAATTACTCCATTCATTTCCATGATGAATGGCTCCTCATGGCTCTTTATTGCATCTAGCAAGGAAAAATACATCTTTACATGCTTCTGCAGTTGTTGTTTTTCCCTTCCCTTTTATTCTGATGCTTAGTATCTATATTTTCAGGGGAAAAATGTGACAGCTATCATATGCCAAAGAAGTGATAATTAGTCTTATATGACTGTCTTTATGTTGTCTTGGCTTTTCTAAACTCATTTTCACACAATTATCTAATCCACTGTTATACAGCCTCTTTCAAAATGAGACTTTTTTTCCACTTAAGCACAGGATTGAAAGGATTTTTCCAATTTTTAAAGATTGCAATAA
This sequence comes from Monarcha castaneiventris obscurior, assembly GCA_026261815.1. NCBI lineage: Eukaryota > Metazoa > Chordata > Aves > Passeriformes > Monarchidae > Monarcha > Monarcha castaneiventris. Next base: position 1,420,862 of record JAMPIT010000583.1, read on the forward strand.
GCTCAGACCAGACAGATTTAATTCTTGCTTTCTGATGGACCGGAAACACGAAACCAGAATGCAGATAAGTATCCTAATCTAAGTATAAACCTAAATTTCCAAACACTTTTCTCAACCTCAGCCTAATAATATTTTGAAGATTTACAAGCAAAGGAAAAATGTTCCAAGACTGCAGAAAAATTCAACACAACTACTTACAGAGTATCTAACAACCAGCAAAGCAATAACTCACCAATTATTCTTTCCTAACTTTCCCATTTGGAAATAGCTGGAGATACTCGGTCCAGCTTTGCATCAGTTGAGGGTGGAATTCCAAGCAGCCAACAGCACTCTATGTGCTGGATTAACCAGGTTGTGCGTGCAAGTCTCAAAGCCTCAAATCTCTGACCACAGTTAAGTACAACTGAATTCTGTATCTGCCTACAACTTTTAAAGAACAGATTTCCAGCTGTTTATTTCAATAAAATTCCATTGGAAAAAAAATTGCTGTTGGTTGGATACACACCCAGGAGCATAGACAAAGGCAAGAGACAGCAAGAAGCCAACACAAAGCCAAGCTGGAGTCACTAAGGAGGTCTCAGGAGCACATGGAGGCTCCTCTGCTCAGAGCTCACCAGTGGAGACTCACAAGCAGGTGTGTCCCATTATTCAAACATTCTGTGCCCACCCTGCTGTGCCCTGAGTGCAGCACTAACTCAGGGCACTTCACCCCAATTTCCTTCTCACCCTGACCTCACAGAATATCCCGAGTTGGAAGGGACCCCCAAGGATGATCAATCCAGCTCCTGGCCCTGCACAGACACCCCAACAATCCCAGCCTGTGCATCCCTGAGAGCAGTGTCCAAATGCTAAGTAATAAACAAAACACACACTTTCAATTTTCTGGCTGATCATTCTACCTGTTGCACTATAGAATTACCCAACTGGAGAATTTAACAGGTAGCTGCTGCTACTTATTCCTCCACAAGCCCTTCATACAAAGAACTTATAAATAAACTTTTTGATGCCCAATCAACAGGGCTCAACCAGAGAATATCTACTGAATTGGGCTGTACTGGGAGGTTATGCAGAATAATTAATGGATTCTAGAATTTGGATTAAATTTTTGCATGATGGGCACTGAACTGCTCAAAGCCTGATGCATTTAGGGCATACTTAGAAAGAGCTCTGCACACCACAGAGCTGATCCTGATGCTTCTGTGCAAGTTTCTGTGATCCTTTACTGTATCTGGTTCACAGACACTGAAATTCTGCTCCTGCATCACTTTAGTCAAAAGAGCACAAAGGTACCTTTACAAATTCAAAACTGATGACTTCATGGTATCATCCAAAGGACATTTAGGAAATTTTTTTCTCTACTTCGGTACATTCCTTCTGCATGACAGGCCAAGCAATCCTAATAGTCTGTGGTGTGGTTCACTTTTCAAGTCATCTTTCTCCTATAAAGAACCTTAATGTTGTCCAACTCATGTCAGCCAATCGGACATGGTACAGTAAATTAAAGCATGGTTAAAAAAATAAGATCCCACTTAATATTTCTTTAATGGTTGCCACTGAATGGAGTTTTCTGCATCATGACCAGGTTGAAATCAGTATTTAAATTAATTATGACAGCCATATAAATTAGACATAAGAGACTTCTAAAGCTAATTAGAGTCTGAGAGTTTTAATTTGATGTCTGTCTTGGTGTAATATCTGCTTTATGGATTAAATTAATAAAATTAAGACTGCATCATTATAAATTTCCACTTTCATAGTTCCATAAGTTTTACAATTACATGCTGTATTTGAATGATAATTGAATGAAACAAAATCATGATGTTCATGTCTGCTTTTCTCCAGACTTAAAAATAATATTCCCTATTTTCTTCCATTCATAAAAGTCATAGCAGCTACAGTGATCCCAATCCAAAGAGCAAAGCACAGCAAGGGTCAGCTTTAATGTTCAGCCTCTGTACACTGCTCTCACTCTGTTCCAGCAATACCACAATTGTACCTTTTACCTTTATCAGATTTCAGCAACTAGTTACTGTGTGACCATGACTGTTATGTGAAAGAACAAATGATAAATGGGTTCTTTGCTATCAACAGAACCCACATCCAATCTCTACAGAGCATAAAACCAGTACCCTTCATGGTCAGAATCTGCACAGAAGGCTGTGCCCTGAGCAACCTTGTTCAGCGCTACATCAGGGTTCCCAGTACCTGAAAGGCTCTAAGTTAATCTCTACTGTTCTCTTGTTCTTTACAGCTTCAACTGCAGCAAACAGCATTTTAAATATGACATTCTGGTGCCTTTCTTGGTGGGATCACAATGAACCAGCAGCCTCTGGAATGAAACAGTTACTGAGTTGTACATTATGGAGTCACAGAATGTTTTGGGTTGGGAGGGACTTTGAAGCCCATCCAGCAGCATCCCCTGCCATGGCAGGGACACCTCCCACTGTCCCAGGCTGCTCCAAGCCCCAGTGTCCAACCTGGCCTTGGGCACTGCCAGGGATCCAGGGGCAGCCACAGCTTCTCTGGGCACCCTGTGCCAGGGCCTGCCCACCCTCCCAGGGAACAATTCCCAATTCCCAATATCCCATCCAGCCCTGCCCTCTGGCACTGGGAAGCCATTCCCTGGCTCCTGGCCCTCCAGCCCTTGGCAATTGTCTCTCTCCATCTTTCCTGCAGCTCCTTCAGGCCCTGCAAGGCCACACTGAGGTCACCCCAAAGCTTCTCCTGCCCAGGCTGAACAATGCCAGCTCTCGCAGCCTTTCCTGCCAGCAGAGCTGCTCCATCCCTCTGCTCATGCTGGTGCCTCCTCTGGGCTCTGTGCAGCAGCTCCAGCTCCTCCCTGTGCTGGCCCCAGGGCTGGGGCAGCTCTGCAGGTGGCTCTCAGCTGAGGGGGCAGAGGGGCAGAATCCCCCCTCCCCTGCTGCCCACGCTGGGGCTCAGCCCAGGGCAGGGGGGTTTGGGGTCCCAGTGCACACTGACAGCTCAAACAGATCAACCTGTCTGACAGTGGTTTTGAACCAGAATTTCTGATTAAGACAACTTGGAATACAAGAAAATAAGTAACAATTATAATTAAGCAAAAAAGATTTGGGTCCATTCCATTCCTTTCCTTAATTCAGCATTAAGGTCTCTGCAGATTCATTAATTTATATCCAGTAAGAAAGTCCTCTTTGCCTCCTGTTGCTCAGGGGCTCTGTGTGCACACTGTCCCATTTTACCAGCTGTACCTTATGCTCCATTTGATGTCCCTGCATGTTGATGGGACATCAAAAAGCTGACATATTAAGCATAACAGTTGCTGATATCATAACACAACTTGAGATTATCCTCTACTAGCAACAACACACACCACACACACATCACAGCAAAGTGTTTTGAAATAGAACTTCAGGATATTCTGTGGAAAACATACTTCAAGTGAAGAAAACACTTATTTTACTTTTAAATGGGGACATAACATCTGTGACAAAGGATCATAATCTCGGCTTGAAGATTTGCTTTTGACATTTTCACAGGCAATTAAAATTTAATTTGGCCTATGATGAAAAGCAAATCCTTTTATCCCATACTTGCTGTCACAAGGGGAACATATTGCATTAGAAAGCAGCTCTGTAGCTTAAGGTTTGATATTTGACATCTGTGACACCGTGAAAAAAATTAATTAATAGATCGAAAAGTTTATGCACACTCATCATCCTTAAACTTCCCTACCTAGTAACTACATGTGATGCCCCTGGTATTTTAATATAAAAACTATCAGCTCAGATTGAAAGCATTGTTTAAAGCAAAGGTTACCGTTTCATCTAAAAATCTTTGGCATCTTCTCCTACCAACTAAATGCAAAACAATATTGCTGGAGGCAGTGGACAAATGAGAAATACAGATTATTTTAATTCATCTTCTGAAATACACTGAATAACAACAACCCCTGACTGGAGATCTCAGAAGTTACTGCTCATTAACCCCAATTAACATTCTTTCATATTGGACATTCCATTCATCCTTCTTCTCCCAGTAACAATTTACAAACCCATAAGAACATGAGGGAGTTCCCCCCTTTTTGCTGTGAACAGAAACTGCATCAGAAATATTCTAGAGATCAGCATCTCCACCAATTCACAAGGAGAACAGCCAATCTCACCTCCATTAAACTATCCATATTCATGATTTTGTGGCATCACACATGCAACAATGTGGACACAGAGCAACAACAATCTGAGGGTCATGGAATGAATAGTGCATGGGACTAAAATCTCCCATTCTAAGCAAACATCTTTAAGCATTACTTAGAAATATTATTAGTATTTCCTTCATGCTGTAAGCCATTCCTAGTTTCTTTCTGCTGTTTTTAACTACCACTTACAAAACAAAACCTTGTTGCTTCATGCATATGCTCCAAGAAAAACCAGCTATGGACTGGAGTAATCCCATACACAATTCCCAGCTAAGCCCTGCCATGACTTAGCATTCTGTCTGCTCCTGAAACCACTCCCAGTAACTAAGAGTCTCATTATTTTGGGGGAGGGAGAATCCTCCAATAATTAAGAGTTGATCTGGTGCCTCTTAACCAATCAGAGTTTAATTCCCTGATTTGGAATACAGTCATGTCTGGCACAAGGAAGGTAAAAGTCTTTTAGTTGCTCCATTAGTGAAATACCCATGAAAACTGCGGGGAAAGTATGGCCTGGAGTAAGCATTGGAGTTGAGAAATGAGCATGCTTAGCCTTCCAATGGTGCCTTTTGATTGGCTCTGCAATTTGTTTGATTTTCCTTGTGAGTGGATCCCAGTGAGGTCTAGCTGTCTGGGGTTCTTTCAAATGTCAGCTCAGGCTGAGGTGGTCCTTTACTCACTTTGTGTGGCCACCTCAGGACCAGCACAGCTGGTCACATGTGCAGCTCAGAGGATCTGTGCAGGTTATGACCACTGCACCCCAGGTTAATGAGAAATGTCAGTAACTTTAATCACCAAGAACTCATTTGGTTGCCATCTGTAATTCCATATGTAACCCATTGTAATTTAGAATTAATTAATGCCCATTTATACAACAGCATTGCCATAAATCTCAGCAAGAGCAATGTGCTCTGAGATAAAAGCGCATTTAAGACAGCAGACCCAAACCCAAAAATCACTGCATTGTTTTAAAATACAATTTGGGCTATTTTGCTTACTATACCAAATTAAAATTATATAAAGTAATAATTGGCCAAGAATTTGTCAAGCTCTTAAAATTTATATAAAACTTAAGGAACAATAATCTCTGTCCTCATACGTGGATGACAGGAGTTGTGTTCTTATCACTCTGCTGCAATAGGCAAAGCAGTAAAATTCTCAATAATAATCATAGACTAACAGCCATATTAATGTAAAATAAAAGTATTTTTCCTCATGTAAAATGCTATTAGCCATATTTGAAGGCATTATGTTCTGATATCATTTTTCCATTTCACTAAATGACAGCCATTAAATGCAATGGCAACTGCATGACAGGGATATTTTTTATTACTTCAAAAGGAAGAAAAGGATTAAAATGAGTTTATTCAAAAGTGCGATTTGTCAATTTTTTCTTATCAAGGGCTGTGTGGGACAGCTTTAAACCTAAACACTGTGATCTGACCTCCTATTTGAATAAGTTAATGTGATCCAGTGTTCTTAGAAAAGTGGTGAAACCTATCTTTTATATGCAGAAGTCCCAGGAGGAATTTATGCTTTTATACGGTCAGCTGCAAGGTGCCATTTCCTTTTCATCATTCCTGCTTTTATCATATTGTACTTCTTGACAGCTTAGAGGTTCTTTTTAGAATCTGGTGGATGAGCAACTATATAGAGATTTTTTGTATGAAGGATTTCTTTCCAGCCTCCAAGACTTTACAGTCAAACAGAATTCTGCTGCCAGAAATCCCTCTCTTATATCCAGGAGGGACTAATCACCATATTTGATAGAGCAAGCATCTTACCTAAACATCAAATAGAACTATAAATTACCACCTCCGAGCATTAAAGAAGGATTTTACACATATCAGGTTCTTGCATTATACATCCCAGGAACAGTAGTGAAAATCATTTCATACGTGTACATCCACAGAGAGAGGTAACATCTAGCTGGACAAAATATGGTTCATTAGGAATTTCCTTGGAAGGATTATCCTCCTCCCAGCAGCTGTCTCTCACTGGAGATCCTACACAGTACATAGCTGCCTTTTTTTAGTGTTCTCTGCACATATTCTCCCACTTGCTTACACTAATTTGCATTTGAAAGCATTTATAAAAAAAGTTGTGGTGATTTAAAGACCAGTATATTAATAGGAAAAAATCAATCCAAAAGTATAAATTAATTTAGCATCTTTTGTAAGCCACTATTTTAAAGCTCTGGCATTTCTTGGCTGACTTCCTGTAGAAGTTCATCCCTTCTAGGATAGAAAAATCTCAAGACTTCAAGACAGGAACGCAAAGTTTTGCAGGCCAACATTCTCAGCTAACCTGGAGCAACTCTGACTTATACAAAACAAAGCCAATTTCTACTGGCTGCAAACATCATTCAGCTGAAAGCTCACAAATCAAATAATTACACAGATTAATATTGGAACTTCAATGTAAAAAGCAACCTGAGACAGAAACCTTGAAGTTTGAGTCTCTCAAACTGAGATCTTCACAGTTATGTATAAAACTTTTTTTTTAAATGTAATAATTTTAACACTGCAAAATGCAAACTGTTCCATCTTTCAGTCTGTAGGCCAAGGAGGTATTTTGATGTAGAACCATACCAGCAAAAAGAATTACTCCAATTACCTCAAGTAATGAAAAACCAGTGTGCAGTAACACCAGAAATCCACAGGGGCCATATCTTTACCCATTTCTTCTGTTACTGAACTGCTGTTACATATTCCAGAATTATGGTGTCAACGACAGACTGACTTTCCTTGAGCATCTTTGCTACTCAGTACACACAACTAATATTTTATACTCAAGTTCTACCAAAAAATATGGCCTATTTCTAACTCTGGGACAGACACGTGGTAGCTGGAAATAGTCCCAATGACTCCAGTTCTGCTTATCTGATTTGAAGCTGAGAACTGCACAATTCTTAAATTGTCCTATTAAAAATAGGGCAGAAAAGCAATGAGAACACAAGTGTTAAGATACATTGTTATCACACATCATAAATGATTCCTTTTCTCTGCTCCGAGTCTGCCTTGGTCCCACATGCAGAGTGACATTTCAAACAATGAATCCCTGAAGAGCACCATTCAAAGGGAAACACTTCCAGGCATTCCAGCCCTGCACTGCAACCCCATTTCTGTGTCTCTGTGGCTTTGCTATGAAAACCAGACGTGAAGAGGTCACAAAGACTGCCTTTGACTAGGGACTGGCAGAAGAAAGCTTTCAAGCACACTTATCTTGACTATTTATCTCAGTTCCTGACCGGCTGCAAACACCTGTTTACACAAAATCTGTTAACTTACTGAAGCACTCCTGACTAGCTCATACTGCTGGTTTCTTCCCCATTTGACATTTTTGATCTGAACACATGTGCTCTGTAGCCCTCATGTCCACAGCTCAGCAGCCAGTCTCAGGTGTAATGCTTGCAGTGACATGAAACAACATGATCAGATCGTTCAAGATAATGAAGAACATTATCTGAGCACACGGATTCTTTCCTGGCCAAAAGCAAACCACAAATTAGTGGAGACATTCAATTAAATACCTTATTGAACATTTAAATTAAAAGAAACTTAAAATATACATTACCCTGACAAGAGATGGAGTAACTAATTGCTGAAAAATGGAGGGGAATTCCACAAAGACATCTTTTCCATTTAGGAATCTATTTAAAGTATTTTTCCCCAATGCACACTTTTCTTGTCCTTTATTCTGTACTTGAGCAAGCAAACTTTCTTGATCAGCTGGAGGGAAAGGGCAACTGCAAAGCTCCAAATGGATTTCAAGGCTTGTGTTCCCACTAGTGAAGAGATGCCCAGGTTTGTGCACCTACACTGACAGGTGCACGATGCAGGTGTTCCTTAGGATTCCCTTGAGTGATGCTGTCACCAAAAAGTCACAATATTTCATATATTGCTACACCACACATCATAAGGTTGATCAGAGGGATGGAGCAGCTCTGCTGGCAGGAAAGGCTGCGAGAGCTGGCATTGTTCAGCCTGGGCAGGAGAAGCTTTGGGGTGACCTCAGTGTGGCCTTGCAGGGCCTGAAGGAGCTGCAGGAAAGATGGAGAGAGACAATTGCCAAGGGCCCAGAGTGCCAGGAGCCAGGAAATGGCTTCCCAGTGCCAGAGGGCAGGGCTGGATGGGATATTGGGAATTGGGAATTGTTCCCTGGGAGGGTGGGCAGGCCCTGGCACAGGGTGCCCAGAGAAGCTGTGGCTGCCCCTGGATCCCTGGCAGTGCCCAAGGCCAGGTTGGACATTGGGGCTTGGAGCAGCCTGGGACAGTGGAAGGTGTCCCTGCCATGGCAGGGGTGGCACTGGATGGGCTTTAAGGTCCTCTCCAAGCCAAACCTCCTGGGATGCTGTGATTATAAATGTGTGTGTGTGTGTAACATGCTTTACCATTATCAATATAATACATCTTAAACTACAAATTAGCCTTCCCATGCTAGGGAATTTCAGCAGTTCACTGGAAATACTGACATTTCCATAGCTGAAAAGTATTTATCTGTTACTGAAGTTTTTTTCTAAGTCTATGTTTGAGCAGTTACTGATCACTGTAGACATAATACAGGGGGTTTGGCACAGGTCATTGGCTTTGGTGTCAGAATCTATGCCAAAGATAAGCAGTTTGAGACAATTAATATGCCATGTACTTATTTATGACATAGGAAATGCACTAAGGTAGTTTCTGTAAATGTTTTTCAATATTATTAGAGTTGAAGGCAAAAGCTGTCAAGTGACTTAACAACAGAATGATGTTGACAGCAATCTTTATGTCTATAAAATAATTTGAAAAATAAATCATCTTTTTTCCACCAGAGTAACCTTAATTATTATAACTGGTTAATTTATTTCACAAGAACACCCATTTTACAAGTAAATGTGTGTCTTATTCTGAATTCTTTTATGAACAATCCCTATATATTGGTATATTTTCTATTTGAAGAAAGCAATCTTACTGAACAATAGTTACATCAATTGCTTCATATTCATACTTACTTAAAAGATTCAGCACTTATAAAAAGCTCAGTTTTAATCAAGCAGCATCAAAATAGTCACACCTGTCAGGTTTGATAGCTTTCCAATTCAAGTAAGATAAACTACCTACTCATTGATTAAATCATTTCTAGTCCCAGTTTGTGTGTGTTTGGACTTTGCAATTTGGAATGACAGCAGTTCAACCTGTCCAGAACTAATTGCTATAAATATACCAGATGTTGTAAAAATCTGGACTTATTCCTTGTAAGGGAGAATGAAGCAAATACCATAAGAATGCAGGAATGAGTGGTTTAATGGTGTAAACTTTATTTCCAACATTATAGGTCAAACACATTCAGTAAAAATATGGACAATTTACTTCTCTTTTTGTTGATATGTCGACCCTAACAGGACTAGGCTGGGCTATAAATTTCCAGGTTTGCTCAAAGGGCACCAGCTCGTGGTTAAAAATGAAGCCAGTGTGCACCTGAGCACATTTGCACACATGTGGGGGCAGGTAGTAAGATTCTCCTGCTTTTGCTTCTTACTACAGCTAACAGCACATATCTTAAATGACACAAAATACGAACACTCCACAGTCTTTAATATATCCCATCACAGCAAACACACTCAAGTCAGAATTAAAATTGAATTGACTCAACTGCTGCCGGAGTTGAAGCACTGTGACCTCAAGTCATAAATAGACACACAGGAGTTGAGCATTGAACCAAATTTTGTTTCCCCTATAAGATTCGTCAGATAAAACCTCTCAAGAATGCATGAAAAGCAATGAAATTTACGCAGTATATAACCAGATATTTCTAATGAAGAAGCAAGTTTTACAAGGAGTACTGCCATAACTTATCATGATTTCCTGAGTTCTTTTCAAGCACAGTGCACATACTATCTTGGCTTGGCACTAAATGCTGAGATATGAAGCTCATGCTAATCACCTGGTATGTTTCATGACTTTTTCTACTCATGTTTAAAGGTAAGAAAGGGCCAATTGCACAGGCAGGAGCTATATAGCATTAAAGAGCTGGTGGAAGTTCTGCTTTAGGTGAAATCATAATTAATTCAAGCCAACAGAATCAGTTTTGTTTCCCTTGTCTTCAGTTATCACATGATTAATTACCCAACTTACCAATATTTATACTTGAACATTCCTCCACTACTGTTATGGGTGCAAATCCAAGGATGAGAGCCAGAAACAACAAAATTCCTGTTTACATTAGGTTGTTGGCTCAAGCCAGACAACACAACTACAGACACCTGCAGGCCATGGTTTATTTTCGAGATGAGCTTCTTTTATCATAGTTATTAAATGCTTCCAAACACCAACCTGCTGCAGCTGTTATTTTTTGGAACACCCATATGTACATTCAAAATATTTGCCAACCATTATCATAGAATCTTTGCATCAGTTGCCTTTCAGAATCCAAACCCATATGATTGGCAAGACAAATATTCATTTAACTCTCACAGTTTAGCACTTCACCAGATGCCTTAAACCCAGCACATTTCTTTACAATATTCAGGGTGTGTGTGTGTCCCCTTCAGATATTTTCCTGCATATATAAAGCACCAAATAACCTTCAACAGCGCCTTTCAAGCCCAGAGTTTCTTCAGAGCATAACATTAAAATTATTTTTTCCACAGAGAGAAAATTGCTTGTGAAAATAAAACCAAAGAACTCTTTAAAGCTAAATAGGCAGCTCATTGTTACTGCAGGGACAGAAAGCACAGTGTGGATATCTTTTTAAATGTATTCCTCCAGGATGCATGAAATACATCAGGTAATTTCAGAGCAAATCTGTCAAAGATCTAGATTTCACAGGACTACAAAATCTGGTCAGTAAGATCTCCGCTGAGACAACAAACACAAACAACAAAGCAGATTTGTAACTGATGCTGACCTGCATCTAAATTGGGTCACTCAAACTTACCAACAAAATCCTAATTTGAACATAAATACATCCAAACCCACATAATATACAAAGCAAAGTTCAATAAGGAAGTGCCCTTCAAAAGCTTTTAGTGTTCCTAATTTAATTGCTGATACAAGCAGCATTTTTTTTTTCTGAGAATCTATAATCTACTCCATGCCTTAATATCTTAATATTTCTCCCCCAAACCACCAGTGAAGGTCTTCTAATAAAAGACATGGGAAAAAGGCTGATATTTTTGTTGTTTGGAGCAAAGAATTACAACAATAATGAATAAAATGAGAAGGACTGTAAGTAAAAGTCTTAAATGAAATATTACACATAAACAAGCTATTGGGTTTCTCTTTTTCACTTTTTGGATCAAGTCCTCCAGTGTTTCCCTTACTGCTACTTTATGAAACAATTACAGGTATTAGCATTTCATTCTTCATAACTCTGCCTAAAATCAGAAATTACATGAACAACACTACTTAGAGTGAATAAATTTCTTGCATTGCAATTGTTTTACAACTGGCGTTGTCTGAAGGACAAGAGCAATAGGCAAAGCACCTTTGAATCGAGTGATTTTCAGTGTGCTTATGTTCTAAGTGAGGAGGAAATGCCTTTCACAAACATGTGGTAACTCATCCAAGCTCTTGTCTGACAGACAGGAAGAGTATATAACCATCAGACTGAAGGCATTTCTGTTACACCAGCTTGACAAAAATCACACAATATTACCTCTGTCACCAAATGCAAAGCATTCAGTCACCAGTCTGTGAGATTTGGGAAGGTGACATCATGGAAGAAGGAGGTCAAGTACTTAGATACCTTCTGGGAACATCATCTATCATATGCTAACTTCCCTTAAAATCACAAACAGGGTATCCTACTGGGTTTCCTAAGCAGGGAATTTGGATGACACTCTCAGGCACAGGGTAGGATTGTTGGAGTGTCTGTGCAGGGCCAGGAGTTGGCCTGGATGACCCTTGTGGGTCCCTTCCAATTTAAGATATTCTATATTTGAGGACAAGGGAAAAATGACATTTGAGATTCTGGGAAGTCGAGTGCTCAAAAAAGTATCCCCAGGCATATGCTGTCCTGAGGAGGATTTACTCTGCCAGGAATTCACAAGATGGTGCAAAGGACAAGTAAATGTTTCCTCTGTCAAGGGACAGGACCTGCAGTATAACAGACCTCAAACCCAAAAATATTATAAATGATTATTAAATCCAAATTATTTTCAGCATGAAAATCAAGATTATAATTTAGGGGTTTTTTTTAATATTTTATCCTAACAATTACTTCATTCCAGCATTGATCCACTGCTTCAATGACTGATTACAGAAATTAACCTCTTCACAAGATGCTCATGCAAAAATATTGTGGAGAAACCTGGCATTTTAAAAACTTATGACTAATTTTACTTTTCAGCTGAAGCATAATGTTAAGGCTGCCATCAAAGGCTAAGAACATATGTTATTTGATGTTTTCGATGAATCATGCTATGCACTAGATGTTCTGAAGTCTCATTTTTAAGAGGATCATCAGAGTGAAAGCTCTTAATACACTGCTTTAGTCTGTCAAGATTCCTAATACCTCCAGCCAGACAGGCTGATACACCTCAAGGTAGCTCTTCTTCTCACACAATCCAGCCCACAGAGCACAGTAATGAGTGAGTGAAGAACTGACAGCCATGAGGTGCCCCCTGCAAAATGTTCCTCTAAAGCCTGATTATCTCAGGGCCCAGGCACAGTTAATGATGTCGGTGCCACAGCACGGGGCCTCAGACAGCCCTCTGCAAGGTCACTCTGCAGCGCTTTGTTTGCCACCTCTGCCTTTGTTACTGCCTTTAAGCACAAATGCAATTACTGCCCAGTGTGGCCAGGCTGCTGCAGTCCTCCAAAGGAAGCCACTAAACTGGAAATCACAAAGTGCAACAATCCTTGCACCTGCAAACACCCTGCACTTCTGGGGTGCTCTCTGAAAATTAAAATATCACTTCTAGCGTTACTATAAAAGCAAGGAATAAATACTTGAAGTAAACATCACTCAAAACTGCCCCTCCCCAAAAAGACTAAACCCTAATCCTAAGAATAAGAGTTTGCAGACTGACAGTCTAACAGCACTGTACTGGGGTTTCTTGGGAAGGTTCTGGTACTAGCAGGGCTTCTGTGAGAAGCTGCTGGAAGCTTCCCCCCAGGTCTGGCAGAGCCAGTCCCAGGTGGCTCCAGGACACAAGGCTGGGCCCATCAGCAGCAGTGACAGCACCTCTAGGTGACATTTACAAAGGGGGAAAACCCCTGCAGAACTGAGAACACAGAAGAGGAGCAGCTCTGCAGCCCCCCAGGGCAGGGCAGGAGGGGCAGGAGCTGCTCCAGGTGCTGCAGCTGAGGTTCCCCTGAGCCCCCAGGGTGCAGCCCAGGCAGAGGCAGCTGGGCCCCTGCAGCCCTGGGGTCCAGGATGGATCAGAGATCCCCGTGGAGTGGGGGCCCCACACTGGAGCAGGAGCTGCCTGACGGAGGCTGTGACCTCATGGGCATTCCATCCTGGAGCAGCTCCTAGCACAGCCCTGCAGGCCCATGGAGAGATGAGCCCACACAAGAGCAGGTTTATGACCCCAGGGGTGACCCATGCTGGGGCAGCCTGGTCCTGAAGGACTGTTCTCCATGGCAAAGGGTCCTGCAGACCACAGGAAGGACTCACTCTGGAGAAGTTCCTGCAGGACTGTCTGCTGCTGGAGCAGGGAAAGGTCTCCTTTGCATGAGGAAGGAGCAGCAGGCATGTGATGGACTGACCATACTCCCCCTCTCCCTGCCCCATTGTACCACAGCTGGGTACAGAGAAGTGAGACACTGGGGGACTTCAGGCCCATCAGTGATCCAAGGCTCGTGTACATAAAAAAATTACCATTACAATAATTGATTTTTGAAAAGGGAGGAAAGAGAAGGAAGCAGCAATAGTGAGCAGAGAATTAGGACAGCAAAATCACTGAAATAGCTGCAGTGAGGAATGAGCAGTGGGACCTTACCAGGACAGCACACTCTGGACAACTGTTTCATGTCTGGTTCAGAGCCAATGCAGATTTTTCCACCCCCAAGTATTCAAGGAAAGAACTGATATTCAACAGAGCAAAGTCCTACATGTTCTTAGAAGCAGATGCAAACTCAAGAAGTGAGGGTAGGGAAGAAGAGAACTTAAGTGGATAACTATTTTATTTTGTTTTATTGTTATTTGGATTACATTCCTGTAGCACTTATTTAACATATTCAAAAACTTTTGGTGAATAACATCCTTAGTGATCACTTGTCTATCTAGCAGGTCCTATGCTCTCAAAGATTTATTCTGGCTGTCTAATAAGAGTGGTATGAATGTTCTCAAAATTCACAAATACACAAACTTAGGTTCATTTCTCTTTTAATGGAGTTGCAGCACATTTTTCATTTAAGTCATATTTCTCCATATCAAAGGGTTTCAGAGCAAAACACACCCCAAACAAGTAGCCACAGCAGCCACTTGCTAGGATTGCAATCAGCACTAAACCAGTGTTTAACAATACCTGTACTTGCTGCCCCTGGGGCTATCAGTAAATAGCACCAGTGAAATATGTCAAAACTAAACCAGGAGAGATTTCAAAATATTTCTCAGAAGAAAAAATAAAACATAGATAGAAGTTCCACAAAAGAACTTGAAGCGATTTTGTTCAAACCATATTTCTTCTTCTAAGATGAAGGGAGAAGCCTGTAAAACCCTGGATGCAGAATCTCGCTAATTGGATTACAAGTGTCAAAACAGCACAGGAAAGGAACAGCACAGAACCACTGTTTCAACTTTCACACGTGTTCCTATGCTCAGTGAAAGGATGAGGAAGTCTGCAGTCATGATGGCCCTGTGCACGTTTGAGACAAACTGCCAGACTGTGCTACCACCTAATGAAACTGTAAAACAGTCAGGGCAGAGGTCGTGTTTGGTCCCTGGCTGGTAGTGCAGCAAGGTCATTTTAAAAAGCAACATCAAAGCATTTATCTTGCTATTACTTACTTGGACACTGTCTTCCCCTACTTTATCCCTTTGAAGAAGCACTCTGTTAATTTTCAGGCACTCGTAGTCCCAGATTAAACTCACTTCCAATCTGTTTCTTCCCTTATGACACTTGAGAAAAGCGTGCATTTCCCTTCTGTGAGCGGTGGCAGCCAGCAATCTGCTGCCATGCCTGGTTAAGCACCAGAGCCCAGTGACCAGTGACTTAATTCTCAGCAAAGTATAACCAAAAGGCTTCTGAGCACTTGATTTAGAAGATGGTGAGGAGAATGTAACTTTTTGTTTTCTTATATAACTCCTACTCCTCTTCAGGGGTTAAACTCATTCCATTTAAGTCCCATTTTTCATATTTCATGTAACATGCCCGCAAGTTTGAGAAAACTGCACAGCTGAGTCTGCTATGAGAAGGTACAAATACAACACAAAATAGAAAGGGCATGCAAGGGTTACATGGTTCAGATATGAGCATTTACAGCTTAAGGATCCAAAGGGGAAATGCCAGCATAAAAATCTAGAAAACACTTAAGGGGATCACACAAGGTGTGAAGAAAACAGCATCCTTTATGTGTACTAACAATTATTTTAACTTTTAAATTGCATTTTTTTCAACTGAGAGTCTCTGCAGCAATAACAGAAACAAATGACAAAGTGACTGAAAAAAGGAGAGATTTGTTTGTTCCTTCTTACAAAAAGGAAGCCCCAAAAATTAAGGTAGAACTCTTATGGTAAGTAAATGGCACCAAGGTACTACACATGTAGAAATAAACATTGAGCTGAGTCCCTCCACCAAGATGAGAACATGAGAAGGAATCACACAGCCAGACATTATTAAAAACATGTTTTGTATTGTATTATTTAGGTAATAATTGTTAGTCAGTCAAGGCACTTTTTGGTTAGTCAAAACATGAATCCAAGTTAAAACCAAACAATCCTGTAATACTTAATAGAGAGAGCCATTAACATCCTAGAAGTAGAATTAATCCCCCTACAAATCACCTCGGAGCACCTGTGGTTTATAAGCCACAGCCTCTGAAATAAAGTGGAACATGGGTAAAGGGATATTGCTGTAGATACTAAATTATTTGAAGTCTCAGTACATACAAAATATGGTATATTTATATATGCACACCAACTTATAGTGTCCTATTGGCACTGTAAGTAAGGTTCTTATGTTCACCAGAGGCTACTGCAGGGCCACCTCCACCAGAGTTTCTCAGTTTCTAAAACATGTTGTGATCAAGTGTGAGGAAACACAGTAATTTAGTCTCCACCTACCCAAAAAATTATTTCTTTTTAATGTCTATTTTTAAAATACAGACCTCTAACTGTCTCCATCTGCAGATTGCAGCATCACTGTGGTCCATGCACCATCAGAATTTACTTCTCGTATCACAAATATCCCAGCAAAACACACAAACTTGTAGTCATAAAAGCAAAATTCATGCGAAGCAGGACGTTGTACAAACTATGAACATAGCACAGAGTCAGAGTCTTCCCATATCAACAAGGTTGCTCAAGCTGGATATTCCCACCTCAGATTTCTGAGAGCAGGAAGAACAGTATTTTGCCTATTTGTTCTGCAAAATAACTGAAGTCTGGTGTGCAAAGAGAATGAGAGAATGTCTAAATTCACCTGGTGTTAGACTAACAATTTGGAAAGCCTAATATTCCTGATCAATTAGTGTGGGTATAGAGGAATAATAATGAGGGACAACATGAAGGAATTAAACATCACCCTCACTCTTTCCAGCACTGAGGAAAAACACCATTTTAATGTAGAAATTCATACAAAAATGAATTTAAAAATGAAAACAAATTGAGGTAAAGAGATTCTGTGAACTTTTCAAGTATTGACCAGCAAATGCTACAATTCTTAGTTACCAAAACATAAAATGCTCTTCCTTCTGGAGCTGTGTTTGCACTGCATACAAAGTTCGTTTGTCAGGAAAAATATACAATGATGTATTGAATGCAAACAAAACTTCACCATTAAAGGACATGACATTGTTTTAGAATATATGCCATTATGTGGATTTTTTAATGACACACCCAGTTGTGCATTACCCTGTGTGCACACACATAGAGACACAGCTTGCCTTTCTTTGCAATCCAGAATTACTGAATCACTAGAAAACAATCCCTGGGTTGGGTTTACTTGCAATTTAAGGAATTAGGGCTAAAAAAGCCAAAAGGAAATGTACTTTTAATTACTAACACCTAAAACTACCTGAAGTAGGTTACTTTGGTGAACTGAAGGAGTTGTGGGTTTGTACAAGTAGCTAATCTATAGTCCTAAAATCATTGATACCTTACTCCTTTACTACATATTAATGCAGAGATAACAAAATGAAACATTTCTATTGCTCTCTATGTAAAAGACATCCCCCTCCCTTTAATAGGGCATAAAAAGCAATTAACCTTGAAGTGCATGAACAAATTGTTGTATTTGAAACATAGACAAAAAATGTTTTCAGCTGGTAATATTTGGATAGATTTTTCAGTACTACAGATAAGGCTTGTTATAACAAATTATTAAGATATTAGCATTTTTGAAAGGTGAAATAAAAAATATATAGTCAACAGGTATAGCTTCTAAGTGTCCATGTAGATTAGTGCACAGAATAAAGAGTGCATTTAAGTAAAAATAATAGTAATTGGTGTACTGAAATATCTTGTAAAAAGAGATTACGATTTCCTTGTTAAAGCCCCAAAATCTTGCATTAATTATCCACCATCCACCTGCCTTTCATTGTACAAAACCAGCCTATGAACACGCTGCTGTAGAAATAATTTCCAGGTGTGTCCAAGATCCCTTAGTGCCAGGAGCTGCTTTCCCCACTGGGGTAGCAAAGCAAGGGCAGTGGTTGCTGCTCGCTTGCATCCACTGCCATGGCACAGCTTCACAACATGCTGGCACCCCACAGTGCAGGAAAGGTGCAAACCCCTGAGCAATTTCATCTTCCAGCTGTCAAATCACAAACCTCAGAGGCTGCAGATCCCTCTCCTTTTACATTCAAACCTTACACAAAGCAGCCACAATAACATTTTAAAGGTAAACCCCGTATTTCATCACAGTTATGGAATTTTCTCACCAGCACGTAGTCGGGCATTAAAATCACACTTCCATTGACATCATAAGCACTCAAGCTCTCTGAGTGACACAGAATGACTCCTCTGGGGCTGTTAGCACACGGATGGAAGTCTGAGAGACACTTCATTGACACTGAAACAGCTCCAGTGCCTGCAATGTGACGGTAATGACTCCTCTGGGGCTGTTACTGTGTCACTAGAAATAATATGAAACCCTTCCATTGATGTTACAAAAGCACTTACACTGCTATCAGAAGTAAAACCCCAGGAAGGCAGCGATAAAAAATGGAATTATTAAGCTAAAAAACCCCAAAAGCTCAAGTGCTGAAGGAAAACAAATTTTCAGGAGACCTGTGTTTGTTTCAGCTTCACTGAAACACGTTCATACATAAAAATACTGCCAAAAAACCCAACAAACACATCCACCTCCTCACAGATAAGACATCAGCAGGCACAGATGAAAGGAGTGCCTAACACTGCCCCCAATCCTGAAACTATAACAAAGGTACTGGCCCTTTATGAATTGTACTTATAATAAACTTTGCCTTTACAGTACTTCAGTGGCAATAAAAATGTTAATTAATGCTTCATAACCTCTCAAGAAAAGTAATGAACAGTTAGGAGTCAAAATCAGTGATATTCAGTCCCTGGTATTTCATTATTTACTTGAACTATCTGGCAGATACTTGTTAAAAAATGTCCATTCTGCAGTCCTAACCTTCAAAAAATAATGCTCATGGAAGAGCTGCTAATGTATTGAATTTATTATCTGAGGTCACAAACTAATTATCAATCCATGTGTGATTTGTTGAAATAAAGTAACAAATCCAATTAGTTTTCCCCAGTTACACATAAATGACAACAATTTAGAATTATAATACTATTATAAACCATGAACAATGTGTAGCATTTTTGAAAAAAACAACTTCATGTTTTTCTCTTTACAACCACTTCATGGGTTCAATTTTTCTGTTCCAAAGGTCCCCTCAAATAGATTCTCCAAGAACTGCTTTTGTGTTTTGTACAGCATCACAGACCCAGTGCTGAGAGCCCACGTTCTATAACCTAGAAATCCACCAGGAAAAGTTTAGAAAAACTCACAACAGGCAACAAACACAAGCCAAAATAGCAGTTAATTATAAATTAATTAAAAGCAACAGGAAGGTTATAGCACATACTTATGTTGGTATGATGCAATACTCAGAAGCCAACTTCCCCACGAGAAATAACTCCATTAAGACAGACTTTTCCCTGCAGCAGAAACTCAAAAATTGAAAGAGGGGAGGAAAAAATCCTCAAAAAACAAACCAAAACCAACAGAACACCAAACCAACCAACCAACAAACTGCACTAGTACTAAAGGAATTATCAGCAAAGATTAGAAGCCCATCAGGTCCCTGCTCTTATCAAGAAGCTTCACTTGTGGGACAGGTAGGGTCAAGATGACTCAGGAAAAAAACCTGAGAGAAGGAAAATCAATTTGCAGTTTGTGGAAACAGGGACTGCTTGAGATACTGAACACATGTATTGCTCTGAGAGTCACTGGGTACAAGAATCCACATATTGAGTAAATACCATGATAGCTGAAGGGAAAGAGAAATCCAAAGATTCTAAACAGGTGTAAGGAAAAGAAAACAACATGGGGAAGCATTTCCCAACATCAGATTGGAAGAAGGAAAAGAAGGATTGCAGCTGGCCAGCTCCATGGATCCTTAAGGCACATTTATGGGCAGGAAATAAAAAAAAATGCAAAATTCTGTATGTTTCAGTAACTGAATAATATTTTCCTTTTATTACTGATGAAAGAGAGGTACCAGGCATTTACACTGATGGGCCGAGTGAAAAGCTGCTGAAAAACCCATCACCAATTCAGTAAAGCAATTCATTAACAAACCTAGGGGTCTAGTGAAGGATTTAAACACATGCTTAACTTCAACAGTCCCTAAACTCGACAGAACCAACATGACTTCAGTAGATAACAAAAGAAAAAGCAAGCTCCCTGAGAGGAAGGGTCAGTAGCTTTGTATGTAACAAACACCAGCTTCAGCCCTTGCACACAAAGCACACAACTCAGCTTTAAAACACACAGCCAACTAAGGAACACAGTGAGAGCCATCTCTGAGAAGTGCACCCTTATAGGCACCCACGCACATGGAGCAATCACTTGGAAACTCAGTCTTTGCAGCACTGGGACCTCTCCAGCTCAGCCCTTGGGGCACTACAGCAGTGCTTCTCCCAAGGATGGGAACACAGTGTTACCAGGGACAGGACAGGGCCAGCACTGCCCCTGATGCCTTTCCTGGCCTTAAAAATCAAGAGGCGAACACGGTTAGAAGGGGAAAAAGGGTTTTACCTTGGTATTTATTGTAAGGATCCTTAGGTGCACCATGAACAGGTCGAATACACCTCTGTGCACCCCACCATCACCACCGCAAAGTCCCCCTCTTCTAGATCTGGTCTTACATTCTAGGTCTTACTAATTAGCATATCTATCAAATATTCCCCAACAAGAGGCTCGAATGAGCCCCCCTCCCTGAGGAACCTTCCCCTGGATGGTTCTATCTTAGTTTACAAAATGTGTTCTGGAGAGGACCTTGGGGTCTGGGCACCCTGGCACCCTAACTACGAAGTCTCTAAAATGTTTAGTGTCTTAGCTTAACAAACAAGTCCAAGAATGTAGGCAAAAAGGCACCAAGAATACAGAAGTTGCAGAAAGGTATAACAGGGGTTAAAGAAAAGACAAAAATCATCATGGCATCACCCCAGTCAGGATTTCTCATGGAATTCACCACAGCTGACACTCTCTTCCCCAGAAACCCCAGCCCACATCACTGTGCCCCTTACAGCACACTCCCCGCCGACTGCAGCTTCCCAAACTGGAGCCACCCCTCTACCTCCACAGCCTGTGCCAACCCCACTGCCTCACCTGGAGCCTGGACAGGAGGCCCAGGACGAGGTGCTGAGATGCCACATGTCCCCAGCAGCATGCAGCTTCCAAAAGGCTCCAGGCAGAGCTGTGAGGTAACTCTGCTCCAAGCACACTACCACTGCACACCGAGAACACAAGGAGTTTTATCTCCCCTTTTCCAAGCAGGTTTAAATAGCAGCCAGGAATGAGAGCAGCTTCACCTCCCACCCTCACACCACAGGCCGT
This sequence comes from Monarcha castaneiventris obscurior, assembly GCA_026261815.1. Lineage (NCBI taxonomy): Eukaryota > Metazoa > Chordata > Aves > Passeriformes > Monarchidae > Monarcha > Monarcha castaneiventris. The sequence continues at coordinate 1,442,215 of JAMPIT010000583.1, forward strand.
GCTAACACAGAGCAGCTGAGGGTGCCCTGCTTCTCACATCCCCTGCCCTGATGGAGCTGGGCTCATACAGCACCTGTGGCACTTTGCTGCAGGCAGCTCCTCACCTGCCCAGGAGAAACTGCTCCAGGTTCCAGCTCTGCCCAGGAGAAACCATCTCCAGGTGATTCTCCAGAGCAATTTGGCAGGGATGGGGTACACCTGTCCCCTGGGCGAGCTGTGTTCTGTTCTCTGTGAGGGGGGTGATTCGTGGCCTTCTCCTTGCTGAAGTTTAATTTGGGCTGTCATTTGTACATGGAAGTGATGGGAAACCTTGTTTAGTCAAGTATTTTGTGTTTAATGAAACTCTGGATGTAGACTTGGAGATAGAGTTGGTTTATGGGAAAAGAGAAGGAGATCTCAAACTCTCCATTTTTAACTGGAAAGGTTGGACTTTCACAGTAAATTCTAAGCTTGTTGTATGCTCTCCTTGAGTATGAAATCATACACTTTTAAAAGCTCGGAAGCTAATACTTATTAAAATAAGTATTCAGTCAGTGATAAGGAGGCAGGAAGGGCATTTGCTTGCAATTCCAGCAAGAGCATTTTATTGCATGCTCACTGCCAAAGGCTGCAGAGGCAAACACGAGGGAACATGGTTGCTCAGTCCAGAGGAAAGATGGGATCAGGGAGCGGGAACCAATGGGAAAGCCCTGGAGGAGTGACCAGGCTGACAGACACCCGCAGAATCCAAACCGGGACTGGCCATCCCAAGGAGCAATCCACCTCGGGGGGGGAGACCCTCCGGCCACCCCAGCACAATGTAAGTTCCCGGGCCACCACAACTGCTCCTTTTTGTATTAGACTAAGAGGCCTCCCCCAGGTATCCCAAAACCCAGCATCCCAAAAACTTAACATGTACAGAACAACAACAATTATCAGAGTCACCCAAAGCTCAATGTCTCAACAACCCAAATATACATAATCAGAAACACCCCCAACCCAGTGTCCCAATAAGTCCTCAGATCTTTCAGATGATTTTCTTTCTGCATGCTGGACGATGTCACAGGCAGAGGTGAGGTTGAAGCAGCACAGTTCTTTCTGGGCTGTGGCAGAGTTCAAGCACACCTGCAGGTGGTACCAGGAGCATTCAGAGGACAGTAGGGTGATAGGTGTTGGGTGCTGGGCATCATGATGATGAGTGTGGGCACAGGCTCTGGAAGTTGCTTCCGTTGGGATTCAAACAGAGTTAAAACTTTGCAATTTTCAAATGGAGGGGGGCCTTTCCCTTCTCCCCTTTCCCAAAGGTTTGGGGAAATGGGAATGGCATAGGGGTTACAGGGATATGGGAACCCGTGGCTAAGGAAAAGCCTAGCAGAGGGGTAGTAGTAGGGAACATTAACTGTTGGGGAAATAACAGAATGGGGTAGGATCTGGGGAGACACCACAGGTGTCCAACTTAGCCTTTCACAGTCTCGTTTGCAGTTCTGGCTCTCGGGACTGCGTGTGTCTGTTTCTGTTGCGGTCATCAATGCTGGCTTGCATCATCTTTGCTTCCAGGCGACAGATGTTTCATCTTTTGACTGCACTTTGTTCTTCTTGATTGGTGTTATGTCTGCAGCAATGATGTTTGCTGGGCTGGTGCAGTTCTTCTCTGGCAGCTTCCAGGTGTCATCTGTGGCTTTTGGCTTTTTCACTTCAGTCCTTTGGTCCTCACACTCAGTAACAGAATCTGAAAAGTCAGTTTTGCTCCTTTGGCTGCTGTTTTGCATCTTCTGGCTATGCCTGCCAGCTGCTCAGGTTTACTGCTTCCCCTACAATGCTTTCACAGCTTTCTGGGAACAGTCTGAGTCCTACAGCCTGGCTCCTGCAACCCCCCCTCTTTTTCTGCTGTTCTTGCAGCACAGGAGCAGGGGATGCGGGCAGAGCCGGGGCCGAGGTGAAAGGCAGCACTTGGGCGGGGTTCTCGCAGCCGGAGCAGGGCGGCGGCAGCAGCTCGGTAGCCTCAGGGCATTTACGAAGCCGCGGCGGAGCCGGCAGAGGCCGGGCGTGGCCCCGCAGTGCCGCAGCCGCGGGGAAGCGGCCGGGGCCGGCCGGCACATTTGGGACAGAGCGTCTCTCTAGGAGCTGGCTCCAGCTCACTGCCACACTGGGGGGAGCCAAGTCCACGATGTTAAAAACAAGAGAGTACTGTCCTTTTAACTTTCGCACCACGTGGCTGGCCGGGGCTAGGCACACCGAGCGCGGGGTCCGATCTCGGGCCGGCTGCATGGCTGGCCTGGGCGAGCCCTCGCCTCGGCGAAGAGCCAGGCACGAACTGGCAGGGGGTCGCCGGTGGGCACAGCCGCATCGGCGACGGGGGAGGAACGCTTTGCCGGGGCTCTCGGGAACGGCGGGGCGGGCGGCCCGTCGGGGCTGCCGCGGGGGAGGAGAGGTCTGCAGCCGGTCAGCAGCCCGAAGGGGTCTGGGCCGGCCACGCTGCGTGCTGCTCGGGAGACTGAAAGCGGCGGGGCCAGGCTTCCTGACCTGCCACACTCGCTGCTGCTTTTTCAGTCTGTGTTCTAAAGATACTAGATACCCCCTGTTTCTAGTATCGTCAGGCTGTTTCAAGCCTCTTAGGGAGTCTTTAAATTCCGCTTTTTTCTGCGGCTGCAAGTCCTCGGGGCTTATGTTAAAGCTCCTGCGAGGCTGCTGGGGAAAGTCTGGGATACAGGAGGGAGAGGCAGTGTCCGCGGCTCGCAGGGGACTCCCGATGGAGGGAGGGGGACCTGACACGACGCGAATCGACGCGAGGGAGGGGCCCGGGACGGAGCGGGGGCCGCGCGCGGTAACGGGAGCGGGAGCAGGAACAGGAGGGGGGGCGCGCGCGGGCGGCAAGCCCGCCACTGCGGCCGCGGGCGCCACGTGGTGTCCGCCATCTTGGATGAGGGAAGCGGAGCCGGCAAAATTGAAATTAAAAACTGCAGCTTGGATTGCCGTGTGGGCCATGCTGCCATCGCGATCTTGGAACAAATCTGGAGCGGCAAGAACCGGGGAAGTGGATACAGGAAAGGGGGTTGGGATAGAGCTGGAGGTAGTTTGGCCTTCACTACCTCAGGCAGGGGACAAAGGAGACCAGGAGGCAGCAGGGAGACGGTGGCACCCCTGTGCACTTTGGCAGACTCCATCTCCGGGTTTCCTTTGAATTAGGACAGAGGGAGTAGGAACACAGGGGGAGGAAAGCGGCAGAGGGTTTTTTTACACTGGGATTAACATTTTTAAACGGTTTTACAAAATTATCAACGGCTTTTGCTAAGTTATAAAGCAGATACCCTCTTCCAGACATAAACAACCATCTTACAAAGCGTTTTAAATACTCGATTAGCCATTGCTTGAATAACCATTGAATAAAATGTTTTAAACCCTCCCTGGTATAACGAAAATTCTCACGAACAAGGGCTCTCAAAACTGGGAAAAAAGCTTCCCGCAGGAGATGAGAAAATTCTGTTCCCATCTCCCTTCTCTTCCCAACCTCGAGGTAAAAGAAATTTAAAAGAAAAGGATACAAAGGTGACCCATATTACCTTTGGGGTCAAATAAAATCTCAAGGGTGGTCCACTGACTCAGACCAGTCTTCTCTTTCCGTAGAAGGTTGTTGGTCTTCCCCGCCGAGCCGCTGATAAAACTCAGAGGTTGCTTTGGGGTAATGGCTGCTCCGAAAGGCAACTTTAATTCCAGCGAGGAAGCTGTGCTGGAGACGCTCTCCAGGGACGGTTTGAGGCCATCTCGCGTTCAGGCGCCATTTAATACTTATTAAAATAAGTATTCAGTCAGTGACAAGGAGGCAGGAAGGGCATTTGCTTGCAATTCCAGCAAGAGCATTTTATTGTATGCTTACTGCCAAAGGCTGCAGAGGCAAACACGAGGGAACATGGTTGCTCAGTCCAGGGGAAAGATGGGATCAGGGAGCGGGAACCAATGGGAAAGCCCTGGAGGAGTGACCAGGCTGACAGACACCCGCGGAATCCAAACCGGGACCGGCCATCCCAAGGAGCAGTCCACCTCGGGGGGGAAACCCTCCGGCCATCCCAGCACAGTGTAAGTTCCCGGGCCACCACAGGAAGCTGTCTTTAAATGTGTGAATTTTTCTCTATTAGATCCATGGAAAAGTTTAATGTTTTAATACTGTAGAGACTTGAAAATTAGCAAATTGGCAAAAAACAAATGTTTTCCTTACTGGTATCATTAATGTTGATGGAATAGAAGAGGTGTAGCAGGTTGAATTTGGTTCCCCAGGCGGAACACCAATTTGTGTAGCAGTTTAAGGGTTGACTGTGGGCACTAGCCCTCCCCACCCCCCGATGTCCTTGCAGTGAGATAAGCTGTAGGAGGAAAAGCAAAAGCAGGCACACAACTTGAAAGAAGGGAAAAAAAGTTTAATTAACACCCAGATGTTAAAACAACAGAACGAACTGTTCAGAGCCATACCCACTTTCTCCCCTTTTCCAAAATCAGGGTCACAGTCCTAGGAAAAGGGGAAGAAAAGTGGGTTTCCCTCTAGCTTGACGTGGCTACACAAACTGCTACTCTTTACCTTTTTTTTTCCATGAGCCCTTTCGCAGCTCTCACAACTGCTAAAAACTAGGCTTTTCACATGGGGCTAATTACTAGTTTAAGAATGAACCAGTTTTCTTTTTGGACTTGAACATTTAGGCTTTCTCTCGCCACCAGGCTACAGAAATAAGCCTCTCCCTGCTTTTATGTATATAGCCTGGCATAGGCACTCTAGCCGTTTTACAAGCCACTCGAGAAAAAGAAATGCCCATTCCCCCACGTTCTTAACATGGATTAAGGAGACAAACAGTCTGCGATATCACAGTTTATACCACGCAAGGCAGGAGGATGTTTAAGTTCCCCGCGCCGAGTCCACGCAGTGCAGCCTTGCAGCTCCGTCCCACGTGACCCCGCCTTCTCCTCCTCTCTGGCTCTGAAGCCGCCATGTTGCCGGGTGGTTTCCCTTGCCTCTTCTTGCTGCATTGCACAGTCTGGAGAGGGGTGTCCTTTCCTCTATTCCGCTGCGAAGTTTACTGGCTGCTCTGAAGGCTCTGGTTCAGACGACCTCCGCCCTGGAGCCGGCAGCCACCCCCCGCAGCTCAGGAGAACAGCTCCCCCCCCCCGTAAATCTGAGTCCGTGCTGCAGCACAAATCCCCAGGGGCAGAGGGCAGGAGCCCTGTCCCCAGCCGCGCAGGCCGGGGGAAGGGGGGCACCCCTCCGTCTCTGCCGTCCCCGCACCGAGCTGGAACGGAAGCCCGGGGGCCCCCGAACTTTGCCCCCCTCCTCACCGGGAGAAGGAGGGGAGGAGGCAGGAGGCAGGGGCGCCCCATCCCCGGGCCCACAGGCTCCAGGAACGGGGCCTACCCCTCTCCCTTTCACTCCCGGCCCTGCACCCACCTGAGCCGGGAAACTGCATCTCCTAAAACTCCCGCCCTCCGTGGGGCTTAAATATGTAAAATTTCGAGAAGCGCATTGGCCCAGAGGGCTGTCTGTCAAGTTTTGACTAACCCCCACAACAAGAGGTTACATTTCTTTTAATGCTCCATACTTGGGTATGCACTGGCTGCTGCCAGGGTAATACAATTTTATTCCCTGTTGTTTGGTATCATAAACTGGACCCTTCACCATCACTGCTCTGCTGTGGGTAAATTTTAACTTGACATTCCCCACCAGGGCATTACAAACTACCAGGTCTTTGTTATGTTTGCCAGTGTATGCCTTGTATAATATTCACACTGGCTTTAGATGGGTTTTGAAGAGGGTATTTTTGTTTGTTTATTTATTATTATTTTTATTTTAAACATGGATGTAGCTCAGTGGGTTGCATTTGATAGCAGGTGTTATCTTAAAGAAAATACCATGATAATAAAACAGTTGTGAGACAACAGTGAAGTTAGCATACTTAATGAGCATGAGCTATAAAAGTCTTGTAGGGATAAAGGTTGTATGTTGCAGGAAATGAAATAATCAGTTGCAGTTATACACTGGTAAAAACTTTCCAGCTTTAAATGTATTAGTTTCATGTTTCAGCACTGCCTGGTCTTCCTCCATATGTGCTAGGACATAGAATACTAAACCCTGTGACATTTTAAATAAAAACTCTTGTTTGTAGCTTTCATTCATCTGTTTGCTAATGCTGCCATAGCAGAATATTTGAAAATGTAAAAGCTTCACATTAAACTGCTTAGATTGTTAGAACAAGAATCTGCCAAAAAATCTTGATTGTTTCTTCATATTGTCATCTTCACCTGATATTTTTATTTTTATCCTGCACTAGTTTCTCGTAGAGTTTGGAGTTTCATTTTAGATGGCATAGATGGCAACACCAGTGTCCTGTTAATTCAGGGCAGCTCCTTTCTGCTCTTGCTGCAATTCTTTCATGCCTCTGCCTATTTATATATATAGATATATAGATATAGATATATATATATATTATCTCTCTCTGTCTCTCTCTCTATATATATATATAATTTTCAGGCATTAAACAAGCTTGAATACAGCAGGTTAAGCAGCAGAATGATGCAAGCATTGGCAGGTTTAGAGCTGTCATTGCAGTGTTTGCCATGCAGTGATGAAGACGTGCAGTCCCCAGCACAGGTCTGGGAGCCTCTGCCAGCTGGCTGCCTGCCCTAACCTCAGGGAATTGAAATAAATGATGCCTGAGCAAATGGGCACCATCTGGGTAAAGCTCAAGTGAGCTTGTCTGGACAAGGCTCCAGGGTCATGTAAATGAAATGGACTTTAATGTTAAGATGCATCTGTGAAGGAACACTTTCTCCTTCTATAAACCTGGCTGGGTCCAGTGCAGGTGCAGAGAGCTGGCAGTATTTATAGCCTACCTAGAATTTAGAGATTTTTAAAGATGCCCATTGTTTACGTGCATAAACAGCCAACTCTGATGCCCATCTTTCACAGTAGCATTGAAAGCAGAAAGTCAGCCTTGAAAAGAAGTGAAAAGGGAAGGGAGCAGCCACAGAAGTGATTTCCACTGGGTTTATTCACACCTGTTGAATCTCTCTGATTTTTACCAGCACAAATCCAGAGCTTTGCTGTAGTACTGGTACATTTGGTAGGATTTTCAGAGTTTTGAATGCAAAACACAAGTCCTGCACTTAAAATACCAGGTGAGATGAAAGTGTCATTTCAGCAGCTGCAATGTAATCCATGGTCCGAGGCCGCCTATTTTGAACTCCTTGCTCTGCTTGATTCCAGATTTAGTTATTCTGATTGTTGTTATACAGTATTTTACTTTTCTCAAGCCATTTGTGTTTTAAGAAGATATGGGAGGATTTGTATTTTATCTTGTTCACTGAAAGACTTACGTAGCTTTCAGAAGTTAGTTAATTATTTTTGTTTTTAAAATAATGTGCATGTTCAGTTACTTTGCCTGTTATATCTTTCTCCAGTCTGTGCTTGATGGTAAATGCCCCTTTGAAAGAACTCCTGAGTAAATCTGTGCATCCCATGTAAGTTTGGGAATCTTGGCTCTTTAGCTGCAGTTCTGACTCCCTAGATGACATTTTTTTCTATGCAAAGCCATTAGTCCTGGCATAAGCTTTCAGTAATATGAGTATTTTTCATTTGTAATTTTGTCTTTATGCATAAATATGTTGTATATGCCAGTGCTGCATGTTTCTGAAAAAACACCCCCAAAACTTCATCTGTATAGTGTTGAAATCTCATAAAACTCCACACAGTGAAGACAACTGTACGTCAATGTTGTCAATTTTGGATGATTCAAGTATTACAGGCTTTCTTAAAGATATGAAATAACTTTCAGTTCCTGGTTCACAGCTTCATATTGAAACCTCTGTGACAGGTTCTGACAGCACAGTGACAGCCACGAGCAGCATTGCAGTTCCAGCCCCTGTCACACACACACACACCCACCAGATGGGTTTCTATTTATGCTTTATCCTTATTTTAAAAGGACTTCACACCTGCACTGGAAGTTCGTTCTGCGTGTCTGCCTAGGAAGGGAGGACATTCTGTTTCTGCTGAGTGCCCCTAAGTTTTCTGTGCCGTGCCCCCACTGCCTCAGCCACCCTTGCACTGTGCTGCCCCTTCGTGTTTGCAGGGTCTGGGGGCTCACAGGCAGCAGCTCCCCAGCTCCAACACTGGGATCATCCTTCCCATGGAGCCAGGGCGAGCTGTGCTGAGTTGCTCAGCTGGAAGTCACTCTGCATCTTGCAGGAGACTCATTTAAAATCATTCCTCCCAGGGCAGCTGGGGTGAAGAATTTGTTTGGGAATTAAGCAGATGCCCCTCAAAACTATGCACTTCCTTTTAAAATCCAGTTGCCATAACAACTGTACGGCACTTTTGCTCTCAAACAAAGCACTTTTTTTGTGTATTAGGAAGCTTGCACTCCAGGAGAGCAGCTGATTTACTTTCCCTGAGGAAACGCACCATATGACTTGCAAAATGTCAGGCACTGAAGAATACAAGCTGGAGCTATAAAACCACATTAGAAATAAAATATCTTATATCTTCTCCGGGTTCTTAACTTTTTTTTTGCCTTAATAAATGTGAAGATTAAGTCAAAATTTAGCATTGACAGTATTGAGGCAAAGGCTGTGATAGATTGTGAATTATGAAAGGATTGAATGCCAGCTCTTGGAACCCTCAGGCATCTGTAAATAACCATCACAGAAACCTAGAGCTGCCACATTTATGTTCTTGAGTAAGATGGTGCTATTGGTAAAAGCCATGTAATATTGAGCAGAGTAGTGAGTACCAAGCTGCTGAATTCCTGATGCAATTGTTTAAGGATCATGTTCTTGATCCACTGACAACTGGATAAGAGTTGCAATTTTCTACCCTCCTCTACATTATTTGAGAGAAACTATTTACAAGAGCCTGAAGTGCCAGGACAAGGGGGAATGGCATCCCAGTGCCAGAGGGCAGGGCTGGATGGGATCTTGGGCAGGAATTGTTCCCTGGGAGGGTGGGCAGGCCCTGGCACAGGGTGCCCAGAGCAGCTGTGGCTGCCCCTGGATCCCTGGCAGTGCCCAAGGCCAGGTTGGACACTGGGGCTTGGAGCAGCCTGGGACAGTGGAGGGAAAAAAATCTTAAGAGGAGAAGTTTTCTTCTGGAGAGTAAATCAAACACCTGCCTACAACTGGTTAAAACTACAAGACTTATCCTTCTCTTCTAGACTTAAGACCCCATTAACTCCCCAGCTGAATGGACAGGGACCATGACAATTGGCATGGAAATGAGTAGATTCCAGCTTTGTGAACCTTAGCAGGTGATAGCAGAGGTTGGCAATGAGTTTCTTACATCATCAGTGATATGTGTTCACACTTTCCTACACATGTATTGGAAGCTTGCTTTGCACTTCCTCATTCTCCTCCAGTCACACTCTGCATAATTTCCATTTTTCTTTTGTACTTGGAATGCTCCCCTTCACTCTGTGTTCGCCACCAAGTATTTTCTTGACCAGTAAAAATAGATTTTCCCCAGAGTTTTATTTCTGACAGAAGGCAGTAATCACGTTTCTGGAAAGTAAACAATATCAGATAGTTTTGTTTGACAGAGTCTGAGCAGAATTAGACTTGCGTGTATTATTTATAAAATAATATCCAGAAAGAACAAATGCAGAAGGTAGCAGTGACCCTGACATCTGAAGGCATGAGGATGCCTGACTTGCACCGACTGGAAGGTCTTTACTGGGTTGCAGAGGCTTCAGAAGGCTTCAAGTCTGCATTCCTAATAAATTTAATTACCTGGAGATCAGGAGTTAAGTGCTGCTCGTGTTTGCCTCGGAAGCCATTTGGCACTTGGACTGCATCTGTGCTAATCCCGTTAGAATTTTGTGCATCTGTGCTAACCCCGTCAGAATTGCCAGTGTGGTACAGAGGAGAGGAGTCTCCTCAGGGTGTGCACCCCGTGTCCATCACCCAGACAGCAAAACCTGTTTGTGATTGTGGCTCCCTTTGTTTAATTGGTAGTCATAAAATGTAGTGACTCTGTTACTTAGGAGGGCTGTTGTACTCCTCACACATGCTAATTTAATAATTGTGGCTGCTCATGTTTTCATATTAATTTGTTGTTAGAACTTTATTAAGTCAGGGGCGGAGCTTTTTGTCCTGAAATGGTTTTTGGGAGCACAGCTGGGCCAGTGCTCTTGTGTGTGAAAGCAAATGGTAGCCTGCAGTCTGTACTGTGTAGTAATCCACCAAACACCCACATGAAATTATCCCAAAATTCATCTTCCCCTGCATGTGTCTACAGAATTGTGTCTCTCCTTGCAGCAGAGCTACAACATCTGCATTTCTGTTTTTCAGTCCATGAACAATGGACTGGGAGGGACTGAATGGGACATGCAAAAGAGAGGAAATGGTTGTGAATCTTTAGTTTTCAGGGAAGAAATATCTTGTTGAGAATTGCAAATGAACAGACACCAAAACCTGGGAACCTGATGGCCTCATGCAGAGACATCACCAAGATCATGGCACGAAGCATTTAAAAATTCAATCTTGTAATTAAAACATTTTGAAAAAGATCCATCATGCAATATTTTTTGTTTGAGTAGAGAAATACATATTTAGCAGTTAATAATCTATTCAGATGAACTAGAGTGTCAGTAAGGAAAATTTTGTTAACTTTAAGCACGATTTTAAAATTTGGTGGGGCTTAATTATTACATTTCTGTGTGTGTCATCTCCCTAAAGTGAAAAGGTACATTACTTTCAGTCTCCTAATGAAAATGCCTCTCAGCAATAAACACCTAACACTACTTCCAGCTCGTTTAGTGTTCCAGTTAATAATGTGTGCTATTGCAAAAGCAATTAAGACTCAAAAGACAAAATGTGTTTTATGGAAACGAAAGGAAAATTCAATAGTATTTTTAATGATTTTTTAAAAACTAAAATTTGGAAAATAAAATTATGAATGGCCTTATTGTGGGTCATTGTTTTCTCAAGGTCATTGATGCAAACAGAATTCAGGCTTCTGTAATTTGTTAATTGAATATTCTTCTCCAGAAATGTCAGCCCCTGGTGGTTTACACCAGTGCAGAGCCAGGAGCTGGACTTGGATGATCCTTCTGTGTCCCTTCCAGCTCATGTTATTCCATGATTCCATGATTAATAGTTGTCTTCCAAGGAAGATGCAAAACCAAATCAAAACCTAGTATTGCTGTGATTTCCAGTAGACTGAAGATTACTAAAACACCATATGAATAATTATGGATGCAGATTCCAGAGATGTATTATCACCATCTATTTTGTGTGGAAAAAAGAGAAAATAGATTTTACGATTTCAATACATGTGGGTATTTTCTTCCTTGCATATCTTAAAAGTAAATGATGATTTTATTTTTGTTTGGTTGTTTGGGTGGGTTTTTTTTGTTGTTTTACATTCTATAAGAAACAATTTAAGTTCTTTGAACTCAGGAAAAAATAAATTATATTCAGTATTAAATTGTGTCTTGGGAGATGGAGGTATTGCTTTTAAAAAATCAAGACAGGTAGTATAAAAAGTGTCTGATTGCTTTCTTAGCAATTCCATTGTTTTCTTTCTGCTTTCAGAAAATTGTCTTGAGATTGGATTTCCCCTTATTCCCCTATACAGTAGCATGCAATATAAAGTAATTTTTTTGTTTCAAATACATTCTTTTTTGGTTCTATGAAGGCTTATTACATAACACAGAAGCATTTCCCCTTCGGAGCACAAGAAGAGTGCCTGGCTTCTGGGCTTAAACAAAACTTTTAGTTTTCACTCACAAAAATAATATTTTTGATACCTTCTATTCAGATGATGGAGCCATCTAATTTCTTCACATTTAAAAAAAAAAAAAATCAGTGTTCCCTGTGCTATGGCTCTCAGTGTGTTAGCACTGAGTATTTTCTTGCTGAGGAAACAAGAAATGTCACTTTTTTCTTCAACTTACAAATTTCAAGATGAGGAGCAAGAACATCTGTTTCAGCAATGGCTCCTCAGGATATTGAGAACTCTGCGCTCACCTTGTCCTCGGTGCCTTTTGGAAGTGTGGAGCCTCAGTGAACTTCTGTCAGTGCAGTTAATTAGCCTTAAAGCCATACAACCAACCTCAGCAATTAGTTAAAAGCAAGTTGATGTGGAGCTCCCTGTATTTGTCTGCTGTACTTCAAATGCAAAGGGCAATGATTTAAATCCTGGAATAAAAATCTGATTAGGCCCTTATGCTGTAAGAAATTTCTTGATCTGATGGATGAGATAAAATTTCATAATATTTAACAGGATTTGAGCAATTGGCTGGGACAGTGGAAGGTGGCCCTGCAGAAGGCAGGGACTGGAATGAGATGAGCTGTAAGGTCCCTTCCAGCCCAAACCATTCTGTGATCTCTTGTACTTCATTATAATTAAGCCAAACTATGTTAAGAAATATATTTATCTGTTCCCTTGCTCTTAAGGTGCTCATTTGAGTGAGAAAGGAGTGATTTTATCTTTTATCAGTTGATATCTAAAAAAGAGAAGTATAGTCCTCGACATGAATTGGGATGTCAGAGTTGTGTAAGGTTTTAAACAGCAAGATTTTTAGTGTGGTCTTTGACATTTTGCATGAAAATAGAAATATATTCTCTAATGATTGTGAGCACCACTTATTTCAGCACTATCACAAGCTACAAAACAGATTTAATGAAGAGTGTTACCTAACTGCCCTAGCTGATTATCCTGGTTAAGCAAGTCCTGATTTTGATAGTGAGGTAACCTCCCATCTCAGTGTGGCAGTTTAATACAAAGAAGCTTGTCTATAATGTGCTCTGCAACTTCCTCTGACCCTCTGTAACCCTGGGTGGGTTCTATTTAACAACTGGACTAAGAGACTTCTACATTAGTATTAAAGACATATAATCATGCCATTAAAAAAAAAGAAAAAAAAAGAAGGAAGGAAAAGAAAAGAAGAAAAACCTTAATGTAAGTTACCTAGCAAAGGTAAAAAAAATAAATTCCCCAGTCTTGCCTCTCTTATTCCAGTGCACCTGCTTATGTTTAGTACCTATCATCACCTTTTAAAATAATTTTGTACCTTGTATACACCTGAGAACAGAGAGAGTCTTCAATTAGAAACTGTAAAGTCAAATGGACTTTTAACTTCTGAGGTAAATGAAAAGGTTCCTTTTTAGCTGTGCCACAGCTCTTAGTGCTAATTTACAGCTGGCACTGTTGGATAATGTTGTAAGGCCTGTGTGCTGCTTGTTAGCCCTGTTATAAGAGTGACAATCTTAAATGTTATGTAAATAATTTCAGTTTCAAAGGCACAGGGAAATAGTAACAAAGCTGTTTTGGTGACAGGTAGTTGTAGTATTCTTTGTATGCTCCTCAAGGGAGCTTGGTCCTTTAGTGCTTTTCACCTCACATAATCAATATCTTTGGTATTTTTACACCATGAGACCTTTGCAAAGTGTTACTCACTGAGGTCATCACGATGTTGCTTTAAATGATCCTGTTATACACCAGGAAATTCTTTCTTCTTTCTTTTAGTGCTGAGCCTCCAAGGCCTACATTTGTTATTACGACAAAATAAAAGTCCTTACTAAGCTTCCTGAAATCACTCTGCTTAGACTGCTTCCAGCTGATGCGTAGAAATTTATTCTGAATTACTTCCATTGTGATTTGAAATAATAGTGTGAGTTGTCAGTTACTGAGAAAAGCAGAGTGTGTTTATGCCTGTGTGCTCTTAACATTAACAGTGGAAAGGGTGGTCAGGCTTTGGCAGGGAGTACCCAGGCAGGTGTTGGAGTCCCCGTCCTGGAGCTGTCCAAGGAAATGGATGTGGCACTCAGGGCAGTGGGCTGCTGAACAAGGTGGTGATGGCTCAAAGACTGGACTCTGGAGCTGTGTTCCAGCCTCAGTGGTTCTGTGGCTGTTGTCAGCAGCCAGTGGGGCTGGCATAACCAGCCCTCAAGTGTAACTTCTGCCTTTCCTATGTGCCTTACTGTGACATCCCATCTGCAGTCAATACAGCATCTGAAAAGATCAGATGGAGATAATTAATGAATTGCATGTCAGTAGATTAGTTCTGTAAAGAGAATATTCTAGTGCTTTCTTGTTACAGATTAAGTTATTTACTGCCTTGGGTATTCATTTGAGCTCAGCACAGCAGCTTCGTTCTCTAACACCAGCACACTCACACTTCAAGGTTCCAGCTATACTTCCTATTTCCTACTAAACAGTTCTATTTTTCTAGTTTGTATACAGTGGGAATGAATTATTAAAGAAGCAGGAAAAAAGCTGTACTAAAACCTGCTTGCTTACAAGGGGAGTTATTGAGGAACTCCTGAAGTGTGTGGGTGGGTGAGCTCCACTGAGGCACCAGAAAGACAGTAGCATTGATTGATTGATTGATTGATTTAGAAAGGGTGAACATGGAAAAGTGGAGGTACTTGGCTGGCAAAGAAAAGGAAATGAGACATGAAGCAGGTCACCTGTTTGGGGGTGTAAATCTTGAACAGCTCTGTGCTCATCAGGTTTGGGTTAGGACAGGATATTTGTAGTTCCAAATGTACAAATATACTCAGGTCTGCCTTGGTTCTCCACTTGGGAGGGACCTGCTGTGTTTTCATGGACTCACAGAATGGTTTGGGTTGAAAGGGACCTTAAAGCCCATCCAGTGCCACCCCCTGCCAGGGCAGGGACACCTTCCACTGTCCCAGGCTGCTCCAAGCCCCAGTGTCCAACCTGGCCTTGGGCACTGCCAGGGATCCAGGGGCAGCCACAGCTGCTCTGGGCACCCTGTGCCAGGGCCTGCCCACCCTCCCAGGGAACAGTTCCTGCCCAATATCCCATCCATCCCTGCCCTCTGGCACTGGGAGCCATTCCCTGGCTCCTGGCCCTCCAGCCCTCGTCAATTGTCTCTCTCCATCTCTCTTGTAGGCTCCCTTCAGTGACTTGGATGCCACCAAAGGATTTCTCTGTCTCAACATATGATTTAGAGATGTTTTGGCTATGTTCAGCCACTCTCATGGTTCTAAACTAGGACTCCATAAGTCTTAAAAAAAAGAAAAATCTTTAAGTAATTGTTTATGACCATTGTTAATATGCCACAGGAATACCTACAAATATTGGCAAGATTTTCCTTCCTCAGGGTTTCAGAGTAGAAGCAGCCTGATGATTATGGGAAAATCATGCAAAAATATGGGGAAAGCAGCTGAAGGCATTCACCACATCATTCTGAAGTCCATCTGAAAGGTTTGAGAGTCTCTCAAACCTTCGGTAACAAAGGTGACTTTTGCTCATGTTAATCTGTTCTGCAGACAAGACAAACACTGTTAACATTTGATTGCTCATCTCAGCACAAGTAAACCTGTGTGCTGCAGGGCAGCTTTCAGAGCAGCTCAGGCATCACTGCTTTGGGTAAACCACACCACAGAGCTGCACAGGGCTGTGTGCAGGTAAAAATTGCTGCTAAAGGATTTTGGAAATGAGTTCTTGCTCAGCTCCTTGCAAGATTTGTCTTATGCTTATTAAATGACAGATAGGAATTTGTAGTAGAAGAACAAATGTTGAAATTATTATTGTAGATATAATGGGAGGAATGTTTGATTACTCAGTTCTCTTACACCATGAGGGGAAATCTTTCCTCTGACAGATTTTATAGCCATGATATGCAATCCAATGGATTGCTGCAGTGAAAAGCTCTAAGACTGAAACCAGATGGAATTAGATGAAAACCAGAAAACTCTTTCTATTAAAAACATACTGCTAAGTCTTATCTTTCATGACTTTGTGCTTTTATTTTTGCTCATTATTTTATAGCCTCTAAATTATCAGTCCTAAAGTGTTGATTCATATTTGTTAATTAAACACTTTTTCTTCTTTATTCTGCTACTCTGATAACAAAATAACAGCTATTGAAGTGGGTTTAATACAACAACCTCATGAAAACAAAACCTGTGGAAATAAATTTTTCACTTTTTCCCCTTGATTATTATAAAAGGAATTACATTGTGTGCCTGTCCAGTTGTCTTGCACTGAATAAAATGAAAGACAAAACCAAAGTAAGAGTAGTTGCATTAACTTAAAAGGGTTTACATACTACAGAAAGGCAAAAAATGAAGGGAAGGAGAATACAAACTGTAGTTAGTTCCTGAGGACTTTTGCTGAGTCCTTTATCCAAAGGAACTGGTTAAAAGGTAAAATAGGTGTAAGACTGAAGTATCAAGTAGGAAATGGACAAAGAAATTATTGGCTAAATTGTTGAGTTCATAGGCTAAGGTGAAATCTCAGAGTGGGGTTCTTTTGGGTTTTTTTTTTTTTTTTTTGTTATTGATAAAGAATTTTTGAGAAATAGATGTAAGACTCTTGGGTAAATATTACAGAATTCAGGATCCAGAGATGGTGATTTATTATTCCACCATCCTCTGCAGGATACTCTAAAAGAATTTCCTTTGTTTCCTACCTTTATAAACAAAGATTTCCATAGCACTGTGTGCCCTTCCCCATTTTGGATACTGCTCTGACAGATTTCTACTCTGAGAGAAATTTATCCCCAAGAAATGCTGATGATCTTTCTTAACATGTATCACGATGCTGGGAGCATTCATGTATTGTCCCAGGCTTTTCCTGGAGCACTTGCCTGCCCTTTGTTTTGACACTAATGTTAGAAACAGTTTGATGTACTGTGAATTCAGGCTCTGGTGATATTCCCCCTCCTACCCTTCAGTCCATAAGTCTCTTGTCATGGCACTTGACTTCTGTTCTGCAGAGAAATTTTACCATTTTAAAGCTGAACATTTATTTACAAGCAACCAAAGAAGAAAATCTTGGTGCAAAAGAATTAACAAAAATTTCATATGAAGGACATTGGAAGAGGAGAGAACATTTTTAAAGCCTAAAGTTTTCACAGCAGGTAAAGTTCTTCCACAATGGAGCTTTAATTTATGAAAACAGAGTAGATGCTTCTGCTGGTGTCTTGGTTTGAAAGACAGGTGTCAGACAAGAAAGGCAGGAGCCTCCCCTGAAATGGAAAAATGCAACCCCCTTCCCTCCGAATTATTATAGATTTGAAAATAAGGGGCTTTCAGGCAAAGATATGAGGGATAGGAATAACAGTTCTTTACTAATAAATATATATGTATAACAACACAAACAAACAGCAATAGCTGTGGCAGTCACAGCAAACAGCAGCACAAACTCAGTGCAGCCTCACTCGGCCTCGGGCGCTTTCCCCTGGGTGCAGTTCCTGCGGGGCGGCTCCCGGTGAGCAGGGCGGGTGCGATGGTTCCCCCGCGGCTGCAGGGGGCGCTCCGCAGCGAGCTCGGGCAGCACCGGGAATGGCAGCGCGGGGTCCCGGGAAGGGATGGGTGGAAAACCTCACAAACCCCCTGGGCGTTGGCTGGATCCTCAGGAACAGCAGGCTGGAACGGCAGGGGCGAGCGCAGATCTCGGGTGGCAGTGAGAGGTATCAAACTGCGGAGCTGTGGCAGGGAAACCCGGCAGGTCTCTCAGTCAGCACAGCGCACGAGCTACAGAGTAGCGAAAGCTCCGAGGGGCGGCGGAGCCGGATGGCAACAGTTCCGTTCCCAGACGGGACAGGGAGAAGAGCAGGCTTAGAAATCCTGGGGTTTGTCGGTAGAAAACAAACAGCCGAAGAAGCAGAAGCTTGCCGTGCTGACCAAGAGTCCACACCGAAGGCAGGCAGCTCCCAGACTGAACGCTGAGCACCCAGGCAGCCCCCGGGTGTCCCAGCCCCCAGGTGACAAAAGGGTGGCCAGTCCCACCCCGCCTCTGTGGCCAGGTCTTTTGTTTCTTTTAAGTACCCAATAGTTTGTCCCCTGGCAACTAGTATGGGGAAAAATTCTTTAAAGAGAAAAAATGGGCTAAAATCCTAAACCCCAACAGCTGGTTTGACTGACAGTTGTTTTCAGGGGGGAGTTATCCTTTATATACTCTTTTTTTGCTTTGCTCTCCTTTATATTTTATATTGGGAAGGACTAAGGAGAGATTGATCTGTTGCAGAATAAGCACTCATCCTTTTGTTTTGTGGCCTGACTCTTTGCACTGCTCTGTGGCATCACACTTGTTTTTTCCCTGGCAATCTATTTCTCTCCCTCAGTTGCCTTCAAGCTCTTCCCTGAGTGTTTTTCCCAATCTCCCCTTTGCAGTACCACTGTTTTCTCCTCCATGATCTCTCAGTCTCTGTTATGCTTCTCTGGTTTTTGCCAGTTCTAGGTTGGAAATAATTTCTCTCTTCCTGCGTGATTGAAACCAGCAGCACAGGCACCCTCCACCCTTCCCTCTCCCTCCACCCTGCTCATGGCCAGAATTTCTTCTGGGATCTTGCCACAGGTTAAATCTATTCTGTTGCCTTACCAATGCTGGCCTGTGGCTTTGCTTGCACCTCCATCACATTCTCCACAGTGAAAACCTCGCCCATGACTCCAAGGGTTCCTTCACACACAGCTTTGTCTTTGAAAGTTTTGTATTTGACACACAGGAGACAAAAGAATCCTATTCCCTCCTTTCTCCTTTTCAGCAAGTGCTGGAAATGCTGGATTGTCTGAATTCAGTGCTTGTTTTCAGGGATGTTTTTCATATGGGATTTTCTCTTTCAAGTTGTGCAGTTGTTTACACTCTCATTTTTTATAGAAAAAGGGATGTTAGAAAAAATGGTCAATTTATTTTCATACTATACACCAAAGAAGTAATAATCACTTTTTTTATGCCAAGGAGTTACATGTGAGAGGTGCCTAATTTTTAGTGGTAAGCAACGATTTACTTATTATTTACATTAGCAATTATTTATAGAATTTATTTATAGCAATTTATATTATTTATAGCAATTTATTTATAGAAAGCATATTATACATTGTCTCCAGTACCAAGCTGCTATACTATGAGATGTTGTGGGGTTTTGTTTTTTGGGTTTTTTTTGGGGGGGGGGTGGTTCTTTTGGGTGGTTTCTTGGAGGTTTTTTTACATTAAGATATTTTCAAACAACTTAAAATCAGTTCTTCCCTTTTCTACTGACCAGGGTGGTCTTTTAATATTTGCTTCAACGTATTCTCTATCAGACCCATGCTGGAATGTTGCATCCCGCCAAGATACTGGATATTTTATTCTGTTACACCAAGGAGAAAGAAATAATTAGTTTTTTTACATATCATTCAGTAATGATTAATCTCATGTTGAATAATAATTTTTAATTTCAATTTCTTGAATATATTTATTAATTTACCTCCTGCTAATATGCTGCTTTAGATGCCACTATTTTGAATTTATTTCTGTACTTAAGCATCATTTGCATAATGGCATTAAGAGGTCCACTCCTGAGTATTTGTTGGTGGGATGTTGGACAGAGTGAATAGGTTGTAATTAGTGGCATCTGACCTTCAACTTCATTAATATGCAAATATACCACAGGGTGCAAAAGCACGGTGCTATTAAAGCAGTCACTTTTGTTTGTCAGATTTCAGTCACGGTGGTTTGCTTTTTATTTATTTTATACGATACATAATGTTAAGTGATTTTATATGATAAAACACTGGTGTAGAGGTGAATATATAAAATTGTACATGTGCAAGCAAGGAGGGTGCTTGTATTCCATAGAGATAATGGGGAAAGCTAAGCAAGCACAGCATGGACAGAGCTCTTCTTGGGTTTTCTCACATGAATCTTCTGTCCCTGAGATCCTGATTCATCTAAAGCCCTACTATGACTGCAATTCTACCACAGCTTTATACAGGCAAGGTTGGGAGTGGATCACACTGGTTTGTTCAGCTTCCCCAGCAGCAGCTGCTCAGAGAGGATTGAAAAATATTTTTGCTCAGATTTATTTTGGGGCTTTCTCCTCTGCATGTTGTTATGCCCTGTAGGTAGATCAGACCCATACCCCAGAATCCCAGGCTGGATGAGGCTGGAGGGGCCCACGGGGACTCCTCTGGTGCCACCTCCCTGCTCCAGCAGGGCCATCCCAGAGCACAGGGCACAGCAGTGTGTCCATGGGGCTCTGCAATATCCCCAGGGAGGAGACTGCACAGCCTCTCTGGGCACTCTGCTCAGGGCTGGGCACTGCCCAGGGCACAAGTTCTGCCTCCTGGGCAGGGGCAGCTCCCTGGGCTCAGGCCCTGCCTTGTGCTGTTGCTTGGTCTTGATGCTCAGGAAGAATTTAAATGAAGCAGCTAAGGTTATGGGATAAGTATTTTATTTTTCTTCAAAGCAAGTTTGTTAATTGTTTAGCCTATTCCCTTGGGTAGGGCATCGAAGGCAGTGTGAGCAGCACATTGAGAGAGGCGATTCTGCCCCTCTGCCCCCTCAGCTGAGACCCCACCTGCAGAACTGCTCCCAGCCCTGGGGCCAGCACAGGAAAGACCTAGAGCTGCTGGAGCAACTCCAGAGGAGGCCACGGAGGTGCTGAGGGGACTGGAGCCCCTCCCCTGTGGAGCCAGGCTGGGAGAGCTGGGGCTGCTCAGCCTGGAGAGGAGAAGGTTGCGTGGAGACCTCACAGCACCTTCCAGGGGCTGCAGGGAAACCAGAGAGGGACAATTCCTCAGGGACTGCAGTGCCAGGAGCCAGGGAATGGCTTCCCAGTGCCAGAGGGCAGGGATGGATGGGATATTGGGCAGGAATTGTTCCCTGGGAGGGTGGGCAGGCCCTGGCACAGGGTGCCCAGAGAAGCTGAGGCTGCCCCTGGATCCCTGGCAGTGCCCAAGGCAGGTTGGACACTGGGGCTTGGAGCAGCCTGGGACAGTGGAAGGTGTCCCTGCCATGGCAGGGGTGGGTCTGGGTGATCCTTAAGGTCCCTTCCAGCCCACACCATTCTGTGATTCTATGATGAGAAATGTGCCATTCCTCAAAATTTCCAGTCCCTTGAGTACTTCATTTCTTATAAACTTATTTAAATGCTGAAGAAGTGTCAAAAATGTTTGGTTTTCATTTTTAATGACTATTTTTGGAGGGTTTAAGTGACATGTTCACATCCATTCCAGGCTTATCCATCAATCATCTGTATAAATCATGCTGCCAAAGTCGCCCTTATCTGCGTGCACAGCAGAGTCACAGCGAGTTCTTTTGGATCAATAAGCAACTTTTCCCTGGAAACACTCCTCTCCCAAGTGGGTACAGTGAAGTTGCTAAGTGACTGCTCTCGCTGCTGTGTAGCTGTACTCACATCAGCCTGGCACAAAGCAAAGCTTGGAAAGAAAGCAAGAGACAGCACAGCCAGAGGATGATGATGTGTTTGCTCCCTGGGAACAATATAATTGCCATTTAGAACTTCTAACTCAGCTCTTGCTGAGTGCACTTGCTCTTTGGCAGGATCAGCTGAGGTGTATTTAACTGTTATTCCATGAAGTAGAATCCCTGTGCCTGCTCTTCCAGGCAGTGGCAGCACCACAAGGGAAACAAGCGGGGTTTGACTTCTCTCCTGTGTGAATGAATTCAGACCCATTACTGGTCTGTATCTGGCATCTTCCTTCTTGCTTTTCCACTACAACAGTAGCTATAATTTAAGTTTACTTTAAATTAAATGTGCTGTGTGAGGAGAAAGACAAGACCTAAAAAAAATCCCATATTCCTGCTAACAGCTGAGATTCTTTGGAATTCTGATGGCAGTGTGACGTCCATCTGCCTGCACCACTGAGGAGCAGCAAAAAACTTGTATTTGTTTTTCCTCTGACACTCTCTCACCCCCTCCTTCAGAGGGTTTTGCCTCTGTATGAAGTTAATGATATAGGAGTGGTAAGATGGGATAATTATCTTTAAGAACCAGCATGGCAATTACATGGCGATGTCCACTGGAAATTCCTGGAGCAGTCACACAGCCCAGATCCACAATTAAAACTAAAATTCTGCTGGAAGGATCTGATGGAAAAGTTCAAGAGACAGACAGCAGGAATCACATTGATGGAGACAAAGTCTCTTTACACCTGCCAGATAAGATACATTTGGATTAAAGGATTTTGATGTCCCATAATCACAGATACTTCTGGGCACATTTTATACCTAAAACATTTTTATGCAAATTATCAAATTACGATATTTGATCAATGCCAATTTTCTATTTTCACTGCAAACCAGAAATAGAACTGGATAATCTGTGGCGAGCAGTCCTCATGAAATCCAGCTCTTAAACTGGCTGGGTGAACTTTCATTTCCAAGCTCCTCTGGTTTTCACTCAGGTGAAAGCAAATTATTTGGAAGTTGTGTTGGGGAAATGGAAGGTCTGCAGGATCAGAGAATATATTTTCAATGCAATTACTTCATGCTTCATTGCATAAAGGATATACAGATTTCCTTAAGACTTTTTCCGTCACTTGATGCCAACTGTCCATTTCTCCAAGTTACACAGAATGTGAAAATATAGAGCAAAGCTGAAACTCTCATCTGCATAATGCCTTATTTCTAGGAAATCTTTGCATTTTAGAAATGCTTTTAATTTTTTTTTATTTAACCTTGCACATGTCAAACCCAAGGAATTACAAAGTTAGTGTAGGAAACTGCTAAGAATCAGAGTTCCAATTTAGAGTGTCTGATTATTCTAAATATTTAATTCTTTTGAACAATATGCTTCAGAAGAATCATTATCACACTGAAATCCCTGGCATTATCTATTATTTGCACAAGTGGCTATTCCTGCCACATAACCTCAGGCATAGTGAGTGGGGTGGCAGCTCCAGAGTGGATGTGCCTTTTTGGAAGCAGATGGAAGGTCAGTGCCACTTCAGACACTCTGAATTCTCTAATGGCCTTGACAACGTTCATCATTATTGAAGAGATTATGGCAACATTCCTTTTGCAAAAAAGTTCAATAAGGGCAATAAAAAATAAATATACAAGTAGAAACAGAGAAATATTTTTATGTTGTTGGTTTTAGACATAGAATGGCTTCCTGGTTTTTTTCCAAGTCAGCAGTAAATTCCAGTTGCCTTCAGTTTTTCCCAAGATTTCATTCAGGGGCTCTGCACAAATGCAAACATTATGAAAACGCATAAATAATACTTCACATTCTCTGAAAACATCTTGTGGGATTAGCAAGTGGCCATGCTTTTCCTGCATCATTGTATTATAAGTGTTCCTCCAGGATGTCTTTACAAATATCTGATCAGTTTTTGTTGTTCTGGTGTAAATCCAGGTTATCTTTGTTCAAGGAGAATTTACTGTTTCCCACCAGGAATTACTACTACCATCAAATTTCATGATGTCTTCTCATATTTCAGTGTTGTTTGCCTAATATGACATAGTCTAGAGTGTGGATTTATGCTTAGAAAAAGCTTTTTTTTTTTTAATTTGAAGAATTTAAAATAAAGAACCTGTTAAAAAATTAAAAGTTGCATATTGTAGATTCTGTGTAGAATTCTTATTTTTGAAGCATTCTTTAATATATTAAGAGGAACAAATGATAGCTTTAAAACTGGATTTATTTTGTAGTTTTATCCTATGGCACTGGCAGATTTCATGTCAGTAACACAGGGTTAGGTAACCAGTAAAAATCTGTTCCATGATCCTTTAGATCACTAGATATAACTTAGATCATTATACCTTGTTTAAATTATTTTTAAATTAATTATGAGCAAGGCAGTGTGTGGAGTAAGATGAAGTGGTAACAAAATTAATGGGCTTATTCTCCCTCCCCCGGAATTTGGAAAATTTCTTTTTGGCTGCCTGTGCCTTTGGTTCATGTAATGGACTTGCAGAAATGAAGCAGGAGTTTCTAAAATGTTGAATTAACTTTCTGCTAAAGTCTAGGCTTCCCCTAAGAATTGTGACAGGTCAGAAGTAGTGGGATGTAAATCCTAATGTAAATGATAATTTAGATTGTAGAATCATAGAAGGGTTTGGATTGAAAGGACCTCATCTCGTTACAGCCCCTGCCATGGACAGGGACACCTTCCAGTATCCCAGGTAAATATCAAAGTGCAGTTTAGAGTTGTTTTTCCACCGTGTTCTGTTCAGGAACAGATTTCCTAGATTATCCTTCGTGTTACTGATAACACTCTTCCACATGGCAGATATTCCGAGGATGTTACTCCCTCAGCTCAGCCAGGAATGCCAGGGATGACCAAGACTGAGGAAGTCCACCTGTGCCTAGGGAATCTTAGAGTATGTTTGGGAAAGGAGAGTAAAACCACAAACCTATGTTTCATCTTCTGGGAGGAGAACTGTGGAAAAAACCAGGATTTTTGTTAGTGACGAGTGTTGAAATGCCCATATTCCCAAATTAATCCTGGCTGGCACTGGGCTGTGTGTGGGGAACTCTCTGCAGAGTTGGTTTTGCTAATGGGAGCTGTGACAGACTTCAGGGCTGTTCATTAGGAGACAGTTTCCTGCCTTTGATTCCTTTTTTCCTGTAGCAGTCTCCATTGATTTCTGTGGAGCTCCAGCACATCCAGATCAATGACAGGATCTGTGCTGGTGATGGACTCACAAAAAGCAACAGTAGGGAATTTATGGTGGCCTGGCTGCTCCCAGCACTTTTCATATGCATTTTCAAATTGTAGAGGCTTTAGAAAACAAAAGAAATAAATTGCTTTGAAAAAGCCTTCATTGTTTGCTTAGGGAGCCACGAGAAGGAAGCAGTAAAGGAAAAAATAGTTTGAGGGAAGGAATCTATAAGGCAACATAATAAGTTTTCCTGAAAAGAAGAAAGAGATGTTCCTGATTTCCTGAAGTTTCTTATTTTAAAGGGCATGGCAAATTCATTATCTGCTTCCTAACAGTTGGTAATGAAGAATTGTGGTAATTTTGCAGTAATTTTGCATTAAACATCTGCCATAAATGCCTCTACTGGATATAAAAAATTCTGTTGTGAAGGAATTGCTGCATGCATCAGACCAGCTTAGGAAAACTGATCTTTGAAGAACAGTTTCCCAAACTAATGGAATAAAATAATTGTGTTATCTGGTGTTGAACCAATATAATGATACTTGTATCTACCCTCTGTAACAGCGCTGTTCTTTTTATACCTTCATTTGCTAAATTCCCTAGATGATTTTGGAAACAGGTGTTTTATCTCTCATATAAACTCCTCTATCTCCATGTGTTTTAACTCAGTTTAAAAAAGTATTTCACAGGTTAATCCAAATACAACTTTTATGTAACTTCAGTTCCATGATGACAGAGGTATTTAAAATACAGGTGTGAATCTCTAAACATGCACTTCTGGCTATAGAATTGCTAAAGGAATTATTAATATGCATTGGCATGGGATCTTTTGAGGCACAAGTTAATTCTCTTCTCAATTTTGCACCATTCTGTCATTTTCTGGTAATATAAATGTGATTCTTGGGGCAGTCCTGTGCAGGGCTAGGAGTTGGATTTCAATGATCCCTGTGGGTCCCATCAAACTCAGGATACCCTGTGATCCTAATAATTTCATTTATTAAGTCTGTCTTTATTTTGCCATCTTCATGTTAATGCACAGAATCACATATTTAACCAAAATTTCCACTGAAGCCATGGTTACTGTTCACAAAAAAACCCCAGTTCTTTGTCACAAATCAGTGCATTGCATGTGGGATGGACACGGATTGAAAACAGCTCCTAGTCAGCAGGGCAGCTGTGCACTGCAAAATTAACCACCCCTGGCCTCAATTGAAGGGCTGAGATGCAAATTTATTACAAGAAATCAGAAGCAGATTTGAGAAATACCTAAGTGGTGCATTTAGAGTGACTCCTCGTACCACAGCAGCCTGAGGTTCGTTTCCTGCTGATTTGGCTGCATTAGGGTGTACAGGAGGGGGAAAGGATGGCAAAGTTTGGGTTCCATCTTCTGTGTGGATATATCCTTGGAGCAACAGAGTAAATCAGATACAGGCCATTCTGGTTTCCTTCTGGAAGCCTAAGAAGGCTTTTCATCAGCTCCTCTCCTGGCTGTTAATAAAATACCCAGTTTTCCCTTACAACATAAAGAGGTTATAATACAAGTCTTGCATGAACAATTGCTAAGTGACACTATTCTTGACATGTAGGATTTCACTGCCAGTTCCAACAGGGAATTGCTGATGCCAGAAGGTTTTCAAACGCACCTTATAGCACTGTCAAGCCATCTACCAGATCATTTTCTGGCCAAGAATACAGTGGGACTTTTTCGCTTCTTTGGGATCTCTAAGTGAAGATACCTGCAAGAAAACTAAATCCTCAAGAAGTGACTATTTGGGAAAGTAAATCCATTGCAGGGTCAAAGCCATTTCACGTGGGTGGGTTCTGTGCTTCGAACGTGTTCCTTTTTCATTTCATTGGGAAAAGCATCCAAGTGTGTGAGTGCTCATTGAGGAGGAATGGAACGTTCCTGAGAGCAGTCTCCTTACATTTCAAACCACAATTGCTTTGCTTAATTAGGAGTTAGAATCATGTCAAGCCTGAGGTGTTGCCCAATCACTTTCCCTCACCCCTCACTCAAGCGATAACAAAGCACAGACACCTCATTTTGGTTCTACAGCTATAACGAAATCAACCATCACAGTTTGTGTTAATTGTAGCTTTGGGCAATTTTTGCAGTTGTTTGTCATTAGTATTGTCCTAAAACACATGTGGTGCTGCCAGGCTGCACAAAAAGAAACGTTTGGGGAGTGTTTTAGTGGCAAATGGAACAGTGAGAGCACTGAGAGCATGGAGAACGTCTGGCTGTGCTGCCTGCTTTGGCCACGGTCCTGTGCCTGCCTGGGCCAAGGCTGCCTCCCCTCAGCTCTGATACCTGAAAGCATTTGGTGAAAGAAGAAGGAATAATCCAACAATTAAAACTGGGAAAATTGGTGTCAGCAACAATCAGCACAGAGTAAGCAAATTTTTCCTGATCCTACAGCAAAACTGACTGGGTCAGGACCTGAATAACCACAAAAGGATGTGGATTATTAATTGTTCTCTTCACTAAACTATCATGTATAAATTTAATTGCTGGTGATTAGTTTCCCATCTGTCTTTGGGACAGGTGTCTGGGACTACTTCCTGCATGTTCTGAATCTTGTATTCATTGGATGTCAAAATCTACATCCCAAACTGCTGTTCTATAATCAGACCCATTTGTATTGCTGGGTATGACTTTACAAAGTACAGATAAAAGGGTTTTGGTGCATTTTTTAGATGTTTTGCATTGAGAAGATATTGTATGTATCGCATCTACAGCTAAAGAAGGAGATCATGTTAATAAGAAACCAATAAATAAAATTTATTTTATATGTCTAATTCTAATGGCCAGAAATGTTCTAAATGAATAGTATAATTGTTTTGAGGATATATCAGATATCAAGGATAAGAAGATATTTTATTAAAAGTAATTGTGTTTGTGATGGTAAGTATAAGAAAAGTAGGAATTGTAATTTTTGTTCAGGAGAGAAATGTGACGTGCTCATACTCAGAAAAAGTAGCCTTGAGGGTAAAATGGAAGTTGAAGGAAAATTTAAAACACAGTAAAAAAAAAAATCTGCTAACATATCAAACGAAAATGAATAAAAATTTCCCTGTGTATTTTCTGACTAAAAAGAATTAGAATAAATACATAAAAAATCCAAGTCTTATCTGAAATATTTAATAATGGGGATGTTTGTGTTAAGGACCAGCACATCCCAACTAACATCACACATTTCAGGTCATTGCAGAGAGTGTCAGAGGCTGACGTGTGCCAACAAAATACCAGCAGACCTGCATCAAAAGGTGTCCAAGGCATTTGTTTGGTCTTGTTAAGGCCAGTCAGGTGCTGAGTTCCAATAAATGCAGGCCTGAACACATGTGAGGCACGTCTTTGTCCTCCTGAACTCAGTGACAGCCTGGAGTCTCTTCCCAGTGCAACAAAGCTGCTCCTATGGAGCTGCTTTAGGTTTGGGTGGGCAGCTGTGACTCATGGCTTCAGCACTGATTAAGAAGATGAAGATATCTTAAGAAAACCGAAGCTGTTAAAATGCAGAACAGCTAAATAATTTATAAATCACCATCTCTCTAGCCTTTATTAGGCAATTAAATTCATAACAATAATACTTTCATCTGAGATGCCACATTTGTCTTCAAAGAGTCTGACACTGGCGTCACATGGTAGAATCCTTAACTACTTCTGTCTGTTCCCGGTTACTATTTCAGGACTCTTAATTTCTTGTCTCACTCCCATGATCTGACAGGATAAGTTACGTCTCTGTTGCTCAGCTGTTAAGTGTATTCCCCCTGCTAGAAATTATTTATTTTACTGGCACACGGTATATCATCTGTCATGTCCAAGTGGAGGGAAGATCTTCCTCCAGTGTCTTTCCTGCTCTTTAATCTTTTTATGGAAAGCTCCAGCTTTGCCTTCAGACTGCTAAAGAGAATGCTTGAAGCTCTTCTTTAAAGCTGAAGAGTTCTTCTTTCCTTCCACCACCGTGTTGGGTGCACAGGAGCGCTTTTGTGTGCTTTGGTTCTAGCAAATAATTCAAATATGAAACTTTTTCAGGTGTTTTGAGGTTACATGTAGTAACTAAAACCTGAGCGGGGTATGAAAAACACATCAGTTCAAACTTTTCTGGAGTTCTACTGGAATTAAAACTAAAGTTATTTTAGATGTATAACATATGAGAAGCAACCCACAACCTCCTGATACAATGACCTTAGTAGTATCTTGCTAGTGAACATATTTCAGTGGATTTGAAGATGTTTTCTTGCATTTATTCACAAAATGAATGAAAGATGATTTTGTCTAAATGCAAAAGGCCTCCCAAAGGTCTGCTTAACTTTTTTGGTGGAAGTTTCAGTGATAATCTATTTTCCATACTAGAATTTTCTCCATAATACTGTTAAAATCCCCATAACTACCAGCCTCTTTACAGTGATAACACTGCTTTTGGGCATTGTGACACGCTAAAGGCATAAATATATTCAGGATATGACTCAGAGTACTATCATTCAAATTGTACTAAATTTCTGGGCAAGTTAATTTAAAGTGTGGTTGGATTTTCCTTTCCCCTCGTGTGTTCCCTTATTCCCTGTGATTCTGCTTTTAAGTTGCTAACACCAAGGGAATTACTGTTTCTATTTGATGAAATATTAGCCTAGGAAAACCATTTGTAGTCTTTTATAATTTAAGAGTACTATTTATAGATCAGGGGCTCTCTATGGTCTTTGTCTTGGCTGGTATTTTGTATTATTCCCCAACACACAACTTGATAGAATACATTATCTATACTTTATATTTTCTTTTAGATTTGATAATTTTACATATAAACAAGATTCTCAAATTCCAGTTCAATATCACCACCAGCTAAAAGGTATCTTTCTTTCCTTAACTGATTGTAGATTATTATAAACCTTCAACTCTTCAGAAGTTGAAATGTCTGACACTGTAATACAGATGTTTGAGCAGTTCATTTAATTAAATATGAACAAGAAATATTTTAAAAACCAGGTTACAAAAAAAAGGTACAAACCTTAGTTTATAGCTGCCATTGCTCACAATAGATGCGATTTTTCCAGGCACTATTTTATTTTTTTAATGTAAAATTACATGCTAAATCACATGTGTAAAATCTCAAACAAATCAGCAAATGCTAAAGCAACTGGAAAAAAAAAAAAATCATTTTAATTCATTGATATTGCATAAAATATTATCCTTGCCCAATTTTGACACAAGTGAGTAATTGCTCTGTTTTATGTAATTTTCCCTTTTTATTTCTAATCTTGTGTGACTTAAGTTTAAACTTAAACAGTCAAGCACATTGTTACTCTCTTGACTGCAGGAATTGGTTGTGATGTAGTGATTTCACACAGTGTTCGGGCATTCCCAGGGTGGAAATCTGTGGCTGCAGACTCTGTGGCAAAATCCCTGCAATATTTAAGCATATCTTCTGCCTTCTGTTGACATCTCCAGGTACAAAGTACCTTTTCCTTTAAAAATTAAGATCAGTGCTTATCTGGATCAAAAGTGAACTTGGTCAAGCATTATACTTGCTAATTTTGCACAAACAAAAAGAAATAAAACAGTCCAGATATTAAAAAAAAAATATATATATATTAAAAAAAAATCCCAGTCTTTCCTTCCCTTACATTTCTGTAGATTTTTTTTTTAAACTACCAGCAGAGGTTTCCCTGCTTCATGAAAATGTGTCATTTCCTGAGCTGATGTGATCAGGTTGCCCACATCAGCTTTGAATGTCCCATCCTGGCAGTGTCCAAGGCTTGGAGCAGCCTGGGACAGTGGAAGGTGTCCCTGCCATGGCAGGGGGTGGAAATGGGTGGGATTTAAGGTTCCTCCCAACCCAAACCACCCTGTGATTCTGTGATAAATGTTTTGCTGATTATGTAATGATCACACAAGTATAAATTTAGCTTATTCTGACATCTCGTTCCAAGAGAAGGGACTACTGGAATTTTAGGGGAAGAACACATCATAGCTAGGGTCGTATTTTCCCAGCTTCTAGGAAAAGTGGATGTTTTGTACAAGATCTTGCACACAGATATCAGTGTTTGATAGTTAATACTAAATCTCTGTCCCCCGAACTTCTGTAATCCCTCTTTGAAGCTGTACAACCTTTTATCTTCCTTCCTTTGTGTAGCAAACGTGTTGGTTGCATAAGTCCTTTGGTTTAAACCTGCTGCCCCATGGTTCCCCTGAATAAACCCAGGTTTCTGTGTTTTGTGGAAGAACACATATCCGTTTGCTCTTTGCATCCCTAGTAACTTTCAGATCTCCATTATATTCCTTTCCAGACTTTTAGGAAGGAGAAGTTGTGCAACCTGTTTAATTTCCCCTCACAGTGAACCTCTTGCGTGCTTCTGATCACACCAGTTGTGTTTGTCTGGAATTGTTCTTGCTCTCCATTAAACCCACTGGCCAGCAGTGAAAATAAAGTCACTCAGCAGTTCAGTGACAGAGCCAAGCAGAGTGTAGACTTCGGAATCATTCTTTCTAAATGTGTTATATATTTGGAAGAAATGCAAAGTAAGCACCAGTTAGGGCTTTGCCTGGAGTCTTCAATCTGTAATTATGTCCTGCTGGGGTAGATAAGATAGCTAATTTGTATTCTGATCACTGGAGTAGACATACATTTCACCAGGATTTGGAGTTTCTGTGGTCTGGCATCTGGTTACTCAGTGAGAAAATAAAGCAATGAAAGTTAAAATACCCCTAGGAGTATCAGCAACATCTGCTGAAGTGAAATAGATGTCTAGCCCAGGTGAAAATTCACAAGGTGCCCTATTATGAATAACAAGACACATTTCAAAGATTATATTTGCACTGCCCTAATTTTTTCTTGGTGATATTTTATGTTCTGTAAAATAATGGCGTAGTACACAACAAAACTAAACAAAAGAAGCAGCAGTGCCCTCAAGGAGAAGCATATTGCCGAGTAAATCACAGGCACCAAAGGAATGCATTTGGAGAAGACTATATTGAGATTAACTTTTTTTAACTGTACTACTTATGTATTTTCTCCGAAGACATAAACAGACAATAAAGCAGCAGCATTCTGGAAGCCATAAACTGAATTAATATCATTAACCCATGTAGCGTTTTTTCATCTGAGTGTGTAGAATGAACCACACTGAGCAGCATCACACATCTCTGGGGTATCAATGCTTCTGGTCTTTGAGATGATCATGCTGTAAAATGTAAAAAAAAAAACCCCATAACTTTAAACAAAGTTTAGATTGTTGAGCTCAGGGAGGTGAAAATAGTGTGTTTGTGTGGTACTGCAGCACTTGCAGCATGGGCCAACTCTGTGCCACCCTGGTGTGACCTGGGGTCACTCAAGGCAAGGCACACCCACAGGAGCTGCTCAAGTGCTGGTGAGTTCCCAGTCCCAGTGCTGAGCCATTCCCTACATCCCAGTGCCCTGTTCATCTCCCTGCGCTATCTTATGCCAGTCCACTTTTGTGATACCTTCTGGGTTTTCAGTGCTGAACATCATTAGCCTGAAAGAGCTGGATTTGCGTTCCCAAAAGTGCCCACGCACCTCCTGCACATCTGCAGGGCCAGGCTGGCCAGGCTGTCAGTGTGCCCAGGCACCCTGGTTACACCCACAGCCAGACAGGGCAGTGCAGTCAGATACTGCACAAATGTGGGTCCTGGCTTTTGGGAACGGCTCCATTCAAATGGTGCCTTCCCCCATGAAGAGCAGTGTGCCCAGTGTCTGGTGTTCCAGGCTTTCTTATTTCCACTATTTTTTCAATCTGCAACCACCTCTGAGTGACAAAAGTCAAGTAAAGCTTTCCAGGACAATTAAGTACCCAGTGGAGGAAAACTGGTCAAATATGAGAATGATTTACACTTACAGCAAATGTAAATTTACTTTCTAAAGAGAATTAAAAATACAGTTTTCTCCATAATTTGCTATCAAGCCACTTTGGAAAGGTTTAGCATACACAGCGTGGTGAATGCTAAGTTGATCTTGCAAAGATGAGATTTTGAAAATATCATTCTTTTTACTTTTAAATGAGTGAGATGATTAACAACAGAACACTGCAGACCACTTCTGTTATCAGAAAATCAGACCTGTGTGTTACAGCTGCCCAGATAATTTGCTCAGAATCAGAAAAGAAAATTAGTTACTGCAAGTTTGTAATAATTACCCCTCTGCTGTCAGAGAAATTAAAAAACAAACAAACAAACAAAAAAACCAAAGCCTTAAATACTTCAAATGAAAGAAAAAACCCAATAGAATGATAACTGCTTCTCACTCTACTGTGGTCTCAATTATAGAAACACCTCTTGATTTCCTATAATTATCGACCATATTTTCCTAGAGTTGCTAAAATTCCACCTGCAATTTATGTGTCCTGCCTTGAGTGATTCCAGTATACATCAATGGACTCTGTGTGTGTGGCAGGAATTAAACAGTGCTGGAAACTCAGTGCATTTTAGGAGAAAGGCCAAATTTTAGGTAAAGAGGATTTCATGTGAACTTTTCACAGTTTACAGTATGACAAATTATTGAAAAACACATCACATCCTGAATTATTTTCTGCAATAGTCTGGGCACAAATTAACCTGCCCGACACCTTGGTTTTCCCTTGAGTTCATATTGCTATGAATACTTGAATTTTAGTGTTCTATCATTACAAATACAGTGCCCAAAATATTTGTCTCTGATGAGAACAGATCTGGGGGAGGAGAGGATTTTTAGGAGGGAGAACAAGTAATTACTATATACCTGGTAAGTGTTTTGGAAACTGAATTCTGATTCCACTAAAGCTTATGAGTGGTTTATCATTGAATTCTTGATTAAGAATTAAGAAAGAGCTAGACCAAGAGTGAATGCTTTCTGAAATCTCAAACTCTAATTGCTTTTGTATGACATCTACAGCAAAATTCTGCCATTTGATTATTTCTGAGTTAACTCAGTAGTGTCCCTGATGTACCATGCAATTTGGCTCCACTTAATATTGCAACTAAAATTCCTTTTTTTTTTTTTTTGGTGAGAGTCATCTTTATTTCTATTTTTATTTTTTTATTTTTATTTACATTCTTATTTTATTTTAGTTCTAACATTTATTCCATTCAAAGAAGCCTGTAATTTTTAATGAAGTATTAATATCATATTAAGAAAAACAAGTTCTTTCAAAGCAAAATATTTTTGCTGCAGGGAAAATAGATTATTTATCCTTTAAAGGGGAGAGAAGATAAATATTTCATAGTGAGATAAATATGTTGCTCAGTACTTAATCTTTAACATGTGCTGAAACCTAAGGGATTATGAGGGGTTGTATCAGAATTCAGTTTATTACTGTAAATATTTTGTACCATGCAAGTACTGTTTGTGTTTATTGTTTAACTTGTTTCTATTATACTGATTTGTGCATAACGCAAAATTAATGTGGATTTTAACTGGAATGTGGGAGTGATTGGACCAGGCTCGGTATTCCCTTCTGGGACAGAATTCCAAAAACAAGAGGCTCAGCTCTGTTCCATATTGCTCAGCCTGAGCATGGGCTTTAGGAAGGTTTTTTCCTGCTTTTTGGCCTCCATCCGAATGGATTGGCCAGTCAAGCAATAGCAAACAACACAGCCAAAGGACAGAATATTTTCAATTGTTGGAAGGTCTTTCATTTAAAGTAAGCTCCTGTTTTTAGATGCATGTCATCCTGACAGCCCTCTTATTTTATGTCCTGCAGTGAGACAGATAATATCACAGCCTGCCAAAAAGATAAGGGACTCAGGGGCAACAAAGGACCAAAATATGGGACTTAGATTATTGATGCATTTAGAAATCACTTTTTTTCCTGTTATAGTGAAGGTGAAATGGATAAGTTTCATAGGGACGGGGCATCCTGGATTTAAAGCTTTCTTCTCCCCACACCTCTGTGTCTGACTGCTGTAGTAGCCTGTGTTTTGATTGTTATTACTGCAAAAAGAGTAGAAATAAAAGCATGAAAAGGCTTATTAAATCCATGTTTACATATGTTCTTTCAAGGAAATAATGTTGCATTATTTTTCCTTACCTTTTTTGTTATTATGCTGTGTTTTAGGTATTAACAAGTTCCTATTTACAACTCCAAGTCCCTAATTAGTCACAGTGACAAAAAAACCTTTCTGTGCAGGCTGGGTTTACCAAGTGGGACTGCTGAGGTCTTTTTCATTACATCCAGCAGCCTGCAAGCCCAAGCTAAGCTGAACTTTCACTGCTATTCCCAAATGCTTTGGGTTTTTGCATTATTTAAAATTCCCTGGCACTTCAGGAAACATGGATTCTGTCTGGGAAAGCGAGCCCTGAGATTGGAATTTCACATTAAAATGTGGGATTTTGGTGCAGTACATCTGAGTCAAACTGAGCAGGAGCATATCAGTGTAAATGAAATCATTGCTGTTTCATTAAGTGAAGTATGGAATTGGGGTTGAGGGGGATCAGATCTTTATATACCACTGTAACTTGCATTGCCAATGGTGTTGATCTAAAATAAAAGGCAATTTTTTCTCTTTTTCTTGTCCAGATCCAGAGTATAAATTTTGCAGGTTTCAAGTGGTTGTAGAATGAATTTTGTGCCCCATGGCTTTTGCAGTCTCTCAATCCCCTCAGATAGAAATCCAAGGGGAAAAGTGGGATTTATCACCTTGATAGAGGTGTTCACCTTCTGCCATGATATGTTGTCCACATTCAATCCCAGAGAAGGTCACCAAGCACACAGAAAAATGAAACCAGGACTTCGGTAGCTTTAACTCAGAGCTTCTTCATGGAGAATATTCAATTACAAATAGGTGTTTCTAATGCAAATATATTTTACCCTTAATTAATCACTAAGAAGACAATTCTAGATTTCCATAAACCCAAAAGAAGTGTATTTTAATAGCATTATGCTCTGAACTCTCTAGCCTAGTGTTATTTACAAGTTCTGCCTAACAATTTTTGCAATTCAGATCTCCTGTGCTGTATTTAGAAGACTAATAGATAATTTACTCTGAAATTTCAGTTTTATGGCGTCTAAGAGACCAAAAATAAAGAAAACACAAAGATGCAAAGGACTTGAAAATGAAAAAGATTCATGAAGTTAATCGACACATAGAAAATCAGAAGTATTCAGATATCATGATGGCTTAGTTTCCCATTGTCCTTGTATAAAGCAATTAAATAAGTTAAAAAAAAAAAAAAAGAAGTGTGTGAATATTTCCAGGGACAGTCTAAGAGAGAACTCCTCTTTCTTTGGTTACTCCTTATTACAAGTCAACGTTTGTGATTATTTCTAGGTATGGACACAGATTTAACAGAAGATAAATTTCGTACCTGAATCAATAAATACATTTCCTGGAAAGCATTGTCTTATTTTATTATATTCCTGTCTTTTAGGTCTTCACAAAAGAACTATTCTTGATATCTGTCTCATAAAAGAGAAATAGCTTATCTGAGCACAGGCATGATATTCTCCGGAAAACAGAGCTGGACCTAAACCAGCACGTCTGACTGAGTGATTTCATGTCTAAATTAATTGAAAATGACCCGTTTCCCTACTGACTGTGGGGTTATTGGGTGGAGACAATTTGCAGCTGACTGTATCAGACCTTAAAGATGGGTTAAAAGTCCCTGAGCTTCCTTGTCCTCTCATTGGTGCGGGTGGAAAGCAGGGCTGGCTCTGTCAGAGGCAGATGAACTGTGCAGATACAGACTTAGCAAGAACAAAGGAGGTTTTACTATCTTTGAAAGCCAGTAAAATGACAGGAACAAGGATTTGCCTGTATCTGGAAATCAAGGTGGGCTCCAGTTTGTAACACATATTTCAGCTGAATGACAATCTCCTCTTTGGACACCTGTTATAAATTAAATTAATTTGAAACCTCTTGCCTGAAAATTGGAAAACCCAAACCCTCTTTATCTGCCATGTTTATGGGCTATTTACATATGTATTAAAAATATATTTTGTGTATATCATCTCCTAAAGTTCACTCTACCAAAGAGTAGAGGGTCACAGTTTTTTCAACCCTTTTGGTGACCTCATTACTTCTACAAAATTATTTTTCCCTAATTTAGTCTGTGAAAAGGTGTTTAAAGAAATTGGCCTGATTGAAAACGCGAAAGAAAAGGAGCTGGCATAGCAATGTTCAAAAGTGATATTTCACATTTACCTCTTCAGTGGCTCCCTGTGCTGTGTCACTCAGCACAGCTTGGGCAGTGAAGCAAAACCATCGCCCTTGCCTAACGAGACTGAAGAGGGATAACCAGCTGCCTTACTCCACTGTGAGAAGTCTGGAATCTGGTGCAAAATGTGATGATGTGAAGGAAAAAAAAAATACCACGGCAACCTACTATAGTTTAGAGATATGGAAGAAGCATATGGAGGGTGCAGATTCCATGCACTAAAGCTCATAAATCCCAAATTACCCATAAATACCTAATTGTGTGTAATGGCAACCGAGGGGGCTCTTCTTAGGGGTTACAAAAAGCTTAGTAGTTATATTTCGGTTGCTAATAGCTTAAAACAATATGCTGTGTTCACCAACATTTATTTAAGAGAGGTGTGTGTTATGTTATTTATCACATTTCCTTGGAGGACACATTAATGCTGTTCACAGTAACAAAGTGCAAATAATGAACGTGGAAGTCACACAAGTTATTCCAAAGACAAATAGAAATGCATGCATCCAGGCAAAGGAAGAGGATTTCCTGAATTTTGCTTGATAATCATAAGTTTAGTGATCATACCTACTTTTCTCAGATATAAACTTTCATTTATGCAATATACTTATGGCCTGTTTCTTACTGTCTTCTGACACAGAAAGTGTTGACAAATTTAAGGGCCAGGAAGGCAGTTTAGTCCTCAGAACACTGAGCTAAGGAGGTGTTAAAGCATCTTCTGCCAGCTTTGGAGAGAGGATGAAAAAGTAATTCAAGATACAAAAAGTGATATAACAACTTGTTAATTCACCTAGAGGAGTATTTACTTCTTTCCTTTTCTCCACCCAATGTCAATTTTTATTGACAGCTTAACCATTGATCAAGGCAAGTACATGTTAAATGAGAATAATTTCAAAAAGGAAATCATAGCATCATAAAGTGGTTTATATTGGAAGGGACCTTAAAGCCCATCCAGTGCCACCCCTGCCATGGCAGGGACACCTTCCACTGTCCCAGGCTGCTCCAAGCCCCAGTGTCCAACCTGGCCTTGGGCACTGCCAGGGATCCAGGGGCAGCCACAGCTTCTCTGGGCACCCTGTGCCAGGGCCTGCCCACCCTCCCAGGGAACAATTCCTGCCCAATATCCCATCCAGCCCTGCCCTCTGGCACTGGGAAGCCATTCCCTGGCTCCTGGCCCTCCAGCCCTTGGCAATTGTCTCTCTCCATCTTTCCTGCAGCTCCTTCAGGCCCTGCAAGGCCACACTGAGGTCACCCCAGAGCTTCTCCTGCCCAGGCTGAACAATGCCAGCTCTCGCAGCCTTTCCTGCCAGCAGAGCTGCTCCATCCCTCTGCTCATGCTGGTGCCTCCTCTGGGCTCTGTGCAGCAGCTCCAGCTCCTCCCTGTGCTGGCCCCAGGGCTGGGGCAGCTCTGCAGGTGGGCTCTCAGCTGAGGGGGCAGAGGGGCAGAATCCCCCCTCCCCTGCTGCCCACAATGGGGCTCAGCCCAGGGCAGGGGGGTTTGGGGTCCCAGCGCTCAGGGCCGGGGCAGGGCCAGCTCTGCCCCACAGCTCCCCCAGGGCCTCTTCCAGGGCTGCTCCCTCTGCCCAGCCCCAGCCTGGGCTGATCCCAGCCCTGACCCAGGGACAGCCCCGGCACTGGGCCTTGCTGAACCTCAGCAGATTCCCAGGGGCCACTTCTGGAGCTTGTCCAGGTCCCGCTGCCCCCTCAGCTCTGTGTCATCTGCAAATAAACTCAGACCAGTGAAGGAGTGGACATTCAGGTTCATTTGCTCATTTTAAATCCTGTATTACACAATGTTTTCACAGCTTTAGTCAAACATAACAGACAAATGGACAATTACCTCAGTGTCCAGTATCAACGAAGGCCAGATGGTTCTGTGCTATTCGTGAATCAGATGGCTTGAGGTGGGAAGGTGAAATAATGGCACTTTTAATTGAGTAAATGGAATTCTCACCACCCCAGTGCTCACCCCTTCTGCTGAACAGAGATCAGATGAAGGGGGGAAAAGCCACATGGACTGGGGGAGGTTGAAAAGATTCCTACAGCAGGAGATTTTAAAACTGAACTTCATTCTCTGCTGCACCTCAGTTACTGAGAAATGATCCATTCTTCCTGTTCCTCTGTGGGCTTTTGGAATGCTGCTCCTGTTTGTAGTCTTCAGCTCTGACTCCATTGTCTGTGAAATCACTGGAAGCAAAGTGCAAAATGGTGAAATTTTTTCGAAGAATACTTTAGTACTTTTAAATCTGCTCATGCCCTTGTCTAATACATCTTAAAGCTCTAATTAAGAACATATAGCTAATGCCAGCTTTATTGCAAACACAGGAAATCAAATTCTCATCATTAGTGTTAAGCTCTAAAAAAAGATCAAAAGGAAGCAGATGTAATGAAAGTCTTTCTCAAAATCAGAAAACACTGTATTAATCTGTTTTACTAGGTAAGACACAGTTCTCACCACAGAAGATTAGAAAAAAAAATTGTATGAAACTACTCAGCTGGAGTTTAGGAGGGCTGGTTCCTGAAGCTGGGTTTGCAGGTCACAGAGGAAGCTGTTATTAGCCAGCTGAGTGCATTATTATTAGCATCATTAATTGGCATTATCATGTGTAATACTTATGTAAGTTATGTACAGAGGTGTCTACTCTGAGTTTCCCCAGCCTGTTGTTACCATGATCCATTCTGGGATTCCTCACCCTGGGTTTCTGTCTGCCTCAGTCTGATGCTTAATAACTTTTAGCATTTGTTTGTGAGTGATTACTTCTTGTCTCTCTGTGGAGATGCTACACCAAGTTTTTATATGCTAAAGTATTCCTCACTCCCATTCTGTGCTATACCTGTGGTAAAAGAATATTACAGTAATTATTTTGAATATTATGAGTTTCTCATTATTATCATATTACTCTTCCCATTGCTATTATATTCTTCCCATTATATTTTCAGGATTAAATAAACTGAGCCTACAGTCTTTCTCAATGATCTTCTTGTCAGGTGAAAGTCCATTCTCACCTCATCAGAAAATGAATATACATGGATGTGTGCCATACCTAAGAGTGAACAGATAATTGCTTCCACTCGCCTGACCACTGGATAAAGTTATTTGCAGAGTTACAGGCAGTTCCTGTGAATGCTGAGCAGAGATTAGAGGTATGACTTTCATTTGAAAGGTTGTTTATGGGGAGGCTTGTTCGAATCTATTCTTCAGAAGATTTGTCTTTTTAAAATGTCAAATTCAAGAATGTCCTCAGCCTTTGGGCAGACTGCAAACACTTTGTGGAGCCTCTAAAACTCAGAGAACTGGTGAAGATGCACATAATGACTTTGAATTCAGTTTCCACACCTTGTTTTATTTTAAAGACATTTTGACTTTTGTTGAAACATCCTTTGTTTCAATTACTGTATAACCATAATGAACAGCTCCTGTCTGCTCACATCTCTGTTCACTTTGTTGTTCTTTTTTCTTCTTATGCCCTTGGGTGGCTTTCCCCCACGTGGCCAGATTCATATCAACACTTGTGATTGAAGCCTGTTT
Organism: Monarcha castaneiventris obscurior; assembly: GCA_026261815.1. Classification (NCBI taxonomy): domain Eukaryota; kingdom Metazoa; phylum Chordata; class Aves; order Passeriformes; family Monarchidae; genus Monarcha; species Monarcha castaneiventris. The sequence goes on from JAMPIT010000583.1 coordinate 1,482,200, forward strand.
GTTTCTTTGCAGTCCAATGCTCTTTTTGGCTTGGAGTTAAATGACTGGGATTTGAAATCAATCAGGCTCCTTCTCAGAAGTTGTTCAGCACTGGTTAGGTCACGTTCCTTGTGCATAATAAGGCACTGAACAAGTTAAGGTTAAATGGATTTTTAAATCAATAAATACAAACCAAGAGCCAACCAATGTCACAATTTTTCCTTCTACCCCTTTCTTTTTAGAACAAATACTGATGAGAAGAGTTTCAATAACAAGCCTTTCCATGGAGAAATTCTTCCTGACATCCAATCTGACCCTCCCCTGACACAGCTTGAGGCCATTTCCTTTCGTCCTGTCCATTGCTTCCTGGGAAGAGCCCAGACTCCACCTGGCTGCATCCTCTATGACTTTTTTTTTTTTTTTTTTTTACTTCAGGTTTGTTCAGAAACAATTGTTGTCTGAAGCACAACATCCACACAAAGTGAATTTGGTGACCATGACATAATTGAAAGTAAAATAATGTAGGCTGAGGCATTTTACTTAGAGAAGTAAAATAATTCCCAAGATTACTGCACTTAACTTTATTTTCTAATACTCAGTGTAGACAGTTCCAACTGTGTTGATTTGCTGCCAGCAGTGTTTTTGCCATTTCAGCATCTGGAAGCCTTGCTGTTAAATAATCAATATTTATTATTAAAAATGGAGAAACATTTACTAAACTTTCCTTGGAGATTTTCCTGGCATACCTTTCACATCCTTTTGTTTAATGAAAACTCTCTGGACAGTTTTCAAAATTTTTCAACATATTTGCAGAAAGGGAAAGGCCACAAGAGGCATTTCTAGTTCCAAGCTTCTCAAAGTTGACCAGATAGAATAAATAGTGCTTAGCAAGTAAAAAAGTTGAATTTAGCATAAGATATTGTGGTATAACTTCTCTTAATGTATTTCAACTTTTTTTTTTTGTTGTGATCAAAGGAACTGAGGACTGCTCCAATGGCAACAGAAGTTCATGGGAAAAAATCCCATTTCCTTTTTTGATGACTATAAGTTTCACAAGTAATATTTTTTTTGTTCCAAAACACACTGACTGCTTCTGAGTTTTTCTCTGTTCTTGGTTGAAGATTAATAAACCCTTTAAACCTCTCTAGATGCATAGGCTGGTATTAAGGGACTTGTCATTCCTTCAAAATTCACAATGCAAGTGAAACATTCCATCTTTTCATCTTTTTCCATGAATAAAAAGATTTTGTTTATTAGAAAGAAGAAGGATCATATTCTAGACATCTCTTATTCAGGGCAGATTGGTGACTTTTTAGTGTCACATGAATACTAATAGGAGATTTTGTAAAACCTTATTCCAAAATATGTTAGTAGTATGTGCAGTGTCCATTTCTTTTATAAAACTGAAAAAAATATGGATTTTCTGCATAGTCAAAGGGGACACACAGAGTATCCCAATGGTTTTCTGTGAGACTATTTTGGCTATCCAGTTAAATATGTCATTGTATTTGGGCAATTTCTGGGCTTGATTTTATTTATAGGGAAAAACTATGCCATAGACAGTGCTTTAACCCATGAAAAACCCCTTTTGACTGCAGTCTAGGTTTCTCTCCTTGTATGTTGTTTATAATTATGTAAATAAAAATAATTTCCTATATACAGATACAGATTTAAGGAGCTGAATTTGTAATGTATGTGAATCAACACTTAGACTTGTTCTGTCATTTACGTCTTGTAGTGTTGAGGCTCCCGAAGAATCCCATTTTTATCCCTAAGCAAAGGTAATTTAGATAAATGAAGTACAGCTAGGCATGGAGTAGGTTGCATATGTGGAATTCTTGAATAAGTTCCTTATTAAACCAACCCCTTTCAACTCATGATTTTGAAATCAGCTTTCCCTTTATTTTTCCCACTTTGCTCAGGTAAAGTTCTGTGCTGGTATCTGCAGGAAGTGAGCAGTGATGGGATTAAGGAATGTGGAATTCTAAGGAACCAGGTGAAGATGGAGCTGAGTGAAGTATGAGGAACGGCTTTGTGTCCCTACTAAATGTGGAGGGAACCCACCAGCTCATACTTTTCATGCTTTTGCTTCTCTTTGGAAGGGGTTTTTTTAAGGTGAGCAATGTGGCCTTTGCTGTAAATCGCAGAGAAAGAAGGTCAAAATGGGGGATTGTGTATTTACTAGAAATCCAAAGGGTTTAGTAACTTTACTGAGATATGAAACTTTAAGAATATGACTGACTCTCCAGTGATCAAGATAACCTGTAAGTCAGTCTTGCAGAACTATCGTGAACTCGTCCAGCTGAGGCGTGAATTTTGCCCATCTACGCTGTCATGTGGGAGCTGATGGATTTTGAAGAAGAAAATCCATGGTGATATTTTAGTTAGCTCTTGAAAGGAAATCAATTATGGAGCTCAGTTGTGGGGGCAGAGTATTTTCATAGGATCATCATAGAATAATAAAATGGTTTGGGGTGGAAGGGACCTTAAAGCCCATCCAGTGCCACCCCTGCCATGGCAGGGACACCTCCCACTGTCCTAGGCTGCTCCAAGCCCCAATGTCCAACCTGGCCTTGGGCACTGCCAGGGATCCAGGGGCAGCCACAGCCTCTCTGGGCATCCTGGGCATTGTGCAGTGCCCTTGTGTTCATCTATGGAGATACTTCTTTATTTTTGAAAGAGAAGAGGAAGAATTCAAATACCAACAGGTTTAGTTGGGTATTTGGTTGCCTTCACATGTGACCAATGGAGATGAGTTTTCTTCAGAATTAAGGTTCTGATTAGAGGGTCTGGCTGGCAAAGCAGGTCAGTTAGGACAGTATAAAACCCCATTTTGAGTTGTAAAGCTTCAGCAAATCCTCTTCAGGGATGGGAAACATGATTACTGGAGAAACATTTTGCAGTTTTTTTCAAACACTTCAGTACAGGAACATTTGCTGCCTCCCTTCCTAGTCACAGGTGTACAATGCTGGGATTAATCATTCTCAGGCTAAATCCTCTAGTCACAATCTTCTCTTTTAAAACTGTGCTTACACAGCAATCCCAACTGAATTTATCATGAGTAGGAAAATTTCCTTTGGGAGCTCCTGCTAATTCAAGTGACTCAAAACAGCTCATTCAAAACAATTGTAGTGTTTGTTCACCCAGAAGAACACAGGAAGGCCCATTCCTCTGAGAGCTACGTTAACTTTCCCAGTTTTCTGAAAGTTTAAGAAGCTCAAGCTTGACCCAAATACCTTGAGTTCAGAGCCAGGAGACACAGCAGCTCTCTGTATCCATAAAGTTTCCTGGGATATGGCTGTGCATCCCACATATCCCAGCTTGGGGTTCCTCTACCCAAGAGACTGATACCCCTGAGAGATGAACCACAATCGATTTCTGCCAAACTGGTCAAAAATAGCATAATTTATTTTAAGAAATTCAACAGTGGTTGAAAAAAAGTGGTCAGTTTCAGTTTCTTATCAGGTTATTTGTTAGCAGCCTAAATTTAGATTTAGGAGTGAAAAAACATTTTCAACACAGGATTTAATCTACTATGATTACTGAAATTGTGTTTATTTTAGTGAAGAGAAGACAGAGGCTTATGTCAGGATACTTTTCACATATTTTAATTAGAAACTGCTGAAACACTTCTGAGGCATTTTTGTTGCACCTTTGTATAACATATGAGCTTAGATAAAAGCAAATGCTGTGGTTTGCTGTTCTCCCAGAGTTCACAAACTTTAGGACACATGGGTGTGTGTCCATGCAGGAGTCCCTGCTGGAGTTTGTGCTCTCTTAGGAAGTCAGGGCCCCTCCTCTCTGGCAATTCCAGTTTTTCCAGGGTCGAAGTCACCCTGACAGCTGTGCCATGCCATCAGTCTACCTACTGCTGCCACGTGGGTTTTGTGTCATCCTTCATATAGGTCCTTTGACTCCACTGTTACACTTAATTGCTTTAGTTTATTTTATTTTGCAACCCTAAAGTATCAAAGTTGCCAAATTTCAAAACATGACTGACAGTACCAAGTGTAAACTCTTTAAAAATATTGTTTCTTCTAGAGAGCTTCTTTTTGATGTTAAATCTTGCACCACCCACCAGCTGCTTTTCTTTCCCATTTTGGCCTTAGCCAAAACATTATTTAAAAGATAGTGCTTTTAAAGTTTGGGAGTGAAAAACAATTTCATTTTACCATTTTATACTTTTTCAAATTAAAAAAAAAGAGGTGCTTATCCTTTCTTCTGTCTTCCACACACAAGTCTGGTGCTAGATATAGACAGGAAAATGAGGTTTCAAAGATGTTGTAGCCAGACTTACTCTATGGAAAAAAATATATTTTCTATTTTAAGTGGTGGATTTGTTTAAGTTAACTTGATAAAATCTGGAATTGGTGACAAGATGATTTAATACAACCCTTGCTAACAAGTTGCAGCCATTACCAGTATGTCAAAACAACATTGCCAGAGGCACTCTGGCATCAGGCTGGACTGGTAACTCCAGTGCACTGAAACAGCTTTTTGGCAGCTATTTTATTGCCGAGTGCTGCTGATTAAAGGCAGCTTCAGTTACTATTCTTTCCCTTCAGACACTTTCATTCACATACAGTTTTATTTTTGCTCGCAGATAGAAAGGTAAAGATTTTTAAATTAATAAAAAATGAAAATGTAGAAGCCTATGTCTTGACTAGGTGTGAACTGGAATTTTAGAATTCTTTTTTCTTCTACAATTTGTGTGCTGTGTCTGTGTTGTGATCTGCAGCTCAGGTGTACTTGGCAGCTCAGGAATTTTTGGATGTTTGCCCTTTGTCCACTTCCTTCAGGAGATCTGTCTATGATCAAAAAGCTTAGCACTGATATGGGAATGAATATTCCTATCATTTCAATAGATACAAAGTGCCATTTGCTGAGAAATATATATGGAAATATTTTTTTATGAATAATGTTGGACTTGAATTTTATTCCCTTGATTTTAGAAACCTGTTGGACTAGAACACAAATGCTATGCAAAACCTTCAATTTTGATCTGAAATAAAACTGCTATTAAATTTTAAACTGTAGTTTGTCCTTTCCCATTTCTGTTCAAGGTGTTGATAATGTCCAAATATTTCTCCTGTAAGCAAAGAATTTGCAATTAAAACTTATACCTATCCAGTGCTCATGGAGAATGCTTCCTGAAACTTTTGCAACCTTTACGTTAGGTTTTCAAATTATAACAGATTTCACATCAAAAGTGTAATGCTGAATTTTACTCACAAAATGTGCTATTTTGATTACTTTTTTTTTTTTTTAATTGGGTTATTTTATTATTTTCCATGTCTTTTGTATAGTAAAACGTGGGGAAGAGAATTGTGTAAAATGAGATGGGAATTTTTGTCTGCTGGAGCTGGAAGCTTCAAAACCCAAAGCCCTGAGGTTCCTGACAGGAGGACTTGGTCATGTTCTCATCCCTGGAAGGGCGCAGAATGGAGACTAGTGGATTTTGGGAGTGTGTCTGTGTGCTTGTGTTGACAACTGCTGCTCATGGTGCTCCAGCCCTTGCTGCTGCAGCGGGAAATATATATATATAGATATAGATATAGATATATAGATATAGATATAGATATATAGATATAGATATAGATATAGATATAGATATAGATATAGATATAGATATAGATATAGATATAGATACAGATATAGATATAGATATAGATATAGATATAGATATAGATATAGATATATAGGGTTGTTTGAAGTGTTTAACACATCAGAGCTGCTTCCCAAAACTGAGCACAGCTGCCCTTGAGCTGTGTTTGTGCACAGTGTGGTGTGGCTGCCTGACCACAGGTACCCGGTGCTGATTTGGAAGCCCCAGTGTAGCCAGGACATCCAGATAAGCCACAGCTGATGCAGGGTGGGTGAATCATCAGCTGGATATTTATGCACCAAGGTGTCACTGGATACCTGCTTTAGTAATCTCAATTATTTCTCAAAACTCATTCAGAGCTAACTCAGGAATGTGCATTAGACAGGTCAGTAAAGTATAACTCTTTATAGTCACCAAGTCCTGTATCCAGTTCTGGGCCTCTCACTTCAAGAGAGACCCTGAGGGGCTGGAGCGTGTCCAGGGCAGGGAACGGAGCTGGGAAGGGGCTGGAGCCCCAGGAGCGGCTGAGGGAGCTGGGAAAGGGGCTCAGCCTGGAGAAAAGGAGGCTCAGGGAGGACCTTGTGGCTCTGCACAAGCCCCTGACAGGAGGGGGCAGCCGGGGGGGGTCGGGCTCTGCTCCCAGGGAACAGGGACAGGAGGAGAGGGAACGGCCTCAGCCTGGGCCAGGGGAGGCTCAGGGTGGACAGCAGCAGGAATTTCTGCATGGAAAGGGTGCTCAGGCCTTGGCAGGGGCTGCCCAGGGAGGTTTGGAGCCCCCATCCCTGGAGGTGTCCAAGGAAGGGCTGGAGGTGGCACTCAGAGCTCTGGGCTGGGGACAAGGTGGGCACTGGGCACAGCTTGGAGTCGATGGTCCTGGAGGGCTTTTCCAACCTAAATCATTCTGGGATCCTGTGTTACCTCAGTGGAGCGAAGGCAAAAAGTAGTTAAAATCCATGAGAAAATGAAGTCACAGAGGAAACACTGCAGTGAACACAGGGCAACTTTTATTTTGTGCAGGTGGACAGGCCTTTGTGTTTAAGTTGTAAGGACACTGGTAATAACTGATGTGTGGCTCCACATGTTACATCAGTTGTCACAGATTTAAAGTTAACTCTTGATATTGTCAAAGGCCTTAATCATCTTCATTTTCCCTTCTCATTACTATTTATGTCAAATAAAATATGACATACTATTTATGTCTCATTTCAACACTGCACTACACATTTGTGTCCTAAAGTTTAATAGATGTGTAATCCCAGAGCCAAATGCAAAAGATGTGTCAATTCTGTGGCATATAAAAACTCCCAAAAAGAAATGAAATGGGCTCTTTACTTGTACTCTTAGCTTATCCATTCAAGCATTTTTACTGGCAGACTCCTTCTAATCCCCTGACAGCACCTGGAGGGGTGCTGGTAGAACACCAAAGGGATGGTGGGAGGATATGACATATGACACTGGGGCAGGATCTGAACTCAGACAAATGAAATCTGTCAGCCAGCTCCTCAAAGCCTGCCACAGTTCTTATCACTGCTTGGTTGAGCTGGCTTGATACACAGACTTTTTATATTATTCAGCTGGTTTGATTTTCCTTTTCATGACAACCTTACCCTGGAGACCATCCATCTCCTTGCAGTGTTGGAGAATGACTCTAACAGAATGATATTTCAATATAATTTATAATCCTATACTGTAAACAGAAGTGATGGTTGCTTCTAACCATTGTGAAGAATTCCAATAGGTACAGTTGGACTTTTGCTGGAGAGTTGGAAATACTTTGGAATTGGGAAATTTTTCATAGCTTAGGGTACTAAGTCTTATAGCAGAAGAGCTATGAAATACCCTGCAAAAGAGAGGAATTTTTTCCATATATGCCCTGGCAGTTAATGGTGCATGTGAACAACTACAGCTGCAACAAATTATTTGCCAAAAATTAAAATGGCAGCTATTACCAGCTTTCAGCTTAAAAACATAACCACAATCAGACATCCTGAGAGGAACATTCCCCACACTGTGCCCATTCACTGTCGAGTAATTTCAGTTTTCACTCCTCCCCATGAGCAACATCCCATTTTTTTGCTCTGATTTCCTTTGGGTCAGACCAATAGAAATAATGATCTTTCAAATGATGAATTTGATTGATCCGTACTTTTTAACTACATAGCATAAATAATAGGTTTAGTGTTGAGATAAGCTGTGGCTGCCCCTGGATCCCTGACAGTGCCCAAGGCCAGGTTGGACATTGGGGCTTGGAGCAGCCTGGGACAGTGGGAGGTGTCCCTGCCATGGCAGGGGGTGGAATGGGATGACCTTAAAGTCCCTTCCAAGTCATACCAATCTGTGGGACTTGGATTCTGTGAAATAATGACAAATAAATTTTAGCACGTGGAGTTTTGTTTTACCATAATTGTTCAAGTTTCAAAATATTTTTGAGATATACCATATAAATATTTTTTAATGAAGCAGCCTGCATTTCAGTGTTTTATTTTTCATTTTAATAAAATAGTTACATGTGCAAAGTACAAAGAGAGGCAATGCACAAAGGCTGTAACTGGAATAGAAATGTACAATATAATTCAATAGTAATCCTATTAAGTAATTCTATTTGCTGATGCAATACAAGGCAAGTCAAGAATGCACAGTCTTTTTTGTACACATGTCAAATGGCTCTATAATATTTTAAATGCTGACAGCTGGCATTGTTCTCCGACTGGCAAACAAAGCAACTATTTCCATGTTTGATCCATTTTTTTTATTGTGACTATGTGAAATGACATACTGCATCAAACATTTACAAAAAATCAAGGGAAAAGGGTTTTTTCTATTCTATATTCAAATGAACTAACAAGTGTTGGCACATTCACAGGCACCAACAGCTAATCAACAAACACTAGAAACAACTCACATCATCCCCTGCCCTAAATGTGGGAGTTTTTCATGACCAAAATGCTGCCTCCAGAGCTGGAGCCCAGCACAGGGAGGAGCTGGAGCTGCTGCACAGAGCCCAGAGGAGGCACCAGCATGAGCAGAGGGATGGAGCAGCTCTGCTGGCAGGAAAGGCTGCGAGAGCTGGCATTGTTCAGCCTGGGCAGGAGAAGCTCTGGGGTGACCTCAGTGTGGCCTTGCAGGGCCTGAAGGAGCTGCAGGAAAGATGGAGAGAGACAATTGCCAAGGGCTGGAGGGCCAGGAGCCAGGGAATGGCTTCCCAGTGCCAGAGGGCAGGGCTGGATGGGATATTGGGCAGGAATTGTTCCCTGGGAGGGTGGGCAGGCCCTGGCACAGGGTGCCCAGAGCAGCTGTGGCTGCCCCTGGATCCCTGGCAGTGCCCAAGGCCAGGTTGGACACTGGGGCTTGGAGCAGCCTGGGACAGTGGGAGGTGTCCCTGCCATGGCAGGGGTGTAATGGGATGATCCTTAAGGTCCCTTCCAGCCCAAACCATGCTATGATTCCATGGAAGGTGAGAGGTGTGTGTATTTTCTAATGGATGTTTCTTTATCCTGGTTTCGTTAACACAAGCATCCCCAAAACAATACATTTCCTCAAAGACCCCATTCCAAGCTCTTTGCCCATGAGCTGTTCTCATGTGTTAAGCACCCATATGTCACTTTGCTTATGCTGTAATTAGAGAACAAGAATTAACAATGTTCCTAAATGTCTGATTTCTCTGATTTAGAAGAGTAAAATACTGCTAAGAGACATTTCTGAGGAAAAGATGGTCATGGAATGCTGCAAGGTGATATTCCAGCATCACTTTCAGTAGGTTGTGAGCTGATGCCAGTCCAGTTCTGAACAGTTAACTCACTGAGGCTCACAAATGAGATGGGTCTCTTGTTTTTTTGATATTTATATGTATTGGGATGGCAAAACTCAGCTGTTAGTAACTGCTACCTGCTTGTGCATTTGCCTGGTCAGCGTAAATCTTCCTTACAGCTTTCCTACAAGACCTTTTGTAGTTTTACTCTGGATTTTTTCTCTGAATTTGGTCAGTGCCAACTTCATGCAGACTTCAGCAAGATTGTGTTCAGAGATAAAATAATTAATTAGTGAAGCAGAGACAAAATCAACAAGGCTGACAATTCCCTAAAGGTGATGATTCAGATTCAATCTCTTCTCTTACTCTGCCTTAGACTAACTTTTGAGCCAACAATAAAATACAACCCGTATTTCATCTACCCACAGTTTAAGAATTTTACCTCTTCATTTTCCTTTGCTTTTCAAAGAGATCCCTGAAACAAAATGGGGCTATTTCTCATTGCAAATCAAAATCAATTAAATGCCCAAAGTTCTAGAATTGTTGAGGAAAAAGTGGCAAGTTTTAGTTCTAATTTGATCAGCATAGTTTTTCTTAGTTTTTATTGCCTGGTTCAGTACCTGAATCAAAAAATAAATTATTCAAAGAGCTCTAATGATACTCTCCTTCAGAACTAACATTAAGCCATAGTGATCCCTGAAGTGGTACTAACAACTGCACTGCCCAGGAGTGGGAGTAAGCCTCTCAAATTTGGGTATTATTAGAGAAAATAGTATGTTAAAGGGACACACCCCCTGGCTACTCTGTGGAGAAGAAAATCTGTATAAAAATAAAAATAATTGTATTGCTTCTCAGCCAGAACTTATCAAAGGGAAAGTGTGTGTATTTTGCCTTTTCCATAAAAATCCACACATCATAAACACCCCTTCTGAGGAAAACTGTTTGCATCTTGTCTGAGAGCACTGGTGCATTCTTGCATAAGCATTCCATACTTGTGAATAAGCAGCAGCTTCTATAGCCTGGAGTGGCATCACAGCAAGATGTGTGCAAAATACAGCAAATAAATCCAATTTTATGTCAGCTTTGGGAGCCTTTTCAGGCACTGTTTTATTGCTGTCATGGCTTTATCTGTGGAACATATCTGAAACTGTTAAATCACTTGATATGTATGGAAGATGATCATGTGAAGAGCTGCTTTATACAGGATGTTGTAGGGAGGGCATTGAGCATGTCAGGAATATCTGAGACAAGGACAGGACTTGCCCCTGGATCCCTGGCAGTGCCCAAGGCCAGGCTGGACATTGGGGCTTGGAGCAGCCTGGGACAGTGGGAGGTGTCCCTGCCATGGCAGAGGTGGCACTGGATGGGCTTTAAGGCCCCTTCCTAACCCAACCGCTCTGGGATTCTCTGATTCTTGCAGAACTTTACTGGTTCCAGTTCTGAAGACTGGCACAAGTTATTTTGGACATCAGAGCTCCATATAAAGTTGCTTTGATAAGCAACCACAGAATTTCCTTCCTCCTTACCTTATCATAAATTTTTCTCTGTCCTCTGAGACCATAAGTTAGTTCTGTCCTCTTTCTTTCTCATCAGATTTTAAATTTTCAAGGCAGGGATCATCCCTTTTTCTAGTGCTCTTCTATTTCCTCCCTTTCCTCCCCAAAACTGAGAACACAGTCAGAACATTTAAAAAAATAAAAGCCCTGTAAGAAAGAATGCAGTAGCAAATATTCCCTTTTCAAATAGAATCATTACCATAGCACAGCTATCCTTCAGCTCCCAGCAGCTGCAAATGGAACAGGGAGATGTTAGTGTTCACTTCCACTGATCTCATTATACAAACCACTAAGAGGAGCAAGGGAATACATTTGGAGAGCTTTCATGCGGTTAAAGCGACAGGGGAAATTCAGGCTTTGATATCCCCTTGTTCAGTATATCTGCCTCACTTTGTGCCTGCCCCTCAAAAGGCAAGGCTGAAAAAATATTAGAGGGTTGTTGAAAGGGATTGGAAAAATGAGAAAAGGCTCTAATTAAAAGGACAAGAATATACGTGGAAAGTGTTTCTCAGTGTTTTTAAGTTCAAAACCGGACCACCTATCCAAATCTCCTCATTAAAAGTCAGATTCAATTTTCATGCTGAGAGCTTGATACCAGGTTTCTACCCAGATAGACAAATACTTAGTGCTTTGATTTCTACATTACCAAGGTGCCTCACAGGCACCGATTGATACCTGTGTTTGTGACCTGATGATCTGGGTAGGCAAAACTCAGCATCCACAATTGCTAATTTGGTACTGAAAGCTCAGAGGTCAAGAGATTTGTCCACAACTGCCTGGAACGCAAAGCACAGTCCCCAGCTCTGAAATGTCCTGTCACCCAATGGAAACCTAAGAACCTTTCCTTCATCTTCTCTTTCTTTCATTTTTCTTTTCTTTTCCTTTTATTTTAGATTTTCATTTTAACACTGCCATCTCTGTGCCTTGCTGACTCACTCCTCTCTTGGCAGGACCAGAATGTTACATGACAGCTGTGGAAAATCTAGGATGGGAAGCAAAGCTGATATTCGCCAAAGTTTCCTTGAGTAGCTGTGGCAAGTCTTAAGGGAAAAAAAAGTATCAAATCCTGTAAAAATAAATGTATGTGGAGTCCAGCTAGAGAGGTGTTAAACACCCCAACACCTCTGTGTAATTCATTGCCTTCAGAGTACGACACTGTTTAGGGCACAGTGGATATGAAATGTGGCCCTTTACATTTCAGGCTGCTGCAGAAAGGCCTTTCCTTTCGGTTTTGTTTTCTTTCTTCCTTAGGACCTGGAGTTTGTTAAGTCCCTGCACAGCTGATTCCTGCTCTGCAGAGAATCCAGCTGCACAGCACTTCCTTGTGCAGCGTTCCCAGCCTGGGGGGATGCTCTGAGATGTGACAGAACAAGGAGATGTGTGCGTGGCCACTGCGATGGGAACTCCGAGGAAGCAGCATAAATAGCTGTGTGCTTCCCTGAAGAATTTAATTAGTCGTTTCATTTGAATTATTCACGTGGAAAAAGATGCACTGGGTAGCTTTTAATCTAATTAGGCTATTAACTAGTAGTAGAAGAGGAACATATCTAAATAGGAGGTGAAGATTGTATTTCAGTCAGTCAGGGTACCAGTGTGTGAGGTAATGAACAAAGTTGGGTTCTTCCCATGCTCATGAAATCAGGGAGGTCTTAAACCAAAAAGCAAACCTGGAGGTTAAGCTATGCTTTGTGGAATTTAGATTTATGGTGCAAAACTGAGTGAAAAACCTTATAGAAGGAGAAATTTGTATCTAAATATATCTATAAGGAAAATAAACTAAGAATATATATATAAATATATTTATGCCCGACCTGAAAACATATCCTTTAAATAGTGTAGCTGTCAGCTCTCACAGGATAAAAACAATACCTGCCTGAAAATAATACACCTGCTTGAAAATTCCGTAAGAACTAGAACAATGAGGCTATATTTTAATTTTACTAAATTATTGGGACTTGATGTAAAGATTTCTTTCACAGAATAACAGCATTTAAGCAGGACTTAATATTACTGTTATGCGTCAGTGATAGTAACACTGGGACTTAAGTCTGCATTACTACAATGATTAATTAAAGGCCTTGTTCAGGATGAGTGAACATCATTATTGTTTTTAAATAGGAAAGGCAGATAACCATTACTGATTACTCCTCAATTCCCAGTTTCACTTGTTAAGGACTAAAGAATACTAAAGTAGGTTGTACAGTTTTCATGAGACTATAAACGGAGCCAAGAATAATAATATTAATTTGCAACACATACAAAGGTAAAGAGTGAGAGCTGGATGAGCTTAAAAATTAAGGCTACAAAAACGCTGCACTGCTGTAAGTGCAAACATTACTGTTATTTTTAGTAATAAGGTAAAAGAAATATGGGCTATAGCTTTCTTTTAAACAATTTTTTGGTAATTGCAGAATTTTCAGAATGCATTCCTGGATGCAGCTGCATTGCTTAAAGCATGTAAATAAACTACATTGCCTTAAGAAAAACATGTAGAGGAATCCTGTAGCCTTGGATACTTTCAGTATATCAATAAGAATATTGAAATACAAACCTGGCTGCCAATTAACTGGCCATTACAATTTACACACTGATTAAAATAAAAATCACTGAGAATTGCTGCTGTTGACTTGGCTGAAATCAGGAATTACAGCCATGAGAAGTTTACAGTCAGGCTTCCAGTGAGAAAAAAAAAATTTAGGATGGATTTCTAGGGACATATGAGAGCAGAACCCCAAAACTTTTGTTTAGATTCATCTTGCATGTCCAAGTGGTTGGCTTTGGTTTTCAGGTAAGAGAACAGGGAGTAGATTTCTTAGCTGGGTCAACTGTACAAGCAGGTGCAAATTGTGCTGGACTTACAGCACAGCAAGAAATGTATGTGCTACACACAAAAGCTTTTAATCCCATGATGCCCAGGTAGGAGTGAAAAACTGGGAATTATTGTCTGAGCACCTACGAAATTGCAGGGAATAGAAATGAATGTTAGGGAATAGGATTGGAATCAGTCAAGACAAAGCTGATAGATTTAACTGTTAGAGAAATTTGAGAGCTGGGAGAATGTACATTCTTTGTTGTAAGAGCCTTCATACTTCATTTTTTCATGGAAAGGGTGCTCAGGCCTTGGCAGGGGCTGCCCAGGGAGGTTTGGAGCCCCCATCCCTGGAGGTGTCCAAGGAAGGGCTGGAGGTGGCACTCAGAGCTCTGGGCTGGGGACAAGGTGGGCATTGGGCACAGCTTGGACTTGGTGACCTCGGATGGCTTTTCCAACCTTAAGGGTTCTGCACAAGTCTGTTGGGTCTGGCTCAGAATCCGTGGACTCCCCTGCTTTACTGGAGAAGGCATTTATTACTTTCTTTGAAGGAATAAATACGGAATAGGTAAAAGTCTGAGCTTAATAAGAGCATTGCACCGCTTAAATGTGGCCAGAAAGGAAGAATGTCAATTATCTGTGCTCTTCTCTGGCAGTTCCTTGACAGAAGGACTCAGAATCTCATTGTTCAGGCCCTCAGCCTCCAGGAGTGCCCTGACTCTGCAATGTAATTGTGTATATTAAGTGAACAGCGTCCTGCTGCATCCATTCACCTGGGCCTTGCATCGTGTTTTTCCCCTACAAAGTCAGGATTTCCTTCTGGCACCAGAATCCTAAATAGGACAGAGAACTAGTGGGGTGGTCATGTGTAACAGCTATGGAGGGAGTGACTCCCAAAGGCCCCTGTGCCAAAGCAATCCAATACATGGAGTGTTTTTCTTGGCTCCAGCCATTTCTGGGAAGGGAAGGGAAGGGAAGGGAAGGGAAGGGAAGGGAAGGGAAGGGAAGGGAAGGGAAGGGAAGGGAAGGGAAGGGAAGGGAAGGGAAGGGAAGGGAAGGGAAGGGAAGGGAAGGGAAGGGAAGGGAAGGGAAGGGACGGGAAGGGAAGGGAAGGGAAGGGAAGGGACGGGAAGGGAAGGGAAGGGAAGGGAAGGGAAGGGAAGGGAAGGGAAGGGAAGGGAAGGGAAGGGAAGGGAAGGGAAGGGAAGGGAAGGGAAGGGATGGGATGTGTGTCCTTGCAGTGTTACCAGAGCACAGCTCTCCTCTCCATGCTGTTTTCTGTGGAGAGCCTTCCAGACAAATCACAAAAGCACAGGAGGTCAGGGCCATTTCTAGTTATTACAGTGTTAATTTAGAGCCATCAAAGACTCAGAGAAATGCTTCCTGAATGGATCCATTTAAAGCACACATGGTCTGAAAAGATGAAATCCCCATTATGGGAGATGCATGCAGCAATAACAAAACCTCTCAAAAATCCTCTTTTAAACAAAAAGGTATTTTGAGAAGATTTTTTGGGCACATTTGGCAAAGAACAGCAAATAACCTTTGTGGTTCACACTGAACCATTGTTTTGTTACGTGCCTTTCAGAAAAAAATGAAGCGCAGCTGAGCTGAAGCTACATCACAACAATCTCAGTGACCAAGAATTCATATTTCAAAGGAGATGCAAGCAAAGAGAAATATCATCAAAAGATGTAAGTTCACAAAAAAGAAGAAAATAAGCAAGTGATAATGTGTTCTCTACTGAAGAATAGATTTCAGGATACATAAAATGAAGGAAAGGTACAAGATTCTGGTGGTTTGATTCTTGTAATAGGACATAAAAGATCATTAATTACTCAACAGAGCAATTAATAATTGGTTCAAGAGAGCATTTTTCAAAAAAACCCTTAATATTCAGGATCCCACTTGGGTACTCAAAACTTATATAATTGCAGGTGAAACCATGAGGTTGCCACTTTGGCATTCTCCTTCCTTCAAACGGAAAAAGATTTCGTTCCTTCAGAAACACTGAAGAACTGGAAAACAGAGAATGTGGACAAAAATCCAGAAATTTATCACCACAGAAGCATGAAATCCTTCAGATACTCGGTATGATATAGGGAAGGATGTTAATTATTCAGTAGCTAAGGGATGATCTCAGACTTGTGTTGGCTACAAGTTTGGCAGCAGATGCAGTTGCCATCCAGTTCTTTTGCTTAATCTTTATGAAAATAGAGCTGAAATGGAAATTGATGCAGGATTAGGGGAAAGGTCAAGGTCTGTTTCCTGGCTGGTTTTTGAGATGGCATGTCTCAGTACAAACTAGGAGAAAAAACATACTTTTGACCCTTCCTCCAAGTTTCATGGGGAGCTCAATTAATTTAATGGGTTTTATTTCTAGTCTGTGGGGTTGCCTCAGAAGGGGAAGATATTGTATGAATCTCTGTGTGATGGTATTCAAAAACCAACCCTTAAAGGCTTACAGGTTATGCCTTTTCCTGATTTTACTCCTAATTTGGAAAATCCATATTTAGATCCCACAACTGCTCTCTCAAGACTTCATAGAGCCATGGAATCCCAGAATGGTTCGGGTTGGAAGGGACCTTAAAGCCCATCCAGTGCCACCCCTGCCATGGCAGGGACACCTTCCACTGCCCCAGGCTGCTCCAAGCCCCAATGTCCAACCTGGCCTTGGGCACTGCCAGGGATCCAGGGGCAGCCACAGCTTCTCTGGGCACCCTGTGCCAGGGCCTGCCCACCCTCCCAGGGAACAATTCCTGCCCAATATCCCATCCAGCCCTGCCCTCTGGCACTGGGAAGCCATTCCCTGGCTCCTGGCATTGCAAGGAAATGTTCCTAAGTCTCTATTATACATCTGTGAAACTTTGTGAAAATTTTTGATGTAATTTTGGCTTTTTATTAGAAAAATTCAGCCATTATATGTAAATGGGTTATTCAGTGTCCAGTGAAGTCCCTGAAGTCAGTGAAGATAGTAATACATGTTTAGTTTTTTGGTTTGTTTTGGTTTTTTTTCTCTAGGTGTTTGGATTAGATTAGCTGAGTCTGCTCTCTGTTATAACACGGTTGTTCTTTCCAAGGTGAAATTTCATTGCCACCAGAGTAGAAACTTATGAAATGTGGATTTTTTTTCTTTTCTGCCCCATCCCTTGATATGTTGGATTGTTGGTTTGTTTGGCTTTCTATTCAGCATCACGTGTGTATGAACAAGATCATCTTTGATACCCAAGAATGAGGCATTCCACAGCACAAAAAGCATCTTGATCCAGACAAGTCTGTCCACCTATTTGAGTAGGCATTAGAATATTCCCTCACACTCCCAGTGCTCAGAACAAGGTGAACACAGTCTGTCACTCCAGGCCTTGTATCATCTGTCCCCCGCAGCATTAAAAAGAGATTTCCCATTAGACTCCAGGATGTTGCCTGGCACATACAAATCTTTTTCTTTCTTTCTTTTTTTTTTTTTTCTTTTTTTTTTTTTAGCTTCAACAAAAATCCTTTACATTTTCATTATCAGAAGATTAGGACATTCAGGATTTTTTTTTTTAATGGATTTCTTCTGCCTTAAAACAAGCCCATATTCTGTTGGCACATCAATAATTACATAAAAAGATATAAAGGTTAAAATTGCCAAATTTATATAAAGACTGAAAAGATGAAAGCTGAAAAATGTAAATTCAAAGCCATTTAAGCTCTGTGACTTCAGCTGACTCTAAGTTATGTTTTTCATCCATAACTTATACATAACCTGCATCATACATATATATAATATTTATATCTCCAGTGATCTTCATCACTCCTCTCAGTTTTCCTGCTTCTAAATAAGGACTTAGTTATTTCATAAAAAATTTAGTAAATCTCTCCAGAAACAAGCAAGTGGTTAGTCTCCATCATCTGTTTCAAAGTGAAATACTGTTATGAAAAAATAACCCTTTCAATTTAAGTATTTCTTAATTTCTTCCTCAAAACAGCATCTTCCAGTGTTTTTGTGCAGTGTTTTTGCATTAAACAGTTTATTTAGTGGTAAATGATGCATTGCAGGCTGCCCAAGGCAGTGATGGTTTTCCCCTCACTATTTTCTCTCTCATTTTCCATCCTCAGGTTCTGTTAAAAGTCAACCAAGCCACTCTCCATTTTTAAAGGTTTGAATATAGAACTGAAACTTCCATTATTTTCCCACCTGTAGCAATGCTCTGGAAAGCTAAGTTAGAGCTGCAGAAAAATAGGTTCATTAAATGCTATTTGCACAATAATGCACCATGAAGAACCTATTATTTTATATTTAAATTACTGTAAATTAGAGAAGAAACAGGATTAAAATATTCAGAACAGCTGCCTGGGATGGTTTCAGCTCTGCACTGAGGATGGCAAGAGGAGGTGTTTGAGTTGTGCTGTGGTGCTTTGGAGCTGGCAGGAAGCTCTGTGTGATGCCAGTACCATCTTCAGGCAAGTCAGGGCATAACAGAGGAATTTCAAAACTAAAGGCCAAAGCATAAATGAGCCTGAAAATCATTCATTTCACCTCGTTCAGGTGTTACACTTTGCTACAGTCAAAAATGTTGCATTTTGCCTACTCTTGAACCTACAAATGCTTGCACAGCAGTAACAGATTTTTAAACACATGCACAGCTGAGTAATATTTTTTTTTTAAAGGGGATTAATTTTCTTTTTTCAAGTACAGACTGAATGCAGACAGACTGAGAGGACAAAGCTGAACTTTCCTCATCAGTATTATAATATATTGATTTAAAATATCTCAATATTTAATATTTACCTTGTTAAACACTGAAATCCCTTGCTGCAGAATGTACAGCAGCTAATAATTTATTTGATTTCAAGGTGACTCTGAATTGTGAAGAAGAAATCCATCAAGAGCTATGAAAATAAAACCACACCTGGCTGAGGAAACCCCCTCAGTGTAAATTGTTGAGAGAGAACTTTTCAGCTACTTACTCTTTTTTAATTATCCTCTTTCCTAAACAACCAGTTGGAACTAGGATAGTTGAGCAATTAAAATAAATGGGGCTTTGACCTGAGCCAGCACCGTGTGGGAGTGTTGCTGGTAACAAGACTTTTGAAAAGCATTTGGGTAAAATGGTGATCTATGCATTTTTAGAAGGATAATTGGACAACACACTGATATTGGAAAACTATCCTACATAATTTTCCTGAAGACACACTAGGTTTAATTCTGTCAATTCAAATATCTCGGGTCAATTGCAGAATCAATTTTGTTTTCATGGTCCTGTGAGGAAAGCCTTTTTCTACTTAAGGCTTTTTAAAATTTCTTAATACTCTGTTGTGTCTTGTCTTAGCAACTTTCTCAAGTTTCAGTAAAGCAGTGTTTAAATGCTGCTTCAAGAAACAGTCTGACCTTGCCAATCACTTTTTTTCCTGTTGGACAGTATTGGCACCTTCCAATTTCTGCTTATGACTTGTCTTTGAAATGTTCAGGAGGTGGGTTACTTCACATTTTGTCCTCCACCCCTCAAACTCAGTATTTACTATCAATGTGTTGTGTGCTTTAGGACATTTAGTACTCTGTATGGAATAGAGCAATTTTGAAATATAGATATATTTTTTTTAAGATAGCAGTAAGAAAGGTTGTATATAAACCATATTCAATCTTCTATGGCTAAGGCTTTATTCTAATTAAGAATTATGGCTATGATGGCTGGCTGTTGTTGCTGTATAAAACTGCACTGTCATTCCCAGGAGATTTAGGGAAGCTTTTCAACAGTTGGATCTTGAAGTTTTATTTTCTGTTTCAGAAAGGGAAAACTCATTTGAGGCTTTCAGGCTTCAGCGATTTTGAAATTAAGCTGCTATAGAGAACTATCACAGCACTTCTTATCCATGTGGAAGCCCAGGCCAGATGATCCAAGCTGGAATTGAGGTCTCATTTCTCAGTTGCTGGTGTGCAGATTAATATGTCAGAGAGAAACTGTAGTGTCAATATGAACTGCCTTTGTAAAAGCATTTGCCAGCCCTTCCCACTGTCCAGTGCAGAGCTGTTTCCTGAAAGCCTGATTCATTTCTCCTGCTCACCTGAGAATTCCTGGGCTCTGAAGCAACTCCATGCAAGCACACTTGGAGCTTCTTAAAAGTTTGAAGGAGCCGGACCTCTGCTAAGGGAATATTTAGCTTCTGTTGATTCCCTGAGCTTTGTGTTTGAGCTCTGATGAGGAAGAGGAGGAAGTGTGTTGTCGATGTGATCCTTTCACCGTCGGTGGTTTTGGCAGCCTGCTAACCTGCTCTTCCCTGCTAGCACTGCCTCTCCTGCAGCAGCAATCGCATGCAAGATCTCATCAGGCTGCTGTGGACAGTCCTCAGTTTAGGCCTGTGCTTAAAAAATGCAAATTGCAGAGGGCAGCTGGCAAGGAAACCATCAGCTACTGCCACATCTTTGTCTGGCGTAGAGGAGGATGAGCATGGGGAAGGGTCTGGAGGGGAAGCGGAATGAGGAATGGCTGAGGGCACTTGATCTGTTCAGCTGGAGAAGGGGAGACTGAGGGGAGAGCTCAGCAGGGGCAGCAGCTTCCTTGTGAGGGGAAGAGGAGGGGCAGGCACAGGCTGCAGAGCAGGGAAAGGTTCTGCTTCCCCCAGAGGGTGCTGGGCACTGCCCAGGCTCCCCAGGGAATGGGCACGGCCCCGAGGCTGCCGCAGCTCCAGGAGCATTTGCCAGGGATGCACAGGCTGGGGCTGGTGGGGGTCTGTGCAGGGACAGGAGTCAGACTCCATGATCCTGGTGAGTCCTTCCAGGTTATTCTATCCAACTCATGTTATTCCGTGAGTCTGTAAAATGCTGCAGGAAGATATCGAAAACAAGGCCTATGCAGTTTCACTGGATCTAGGTGGGACTTTGAGATTTTCATCCATATACACTAATTTAAAATTCACTTCAAACTCAGAATGAATCTGGCTAATCTGTGCCAACCATGTCCAGGACAGCAGCTTTTGATACCATGTGCTTGACTCTGCTCTGTGCTAACAAGTGTGTCTTCCCCTCCTTTCTGGATAAGCACAGATGTGTGTTGAGCAGTTTGAGGCCAGGCTCCCCATGTATTAGTCTGGGCACTGCCATGTGTGGATTGTGCCATACTCTGCTCTGCTGGAAGAGAGAGAAAGGCAGGAGCAGCTATCAGAGGGATGAAGTGGCAGCAGAACAGACATTTAAGGATCAGCCAGAACTGACCAACGCTGAGGCATCAGCTCAGGCTGTGGTTTTGTTACGTAGTTGTTGCACCAAGATTAAATTATTTTGAGGATCAGGACATCTGAGACTCTGCCATGCAAATCCTGGGGCTGAGCTGGTGAGGAAACCTTGTGTGGGTGTGGGCATGAGTGTGGGAGGAGCAGCTGTGGAGGGACCTTGGTCCCAGCCAGCAGCACCTTCAGAGTGGGTCCTGCATGGCTAGAATGAGAAGTTTCCTTAAGTCACCCCATGGGCACATGGCAGCTTCTTGCCAAAATCTGGGTGTCTCATGCCTTTGTGAGAGCAAAACCCTCTGCCATTGGCAGAAAGATCCCCAGCTGGTTTTTTAGGACCATCAGTTTCAAGCTTTTTAGATATTTATCTGTAGCTAAAAGTGACTGAAAGTAATAGAGAAATATGCCACAATTTTCCACTGCATGGAGAAGGGATCAATGAATTTAAGATTTACAATGAGTACATTGGAAAAAATAAAGCACACAGTGATTTCCAGCACTATTTTTTTGGAGCATGGGGGAGGAGGAGGAAAAGGGAATTGTAATACTTGTATACAATGATTTACTAAAAAATAAGCTAAGCAATTGTCTTCCTCAAAGTTCGCTAAGAAAGCCAAAGGGAAGTGGATAGGAGAGTTTGAATGGAGAACAGTCCCTCTCCATCTTTCCACAGCGGTGTTTAAGATGAGAGAAATCTGACAGTGATGGGTGAATATTTCCACCTGGCCAAAGGTAAATGCGTTCACATTGAGAACATTTCACCTAAGGCACTCGGAGGTGAACTGCAATGGCTGAAAATAAGGCCTTTGGAATAAAAATATGAAGCAAGATTGACACCAAGTCTGTGATGTTACTCACCATTTAAAGTTACTATCACCATAATTTGTCTTAGAATGTTGATCGTTTCCTGATTTTAGATGATGCCATAGATTAAAACAAAGATACCCTGAAGCCAAAAATAATTTTTCCTTTTCTGTTTTGATTGCATTTCCCTTCTTCTGTAGAGAGGAGAGCTAATGGATGAAGCTGCAGGTTTATTTTAATACAGCTCATTAACTGGGAAAATATTAAGGATGACTATATTCTATTCATAGCCCAAATCCAGTTCCTCAGCCACACCAAACAGTGCAACTACATGGAGTGCAGGGCAATTTTTCCTAAAAAGAGAAGCACTTGAATAAAGTAGAATTTCAGAGTTCTGTGATCTGAACCTGTGTGAGTATTAGAAAGAGTAAGAAAAGTCTGTCCTTTGCTTTGGGTCAGTAAAAATGGGTGCCTAGTGCTGGTTGTAGTTCAGAGCTTGTGGGAAATCCAGGGCTGACAGTCAGGAGAGCTGCACAGCACTGGCTGTCAGAATTTATTTGCCAGCAACATTTCATATTGCCCTGGATCACTGAGACAGCAGAGGACACATCACAACTCTGAGTGGTGCTCCAGTTTAAACAGGGCTATAAACATGTCCCGTTGCTACAGGTTAACAAAAGGATTGTCTTTGGTCTAAAAAAGAACCTTAATTGGGATGTGAAGCCTTCTTATATGGAAAGTAGCACAAAGAATTAAGGTATAGACTGAGGCAGGAGGTATTCTTTGTCAGTGTATATTTAAATTTATCAAAAGCACCCTAATTCAGGGGAATTTTTATTCCTTCTACAGGGTGTTTTTCTTCCCCTGTTGAAGGGAACAGGCTGGGACTTCACTCCTGGTGTCCCTACCTGCCACCAGTGTTACAGGGCTGTGTCTGGACCTCCTGGACTTGAACCTTGTTCTGAACATTGGCACTCCTGGAAAGAGTCAGGTGGCCAGTTCAGTTAATAATCAGATCTGCTTTTAGCATAAACCCTGGTTTGAAGGGTAATAATTGGAGTCTAAATTAGCAGATCTGATGCTGAATATCTTTTTGTACAGTAGGTTTGTCTCACAGATGATAGAAATTCTGCTGCAAAGCTCTTTGAAGTCACTAGAGTTTTCTGTTGATGCCAAGAATCTTTGGCCCAAGCCTTTGGAGTCAAGCACACTTGCTCTCATTTGTGTAAAGGCACAATAAATCTGTGTTAATGGGCAAGTACAAGAACAGATCGTGTGATAACTGTGTGGATGTTCTATTATTATATTCTCCCATGACTTTACATGTTGTTTCATTAATCTAAATCTTCCTTAGCATCACGTCTAATCTATTCAGCAGGAGCTGCAATAATGTCTAAACACAGAGAAAAGGCAGTCAAGTGTTTGGTTGTTTTATTAAATGCCTATTGCAGTCCTTGTTCATGAAGGTATCTTAGTTAAAACCAGCCCTAATTCAAATAAATATTCTGTGGAAATATTGTGAAAGCTCTGATTAAATTAGCAATGGAATGTTTGTTTAATCAAGGTAGTGCAGAGATACTTTTACAAAGCCTGATAAATTACACTGAAATCCAAGGTGGTAGTAGCTATAAATGATAGCAACCTAAATATTCAAATGCTGTTATAAGAGATGTGTACACAGAAAATAAGTAGAGCTGTTTCCTTTTTCAAGCCACTAAAACTGTTATTTAATGCAAATGAATTATACAAAGTTCCCAAATGTGAAACTAAATTATTTTATGAATAAACATTTTTAATCGTGAGAAAAAAAAACTGTCTAGACTAAAATTCATTGTGATGAATATTGTGATGATATAGAGAACAGAAGTGATGACTCTTGCTATAAATGCTCACTAAATATGCACAGAATTATCTCCTGTTGTATGTGTGAATGCCTTTGAAGAAATGCTGAAATTCAAAGTTTTAGTGTCATGTGCCAAAGCAGGGAGTTTTTTCAGCCTTTTGAAATGCAGACTTGCACTAGAACTTAAATTCATGATGTAAAGTTTTCAGGGTTTCAGATACGAACTCTCTCCTTTCTTTGCAGCCTGTACCATACAGCTGTGAGGACATTATTAGTCTTGCCCTGCTTCTCCTAATGACCCTGAGCTGCTGCACTCCTGCAAAAGAAACTTACTATAAGTAGAGGCTTGTCAGAAGAGTAAAGGAATATAATTTCCTTAAGTAGCTCAGGGTTCTGTAAATCACACAACTTGGTCAGGCTGCCTTTGTAACAAGAGGTGAATATTCCCGTTTTTATCCACCAAGCTCCTTCCTGTTCTTGCATAAGACCTGGAGCTGCTGCACAGAGCCCAGAGGAGGCACCAGCATGAGCAGAGGGATGGAGCAGCTCTGCTGGCAGGAAAGGCTGCGAGAGCTGGCATTGTTCAGCCTGGGGAAGAGAAGCTTTGGGGTGAGAGTTTGGTTTGCTCCCAGCAGTACTTGATAAGTGTTCTTTATTTGGCCCACAAGTTTTCCCACTCTAGTTCCTCCTATTTTCTCCCTCATCCCACTGTGGGGGTGGAGGACAGTGAGCAAGATGCTAAAATACCTGAAGTTCCCTCTCTATTCCTCGTTTTCTGGTACCAAACCTTTCTTTGTCTTTTTGCCATTTTAACTCATTTATAAACTGAATTCAAATACATTATTCTGATAGAAATTTTGAAAATTCATGGTAGCAGGTGTTATTTTGTTGTCAGAATCTTCCTTGTGCAGAGGGGACACTGGGGCTCCTGTTGTTTGTGTATTCTGTCAACCTGGTGGGAGGAGCATAGGAACTCCTCATTCCCTTAAAGGGAGCAGCTCTGCCCCTCTTCTCAGTGGTTAATTCAGTCTGTGCTACAATTCCATGGAATCGAAGAGGAGGAATTGTTATTCACCTCCAGGCCAGAGGAGCCTCCAGCCTGTTTCAGGTCTGCAGGCAGTACTGCTGTGTAAAATTGTTCAATAAGAAGTAGAACAAATCAATGGAGCAGGAAGAGGCCAAAGCAACTGAAATTCCTGTTGGTTTTTTTCCTTCCAGTTTATCCCTTGCTGATAGCAATTGTGAACATTGCAGGAGTGTGTAAATATCTGACAGGGGTAGGAAGGAAGATGGAGCCAAACCCTTCTCAGTGGTATGGACTGAAAGGACAGGAGGTAAACTGAGCAATCTGAAATGCAGGAAAGTCCATTTAAAGATAAAAAAAAAAGCCCCTGTTCACTGTGAGGACAGCCAAACCTGGAACAGGTTGTCCAAAGGGATTTTGGGTTCTCCATCCTTGGAGATACCAACCTGCTCTCTGTGACCCTGGTCTGGGCAGGAGGGTGGATTAGAAACTCTCCCAGCCTTGCCCAGGGTGTGATCCAGTGGTGGCCCCTCCAGCAGGTCCCTACCTGTGAACAGCAGCACAGAAATAAAGAAGTAAATATAGTACCTGCAATTAATGCAGGGCAATGTCACTAATGTCCATAAAAAGCCATCTGAAACTGCCTGAAATGATGGCTTGTGAAAATAAATTGCACTCCAATCACCCAGCTGCAGACAGTTTCAGTGAAAACATTGCTGAGCTGCTCTGTGGGTTGATGGTGTTTCCACTGGCCATGGTTTGCAGACCACCTATTAATTTCTCAATGGAGGCTGCATAGTCATTCATCTTTAGAAAAGCTATTGCAAAGATTTGAGGTAGTATAATATGAAAATAAGACTAATGGATTACCTGGAAAGGGCATTAATGTTCCTGTTAGAGCATAAATCAGAGGTCAAATGGTGACTCACCTCAGCATGGCTCAGGCTCCCTGAAGCCCTCATTCAACTTCTGATACCTGTTTTCAGAAATGAGACAAAGTACAAATTCCTGTGGCCTGAACATGAGAATATTATCAAAAAATAACAGCTCACAGAAGGACTGGAACAGAGGAAGGCAAATATACTGAAGAGAATACCTCATGTCTTCCCATGGGTTTGATCATCTGGAGGTAATTCTTGTACACAACAGAGATTTGTCAAAAATACTTTTTGTTGTGAGACAGTGTAGCAGCCAGAGTTTCAATAAAACAGCTACTAAGAATGCTTTGCATTCCTGGGAAGCAACTGAAATACAGAACATAGCTGATAGGAGTACCAGGGTGGTAGAAATAGGATTAAGCACTCCAAATCCCAATTAGGTGAATCAAAAGAGATTCCTGAAGCAGACTTTATTCCAGGTCTGCTGTACATTAAATTGTTGTAATTATGCTGCTCTTGCACTTTGTAGAATGACAAGAATGAAAATACTTTGAGCATTTATTTTATAGTGATGAAAAACTGCCTCCAGTTTTATGTCTCTTTTGTTTTGACAATTTTGAGGGGTTTTTGCTTTGTGAGTGCACCAAGGGAAGACTGGATCCAGCATTACAAAAATCCAGCCACCTCTAAGGTGAAATGCAGCCACTGGAACAGTGATTAACAAAGCCACAAAATGATTGTTGATAGGAATTTTAAGAGTATCATTAAAAGACAGGAGGTGTGCAATGGTAGTTACCTGAATTGCAATGAGAGCCAAGCAATCACAGAAGTCAAGAAACTTCCTGAGCAGGCTTCAGTTTTCAGATTTCCTGTGAGAAAAATGTGTCTATAAAGAATCTTTAAGCCATCCAGGGGAAGAAGTAGCAAGTTAACGTGGACTCTGTGTGGTGTAATTTTAGCTGTGTACCACTACCTTTCCATGGACAGTGCTGTGTGTCCTCTGATGCCTGCAGAGAGCACTCCTCCCATCTCCAGGTCAGGAATTATCTCTCTTGACAGCAACTTGTCAAACAGCTCTTCATGGCCCCTTTATTTAGACTGAGCTATTAGCTTGCTTCTTGGAAAAGTAAGTAGCTCAGTGAATAAATATTGGTTGCTTCTGTTTCTGGAAATTTCCTTGGAGATCTCATCTTAATGTTCTGCGAGCTTCCAAGTCACTTTGTTCATTAGATATAAACACCCCACACACACATCCAAGGCTGTTCTAACTTCAGGAGTTCTTTGTTCTAATAACAAGGACAAGTATTTGGCCAAATTGAACCTCATTTATTATTCTTTTGACTGCCACATACACATTTCCAAATGCTCTTGCCATCTCTGCAGCAGGGTTATCCAAAAGGTCCTTTTTTAAACAGACTCGAAATGATTAAAAATGTAATTCTGCAAAGGACTATGGGATTCATGCAAGTTGGTATGGATCTGTAATTTTACATGCTGAAAGCTTTCAGTCTGCATTTTTCAAGTATTATTCTACATTTGACCTGAAATTAAAATAATCTCCCCCAAAAAAAGGTTAAGCTCCTTCATCTTGAGTTATAGAATCCCAGAATGGTTTGGGTTGGAAGGGACCTTAAAGCCCATCCAGTGCCACCCCTGCAATAGCAGGGACACCTTCCACTGTCCCAGGCTGCTCCAAGCCCCAGTGTCCAACCTGGCCTTGGGCACTGCCAGGGATCCAGGGGCAGCCACAGCTTCTCTGGGCACCCTGTGCCAGGGCCTGCCCACCCTCCCAGGGAACAATTCCTTCCTAATCTCTAATCTAGACCTACTTTCTGTCAGTTTGAAGCCATTCCTCCTTGTCCTGGCACTCCAGGCCCTTGGAAGCAGATTTGACAAATTTCTGTTCTTTGGATTGTAGCTAAAAGCAGCAGAGTCCAAAAAAAAGTCATCAAGATGGTCTTGATAATATTAAAGTGAGGAGTACCAATCAGAGAGACTTTTCTTATTCAGATTTTTAGATGTAACAATTTATGTAGCTCAGTGTTCCTCCATGCTGTACAGGTAAAAATTTTCAGCACCAGATGTATTAATTTTTAAACTTTTTTTTATTTGGTACAAACTCTCTATTGTACTGATGTTTCTAGCAAGATTATTATTATTATTCTGATTAAATCATTTTCATTCTGGGAATATCACTTAGTGATGAATCCTATGCCGTTTAAATAATCATGAGTCTTTTGAGAAAATAATTACAATATAACGATTTCTACAGAGAACAATTTAAATTTTGATCAGAGGTTATCGGGGTCAAAAATGATGTATTGCCTATCAGCATTTTCCTGATATGTCCAATCAGGAGGGATTTCCTGCTCCATTTTCCAATTTTCTTTAGTTTTTGACACATTTTCCTTTAGGATTAGGACAATTTCTGAAGTAGGAACTGCTTTTCCTTGTCAAACGGTGACTGATACTGATGTATGAGGGGTTTGTTTGCTTTTCAGGAAGGTATTCTGTTTTCACCTGAATATTGATGAGGCTTTTACTAGTGACTTTAGAAGTATCCAATTTTTATTGCCAGCGATTTTTTTTCTTGCTTAAATATTTGCCTTTCTGAAATTCAGGCACCAATGAAATTTCTACAAGTGAGACAATTAATCTCTTCTTTGGTCAACAAATGCATAAGAGACACTCCAGGAAGTGTGGATTCAATGCATTACGTTGGTCTTGTATTCATTTCTACATTCAGATACTTCCATCAATGTGAATCTGATTTAAGGCTTTAATTCCCCCGAAGTCAGGAGAACTCAAGGCCATATGTTTAAAGCTAAGCAGTCTGTTATTTGCTCCTCAATGAAGGACAAACGTGCATTTTCAGATGTTTTCAGATGTTAATTTTTGTACCCTATTTTTAGGGAAAGCAGATACACCACAAGCTTTCTTCTGTTTGTTAAAGGAAGAGCAAAATTTTAGCCCAAGGATCACTTTTTATGACTCTGAAGGTCAAGGTATGCTGAGAAATTTCCTTTCTTGTTATGAAACCAGTCAGAGCTGGGAAACCTTTTTGTGCAAGTGGTGTATCACAGAATCCCAGAATTATTAAAGTTGGAAAAGCCCTCCAAGGCCATGGAGTCCAAGCTGTGCCCAATGCCCACCTTGTCCCCAGCCCAGAGCTCTGAGTGCCACCTCCAGCCCTTCCTTGGACACCTCCAGGGATGGGGGCTCCAAAGCTCCCTGGGCAGCCCCTGCCAAGGCCTGAGCACCCTTTCCATGCAGAAATTCCTGCTGCTGTCCACCGTGAGCCTCCCCTGGCCCAGGCTGAGGCCGTTCCCTCTCCTCCTGTCCCGTTATGCCTTAATCAGCAGCATAGGCTGGGTAGAAAATCAGTGTAGGACCCAATAGAATCTTGTTTCTTGTACCATTGATATATAATGATATCCCAGAATACTTATGATGTGCTAATAACTCCTGATTTATGTCAAATATGCAGCCTTGGTTCACTTTAATAGATTTCCTTTTTCCCTTATTAATTTCTTTTTATTCTGGAAAAGTTTCACAAGAACAACAACCAAACAAGCATATGGAGAGGAAATATGAATTCTTGCATTTTGACTGAAATCCCAAACCAGTACCTGCCTTCTGAAGAGATGATGTATGTAAATAAATGTGAACACTGTAACCAGGTGTTTAAAAGTTCATATTTATTGCAAGAAAAGAAAAGAGAAAAGAAAAGAGAAAAGAAAAGAAAAGAAAAGAAAAGAAAAGAAAAGAAAAGAAAAGAAAAGAAAAGAAAAGAAAAGAAAAGAAAAGAAAAGAAAAGAAAAGAAAAGAAAAGAAAAGAAAAGAAAAGAAAAGAAAAGAAAAGAAAAGAAAAGAAAAAAAGATTTCCCAAAAGAGAAGATAATAACATGTTCATGCCGAATGCCAAATTAGGGGACATTTTTTCAGTTACTTTAATGGAAAAAATGCCAGGAGGTTTGCAATCTTTGAAGCCCCTTCCAACCCAAACCATCCTGTGAGTCTATGAAATGTCCTGGTTCAGTTCTGGACATCAAAATTATTTCTGCCCTTTGGCTACTTACAAGTCTTAATTATCTGGTAACTGATTTATATTTTGTGTCCATGGATTCATTAAAGCAGCTTCTCACATTCAGACCTGGGCAGACTGTTCAGATGTATATTTTATAGTTTGCAGACCTCTCTTGCCTGAAATTACCTTTTTAAGTTTATCATATGCTTACCCTAATTACTCTGCCTTGATCATATGAATGTCTGTGTGGCTGAATTTCTCTTGGCATTCAATCTGTATTCTTGAAGAGATGGAAAATTTTCTCTTTCCCTCAATAGTTTGCTCCTGTTATTCTATCACAGCCACTGTTAAAGCCAATTGTTTTTAACAGCTTTTATTTGCCAGCCTTCACTTTTCATGTTGTGCTGTTCTTTGCTTAGTTGTAGAGCCCTCTTGTAACTGATATTTTCTCCTCATAAATGTGCCTATACAACAATTTTAATTGCTTTCAATCTTCATTTTGCAAAGCTGAATAGATGGAACTCTTTCAATCTTTCACTACAAGGATTTTTCTGCAATGCTTACATATGGTTATGTCTCTCTCTGAGCCTGCTCCATTCTCCAAGCATGATTTTAAACATGGGAACACCCAATCCATGAGAAATATTCCTTGGCAGAGGAGTAAAATTTGTTTCCTTTAGGTTTGCACTGTGAATTGCTCAATCAGTGTGACATTAACATTAAGACCAGGCAGGGTCTGTCTTTCCCAGGGTGTTCCCTTTCTGTTTGTATGCCTCGTATTTCCTGCCCACAGACACTCAGCTCTGTTAAAATGCATCTTGTATGAATTGGGCTGTTTTGTCAGACATCAGGATTAACCTGGAAAAAAACCCTCTTGTAGTCGTTTGCCACTTTGCTGCTTTTTTTGTACCCTGCTGAGTCTGTCAGTGGTGGTTTAGATGTTTCCAGTTGGTAGTAACTAGAATAAAGTTGTAAGAAATAAAGCCAATCTACCTCTTCACCTCTCCTCTTAGCACAGAGACTAGAAGAAATAATGCCTGCACAAATATAAGGCTTTAGGAGATTTTTATGGAAAAAACAGTGTTTCTCTTCCTTCTAGATCTGGAGGATGAAAAACCTGGTAAAAAGTCTAGTCAGGGCTTACCTTCTCAGGTGGGTTCTCAAAACCCAGCAGAAAACAGGAAGAAGCAGTAACCTGATTTCAAGATCTTTTGCCAAACACAGGTAGAGAATTTTATCTCCAGTTTTACCTACTAAACCACTGTTTCCTCATTTGAATTCTTCATCTCATCAGCTGTCTCAAGGCATTCCTATCAATCTTTCAAAGTGAATTACACATCTGGATTTCCCATTGTACTCTTCTCTGTAATGTTGCATTTTTCTTCTACTGAATAAACTTCTATGCACAATCTCTTAATTTTGCCTTGAGCAATTCATTCTCTGATATGCAAATATTGTAAATAATGCAAAACTTGGGACTTGTGGATTGTGTGTATTTTTTTTTCGTGATTCATTCAAAGATAACACTCAGCAGCTTTTATTTTGAAAATTCTTTTCTGAATAAACCTTTGTGGGACAATCCTGTACCTAGGGTACAAAATTTCCAGGTGGGTTATGCATCCAGAAGTGCAACAAGTGCCGAAATTGAGCAAATCTGTGGTTAGGTGGTGCTCTGTTAATGTTTCAGTCTCCTCCTCTCTGTGTCCCTGAAGAGACAGTTATGGATCTGCTGACAGCTCAACCCTGTGGATAATCCATGCTCTGCTGGCCAGGTGAGAGTTTTGGGGACAGACAAAGGTGAAACAGCAAAGCTGCCATCACTGTAGCGAGAGCCCTTTGTAGCTACAGGAGAGAATAAAAAATCATCTTCACAGCTAATGAACTCTTTGCTGAACAATTAGGCTTTCAGAATTGGAAATAGGTTTTGATTCTTTATGCAGTGAATCAAAATAATATGTATTTAGGAGGAGACAACAAGGTTAGTAATTTGACTATATAGCACTGTTGTTCTATTTTGGCTAGCAAAGAAATTTTTTTTAATGTGATTTAAAATTTTAAAATAAATCTCACTCATCTGTGAGCTTGTGTTCTGAGTTTCCCCCAGACATTCTGACCAGTGCTGCCTCAGAACTTTTTCCAGAGCACAAAAGGACATCCACTGCAGGGCCAGAGAGCCAGGAACACATAAACCTGACAATTCACTTTATCTAAGTAGGAAGATGAGATACAAATTTAATCTGAAACTCTTGTGTTGTGACACATCTTTGTGTGGCAGATTGAACAAAACCAACTCAAATCAACATCTCAGTCTTTAATTCTGCCTGTCTATTTAAAATTGTTTGTTGCCAATTAGTTCTGGCTACCTTCACTGTGCAGTTCTAGAAGTGCCACATTCTCCTTGCTCACATGAAAATGTTCTTTACCACTGCTTCAGTTTATGGGGTCAGGTTAAAATCCTGTTACATTCAAATCCTGGCTTTGCTCTAAGGATAAATGAAGGGTGGTTTGGTTTGATTATTTATCCATTAGCAGCCGGATTTCAGCCACTGTGTGAGCTGAGGTTGTTACCAGGGTGGATTATAGGTGTATGACAATGCAGTATGAATAATCTAAAGCAGAATTCAGGGAATGCCATTTGGTCTTCCATTGGCTTTCAGCAGGAATTTTAACCTGGCAGTCAACCTCCAATGGCACAGTCTCTGTAATAAGTTAATTTCTTTATTCAATTTCTTTATTTCAATTTCCTCAGCATAGAAATGTATGATATGCCCTAAACCAAACTCTAATGAAATAATTATATACATATTGGATCATAGACAATAATAATAATAATAATAATAATACACAAATAAAAGTCTACATACACCGTTACCTTAGAATTGAAAGAACTGTTACCTAAATAACATTTCCTTTTTTGAAGTAAATGATAATTAAGAGATTTAACTGGACTGATTCATTGATGAAAAGAAAATTAATATGAAGCCAAGATTCACTTTGAGATGAATAATTAGAATTGACAACTGTGATTTTTTTTTTTTCCAGTGTAAATTATATTTTTTGGATGAGGCTGAAATTGCTTATAGCGGGTGTTTATGAAACAGTTGGCACTTTGTGTAGCCTTGCTATGCGTGAGCTCTGTTCCTTGGAATATCTCCAGGAACAAGGTATCAGCAAAAGTAACTTGTCTCTAATTCCCATATTCTAGCACATAAAATAGTAATGTGTAGTAGGACTGCACAGACAGCTTCTAAATGTAGTTACATGGAGCAGGTACAGAGCTCTCCAGAAACTTGAAGCTCGAAGGATTTCAGGATATTCCTCTCTTTGTGGCCACTGGAGCATAATTGCCAACACAAAAGCTGATGGTCCTTTGCCAAGATCCTTTTAAGCACATAAATGAGATCCATGAGAGTTGTGCTAGACCACAGGGGTCTGGGACAGCCTCAGTGCACAGGATCACGGGTTGGATGTGTTACAGAAACCTGTAACACACAGCTAGAGAGCCCCTTCTGCATCTACAGCACCTGTGCATGAAATTCCCAGGGACTTTTCAGTTTTATGTGGTCGCTGAAGTCTTCACTGTCACAGAATCCCAGAATCATTATGTTGGAAAAGCCCTCCAGGACCATCGAGTCCAAGCAGTGCCCAATGCCCACCTTGTCCCCAGCCCAGAGCTCTGAGTGCCACCTCCAGCCCTTCCTTGGACACCTCCAGGGATGGGGGCTCCAAACCTCCCTGGGCAGCCCCTGCCAAGGCCTGAGCTCCCTTTCTGTCTTTTTTACAAAAAGGAGCATTTTGTATTAAAGACATTCTGTACCTCTGTTACCAGTTGTCCTGTTCCTGTGCCTGGAAAATTTCCTTACCATGGTTTCATTCCAATAGTCCCCAATTAAAAGAAAACATCAAAGCTGCTGATTCTTTCTCTCTTCTTCTTCCATCCCCCTTTTGATTTTCATCTTCTGCATGATGCTCTTTCTTTTCCTCTCCATCACACACAGCTTCTGTTTCTTAGTGCTCTCAGTCATTTCTGTTCCATGTCTATTCGTCGGCAAGAGGTAGGAGAGAATAAATGGAACTGTGTTTGGAGCTGTGTAGCTCCAAGTTTTCACAGCATTCCTGCTAATTTATTTTCTGTGAGACCATAGCTCATTTGTCAAATTCC
This sequence comes from Monarcha castaneiventris obscurior, assembly GCA_026261815.1. Taxonomy (NCBI): domain Eukaryota; kingdom Metazoa; phylum Chordata; class Aves; order Passeriformes; family Monarchidae; genus Monarcha; species Monarcha castaneiventris. Next base: position 1,515,844 of record JAMPIT010000583.1, read on the forward strand.
ACTGAACTGCTGGATGGACAAATAGATGCTGCAATTACACAGAGAACAGAATGTCCTTTCCTGGTGACTGAGTAGCAAATTGTTTTGACTTTTTCCTCTCCTCCTCTTTTCACTATAAAATCATGAAAGCAGGAAAAGTGTCGCTTTGACAGGCTTCACAAACACCACTTTATCCAAGTCCTTCCTATTTTATTTTTTTTATCTAATAATACAGAGATTACTGAGTAGTATCAATGAATTACTCTAAAAATTGTCAGCTTTAATGCATTGTTGTACACACTTGCAATAGCACCATGATCCAGTCAGACCCTTAGATCTAAGCTAGATTCCACCCCATATCCAACGTGGGAAGAGGAAGAGTGATTCCCAGGAAGAAAGTTAAACTTCCAAACAAAAAATTCAATATTTGATGAGCTTTCTGACAAAGATTAAGTGTATTTTTAATACAATGCTAATGATCATAGCAGAGCAGGGCTGTAATACATCAAAATGTAACAGAATGGAAGTCCTGCAGGTTGGTATAATGAAAACTATTATTGTCACTTAGAAGATTGAACTGTTTCATTTAAGCAGTTCTGAATGCCAAAATGCTGAAAGTAAAATATCAGGAGTTGTTAACTGTAACGATTTTTAAATCAGGGTCATTAAACAGAAGGATTACTGCAAGAGCTGGTGATGAAAGCTGTGGCAATAATGCATCCATTTAGCAGGCATTCAAGTTGTAGCAAAGAACATAAGTGTTAAAGTTAACAGTTCATGATTTAGAAAATTTTATTTCAGTCTTGAGCATTTTCCACTGTTTTTGTGTACGATTCAAGCAGTCTTTATTGGCAATGTGTGCTTAATATACCATGGTGGGGAGGGAGCTACTGTGCAGAGGAGGGGAAATTATACATTCTCACAGGTCCAACTTTTTTCTGCAATGAACTGAAAAGAAATTTAAAAAAATACAAACCACATCCCCAAAACCTGCATTGTTGTATTGCTCTGATTTTGTATTAGGTTTATGGAGCTGTCAAAATAAGGCACTGTCCATAAAGTTTAGTTTTGTGGCCATTTGCCCCTGTTTTGCTGAGTTTTGTATCTACTTCCCAAGACTTGATGTGTTAGACTGATGGCTACAGAATTGCTTTTCTAATCAAAGGAAAGCTCAATTTCTTCATAAAAAACTTCTACTTTTGGGTGTCTTGCTCCATGCCACAGATCATGTAATTTCAAATCACTCTGTGGGAGGAAATTATTAAAGGGAAGATGCAGCCTGCACATTCAAGGACATAAAAAGCTGGCTTTAAAAGAATTCGTTCCAGAAGGCTCTGGAGGTTGTGTTGAGCTTCCTTAACAAAATAATTCCTCCAACCTTGCTCCTGTCCCTTCCCTCTGCCTCTCTTTTTTATTTTTTTATTTTTAAGAAAATACAGTAAGTATTCTAAAGTACAATGAAAGCATTACACTGTGTTCAGGACATTCAGGCTTCCTTGTGTAGAAGGGCTTGGGATATTTGAAATAGCCATGAAAGTGTAGAAGAAACATTCTGTATGTTGGAAGCTTCCATAGAGGAAGCAAGATGTGATGTTAAGAGTCAGAAAAAAAAAAAAAAAAAAAAAAAAAAAAAAGGAAAGGAGTTGGAATGAGTTGTTTGGGAAATATGACAGATGTCCTCCAGAGACTTAACAATGTGTCTAATTAAGAATTATTTTTGGTGTGCTATGAAAGCATCCAGGAGCCCCAGGGCTCTGTTGCCATCAGCAAAGAACAAAGTGCTGACCCCAGCAAGGATTCCTGTCCAGTTACGTGGCCAGGAAACAGGGACACACTGGCTCAAAAAAACCAGGGAACAACTCCAGCTTGCTGTTGGCACTACTAAAACTTATCCAAAGGAAAATTTCCAATTAAACTCTAGATTCCAAGCAGTGCCTGCAGAGCACAGATGTGAATTTTGCAAGGGTGGAGTAGAATGATGATTGGAGGTAAAATGACTCTGCTGTCTTTAATGTTTTCTTTTGCATATTTACTCTTATAATTGGAATAATTAGCCATAACATATGTAAATCAAATGTTGTTGAATGTACATAGACTCCACAAGAAAAAAAAAATCATTTTCAAGTGGAATCTCAACTTCCCTTCTCCATATTCCAATTGAGAACATTTACAGAGTTTGGAGCATATAAAGCCTGGAAAGTGAAGTACAGGCACAGTCTGTACCACAGAGTGTCTCTTTTTTCATTAAAAGAATGAAGTCTTGTCAGTGCCATTTATGACTTTATTTAAGAATGTACAGCTGGTGCTTTTGAGGAGAATATGTAAATGATGGATTCTTTATAGGTTCAGTATTAAGTAAATACAGACTGCTCCGGCATCATCCTATTTGATGCTGCTGAAAGGAACTAATCAAATAGTCTATAAATATCTGCAGTATCCTTTTCCCTCGGAGGAGCAAGTTACTTTCTGTGAAATTAATTTCCATATTGTGTGTGCTAAACAGAGTAAGTGACAGCTCTCCTTTCAAACACATCCTGTCATTACCTAGCAAACAAGTTTTGCATCATTGAAATTTAATATGGGCATCAATTTATAAATAGAGGGGTCAGTGGCCAGATAAACCATCTCTGGATCATGACAATGAAGTGTTCTGCTTCTTATCCTAAGGATGGAGGGAGGTGAAAAGCTGCAAAGTAGCCAGTCTGATCACTGTGTCCATTCCTGTGAGAATCTGGATCTTTTTCTTTTGTATTCTCTTATTCCTGGAATATCCACAGGCACAATCCAAGCTCTACTATGCCTTAAAATATAACCAACTGTCTTCAGCTCAACAGGCAAAAAAGGCAACTTCCTTTATTGTTTAGTGTCCTATGGCTGTGTTTGTTAGAGAACACTGGAACTGATGCTGCCCAAGATGGGCAAAAAAGGGGTCCATTTTTAGCTGCTTTCTGTCCTGAATTCCTGCAGCTTTCAGTTGCGTTTGATATCTGAAAAAAAGGCGTGTGAGTATTTGAATGCTTTTTTGACTGAGCAAGGAGAAATTCTGGATAGTTTTGCTCCTGGCCTGCCCTGTTGGAAGGGTGGAATCTTTGCAGGATGCTGACTGAATCCCGACTAACAGAACCTGGGGAAGGAGGCTCCTGCCTGAGAGCAGCGCCTACCAAAGAGAGCAGGCATGGAGAGCACATCCTTGCACTGCTTTCCCGACCTATAAACCCACTCTGGGTTTCCAGCAGCCACTGGATTATTTTCTGCTGGACTGTGGACATAAAGATACAAATTCATTCCTTTCATACTTGGGTTGCCAGAGGTATTATTTTACTTTTCAGTCCCAAGTTGAACCAGCTTGAAATGACAGCAAAATATAATTTATTCCCATATTGTGCATGCTGCAAGTGTTTGGATGGATGACTCATTTTGAAAAGCTGAAGAGAGAGTTCATTCTGTCCTAATTTAAACCTACTCATTTTGCAAACTCTCTTTTACACCCTTGTGCTTTATAAGAAAATATCCCATCGTAGAACAAAACCTTTTAAATTATCAGAAAGATTAGACCTCGAAAACTGTAAGTTGACAACCAATCTATGGATAAAATTCTCCAAATACTTAATATGACTATGCAGCACCTTATTGTTTATATTTTTGACAGGTAGGGTGGCCTTTCCAATCATTTTCACTACATTTCACATCCTCCCTTTGAAAGGCACTTTATTGTCATCCAGGTGTAGGTTATGTGCCTGCTCAACTAAAACATGGCTGTAGTTTAATTCTAGCAGTGATAAATTGCTGAAGTGAATTCATGCAAACAGGGAAATAGAAATTAAATTCATCACACTATGAAAACCATTCCTCCCCATGTAAATTAGTAGCTTTGCTGCTAAAATCAATTTGTTTTGGAAAATTATGCAAAAATTCTCGAAGGACTTAGGTAGATGATTTATTATACTCTTACTGTTTCATAATATTAGAAAATGAAATTTATTCACACAATATTAGATGGCATAAGCTGAGACATTTAGTGACAATTTCTGTTTATTACAATTAATCTAAGTTTTCTGTGGTGACAGAATTCCCACAATGTGGAGGACATAATCTTTATGAGAGATGCTTTTTATTAAACTGTACACAAGTGTTCTTCATTTGAATGGAACAGATCAATTACTTCTCTATTGCAAGGCCTTTCGATTGTTCTAATAATCTCTAATGAAATTCAGTGTTCGTATGAAAACCGTTTGTATTCTGAATTCTTGAAATATCAGAACTTCACAATGTCCTCAGAAAATAAACAGCTCCTCAGATCTTTTAAACAATGTAAGTGGGAGCTATTTAAAATTACTTTAGACATCTTGTTCAGGGTTCTAAAACTCAGTTTGTAGGTCATTCATGCCAAGAGTCCTGCAGCTGAAATCACCAGTGTTCCTGTTAAATGCACATGGCTGTCACTTGATGGGATCTCCATCCCTAAAGAAATACAAAAATACTGTGCTAGAGATACTGGGGGTGAGGAGACAGGGAGTGGAAAATAGGATTCAATCAAGTAATTAGCGTCTGGGCAATAAATCATACAGCCAGAGAAATACATTAAAGATAACAAATAGGCATTTATAATTTTTACATCTTAGTTACGGAATGCTGGGCTGGACAATATAAATTGTACATATGTTTGCATAAGCTCTTTTTCTGCTGCCCTCTCTGAGCATTAACCAGTTTTAGCAAGTCCAGAAGGTTTGTCCTCTGTGAGGGGCCTCTGCCCATTTACCTGCACAGGTTTAACTGGGCAAGGGGGCCCCAGGCAGAAAACCATCATCCCAAAGGGAAACAAACATCACAGAGCTCAGCTTAACCAGAGTGCAATTAAAAATATAAAACAAAAAAACAACAAAATGTTGCTTGCCATAGTTCAAGATCTATTACAAAGAGAGATCCCAGAATCACAGAATGGTTTGGATTGGAGGGGACCTTAAGGCTCATCTCATTTCATCCCCTGCCATGGACAGAGACACCTTCCACTGTCCCAGGCTGCTCCAAGCCCCAGCCAGCCTGGCCTTGGACACTGCCAGGGATGAATCTTTGTTTCTTTTTCCTAGCAAATCATAATCCTAATGAACTGTAATAACTTTTTGCAGAGGGAGATGCAAAACAACTTTTAAAGTTTCTACCACGGCTCCCTTTAATAATTTCTTTCCAGAAGATAACTTTTGACATAAATAAAATGCATCACACAAAATATTGTGAACTTGAAGGTTCATGTCAGTTTTAAGCACCAGACAGCTTGCCTGTGTTACCTCAGAAGTCTCTAAATATCTTTATGTGAAGAATACCAAATTATTATTTTCAGACAAAATTTAAATATTTGTTTTAACCAATGGTGTCAGTTTTAAAAAAAAGTCTTCTATGCCAGAACTGTCTTACATTCGCTAACTTGTGTCTAGGTGTGTTGCCCTGAGTCAGGGAGATGTAGCAGCAGGTCTGAAGGGCGAGGGAAGCTTTGTGAACATTAATTATAAAGTCAGTGGGCTGGCAAGAGCCCCAGGCCCCGAGGGTGATGTTACATGGTGCCAGGTGACAAAATGTGGTGACCCTGGACATGGCCACATGAATTGGCCACTGAAGCTGGTGGGTTCCAGTGTGGTTCTCACCTGTGTTCCTAAACCTTGATCTCCAGGTCCTTCATTGTGTGAAACTTAGAACCCTCAGTGTCCACTCTCATATCTGTTGTTCCTCTCCAGGTGCCTTCTCCAACAGGAATCTTTCAAATCCCTGGATGCAAGGTATAAAACCAGACTGGGACAGAGGTGCAGAGTATTCCAAGTAACAGTGACCTTTATATAACCATTTTTATAGAAGTGATGCTGTCAGGTACCACAAGGTTTACCCACCTTCTTTACATCTCCCTCTGTCCAAATGCAGGAGCCTTTTTGGGAGGCTCCTTCCACTCAGCCAAATTTGGAGTACTTAAATTGCAGCAGCAGTGTTGAGGTACTCTACAATGTTTTTTGTTTTTTTGATTTAAAAGGATTTTCTCTCAGCCCTCCTTTCCCTGAATAGTGTTCTGCAAGCTCACAGAGTTTGTGTAAATAGGCACTGACTAATCGTGTATTCACAGTGGGAAATTTAGAAATTACTGTGTAGGGAAAACCATATGGAAAAAAATACTTTTGTAATTTATTTTTAATGGCAGTCTTTTCCTATAATCAGAAACTGGCTGACAAAATATATAATATGATGCCTGACAAGGGGTTGTCTTTTCTATTTTACGTCTTTTCTATTTTATGTCTTTTCTATTTTATGTCTTGTCTTTACATCTTTTCTACTTTACTCCTTGAGTTTTTTTCTAAAGTCAGATTTTTTGTCCTTTGAATCTTTTTATTGGCATATTTCTGCCCAGGTTGTGGCTTTAACATTTATAAAAGCTGCTGTATTTTAATATCCCCTTTAATTTTCTACCAATGGGGTCCACCTTGACAAAGCATTCGTGCTTCTATGATTCAAAATTCTGCTGTGGTGCAAAACTCAGAGGCTTCTATCATATTTATAATCATTGCAATTGTATTGTGTACAAGGAACCCAAAACCCAGGCAAAAGTTACTGGAGGAATACTTTTCAATGGAATATGATTTTTTTTTTCTAGTTATGAAATCTGGGATTTGCATTCTAAACAAACAGAAAAGTTAAATTGAACCCAGCTACAAACTGTCTTCAAAAATCCTTAAACTTTTCTTACACTGAAGTGATACTGAAAATGGATTTTAGGGAGGAGAAAAGAGTTCAAGGAATGCAGAGGTACAAAATAAAAAACTGTCCAAGGGTCAAAGCAGGGGGGTAAAATTCCACGTGTCACACAAAACAAAGTGGCCAAGAATACTGGATTCATCACCACCAGGCATTTGGGCTTCCAAGTTGGAAGCAACTTGCCCAGCAGCTGGAATAAGGCAGACAGGGAGCATTGGAGGATGCTTGTAGCTAGAAAAGATTTTCTAAATATACTAAAAGTTGACTGATAGTTTCATCGTAGTTCTTGCCCCAGTGGGAGTGAAAAGCTTTGTTCTGATGCCTGTTTTGCCATTAGGTTAACTCTTTAGTTTAGTTCTAGACTCATGAGGGCAAATCTGAAAGCAAAGCCATTGACACTTCAGGCACACAAATCTTTTTAAACTTGGGAATTCCATCATTATGTCACATATCTCCTTGCCTCTGGAACTCTTGTTTTCAGGGGGAGTTCTCACTGTTAAATGTGAGAACAAGAATAACAAGTCCACAATACTGCTGGAAAGTTTTTTTATATGTAATATAGCTGCTCCCATGGAGCACCAGGGTGTCTGAGTTTTGCACAATCTGTTATACATTTATATTTGAAACTTTTCTCTTCTAGGCTTTGTGACTTTGAGTAGTCTCGTGAATCACATAAGCCTTATGCCATAAACAATGGCTCATTCCTCTTCAGCACAATGCAATCATCTGACAAAAAGGGAACTATACAAAGGTAATTAAAGCCACTTTTATGGCACAGCTGATAATTTTTACAGTTCAGATACCACCACTGTTCAATATCTTACTTGGAAAAAGTAACTCACAATTTACCAAAACCAGTTTAATTTTCTTTAATTGGTTAATTGAAATTAATAAATTCAATTCTTTTGACAAAAAGAACTTTGTAACTTTCAGGTAATGGATTGCCATGGCAATGTGGAATATCAGGAAACATTCCTCACGGAAGCAAGAGGGGAGGGATGCCAAATGAGCAGCACCACGCTGTGGGTCATCCACAAGATGGCAATAGCAGAATGAGTTCCTGGAAATTCAGGCCTTTATGAAACTGTGCTCTTTGCATCTGATGCTTATTTGGAAAACTGACTGGGATCAGAGCAAAGCTGGAACAGAAGCTGGTTGCTTTGCCATCGTCTTGTTCACAGAAATATAATACGATTATAAAATATAAAGCATAGATTTGCATTCAAACCTCTCTGACCTTATTTAAAAGATTTAATTTTTTCAGCTGGTCATTGATACAGTAACATTTCTGGTACACAAAATGCTGTGAATAACATTTCTCTTCTTTCCCTGTATCCAGGTTCTATAGTCCATGAAGGGTCCCAGCTGAAATATTTTGAACATTCGTATTTCTCACAGGTCTGTGGGAATGTGTGCTTGAAGTTAAGCACTTGAATAAAAGTTCTAATTTTCAGTGATGCTAAACATGTCCCAGTATGGCAAACTGAGGCAAATAGGTGTTTCTTCAAAGAATTTGCACTGTGTATTTAATACCTCTCACCTTTAAAAATATATTTCTGAGAGCTTATTCCTGTATGCTGCTACATTTTGAAGCATTTCAATTGCCTCAAAAGCAAATCAATATTAAAAAAAAATCCACACAAACACATTAAAAAAGAAAAAGGGGGCACTATCTTTAGATTTTTTTTTTTTTAATTCTCTCAAATCAAAATCCTTTATCAAATTTAGTAACTAAATGAAATAATAGAGCTGTAGTCCTTCTTTTCTTCTGGTGCCTGAAGCAGCTGACAGGAAAGATGGAGAGAGACAATTGCCAAGGGCTGGAGGGCCAGGAGCCAGGGAATGGCTTCCCAGTGCCAGAGGGCAGGGCTGGATGGGATCTTGGGCAGGAATTGTTCCCTGGGAGGGTGGGCAGGCCCTGGCACAGGGTGCCCAGAGCAGCTGGGGCTGCCCCTGGATCCCTGGCAGTGCCCAAGGCCAGGTTGGACACTGGGGCTGGGAGCAGCCTGGGACAGTGGAAGGTGTCCCTGCCCATGGCAGGGGTGGCACTGGATTAGTGTTAAGATCCTTCCAGTCCAAACCATTCCATGATTTTACGATTCCTGATTTTGGACATGGATAGTGCTGGTAGATTGATGTTCCTGAGGTTCAGATGCCCATCACACCCAATGAGGAGCTCAATCTACCTGTCCAAACACGGAATTTCAGCATCTGAGCCCTCATCAACCTCTGGTCTGCCACCATTTAGCAAAATTAGATGGAGAAATAAAATGAAAATGTTTAAAAACAACAGCTGCCATAGTCAATAAACACCGTGTGCTGTTCATGAGTTGCATCACCCCTGCCAGTTGCCTTTCTCCACTGTCCATACAGGAAGCCTCCAGTGACCAGGCAAATTGGGCAGATGCTTTAGCCAAGGAATCTCCACCAGGTGTAAGTATTTCATTGCACAAGGCTGCAGTCCTGTGCCCGAGTGCTTTCCTGCAATACAGTTTGGCTCTGGAGTTATTTTTGCTTCTTTTCTGGATGTGTACAGTGTATTTCACTTATTTGTAAATGTCCAACAAAACCTTAATCTCCTTCACTCTATGTTGATATGGTAAAGACAGATAAAGTCTATATCTCTTAAAGCCCGCTGCTGATGTTCCATAAAGTTGACTTTTCTTCATACGAGGGAGGTGAAGATGAAGGTCAATATTGCTGTAGGGAATTTATTGTGAATTTGCATAGAGATTAAGCAGGCACCTCATTGATATGGAAACAGAAGTTACAGACAAAGTTAATATTTTATCTGAACACTTATTTCAGTGACTTTTATAAACACAAAGTGTCATTTGGATTTCCAACTCTTTTTGAGGGAGCAAACACGATATGGACAGTTACATGTGAATGGTCACACAACTGACTAAAAATAAATGTTTATTCTTTTGCTCTTGTTGTTGACTTGTTCACTAATCATCAAAAGGTGAGTTCCCAAATGAATTTCCAGAAATATATCCTGAACTTCCTTCCTCTGTGCACACACATTGGGTGAAAGTATTTATTAAGTTACAGTGTCAGCCTTGAAAAATTATCTCATGCATATATTTTGGTAAATTCGGCAATATTAAAGGTACAGAAGAAGAAGATGAAATCTTAAGAGGCATGGGTCTTTAATGAGAACAGCCAAAACTTATTAAAAATGACATGGGAACGTAGGCTCCGCTTAAATATTATATTTTTTTTTATTACTCTGGCTCCAGAGCAGGACAAGGACATCCATGGAGTCTGCAGATGTTTGGAATCTCTAATGCCTTTTGGGACAACAGGAGGGCAAAAATGACCCATCACTTTGCCTGAAAAACGTGGAGTGTGACAGTGATTATGTTTTGTTTCTTTTCTTGTTACTGGGTGTCTGTAGCTCCTAAACACTCGTGAATTGTTTTCACTTTCAATGATTTTCTTTAAATGCAATCAAAGCAGAGTGACAGGGTTTAAAATCTGATTTTATTGGCCAAATCTCAATTCCTAGTTTTCCATAATCAAGAGTTCAGTTCCAGTCTAGGGCATTCCCAGAGAATTAGACCTTTTGATTAGAGATGGTTGCTAAAGCAGACTCACATTTGCATAGTCACCCTTGCAGAATTGTACCATTTATGGCTCACATTTACCAGGGTTATACAAAGATTTCTCATTTTCTAAATTCAGGTTATGTTGCTCTTACCCTTTAAATTTATGTCACCTTTGCCCATAGGCTGTTGACAGGAATGACTTTTGGTGTTTAGGTTTTTATTTAATCCCATGTCAGTTCTGGACCCTGATCTAAAACTGGCTAGTTAAACTCCTGTTCCCATTTAACCAGTGTTTAGGTTTGGTTTCAGCAATTTAAAAGGTAGGTGAGGTGAATCCTGGGTATGACCCTGCTATCCCATTCACTAGAAAAACTAATAATATACAGTATGGCATAGAAGAGCTGAGTCTTTAAATTAAAGGGCAACTTTCAGGACTGTTAGTAAAATGCAGATTTTTTTAATTTATATGTAAAAATGTAAATTTTTAATTGATATGTAGATATATATTAGCTCTGCTGGGTTTGCTTGATGGAAACCTTCAAAAATTATGTATCACTCAATGCTGTGCACAACTTTTTCTCCTCCTGTATTTTTAACTTGGCAGAAAATATAGAAACAACAGACTCCCAGGTGAGTAAAGACAATTAAGTATTAATCAAATCTCCAGTATATTCTAATTTGACACTAATTACTTTGTTATAATTCATTAATAAATATTTAATTTGGCCTTGAGCAAAGACTGCTTGTTTGTTCCTGTAAAAACCAAGCATGAAATCTTTGTTTCTTAAAAACTGTTCCCTGGGAGGGTGGGCAGGCCCTGGCACAGGGTGCCCAGAGAAGCTGTGGCTGCCCCTGGATCCCTGGCAGTGCCCAAGGCCAGGCTGGACATTGGGGCTTGGAGCAGCCTGGGACAGTGGAAGGTGTCATGGCAGGGGTGGGATGTGTGAGTTTTAAGGTTCCTTCCAACCAAACCCTTCCATGATTCATTGATACGACTCCAGATTTTGAAAGTATCTAAAGTTCCATCATCTAAATAATTTGAAAGATTTGGGCATTTCTTGCCAGGAGAGTTGTTTTACCTGGTACCATGTTGAATGTCCACAGAGGTTCACACTCACTTGAAGCCAGCCTGGGGAGATTTCTGCTCCTTTGGAGCCCATATAGCATTTTCTTTTCTCAGCAGAGGGGTGTGACCTACACTCATGTTCAGATGGACCAGCAGCCATGAATAGGGATGATGCAAAATGTACAGGACAGGTGAAAACTGGCAGTAGTAATCTAGAAATGCAGGAAGCTCTGGATATGATTTCACCTCACAGACCTGTATGAGTTGCTGGCATTTCTGAGGAACATTCCTAACCTTTAAAATAGGGAGACTGGCTTGTACAAGGCCTTTAACTGGTGCACATTTCTCGTGGATATTCAGTGCCATTCTAAATGACCATGCAAATATATCTGAATTTTATTCAACATCATCCTAAATGACCATCCAAGTATATCTGAAGTTTCAAATGGTTATTTTTGTTCTGTATTTATGGTTCTGGACTACCTTTTAACTCCTAGTGCTCTTGATATTAATAACAGATGTATGCAGAGATTAAAGACAGGTGTTCCTTTTTTCCCTCTCATCCCTCCTGCTAACATCTGAAAGCCTTGTTCACCTCCTCTCTGTCTAACGATTAGATATGAAAATCAGATAAGCTCACTAAGCTTTCATACTTACTTAAAAGGAATAAAAGAAGTGAATTTAATAATATGAGGCTTTAAGCTCAGTTCCTTTGGGAATTAATTTTTTCCCCTATTCTGTACTATGGAGGTGGGGTGGAGTTCCTGTAATTGCTGAAGCTGTAACTGGAATCGTTTGCTAATCTATTGCATTGAATGCAATCCCTGCTGCTTTCATGAGTGGTAAATACAAAGAAAAAATCTGGAAATTAGGACTTAACCAAGCAACCTGGGTTATGTGTCTGTTCCTGAGCAGTGCTGTAACTTTAGTGGTAGAGTGGTCATATATGAAAATTCTCCTTTTCCCAGAGTCCCACCACATCCCTCCACGCTCAACCTCCCATGCCTTGCTCTATGTGTGTATGTAGGGTTTGGGTTTTTTTTTTTTTAAAGGGAAAAAGTGAAAAGATAAATGAGCTAAAAACATCTTCATCATCTATGTTCTGTGCCCTTGTATCACAGGAGGAGAAACTACAGAGATACAGGCATTAAATTGAAACTTATTTGTCCCGTGCAAGGAAGTTTGATATTTGTGGATAATTGACATCCTATATCTAATATAAAACTCTGTTATTTTTCCTATTTCTTCTGTCCTAGCCAGAGGATCAATAGCCACAGTCAAATTTAAACAGCAGAGGATCCACATGTACTACTGTAGTTGATCAAAGCTTTGTATAAACAGGGCAGAAGGAGCCTCATTCCATTGTGCTGCCCTACAAGGTGGAAATAAATCACCTGTAGTATGATTATAACTTAGGTTGAAAGGGATCTCTGAAGGTCATTTGATCTGACACCCTGCTCAGAACAAGTTGAGCAGCACGTTCCAGTACTTCACAAAAGGTTTATGCAGAAAAAAAACCAAAACAAAAAACTTGAAAACTCTCTTATTGGGAGGGTTTGTGTAAAACCTGAGCATTCCTTTTCTGTATCTCATTATTTCACAACGAACAAATGAAAGAGTAGCTTTATAAATAAACCCTCAGTGAAAGGTGCTGCTTGTGTGGGCTCGCTGCCACTTTAGGGATGGTCTCTGCTGCTTCCAGTCCTCTGTGGGGAGGCCAATCTTGATATTGCTCCACAATTTCCATGGGACGATTTTTTGGGGGGAAGATAATATTTTTTGGACAGCAGTTGGAACAGATACACAGGATGCACACAGTGATTAGGGGTGATTTAAAATGTACTGCACTGCTTATTTTGAGAATTGGTTCGTATTCCCAGGACAGTTTATCTGCAACAGAAATCAAAATTAATTGATTTCCAAACACTGCCACTGCAGATGTTTTCCACAGAATCTAGTGCAGAATTTTGTCCTGTATGTTAGATAACATTTATGTGCCTCCAATAGGATTCCTTTGCTTTTCTAGAGCAAAACTTCACACTGAATTACTCTGATGTCTCTGGCTTCCCAGAGTAAGTCAGGATATCTTTTGCTTTGCAGTAAAAGGAGCAAGTCAGAGCTGCACAAAATTTGGTGAAAACACAGCCCAGTGTCTTTCTGTAGTCTTGAAAAGTTTCTGATTTTTCTCAGGATATTGTTTATTTTTGTGTGTGCCTGTGGAGCAAAGGGAGACCACCAGCAGACATTGGAACAGCTCTGAGAGAAGATTTCCCCTTAGCTGCTGTCCACTGACCCCTCTGCCCCTCTGGTATTTTTAGTCTTCCTCAGTTTACTCCTAACCAATAGCAGTGCCTTTTGGGCCATCCAGGCAGATTTTAAGCAATGAGTAGGTGCCTTTCTAGGGAAGCAGTGGTGACTCTGGAGTTTGGAAGGGGAATAGATGCCCCTGCAGCTGGGTGCTGGGGAAGCTCAGATAAACAGAGAGCTCCTGGTGGAAGAACCAGTGAATTCAGGCACCCACCGAGGCTCAGGGGGCCATGAACAAGGCTAACTGGATCAGAGACTGTGATTTGCTCAATCCTGTGAGCCTACAATCCCCTTCAGGGAGGTGGTATCCCAACCTAAGTTTTTGTCTCCTGTGGTTTCTCTGGGCCTCACATCCACATAATCTGCTACATTTTGGAAATGCACCAACTGCAGTCATTGTATTTAACACCTGTGGGTATTTGTGCCTGATTTGGCAGGGGAGGGCACAGAGAGAGAAGACAGATTGCTGCATCCATTCCTAGAAAATAAAAGTATGGATTACTGAATATGGAATCCATTTCCCCTGCTGATACCCAGGTGACAAATTGTAACTCGGGTGCCAGAGCTGAATAGGAGGGGACCTCTGTGTTTCATATATTCCTCCTAATCAATTATGCATCTCTCAGCTAGAAGAGAAATATTCTTATCCCAGCACAGACTTTGCTCCAAATATTACTTTATTATCTGATTGTCAGACAAACATGCCAAGTAATAAATTGATTTTCACAGGAAACACAGTAGGTGAAACCAGTGTATCAGCAGAGAGTCTTTTGAAAGCCATGTGACAAACAAGAGCACAAACTGAGCTTCTGAGGTACAACACAGTCCCTGTGACTTGCTATGGGACCAGGCAAAGAGGGGTAGGAAATGCCAGCTGTTTGGATTATTTTGTTTAGGACATAAAAGTTGCATAAAATAACTTCATATTAATAATAACTCTGGTTGAGAATTAACCCTCCTTGCACAAAACAAATATATATGGATTTGTCAAGGCTTGCATTTCTACTTTTTCTTGATGTTGATAATGAGAACAAGTTGAAATGTTTTTTATTAATGAGCCAGTTCCGTTCAGATGGGATCAGAGTCCTGCAGCATGTCGTGCTCAGCTGTGTAACTCAGCAATGCTCTGCTGAGCTTCTCGTGCTTCTGATAAGTCAGTGAAGAATCAGCATCACTTGTCAGCCTGAAATAGTCTATTTTCTTTCCTAAGTCCTCCAAGGATTTTTCATAGAATCATGGAATAATTTGGGTTGGAAGAGACCTTAAATCCCATCCCATTCCACCCCTGCCATGGCAGGGACACCTTCCTCTATCCCAGGCTGCTCCAAGCCCCAATGTCCAACCTGGCCTTGGGCACTGCCAGGGATCCAGGGGCAGCCACAGCTTCTCTGGGCACCCTGTGCCAGGGCCTGCCCACCCTCCCAGGGAACAATTCCTGCCCAATATCCCATCCAGCCCTGCCCTCTGGCACTGGGAAGCCATTCCCTGGCTCCTGGCCCTCCAGCCCTTGGCAATTGTCTCTCTCCATCTTTCCTGCAGCTCCTTCAGGCCCTGCAAGGCCACACTGAGCTCACCCCAGAGCTTCTCCTGCCCAGGCTGAACAATGCCAGCTCTCGCAGCCTTTCCTGCCAGCAGAGCTGCTCCATCCCTCTGCTCATGCTGGTGCCTCCTCTGGGCTCTGTGCAGCAGCTCCAGCTCCTCCCTGTGCTGGCCCCAGGGCTGGGGCAGCTCTGCAGGTGGGCTCTCAGCTGAGGGGGCAGAGGGGCAGAATTCCTGATTGAATTGACATGAGGGGTATTTGCAAGCTCAAGAATCATGGGGTTTTTTTGGATTTCCCTACAATGATGAAGCAGCAACACTAGGCCAGGAGCACATTTCTTTAAAGTGTTATGAAGAACCTTTTTACAAGAATTCCCCCAAATCCTTCAATAACAAGACAGATGAAAAAAAACATGCTGGGATAATAAATATTTTTCTGTGCATATATTGTGAGATGACTACATATGAAAATGTCTTGAAATGTTGAGCATGCCCTGAAGGCAGAAGACAAGGTCTTCAGGTAGCTAACATCACTGGATACCACCACTGAAACCAATATTTTAAAAGTCAAGGACCTGTCTCACCAAGTTCTCTAAGTATCTTAAAAACCCCACATTGCTTGCAGCACCTTACCATTACATATTCAGCCTTAAGGACTCTGGATTGTTAATGACGAAAATAATTATGTTTTTAAAGGTACTTTGCACCAGAGGGTTACTGCAGACAAAGCAAAATGAAAGGAAACAGGCACTTGGCTTTGGATATATTTGAGAAAATTACAAAACTTCACTACCTTCTTAGAAAAAAATGTTTTAAGGTAAGGCTAAGACAACCAACAAATGGATATTGCTGCTATACAGTTTTTAAAACAATTATTGTATGTATATATTCCACTGGCAAAGAACCAGAATTATCATCATAATTAGAATGCAGATACATTCATACTTTCGTGTGAATGGCATTGGACCTATAATTTTGGATAATTTAAACAGCTGCTCTGTATTCAGGAGAACTGTTAGTTATAAATAATTATCTGGTTCTACAAAGGCAATTGTTAAAACTAAAGGAATCTTCACAGAAAACAATCCCACGTCATCAGGCAGAAAAAAGGTTTATGCAAAGCATGGGAGAGCATAAGGGCTTCATCAGTTATTAATTTGTGAAGTGATGCATGTCTGTGACAGAAGTGGGAAGAGAAGAAGCATCTGTATGAGGCAGGAGTGAAAGAGAAATGTTAGAGAGAAAGGGCAGAAAACCAAGGACACAGCTTGAATGGAGCTCTGGCCTTGAAAAAAAAAGCTTAGATGGGTTCTAAATTCAAGACTTAGGTTAAACACAGAAGATTTTGCATTTTACTATTGAATAAACAAGAAAACAAATAAACATCTCTGCCTTGGACACCGCCAGGGATGGGGGCTCCAAAGCTCCCTGGGCAGCCCCTGCCAAGGCCTGAGCACCCTTTCCATGCAGAAATTCCTGCTGCTGTCCACCCTGAGCCTCCCCTGGCCCAGGCTGAGGCCGTTCCCTCTCCTCCTGTCCCTGTTCCCTGGGAGCAGAGCCCGACCCCCCCCGGCTGCCCCCTCCTGTCAGGGACCTGTGCAGAGCCACAAGGTCCCCCCCGAGCCTCCTTTTCTCCAGGCTGAGCCCCTTTCCCTCAGCTCCCTCAGCCGCTCCTCACAGGACTGACCCTCCAGCGCTTCCTTCTGCAAGGAAACATTTGCTAAAAAGCTCTGACCAGGGTCATAGAGAAGCCAGGACAGAGGAGATTCCGTGGCAGAAATTTATTTGTTCCCTTTTGACGAAACCCTTTATTCAGACAATATTGCTCATTTCCCTAATATAAATATGTAATGGAATGTTTTTTTGGTTTTTTTTTTTTTGGGAGCACAAGAATTGCAAACCTAAACCTGTATTTTTTCACTGAAGACAATTTCCTTGACAAGTTCTACATTTATTAGCCACTGGAAATACTATGACCTTACATGTTAACAGCTATCTAGTGGGCACTTGTTTAACTGTTTGGCACTGAATTTGAAAATGTTACAGCTTTTGGTAGTGCCTGAGACCATTAATTTAAAGCGTTATGCCATTTTAGAAGATAATTATGTTTTGTGAAAGGACCCAAAATGGAAATCAGTTTGTCTGGGGTTTTTTTTTTTAATCTAATGAATAATTTAAGCCTCCAAATCAAGTCCATGCTACATTCAGAGCCACACCCATATTAGATGTGCTGAATATCGACAAAAGATCCATTCAGGATCTGTTAATGGCATTGACAGGCTGAAGGGGTGAAATATAGAGTGTTTTCCTATTATTTGTGTAACAAGTTCCTGTGAACATGTAGATGTGGAGATGCTTAATTATTTACAGTTCAAGTTAATTTTCAAAGCAAAGCTCATTAATTTTTGCAGTGCTAGGAACTCAGTGTGTTGTTGCAGTGAAGATATTAAATTAAAATATCAGATTTTGGCAATTAGGTATTATTCTCATGAGACAGCGGGAGTGTAGCTAAATATTGTTATTTACTTTACAATATCATAATTACACCTACCAGAGTTTGATCCTGAAACATGATTAAAGCAAATCTTCAATCACAAAGGTCTAAAAACTGAATATTTTTCAGGAAGATAGAAATAGATTAAAAATAGAAAATGAAATCAACTGCAAATTGCTTTATTCAAGAAATATGAAACATGTCATATGAACTCTTGAAAAGGGGCTACCAAAGACAGAGTATTATTTAAGTAACATTCAGTTAAAATCTCCTCTTGTAAATCTCCGTATGAATACCAGTGCTGTTCGTGGAGATCCCAAGCTTTTGTGTATGAAGCAGGGAAATCTCTAAGCTTGTTTTTCCCAAAGACGTTGAGTTCCAAACATGGCACCTATTTGTGTTATTGGTATGAGAAACCATAATTCTTGTTCTACAGAAGATTCTGGAATTGGGTAAAACAGGATATACACAAGTCACTCAAATTAAATTGGCATAGCTCTGAAAAAATTCGAATGCAGCAATGTTTTGTTAAAAAGATTTTAGAGAAAGACATTATTGTGGATTTGTCATTATTTAGATGAGTAAGTAACAGCAGTGTGCAAAGGGCCCTGAAAAATAATGAGTCCACTCTAAACAGCTGTGGATAAAAAATAAAGAAAAGCAATCTCTTCTTTTTTTCTGATAAAAGGTAGAGCGCTAATGAATATTTGGTTGTGATTTGTGGAGAGCAAGAGAAGTTAAATGCTTTAGCCGGGTCTCATTCACGTGTCTGATGTGGGACAGATGGGATGTGTCTGTTTGAAATACATTCTTATTGTAAGATTAAAGTTATTCCTGTCTGTACATCTGTGAGTGAGAGACTTCAGACTGCACAATAACCAAACCAAAACTGCAACTTTCAGTTATTAAAATATGGGAGTTGTAGGTGAAAGCAGAAGAAAGGAAAGACTCCCAGTAGGATTTTCTGTTTCATCACAGTGACTCAAGTGATTTCTTCCTGAAAAGGACCAGTCCGTAATTTGACACTGCATAAAGATCTGGTTGCAAAGAGCCCCAGGGATGTTGGTGCTTCTGGAGATGCCCAGTTTGTTGCCTGATTGTGACAATCCACCAGAAATGTGAGGGAAGTCCCAGGGTGGCCCTGAAGTTGCAGCCATTCAGGCTGGCCTTGGCTTGGGAGGTGTCAGTAGAGTGAGGGGAGGGAGGACCTGTCCCCATGGAGACTTCTCTCTGCTTTTATGGTGAATTATAAATGAGTTTAAGTGAGGAAGGGCTGGAATGTTATCTCAGTGCTCACGTACAGTGCATCCTCAGCTATGGGTGGAGGGGCATGGGGAGAGAGGCTGGTTCTGCCTGCTGATAATTGTTGAGCCTGCTTTAAATGGATGCCTTTTTATCTTTCCCTGTTGCACCCAGTTATGTCCTGTTTAAAGCCATGTCACTTACTGCTTGGAAGGGAAGCAGCTCTGCTCATTCTTGCATAACTCTCACCAGGGCTTCTGCCTGGGTACCTGAGCTGTTACTGTTAACTTTCCTAGGTTGCCTCTGAGGAGGGTGCCAGGTGCTGGGGAGAGGGTGGCAGAGTGTACCACGTCCTTCTGTGAGCCCCTTCACTGGATCCCTTCAGTGCAGCTGCAGGGTGGGCTCTGGGTGGGAGCGCCAGGCCAGCGCCTGTGACCTGACCAAGTGCTGCATGACAAGGGTTTGGGGACCTGTGGCACAGCAGGGTGAGGGACACCCGGAGCCAGGGCAGGAGAGCAAAAGGAACTAAAGGAAGTTACATTTGCTGAAATGTCCAGGTCTGGATGCGGTCTGGATGAGCCTGTGGTGATGGTGAGCTCGGCGAGGAATCTTTTCTGGGTTCTGAATTGCTTAGCCCTGCATAAATGTGTTTCAAGGCATTGCATGACATCACTCACTCCATGTTTTCAGCCTTTTGTTGAGAATTGAGTGAGGAGCTGGTACACAAATAGCCGGCAGCGCTCAGTGCATCAGCTGGAACAGGCCAGGCTGGCTGTGCTTCTGTCCAGTCCTCTGTGCCCACAAATGAATCTGTGTGGGAACATGCTGTGCCTGGGCTGTGGAAGTGCTGTGTCTGTGTGTGCAAACGTGCAGTGGCCACACGAGTCCCTGCCGGGGCTGTGTGTCACTGCCTGGCCTGCAGTGCTGCTTGCAGGGAAGGGCCTGGCAGGAGTGACCGTGCCACAGCACTGGCATTTTACAGAAACGGGGTACAAGTAACCTCTCCCCTCTGTGGGTTATAACTGATTTATTTTTGAGCTTCATGAGAGGAAAACCCACTTCCTTGTGATTATTCAGCTTGGAGAAGAGAAGCTTTGGAGTAGTGATTGCAGCCTTGCAGGGCCAGAAGGGAGCTGCCAGAAAGATGGAAAGAAAATTGACAAGGGATATAGTGCCAGGACAAGGAGGAATGGCTTCAAACTGACGGAGAGTAGGGTTAGATGCAATACTGGGGAGAAACTCTTCCCTGGGAGGGTGGGCAGGCCCTGGCACAGGGTGCCCAGAGAAGCTGTGGCTGCCCCTGGATCCCTGGCAGTGCCCAAGGCCAGGTTGGACACTGGGGCTTGGAGCAGCCTGGGACAGTGGAAGGTGTCCCTGCCATGGCAGGGGTGGCACTGGATGAGCTTTAAGGTCTTTCCCAACCCAACCCATTCAGTGATTCTGTGATCTTAAACCTCTACTCAATACTTGTTGGAGTCCAAGAGAGTTGCCAAACTTCCTGGTGTTACCAGTGCTCAGATACACAAGCAAAGGTGAACCTTGTGCAAAAGAGTTCAAATTCAAGTGCACTGAATGCCAGAGAAACATGTCACCTCACACAGGATTTTTAGCTGGTAAATGTTTATTAAATTTCTTCTCTTTGATGGAGATTGTCTGTATATTCTCTTGGTGGTCCTTTATTACATTATCAGTTAAGTGGCTCTTGCATATTGGTGCGTGAGTGGCACTTGTGGCAGTAATTACTTGTGGTTTCAAGGGCGGTGTCACATGTGTTTAGTGTCTCTGTCTTTGGTGGCAGTTTCATCCACTAAAGTTAAATACCTTTTTTCACTGGGGGGAAAGCTAAAATCTCCATCTCTGTGGCAGAATTCTCTGGAGTCCTTAAATCAGATTGGTGACATGTACCAGTAACAACAATTTTAGGTGTGGTAAGTGGAGTGACAAGAGAATTAAAACATATCAGCAAGGTAAAGAAATCTGTCTTAAAAGCCACTGCCAGGCTTTCACTATGAAGAATTTAAACTGTTTTATGTTGAAAAGGCAAATATATATTTCAGAACTTTCTGTAAGTTGGAAGCCAATTCATCCTGTGTGGAATCTATTGGCAGTTGTTATCTTTTTATTATTATCATTTTGGTTTAGTGCATTGCAGTATTATTTTTATTAAGGAAGGAAGGCTTCATGATAATACAGTCACTAAAACAACCTGTGGCTTTGAGCTGTTCTGGTCAGAACATTTAGCTAACAGATAGGAATCAGTGGGAACACTAGATTTATATGTGCCAATATACTGCAGGAATGGTCTGGAATGTGATTAATTCCTTGCTCTCCACATTTATCCTCACATGATGACAGCAGCCACTGTCAATCTTGAGCTCCCTGCCTTCTCTAGGCATAAATGACTTGTGCTGCTTGCCCAGTGCAGGCAGCTGGAAATGCCAGGAACACAAATAAATCTCTAACCAATTATTGTAGCTTACATCTTTTAATTTGGACCTTTCAGGACCTTTTTGTCTGGCCCAGCTAGTTCAGATCAATGAGAAACATTAACTGATCTTTTTTAAAATTACTTTTTCCTTTGTCTTCTTACTGCAAGCAAGATCCATCAGCTCATGTGTAACTAACCAAGGAATGTAACTAGTTTTAATAAGCCATTTAGATGGTGTGGGAGAAAAGTTTAGATCCTTTCAGTGAAGAATATAGGTTCAAGTAAGATAAATTATTTTAACTAACTCACATAACCATTCATAAGGACTTCCAGGCTTTACAAAAACCTGTGATTTCAGAAATTAATAAGTATTTCTTGAAATAGGACTGCCTTTAAGACCTTGAAAGACAGAAATGTAGCCTCAATTCTTAGAGAGCACTTTACTTAATGCAGCACACTGGTTTCTTGACAATTAAGTAATGCTTAATGAAATAAAAACTCGGTAATTTACCTCTATGCTTGTGATTGGACCTTTTAAAGATTTTTTTACTTTTTACAAGAACTTTCCAAAATCTAAATCTACTGAACTAGAACCTCTCTCATCCACTTGAGCATGATAAAGATGATTTTAGAGCCTGGTCACGTGCAGGAGGAAATCTGTGGAGCTCTGGGTGCAGCCTGCATGCTCTGATGGCTCTTGGGTGAAGGTGGAACCCTGTGTGCTCTGTTTCAGAGCTGAAGTGCTGCAGGGCTCCTGTCGCTGTCAGAGTTCAGCTGTGAGCCCTTCCTCGGGCACAGACAGTTGCTATTTCCCACAGCTTTGCCCTTCTCAGTGGAATCTATTAGTGCAGGACCTCGTAGACTGCCTGTGTTCATGGTCATACAGTGATTCACGAGGACACTGCGAAGGAAACTTCATCTTCGTCACTTGCTTTCTGAGATCTGTCTCTTGACATGTCTGGTGCTTCCTCACCTGCATCAGGCTGCAGTTCTATGGGACAAGATCCCATTTCTTCTGTGCACGCTTCCCCTGTAACCCAAAGGGTGCAAATCTGATCAGTCCAGTGGTGTATCTGTGATTGAGGGATGGCCCCTTGCAGTTCTCAGCATTATTTCACAGTATGTTACTAAGGAAAGAGTTCCCTCGCTGGTGCCCAGGCAAACTGGGCCTGCAGCATAAACAGATTTGAGTCTGTGCATGACAACACCAGCCCCTGGTACCTTGTTAGGAAGTTTGGATTTTTGTGTGATCACTCAGCATATTTCTTAAGTTCGTAACTTAAATATTGTCTGTTTGCTCACATCTGTATTGTTGCATTTATCTTCCATTGGATAACCCTCACTGGCCACAGCTTCTTACACAAATTATTTCCAGTGAATTTATCTAGAATCATGGTGAATTTTGCAGTAAATGGTAAAAGTTTAGTTGTCCTTAATTTCAAGTGGTGAATTAGCTGATCTCTTCATTAAGTGAGGTGGAGGTTTATTTTCTTTCATCTTTTTTAATAGCATTTCTATAGAACATAAAACATTGAGACTGTAGTGTTTTTTCAGACCCAAACAAGCACAGTGTTTCTTTTACAGCTTTTTTGGGATTGCAGGAGACAGAGTTCATAGGTTCTTACCCAGAAAATACCCAGGAGACTTCAAAAGGCAGATTTTCTTGCTATGCAAGTAGAAAATTAAGTCCTTATATCAGTTTCTCTGAGCACATAATCTTTTCACAATTGCTTTTCTATGACTGTCAAACACAGTAATGCCAATTTAATTGCATAATGTGAGTAATCAGCATTTCTAGAAAACCTTCCCCTAGACCCATGTACCTTTTATTTGCTGTTAAAATGAGTTTATTGCTGGTTTATTTTTCACTGCCTATCAAGCAGATGTTGCTCCCTCTCCGAGGGATTTTTCAGCTTTTCCCAGTCACTCTGGCTTGGTGACTTGCCAGATGTTTCGTTTCTCTGCTGCATTTCAACAAAAGTGCTGGAGATACAGAGGAGCTTGCAGGAGCAGCAGGAACACAGAGAATGTTCTTGCTGGGAAGGTGCATCCAAGAGGAAAACATGAGGAAACCTTGAGCAGAACATTGCACATTCACAAGTGTTCTCTGCACTCATGTGCATTTCCATCAGCATCTTCCACTGGCCCTGCACAATGTGATCTCAGTTGTTTCCTACTCAGTTCAGATGTTTTTCCAACTGGATTAATAATTCAGAACAAACAATCATAAGTTGGGGCAAAAATCCATTCATTAGTATTCAGCACTCAAAGCTATCCCCACAGGATGGAGAACAGAGACAGAAGGAGAAAAAGGCAACCCATATGGAGGATATTAAAGAGAAAATGTGTGTAAATATTGAAAAATCAAATACCACTGCCTCAATTTTAGTGAGTTTTCCCAAACTTTGTAACAGGTAGTCATAAAATAGTAATTAATTGCTTTTTGTTATGGAACCTTATTGATAAGAAACAAAAGTTGTAGCAAGTTGGAGTTTTTTTGTGGTTTGTTTTTTCTATGGGTTGTTTGTTTGGTTGGGTTGGGTTGGTTATTTAATACTGTTATTTTTTCTAATGTAGCCTTTAAAAAGAGCTAAATAAAATTTTTAGGAAGTTTGAAACAGGACTGGTGATGGACAACCCTGGTTTGTTCCCATGTCCTGAGTGACTGGACAGCAAGAAAAGCTGCTGCCCAATGTTGTGTCCTGCAAGCCTCCGTTCCATGGCAAGGAAAGGTGTAAAAGAAAATTCTCTGTGCTTTTGCTTGGTTTTAATTCAGTTTTGCACTTCCCAGAGGTGGATCTGAAGTGGGGACAAATTAAATCACTTCTGCTGGAAACAATTTGTTTGCTAAATCAGGTGTTAGGACCTTGTGACAAAACCAAAATTGGGCTGAATTGTAGGGTTCTGTTTTAATGAAGAACAGACGTGGGACAGTCACTCGAGAGAAGGAGCTGCTGACAAGCTGACCACAGTTACTTGTGGACTTTGACTTTTAACTAGATGAATAAAAAATAATCAAATTGACAGGAAAGTACTAGGAATTATCCATCTCTAATAACAAAATAATTCAAAATGATGAAGCAGTGTTAACCTGAAAATACCTGTATTGAGTAAATTAGGTCTGATCACTGTCAAATAGTGGAAAAAAGTGTAAGAAATCTGAAAATTATATTTGATGGATTAATGACAGATGATATAAACTGTGGGTTTGTTTGGTTTCTGGCAAAGCCATATATTTGTTGTTTGTATTGATGCTTGTTTCTTTTATACCAAAGGAAATAATTCATGGAGTCTGGTGTCTTTACAAATAATTATTTTGATTTTCTTTTCTGTCTGGTCGAGATTGTTCTACACAAATGTTTTAGGATACTTCATCAGTAGGTAGAGCATCTTTATACCTGCCTGCTTCCAAGAAACTCCAGAAAGCTTTCAGTTTGAAAGATATTACCTATATTAAGGCCTATATTATATATTAAGCAAACCCTTTCCTAGCAAGGTGCCAGATGTTAGGTGTGGGAAAGATGAAAACAGATACTGTGGTTCCTTTTTAAATGATGAATCAAATGCTTGGGTATTTTGCTTTTATCAGTTTCATCACCATTACCATGCTCAGTCACAAACCCTGGTTTTAATCAGTGCACTAAAGCTGTTTTCCCCACTCTTTGGTGTGTCTAAAGATCGTCCAGAGGAACAAAACTTGGATCTGAGGAGCAAATGGCACTATTCCACTTAAACCCTTGCCAAACATACTTTTGTAGAGATTAGGCTGAATAAAACAAGTCTGTGATGCCTTCAAAATTCAAGCCTAATCTCTTTAAGGCTTTGAATTATATTCCCTGTACATGGCAGGGGATAATTCCAAAAGCTCCACTCTAACCAAGCTACATGCCATCAATTTAAATCAAATCTCATAATTAAATTACAGATCAAATATTGTTATAGTGGTTTTTTCGGGCTTTTTTAAAATAGACTTTGTGACAATCTGAAATATTAAAGGCCAGAGATGACAGAGCACTTCTGGAAATGTGATGGCATAAAAATTGGGAATGGCAGGAGTGTTTTGACTGCTTCATGGACTTTTATAACATACTTCAGTCAACAGTGGAACACATATTTGTGGATCTCCTGTGGAAGCAGTGACATCTATTACAATGTATTTTATGCACACCTCGATGGAGGTGCCCAGCACAAGTGACAAAGGGCTGGCAGAATAAACTTAGGATGAAATTTCCATGGAAAGCTCTGTGTGGGTGCTTGAACAGGGCTTCTGTGTAGAGACAGGGAAGGAGAAATTGCTGCAATTTCATTTATCTTCCATATCCCTCCTAATAGGGGTGACTCCCATATCCTGGCCAATGATTAGGGATGGATTTCTGGCCTAAGCTGGCTCTCATTTCATCCACATGACTTCTCTGATATCCTGGCAGTTTGCAACTGAAATGAATTATGAGAGAGGTTTCACAGGCTTATCCATGTTTTAGGCCATAATAGGGAGGAGACAGACCTTCCTCTTTGCTGTGTGCTGTCCAGGTTTCCTGAGCATGCACACTCTTAGGATTGCAATCATGGAATCTGGGAGTGGACTGGGCTGGAAGGGACCTTAAATGCCATTTATTTCCACCCCTCCTTGTATTTACACTTGTATTAATTAATATTCCATTAATAATTGAATTATTTTTGATCACAATATAGCCCTGTCCAAATACCTGCCCAAGCAACGGAGATGTCAAGCCACTTGTCCCAGATCACCAACACAAAGTTTGGAAAAGAGCAATGCCAGCAGCATGTCTGGTACTTTAAACTGATTTGCAATCAATATAAGTAGAATGTAAAAAAAAAAAAAAAAAAAAAAAAAAAAAAAAGTATAGAAACATTTGAGAGACCCAACACAGTGCCATGAGTGTGCATAAATTTAATAAATTTGGCTCAGCGTATTCTACTAAAGAATAAATTCTTTATCTTTAGATTTCTGTATCCCTCAGTAATACAAATTTCTTCATATCTGAGCCAGCTATTTCTAAGATAAGCCAAATAAAATTAGACTTCTGCTATGGAGGATCTTATTCCCTAATTGCAAGTGTAAATGTTGCCAGAAGTACTGCTCCCCTGTTCAATTAATAAATCATTAGAAAACACAATTAATAATGGGCTGGATATCTGGTGGTTTGGGCTGCTTCTAGAAGGAAGGTGAGAGATGAAGAGAAGGCAGCTACAGTGCCAGCACCAATGTGAATTTGGGAATATTTTTGTAGGGAGCTGGAAAAGAAGGATTCAGCTCTGTTGTGTTATCACACGCAGAAGTGGAAAAGTGACATAAAGAGAATCAGATTAAAGACAGAGAAGGACAATAGGGCAAGTGATTTCTATCTCTGTGATGACAACGACATGTCATATCTGATATGAGCCAAAAACTTCTGTCGATCACTGTTCTCTGCTCACAAACCTTGGGTCAGTCCTGAAGTCTATTTGAAGTTGCCTCTTGGCTGCAATGACTGCTTGGCAATGTCCCACTTGCAGCACCACAGAGACCTTGCTGTGCAGCCTAAATGAAACTCTGGAATTCTTCAACATAATCTGTCAGCATTATATGCAAGAGCAGCACACAAGTGACAACTACTTTCAGAACTCCTACAGTATTTTGATTTTTTCCCCCTCTGGCAGGGTTAATGCTTTCTCCCTAAAGTTTTCAGAATGAATCAGTTTAAATCTCAAATGATCGAGAAATTGTGTGGAAGAAAACACTGATCAAAATCTGTGATATATTGAAATACAGAATATTTTAAATCATCAAAAAGAAGTTAGAATTGCACAGGTGTGGTGTGTGACCTCCACTCTACTTAGTTCCCCTTCTCTTCCATCCTAAGGAGTCAGTTTGATGGTCCTGAGTGTACTCAGGGGAACTCAAACCAATCCATGGCAGCCCTTCAGGAGTGGGATTAGATGAACTCCTCCTCTTGCAGAAGCCATATCACTCTTTTATCTTTGACTGAGAAAAAGGGTTCTTACACTCTTTTTTAATCAAGTCTTCATGAGAGTTTGACATGCAGTGGGAGAGGAACAAGACAAGAATTGGCCTTAATCCAATATAATATAACTCACTGTGATTTGGGGCTAAATGTTCACATTCTGAGGGAAGGGTGAACAAAGCAGTGGATTCTGTATCTGATCCAATGCTAGTTCTTATTTCAAAGTGGGGGCTGTGTCTGTTCACATCAGAGAATCCTGAAAAAATACACAGCATACTTGGAGGAGTAAACATGATAATTACTTCCCAAGTAATCAATATGGGCATAAGTGCCAGGGCAACGTGATTGTGTTCAACTCAGGTAAAAATGGATTCATTTTATTATCCAGATTTTTAAAACATCAATATTAGCAAATACATTCTAAAAAAATAAAACCAGGAACCAGCCCAACATTAAGAGAGGTGATGCCCAGAGTGAAAAATTACAGTGTGATGAGAGATGTAACTGTAGTTGCTGAATCACCCTGGATCTTTCAGGGACATTAAATTCCTCCTGACCTGCACCCTTGACACACCAAAATAAAAACAAAACAAAACCAAACAAAACACAACAAAAAAAACTCAAACAAACAAAAAAAAAAAAAAAAAGAAAAAGAAAGGAGGAAAGAGGTAGCAAAGAACACAGGTCAGATCCTCAGAGTCATCAGCTATGCAGTTCCAGCATTCCTCCTAAGGCTTTAAGGGGAGAGAATTGTTGGAATGCATCCTGTAAGAACCAACAGGAAGTTCCCATGGTGATCCCCCAGCCTTGGGTGCTTTCGGGTACTAATCCAAGCACTTCTTCCATCTTTTTCTCCCTGGAGCTATCCCTAACTCTGGTCCATCAGGGGGAATTACCCAGCCATGCTGGGAGAAGGGGTTATTTTAGGGAAGCAGCACCCAGCCTGCTGCCTCAGAATGAAAATGAGCAAATGAAGCTTAAGACTTTACCCACAAGTGAAGGAATAAAACCTGAAGAGAATTTGGCTTGTCACACTGTGGTAATTAATAGTAAGGGTAAGATTTTTCTCCTAGTGTGATTCAGAAAATATTTCTGAATGTCTTTATAACTGTGCAGACTGATGACCTCTAAATATCAATTCCATGACTGGAAGATTTTAATTTCCTTAAATCCTTAATAAATGACAGGAGAGAGCCATCATGCCTTAACCATCCTACTGCAAAAGCCACTGAGGATCTCTGAAGTCACTGGTGCTAAACTGGTATCTTTGTTTTAATAAATTATCGAGCTTATACCAGAAAAAATAAAAAAAAAGCATAAAGAGTGGAAACAGCAATTTCCTGTGAAACTGCATATCCTGAAATGGGAAGAAGGGGAAGCAGCAATACTAAAATGAAGAATTTCAAAACTGGGGACAGCACTTGGTTTGACACTTCCATTCACCAGGGATATGGTAATTTAAAGTTCAGCTACATTTAAGCCAACAAACTCACTTAAAGGTGGGTGTGAGGCTCATTCTCAGTGCAGGGAAGGATATTTGAATCTCTACATGGTTAACTCAGGCTGGAAAATGTTCTTAAATCTATCAGAGGGAAGTAGCTACATCTAAGTATGTAAGAACTGGGCTCAGAAGCCTCTTAAGTGCCATTTAAGCATCCTTTGAACACTATAGCAAAATACTGTCTATTTTATAGATTGTGAAGTGCTAAAAATCATTAGTTTAAAAAAAAGGAAAAGAAAAATTATCCAGTGTCAACCTTAGGTCCAGGTCCTCATACTTAACAATGCAACAAAAAATGATCAAGCGAACAAGTCAAGAGCATTTAAAAATAATTGTTACTTCATCTCCCCAGGGGTGCTGCACAGCGTGGCCCTGCTGGCTGGGTGCCTGGAGGTCACCCCAGCCACAGCTCCAGCTTCAGCAAGTCACAGCAATCCTAAGTGGTGGGGAAGACAAAGCTCTCCAAGGCTTCAGAGTTGTTGGAGACTGAAATAAGAAGATATTCGGTAATTCTACATCATGGTACATTTTATATATAGTTTAAAACTGATGCCCCACCTGCATCTTGTGGCCCATCCCAAGGTGAGTGACATCACACTACATTCCCATACTCCCATTTTTGAATTATTTCTCTCTTCATAAAAGAGGACATTTTCTGGCCGTGTCACAGAGATCCTCTGTGTCAGAGCAGAAAATCCCCCTTTTAACCTGAATGCCTATTAAATCCGAACTAGGCTTGACATGTGATGGGTTTTGTGATTAATACCCTGTAAAGACATAAGCTACTGCAGAGTGTATTGTAGAAGCCCCAAAAAATTTCAGAGTTATAGAAAGTCTGACCTATTTTCAAAGTTTGAGACCTCACTTTTCCATTGTTGAAATAAGCCCTGTATGAAATTTGGCATCAGCAGAAATTGCTCAGATGGATTATTTTCATTTGTCCCAAGCCATATTACATTTGTCCAAATGTTAAAGGCTGCCAGCGCCTACAGATTCCCACAAAGCTTATTAAACACCTCCCAGTGCTCAACTTCGGGGCTGGCAGTCAGAATATAAATGAGAAAAGTTGCTGCATAAATGCTGAGGGGTAAAACCACTTGTGTTTGATAACCTTGTGGAAGCCACTTGACCCGTTTCCTCCAGCACTCGCCATCCCAAGCACCAATCCACTGGAGTGAACAGAGAGAGGCCAGTGGAGCCTCTGTGAAAGCAATCAATAAACTTCCATCTCCTCCAGGAGCACCAGACATTTACATAATTGTCCCTCCTTCCTTCTCTGTGTGGGAGCTGCTCTCTTTTCCTAAAGGTTAAGGCTCAGGGCAGATGTCTCCATGCTGCTGCTGTTATTAGCGTGCTTTGGCCATCTCATTCCTTAGTGGCTTTTATTGTGCTCATCTGTTCAGCAAGACTGGGTTTTCCAAGGCTCATTTGCTGGTTAATTGCATTCTCAGATCCTCTAAGATGTCTGTAGCACCTGCTCTCCACTTCACAGACTCTTTTGATCTCTCTAGAAATATCCAACTTTGATTATGTGAAAATCTTTCCCAACCGTACGACGTGCCTGGAAAGCAAGTTACAAACTGCCATTGTGACTATTGTGACCTGTGTTAGGATTGAAAAAATAATTCTCTGATAAAAAAGCCTGAAATGAAAAGTGCTCCTATTTGCTATTCTGTTTGTGTGCCTCTCTGCTGGCTCTGGTTTTCCTTGCCTTACCGAACACTTAGGGAAAACAGAGCATATAGTGAAATATAGGTTGCAGTGCTGTGACATGCAATTCAATAGCTCTGAAAGTGTCCAGGGTAGACCAAATTACCACCTGCTGGCAGGGATTTTTCACTTGCAAATGTGCTGAAAACTTGTTTACCTGAAACCTCTCCATTTGTTTCTATCAGGATGCATTTGCAAATGTGAAATGGGTGGTTTCAGACCTAATTGTCTGTTCTGTTTGTACAGAGATCCTTCGGTGGCAACAAAGGTTTGCTTTGTGTACCTGAAAGAGATTGCAACCATTATTGGGGTCTGGTTTGACATTGGTTTCAGAGGAGGAGAAATGTGGAATGCAACATCTCCTTTGTTACTGACTGCATGATTAAGTTATTTAATTGATGTCTGTTATCAGATTTCACATTTTTCTACCAACTTTATGAGGCTGTTTTGGGATTTGCTTGATGAAGTGCTTTGAATGTGTACAGTACTGCCTTTTTTTTTTGTTTTACAATGCATTTAAAATGGGATCTCCCACACATTTTTCTCTTAATGTGTACTGCTGCACATTTTCAGTTGAAATTTTTCATGAGTTTCCCTCCACAGGTGTTTGCAAAGTTTTAGCCAAGGCAGCACAGCTGTTTCTAAAGCTTAGAAAAACTGTTGTGCATCTGAAAATATTCTGATAATCTAGGTGGTTAACACAGAATTATTTAAGTTCCTCAGCTAGTCTAGTTGCTCCAATAACTTTAACTCAGCCTTTGGGAGGATTTGGCCTTATGGAAGAATTAGACATGAGGACATTAAATTCTAATATCACCATAGAGATTATCAGATATTATGAAGTAAACAGAAAGTGGGATGTGTATTCTCAAATAGAAGAAATTAAGGCTAAGGTGAATTCTAGCACTTTCTGGCTTCTCAGTCTTGATTTTATGAACTTAATATTTACACGAGTCTGTAGCTGAGGCCCTTCTGTGTTTACCACAGATGTTTTGTAGAGGATATTTGTGAATTTGCAGTTTTTGGCCTGTTTCTCATCCTCAATATCCCACTGTACTCTATACAGCTGTTACAGAATGAGAAGTAGGGATGATGTGTTGGAGAAAACAGTGAGAGGAGTAACAAGTGAATTCAGCAAAAGTGACTCCTGCAGGAGCTTTAAAAGGCTGAAGGTGAATGCTTTCCTTTGAAAAATGAAGGTCAAACTGCCTGTGCCACCACTAATTCAGTGGCTGCTCTGTGGGATGACAGATCTCTGCTCCTGCTGAGGTGCAGGGCTGAAGGAAAAGCTTAGACACAACACTGCTCCCCTCAAATTCAGCTGGAAACCCAAAGGTTCTGTGCTCAAGGCTTCCAGAGTGCCCCCAAAGCACTGAGCACTAAGATTTGTACCCAATGCTACTGGATTTTCTACCCTCCTCAAAGCTGACAGCTAATTTTGATCATTTAGTGATAATTCAAGGTCTGCTGAACAAGCCCTTCAAGATGACTTGTGAAAACCTTGCAAATTTACTGAGGCTTGTGCTGCAGAGCAAACTTTTAAAATAAATAAATAAATAACCCCCACCAGATGCCACTGAGGCACCAAGTGCCAGAAAATGTAAACTGGTCTGAGCCTGAAATTCATTAAGACTGCAGTGCCTCTGAGCCAGCGTGCAGAGGGCGATTGCTTTCCATGGCCCTTCTGCTGCAAACAGATTTGGACAAGCCTCACTTCAGACTCCTGTGGATACTCTCCCATTTTGATGTTGGTATTTGTGTATTTGAAATTGGGAACATTCCTAATGCACACTGATTCAGCCTGAGAAGGCTGGATAATCCAGTGACTGCAGGGAAGAGGATGAGAGAAAGTTATTTAGATCCTACTGGCTTTTATTTTTCTTTCTTTTCTTCCTGTCTTTTAGAAATAATTATATAGACAGAGAGATGTTATGATGTGTAAAAAAACCCATAAAATTCAGCACTGTCTTCTGGCTACAGCACTTCACCAACTTTGGGCAATTTTATCTTCCAGGTCAGGTTTCAAACAAACCTATTTCATAGGCAATAGGTAAAAAAAATACATTTGTTTGTGGCAGTAGGGGAGCTCTGAAATTCAGGAGTCTGTGTGAAAGAATTCTGTTGTAGGGTATATTCTCTGAGGGGATGAAGTAATAATTAATTGCAAGTAATCTGTCATATTTAGTGTTTCTTAATCATGAGCAGACCCTGACTCACCCACAATAAAAGAAATTGTTTCATTATTGAAGTATAAATTTTCATTGGAGACTGGGGTGCTTTGTATTAGACACAGGTTTGACAGAAAGACACAAATAGAGGTTTAATCAAAAGATTTTTAATGTTGAAAAAATGAGGAGAGATTTCATGAAACCACTCAGCTCCTGTGGGAAGGAAGGGGTCAATAACATTGAGAACCTGCTGCACCTTTCCTTGTGTAGTGGAGAAAAAAATTAGTCTTTTAGAATGGATGTGTTAACCCTACTTGTCCTTTTCCCACCCCTGCATCCAAAAATAAGTTGCTTGCTTGGATTCCAAGGTAATCCAGAAAATGGTGCAAGGATGGACTTGGCAGGGGTTTCATTGACCCTCCCAGCCACCTCTGCCTCCCTCACCAAGTCCTCTCTGCCTGTGTTTGTGTTTACACTCATGCTCAAAAGCAACAAAACCACCCCTTTAAGATCAGCTGTACAGGTTGTAAAAGTCTTTCAAAATCTGGTAAGGATGAAACTAAAAATATCAGCATTTTCTTTGTCTTTTTCTCCTTGCTTCTTGTTCTGATTATGATGCCAGAAAGAGCTTTTGTCTCAACTTTCATTGATGTGAAGCAAAGACAATTTGCTCTCAGAACACACCCAAAAGCCTGGGTTGTTTTCCTCTCAGTATGTGATAGGTTTATTGAGCAAATCTGCTTTGATAGGCAGATCAGGTTGGGAAGGGGAGTGGTGTTTTCAGACTGTGAAGGGTTCCATCTGGGAGTTTAACTCCAATGGCGCTGCACTGGAAGGATTTGTCACTAAATATAGGACTTCTTGTGGAAAGTATTGCACTATTAATTTATAACTTCAACTCTGAACAGCTTTTAAAATCTCAGATACTTCAAACCGTGTTTTACGCTTTAAAAACACGGTGGTGCACATCATATTGGAAGGAAAAAGACACTCAAATATTCCATAGTGCTCTGAAAGTGTGGATTTGGTGAGCAGCCTGCAATCAAGACCAAACTCATTCTCAAATGAAGCAGCTGGTCATCAAACATATTAGATGTCCAGACTAGACACTTCTAATAATAACTGAAGCAAGCCTGGACACTTTTACTGCTGGCTTTGCACTGGGATATTTTCTCTGGGAACCCACTTTACTGCCCTCAGTGCTTTGTCCTGCCCCTCCCCACCCTGGCACATTTGTAGGCCCTCCTTATGGCTCCTTGGAGGGGCACTTTGTCAGAGATGCAAATATGAAGATGGTTTGAAGATGCAGGATGCAGGTAGGTGTGATTAGTAGGGCAATAAAACGTTCCCAGAGGGGATGTGCTGATGCAGCACTGGCACCTGCTGCGTTTTTCCTTGGGAAAGAGAAGGCAATTGCCCTCCACTGCCATTGGATTTCTGCACTGTGCTGGGATTACAGAACAAAATGTGTTGCCCCAAGCTCAGGAGCTTCTCCATATCTGCGTTTTGATCCTTGCAAAGCTATTAATATTTATAAGATTTGAGGTTATGTCACACTGATCATGAGGTCTCCCACAACACAGAGGGTGGTTGGCAGGGATTCCCTGGTTGGAACAAGTCCAGTCTGAATGAAAGGGGGCTGTGACCCAGCAGTATTTTCTGGCTCGGTCAATCTCTCCTGAGGTTAAAGATGCAAGATAAGGCAGTGTAGCAGCACTTCTGCTGTTCTGATTGCTCTCCTGTCCTACATCCCTTTATAAAACTGCACTTTCTGTTAAAGTGATACCCTCCATGAAAAAAAGGTGATTTAGCACCTGTATAAATTCAGAAGAAGAACAATCGTGTTGGCTTTTTGCAGCTTTGTTTTGCGATAAAGCAAATCTTGATAGATATGTTTGAACAGAATTCCATTTCTTTAAAGAAATGTTGAAATGATCTTGTATTGATTTCTGTGATTGCAGAAGGTGTATGCAGTGCTGTAGCTATTCATTTGTTACTGAACAGATTGGAGGCTCTGGCTTTTGGAAGGTTGAAAGTTATCCTGCAAGGCAGATGAAGCCA
Organism: Monarcha castaneiventris obscurior; assembly: GCA_026261815.1. Taxonomy (NCBI): domain Eukaryota; kingdom Metazoa; phylum Chordata; class Aves; order Passeriformes; family Monarchidae; genus Monarcha; species Monarcha castaneiventris. Next base: position 1,550,588 of record JAMPIT010000583.1, read on the forward strand.
TTCCTGTGAAATAAGTAGATGCTGGGATCAAAGCAGTGGACAAAGATATAAGCTGAGGAGAAAGGCATCTATTATTTGGGGCATAGGCACAGATAGAGACCCTGCTGTCACAAATCCCACAGGGGCACCTGCACAGAGCCACATCCTAACGCAGGGCTTGGACAGCTCAAAGCAGACAAAATCAGCAGCTCCTAAAAAGCATGCAAAGGAAGGATTATGCAGTTTGGGGGATGCAACTGCTGCCCAGAGAGATTAAGTGATTTCACCATGATTTACACAAAGGAATTTTAAGGAGAAAGTTTTAATCTACATCTCCCACAACTTTAGTTTTGAGTGTAATGTCCTTGAGGAGCTGTTCTACCAGGTAATATTTGCTTTAGAAATGAAAATGTATCATTAAAATTGTGACATTAATTATATGTGGGTTTTTATCTCTTTTTGTAAACGTGTTATTTTATGAGAAAAACTTTCTAAGTAGGGAAGAAGAAATCTGTGCTATTCTCCTCCTTATTATGAAATCACAGAATTGTTTGTGTTGGAATGGACCTTAAAAGTCATCTCACTCCAACTATGGAATGGGATTCCAACAGAGGGACACCTTCCTCTATCCCAGGCTGCTCCAAGCCCCAGTGTCCAACCTGGCCTTGGGCACTGCCAGGGATCCAGGGGCAGCCACAGCTTCTCTGGGCACCCTGTGCCAGGGCCTGCCCACCCTCCCAGGGAACAATTCCTGCCCAATATCCCATCCAGCCCTGCCCTCTGGCACTGGGAAGCCATTCCCCGGCTCCTGGCCCTCCAGCCCTTGGCAATTGTCTCTCTCCATCTTTCCTGCAGCTCCTTCAGGCCCTGCAAGGCCACACTGAGGTCACCCCAGAGCTTCTCCTGCCCAGGCTGAACAATGCCAGCTCTCGCAGCCTTTCCTGCCAGCAGAGCTGCTCCATCCCTCTGCTCATGCTGGTGCCTCCTCTGGGCTCTGTGCAGCAGCTCCAGCTCCTCCCTGTGCTGGCCCCAGGGCTGGGGCAGCTCTGCAGGGTCTCAGCTGAGGGGGCAGAGGGGCAGAATCCCCCCTCCCCTGCTGCCCACGCTGGGGCTCAGCCCAGGGCAGGGGGGTTTGGGGTCCCAGTGCTCAGGGCCGGGGCATGTTGAGTTTTTTGGTTTTATTGATGAGGCAACTCCTACTAAAGGCTGTGCTGTCCCAGCCCCAAAACTGTGACTGATGTTGAATGAAAATAATACTGAATTTCCTCAAAAGCCACATCCTGAATCTCAGTATCCATCTCTGACACTGTGGCTCCAGCTCTTCACCCCGTGTCAGGGAGACTGCAGCTTTGGTACTTGTGTCTGGAGGCCAAAAGCATTGAGTGCTATTTTAAATTGTGAACAGACATCTGATTGCAGCTCCTGCTGCCCATTTTGTGCTAGTGAAACCTGAAAATAACTGAAAATGTTTTCTTAAAAGAACCTGAGAGTTCCAATGCACTTGGTAGCTGAGGAAGGAGTTCAAAATACTCCCCCTAATCCAGAAATGACTCCTGAATTCCTCAAATTCACAAGGACTACATTCATTTAAAAAAAAAAGTGAGTTTTGAGATGGATCCCTATTTCAGTCATTTTTAATTTAAACATTTCATTAGGCTTCTTCCCTGTGATCCCTCCAGACTCTCACTGGTAATTCAAGTGAGAAGGAAGATGATTGACACATACTTGAAAAAATATAGCAACTGTTCTTTACCCATCACCTAATGCTGAAACAACAGCACAGCTGCGGTACAGTGCTTCCATGAGGAGGTGATCTATTAAAAATCTGTCAATATCTTTATCTCCAAGCAAAACTGAAGCCCACGTACACGAAATAACCTTCCCAAGATCACCCTACACAGCATTGAGGAGAAAATAGAAGAAGTCATTCAAATCTATTCTCTCTTCCTGTCCCATTGGATACCCTGGGTAATTGCATCTGGTTTTGCCCTCTCTAAATTAACTATTTCGTCACAACAATTTATCAGACCTGGTCTTCACGGTGTGTTTTAGAATGGAAAAAAAGGTGCAAACTCTTGCAATAGCCCAGCACAATCTTTCTGAAAGTGCTGATGCTGATGGGCACAGACAGGTATGAAATGAACCTGTTAACTCTGAATTCATGTGCCCACTAGGGGACACTGGGACATTACACTTTTGTTCAAATGAAAGATATTTCAAAAGCAATGAAGATGGAAAATCCTCTTGCTCTAAAATACAATAAAAATTATGCACATCTAATTTCTAATCTGTGCGGGTGATGTGCAATGTGTTTTAAAACGTCTGGTCAGTGGCAAGTTCCTGGGCAGAAATGCCAAATCTGAGGAGTTCAAACTGGTCCATGATATTACAGGTTTTGAATTGCAAAGGTAATGGATCATTTTTTTGGCATTTCCCACTCATTAAAAATGGTGTCAGAATGATGGATTAATCTGTGGGCATTTTCTGTCCTTGCTATAATCTTTGTCAAAGGAATGAGGTATTGTAATTATAATGCCTTTTGTATCATATGAATTATGAGGGCAGGCTTCAGAACTCTGACTTCCTTAAAAGTAGCTTTTTTCCATGGTGATTAGATAACCTGGTATTTTACCCCCTTTTCAAGTGAGCAACAGCAAATAAAAACATTTGAGTAAAGGCAGCAGCTGAGTTTAGAATGATAAACTAATATAGAGGAGAGTAGGTTAATGGTGTGTAGTCTATGTAGAAAAGCCTTATGTACTTTCCATTAGTATTTTACATTTCACAGATAGGTGGTTGCTGTCTTTTCCCCTTGTTGACTTTCCTAGGAGTGAGCCTGTAATTTATGTAGCCAGGCTGTGAATTGAGCTGTGTCTTAAAGCAGGGAGGGAGGAGCCCTCCTGTGTCTCAGGGAGTTTCTGTTGCATTATTTCACTCCCTTCCTCGGCAGGTCCTAAACATGGGGCTGGAGGTAGGAATGTTTTCCCCACACGAGGCACAACTGATGATAAGGCCTACATTATTATGTCAGCCTGGGTTTAAGTTTACTTTCTGCAAAATATTGTGACAAATTCAGAGGAAAAAACCTCAGAATTCTGAGCAACGGTGACAGAAAGGATGGAGAAAATCAGGTACGGATTTACAAGAATCTTCATTTCAGCGCTTTGCACCTTTCACCCTTTCAAAACATATTTCCAGCTTTCTTATTTTAGCCCAGCTTTGTTTCCCTTTGTTTCTCCTCTACCATCCCAGACATTGCTCTTTCCTTGGGATGTCTGGCAATTTTTAACAATTCCGTATCTGTTGAGCTCAGCTGATCCATCAGTGCCATTATTTGTAACCAGTGCCTGACCAGAAGCCTGAGACAGTCATTTGAAGCTCTGAGCACACCTCCTTTGTAAAATGAAGAATTTGGTGCTGCTTTCAGTTTTAAAAATTATATATTGTAGTCTAACTCATATCCCTTGCTCCTGAAGGGAGCGATACCTCCTCATTGGTTTATATCTTTAAGAAAGCCTCAGGAAGTGGCCAAAATGCAGACAAAAATTCAGGTGATTCTCTTATCTTTCTGCTTGTCATGTGTTTCTTAGTCTTTTGAGGGCTGTAATTAAGATTTAAGGAGTAATTAAGACTTAAGGACCCATATGCCTGTTACTCTGCAGGTGGCTGTGGTGAAAGAGGGGAGCAGCTGAGATTAGTGGTGAAATTGGCTGTGATATTTCCTGCAAGCCTAAAACATCCCAGGTTGGATGTTTGGGATGGACCTTGAAAGATCGTTGTGTTCAGACTTCCATGGGAAAAGGAGTTTATCTATCCCACCCTCCCATCACGTCTTTAAAACCTCCAGTGATGGGGACTCTGCTACGTCCCTGGGGAGGGTGTTCCAGGGAATGGTTGTTTCACTCTAAAAATTTCCTTTTTACATCAAGATGAAAGTTAAGACATCTTTTCCATAAGTTAAGGAACATGTTTCCTATTTTTACACTATTTTTGAAGCTGCATAAAATCACAGGGAAATGCAGAAACCATCCTGAGTCACAGCATTTGCTCAGTGGTTTTTGCTTTATATTCATAAGCAGAGTATTATTTATACACTCATTTTCTGAACTATGGCTTTCGTGAATTTTCTGGAAGTTGAAAAAAAAATGAGTTTACGTGTGATACCTTTTAGGGATTATTCTCTTTCTAATGATACCATTTGGAAAATGTTGTTTAAAAAAAATGCTCTGCTCAGCATCCAATCACTCAAATTATTCAGCAGCATTGTTTAAAAATAGAAGCGGTGAATTAAATATTTGTCCAATTGGAAGTCAGTGACACAGCTGAACAAAGTCAGAATTCTGTCACTTGTATTTTTAAAAGAAAGTTCTGATAAAGATATGAACTTGAGTGTTGCAAGAAAAGAAGCATTCAAGAGAAAGATCCCTTTATCTTGACATAAAATCTAAAGGGAGGTTATATTAAGGAAAATTGGTGTGTCTGTGAGTAGACCCCAAGCACTCACATCACATATTCATGAAAGTCTGAAAACCTCTTATTAAATGCTGCTCTGTTTCTGTCTTAGTCACAGGAGTTGAAGCTTTATCTTTGTTTTTCATTTCTTATGTCAGTTCTGGGTACCTCTGTCTTTCAACAGCCTGACTTGTGTTTTAAATCTGGGATACACCTGACTGACCTCAGTCCTTGGTGCTGCAGGAAATTCATCTTGTCCTTCCAGAGGGAGCTGCAGGAAAGATGGAGAGAGACAATTGCCAAGGGCTGGAGGGCCAGGAGCCAGGGAATGGCTTCCCAGTGCCAGAGGGCAGGGCTGGATGGGATATTGGGCAGGAATTGTTCCCTGGGAGGGTGGGCAGGCCCTGGCACAGGGTGCCCAGAGAAGCTGTGGCTGCCCCTGGATCCCTGGCAGTGCCCAAGGCCAGGTTGGACATTGAGGCTTGGAGCAGCCTGGGACAGTGGAAGGTGTCCCTGCCATGGCAGGGGTGGCACTGGGTGGGCTTTAAGGTCCTTTCCAACACAAATCATTCCATGGTTCTGTGATTAAATTAATTTGAAACAGCTCATGCCACTTTATACATTTTGACCGCACAAAGTGTTTCTAAAGAGTCTTTTCAGTGTTTCATTTTTGGGTGAAATATCTTGAAATTGTTTCCTACTCTCTTTTTGCCTCATCTGTGGCTTCCATCTCCAAAAGAAGCACAGAGGATGAGGAAGCCCAGGCACTTTGCAGCTGGCAATAGGGAAAATGTCTCTGTTGTGGGAGTGGTTCAGCCCCAGAACAGATTGCCCAGGAAGCTGCTGTGTCCCCATCCATGGGGATTTTAAGAGCTTGATGGGACAAAGCCCTGAAGAGCCTGACCTGAATTTAGGGTTAGTCTTGTTTTGAGCAAGAGGTTGGACTACAGACATCATGAGGCCACTTTCAACTTATTTTTTTCTTTGACTGACCTAATTTCTTCTGTGATTGAGTGATATTTTTTCTGAGTTGAATGTGGCTACACAGACTTTTCAGATGTTATTTATTCTTTCATGTTCTCCTAATTGGGAGCTTTAATTAATACACAAAGAGATGTCAATATAGACATAGTTTGGTACCAAAAAAAAAAAAAAAGGAAGGTGGCAGAGAGGTGTGTTTTGAAATATGAGAAATAAGGAAATACAAGCAACTCAGGAAAGGCCCTGTGTCTCCTAAATTAAAACTCAAGAAAACAGGAGAGACCTTGATGTTGAGAATAGCCACATGTGTGGTCTTTGAGCCTTTAGTACATTAATGTCTGAGTTTCAAAACCTTGAGGAATAATAACAGTTGTTTTTATAAGCAAAGATCCTTAGTTTTAAGAAAATATGGAAATTTTTAGCATCCAATGATTTTATCAGTGGCAAAAATGAACTTGACAGCTGAAGTACTCCATGCATGTCTTGTAGATTATAATAAACACATCTAAAAATTAGAAAAATTAGATTATTTCCAATTTCAACTATAAACATCACTCAGCAAAACAAAATGAGAGAGAGTTTGCTGTCACTTCATTTGTCCTGGTGTCTCAACATCTCACTGGCCAGTAATGAACTTTGGGTTTCTCTCAAATGCTTCATGTGAATGTGTGGGAGCGCTTTATAATAGTGCTAAACAGGTAAATGCAGTTTATTCAAACACCAACATGCACTGGGTTAAGGCTCTGGCACATCATAATTAAGTAATTTTAGTGACTTTGAAGCACCAAACAGGTCTAGCTTCAAGTACAGGATTGCCTTACTCCAGTTGGGTGATCTCAGGCCATTCCACCAGTAGCAAAACTTGCTGGTTTCTCTGGGTTTGAGCACTTTGTATACCCTAAAAAGCAGTAATGGACTTTTGTGACCAAGTTTTAACCATAGGAATGAACTGAAGTAGAGCCCCACATACTTAATCGGTATCAATAATTTTTATTTATGTAAGGATGACAAAATCTGGCTTTCCCAAATTATAACAGCATATTTTTCCAGTGTGGCATTTTCATTAAAAATTAAATGGGATATAAAAATGTCTCCAATGTATTTGATGCTGTTCTGGAATACAAAGGACAGCATATTACAAAACAAAGACTTCTAAAGTATTTCACATTTTATGGGGGGAAAAATAAATAGCGTAAAACACTGTAAAAGATGAGCTAAACTCCCATCCTGTGAAAGCATTGGTGTACACAGAAGATACAGAAAATATTAGGAGAGCTTGATTTAATGCACTCTATTAATTACCATTAATTATTTAAAATGTTATAAAACTTCCCCATGAGCCCCCACTGAGATGCCATCATGTCAAGCAAGCAATTAAAATACAATACAGTTAACCATAAAATAGAAAGCAAAAGGAAATAAAATATTAAAAAGCTAAACAAAGTGGTGGTGTTAACAAATCCTTAGCACTTACCAAAATTCTCAATTGCCTGAAACTGAACCAATTCCAATTGCATCAAATGATTTGTATTTCAACTCTTAAAGTCTTACCTTCTCCAAAAATCTTATATCATAAACTCTTTTTTTTTTTTTTTTAAGATACCATTATGATCCTTGCTATTGGTACTGACTTATTTATGTCAGGAAGAGAAAGCAATCATCAAAGAAACAGCAATCTGTAAAGAACACTGAATAAGATGGGCTTTTGTTGATTCAAGAAAACCTTCTGGGAAGCAGAGAGAGGTGACTGTTAATTACAAAAGAGTTTTTTTTAAAGAGTAATGGCATGATAAAGATCAATATGAATTCACTGCTATGAAACTGATTTGGGCATCAGCAAATTAAAACACAACTAATTAGACCAGAGTCTGCCAGGACTAAGTTAGGCATGACACTATGAACAAGATAGTTATGAGAAAAGCCTTTTGTAATGTGATTATCTGTAGAATTTTCCTTCCCTCTGCCACTGTAGCAAGAGCCACCATTTGCATGCTAAAATGCAGAGAACTGTTGACTCGTTTTTTTTACTGGAATTACATCAGTAGAAGTCTGCAAGCCTGAAATTCCCCTCACATTTTACACCTACACCCCGTGCCTGCCTTTGATTGCAGTGATAAATGCTGAGGCCTGGAATTTGGACTTTTCCAGAATATCCTCAATCTATGATATTATGTATTTGCCAATTATATCAGTCTAAACTAAGCCTGGCTTCTTTGACCCTCATCCCCTCACAGGACCAGTGTGATAAACTTTCTTAAAACACATCTCACAGATGGGGACTGCTAGAGGGAAATGATCCAGTGAAATACATTCCTTTTTAATAACCTACCTTCCCCTGTAATTAAAGGCAATTCCAAAATGCAACAGTTTAATGCAAGACAAATGCTGCCTCTCCACTCAGTTGTTAAGCATAAAAAACCCCACAACCATCTGTCACTTATGATTATTAGACATGTCAACGTGCTTTGTGCTGCACTTCTTTGAAGTACTGTAGGTTATGGATGTCAGTTTCTGTCGTGTCACCCCTTACAGACTCAATACATACATTTTCATGTCAGCAGGAGGCTGCTTGCTTTAATGGGTCCCCTACAACTGGGAAAAACACAACTCTGTCATCAAATGATCACTGCCTGACTGAAGCAAGAGCTCAAACTCCAGAAATTTGCTAACAGATACCATTCCAGTAAATTTGTCTGGTTTGCCTGGTTGGGTGGTTGGAATATTTGGGGGGCCCACTTGGGGAGTTTGGTTATCATTGGAAGTGATTTGGAAGAGTGTAAACTTGTGCATTTTTCCACCTACAGAAATGTCTGTCAAATCCTGTCTCAGAAACATTCCAACGTTTACAGAATGATGGGTAGAGCAGGGAAAAGCTCTGACACGTGAGACTCACCTAGGAAATGATTTCTGCTAAGCTTTAGTTCTGATCTTGGTTCTCCCACTTCCCAGACTACCCCTGCTGGGGTTGCCCATTGCATCCTTCCAGATTTATTGATTTAGAAGCCTCAGGGATTGTGCTCTTCCCATTGTTCAGGTTCTGTTCACTGCAGTTAAGACCTTGCCCCTGGATTTTCTGCAGTACCAAAACACTGCCTTTCCTCCTCCCAAGGCACAGTCCTGAAGAAATAACCAGAGAAAACATCTGAATGTTTTCCTTAAGAAAAGATTGAGAATTCAGGATCTCAGCAGATCAAAATTCAGAACCCAGGCAGGCCCAACCCTTCTGTTTCATGGCTGAGGGTTATTGTTTGGGAATCCAGTAATCCTTATGTTTGGAACAGCTGGGATAGGCACTTATTGCCAAGTGTTATCAGGGCCTGACGTGGCTTTTTTTGAACATCACAGCATGGCTGTGCTTTGAAAAAACCTTCTGAAAAAATATTGCCTTCAGTGCTGCAAAGACTTTGATTTTATATACAATTGTATCCTTGTAATAGTGATGTTTCCGTGAAATTAAATGAGAACTGTTTACAGAATCCAGTCTATTAAAGACACAGTGTCCATAACAGATACAGGATTTTGGTACAAGAAAAGATAGGTATTTAGATAGGAAAAATACACTTTTTGTTTGGTTTTATTCTAAAACTCCTAAGGTATGTTTTATATAAATATATATATGATAGTTCTGTTTATTTCTGTCATTCTCTTGTTCCTCTGCATTCTTATACGAGTATTTACATGAAGCTTGTGGACAAAATAGCAAGGAACAAAAAATCCAATATTTCCAGCTACTCCATAAACAGTTTTTACTGAGTGTAGAACTTATTTCTGTCAAAATAAATTAGATTGCACTCTACATTTACAAGAGATTTTTTTTCAATTGAAAGATAGATTTAATGGAGCTGTTATTTCTCAAGCACACATATGTTGTATCCCAAGCATATATAGGCTTTTAAGACAAAGCTCTTTTTTTCTTTAAAGATGGAACACAATTTCAATAGCAAGTAATTGAGTATTTCTACACCTAATCCTTCACTAGCTGAAAATGCAAGGATTTGTTCCCTTCAAGCACTTCTTACCTTTGTTTGAGGATGTTCTTTTTTTATTGTTATTACTATGAGTTGAATATCATAATTTTAAAGCAGGTGCATTAAGGTAATGGAAAACTAATTTGGTGCCTATTAAGTCAGGTGTAATTATGTTAAAATATAATGGTAACGAACTTTGATCATTCAGGAAAGTCAGAAAATTAGTATAACACATCCAAAATGATGAGTAAAATTTGAGTAGAATTCTAAGAGAAGGGTAAGTACTGCTTGTTTCATCATAAGCATTATGGTTACCTGTTAACAGAATCCTGAAGAATTTCTGCAACACATAATCAAATATAAAATCTGACTCTAGAAATCCACTGAGAACCCTGAGACATTGTTTGAGAATTAAAAGAATTAATTTAAGGAATGGGATGTATCTTCTATACATTCTTCTTTTCACTAAAGTCAATATTTTGTACCAGTTCATGTAGTAGGGATAGTTTTTGCATTATCAATAGAATTCAGAGATCTGTTTGGACTTAAAATGTTCCAATTTCTTTGCACTGCAGCCAATGAATTCCTGGATTTTCCTGTCCCACAAGATGGTTGAGGCAGGGAGTATCAACAGGTTTAATGTAGGGTTAGACAAATCTGTGGAGGACATCTTCACAAATCCTAAAGAAGGAGGGCAGAGAGGTACCTTCTCCCTACTCCAATGCCTGTAAGGGGACAAAAACCAACTTATTGAAGAAAATATCTAAGCTTTTCTGATTTCCAGAAATAGCTTTTACTGCTGCTGGAGGCAGAGCACTGGGCTGGACTGCTGGGCTGGCTCTGCACTGCATCTCTGCCAAGTGGTAGAGTGAGATAACAAAATGCTCCTCTATACCCTAAGAACAGAACAGGGGGTTGTGAGATTTTACCCTCCTGCTTTGGCTTCAGCCAGCACAGGCCAGAAGATATCACAAGGAAAGAACACAGTCATTAAGGGGTGATATTTTTAATCCTGTGACTGAAGGATCTAAAATCTGAGAGGTCTGAACTGCAGTTGTGAAGTGTCTGTGGAGCTTTAGAGGCTGCAAATACCTCAGTGCCTGGGAGACTGATCAACAGCTGGTCCCCTGTGGAGGTCCTTTAGCAAGTAGAGAGAAACTGTCTGATAATGGGTACCTTTCCCACTGGCCTTGTTTTGTAGTGTTAAAGGCCCTGGGCACTGCCTAGGAACTGTATGGATTTAATGTAGCCCCCAAGGTCACACTGCAGAGAGGACACGTAAGGATTTGGGTCTCAGATAGCACATGAAGCACTCTGGATACTGCAGCTGGAGTATGTCTGATGTCACAGGTGGAGCAATGTGTCCTTTTAATTTTGGAAACTGCTGCAGTATGGGTCTCTAAGTGTTTATTACCACGGCAGCAATGATGCTGGGGTGGGATGAGGGGGTACGTGCACACAGCCATGTGCTCTCTAAGCAGGGGCAGGAAAGCTTCCATGCACACACTCCTCTCCTTCAGCACAGGGCTGGCAAGATTCCTCGCTCTAGCTATAGAAATATTTCCAGCAGGTGCCTGCCTAATCTTTTCTTAGAGGTTTCTATGAATCTGGGCTTCATAATCTGCCAGTCCATTCCCCTGTATCACTGCTCCTTCTGCTCAAAACCTTTATTTCCTGCTCTCTTGGCATTTGGCTCAAGTGCTCCTTATTCTTCTGGAGAGTTTTTCTTAACCCCCAGCAAGTGGTGGGAAAAGCAGGGGGTGGCACCATCCTGCCACTGACCTGTTCTAATGCACGTGTAAGGAGCACTGGAATTTTAGAAAGGTGTGCCTTGAGACAAGGTTTTGCAGCCTCTCGAGAGGCCTTGTGGAGAAATCAGTCAAGAGGATGTGCTCACAGCATTCTGCCTAAGCTTGCTTGCCCTGATGTATGAGAGAATTTTTCCAGATGTGAGGATAGTAGGATGGGATGGGATGGGATGGGATGGGATGGCATAGGATAGGATAGGATAGGATAGGATAGGATAGGATAGGATAGGATAGGATAGGATAGGATAGGATAGGATAGGATAGGATAGGATAGGATAGGGGATGGGATAGGATAGGATAGGATAGGATAGGGGATAGGATAGGATAGGATAGGATAGGATAGGATAGGATAGGATAGGATAGGATAGGATAGGATAGGATAGGATAGGGGATAGGATAGGATAGGATAGGATAGGATAGGATAGGATAGGATAGGATAGGATAGGATAGGATAGGATAGGATAGGATAGGATAGGATAGGATAGGATAGGATAGGATAGGACAGGACAAATAGACTGTTTCATTTGGAAAGGATGTACAAGGATCATCCAGTCCCAGTGCCCAACCAGTTCAGGGCTGACCAAGTTAAAACATGTTTTTAATGGCATTGTCCAAATGTCTTTGAAACCCTGGCAGACCTGGGGCATCAACCTAGGAACCCTCTAGGAAGCCATTCCTGGGCTTGACCACCCTCTGGGTAAAGAAATGCTTCCTAGTCTCCAGTGTAAGCCTCTCCTGGTGCATGTTTGAGATTCCATGTGTCCTATCAGTGGATCCCGTGAGGAGAGCTCAGTGCTCCCCTCCCCATGTCCCCCTGCAAGGAGCAGTGAGGGCACCCCCTCCTCAGCCTCCTTTTCCCCAGACTAGGCAAGCTCAGAGTCCTTGGCCACTCCTCACAGGAACTCATGTTCTTGCAAGATTTGTAAATGCTTAAAGAATTTCTGGAAAACTAAAAAGTCCAGAATATTTCAGAATTCAAGACATGAAATGTTTCTGATATATCTAAGCAGCAGCATGATGTGGAAATCAGAGAAAATTAGTTGCATACTTTAGTTAATTTTCCATGAGAATAGGGAGGAAAGGATCCCACTTGTACTAAGACCAAATTAGAAGCATGGATCTGTAGGTTTTTTTACTGGTCCCTTTAAACTTTCACTATTTTTCGTTAATGAATATGGGAATTTCCCTGATTGATCACTAATTACAAATGAACTACACTGTGAGATTAGTGATAATATTTTTTGGACAAAGGAAATGGAATTCTCAAGGTTAGTTTTGTTCCAGTAAGCCAAACATTCCCTGGCACTCTGCAGCACCATTTGCATTTCAATGAGGTTGTGGCTCTGTGCCACTGGCTACCATACCTTGCCTTCAGTGTAGCCACCCTGAAAAAAGTCCCCGAAAAGAGAAAGAGCTCTCATTTTTTAGTCTTAAGCTTGGTTTCCTATGTGTATTTTTTTTAATTTTAAAAGCAAAATCAGCTTCTATAGTTCTATCTCTGATTTAAAGGGATGAATCCAACACATTTGAAAGCTTAGTTCCACACATTATGTGACACATATATTTTTAATACACTTAAGGAAGTCAGTGATGATATTGACAAATTCATTGAAAGCTCCACTCAGCTAAAATGAGAAAATAACCTGAATTTTCAGAAGCAGGAATCTTTCCAGCTTTGTACTTCAGGGGTGTCTTCAACCTGAATGTTTTAATTCTTTCTTTATTGGCAGGAGTAGCTGCTTTCTAGTGAATAAAAATGCTTCTGGATTTTTAAATCCATATATAAATAAACAAGCATGTCACATAATTATCTGTTCTAGTAGTACCTGGAATATTTCTCTTTTCCCATTTATTTATTGTATCCAGGTCTCTAAATAAGTTTTATACTAAAAATCAGCAGAGAATAACACTGTTAGTTCTAATGAGGGATAGACACAATGAATAATGCTTACTTATATTTCAATTTTTATGATTTGGTATCCTCAACTGGCCATGTAATGTAAAGTCATGTCTTCCAGAAATTTCTGGGTGTCTAAGAGGCCTTTTAGTTGATGACTTGCCTCACAGACAAATCTAAACACAAATTGGTGGAGTGGCCTCCCCATTTGTATGCAGTCTCTCTCCTTGCTGTCCTTTCTCCTGCAGAACTGAGATGTCTAAAGCCTGAATGCTTTCCTGTCCCCCAGTTCTGCACTGAGTAACGTGGCCCTGCTAAATCAGGAGCACTGATCTAGCTCAGAGCTAGGGAGACCTTTGGCAAAAACAATAGCAGCTAAGGGAATCATCTCTCTCCAAATTCTTGTCTTTTTGTGGAGCTGACGGAATATGAAATTTCATATTCTGTGCCTTTGGAATGACACTGTAGACTGGGAGTGGGGGTTGGCACCTGTCACCTAAAACAATAGGTAGGAACTAAATGCATTCAAATTGCCATTGTACAGATTAGGCAGTGTCAGAGACAATGCCATCATTCTATTGTTCCCACTAAGAGCACATGAAAGACAAATCCAGTGACACACTGTGCAGAGAGTTCTCAAAAGTGACTGGGAAGAGAAGGAGAGAATTAAGTGTCAGCATGTTTTAGTGCTGGTATCAAATGCTCTCCATCTCGGGCTCTGCCTGACGAGTGTTTAGTGAGTCCTGTTGTTGTATGTAAGTGTATTCTTTACTTTCCCTGCATTTTCCTTTCCTGATTGCTCCTGTATTGAATAAAGTTGCACTTTCATTGATGCAGTTCTTTCAGCAATGCCTTACTCACAGCCAGACCAGCTCTGGTTATGCCTTTGTTAGATCTCAAACTAAGCATGGCCACGTGAACCATCTTTTTAATGAGGAACCTTCCAAATGAACTTCTTGGTACAGCCATGTGGGTTAGTGGTGACTCAATAGCAGGAACTGAGGGGTACAAGTCAGAGCAGAACTTTTGTCACCTTAATTGCTCTGTGCTGCTAAAGAGAGTGACTTTCATATGAGAAGAAAAATCATTCTGTTTAGAATAATTTAAAAACAAACAAACAAACAAACCTGAGGCTTTTTGTGTGTGCAAATGCAGCATATTTATCACAGTTTGCAGTAGCTTGTTTGCTGGTTTGTTTTATGTTCCCTTCCTAATGTCATCAGAGTGCTCCTGGGGATAAACCTCAAACAGCAAACATCAAACTGACAATAGGCAGGATGAGTATTCCCAGACCTTGCATCATCTGAAACAACCACAATAAATATTTAAGAGCAGCCATAGCATCACACAAATGTTTGACCAAGAAGTGATGTCTCACACTGCATTTTAAATGTCAGAAAGTCAGGGACTGGTGAACAAGTGCATGGAGCAAATTGAACAGCAAAGAGCCTGGAAATGTCCCATTTCTGTACCAAGTGGCAACATGAGTTACTGTGACTGAAGCACAGATGAGCTCAGGGGACAGGAGCGGACTGTGATCATGGACATGGTGATTATAGAATCATGGAGTGGTTTGGGTTGGACAGAGCCTTAAAGCCCATCCAGTGCCACCCCTGCCATGGCAGGGACACCTTCCACTGTCCCAGGCTGCTCCAAGCCCCAATGTCCAGCCTGGCCTTGGGCACTGCCAGGGATCCAGGGGCAGCCACAGCTTCTCTGGGCACCCTGTGCCAGGGCCTGCCCACCCTCCCAGGGAAGGATCCCATCTAACCCTGCCCTCTGGCAGTGGGAAGTCATTCCCCTTTGTCTTGTCACTCCAGTTCCTGAGGAATTGTCCCTCTGCAGTAAGAACAGGATAGGACAGCAAGGCTCCAGTGGAAGTATCAAAACTGTGGCTTTTTTTAGGCTGCTTTTAATGAAACAACAACTAAAAGCTTCTCTGAGCAGTCATTCTCCCTTTCACTCTGTCTCCACATCCAAACATGTTCCTTCAAGTCTTTCCATGGTCTCATCTGTGTCCCAGGCCCTATGGAGTGGGATTGTGAAGCCTGGCAGAAGGAGGGAACACTGTGTGTTATGGATTCCCCATTTCAAGCTGCTCTGGAGACTTACAGGGAGTTTCATGCTGTTGTTGATGCTTCAGACCCATCTATTTTGTGTTGTTGTTTTTCTTTCTTTTGGCGGTCTGGGCAGTGCATGGTAATGGACATTTAAAGCACCCTGCCTCACTGATACTCTTGCAGAATCAATAAATCTTAGAAACTATGTTATTTAGTCTCTGGAGAAGCATTACAGGTATGAATGGTAAGAATATGGTGGTGATTCAGTACATTTGAGGAATGTATCCTATACTTCAGTGTGGGCTTTAAGGTAAGCTCTGAATTCTTTAAGTGGGGCTGGACATGGATCCAATCACTCACGAGGAGAAGGGAGAAGCTGAACCTCACCTATTAACTGCATGCAAAAGTTAGCAGTCCTCTTCAAATGAATTTTAGGCAGGACAGCTGCTTCTGGGATTTTAACCTCTTCAAGGAGATCATTTCAATTATAAAGTGAATATTCTATCACACTTTAAAGCTGTACTAATGTGTTTAAGTCTTTCTCAGTTTAAAGCTGTTGTCACAAGGGGTTTTGGAACTCGACTTTCTACTTTGGTGTGCTTGACTCAGATGCTACAGTGTCGATTGTAAAGATGCATCAAGGCCTGGTTGCAGGGACAGGTGAGCAAATTCTTGGCTACCATAAACCAGCACAGCTTTATTGAAGCCAACAGAACTACGTGGAACCTCCTATGAGCTGGAATTTCCTACTGTTCCAGTTTCCTGTGTGAATTTATCTTTTGGAACTTCTTCTTCATGTGCTTCTATTTTTATTTAAAAAGAAAGACCGTAGATACCATTGATATATCACCTTTGAGCCTTGTGAAATGAGTGTGGGTGTTAACAAGGAAATAGATAAATAATAAAAAAAAAAAAAAGGAGGTAAAGAGAAAACATGATTTTAATACCTTTCTAAGGTACAAATAAGAAAACCTCACAAATTTGCAGTAGACAGACTACAAGAAATCCTGAGGGATTCACACTAAACCTTGGAATGCTGCAGTGGATCTGTTCCTGCTGCAGCTGAGTGCTCTTCTGTCAGGGTGTTTGTCTGTTCCTGTATTAGTTATGCCAGAAAAGTCCTGGAACCAATGATGGACACTTCAGTGTTACCTGAGAACAGATGGCTCTGTTCTCTTGACACGATATTTAAGGAGCAGCTTGGTGATAGGTCTCAGAGTTTTACTGATGTAGATTTTTAGCCTTCAAGGATTCTCTGGCAGTCAAACAACAGCTGGAACAGTTTTGTGACTAAGCTTGGGTACACAGGATTCCTGGTAAAATGACGAATTTAGGATCCATTGGTGCATATCTTTAATGAGTTACTTTGGCAGTCGTGGTATGGCAATGTAAGAACAATTTCTGAGATGGAACAAGTGGTACAGAGGTCTACAGCTGTGTTATCCCACATGGGAGCGTTTCTGTAGTCACTGGTGGGTGTTGTACTAAACTCAGGCATTATGGGGCTGTTATTACATGAGACTCTCATTATCTAGTTATCAATAATAATACAAAGGCAGTCTGGAAGTTACTTTGCAAGCCAGTGTGGATTTGGCCCTGATAACTGAAATTATTATTGCCTAAATCACTTTTATAAGATTTAATTTATTGTACTTTCTAATGTGGCTGAAAGTTATGCACAGATTTTGGTCAGTGACACTTACAAGTAAAAATATATATTTTAGGGAGAAGTGGTTACCTTTCCCAAACATCTTTAAGTGATCAAACAATTACTTCTGTATTTGCATGTGTCTGTCTCTCTAGATGGTCAGAATCTATCTGAATGTAGAAGGCCTGCTTTTTAATACTGAATTACTCCCTTTATTTTTAGCCAACATAATATTAAGAATTTTGAGAACAGGTTATCCAAATGGTGATTGCTTTTACGTAGCTGTTTACTTATTTTATGAAGAAATCTGCTTTACACAAAATTTGCTCTTTATGGTACTTAATGAGCAGTTGTTTATACAGCTGAATAAGAGAGAAATGGGTCAACAATGTTCAATATCAATCTCTGTCTTGTACTTATAAGGTAGAATGTGAAATTGTTCTTGACTATTATCTTCTCTTGTGAGTCTTAGGCTGTCTATTCCTGAGCTGGTAATTAAACATTAAATGCCACTTTTGAGAGGTCATGAACATTTACAGTGATTGCAATACTGTATTAATAGACTGCTAGAGAGAGGTACTTTGAGTTTTAAAGCAGGCAGAGGAAAACTTAATGAAAGAATCAGCTAATTCTGTCTCTTTAGCCTTATCGAAACCTGTGGTTTTTATAGAGTCTCTGTTTTCTCAACTCTGAGGTGATGTGCCTAGAGTCAAATTGTAGAAGGATATTCCTATCCTAGAAAAAAAGATTGAAACTGATAATAAAAAAAAAAAAAATCCAAGCCCTTCATGAAAACAGAATTTTAGAAATAGATGTCCTTGAATAGTTCAAGATGGAAGTACATCCATTTTCAGAAAGCAAGATGTACATTGCGGTCCCAGTAGGAATAAAAGAGAATTAAATAGTTGGATACCCCTTAAACTTTTAATGTTTTGTGGATTTTTACTGTTTTTACATAAACCATTGGAAGCATGACAGCTGAATTATTAATTGGAATAATTTTCTCCTTTGTTTTCTGTAAATATTTCTACAGAGTGCCTTTTAATTACAGCCCCTCCATGGGCAACGATGATGGAGGAAATTAATAAAATATATGCAGAACTAGATTCATTTCTAGGATTTCCACAATTTGGACCACGTTCTTCAGGGCCTGACATGCTCAGACAGTTCTTCCTGGACTCAGTGAAGTATTCCTTAGCATAAGAGAATTGGTTGTGTAACATCCTGCCTGCCAGGACCTCCTCATCGCTCCCAGGTCCTGCAAGCCACAGGAGTGGCTCCTCCTGCTCCTCAGAGCCTTGTTCTCCCCCCAGATGGCACACAGCCAGGGGTGATGCATCCATGGCCTTCCTCCCCACGTGCCCTCGGCCCCCAACGGCAGCTGAAGGATCTGCTCCATTCTTGGTCATAAATGTCACTGATGATCAGCTGTCATTTCAGACAAAACCAGGGGCTGTCATGCTACTGTCAGAAATGAACTTTGCTTTTCTTGTCTCTGGGGGCAATGGCTTGGGGCACTGGTGGGAGTTCTTTTTGTGAAGCCTTCCCTCCTCAGACTAATGACTACTCTCAGCTGATTTCAGCCCCAAGCCTTTTCATGGCATGGAGACCTCAGTGTTTCTTGTCTAAAAAGTACTGTTCAAATTGATGTTTTATCAATTTTTGAATGTTTACAGATTTGGGAAAATATTGGTATCCTGAAGGGACCCTACAAGAAAGATGGAGAGAGACTGTTTACAAGGGCCTGGAGTGCCAGGGCAAGGAGGAATGGCTTCCCAGTGAAAGAGGAGAAATTTAGATGGGATATTGGGCAGGAATTGTTCCCTGGGAGGGTGGGCAGGCCCTGGCACAGGGTGCCCAGAGAAGCTGTGGCTGCCCCTGGATCCCTGGCAGTGCCCAAGGCCAGGTTGGACACTGGGGCTTGGAGCAGCCTGGGACAGTGGGAGGTGTCCCTGCCATGGCAGGGGTGGGATGGGATGGGATTTAAGGTCCTTTCCAGCCCAAACCATTCCATGATTCTATGATGATGCCATTTAACATTTTGGAATATTAACCTATTATATTAGGTTATATAACAGCACAGAGAGGGCTAATTTTTTTATTTATCACCTTCTTCAAGCAGTGTCGTAGTGCCAGTTTGGGAGCCATCCATCATGTCTCTGACATGGTTATTCAGCAAGTCAGAACTGATAAATCTGAATTATCTGGTCTCACTTGTCAGCACGAATGTCATCCTTGAACAAATGCAAAATCAATTGCAAACCAAAGGCTATGCTCCTGCCAACTGTTAACTATTGACTGCAGAATAAGTTACATGTTTCCTAGTGATTAGCAAATTTTGGCAAGCTTCTGGACTCCCAGCTTAGTTTGGGAATTAGGATCATATATACACTTTGCAGAGGCAGCGAGGTAAAGCACATAATGGCTCTCGTATTGTGCTCTGGAACATAATTCCTCAGCTAATTCAGTTTCTCTGCACCTCCCTTCTCTTTTCCCATGGTGAAAAAAAATGAAGTTATAAAGTCTGCTAAATGACTAATCAGGAAGTTCCTAAACTTGCTATTAATTACAAGTTACTGGCCATGCAGACCAGAATGCTGTGGCTTCCATAGCTCAGGAGATGTTGGAGAAGGATTTCTATACCTCAGCAGGTCTAACTGCATGGGTTGACTTCACCATCAAACATTTTTAGATATGTTATTCTCCTGTATCTACATAATAAAGTATAATATAAAAAAATTTATCTGTATACCATCTGTGCCAGTGATCCTGGCACCCTGAGTTGAAAAGAAAAGAGAAAAGAAAAGAAAAGAAAAGAAAAGAAAAGAAAAGAAAAGAAAAGAAAAGAAAAGAAAAGAAAAGAAAAGAAAAGAAAAGAAAAGAAAAGAAAAGAAAAGAAAAGAAAAGAAAAGAAAAGAAAAGAAAAGAAAAGAAAAGAAAAGAAAAGAAAAGAAAGAAAAGAAAAGAAAAGAGGAAAAGCCCACCCCCCCCAAAAAACCAAACCAAAAACTACTCCAAAACCCCCCAAAAAACAACAACAACAACAATTCCACAAAAAAAAAAAAAAAACCACAAACAAACAAAGAACCAAACAAATAAATAAACACAAAATCCACCCCCCAAAAAGAAAGAAAACCTTAAGATAAATACTGGAGCAATGGAAAAAGAAATAAAAGTTCCAGGACAGTCTTAGTGTTGACTGCTTTAACTAATTTAATGAGATTTTTAATATAGAAAAAGCATAAGTTAAATTAAAAAATATCTTCTAATGAAGTATTTTTATAGGGGAATATTTTATGCCTACTCTGTCTGGTTTTATATCTTTAATTTGCTGAGTGAAAAAAGAGATGGTTCTTTTTCTCTGTTTTTGGCAACCCCCTGGAGTTAAAAGCATGAATAGAAGTGTACATACATCCTCTGGTAACTGATCCTCATTGCCATCGAGAGAGCAATGGGAAAATCCTGTAGGTAGAGACAGCTGGCTCTCTCCTAGGGCTCTGTGCTAGTGATAGGAAGAGGGACTGAGGCTTTTATTCTTGAGATTTAGATATCTCTGAACATTAAAAGTAAGTAAGAAATGTTAAAAATGTGAAAGCATCTATTAATTCCTCCTTCAGTAATTAGTGTAAAGTCAGTTGAAAAATGAAAGACTTTTTTGAGTTCTAAAATATGACAAGATGATGCAGTCATTCAGTTCTGGTGCTCCCAACATAAGAAGGACATGAAACTGTCGGAGCAACTCCAGAGGAGGCCACGGAGGTGCTGAGGGGACTGGAGCCCCTCCCCTGTGGAGCCAGGCTGGGAGAGCTGGGGCTGCTCAGCCTGGAGAGGAGAAGGTTGTGTGGAGACCTCACAGCACCTTCCAGGGGCTGCAGGGAAACCAGAGAGGGACAATTCCTCTGGGACTGCAGTGCCAGGAGCCAGGGAATGGCTTCCCAGTGCCAGAGGGCAGGGCTGGATGGGATATTGGGCAGGAATTGTTCCCTGGGAGGGTGGGCAGGCCCTGGCACAGGGTGCCCAGAGAAGCTGTGGCTGCCCCTGGATCCCTGGCAGTGCCCAAGGCCAGGTTGGACACTGGGGCTTGGAGCAGCCTGGGACAGTGGAAGGTGTCCCTGCTATTGCAGGGGGTGGAATGGGATGAGCTTTTGGTCCCTTCCAACCCAAACCATTCATGATTCTGCGATTCTATGACAGAACTTTCCATATTCAGTTTTAATACTTAATTCCATTTCTCCTTGACTCATACACAATAAGTGATGAATACAAATAGTGACTCAACATATAACTCATAACTCAAAATCACAATATTTTGTTTCTAAGAGTTTCTGAAGGCAGCTAAAAAATAATGATTCTGATATTTTTAGCCACTGGATCTTCAGTGGTTTTCAAAAAGGTCTGTGAATTTTTTTCTTCATCACCTAAGGGCTTGTTTTTCCTTTTTTTTCACAACAGCAGACGCACATCCAAAGTGCAGAACAGCATTTACCATGTGAAATCTGAGCAGGATGGAGTACATGCAATGCTGGGAAAGCAGAGAATTAAAACTGCTGTCCAAGATGTAAAATCACAGAAGGCAGTGGGTGTTCTGCAGCGAGCAGGCAGCCACACTTCATCACACTCCCCAGGCCACTTGTTTTGTAGCCATTTACTTCCCCAGCAGGGGCCCTCCACTCCAGTCACACTTCCTTAGCAATTCTCCACATTTGATCGATTATTCAAATAGCTGACTATGTTTTCAGACCTGCAGAGTTTTTCAGATGCACTTGTGCAAAAGGTTTATGGGTTAATTTCTTATCTTAATATATAATTTAGAGGACAATATTTCTTATTCTGCATATTCGTTTTCATGCCATGGCAAATTACAAATACTTGGATATTTTAGTGCTCTAAAGCACAAGAAATTCTTTGCTAACTTAAATAAACAGCTTAGCTCTTTCCCTTCTAATGCATAAGTCCTCTCATAAATTATTTTTCTTTCGTTAATTCTATTTTTTGAAACACTTACTACTAATTGATCTAGCTGAAAAATCTATCTTCTCTTCTCTGAGGTTCATACATGAAAACCTCTCCTTCTATGTGACGTTCTTCTTTCCAGTGCTGTTTTCCTTTGTACCATTTATTGTTTCTTTAGGGCTACTCTGAAAGTGAACTAATTAAGCTTCTTTGAAGAGATTCTGAAAAATTAACAGTTTTAGGTGAGGAGGTAAAAGCTAATCTAGTCTTGGGTATTAAAAATTTGAATTTCATTATAGATTTAGCTATTCCTAATTAGCTGATGTGATGGCTGCTTCTGAAAAGTGCTGCATTGCACTTGACATGTTATGGTGGTTTGTCCTGCATGATGGACAGTCTGTCCTTGTCAGCCTTGTCCTAACTCCAGTTCACCTGCCCTAGAAATTACCTGTCCTTTAGGGTGCTCTTTGGAGGAATAAATCAAGATAAGGAAAAAAAATGATAAAGACAAGAAAAAAATGCATGTAGTTCCACTAAGAACATTCTTTAAAATAAAAAGTGTTCAGCATAACATGTACTTTTGGCATCAACCTTGATTAATAATTCATTCATTATTTTTTATGCTACTAACAATATGTGAAAACTCTTTTGAACCTATAGCAATATATAATATTTCTTGAAAAAGGTTTCCAGCTTGAAAATCTGGTTTGGGAAGAATTGTTTAGCCAACCATAGATAACCATCACAGCATAGATGCTGTGACATCTTTAGCACTGATCTGGCCACATTTAAAAGGAGAATGCAGTGGCTACAGAGGTGAAGAGCACTGGTTGAGCTTGCCACTGGATGTCACTTTATTTGGCATCCCTAAAGCCTTTGTCTTTGAAGTGAATTCTAAATTGCTCCTAACAGGCTTCTCAGGATTCTAAAAAGAGCCAAAAATCACTGTGTATTTTTGTTATTTATTGATGGTGTGATCCCTCCAGAATTATGAAAGTTCTCTGTTATGTGATCCTCACATTTTATATCTCACAGCCAAGCTCTGAGCACAGACTTTGCCAAACCTTTTCTTGGACCCATAAACCTGTAAGCAAAATGAGCAGCCTGTGACCACACAACTAACCAGAGGAGTGACTGAGAGGGGCATGTCCCCTCTACTTCAGAGCTTTCAAGCTCTGAGTTTCATACCTCCTGTCAAAAGAATGAAAACTCACATTTTGACCTTTCTAATTTATTTTTTTTAAGTTGTGGCTTAGTATTCAAAGCTGACAGAGAGGTGTCCTTAGATGTGCTGTATCCACTGCATTGCTCAGACCCAGCATAAACTGTAAAAACTAGAATTAGTTCTAGAAAAAGATTAAATCAGCAATAGGCATCACGTTAGAGGAGAGGAGCTGTTGCAGATCTCTTCAGTCTGTTGTGTTTGCAGAGCTCCAGCAGCCTGTCCACATTACAGTCCTGACAGTGCCAGGAATATCCAGCTCCATTCCCTGCTAAAAGGCAGGACTCAGAATATTTCTGCACCTGATCCCTCACTGACAAGTCCTTCTTGCAAAACCAAAAAGGGAAAATGCCTTTTCTTGAAGCAACACATTTGTGAAGTTATTTTTCTTTTCCAATTTATCTTTTCATAAAAAGATAAAGAGGTTCAGCTTCTTCCCCCCCCCCCTCCCCCCCCCCCCAATACCAGCTCTCCCAGAAAGGATTACTTTTCAGTAGTTCCTCTTATTACCCAAAAAAAAAGAGAGGAAGACTCCTTTGAAAGCTGTCTGGCAGATTTGGGGGCCAGATTCTTTCAATCTATTTATCTCCTTTCCCGTTTATTCATCAGCCTTATCAGCAGAAGACACAACACTTTGTGAGATTGTGATCTTTCTACATCCATGGAATACTTCAGTAAAATTAAATTTTACTTCCAACTGCCTCTGTTTTAGAAAAGTCTGTATTTTTTGATGATTGAATCCTTGCCAGCTTTGGTGGTAAGGTCATTAATAGCATGTATGTGCACATAGTGCTGCAGTTCAATAAGAACTGTACTTGTGCTAAAAAAATAAATACAGTTTCAAGCTGTGGGAAAGTAGAAGGTTCACCCTTTGCACTCCAAGCTCTCATCAGATTTTTACTGTTCTCTGCTGTTTTGTTCTGTTATTATGATGTTCTTTGAATTGCCTAAGCAGTCAATGGGAGAACTACTTACCTGCTCTCCACAGCTCTTGACATCAGCTAAACAATGCATGAAAGTGTTTTACAGAAAGAGACAGACAGGGGAAGAGATATGGAGAAACTAGAGATATAAAGTGACATTACACATTTTATGAAATGACAAAAGAAAACACGCTGAAAGTCAAAAGCTTTCAGTAGCAGCAGCATTTTTAAAAGGCCTGGTATCACAATAAATAAGATTTTTCAGAGCCTTTTGGCAAAGGGAATAAGATTTTGTTATTATTCTCTATTGGTAAATTATCCTTGAAAAAAAGAAAGGTGCTTCTAGGAAATAGTAACTAATGCTAAAAAAATATACTCCTAGCAAACAAGTAATGCTTTTACAATAGAATCCTATCCAAAGGAAAAGTTTATGGCACAGTTATGGTGGGGATAACATCTTTGAAAATTGCATGACTGATTAGAAGTGAAGACTTCTAATCAGTTAATTTTGTGCAGTGTTAAATCTTTCCATACACAGGTGTTGTGGCTCCACTCTAATCTTCTTCTTCTTCTTTGTAGTTCTGCTCTGGCAAAATGGTGACTTAGCACTGCACATTGGTAATAACTGGACAAATTACAGGCTGCTCATATTTGGCATGGTGAGGATAGGATTTCAAAAACTTGATGTTAGTTTTAGGCTGTTAAAGTAGGATGATAGAATCCCAGAATGGTTTGGGCAGGAAGGGACCTTAAAGCCCATCCAGTGCCACCCCTGCAATAGCAGGGACACCTTCCACTGTCCCAGGCTGCTCCAAGCCCCAATGTCCAACCTGGCCTTGGGCACTGCCAGGGATCCAGGGGCAGCCACAGCTTCTCTGGGCACCCTGTGCCAGGGCCTGCCCACCCTCCCAGGAAACAATTCCTGCCCAATATCCCATCCAGCCCTGCCCTCTGGCACTGGGAAGCCATTCCCTGGCTCCTGGCACTGCAGTCCCTGAGGAATTGTCCCTCCCTGGTTTCCCTGCAGCCCCTGGAAGGTGCTGTGAAGTCTCCACACAACCTTCTCCTCTCCAGGCTGAGCAGCCCCAACTTTCTCAGACTAAAAAATCAATCACTTGATAATACACTATCAAATCCCTAAACTATCAGTAAGCTGATAATTATCAGTAATCTGATAATTGTCAATAATCTGATAATTTAGGATTTGATGTTGCCTTTACTTAGTGAAAAATTTCAATTCCCTTTCAGGCTGGACAAGCTGTGGCTGTTGATGTGATTGTTCCCTGACTGAATTCAGGCTGGGCAGCTCAGAAGCTAATTCCTGGGTGGGAGGAACAATCCAGCTGTATGTTCCAGTACTAGGAGAGAAATATTATTTTACATGATTAAATTAAACAGTCCTTTGAAGATGTAAATGGCAAATGATTTATTGTCAGATTTGTGCCAGATTTCATACAGGTGCCAATGGAGTCTGGCTTTCATGCAAATTTTCAATATATTGAACCCAACGGACAGATCTTCACACAAAGTCTAGACAAAGATAATGAAGGATGTGCGCGCTTACCTAAGGTCATAACTGGTATTGTAAGGAAAGGTTGGGGAAAAAAACTGTAGTTTAATGGTGAGAGAAAAGCAGTAGGAAGCAGAACTCTGAAATTCTCATCCTGGCCCTACTGCTGCCTTGCTGTGTGCCCTTGGGCCAGGAGTGTGGCATTCCTGTTTCTTACTTCAGCTGCTTTAAAAATCAAGTATAATGCTTCTTACAAGTCCCTTCCTCTCAGGGATGATGTGAATCTGAATTAATGCTTAAAAAGCACTTTTAGATCCTGTAATTGAGGCCCTGTGTAAGTGCAGTGTATTAATATTTTACTGAATACAGTAATTCCTGAATTTTAAGCAGGAAACCTGCTGTTAAATGGTATAGTTGGCATGGGTGTAAATATTAAATTGTTGCATCCAAATTAGACTTTAAATCATGTTTCCTCATGGAAAAGCTACCATAGCAATCATTCCATTTTCAGCTGGAATCTGCCTTGGTAGGATTTAGTACAAAGTAATTTCTGAATCCGCTGATATCTCTTTAACTTCGAAAATACAGGCAGCATTTTGTTAGATTTCCATTTGACAGATACAGATGACAATCAAATTATTTTTGTAATGAGGCATCCAGAAATACACAGAGCAGAGGGGCAACAAATGTTGCTTTGAATTAATATTTAAATCTCATTGTTTGAAACAGTCCTCTTGAAAGAAAATCATGACTGATTTTTAATAGCATGGAAGCCCCTAGAGTCCTTCAACTCTATCAGCTCTGTAGTGTCAGTCTCTTTTAATCAGTCCTTCTTTTATCACTAAGCCCTAGATGACAGCCTGAAGTTTCACCCTGAGGTGTAAAGCAGTGAAATATATATGTGACTTGTCTGACTTCAACTTTAAAAGAATTGCATGGAAGCAGAAGGACAAATGCTGTCCTGATTGCATTCGGCTTGCTGCATGTCATTGAAAATGGAATTGGCAAAATGGAGAGGCCTGAGAAGTAGGAAATAGCAATTTTCGAAATAATGACATTTTCTTTTACATGATAATGGTCAAAGTCAGTAGTCATATAAACCTCCACATTGAATTGTAAAATCTTCAAACTGACAGGAGGAGCCTAATTCACGTAAAACCAAAGGCAGAGCTCTCAACTGATGTGAAAGGACCTCAAATGTAGTGACTCACATCACATTCTGGCTCGGGAAAATACAATGTCTTGTGGCAAATACCCCAGAGCTGCATCTCAACACAGATATTTTTTATTTTCTCTCTTGCACAGTATTGCTTGAACTATGTTACCTCTCTTCATTCAACCAAGGACAGTCTTTAATAGAGATTTTTTTAATGATCCCTTATAGAGTTCGTAGGGATTTTGAAGATATTTCAGTAAAAATGTATAATTGGGAACACAATAATGAGTTTGCCCAACTTCCTAAAGTTATCTCCATTTCTCTCTGTACCAAGATGGATTTTTAAAATGCAATGTGGCCTGAATCCAGTGAAATGAGTGAAAAATTCCACCTCTTAGGTCAGATACCACATGTAGACCTTGGTTCCCCTGGGCTGTGAGTCCTTTGGGCAGTGAACAGCTATGGCCAATATTAATGTGCAATTAATAGCTGATTTTCAAAGCCTCTTCTGTCACATTACCTAAAAATGTGACTGAATAGTGATGTTTAGTGCTACAAACCTCTTTGGCTTTTTATATTGTGTTTGCACTTTAAAGTGCTTACAGTCATGATAAAACTTTGTTCTTTTAGTTGTGTTCAGAGACCATTGATTGTTTTACCTTAATGTGGTGAAAAATGCCCAGAACAGGTGATTAATTATATCTTTAACGTTTGGCTCTATTAAGATAATTTTATTACTGCTTTTTGTTCTTTTTAAGATACCACAAGTGAAATTGATAAAAATATGCCCAAATTTTTATAAAATGAAAAGGAATATATTTGCTAGAGACCAAATCCAGATTAATACAGCTGCACTGCTTCCTCCATCCTCTTAAAGCTAATGTGCCTCATGAAATAACAAACTCTAGAAGTGCTTTATAAAAGCAGAGGTAATTTTTTCCTGGTTCTACTGGTGAATCACAGGGTGTAATAAGGATGCAGCAACACATTTATGCAAATCTATAATGCCAATCTTAGACGGGGCTTACACTAAATGACGACTTTTGTTCCTTTATGTAACACGGAAAAACACTGGAAGTGTTTGTAGTTTAAATGCATTTGGGTGTACTGCAGCTGCGAATCCAGGACGTTTGGAAAGCTGAAAAATATCAGTAGAGGGAGCTCCTACTGCATTTTTTGGGAAAGATTCTTTCTAACCTTCGGTGGACAAGCCGTTTGCAGCTCCTGGGAGGAAGCTGCCCCTTGTGATGTGCTCTCTGACTGCTTAGCAGCGCATTTGAGGCAAACAACAGAATAACACGGAAGGAAAATGGCTTAATATCCATCTGCCTTGTCATCTTTTGTGGATTATGGATGGATTGCAGGCTGCAGACCCCATACGACACCATTGTTCCACTTCCCTCTTTTTTCTTCAAGATCTCACATTGAACCTTTTCAGTCACCTCAAATGTCAAGCTGGGACTGAAAAAAATCAATAGAAGAATTTGGTGTGACACGGGGGAATGTAATTTGTCAAAGGAAAAGGGAAAGAGAACAAAACAACATGTTTTTTCCTCAATATCCCATGTCGTCTTGATCAATAGGATATAATATTTGCCGGTCTCAGAGCCTAATGATGGATTCCCAATGTTCTGAAACATCTTGAGGGTGTCATTTACTCATTTTCTCACCTGCCTGTCCCAATAAGTAAGAAAGCAGCTTGAGGAGATCAAACATTGCTGACCTTCTCTGTGCAGAGTTCCTCAGATATCTTCTCCTGTGGGATGGTTGCTTTGACAGAAAGGAATTCCTGGACACTGTTCCTAAGGACAAAAGACCCCTGGCACGGCTGGCAGGGGTCAGGAGGCAGCACAGGTTGAGTCTCTCTTTAGGCTTCTTCCATTCCTAGCTCAGTCTCATGCCAGGAGCTCAGTGGCTCAGCTCTGCACTGTCACTAAAACAAGGACAGTGAGGCTGGAGTTCCACTGAAACCATGCCTTTAACACACTGCTGAACTCAGCTGTGTGATTGCTTTACAAATCTGCCCAATGTTTTTGACAGTGAGATCTGCCCAAAACGTAATCTCTTGCCTTAAAGTTTCTTTCTGCTTGTTTCTCAGTTAAAGGTGTTGGTCAGGCAAATCCCCATCTTCCTGTTTGGGGGAGCAAAGCAACAGATTATTTGTGTTTTCTTTTGTGTTCAAAGAAACTTCAGGCTTTAAAATATCTTGGGATATTCATGCTACAATCTATTTATATATTTATTTATTTATTTATTTATTTATTTATTTATTTATTTATTTATTTATTTTTTAAAATAAAGTAAAATTTAACCAAGACAGTTTTGGTCAGTTTAAGATATTTAGATTTCTGAGTACACATGTAGGTGTTTAATAAGGTTTCCAGAATCACTGCAATTCCTTTCAGCTTTTAAAGCTCACATTTCTTGATGTGTAATGCTTTCCAAGTCTTAGGCTTAAGCGACTAATGTGGCTGAGTGTCATTCTTAAAGTATTAAACCCACATTTGGTTCATAGGTTGATTCAAATTGCAGTTGCCTTCATGACTGGATTTATTGAGCAGCTCATGGTTAACTGACTCACTGAATTCTTGTGTCTCATAGACTGGGGATCAGCCAGAAAGAAGAGTTTAACCTGAAAGCTGTACTCTTTATTCAATGGCTTAATGGATATTCAGGGTTTTTTTAGAAGAATCAATTTACTGAATCATCCTTAGTTTCTTTCTTCACACAGTTTAGAGTATTTACTATGAAGCCTCCCACTTAAAAGATGAATGTTTAAGAAATATTTTTCATAAAATAATGAGAGATGCTGACAAGTATTTATTTTACTTTGTGCCTAATTGTTTCCCTTGGGCAAACTGAGGAATTTTTCAAATCTGATGATTGTTCTATGTGTGTTGTATCATGTTTACAAATCATCAGAAGATTTTAAAATCCATTTAGTAATTGACAATATAATATTCAGTTACATCAAAAGTCCAGATCCTTGAGGGAATTTTTAATTTGCCATACATATTTGGTTTTGCAACTTTTCAGGAAATAATACATTTCCACTTATTTGCATAAGTTAATCCTTCCTCATTTTGAAATTTAATTCTGCTGAGTTGTGTTCCAGATACCAATGAGGTCAAAGAAATCTTTGTTACAGGCTCAGTCAGCAGTGTGTGCAATGCAAAAATATTTATGCACATCTCCTCAGTTTAGTCCAATGGAAAATAAAAATAGTGGCACGAGGGAAGAAATGCCAGCTTATGGATTGATGCTGTAGCCTGAAACCTTACCATGAATAGTGGGCACTGCAGAGCTCTCATCTTTATGACATGTATTTTAATCAGCGTGATTAAACACTGGCTATAACACGTGCAAGAAGGACACATTGAGCTGCTGGATGACAAACCCACCCAGAAGAAGGTGTGGCACAGGAGCTGCTGGCTCTGCAGGCGGCCCAGAGGAACAGCTTATGCTTGTAAAATCCCTGGGAATGCTGACTCTGAGTGGTGGCTGCAGTGCAGTGCCTTGGAGTGAACCACAGGGTCACAGAATGGGTTGGGTTGGAAAGGACCTTAAAGATAATTTGATTCCAACCCCTGCCATGGACACCTTCCTCTATCCCAGCTCCAAGCCCCAATGTCCAACCTGGCCTTGGGCACTGCCAGGGATCCAGGGGCAGCCACAGCTTCTCTGGGCACCCTGTGCCAGGGCCTGCCCACCCTCCCAGGGAACAATTCCTGCCCAATATCCCATCCAGCCCTGCCCTCTGGCACTGGGAAGTCACTCCCCCTCGTCCTGTCCCTACATGCTCTTGTAAAAATCCTGGCCCAGCTCAGCAGACTCTCCAAAATGTACGACTGCAGAAGTGCCATTTTGTTTTCTAGAGTGTAAAGGAGATAATTATGCTTCGATTTTGGGTATTTTTATGCTCCCTGTAGATATATTGGTGATAATCCCCTGGCCTGAGACATTTTATTCCATTCTTGACTAAAGGCTTTCATATTTTATCAAGGCTTTTCCTGGAGCCAGCCTTAAGCACTAACAAGAAAAATGACGGCTTGAGGCTCTGATTCAGCCTCAACAACTTAGCCCAGTGCTCAAAGGCACTTAGGGGCTGTGACAGAGCTTTGCAAGACCTAACTCTGGGCATCTGACCACCAGGCCAAACCCCTTTGCACTGAATCTGGAGCTGAGGCTGCTTGTGTGCTCTGCAGGCAGAATCCTGCACTTCAGGTATGCAGATCATAAACAAGAGGGATGTGCTGTTTCTTCTGCTACCCTTGGCTTTTTACGTGGCTGAGGACCCAGCCTTTCCCTGGTGTGAGTGGTGCTGAAAGAGGGATGGAATGAGGAGACAGAAAAACCTCAGCGGAAGGATCCTGAAGTGCTGACAGCACTGGGAGCTCACAGCAACCCCCCCATGCTCATGGAAGCCTCGGGTCATTGTGTGGGGTTCCTAAAGATAGATCCGGCCTTTGGATCCACTAGGCACAAGTAGGTGACTTTATTCAGCTGTAGTTCACAGCTCCCAGTCTCTCATGAAGGTAGAATCCTAACTCCTTTAAAAAAATAACAGGAATAACTGCCACTTTCAGGAGAGAGGTGACATTCCTGTCTTTTAGTCCTTCCCTCTTCCTCAAAGAATTATCCAGTCTTTTGGAAATTCGAGTGCCCAGTTAGGAAGGATTTGTTTTAACACCTGTGAATGCAATCCCCATTGCACACCCTTTGGGAGAGTTCCATAAATCCCAGACTGCACTGCTTTGCTCATTTTTTTCCCCCATGTTCAGCTCATCCCCTTTCATTCTGTTACGTGATGAAGATCAGCTCACAGAACAGAAGGGAGGGAGAGCAGCTTCTCTCCTGCACCACAGCTTCTAACTGTGAAAATTGACCATTTCCCCTTTGAAGGATCCCAGGAATCTCTAGCATTTGCCTTGACTTTAGGTTTCAGTAAATGTAAAAATCAAACCAATATACCATATTTCTCATTACTTCAATGGAGAATCGTGCACACTGCAGCCTCCTTTGAAGTTAATTGAAGAGTCTTGGCCTCCGTTGACTCTGGTTTCAGTTTTGGTTTGGCAATAAAACTTCAAACTGAACGAGTTGTGGCTGCTGTAGTTCTTATTTCATTTCTATGGAAAGTTCTTATTGTACCCACAAGCACATAATAAGTGCTGAAAAATACCTCATTCCTAGCTCATATTTTGCTGACAGAGAAGATAATTTGCACATGTCAGTACTTTCTGTGGGTAAAGTTAGAATTCCTCAGCTTTGGCTTTTTCCCAGTTGATGTCACAAAACTGGCCATGAAACCAGACAGAGAAATTTTAACCAGGACATATTTGCTGACAGTTGTAAGATGTCTGACTAAGGACTAGAAGGTAATTGGGAGTAGATGACACCAATTTATGATGGGAAGTCATGTTTGGCCAATGTGATGGCCTTTGACAAGGAAATGACTCAGTGGAAGAAGGGAGAGCAGTGGAGGCTGCTTGTCTTGAGTCTGGCAAGGACTTTGACACAGTCTCCTATAACTTAAACTTAACAGACAAAGTGATGGAATACAGACTGGAGAAACAGGCAGAGGGCAGGACTGACACCTGGCTGAACTGCTGGGCTCAGGGAGATGGAGATCAGTGACACAAAGCCCAGCTGGAGGCTAATCCTGAGTTATGTAGCCCAGGTGTCACTATTGTCATCAGCACTGTTCAACATCTCCGTGACTGGCCTGGGTGATGGCACTAAGGGCACACTCAGCAGCTCACAGAAGACAAATTTGGGAGAATTTGTTAACACACCAGCGGGATGTGCTGCCATTCAGAGGGACCTGAATGATTCAGGCCAGAGAACCAAGCTGAGAGAAACCTCGTGCAGTCTGACAAAGGGAAATGAACAGAGGGGAATGCCAAGTCCTGCCTGTAGGCAGGAAAAATCCCACACATCAGCACAAGCTGGATGGGGGTCCAACAACTGGAGAGCAGCTTTGCAAGGAAGGACCTGGCAGTGCTGGTACAAAACAAGTTGCACAGGAGAAAGCAATCTGCCCTTGTGACAAAGGAGGCAGTGGAGTGTCACCAGCACAGGAGGGAGGTGATGCTTTTCTCTGCTCAGCACTGGTGGGACACACTTGCATTGCCATTTCCAGTTGTGGGGCCCCCAGCACAGACACGGACATACTGGATGGAATGAAGGGAAAGGCCACAAGTGTGGTTAAGGGATTGGTGCAGTTACAGCTTCCTTGTGAGGGAGGAGGAGGGACTGGCACTGATCTCTCTTGTGTGACCAGGGACAGGTCCTGAGGGAATGGCCTGAAGTTGCGTCAGGGCAGGGTTAGGTTGGATATTAGAAAAAAGTTCTTGCCCCAGAGGGTGCTGGGCACTGCCCAGGCTCCCCAGGGAATGGGCACAGCCCCGAGGCTGCCGCAGCTCCAGGACCTTGGGACAATGCTCTGATGTGACTCTTGGGGATGGTCCTGCACAGGACCAGGAGTTGGACTCAATGATCCTTGTGGGTCCCTTCCAGCTCAGTTTATTCTGAGACTCTGATGTGATTAAGAAGAGGCTGAGGGAGCTGGGACTGTTGTGCCTGGAGAAGGGAGGCTCAGGAGATCTTCTTGACGTGTATTTGGAGCCAATGGGTGAAGTAAAGAAGACAAAAGCAGACATTTCTCTGCTTCAAGCAGTGACAGGACAAGAGCAGACACATAGAGGGTATTCCATTTAAAGAGTATAAGTTTGTAAAATGTTCTTATAGACATTGAATTGTCTGTCAAATTTACCGATGTAAAAATTCAGAAAAACCTAAAGATATGGAAACTATTTACAGAAGAAACACATGCTGATCTATAGAGTGTGTTTGATAAAAAAGGGTCATGTTGGAAAAGGGCCACCAAGTTGATGAGAGGGATGGAGCAGCTCTGTTGGCAGGAAAGGCTGCGAGAGCTGGCATTGTTCAGCCTGGGCAGGAGAAGCTCTGGGGTGACCTCAGTGTGGCCTTGCAGGGCCTGAAGGAGCTGCAGGAAAGATGGAGAGAGACAATTGCCAAGGGCTGGAGGGCCAGGAGCCAGGGAATGGCTTCCCAGTGCCAGAGGGCAGGGCTGGATGGGATCTTGGGCAGGAATTGTTCCCTGGGAGGGTGGGCAGGCCCTGGCACAGGGTGCCCAGAGCAGCTGGGGCTGCCCCTGGATCCCTGGCAGTGCCCAAGGCCAGGTTGGACATTGGGGCTTGGAGCAGCCTGGGACAGTGGAAGGTGTCCCTGCCCATGGCAGGGGTGGCACTGCATGGGCTTTAAGGTTCCTCTCAACCCAAACCATTCTGTGAGTCTATGATTCTCTTCTGTGTTTAAATTCCCTTAGATGATTATTTTGTGGCCCCACAACTCATAAAGGGGAAAAAGCATTGGAGCACAGGGAATGTTCTTATGCATCTACCAAAACAGTAAGAAAACATTCACACAGTCAGAGTACAAGTGGAGATGCACTACTTGTTATGCTTAGAGTTAAATAAAAGTGGTGAGAAATTAATCTTCTCTTTTTTCCATGAAGCAAACAGAATCCTACATTGAATCTGAGGTGTATTTTACTGTGCGGCTGTTGAGAAATGATGAGTGAACAGAGGTTATAAGGTGAAACCCAGTATGTTCATGTGTTTACAGAACCCAAGGTCAAGAAATGTTTGAAAAGACTATTTGGGTAGGTGTATGTATTGCAGGGTATGTAAATTTATTCATACATGAAATTCTGAAGAACATTCAACACTGTGGTTCTGAAGGCAGAGGTTTGCTGAGTTCTTAAACTCGAACTGAGTCTTAGGTCAGATAGACTGGGATTAATTACACTGAACAAGGCAAAAGTACTTACCCTGAATGGCTGAGTTCATTCATGAATTTCATATATATTTGGGGCTTTATTCAATACCTCATGTAAAAACTATGGGCACGCTTGTGTGGAAATCAGGTAGAATATAGCCAAAATATTTAAGGCAATTTCTGAAGCATAACATGATATTTAATGGCTAAAATAATAACAAAAAAGGGAATATCGCACAATTTTCATGCTGTGTTTTTAAATGAAAACTGTTCTGTCCATCCTCTATTCACTTGGAATGTTCCTGGGATTTGTATGGCATTTTCAGATTGTGTCTGCAGCTCAACTACCTTGTGAAGCTTCAGCACATCTCTGGTGCCCATTCTGAGCTCTGCCCTGGTCTGCAGTGCTAGAGGCAGACGGAAGCTCCAGGAGCAAACAGGAGAGCAGCTCTGGCTACCCAAGGTGCTGAGAAGTCAAGCAATGAGGAGTGCAAGGAGCTCATGAATTCCCACACCGAGGGAATTGCTGGACTGGCCTTTCCAGCATCACACATCTGTGTTCTTCAAATTGCTTTACTGGGTCTTCCTCAGCTGTGTCCGTTCTCTGGGATGCGTCGCTCCTCAGGAAGTCAGTAGGAATCCCTCAGAGCACGAGGCCATACGTGCAAAGCCCTAATGGTTTGAGTTTAGTGGGCAATCAAGCATCCTTGAAGAAGAAAAGTGAATTTAATTCAAGCTCCTTTTTAAAATTTTTTAAAATTATTTTTTAATTTTATTTCAATGGCCCCCGGTATGCTGAACAGCACAAAGAATATCATGGGATGAATTCTGATTGATAATCAATGGATGCTCTGATGAACTTATTACATGAAATCACAACAGACGACCTGACACTTCAGTGCACATCCTTCCTTTTTGAAGTGTTCTGCCTTCCGGGCTGGCATTCTCCTTTTCTGAGCTTCATTCCCCAGGGGACTGGGAGATTGAATTTAATGGTTAGCTGAGCAAGGATGAGCTGAACTCCGCTCATGTTAACTTAATCACTGCTCTCAATGAGAAAACTTGTTTTGGGAGTGTTTATGCACCTTGTTTAGTCCAGTAACTGCAAATATAATATGCAAAAAAGGGATTGGTTTGAGACCCCTTACTGATCACACGTAATTTTATTTAATGTAGAAGTCCCTGGTTAAGGATTTGCAGTCTTTGATGAGTTGCCTTGAGATTTTGAACCACTTGGAATCATACAAGACAAATTTAAGATTGCTCATGTAATAGATAAATCTGCTTTTTAACTGGCATGATTTTAAGTGTCACAACTCTTTATATGATACACTCCTGGTAGTTACATATATTTGACTGAATTGAAGCACAGGATTTAGTGCTGAATTCTCTGTGTGAATTCTGCTGGCCCAGGCTGTAATATCATTAGAAGGACGTGCTAGGACATAGCAGGAGTAGTTGGCATCCTTTAGCCTAAACTCAAGCCTCAGTGATTAAATTCTACCAGAGCTAACAGCAACATGATTAATAGGTGCTGTGGAGACAGGAAACCCCAGGAACTCAGAACTGAACTGGGGGTGGAAGTGCACGACACTGCTGAGCTGAGCCCTTAAGCAAACCCTTTTCCTTCCGTTTTTCATCCTCTGACCAGTGCCTGTGTGACTCCAGTGAAGGGATGTAAGTCACTCTCCAGATGCACAAGTTTTCTCACTTTTCATCTTACTGTTTTCTCCCCATCCTGCTGTGGAGGAGGAGTTTGTAACTGCTCTTGAGGTGCTCAGCTCATGACTGGGAGGCAACACTCCACACCAGTAAAGGGGACCAAAGGAGAGCTGTGTGTGCATGGCAGGAACCTGAGACAGAGAGAAAAAGATGTGAAAGCAGAGGAAAGGCTCAGGGTCATCTTTTTTTTTTGGTGATAACAAAGCATTCCATCATTTCAACTTCATTATCTGACCACATCCTTGTGAGAAGAACACAAGCAAAGCCCAGCAAGCAGCTGGAAAACAAAGCAAATATTGGCACAGCTTTGGCTAATAAGGACAAAAACAGTCAGAGATACCCAGTGCCCACCACTTCCTGCACCAGGAAGGAAACGTGGCCAGCACCACTAATACTTTTCAAAATAAGTATTTAGTCAGTGACAAGGAGGCAGGAAGGGCATTTGCTTGCAATTCCGGCAAGAGCATTTTATTGCATGCTCACTGCCAAAGGCTGCAGAGGCAAACACGAGGGAACATGGTTGCTCAGTCCAGGGGAAAGATGGGATCAGGGAGCGGAACCAATGGGAAAGCCCTGGAGGAGTGACCAGGCTGACAGACACCCGCGGAATCCAAACCGGGACCGGCCATCCCAAGGAGCAGTCCACCTCGGGGGGGAGACCCTCCGGCCATCCCAGCACAATGTAAGTTCCCGGGCCACCACAACTGCTCCTTTTTGTATTAGACTAAGAGGCCTCCCCCAGGGATCCCAAAACCCAGCATCCCAAAAACTTAACATGTACAGAACAACAACAATTATCAGAATCACCCAAAGCTCAATGTCTCAACAACCCAAATATACATAATCAGAAACACCCCCAACCCAGTGTCCCAACAAGTCCTCAGATCTTTCAGATGATTTTCTTTCTGCATGCTGGACGATCTCATAGGCAGAGGTGAGGTTGAAGCAGCACAGTTCTTTCTGGGCCGTGGCAGAGTTCAAGCACACCTGCAGGTGGTACCAGGAGCATTCAGAGGACAGTAGGGTGATAGGTGTTGGGTGCTGGGCATCATGATGATGAGTGTGGGCACAGGCTCTGGAAGTTGCTTCTGTTGGGATTCAAACAGAGTTAAAATTTTGCAATTTTCAAATGGAGGGGGGCCTTTCCCTTCTCCCCTTTCCCAAAGGTTTGGGGAAATGGGAATGGCATAAGGGTTACAGGGATATGGGAACCCGTGGCTAGGGAAAAGCCTAGCAGAGGGGTAGTAATAGGGAACATTAACTGTTGGGGAAATAACAGAATGGGGTAGGATCTGGGGAGACACCACAGGTGTCCAACTTAGCCTTTCGCAGTCTCGTTTGCAGTTCTGGCTCTCGGGACTGCGTGTGTCTGTTTCTGTTGGGGTCATCGATGCTGGCTTGCATCATCTTTGCTTCCAGGCGACAGATGCTTCATCTTTTGACTGCACTTTGTTCTTCTTGATTGGTGTTATGTCTGCAGCAACAATGTTTGCTGGGCTGGTGCAGTTCTTCTCTGGCAGCTTCCAGGTGTCATCTGTGGCTTTTGGCTTTTTCACTTCAGTCCTTTGGTCCTTACACTCAGTAACAGAATCTGAAAAGTCACTGTTTTGCTCCTTTGGCTGCTGTTTTGCATCTTCTGGCCATGCCTGCCAGCTGCTCAGGTTTACTGCTTCCCCTGCAATGCTTTCACAGCTTTCTGGGAACAGTCTGAGTCCTACAGCCTGGCTCCTGCAACCCCCCCTCTTTTTCTGCTGTTCTTGCAGCACAGGAGCAGGGGATGCGGGCAGAGCCGGGGCCGAGGTGAAAGGCAGCACTTGGGCGGGGTTCTCGCAGCCGGAGCAGCACGGCGGCAGCAGCTCGGCAGCCTCAGGGCATTTACGAAGCCGCGGCGGAGCCGGCAGAGGCCGGGCGTGGCCCCGCAGTGCCGCAGCCGCGGGGAAGCGGCCGGGGCCGGCCGGCACATTTGGGACAGAGCGTCTCTCTAGGAGCTGGCTCCAGCTCGCTGCCACACCGGGGGGAGCTAAGTCCACGATGTTAAAAACAAGAGAGTACTGTCCTTTTAACTTTCGCACCACGTGGCTGGCCGGGGCTAGGCACACCGAGCGCGGGGTCCGATCTCGGGCCGGCTGCATGGCTGGCCTGGGCGAGCCCTCGCCTCGGCAAAGAGCCAGGCACGAACTGGCAGGGGGTCGCCGGCGGGCACAGCCACATCGGCGACGGGGGAGGAACGCTTTGCCAGGGCTCTCGGGAACGGCGGGGCGGGCGGCCCGTCGGGGCTGCCGCGGGGGAGGAGAGGTCTGCAGCCGGTCAGCAGCCCGAAGGGGTCTGGGCCGGCCACGCTGCGTGCTGCTCGGGAGACTGAAAGCGGCGGGGCCAGGCTTCCTGACCTGCCACACTCGCTGCTGCTTTTTCAGTCTGTGTTCTAAAGATACTAGATACCCCCTGTTTCTAGTATCGTCAGGCTGTTTCAAGCCTCTTAGGGAGTCTTTAAATTCCGCTTTTTTCTGCGGCTGCAAGTCCTCGGGGCTTATGTTAAAGCTCCTGCGAGGCTGCTGGGGAAAGTCTGGGATACAGGAGGGAGAGGCAGTGTCCGCGGCTCGCAGGGGACTCCCGATGGAGGGAGGGGGACCTGACACGACGCGAATCGACGCGAGGGAGGGGCCCGGGACGGAGCGGGGACCGCGCGCGGTAACGGGAGCGGGAGCAGGAACAGGAGGGGGGCGCGCGCGGGCGGCAAGCCCGCCACTGTGGCCGCGGGCGCCACGTGGTGCCCGCCATCTTGGATGAGGGAAGCGGAGCCGGCAAAATTGAAATTAAAAACTGCAGCTTGGATTGCCGTGTGGGCCATGCTGCCATCGCGATCTTGGAACAAATCTGGAGCGGCAAGAACCGGGGAAGTGGATACAGGAAAGGGGGTTGGGATAGAGCTGGAGGTAGTTTGGCCTTCACTACCCCTGGCAGGGGACAAAGGAGACCAGGAGGCGGCAGGGAGACGGTAGCAACCCTGTGCACTTCGGCAGCTTCCATCTCCGGGTTTCCTTTGAATTAGGACAGAGGGAGTAGGAACACAGGGGGAGGAAAGCAGCAGAGGGTTTTTTACACTGGGATTAACATTTTTAAACCGTTTTACAAAATTATCAATGGCTTTTGCTAAGTTATAAAGCAGATACCCTCTTCCAGACATAAACAACCATCTTACAAAGCGTTTTAAATACTCGATTCAATGGCTAACCATTGAATAACCATTGAATAAAATGTTTTAAACCCTCCCTGGTATAACGAAAATTCTCACGAACAAGGGCTCTAAAACTGGGAAAAAAGCTTCCCGCAGGAGATGAGAAAATTCTGTTCCCATCTCCCTTCTCTTCCCAACCTCGAGGTAAAAGAAATTTAAAAGAAAAGGATACAAAGGTGACCCATATTACCTTTGGGGTCAAATAAAAGTCTTGAGGATGGTCCACTGACTCAGACCAGTCTTCTCTTTCCGTAGAAGGTTGTTGGTCTTCCCCGCCAAGCCGCTGATAAAACTCAGAGGTTTCTTTGGGGTAATGGCTGCTCCGAAAGGCAACTTTAATTCCAGCGAGGAAGCTGTGCTGGAGACGCTCTCCAGGGACGGTTTGAGGCCATCTCGCGTTCAGGCGCCATTTAATACTTATTAAAATAGGTATTCAATCAGTGGCAAAGAGGCAGGATGGGTATTTGCGTGCCATTCCGGCAAGAGCATTTTATTGCATGCTTCCTGTCGAAGGGTGTAGAGGCAAATACAAGGGAACATGGCTGGCTCAGGCCAGGGGAAAGGTGGGATCAGGGAGCGGGAACCAATGGGAAAGCTTTGGAGGAGTGATCAGGCTGACAGACAGCCGGGGAATCC
Organism: Monarcha castaneiventris obscurior; assembly: GCA_026261815.1. Classification (NCBI taxonomy): domain Eukaryota; kingdom Metazoa; phylum Chordata; class Aves; order Passeriformes; family Monarchidae; genus Monarcha; species Monarcha castaneiventris. The sequence continues at coordinate 1,590,541 of JAMPIT010000583.1, forward strand.
AAACCGGGACCGGCCATCCCAAGGAGCAGTCCACCTCGGGGGGGAGACCCTCTGGCCGCCCCAGCACAATGTAAGTTCCTGGGCCGCCACACACCACCACTGTGTAAAGCTCTGCCAGTGCCTTAGGTCTCAGGTAAACCTAAAGTAATAAATAATACTCAGATGGTTGTGTCTGAACATATACACAGTGCTCCCCAGGCATGGAGCCTCAAACCGTTTCTCTGAAGGAGAAGCAGGAATGGAAGTTTCCTTTCCTACAGGCTTTAAATGAGCCCAAGTTATTTCCCCAGTCAAGCTGTATCAGTGAGTGACACTTCCCAAAGTGCAATTTTTGCAGCCTCTGAGAAGGCCTGGTTAAAGCAGCAGTTACCCATTTGTGTAACCTTTGCTGCTGGTAATTGAGAGTGTGCATTGCTCAGACAGCTTGGAATTAGAATTAGGCAGAGGGACCTTTCAAAGAAAATATGTAAAAAGCTTCATTCTGAGACCAATTAGAGCTAAGGTCAATCTTCTTTAGCCCGTCTCATTAGTGCTCTCTGGCAGCAAAACTTACTTCAAGACTCCAAATATTTGATTTCTGGATATCTTTTTGAATGGACAAGTCAGCTAATAGGGAGGGTGCCATCAAGATGTAAAAAGTCACTTAAGCTAATTATTGTGCAAATAACATGTGTACTTTTACATCATTTCCCTCGTCCTATAATGGATTTAATCCTTTTGTATATCCATGAAATGGGTATCCATACAATGGATCTAACCCAGTATGAAGTCAATCCCTTTTTTTGAGTAGGCTCTGTGTCTTTCACTCGGTTGGGAGTTGATGCATTACATTAAGGCTTCATGAATATCCTGCTCCCAAGTGAGGCACATCTGAAATTCATTGGGAAAAATAAACAGGAAAATAAATCCAGGTAAACACTCCCAGTTTGCTAAAGCCAGTGGAGTTTGCATTAGGGATCACCACACATCTACAGCTGTGAGTTTCACTGAAATCCTGTGAAATCGAACTCCACGTGTGGCTGTGTTATTGTAGCTACACAACAGGAATAAATACAGAAGCAGTTCATGTTCCATAAGAATACAGGGAGATAAGATGTATTTCCCTTCCTGGGTGTACCTAGAATATGTAATAGGCTAAAGATCTGAGTGCTCATTTATTTCCTTTATTTCTTGCTTTATGTCCTTGCAGGTGCTGAATTATTTAAGCGCCTGGAATTCCAGACAAAAACCTCTACACCAGAGTGAGCAACCAGGAGCAATTGCTTGTCTTGGAGTCAATTCCAAAAGTCCCAACTGCAGTCTCAGGAACTGGAACTCAGTATATCCAGGTTACTTTAAAAATAAACCTCTTTCAGATCCTTGGTCCCCTCCAATCCTCAGCCAAAACTGCTTTTCCTTCCGCAGGTTTCTAAAGCCTTGGGCCCTTCTTGGGTGAGATGTGAAAATTTTTTCTTGAAAATTTGTAACAAAAATCAGGTGGCTGGAATAACCCTCAATCCTAAAGCCACTTGAGGGTTTCTAGTCTTCGTGTGATATTTTTCATGTTTATTGAAGTAGTTTCAAGTCAGAGATCTTTTTTTCCTGTGGTTTTTTTTTTTTTTTTTTTTAAATGCAGTAGTTTCAGCAATTAGATGGGAACACCTTGTGTCTTGTGTGAGTTACAGCTTATGAATCTTTTAAACTGGTGTTTAACAAGTATTAGAGTCAAAGGCTTCTTCTGCTGCTTCCAGGTAAGAACTGTCACCCAGCCTGTTCTTGTGCTTTGTGCCCCTTTAAACCACGTTGTCCTCACAAAGAGGACAGGACTGGGAGGAGCTGCTGGTAGAGCAGATTTGTCTGAGGATTAGGCAGACCAGATGTAACAGAGCAGGGTTCAGCACTTCTACTCAAGAAATGTCTTTGCATTAAAGCTACAACCTTTCAAAATCTCATCTTTACATCTCATTTCATTATCGGGCCTGCATTTCCTGTCCCGAGACATGCTAAATTACTGTTTCTAAGATGCAGATGATACAATTATCTCCGAGTGAAATTAAGTTTTCCAAGCATCCCTTTATTTGACTTTCTTATCTTTACCTTATTTCCTTTCTCACTCGTTTCATGTATAAAACTGACATGTTGTAAATTTTGATGGAGGTAGCCTCCCAAAGCAATCTGTAGCTAAGGGTCAGTGGTGACCGTATTTTTATATGTCTTTAGATTTTTATTAGTAATTTTAACTCATTTCCTTTGTTTCGGTAGAAGGAAAATTGAAGAGAGTAGTTTAGTGGATATTAAAAACTAAAACACAATGGAGCCCATATATCCAATTTAAGTGCTCCAGATATGAAAAGCAGATATATATGAAAAGCAGGAAGTGCCCTTGATAAATGCTTCATGGTTCACATATTTTATTTCTGTGATTCAGAATGCAGAAAAGCTGAGGTACGGTTTCCAGAGAGGATTACTATTTTAGTAAAACAGATAATTTTCCATGGATTTTACTCTGAATTCCACTAAACTACTACCGTAGAATGGTTTGGGTTGGGAGGGACCTTAAAGCCCATCCAGTGCCACCCCTGCCATGGGTAGGGACACCTTCCACTGTCCCAGGCTGCTCCAAGTCCTGGCCAAACTGGCCTTGGACACTGCCAGGGATCCAGGGGCAATCACAGCTGAGTGAAAGCTTATAAATGTAAAACTGCACTTAATCCAGTGGAAAATTGTGCTAACATGGTCAAACTCTTAAGGAGTTGAAGATAAAAGTGAGAAAAGTATTGAATATGTGAACTAAATGACTTAAAGACACTACAGAAATGAGACATAATTGTGAAACAGGATGAGTAGTAACCAGAAATAATTTTTATGTATTTTTAAATGTTTTCTAATACTTCCTAAGGATGAAAAAATGGATGGTGAAAAAATATATTACCTTAGATAAAGCATTAGGTTAGAAATTGTTTGTTGTACCACAGGAAGAAGGGACAGTTACAAGGAGCACTGACAAATTGTGTCTGTTGGGAGTTCTCAGAGGGCACGTCCAGAGAGGAGCACAAAAAGGGTTTACTGGGCTTGGAGGTGGCTGCAGAGCTAATTTGTGGGCAGGCTGTGACTGTGTGGGGAAGGCATTAGGAAATGTCAGGGCTTGGGTTCATTGATCAGGACTGTTATCCCCACTGGAATCAGGACTTTGAGAGGAATGGTGGCTGCAGAGGTGTCAGTTGTTTTTCCTTCACTGTACAGACAAGGTTTATGCTGCTTTTGCTATTTTTTTTAAATGTGAAAGCTAAGGGGAAAATAAAAATCATCTGCTTGGTGTTGGGTTTTCCATTAAATCCTCACATGCTTCCACAGGCACAGATTTCATTCTGGTTGTTGAGTATATTTTGAAAGAAATAATATGTTTTGGGGTTTTTTTTAATGAATTAATGGATAGTTTAAGGACAGTCTCCAAGCAGCCTGCAACCTTATGTGTCATACAGAGGAGTGCAGAGAGTATTTTTATAGTTTTCCTGAAGGGTAAAAATATTATTCTACTGAAGAGGCAAAAGTGGCTCTTTCCCTTAATTATAATTGGAAATGAACTAGTGAAAGAAAGAGTAATTCTGAAGCTAAAGTTGGAAGCATGGTCCCAATTTGGCCTTGAAAGGACATACAGGAGACCTTTTAATTCCATTTGGTCAGGAGGGGAGAGCAGGGTGAGAATTTTGTATCATTCACAATGTAGTAATAACTATTGGTATACTGTGTTACTGATATGCAAATGGATTTGGGCTCTTGAAAGTCAAAAGCAACCTTGCATTAAGAAGTGTTAGCATGTTTGGCCAATTTTCCAATGGCCAAAATATCCTTCTGTTTTATACCTGGTCTATATCACAAATATACCTCACCCTCAAAAGCATTTTAAACATATGGAGTTAACAAATTTTGTATTCTCTCAGGGTCTATCTTTTTAAGAAAAGTACTGGGCTGTGAATACTGAACTGCATGAATGCATGAGAAAAAAAGATAATAATTTGTAATATTTTCATTTGTATTGGGATGTTTGTGAATGACAATAAAAATAATAGACTAATGGATGTCATAGAGGCATGAAATAAGGACTTTTCCTTGCATTCTCATTTTATCTTTTTTTTTTTATATCTACTTATTCTGCTCTTCTACATTCTGTGTAATCTCTGCGATCTATTTTTCTGTGCTTACTTAAGTGAAATACTTGTCTTATACCTTGCTGTTCACTGAAAATGCTATTCAGGGTTTTTAAAGTGTTTCTTAAATCATTAACTAAAGCACACTGAAAAAGTATTCAACCGGTGCAAACTGTTAGAGTGAGAATTATATGATTAAAAAGCTATTTGCTTCAATGATTTTAAGTATAAATGTAGGATTTGAAATGAAAAAAAAATGACTTCTTATTAAGTAAAAATGTGTAAAAAAATTTAGCACAACTACCTCCTGACTCCAGTGTTCAAGGACATCAGAAATGCCTCACAGAAAAAGTTCTTCCAAGGGACTCTTGCTCTATTCTTCACGATGTCAAGATTAATTAAGTTGACTGTACATGCAAAACACAACCTCCCCTATTCTTTGAGTAACCTCTCCCAGCATGCCCAGGCCAAGTCATCACTATGGCAACAAATCATTCCCAAATCCATCAGCACCACAGCGACATGCATGATCCATCTTCTGCTGTTGTTTAGAATTTATCCCCACAGAAACCTCGGTTCTTGGTGTGGGGCACAGTAGTTGGAGAATGCAGGGGTAGGGGAAGCTGTGTGTGAGGGTGTACCCAGCATCTTTCCAGGGTGTTATTTTGATGCCATGATGATTTTTTGCCTTTTCTTTTTTACCCCTTTTATATACCTTTATATAGCTTTTGTATTCTCAGTGTTTTTTAGCCTACATTTTTAGACTTATTTTGTCAGTCTAGGAGACTGAACATCTTAGAAGCCTCATAGTTAGGGATCAGAATGCCCCAGACCCCAAGGTCCTCTCCTGAACACATTTTGCAAACTGAGAGAACCACCCAGGGGAAGGTTCCTCAGGGAGGGTGCTCACTTGAGCCTCTCATTGGGGAATCTTTGATAGATATGCTAATTAGTAAGACCTATAATGTTATACCCAACTAATTGTGTGTGTGCATTGAGGTGTGCATTTGGGTGCATTCCACCTGGATGTGGTGCACCTAAGGATCCTTAAAACAAATGCTGAGGTAAAACCCCTTTTTCCCTTCTAACCTTGTTTGAGTCTTGATTTTAAGACCAGGAAAAGGCATCCGTTTCCTGTATATCCATTTTTGAAAAGCAATAGCAAAGTTTGGGAGGGTAACAGTGGCACTGGGAATAAAATGCATGGACTAAGACACAGCATGAATTAGGGGAAAACCAGTGTAACGTGGTCCTCACACCAACACATCCCTGGCTTCTCACTGGGCTGTAAACTACACACCAGCCCTCCTGTGCTTCTTATCCCCTAGAAATGATAAAGTACAGCCTTTTATCAATGACCACAACCCCCTGTGAGATTGACTTCTAATTATAGATTCTGCGAGCTGCAAAAGCAGAAATGGCTGAAATGAGTTTCACATCACATCTTGCCTTACTCCTCGTGGAAAAAAGCAATTTTGATTACTCAAAATACCTGAGAATGTTTCACTTATGCCCTTTATTACTAAAAATCTAATAAACTCCTTCCGTTAAGGGGATTAGTAATACCTGCACTATCTTCCAATATTTTCCCTAATCAGCCAGCAGCAGCCTTTTTTTTTTTTTTTTTTTTTTCTGTTTTGTGGAGCCAATATTGAGCTAGTTCCTCTTCCTTCAGGATTGTAGTGTTCTCACATATCTTAAAAAAGCCCTGTGTAGTTTCAGTTATCCCAGAAGGAGATAATCTGATTAAAGGTGACTGAATGTGGTTCTACAGCAGCTACCTCCTGGACTGCAAGATAAATGAGGGGTTGCAGTGACTTTCCTGTCGTTCAACTTCTAGTGTGTAAAAAGTGTGTAAAAACTCTGGAAATGGAGGTGAGGGGAGGGATTTAATACAACTGTCTACAGATATCTCCCTGTATATCACAAAATCATAAAATGGTCTGGGTTGGGAAAGGCTTTAAAGCTCATCCCATCCCACCCCTGCCATGGCAGGGACACCTTCCACTGTCCCAGGCTGCTCCAAGCCCCAGTGTCCAACCTGGCCTTGGGCACTGCCAGGGATCCAGGGGCAGCCACAGCTTCTCTGGGCACCCTGTGCCAGGGCCTGCCCACCCTCCCAGGGAACAATTCCTGCCCAATATCCCATCCACCTCTGCCCTCTGGCACTGGGAAGCCATTCCCTGGCTCCTGGCCCTCCAGCCCTTGGCAATTGTCTCTCTCCATCTTTCCTGCAGCTCCTTCAGGCCCTGCAAGGCCACTCTGAGGTCACCCCAAAGCTTCTCCTGCCCAGGCTGAACAATGCCAGCTCTCGCAGCCTTTCCTGCCAGCAGAGCTGCTCCATCCCCTCTGCTCATGCTGGTGCCTCCTCTGGGCTCTGTGCAGCAGCTCCAGCTCCTCCCTGTGCTGGCCCCAGGGCTCTTATGCATCTGTGATGACCCTCTCCTTTGATGGTGGAAATTGTTTCATTTTGGTGTTTTTCTCTTGGGAATTTGCAACATTCTTAAAGTTTGGAGTTCTTTTCTTTTGCTTTGCCTGCTTTTATCTTCACAGTATTTGCATGTGTGTGAATTATTTCTGGGAGGCTGCTGTGGTTGATCCATGTGTCAGAGAGGAGGCAGGTGATCATTTCTGGAGCTCAAGCCTTCCTGGTATAAACATCTTACACTAAAAGATGATCATATCCAGTTTATGTAGTGAGCCCAAATGCCACAAAAGAGACAGAACACAAATAGCAAACAAGAAAAATTCAGTGTTGCTGCTGCACCAATGGGAGCCGCAATCTCAGGTAAAACTTATGTTGGATATTCGCTAACAAAATTTGGAGGAATATGTGAGATAAACACACTTTGTTCAACAAAAACCAGAGCAGCATTTTTTAAAACCCAGCTGACAAATTATAAGAAAATGGAGGAAAAAATGCATAAGTCTGAATTTTCGACTATAGGCAGATAATTCAATCCTCTGGATAAAGAGTATGCAAAAGCTGGAAGCTTGTGTTTGATTCCTGTCAGCATCATGGTTGTTGTAGATTGAGCAATGGTTGGTGAATGGGGATTCTGTACTCAACAAACTCCTGCAAACCAGACAAAAATGGGTCTGTGCTTTTCTGTCCCTCATCTGTGAGGGAGAAGGGGTTGGAAATGCTCCTTTGAGCAAAGGCCAGTTTTATTACCATGAAGATTAGACATTGCAGGGACAGAATAATGTGCTTCACTTCTGAACCCCGGGGCTGTGTAAGGGCAGGACACATGTATGATGCATTTTAAGCCTTCAGCCGGCTCTGTTTTGGACCCAGGTACAGAAATCTGGATTGTGTCCATGCTATCTTCTGGTTTATCCTGTGGAAATGGCAAACTCTACAGCAGGAATTCTTTAATGTACACCTTTGGGAACTGATTTGGCTGCTGCCTTTATAAGGGATTACATGAACCTGTTTCTTAGGTTATAACCTCAAATTGTATAAGCGATGTTAATCTGACAGGACTCCATGAGTTTGGCCAGTGACTTCCTCTGGGACAGCATGGTGGTGGTTCAGAATGATAAATAACCAGGTTTTTCAGGAGAAATAAAAAAAGAAATAAATATTTATTATACACCCAGAAATACATAGTGCAGGATCAGGAGGTATAATGGAAATGTTAATGTATGTATTTCCTGATATGCCTGACAAAATGTAATATGAAAACCTATTATTAAAAGGGGGCAAGAAGAGTGTTCACTGAAGTGTCTGTGGGGTTTTATTAATTTGTTTCTGCTGGCACCCTCACTCTGAGGAGCTCCTGAGACCCCATTCAAATTGTCTTCTTACCTTCTTTGAAATTCCATGTTCCCTTTTATCCTGGGCTCGTGGAGGGGAAAGTAAATCCATGTGTGTGAGAGCAGGGAGGCTTTCAGAGCTCTTTGGGTACTTCAGGTGGCTTTATCACTCCCAATCTCTTTTAATTGAACTCCTCACTGTAAAGTAAACCTGTATCAAACAGGTGACCTGCCGTGCATGTGAAATTCATAAACAAAATATCCAGAGTCCCCTTTTTCCCTTACAAGATAAACGAGAGAGTGCAATCTAATAATTTCCTGGAATGTAATTAAGTGACAAGGTATTTGCTCCCATAAAAGCTTCCCCTAAGGAGCTGAGATAACATGCTTGGTAGAATTGCTTGAAAGGTGATGAATTTGAATGAAGCAGACAAAGCAGGAATAGAGAGCTAGGGAGAAGATTACATTAATTGTGCTTATAGAGGGCTTCAAAGGGTCAAAGGCATTGAATTCAGTTGCAATAGGAGCAAATCCTACACATCTAACAGACAAATAGACATTATTCCATCCATGAATTAAGAATTAATAAATGAACAAATATTTAATCACTGTTCAGAGTGAAAAGAACATGTTCTTTTATAGAGATGAGGAACTTATCAAAATGAAAAAAGAAGAAATAGTTGGAGGCTGTATGTTAAGGCCAAAATTTAAATTCTGTAGTCAGCAGCTACCTGGATGTATAATGAGGCAACAATATAAATCCAATGCATATATCACTGAGGCAGAAATGGGGGTGGGATCTGAAAATGGCTGGGGTTTGAACAGGATACAGGGAGAGATTTATATCAGAGTCCAGCACAAGTAACAATCAAAAAATTAACACAATTTTTAATAAATATTTTTAAATGGCTTTTTCTACTCCCATGTATTTTTCTGTTAAATCTGTTTGCAGAGAACTTTACTCATGAAATCATTATATCACCATTTCTAGCTGGCCAAGCATACACCTCGAGGATTCCTTTTAGACCAGAAACTTCCACAATTCCTTCAATATTTTCACTCAGACTTCCTATTTTTCTTTTGCTTTCGCAGTCAGCATTTATTCTCTTTAGATGCTTCTCTTTTCCTTCTGTCCTTCCATTTCTCTTTTACCTGTGGCTGTTTACGTGTGGGCTCGCTGTGAGTCCCACCACAAGGGTTCTTCTGAGAGCTCAGCCTGAGTGGTTCTGACTTGACAGCCTGCATCCAAGGTAGCATTTCCAGCCCAGCACAATTTGGGGTTCTGCAAGAACCTCATCTGAGATAAAGCTCCTGCACATAAGCTCCAGGAAGGTGCAGTCTGGGAGTGCAGCCTGGTCCTGCTGGAGCTCATTGCTATGACCAGATGCTGGCTTTGCTATTTAATTATTTCCTTGAGCTTTCTCAAGTTCCCTCCGTTCCAGTCTTCTGTCACTTCTAATAAATGAAGGCCTTGCTGGGAAGCTAACTGATCAGATTAATGGTGACACAGGGTGTTTTTTAAACACATGATACAAAATCAGATACTTTCCTTGTGGATTCTTAAGTGTTGTAAGTTTAAGTGTTTTTTAGAAGTTTTGTTAATGTTTAGTGTTCTCTTCCATGTATTAGGGTTTTAGATTATTTTCCTTGCATAGGATTTTAGTTTATTTGGAATCAGTCTCATTTGCAGTAATGAAATGCAATAACAATTTTGTTTCAATTTGGATTGCCTAATGTTTTTGACAAAATCAAATCTTTCCCTGTTGAGGTACTTTTAAAGCAATACACTAACAAATATTTATATCTTATAGAGCAAATAATTGCATTTGCTCTGTGTTAATGCATTTGTTGTGTTCCATGGGTTTCAGGCACCTGCCACAGGACAATCCAATTCAGGCCATAGACAATGTAAGGACAGTGAAGGATGAGAAAATGATAGTTTTCTAAGTTTTACTTAGATAAAATCAGTATTATTCACTGACAATATCCAGTTCCATATGTTTTAATACAAAGGGGATTTGAGTTATGTCCTGTGTGCCACTTGGACAAAATGGGGCTGATATCAGTGCCAATGGCACCAAACTGGGGGGAACAGTCCCCAAGACAGAGTGACCCTTCAGTGGACCTTAGAAGGGCTGGAGGGGTGGCCTGGGTGGCCTCCTGCTGCCCCTTCAACCTGAATTGTTGTATGGCCCTGTGGTCCTGTGTCCTGTAATGCTCCTTTGTACAAGCTCTGAGTCTGACAGGATTTTCAGAACACCTGAGCTGACACCATCTCCCCTCTTTAAGAGACAGATGGAGTCAACTGGTCCATTTTGGAAGTCTAACCTGAAATGCCAAGCATTTAGCCCATGTATTTGTTCATTTTTTTCAATGACATCCACTGTCTTTGGATGCAGCTATGATACCTCTAGTTTGGCCTGTAGGCAGTGAGATCAGCTAGGAATCTCCTGGAAAAGCCATTGGAAGGACTTTTGTGGTGCAGGAAACAGGGTCAGAAGACATTCAGATGTTTTTATATAGAGTGTAAGCCAACATTCCTGATTCCTGAATCTTCTGCTTCTTTCATTATTTGTTTTTCACTGGCTACAAGTGGCGCAGAAGTCCTATGAATATCATCCTTCAGTGCACTTTAATTGAGCAAATCAACAAAATATGTCATTATTGGAGGGAATAGTGGGACAAGCATGCAGGGTGCCACAATCCCCAGTGCAGATCATTCCCAGCCATTGGCTGCACAGTTTAATGATGGTGTTTCTCATGTGTCACAAAAGTACTGGGATACAGATTTTCAGCATTTGTGTTCTTAGATTTAAGGAAAATGGGCTGGACTCTGAGCACACATGGATTCCCAGGGCTGCTATCAGTGAGATAATGTGTTTGGTGCACTAGGGCCGTGCTGGCCATGGAGGAAGAAGCAGATCCTGAGCAACCAGCACAATAAGGTGTCATCCACACAAAGACAAGGAGTTTCACACACAGCAAAGGGGAAGTCATTCACGGATTGTTTTCCTGGCTCTGGTATGGGAATTTTTTATCAACAAATTAGGGTGGGGGTGTTGTTGTTGTTGTTTTTACTTCCTATCTTATGTTTCATTTCCTCCAATCTGCTACTATCGTATTTTCTCTGCCCTTGCTTCTCTTTCCCTTCTGATAATCTTACACAGAGTGCCTAATTCTCTTTACACTTATGAATTGTACTTAGAGATTTCCCCTGCTCCAAGTTGCTTTCCCATATCCACCTTGCTTTTGATCTGCTCTGTTTCTCCTCCATAGACCTTTTCTTCAACTTACAGGATTTATTTCCTAATTATTCCTTCCTATTCCCATTATTTTACATCGCTACTTTTTGATATGCACCTCTCTGCCTTTTAATTCATCAGCCCTAATCTGCTGTAGAGATCTCCTTGCAGAAATATTCCAGTCTCCCTTTGTCTTTGTTCCAAGTCCTTGCCTCTCTCCAACAATTCATGCCAATTTCACTGCTCCATACCTGGCATCCTTGGCTCCATACCTTTGATACTTACAAGACTTTGATGTTAACCCCTCCATATTTCGTTTTTTTTCTTGCTGGGAGAAGTTGAAAAGCATGTTGCTTCTCCTTCAATAAAATAGCCCACTTGACCTTCAGTTATTCAGAGTCATAACCTTTGAATTCTTAAAGAAATTTAGGTTTGAGGAACCAGTAATTATCTGTTGGGCACAGGCAAGCTGCAATTTTCAAGGGCTAGAACTGTCAAACTTGGATGACTTTCAAGAGGATGGCAAAAAGTGCACCCTTGACATGCACAGCAACCTCTGCCAAATCTCAGAATTATAAATGACACAAATGATGGAAGATAAGGTCACCATAAGTTTTATAACAGGGGAAAAGTTATTTTCCTGACTCTTTATTTTCAGAAACTGATGAACTAATTCTGATAGACATTTTTCAAAGAAAAATGGATATTTCAGCCCAGACTGAGTACAGCTCCAACCAACACAAACTGTTGGTAGGAATGCTGGGCAATTTACCCATACTGTGGATAAAACCCTCCCTTCTTCCTTAAGCAAACATCCACTGGAGCCAGCCATTATCCCTGTAGGATTAAAGGATTATGGATATGAACAATAACATCTCTTTAGGAAAACATTATCTTTATTTCACTTTACATTTAGTCCAGATGAAATTATGCTGTAGTGTCGCACTTTTAAACTATTTGTTTTAACCAACTGATTAAGTAAAAAAAAAATTGTCTGCCTCAAACCCACTCTTTTAAAATATATCAGTCTAAAAATGAAGTAACTGCTAAAGAAATAACTTTTAATTTAATCTAACATTATATACCAAGTGTATCACTTTCATCCTGTCATAACATTAATGAAATAGGCGTTCAAAGAATTCTGCTGAGGAAAACCCATCATAAATGTGAATTTAAGAATCTGTTTAAGAATCACAAGGTAATTGGTAATTTAAAGAGCTTTATAAACTCAAGAAAAGTTTAGCAAGCAGGAATCCTAACCCACAAATACTGTGCTATTTCTGTAATTCAGGTTATGTGTTCCAAAAGACGAATTTTCCCAGCACGAACAAGGAAGGGAAATGTCTTTTATCTCAGGACAAGATAGGTCTCTTTGATTTCATAAATAATGGCTAAAGAAATTCACATTTTTCTTGTGTTTCTCCAGGTGAAAAAATAACCGGGCAGATTAATTTTCAGTTAGCAAGTGGCACTGAGGAGAAGTAACCCAGCCTTTGATGTTGATTAGCATAACAAAGGGAAAATACAGATGATGCTTCAGATTTCTTTTGTAGCCAAATTAGTGTGTCAGGTTTGGGATTATAATCAGGAGTGATTAATAGGATTACTGTTATTTTGGAACGCAGTTTCAGGTAGATGGGATCGAAAACATGACGGCAGTGTCAGAATTTTTCCCTGTGGAACTCCAGGATGATGCTGTTGTTCTCCAATTTTCCTCTGCTGTGTTGACTTCTAAGCAAAAGCCTTTTCCCCATGTGAGCAGGGAGAGCTTCAAAATCTCTATTAATGGGTGGCTGTGGAAAATAGAGCTTTTAAGTCATGAATCCAACCTTCCATCAAATATGTATTTAAAGGGGTTTGTTGTTATTTGACGGCGTATCTTTTTTGTCTCTTTCCCTTGGCTCAGTAGTTTTACAAGGTCAAAGGTATGCAAAATCATCAGAGAAAAAGAAACAAATCTGTTTGAAGCCTGTAAGCTTTTAAAGTTTTGTGTCTTCACTTCCTGACTCTTACTAAATCATTTAGGGTTATCACCCTATTTTACATAGGTAGCCAAGGAGATTTTGTCCCAAGTCTAAATTAATATAAGGTTTTTGATCATTCAAACTGATTCATATGGATCATTTTGTACAGATTAGAAAAGCATAAAATTATATCCATGCTCATTATAGTGCTACCTGTTGAATTGAAGTGGTATTTTAGAAAACAGTGTTCAAAAGAAAGATGAAATTAGATTTAAATAGAAAAACATTAAAATCTACCATAGGAAGGTTAGGACCTGATAAGAACAGGTCCTTAAGTAATTTTCTTCTTTGTTTAATTCAAAATCAAAGTATTCTATATAACATTACATTAAGCAAACATGATTGGATAATTAAAACAATTTTACAGTTCTTCACTTTTATTTAAAGCATGGTTATCTCTTTAGAGTAATCTCTCTGAGTGACTGTGTGCATTTTACAGCTGACATTTTCCCCTATTTTTACATCTTTCACATAACAAGATTAATTTATCTTTAATGATTCCTTGCATCATCCCTCAGCCAAAGAGAGCGGGACTGGCCCAGCTTTGTCACCTCTTCCAGCACAGCCAATTTAATGGTAATGAGAGTTGCTGCTGCAGGAGGCAGGAGGTGACACAGTAACTCCTGTACCACAGCTAGGGAGTGGGAGCAGCAACTCTCAGCTCTGCTCCTGAGAGAAAAAAAGCAAAAACCCCCAAAATCTCCAGGGCAGCCTCTGCTGTCCTCTCCAGCCATTTCCCCAGCCCCTGAGGGGCTACAGCAGGGGAAGGGATAAAGAATAGTGCTTCTTTCAGCATCCTGCAGGGATCCTTGTGAGAGGGTGGGCTGGGCTGTGAGGGGGGATGAGAGGGATCCAAGGATAGAAGACGGACTGGAAAACTGGGAGAGAAAGAAGAAAAGAAATCCCCAATGCTGCCCGTAGATCTGCTGTGATTTATGGCCTCTCACAGCCCCTCCGAGTTGTTCTTACTGACCTGGGACCCAACAACATTGTACAATCCTTCCCTCTCTTTGTCCCCCACCAGATCCTGGAGACACTTCCCTGCTTCCCTACTCATTGCCACAAATGGAAAGTGGTTTAAAGGACTGAGAAGTGCTGGGTGTGCTCTGGCACACCTATTGGCCATTTTTATCTGGCCCTGATTCACATCATACAGGAACTTTTATGTTCTGCTGGAGCTCCAGTGACAGCCACGGATGCCGAGGCACAGGATGGTGTGTGTGTGTGCACACAAACCCCAGCTCTCTATTAATACATCTGTAGGAACAATTTGATAAATGCTGCCAGATCTGCAAGACATCAGGAAAATATTTTTGCAAGAGTGCACTTGGAATTCAGTAATGTTACTCTCCTGAAAGTTGCTGTTGCCAGGCAAAGCTCATTTGTCTTAAAAGAAACAGAGTTGGTTTGGATCTAAGATTATCTTTATATGAAAACATATAGGCTGTGGTAAGAAGAAATCTTTTGCTGAGCAATACTAGCTGAACAATGTACAGTGCTTGTGGAAAACAAGTACCAAAGTGGGTAAATAGTAGGAAAATCCTTACGAAATTGTGTGGGACAGGAGGTTCTCTTTGTCTTCAAAATTAATTTTGCACTCTCTACTGTGTATCTATTTTATCTATATTAGTACATGGGCAAAATTGTTGATGGCAAACTTTTCCACTTAATTTTAAATTCTGTGAAAAACATTAGTTTTGATAAATACAGACTTTTGAGAAGCTGAATGCACAGGAGGGAAATTTAAATATCATCTCAGTAACAGCCTTATTACATTCAGGAGTATTGAATCACTGCGACCACTTCTTTGGGTTACCAATCTCTTACAAACCAATGCTTGCTGACTTTCAAGGGCTTTATGGACAATCTGATTAAAAGTTTGTTAATTAAAACTTTTTCTGAGTAATGTAAGGGATATTAAGTCCTGCCCTTCCATGCATGCTCTGAATCAGTCTCTGATTTTTGCACAAAAGCTTGATCTGAAGCTGATCAAAATAAAAATTGATAACAAAATGTGTTGTCTGCATTTAACATGACATCATATGGTTAAAATAAACCTTGGAACAATTGCATATTGTGGCTTTCAGGGAACAAGGACTCAAGAGGAACAAATAAAGGAGTGAAACTGAGGTGACCAGCAGAAGGGATGGCTTTATAACAGCTCACTGTAGGTTACACAAGACAGCAGAAAACAAAAGAAAATAGTAGCAGTTCAATTATTTTAGTTAAATTACTTTGTTGCCCAATGGACATTTGTTTTGTGTGGTATCTAAAAATGTTTTAACAGTTCAGATTCCAATTTCCTGGTGAGAACTCCCCAAAGAAGGAACCACACTATCTCCAGGGCATTAGTCCTTTAGAAATTACTGATCCTGTTAAATAAAAATTAGAAAAATGATTCCTCTTTTTATGCTAGAAATACATTTTTAATTAGCAATGAAAGAAAGAGACATAGCAATTTATTTCCCTTTGGATTACCCTCTATTTACTTCAAGCTTATTTGTAATAAAGAATTGTAGTTCTTGATAGATAATGGCTTCAAGATGTGGCTGGGGACATTGAACGTTGAGTTCAGAGGGTGGTTGAGATTATAATCTCAAACCAGAAATGTAATTCTTCTTTCTTATAGTACAGTAGTTTTCTTTCTGCTACAGATCTCCTGCTCTTGCATGCAAAATTATAAAAAAACAGGTGTCACATCTTAAACTCTTCCTATTTTAGGTGAGACTTAGAAGTAGATTCTGAGGGATATTGAACACCCTCATTTTCAGACACAAACTAGTGTGAATTTGTGGAACACCACACTTGACTGGGACATGTTTTTATAATTCTGTTTGTATAGTACTTCATGTTTTAAATACATTCTATAAATCAAGCTGAAGTGATTGGTAAACTAACTGAAAAACAGTCTCTGCATTATTATTGACTAGAACCACTGATTACTGAGGTGATTGATCCATCCTGAAAGCCGAAATGATCACAGAATTTGTTGCTCAAATCATATGTAGATTTTGCTCTTGTTATAATTTTTGTGTGACAAGACTGAGTGATGAAGGAGTTAGAAAATAAAAATTCATTGTCAGGCCAAAGAAAGCTCGCCAAATAAAACATGCTGTAACTGGGAAAAGTAAAGCCTTATAAAATATTTTGTGTCATCTTGACACATTTCTTAAAACTACTTACACATCTTTGACAATCCAAACAGCAGGCTGTAATACCAGGAAAAAAAAAAAAAAGAACAATAAAAAAAAGCCCAAGGAGTACATGTTTTTGCTAAACTCTGATTTTTAATCTTGAATGCAGTGGGATTAAAATGTCCCCATCCTAAATTTCCCTTTAAAATGCTTTAAATTATATAAATACACTTACAAATTTTGTTGTCACAAAAAAAATTAGTATTTCTTGCTCCATATTGTAAATCTTTTTTGCCATCCAAAAATATGTCAAAGTATTACAAAGCCATCATTCAAGTCAATTAATACCCTCATGTCACAGCCTCAGAGGGATTGTTCTTTATGTAACAGGACTTTAAGCATTCATTTCCCTTCCTAGACAGAACTTTCTGATGGATTTTGAAAAAATCCCCTGTGAAAGTGATGAAGTTGAAATACCATTCAAACAGAAATATGGGAAATGATCCAGCACTGAGATGATGTGAGAAGAGAGGAAAGGGACAATTCATCAGAAACTGCAGTGACAGGACAAGGGGGAACGGATTCACATTGAAAGAAGGGAAATTTAGTCTGGACATAGGGAAGAAGTTGCTGGTGGTGTGTGCTGAGGTGCTGGAATGGAATTCCCAGAGCAGCTGTGGCTGCCCCTGGATCCCTGGCAGTGCCCAAGGCCAGGTTGGACATTGGGGCTTGGAGCAGCCTGGGACAGTGGGAGGTGTCCCTGCCATGGCAGGGGTGGCACTGGGTGGGCTTTAAGGTCCCACCCAACCCAACCCATTCCATGGTTCTGTGACTTTATGAGAGACATTTTTCTGCCATTGCTGCAGCTGAGTCTCCTGTCAGAGTTTTCAGCAATGACTGAGACCATGTCCAGCAGAGGCAGAAGCCACTTCTAGCCAATAGGAGCAAAATCTTAACATATATTTGAATTTATATCCATATGCAAGGTTTTTAATTGCCCTGTGTAAAATTCCTGCACAACTAAGTGATTTATTACTGCATCCAGTGGGTATTTTGTCACCTTTACACAAAGTCTACACACGTCCAAAAGCTCTAAAAAGTTACATTCTCTCTTCCTGTCATAGTCACATCTGATGTAAATATACTTCCAGCACGAAACTCTTTCCCAGTGAAGATCATGTAATGGTCAGAATGGTGTTAGGCAGTGGAGCCTAACACCCTCTGGGTAGCTCTGGGGATTACTGTGGGTATGGCTGGAACCTCATTTATAAAGGCAATACTCATTGGAAAACACCTTAACAACATCTGGTGGCACTTAGATTAAGTTAAGAAAACAAAGCTGAGGACCTACTGATCCAAGAAAAACAACAAAACAACCCTCACCTATATATATATTTTAATAATAAAAACACAGGAGTTTTCCTGTCATGGCGGATGCTTTACAGATGGACAAAGCTTTTATTTTCCTGCTCATCTAACCAAATGCCACCGATGTGTTTGTTAAGATATGAATAATTATGCTAATGTAAAGAGTAGGCAGGTGCAGGAGCAAAATATTTTAATATCATCTATGCACAAAACTATATAAAACTTCCAAATCATTACTTTTATAGCATTTCAAACACTTGTTGTTTGAGATTTCTGAGTAACACCTGCTACAGGCAAAAATAAATTTGTTCTTGATACGCTGAGAGGAACACTTTAGGTGGCAACAGGGGTGTAAATTCCCTTCTCCAGCACTAATAAACCAATAACAGAAAAAGTGTGGAAAATTTCCTTTTTTCTGAGGGTAGGGATGGGGAGCTGCAGTTAATTTGCATGGAAAGGGCAGGTCAGCCAAGCAGGAGGCACTTTGTCTGGAAGGATGGCATCAGTTGGCTACCAGGAATCTCTTCCTTGGCACAAGAGGCAGTTGACTTACACCCTCAAGAGAGAGGAGACTGCCCAAAAAGGGGTTTTTTCCCTCTTCTGGCCTTGGAATCTGAGGTTTGCATATCTTTCCTCAGCCAGTAAATCACATTGCATGGATTGAGTGGATTTATTTTCTAATTTTCCTATCATTCAACATCTGCATCACATGTTATATGTGATGATTACCAGACTTTGCTTCCCAGTTAACTGTTGCTCCCAGCAACATTCATCTAAGCCAAAGGTTCTATAAATTTAGCAACATTTCGCCATTAGCATTTGGGGAAATTTTGCTGATAATTTTTCAAGATTACTTTATCAGTGCCAAGAGCTATACAAGGAAAAAAAATTCTAGCTGTGATTTACAGTATGATATAAAACGTACCCTAACAACCAAAATGAAAGAACACTTCTTATTGTAGCACAGTACAAGAATGTAATTTACAGGAACCAATGATCAGGGCCATTTACTTGCTTGTGTTAATTAGCTCAGACCAAATTTTGATTTTAAGTGTAGCCTGCAGCAGTAGTAAGGGAATATCCTTTAGGTCACTTTTGAGTTTTTCCCAACAAACAATAATGTTATTTTGGTAGCACTTCCATTTTCTTATTGACTGCAGTGTTCCCCATCCCTGTTTATGAGTAGTAAATGCAGTAGAAATTTTAAATTTACAATGTGATACATAAATAAATTAATAAATTAATAAATAAATAGCAAACGTAATAAGGAAGAAAGTCTGTTTTCTTTGGCAGTGAAAAAAGTCTGGGAACCTGAGGAGCCTGATGCCTGGGGAAAGGCTCAGCACAACATAGGACTGAGCTACTTTGAGGCAGCGGAAGGTAAAACTCATTGATCAGTTCAGTTGGGCGTTATTGGTCACGCCATGGTTTGTGTTTTGTGTTCTGTGGATCAATTCCATTTGGCATTATTGGCCATATCCTGGTTTGTGTTCTATTGATCAATTCCATTTGGCATTATTTGCCATATCCTGGTTTGTGTTCTATTGATCAATTCCATTTGGTGTTATTGGCCATATCCTGGTTTGTGTTCTATTGATCAATTCCATTTGGCATTATTGGTCACGCCCTGGTTTGTGTTCTATCGATCAATTCCATTTGGCATTATTGGTCACGCCCTGGTTTGTGTTCTATTGATCAATTCCATTTAGTGTTATTGGTCACGCCCTGGTTTGTGTTCTATTGATCAGTTCCATTTGGCATTATTGGCCATATCCTGGTTTGTGTTCTATTGATCAATTCCATTTGGCATTATTGGCCATATCCTGGTTTGTGTTCTATTGATCAATTCCATTTGGCATTATTTGCCATATCCTGGTTTGTGTTCTATTGATCAATTCCATTTGGCATTATTGGTCACGCCCTGTTTGTGTTCTATTGATCAATTCCATTTAGTGTTATTGGCAATGTCCTGGTTTGTGTTCTATTGATCAATTCCATTTGGTGTTATTGGCCATATCCTAGTTTGTGTTCTATCGATCAATTCCATTTGGCATTATTGGTCACGCCCTGGTTTGTGTTCTATTGATCAATTCCATTTGGCATTATTGGTCACGCCCTGGTTTGTGTTCTATCGATCAATTCCATTTGGCATTATTGGTCACGCCCTGGTTTGTGTTCTATTGATCAATTCCATTTGGCATTATTGGTCACGCCCTGGTTTGTGTTCTATTGATCAGTTCCATTTGGCATTATTGGCCATATCCTGGTTTGTGTTCTATTGATCAATTCCATTTGGCATTATTGGCCATATCCTGGTTTGTGTTCTATTGATCAATTCCATTTGGCATTATTGGTCACGCCCTGTTTGTGTTCTATTGATCAAATCCATTTAGTGTTATTGGCAATGTCCTGGTTTGTGTTCTATTGATCAATTCCATTTGGTGTTATTGGCCATATCCTGGTTTGTGTTCTATTGATCAATTCCATTTGGCATTATTGGTCACGCCCTGGTTTGTGTTCTATTGATCAATTCCATTTGGCATTATTGGTCACGCCCTGGTTTGTGTTCTATCGATCAATTCCATTTGGCATTATTGGTCACGCCCTGTTTGTGTTCTATTGATCAATTCCATTTAGTGTTATTGGTCACGCCCTGTTTGTGTTCTATTGATCAATTCCATTTAGTGTTATTGGTCACGCCCTGTTTGTGTTCTGACCTGAGAGATGACAGAAGCCCAAGGAGCTCGTTTTATCCTGCTCTGGTATCAGTGTGGTTTTATGCTGAATTTTAGGGTATTTCTGCTGTAGCTTCTTGTAGCCTTGATCTTTGTGAAGCTGGCAGGAGAAACTTGAAGCAAAATTCTGGGATGGAATTGGTGTTTCTGTTTTGGTCACAAGCACCACTCACTGAAGGTCTGGGGGGAGGCAGAGGATATTCCTGGAAAATGGCTCATCCCTTTCCTAGCCATCACAAATTCTCTGGAAAAAACACTGAGTGTTGGGCTTCAGTCTACAGGGGGAACAGTGGGATTGATCCCTGACTTTCATTCCAAGGTGGTGACAAGGAAACAAATCACAATTAATTCAGTCCATTTAGGACCTTATTCCTTCACTAAAAGCAGATTGCTGATTTCAGCACAGAATTATCAGACAGTTATTTGGCACTTGACTTGTTTATTGGCCCAGATGATGTTTGTTATGTTTACATGATATATTTTTTATATTCTGAAATTAATTGTCTGTTCTACAATATACGGCCTGATAATGTGTTTTGTCAGACCCTAGGAAATGAATAGCCAGGGGTTTAATATTTTAACAAACATATTATCTATATTGGCTGCTGAATTATATGAACTTTTTGCAAATCTTTGTAACACAAAACAAATAAAAGATGCATAAAATTAGCTTATAATAATTCATTCATAGCTTTGTGAATAACATTACTTGAGATTTGGGATTATTTTGTTTTCCTTTCATTTACATACTGATAAACTTTTTAACAGCATTAGTTAACTTCCATCCTTCAGTTTTAATAGTCTTTTGTTTCTCCTTTCAAATAATTTTCTTAGTGTTTATCATTTTATTCACATCAGCTCTGCAATATTAAAATTGATATCTGAGAACAGCAATAGCATGGTCTTCTGTAGCCTCTTATGAATTTAAACTGCTTTTTGAACTAAGACACCATTGCAGTTTCAGCCTGTGATATGAGTAAGGAGAATATACTGGAATGTGTTTGCAAGCCACCCAAGGAAGCAGTGGGAATGAGGGAACTTAGAAAGCCTTAAAATTTCAATGGAAACTGTGTCCTGCATTATTAACAAAGAATGGAGGGCCAGGAGCCAGGGAATGGCTTCCCAGTGCCAGAGGGCAGGGCTGGATGGGATATTGGGCAGGAATTGCTCCCTGGGAGGGTGGGCAGGCCCTGGCACAGGGTGCCCAGAGAAGCTGTGGCTGCCCCTGGATCCCTGGCAGTGCCCAAGGCCAGGCTGGACATTGGGGCTTGGAGCAGCCTGGGACAGTGGAAGGTGTCCCTGCCATGGCAGGGGTGGCACTGGATGGGCTTTAAGGTCCCTCGGACCCAAACCATTCTGGGATTCTTTGATTAAGGGTAAATAATCATGATCAGCTGCTTCAGTCCCACCCGTCCATCACACACCTCTAACAGCTGTCAGTGTTTCAGCTCCATGAAAATGTGGGTTGTTTGCTGGTTTTGCTTTCATTCCAGCTTAGCCTGTGAACCCCAACTGGTGCTGCCTTTCTTTAGTCATTGTTGATCAAGTGGTGTGAAGGGAAATTTTTCAGAGAATGCAGTCACTGAAATGTTCTTTTGAAACACTATGGGCTAAAGCTCTCCCTGCTCCCTGTGCTGGTTGGGTTGTAAATAACTTTCCCAGGGAGACAGATGTCAACCCAACATTGCCCTGCTGCCAGCAGTGGTGAGCTGTGTGATCACCAGTCACATCACCCTGCTGCTCATCCATTACCGTGCAAACAGCACAGAACCCAACAGGGAGGAAGCTGAAGAGGTTCTGCAGCAGTTCAGCAGTTTGGCTGATTTATTCCCCAGTGTTCTGTGATATATTTTTCCTGTATTTTTATAAGGTTTGCATGTTTTATGTAGTATTTGTTCTTCCATTCTGATTATGTGGCAAGTTGATTCACTCATTTCATTTTCCTCACTGTATGCATCTTGTACAGATTTGGTTTGCTTTTCTTTTCCTTGAGATTTGAAAAAGCAGAGTTGATCATGGGTTCATTCCATAAAATCAGTTTAGTCCCTTTCTAAATTTCCCACATGAATTTCTGTACGGATATTATTTCCAGGTCATGTCACCTCCAAAATATTTTTTCCTCCTAATTCATTTAGGGTCATATGTTGGTAGGGAACAAATTTTCCTTTGGTAAAGCTCTCCAAAATCTATGACAGAATGATGATTTTTTTTTTTTTTCTGTTTATGGTGACATTTTTTAATTTATGAGAATTTTTAATAAAGGTTGTGCAGAAACTAAACAGAGACTGAGACATTTTCTCTCAGCCAAACCTAGGAAGGAAGAGGGCAAAATCTAAGCCATTTTTAATGTTCATGATGCTTTTGCCTCAGATTCTTCAAGGAGGGGAAAGAAGAAATCTGTGTATGACTGGCTGTGCTACTGTGTAATTCTCAAACATGACTTACGCATATCAAACTACAGAATATGCCAGGTTAATCAAAGTTATTAGAGAACACAGAAGGCTTCACTTAGCTTTGCTCTACATAGGAATGTAGGAGACATATTCAAGGAAAAATGCGAGTTACATCCACTCTAAACAGATTTTGTGTGATTGTAATTTGCTGAAGTAACCCTGAGCAATATGGATTATTCTGTGCGGTGTGTGGGCTCAGTGCTGTAATACTAAAACACTGCATAACAAGAAAAAAAAACCCTCAAAAAAACAACAAAATCATAATTCCTGCCATCTCACATTTTCTTTATTTCATTGGCACTTGCTCTTTTAGTACCCTCCTGCCTCCAGTTCGTAACACTTCTCTTTAATGATCTTATTTATAGAATACCCCCGCTGGCAATTTAAAAACAGGTTTTAGTGATAAATTCTTTTTAAAGAGTAAGTGTTCAATTAAATATGTAACCAGATGTTAGTGCTATGTCTCCTTAGGCAGCAGCTTTTGTTTTACTTCAGCCACTGGGGTTACCATATTTCCCATCTCATTTTACTCAATTCTATCAACTATTCAGATTTTACAGCCATTACTTTGACTTCTTACTGGGCTAAGTTTCTTACATACTTAGACACTCAAAAATTCCTAATAAGGCCTTGCTGCAATTAGAATAAAAAATAGCAATAATGTCACAGAACCCCAGGCTGGGTGAGGCTGGAGGGGCCCACGGGGGCTCCTCTGGTGCCACCTCCCTGCTCCAGCAGGGCCATCCCAGAGCACAGGGCACAGCAGTGTGTCCATGGGGCTCTGCAATATCCCCAGGGAGGAGACTGCACAGCCTCTCTGGGCACTCTGCTCAGGGCTGGGCACTGCCCAGGGCACAAGTTCTGCCTCCTGGGCAGGGGCAGCTCCCTGGGCTCAGGCCCTGCCCGTGGCTCTGGTGCCATTGCTGGGCCCCGGAGCAGAGCCCGGGCCCTGCTCGGAGCCCTCCCTGCACACAGGGACAGCCAGGGCTGAGGGCCCCTCTCAGCTGGGGCTCCTCTCGAGGCTGAGCAGCCCCAGCTCCCTCAGCCTTTCCTGGGCACGGAGATGCTCCAGGCCCTTCCTCAGCTGCGCAGCCTCCGCCGGCCCCGCTCCAGGAGCTCCCTGGCCCTGCTGTGCTGTAAAAATTCTACTAATATAACAATTGCTGTAATTGTTAATATATTTTTTACTTTCTGCTCAGCACATAAACTGAAATAGTTGTGGGAAATAAGTCCAGCTACAAGTGTCTCATCTGTACCAGCACTCAGAACTCCTTTCCTCCATTCTGATCTGCAGCTGCAGGGAAGGGGTGAACTGAGGGCCTTTTCCACACAGATGTAGCAAGGAACAAGGAGATGTATCTCCATGAACAGATGTTCTTGCTAATCTTTCCTGTGGTCCTTACAGTGGAAAAGTCAAGTTTGTGAATATTGACATCATTTAAATATTAGTTTAATAAAAAAGCCACAAACTAACAGCGGCAGGTTTGAACCTCTGGGTGATCCACCTTTTCCTTGCATCCTCCCCTTGCTGGCCCCAGCTCTGTTTCAAAACAAATGCATCTGCTTGCAGGCATCTGGTAACTATTCCAGTGCCTGTCTCAGAGGAGAGCACTGGTGGGAAGGAAAATGCACCTGTGCACATCATGGACACACTGGAATCTGGGCAGATTTTTCCCTCTAGGTGAGGGGAGAGCAGCTCATCTTTCCCCAAAACATTTAAATGAGCATGGAAGAAGTGCAAACTTTCTTCAAGGAAATGCAATCTGCAGCATTTAGCAGAAATCTCATTAAAGAGAATTCAATAAAAGATTAACTTCTAAACTCATTTCAGCTCAAGAATGACAGTGAAGAGCCTTATGTGGTAATCCCCTTACTACAGCATAGGTGCTTGCAGATAAGTGGCGGAATTTTTGTCCAGATGTTGCACAATATCCTGAAGTAAAGCGAGCTTTGGAACATTTTCTCTTCCCAGGTTTGTTTTAGGAACAGCTCAAATATGTTTTATAAAAGTGCAACAGCACCTGAAAATTTGTAGCATCATGTTTTAGAGGTTTTAAAAATATCCCTGCTATTTTATTATGAAATTAAAATACAAAGACCTATTAAAGATGAAAAGCTGTTTGAATGTCACTTGGGACATATCTTCTGGTAGAGCAAATTTTGCCTTACTGAAGCTTAAAGCCCAAAAAAATCATATGCTGAGACGTTCAGATAAAACATTCTCTGCTTAGAGGCTTCATTCTTGGTGATGCTGAGCACATTTTAGAGGTGCTGAACTTCAGTCAGGAAAGTCCAAGGCTGCCAGAGCTCCAGGAGCGTTTGGACACCTCTCCCAGGGATGCACAGGCTGAGATTGTTGGGGTGTCTGGGCAGGGACGGGAGCTGGGCTGGATGATCCTGGTGGATCCCTTCTATAAGTCCATGTTTCTATGACTATTTTGTTTCTTTGTTTGTTCTCGTGGCTACTGGATCAAGCATTTGGATATCCTTATCCTTCTCCTAAAGAAGCCGAGGAGAAGCTGAGGGAAGGGTCCAGAAGGCCTTTTTGAAATCTGACTTCTAACTATTATTTTTGTTGTAATGGCACTCTAAAGCTCCTTCCAATGTCCCATCTCTCACATATCTCACTAAGAGATATGTCTCTCAGACAAAAAGAAAAGATCATAAACAGCTTCACCTCCTTCCTTTTAGCCCACTCCGTGCTCCTGCAAGGTCCTTGTCTTCCCTTGAGAAACGCACAGCAAGAAGCACAGACACTTTGCAAAAAAATGGTCAGGAAGTAATTATTCTGGTTAGGTGTATTCCCACTCTCCAAGAAATGCCAAAGTGCTCTGTTTTATAGAGTTCCTCATTCCATAGCCCTTGCACATCACAGACATGTTGATATTTGTTGCCTTATACACGAGCGTAAATGAAGAATTCTGGTTCTAGAATTGCAGTTTTGATTTTCCTGTTCTGTGAAAGCACCACTGGCAGAGCAGCATTCTGTAGTTGTTTCCTGAAGTTAAACAAAGAGAAATTCATGGTGCCTGGAAATCTAGAATTTTCTGTGGCATTTTCTGTTCTTGCTCTCTAAGTTAGCTGCTCTTCACTGAAAATGGAAATATTTGTGCTAGAATTGTAGTTAATTAGTTGCAAAAGTTATGAAATTTTGGGTTAACTTTATATTTCTTGACATAAAGGAAGGAGAAACGACCATTTTGCTTGGAGAGATCAATCATGCATGACTTCATTAGATTTTGGAAACTTTCAGAATGGAGGAAGTTCAAAATTTTTAAAGGGCTTGTATTTCAATCTTTAAAATCATACATTCCCATAAGGGAGGCATCTGCTCAACTGCATCATTTCCAGAATGCAGAATGCTCAGAGTTCTTAAGTTGATAATATGTGGTAAATGCCTCCATGTATAATATATGAATCAGGATATGATCCTGAATTTTGTGGGAGGCTTCCTAAAGTTGAAGGTTAATGCAAAGCAGGAACAAGCAGCTAATTGTGTTTCTGAGCTTTTTTAATTGTTAAAGCTTTGAATAAAACATAACACAGATACCCAAACCACACAGTTGAGAAATCCTTTCAGTTCTGTTGGGGCAAAGAGATAGTATCACTAAAAATTAAATATGAATAACTACAGCCTATCAGAAATTGTTATATTTAAATATCCCATGTAAGAGCTTTACAATTCAGAGAAAAATTAATTGGGAACTTCCTTTTTAAAAGCTGAAAATATCAACCCCAAATCCTGCAGCATTAGAGGAAATGGTGGGGAAAATCTGTGAATATAGAGTTCAGATCACAGCAGGGCCTGTCACGGATGCTGGTTCAGGGGCTTGGCTGGGTGCTGGGAATGCAACATCCTTGGGGTATTGAGCAAATCCCAGAATGGTTTGGGTTGGAAGGGACCTTAAACTCATCCAGTGCCACCCCTGCCATGGCAGGGACACCTCCCACTGTCCCAGGCTGCTCCAAGCCCCAGTGTCCAACCTGGCCTTGGGCACTGCCAGGGATCCAGGGGCAGCCACAGCTTCTCTGGGCACCCTGTGCCAGGGCCTGCCCACCCTCCCAGGGAACAATTCCTGCCCAATATCCCATCCAGCCCTGCCCTCTGGCACTGGGAAGCCATTCCCTGGCTCCTGGCCCTCCAGCCCTTGTCCAAAGTCCCTCTCCAGCTCTCTTGGAGCCCCTTTAGGCACTGGAGGATGCTCTGAGGTAAAGGCAGGGTAGATTCCAACAGTGGGAGGTGGCCATTTTATTATTTGTTGGAGGTAGAAGAAAGCTCTTTGTTGTAGCAATAAACCTCTCCCTGTCAGCAGGAATGACACCATTTAAATGATGTTTTCATGAGAGCATAGACGGGAACAATCTATTAGATCATTTTCAAATTCTGTCTGATTTTGATGTGCTGATGTGGTAGCATGTGACTATGTACTTCTGTTCATTATGGTGAAAGAAATCTGCATGGGTCTCCATGAAATAGTGTCAAAAATTAGAGAAGAAAACACAGGAGGTGGAGGAAAGCGACACGCAATAGCTGAGTTAAAACAAACTAATTAACCTCCTGAACATACAGAAATTACTTTTTAGTAGTTACTGGAATTCATCCTTTAAAAATAATTCTGAGAAAAAACTGATGTAAAGAAATACTTGGGATTTTTCCTTTTATTTTAAGACTGCCTCAGAGGTGATACCATTTGAATTGCTTTTAGTTTTAAATAATCAGCAGATGGTTGACTAACGCTGACAGAGGAAAAGGCTCAGGGGAAATTGAGATGCAGTGGTTCTGGTTAGAAATAGAGTTTTGGTGTCATTGTAAACAAATCCTTCAGTATTCTCCCCAGTTTCCTGAACGGGGATGATTTGCCCCTAATGCATTTACTTGTTTAAACTCTGTTATTAGAACTAAGTGAAAAATTCATATTCTGTCTCCACAAATATTACAGTATTTCAGCATCTATTTTCATCCTAAATTTTGGCAAATCCCGCAGCTAAAATATTTTTATGAGTGAAAATAGTTGAATGCCATTTGAGAGATCTCAGGTTTGTTGAACCAATAAATCAAATTCACAAAAATAAACTTCGCTGTCTGATATTACTGTAGTGTTGACTAATGTGTGCCTTTTCTCTTTTTACTTTTTAAATTCTTATGAAAATGTCATTCTTTGTGAAAGAAGGAAGGGTGGCTTCAGGTTTGGGGAGAGCTGGTGTGACCCTCCTTAGACAAAAGGCAGACGTGTGAGCAGCCAAGATGATTTCAGTGTTTCAGATCAGCATTCCCTGGCTCCTCGAGCACCTGACCTCTGTGCCATGCCCGGGAATGCTCGAGTAGCCGTATGGTGCCATTTTAGATAATCAGCTCCGAGCAGGTTGGAGCAGTGTCCAGCTGTTTAATTCATGATACTTGAATAATTTAGAAGAAACTCCAGGCAGTTCTAGAGTTACAGGTGCTTTGATCAGCAGTGCCTCAGAATCTGAGCCTTTTTTGGTGTAAAATTGTCTGAGTTCAGTTCTTGCACCATAGACAGTTGTGGTCAAGAATTTCTGTCTGACTGGTTCATCATCTCAACAATTCCTGTCTGATTTATAATGACATTTTTAAACAGCCCTTCTTCAAGGTACGATTAGGTCTGGTGAGCTGTTATTGATCAGGGACTGACATTTACTCAGAGCTGTGTATTCACAGATCCAATACTCCATAAACATAAATAACAGTGTTCATAATCGTGCAGCCAAGTCTTTAAAGGTACCTGGGGAAGAAGCCACTTCAGGGATCACTCTAAAGGGACATTAGCTGGTTAGTAGATAAGCTGAGATGCTGCTGAGGAGGAATTCCAAAATTCTGCACTTCGAATAAAAATGGAAACCCATTGAAATAGCTACTGCTGTAAAAATTCATAGAATTCATAGAATACCCTTAGTTGTGAAGGACCCACAAGGATCACTGAAGTCCTGCATGGAGCAGTACAAGCCCTAAACCTGCTGAGATTAGGAATAATTTTTAAAAACACAGAGCAGAATTTGTCCCTCTGGAGTCACCACTTCATTTAGTGCTGGGGCTTTCTGTTTAGATTCTTCTTCTGTTTCTTAGTTTTTGTTACGTGAATTGATAACAGCTCTTGGACCCTAAATTATGTTGTGTTCTGTTTTCTCAGTGTAATTTAATCCTGCCTTTAGTTGTTTGGACTACCACGTCTTTGGTTTGGCTGTGAGCTTGCCGAGTTTCCCTGGGCAGCACTGTGAGCTCGCTGTGAGATAGCAGCCGTTCCCTCTTGCATGAAGTCAGGCCACTCCTCATTCCCGTGACTAAAGTCAGAAATATTTGTGCCCTTTCCTTGTTTTCTGGGAGTCATGTGAGTTGTTTGTACACTGACTTTACCTTTTCTCCCCTCTGTATGAGTTTGATAGAGTTCTTTCTGGTCCATCTGAATATTCCTTTGAACATGCTGCTGTTCCCATCCTTGCTGTGCTTGCTCCACTGGTGCTTCTGAAAATGAGGCTAAACCAGCACCAGAAAGGCTTTTCCTAAATGTCAGACTGGCAATATTTGCTGTAGCATAGCTTTGAAAGGATCAAAGGATTGTTGACACTTAAGCTTCATTCTGATTTAGGCAACTTCATTTATTTAAAAATCTCTGATTGCATTGTCAAGGATTTGTTTTGGGGCTCGTAGTTCTCTTATGTTCTGTCACAGATCTTGGTTAGGGGTTAGTCCTTTTATGAGTGCCCAGTGTTCAAAAGGTGAACCAAGTGATTATGTTTTGTTGTAAATAATTCCCTTCATTTATTAGATTGTGACTGCAATTTGTTTGTGTATGTTTCTGCCACTTGGGGGTTTATAATTTGGATTTGTAATTCTCTCGCTCTGCCTCAAGTTTACTTAGTAGTAAGGGTTTAGTATCTGCTTTGTCAGTGACAAAGAACTATTTTGATAATTTTGTCTTTCTTTCACTGGTATTTACTCCTCAGAGATAGTGCAGTGTGCTACACTTTGAAGTCAGGTGTAATTTTTTTGTAATTCCTTTCTTGTGCTGGGTTGTGGTTTAGTTTCTTTGGGATTTTGTGGTTCAGTGTGGCTCAGCACCATCCAGCACTATGAAATCGAAGGTTTGCACTTTTCCTACTGGCATCATGGTATGTGGAGTTTCATGGTTCTTCCACAGCAAAGAAAAGCTTTTGGTTTTGTTATTTTTCTACAGAATATCCACATCTAACCAAAATATGTGGTTCTCATTCCCAAGTTATGCAAACTCCAGTAAATGCACCTGTGCTTTATTTTATTTGCAATTGCATGATGAGTTTTGTGCTGAAAGAACTGAGCTGTACAAGCTGCATCCATTTTTCTCTCTCAGGTACTCCATGCAGAGGAGCAAAAGAAAATGAAATGCCTGTTGGGGAGTGGGGGATGTGTGGAATTACTGGAACCATTTTAATCCTAATTGCTTCCTAGCAGCACTGACACATCTATAATGATGCATCTCACACAATTGGATACAACAACTATAAAACAAGTAATTCCAATCATATAAGCCTGGCAGCAGTTTTGAGGTCATTTTCTGCAAGTTGATCAATAAGAAGTTCATATCCTATAATCCACGTTGAATTTATTCCTGTAATACATCTTAACTTCTAGTGGAGCAGTGGTTAATTGCTAATCCATATTCATTGAAGAGAACAAATGAGGACAGCAAGGGTAGATATCCATGCACCATCACATCAAACGGGGAACTTCTGAGCTCAGTTTGCCGCTCAGATCTCTTGTGTTTGTGTAGCTTCTGTGCCCGTCACTTCACAAGGTCTTTGGAGATTACCAAGGAATTTGGCCAGCAGCAGTTGGTGCTTTTGTTGACAATGCCTGGTATTTGCATAGATGTTAATTAGATATTTCGATTTGTATAAATCTTCTGGAGTGCAGTTATTGTTGATCACCAGAATGCGTTTGCATTTTATATGATTGATTGTACTTTGGTAATTATTCTTCAGAGCCCCCTTTCAAGTCTATATTTCTTTCATCTGCAATGTATTAAGCTTGCAGTGGGAGCTGTTGTGTTGTTCTTGGCACAGCAGACATTTCATTTTAAGGTTCACTTTTGAGCACAGCGTGCTAATTTTATCATTCAGTTTTTAAGGCTTAATCGAAAGCCCATTGAGGTTGACATTAAAAAAAAAAAATCCTGCCTTTGACTTGTCAGCTTTGGATGATGTTCCTGGTCTTGTCCCTTATGCGTGCAACTCTCAGATTGATCCCAGCTGGGTAGGGTTTTATCAAGTATTTGCCAAGGAGTTTATGTATTTCAGCAAATAGATTACTTGCCACGTATGGGGATGCATGAATCACTTTCTGAACTATTTTTTGTTCACTTTCGCTGTTGCTTGATTTGTAACAGAACAGAAAAAATTTTCTTCTTGGTAATGATCTGAGCTTTTTATAGATGAGGAACAAGAAATCGATCACAGTAAGCCATAAGCAAATAATGAATATCCTTGTAGAAATACTTTTCCTCTGAAGAAAATGCAGGTATTGATATGAAGGACTGCATTCTCCAGAATTGATTAAGAAAATAAAATTGATTTATGTGAATTTATGGAGATCTCCAATACTGATTGTGTCTGTGATCCATGTCCTATAAAATTCACCTTCTGTTTTATCAGTACGTCTTTTCATTAAGAGAAACTGAATTAAATGGAATACTGTTCATGGAATTAAATCCATTAAATATGTGTAAAATAAATCCAACAGAATAAACTTACAATAAAATATGACATAAACTGGTATTTATATTTAAAATATTCAACACTGATTCCAAAAATCCTAGTAGAAAAAAAGACTTCTTATTTGGACAAAAAAATGAGGAAGATCTAATTTGCTATGGACACATAAATAAGAAATGCAGAAAAATAATAAATAAAATGGACTGTTTTGGCTAGGGGATTAGCAGAGGCTTTGAGGATGACATTTTTAAAAAATAAACAATGCATTCCCCTCTGAGTTTAAAAGAGCAAATATTTTTGTTGGAAGTGTTTCTCAGATTGTCCCTCTCCTCGTACTCCAAGTTTAGGAAAAAATTCTTCCTTTCTGTGACTAGAGTATCAAATATCAAGTAAAGTATCAAGTATCTTTAATGATCACAGTAGATTTGTATAAATCTGATTAAGAATTAATATTCACCCCCAACGACTGTCATCACAAGGGGAATTGCCATGTCCAAATTTGAATTTCGATTTGGGCTGCAGCATATTTCTATAAATATGCTGGCTCAATGCCTAAATTGCAGATTCGGTTCTGAATCTCACTTGAGCAGGATATAAAGCAAATCTGGAAACCAAAATTAACGAGGCTTCACTTTCCTTGGACTAATCTACTAGGAAGTGTAATTGTATAACATTTGCTCCATATCTGTGACAAGACACGCCTGAGTTGGGAGCCGCTGATGGGAGGGAGGGGTGCAGGGATCTCTGGGGGCAGAGTGCAAGTGGCCAGGTTTTGGGGAACGAGGAATCCCACAGAAGGCAATCCTCTCTGAAAGGCTGCAAAAGATGTTGAAAAAGTAAGAGAAGGCCCACAGGCACACTGTAAGGAAGATTTTGCATGGTTTAGAAGGGATTAGAATGGAATATGTAAAATATTGATTTGATACATTGAATACTCAAATTGGATAAGGGGAAATAGACAAATATTGTTTCCTGGGAGGGTGGGCAGGCCCTGGCACAGGGTGCCCAGAGAAGCTGTGGCTGCCCCTGGATCCCTGGCAGTGCCCAAGGCCAGGTTGGACATTGGGGCTTGGAGCAGCCTGGGACAGTGGAAGGTGTCCCTGCCCATGGTTTAAGATGAATTTTAAGGTCCCTTCCAACCCAAACCATGCTGTGATGCTGTGATTCTGTGATTCTAATATAAGAGTCCCTTGATTGCATAAGGATGGGTTTGACAAACTGGAAGCTGAGTTTGCATCACCTGCACCTCTGAGCACTTTCTGAGTGGAGGAGGAACGCAAAGTTTGTAACACAAACTTATCAGGTATTTTCATTTGAAATACCAGTTCTGAGTAAAATTTCCATGACTTGCATGGATTCTGATGAGGGCTCCTTTTCTGTGTTTTTGTCATACGAAGCTTTTAATGGTTCATTAGCTGTTGGGTTTTCTGACCTGATGGATATCTGAACATGTGCTGTGGTTTGGTCAATAAGCAGCACCACAGAGCAAACCACAGAAATCAAACAACACGATTAAAAAGGTCAGATCTGTAAAAAGGTGAATGTATTTGTCATAATACAGTGTTCTGACAGGACTTGTGCTGGCATAACTTGAATTTAGCAAATGAGAAGAGCTTACGTTCACCTTTCATTGAAACAGTGAGGTTATTGCTCACATTGTGCACTTTGCCTCACAACTGTGCACATAAATATTCTGGGAGCATAAAATGTACCTTGCCTAGGGATGGAGTGTTGGACAGAACAATATTTTCTGTTTCAAAAGGTTATAAGTGTTTAATGTCATTATGATCAAGTGGATTCATTGCATGACAAAAATTTTAACTTTTGTTTCTTATAATTTCCTGCTCCTTGGGGCAAGCCAGCCCTGCCAATATTTATAAGTATGGAGCCAGTGTTGAAAAATTGGTTTTAAATGAACAGTACTTTTAAAGCTTAGCAGAATTTCAAATTTATTTTTCTTTCTCTTGACAAGTATTCAGGAATTCCCTGGAAGCAGACAATATAAATCGAAGAGCCTTGTTTATGAAGCTCAATAAAAAAAAGTTTTAGTTAGACTTTTGCCCTGCTGAGAAGCAAATTATTGCGAACTTCAAAAATATTATTTAGACTTTTCAAAATCCCAGTTAATTTTAATTGACTTTGCTTGGTTTTGACTGAAAAGATGGAAACACATGTTTTATGATTTACAAATAAAACAAATATATTGTTCTATTTTAAGTAGAAGTAATTTGAGGGGGTAGGAGACTGAAGACGTGTAGGATTAATTGTAAGGGTAGTCTCTTTTTCACTTTTTGTGTGAAAAGGACCCTGAATTTACATTTCCACTACAGTAAATGAAATGAGACACATGCACAGTTTTTCATTCCAATATTCCTTGTTTTTTAATGACTATCCATACTGTTAGAAGATAGTGAGTCTATAAACAAAGCAAATGGAAATGACAAATGAAATCACATAATACTAAAAATGTCAATATAACGCGACTTGCTCTTAACTTTCTCAGCATATATGCAGCACATATTGCCTGATCTGATTTTTAGTGCTCTGTGATGAACTTTACCACGGGAAACCATACAATATAAATTAACTTCTACAGAAATGATCATGAGAATAAGAATGTATTACAAAACTCATCCATATTTCCATAAAACTACCACCTAGTGTAACAACAATTGATAATATATTTGCTGTAGTCTATTGAAAGATGTGCAGTGTATCTTCTGAGTGAGAAAATTGCAGGATCAGAGAACATCCAGGGATCCAAGGATCACCAGCCCAGCTCCTGTCCCAGCCCAGTCCCCCACCAGCCCCAGCCTGTGCATCCCTGGCAGCGCTGCCCAAACGCTCCTGGAGCTGCGGCAGCCTCGGGGCCGTGCCCATTCCCTGGGGAGCCTGGGCAGTGCCCAGCACCCTCTGGGGGAAGCAGAACCTTTCCTGATATCCAGCCTGAGCCTGCACGGCTCCAGCCATTCACACATAATTCTTTTAGATTATTAGAGTAGATACTTTTATTCCACCATTAGTAGGACCACTGCTGGACACTGTTACACCTACTTGGTATTTCTCTGGAGCTATAGTTTTTATACTACACAGTTCAAAATAAGAAAAAATTGAACTTTCAGATTTCAAACCTGCTGCATCCTCTTTGTCCTTTTCTTTACTTTGAGATGTAATGAGTGGTTTCAGTTTAGCAGAGAGATATGATTTGATGCCAGGCTCTGCTGTTGTGAAATCCTGGTGGCTTTATTTTCTGAATATAACCTATGTTCTGTGCTCCAGAGAACAGTGGAAACCACCAAGGTTGTGCTTTTATAATAACTTTAGTGACATGATGATAATAATACAGTGATAAAGGTCCATGTGTTTTGCTTTGCCCTTTTGTGCATTCATCAGTGCCAAAATTACATTCTTTGCTTTTCCAGCACCTTCCTATTTGTTTCTAACGTGTTCTTTCAAAGTAAAGATAAAAACTGATTATTGGGCATATCAGACTTTGTTTTCATCTGCCAGAATGGAATATATTCTCGTCTTTCTCAGAAGACACTTTCATAATGGCATTAAACCCAGCACATTCAACAAAGTGTGTGACCTGCTTGTAAATAATGCAGTATGAATTAAGAATACAATTAACACGTTGGAGACTCTGCAAATTAAAAGTGTAAACTGTTTTCAAAACATTTGTAATGAATTGGGCCCTTGACTTTACTTTGAGGAGACATTTCTACATGAAAGAGAGGGTTTATTATAGTTACTCAGTGGAGCACAGTGAGGTGATGAGCTAAAATTCTGCTAAAGGGGAAAAAAGGTTTTAATGAGTTACTAAATATACAATGAGATTTGAAAACAAGGGATTTTCTGCTTAGTTTTGTGGGTAGGAACAAGAAATTCAGTGGGTTTTGGTCTGAACCTCTGTCTCTGGTGAATGAAATAACAAACAATGGGCAAAATGATGTGTGATTGGTGTAAAGAACAGCTTTTATGAGTTATGGATTTCTGTTAGACAAGAAAGTCTTTATATCAGGTTCACATGTTAAACAAATGCTTTTGAGATCACTCATTTTGTCAAGAAAAGAAGGATGGTGAAGCTGATGATCCAAAACCTATTCTTAGTACAATAGGGGTTTTTTTATTCTTTCCCAGTTCTGCTTTATATTTCTGCCTGGGTCTTGCTGAAGAAAAACGGATCAGTCTTAGTCTTATATGGAAACATAAGGAACCCTGAATTGTTGCTACATCAGAAACCATGACCCAGAGAAGACAGCTGGGACACTTCTAACTATGGTTACTGCAAGGCAAATATTCCTTCAGCTCATTTGGGACTACACTGCCCAATAAAACCAAAAGATTTCTAAAACATAATATCTCAATGTATCAAAAGGAAAAGTCTTGCTGATCCTTCACAAGAAAAAAATATTTACCAGCTCTCACTCTAGGTCTAAAAAAGAGTGTTCTGCTCTCTGTGTTAAAGCAAGATTTGAAATGTCAGCCCCCAGAGAAGATTTCTGTGGCATTGCCTGAAATAACTTTTTTTTCTTCTACTGAAAAGTGACAAATGTGATGCTTGAGTAGAATATAATGGATTAGGGGAGTTGTTTGTGTATTTAGAGATCGAGATGTCCTTTCCTGTTGAGAGAGACAAATTCCTGTTTAGATCAGTTTCAGGAAGCACCCAACAAGTGGGAATGCAGACATTGTAAGCATCTGATGTAGTGATGTACCCAAATATGCCCATCTGTGGCCCTACATCTTCAAATGGGCTCCTTCCAAAATTTTCTGTACGTTTTCAGGGAAGCAAATTCGTTTTAGGAAAAAAACCCAATCAAACAAACTAACAAAACACAAAGAAATGTCTAGACATAAGTGGGAAAAAGATTCTGCTACAACAGCAGAGGTTAATCCTAATAATGTATTTACTCACCTAAATAAATATTAAATACATGTGAGTGCATAAATTATGTTGTCATTAACATGAGCAGAATCTTCTCCTTAGATTTTTAAGGGGAAATAGGTTCACTGGAGAATTCTGTGGGGCTTTTTTTTCCCCTTGTCAATAAAGGATGTCCTGAAGGTCCTTTCTGTGATAAAAGAACTTTTGCTCAGAGGTTCTTGTTCTCCAGCTTTTTGTGAGTTAGTTTACTGCAAGCCAGTGTCTCTACTTTTCCAGATTAGATATTAGCATGAAATTCTTTGTGACACACAATTTTCTTTTCACTGAAGAATTTCACATGTTTTTTAATCTGCTGTTTTCTAAACAGAGGTGCCATTGAATTAGAGCTGTTGAATTCTGCATGACCTTGCTTCACCTTTTCTAAATATTTGATGCACTTTTTATAATAGTCTTTGAAATGTTCTTAAGAGAGCCCTGAAATCTGAGTAGCAATACAACATCCTTGGGTTTTTATTTACTGTAAATATTTTGCAGTCATGCTTTTGCACACTTTAATGCTTTTACTGCAGTTGAGCTCTATGTCAAGAGTCTTGGGTTGCTTCTCTACCAGCAAAATACAATCATAAGTAGGACTCAAAGGAACTTCATGACATAATTCAGCAGATTTATTCCTTATGCAGGGTCAGCTATATTAACACATTCTTGGCAGGTGTTTGCACATATTCTGCACCAAAGGATGCATGTGATCTCTTCAGGCTGTCTGGTCTGGTACTGCACTGAAAACTGCATTGTCAGAAACCTTCTCTACTGCTTCAGGATCAGAAATTTTATTGATGTTTAAAAAGCAACAACCCCAGATTTCTTTCTCACTTTGTTTTTTGCATTTTTTTTTCTCCCATAAGTGCTAGAAGAGCGTGTGCCCTTCTGCTCCATATCTTTGGTCAGTTTCTCTTTGATACAGTCAAAACTACAATAAGAAGCTACAATAGCCACAAAACAGCAAAATGGAAGCATCACTTCAATCTCTCTATGAAATGATTGAAGTCAGAGTTTTATAAATTGTCCATTCCTTGTTGTGGATCCCCAGGACTGGTGCCTGTCCCTTTCCTTACCCTTCTCCCCCAGCCATTTGTGCTGAGCTCTCTCCACATCTCCCTTCTCCACCCTCCCTGCTGCCTGACCTCTGTTTCCCACAATCAGCAGATTTCCTTCCTTCTTGCATCTTGTTTCTCTGGGGTCACTGATTAAATAAATCAAACAAAAGCAGCTGGGTATTGATCTTTAGAGCACGCTGTTAGTGTTTTCCCTCTGCTCTGAAGTGAATTATTTTATAAGCACTTGTCTTTAATAACTGAGCTGGTCCATTATCCACTCCAGCAGCTCAGCAGTGCTGATATTATAATCACTCCCCTTACACACACCACTGTAACAGATTGCTCCAAGATCAAGTGAAACATGTCTGTGACTTTCCTTCTCTAAGTGCTTTTGTCCTTATTGTGTGACCCAGAGAAAAGTTCGCCCTCACACAAATCCTTGAAGTCACTGCTCTGGGCTTTCTTCGTGGGTTTCCTTTTAAATTCAGAATAAGAAAAATGAGCATTTGTTCCTTTTATTTTGTATTGGTTGAAGTTTTCTTTCTTTTTATTGCCAGTGGTATTTTGCTTAATGCAAAGGAAGAAAAGTAAAAGGGTTTGTTTAATTGTTCTTACAAGGAGTCAAAATCTCAGGTGAGGAGCAGCAGTTTCCCTGTACATCTTTTTTTTTTTTCTTCTTTTGTATAATGGCTTAGAGACAATAGGGGGGAAAGAAAGGTTGTTGATGGAGAATTTGTGCTGCAAAAGCACCTTTTTGGGATGTAATGCTTCTGCCCATAGGAGAAGGAATAGAAAGCCTGTAGAAATTTTTACTCATGACTTTGGTAGACTCAGGTTTGGTGTTCACAATAGCAGTGGTGGTGGGTGATGTTTGTGTAATGCAGCTGTAAGTGTAGGCTCTGTGTTTAGGTGGAAACACTGCAGCTTAATCCCTGTAATCTGTCCCATCAAATTAATTCCTTAATCAATCAAAGAGCATAACTGAGCCTGACATTTCCAAAATAAAATCAAGCAACTACTGAAACAAAGAGATTAAACAAAATGCTCTTCAACCAGTACCACTTCGATACAAGCACAGGTGTGAATCATATTTCAGGGGAAACATTTGCTTTTTGATTCCTCTTAAAGTGTAATCTAAATTTTTGTGTGTTATTGATGACTACATAATATTCCAGTTTGAGATCTCATGATAATTTTTAGGAAATTGTCCTTACTTTCTGAAATCAAGCTCTTTTTCTAGTGGAAAAAGGATTTGGCTTCAAACACGTGTTGCCCAGTGAACAGAATATGTTGGTGATATATTTGATTATATGTCTCCATGGTTGTTTTATAGCTCAGTAATGAGCTGGATTACAATAAACGGACTGGGAAACAAAAATTGGATGCCAGTATGTTATTGGTTGTTGAGCATTAATTTTGCTAACACAATTTAACAGTGCAAATTTTATTTACTAGAAGATGAAGGGTAGTATAGACAAGGCAAGAATGGTCTTAAATTATTTTCTATGACCTGTTTTCTGTGTTCCTTTTCTTTCACTGCAATTGATTCTATGAAATGAAGACATTTTCTATGTACTGTACCAAGCCAAATCATATTACAGAAAGCAGGATGCTGTTAAATGAGAGTTAAATTACTCTCAAATGACAAGGAAATGTTCAGCCATAAAATGTTTTGTGAGACTAATGTGTTCTTCCAAGTCAGATTGGCCAGGAAAAAAGGAATTAAAATAAAAATCTGGACTTGTGAAATAGAAATGTGATTTGCAAAGAGGTCTCTTCTAGGAGAATCTGGGAGAGGGCCTGGTTGGCAGGATTTGCACAAGGGAAATTCTAATGGAAAGAACCAGAATTAAATAACCAAAGGGTAGATGGTCAGTTTCTAAGTCCTGGTGTTCCATGTGCTGTGTCCTGGTTCCAGGCTGGGGCTCTGCTCCTGCAGCTCCTCGACCCCAGTGGCTTTGTGGGGCTGTGGGCAGAGCCCTGACGTGGCCGTGTGTGGGCTGTGAGCAGGGCTTGGGAGAGCTCCAGGGCTCTGACAGGCTGCCAAAATCAAGTTTTATAATTGAAATCACAGATGGGAAATCATGGCTCACTTTAGCTTAAAACTGCCAAATTTAAGTGGTCTTTCATGGGACCAGCAAAACACATTTGTTCGACGACACCAAAATTACCTTTAAGGCAGAGTCCAAAGCTTTGTTGGTAACATTCAGTTTTTAAAATCCTAGTGGATAAAATTAAATTTATTCATTCTATGATGAGAAGAATTAGGTGGCTTTCATTTGAACTGTTACCACTTCTCAGACTCCCACCTGAATTTTTATTCTTCTCAGCACAAGTATGCTGTCTTAAGCATCCTAAGACAGGTGAGTATTAAGAAAAGAATGCATTGGAGATGCAGTGCTTTGCAGAATCCTCCTATTGCATTTCAGGAGAGCTGGAGGAAGTCCCAGGTCAGGAAGGGTGAGTTGGAAGGAAGTGCAGAGAGGTCTGAAGGGGCTGATCAATGGTCTGTCCCTGCTGGGAGGACAGGGACTGTGCATAGCTGTGGAGAGAGGAGGCAGATTGGGGGGCAGGAACACCTCTGGGTTTGCCTTGGAAGAGCTGATTCCTGCTGATGAAGTGGGAAAAGGGAGGTCAGGAGAAACAGTGATGAAAGCCAAGAGGGCAGGAATCGAGCATGAGTCTGCAGATCATATTCTATCTTGTTTTATATTATCAACGAATTCAGCAGAATGGGAAATCTAAAACAAAGGAGCAAACAAGATGATTTCTGAGCATTTTTACCTGAGAAATTTTGCTGGGAGAAGGTATCAAAATTGAGTCAATCCCTAGTTGTATGGGAATATATTTCAGGGATGGATCAGATGGTTCAGTCTTGGGTATTGAACTTCAGTGATAACAAACAGCAATGACAGTGGTCAAGTCTGAAGGGGAGAGAAGCCTTGGTTTGCTCTGGAGTTCACCTCTGCTCATGTTTAAGTTGATGGAAGGTGTGCCAGAGCAGGATATACTATATGTATACAACATAACTAATTTTTCATCTTTCTGCTGTTAATATATCATTATTTATATTTCTTACCAAAACAATATGGCTATTCTTTTCCTTGGAACAGTCATTACATTTAATAAGGTTGATCACTGATTAACAAAATCCAGGTCTCATGAATCAGTAGTACAGGTTTAATCCATCAGGTTTTCTTAAAAATCAGTTGAGCTAACACTTGATGTTCCATGAGCTGGAATAGCCACATATAAATATATTTTTATATAAATCATAAAATCATAGAATGGTTTGGGTTGGAAGGGACCTTAAAGCCCATCCAGTGCCACCCCTGCCATGGCAGGGACACCTCCCACTGTCCCAGGCTGCTCCAAGCCCCAATGTCCAACCTGGCCTTGGGCACTGCCAGGGATCCAGGGGCAGCCCCAGCTGCTCTGGGCACCATGTGCCAGGGCCTGCCCACCCTCCCAGGGAACAATTCCTGCCCAAGATCCCATCCAGCCCTGCCCTCTGGCACTGGGAAGCCATTCCCTGGCTCCTGGCCCTCCAGCCCTTGGCAATTGTCTCTCTCCATCTTTCCTGCAGCTCCTTCAGGCCCTGCAGGGCCACACTGAGCTCACCCCAGAGCTTCTCCTGCCCAGGCTGAACAATGCCAGCTCTCGCAGCCTTTCCTGCCAGCAGAGCTGCTCCATCCCTCTGCTCATGCTGGTGCCTCCTCTGGGCTCTGTGCAGCAGCTCCAGCTCCTCCCTGTGCTGGCCCCAGGGCTGGGGCAGCTCTGCAGGTGGGCTCTCAGCTGAGGGGGCAGAGGGGCAGAATCCCCCCTCCCCTGCTGCCCACAATGGGGCTCAGCCCAGGGCAGGGGGTAGTTTTTGGGATGGGACATATCTGCTTCTTTGGGATGGGACATATCTGCTTCTCACCCACCAGCTCCCCCAAATCCTTCTCCCAGGGCTGTTCTTGATCCATAAATCTTTTTATATTACAAAGCTAAAACAGCAGCTTTCAGTGGTAATCAGTTAAAAAGGAATTAATTTTTACGAGGAACATACTTCTTATCCTTAAAACACCCACTCTGAATTTCTCTGGAACCCCTGGTTCAACCTTTGATAGTTGATACTGTCAATCATCACCCATTATCTCCTGGCCAACCTAGCTGACAAGCAGTAGTGCTCCATCTGACACAGTGTGACCCACTTCTGTCTGGCTTATGTGAAAAGAATGCATTAGACATCTGCTCCCCCTTTGGATTGATTTATCATGCACTGTGAAAGTGCTTCAAAAACATGCTGAAAGCCTTGGTAGTGCGCTGGGAAGTTAAACTTAGATCACCATTGCTCCCACCTTTCAGAATTACTTATTGGAAACAAACCCACCTGATCCAGGATATGGATTTTAAAGATATCCTGAAAAGGAATTATTTTATTATGTGCTTTTTTACTCATTATTCATTTATAAAGACTTGAATAGGAACATCGTGGTGTGAGATGTGACTTCATGGTGAAAGCTATGAAACAAGGTCTAACAGAACCATTTGGCTTTTAAGGCAGTATTAGAAATTATATCACTTACCCCATTAATTCTTATGTGAGAAGGCACAGCTCTGGTGCTCCCAACATAGAAAGGGCATTGAACTGTGGGAGCAACTCCAGAGGAGGCCACGGAGTTGATAAATGAAATGGAGCCACTCCCCTGTGGAGCCAGGCTGGGAGAGCTGGGGCTGCTCAGCCTGGAGAGGAGAAGGTTGTGTGGAGACCTCACAGCACCTTCCAGGGGCTGCAGGGAAACCAGAGAGGGACAATTCCTCAGGGACTGCAGTGCCAGGAGCCAGGGAATGGCTTCCCACTGAAAAAAAAAGGTAACTTTAATTTAGTGATAATTTTGCTTACACCATTAGGCTAAAGAGAAAAAAAAGGCAATGCAGAAAGATGTGTTAAACCAGCAGCCTGGGTTCCAATAAGCAGTATCTGTCCACTTTGCACTTCTGGAAATGAGACCTCTAGAAAGCTAAATTAGCTCCAACATTGTAATTTTTACCCAGTTTTTAACTGTCAGTACAACAAATGAAAGGCATTAACATACTTTATTTTTCCTGACTGATGAAAACGCAAGCAAATAAAGGAATCATTTCTTTAATGATCTGTTAGAATTAATAATGAATGGGTTTTTCAAGAGGTTTTTTTTGGCATGGCTGCTGTTTTGCAAAGCAATTTGTTTTCCTCCTGTTTCTACTGTATTTCATCAATGATGTGATTTTAAAGTAGAGAATTTGGAAGAGTGTTAGTAGTCTTCTCTAAGAACATTATTCAGCTGCTAATACTTTTGCCAAATGGCTGCTTCTGTGTTGATGCTTTACATGAGTCACTAAAAATAAGAGCAATTAACTTGTGTCTGAAACTATTTCCTATCAATATTTTCATATCATTTTTGCTAAATAATAAGCAATAAAACTACCCCTGGGGTTCTTTTGTCACCACAGATGGAATGCTAGGATTTGGTCCAGCCAAAGGAGCACAACCCT
The DNA here is from genome assembly GCA_026261815.1 of Monarcha castaneiventris obscurior. Lineage (NCBI taxonomy): Eukaryota > Metazoa > Chordata > Aves > Passeriformes > Monarchidae > Monarcha > Monarcha castaneiventris. Next base: position 1,633,591 of record JAMPIT010000583.1, read on the forward strand.
ACCAAAGCTACTGTTTTCTAGCACTTAAAGGAGAACGTGTAGATGTCTTTGACAAGGCACATGATGGTGCAGTCACATGTTGTTTTTCTCCTCCATTCGGAGTGAAGAAGTCTGCTACTAATCATTTTTGGGGGCTGACTTCTGGCCATCAACTTTTTTCCAATGAGAGATATAAAAGATTTGTCTGGTGGCTAATTATTCCTCAGGAGATTTCAGTTTAAGACCTTCTCTAGAATTCACTAATAAGATTTTGATAAATAGTTAAGATACCTTGTGGTTTTAAACACATAATCCTGTATTCATGCAGTGATGTCAAAAGAGAAGATGTGAGATCACTTTTAATGACTATAAATATCTGGGTGACTTTTAGAGCACATTTATAACCCAGCTCATTGGTGGGAAGCTGACAGACAGTCTGACCTGCCAACAGATCATGTTGGAGGCACAAACAGACCCTTATGCAGAGTTCCACCCTGTGAGGGCACACAGAGAGTGTGACACAGCACATAAATCACAGCCTCCACGTGAACGATTGGCCAGCTTTCACACCCCTCTTTTGGTGATACATTTAATCTCAAAGACCTTTTGAACATATTGGAAGATAGTGAGTTGTTGCTGAGAATTTGGAGTGGAAGAAATGGAAGCTGAGACAACTCCATCACGTTCTGGAGGCATGGTGGATCCTGCTCCAAGTGCTCTCTGGGGCAGAGGAAAAATAGAAGAAATATTCTCTCTATAGGATGCAGCACGTAACTGTATTTCTTAGCTGCAGTCTGGTCTTTTCTGTTGATTAATGCCATCTCTGCAATACTTGCTTTGTACGTTGTGTCTAAGCCTCCTGTTCTTTAAATGCTGCTCCTGGATTGGCAGAGATGGATTTTCTCCACTAGGGAGAAAGGCCCTGTTTCCATCATCTCCCAAGAGCTGTCAGAGCCCCACTTTGCCAGGACCCTTTGGCACTGCAGTTCCCTCCCCAGGTGGGCTCTGGAGAGATGGAGGTGTTTTTGGGGGGTGCTGAGCTCAGGGTTGTCCTGTGTCCCTGCGGTCTGAGAGGGTTGGGCCTGCTGGTTTCTATAAGGGAAGGGAAGATCAATTTGATTTCTGCTGCCTTTTATTGAGTAGTGCTTCACTTGCACCTGGTAGAGAGGGGAAAATTTGGGACTGATTTGATTCTGGAATGATTTTTCTTTTTATTTGAAGTGCTAGCAAGTGTGCTTAGATGCTTAGAGTTTCTATTGTCGTTAAATAAAAGGTAAATAAATACTTCTGGAGAGGACTTCACTAAATGAAGGGTACTGAGAGTTAAACCAAACGAACAAAGCCACAAACACCCAGTATAAATTCAGTGTTCTGTTTCAGTTTCAATCTACATCAGATGATAAATCTTTCAGACTCCATCCAAAACCAACAGCAAATAAACAGCTGCTCGTTGCTGCTGTCTTTTCAAATCCTTCATCTCCTGTAACAGGCACCGGCTGATCCCTAGTTCCTGCCCTCATTTCAGCAGTGGGTTTTACAAATGTTGCTTGAACACACCTGACATAAATATTAAAAAAAAAAAAAAAAAAGGCAAAAAAGAAAATTCTTAGCAAATTACCCTATACTAAGTATGCTGTTTGTTCAGCCTCTAAGTCAGTAAAAGGATATTCCTGACCTGCAGTGGAAGGTGATAAAAAGGTGGGCAAAAAAAAAAAAATATATATATATACACCACCTCTTATTGCTTTGTACTTGAGACTTTCTTTCTGTAGAGTTGACTATTCATTAAATGTTCATGAATATTTCAAGGAATGAAACATAACTTATACGTAAAACCCAAGTCCAAAAGTTGCATATAGTCTTCTATAAATTCCTTAAAAAAGTTACTTGCATGCTTCAAACAACTTCTCTTGAAGACCTAGGCTTTGAATGAATTTTAACACTGCCTGCCTGCATCACTGTATTGCTGCTTTCTTTCACAGAAAATTTAGGGAGAACAGTAAAATCTTGTGGTAGCACAATTCTTAAAGTATTTTTAAAGTAATTCTGAAAACGTTTATCAACTAAAGGGCTGACACACATCTACATTAGCAATAGAAACACAGCAATTTGTTACCTATAAACCTGTTGTTGGACTGTTGTTTTGGGGTTTCTGTTTGGTTGGGTTTTTTTGTTGTTTGGGATTAAAGACAAAACCCTGAGATCTATGGAAACCAGATTCCCTGTTTTCCAGTTCATAGTATGAAGCAGGTCAACACAAGGCATAGGTTTGTAAAATATCATCAGATCAAGAGAAAGAGGTAAAGGGAGATACTGTCTCTTTAAACACACGATTTTTAGCCATGTTAAAATCATTTACCTGACCTCTGTGCACATATCACTTTCATCCATAATTTTGTGGATAGTAAAATGATAGAAACCTGCTTGTATTTTACAAAAAAAACCCCAATACTCCTGACTGAGATATTATAGCCATGACTGTTTCTAAACCTGTTTATTTATTTTCTTTTTTCAGGGGATGCTATAACAAAGAGCTAAAATTTGTGCTAAAAATTTTATTGAACTATAATGGAATATCAAAAACTTCATGTAGAAAACTATTTATTGTATTTAAGAGGAGTGCCAGGAAGGATTATACTGTCATCACAAATGTGAACAAAGGGCCTGTGCCAAAATTTTTCTGACACGATATTTTTCTGTGGGATATGTAAATGATATTTTTTTTTTTAATTAGCAGTTGCAGTATCTTAAATTGCCACGGCTGAGGAAGATGACCTCACTGTAAAAAAAAACCAACAAGTGCCTTGACTCCTTGTGCTTGAGATAGAATTTGAATTTAGACTTGCATGCAGGATAAAGCAAATTGAGCTGTCCCTGAAACGCACTCAGATGCAACACTAGGGGAAGATTATTTAGGAGTAAAGGCTAAGGCAGTGTGGAGGAGGTAGAGGAAGTCAGGACATGGAAAGCTAATTAGTTGCCTCCAATCCAGTTCCCCAATGAGCCTTTCATCCTTGCAGGTGGACTGATGAATTCTGTCACTTGAAAGAGAGGGATAGGAAGCTCTCAGGAAGAGCTGTGGGAGAAATTCTGTGTTAGCCCGTGTTAGCAGGCTCAGGAACGTCCTGCCTGAGGAATGAGGGAGGCGGGGCGTGACCAGAGCTTTGGGATCATTGCATTTCTGTGCTGCTGTGCCATGTTCCAGGGACTCTCAGCGTGCAGGGATTTCCATCCCCACCCTGAGCTCAGGGGTTGCTTTCCCCATGGCTCTTCTCACGCTGAGGTTCGATCAGATCATTGCTTTGAGTAGTAAACCCTGCCAGCAATCAATACATGGCAAAGGGGCCACAGAGGCACTGAAGGGGAAAATTGCCAAGCTGTGTTCCAAGAGTGTGTCAGGGAGCACAATTAAACATCGGCAACTGTCCTGTGTGTAAGCTTAATTATTTATTTGTTATTTTTATTTATTTATTAGTTATTTTTATTTATTTATTTAAAATGCAGATTATCAGTTGTACAAATAGCAAAATTTAAAGCCAAATACTCAGAGGTTTTCACAGGTATATAAAGACAGTGATTTCCCATCATACAGTCCTGCACTGAACACCACTACAGTAACAGCTTCTCCAAAGGCTTTTCACATCAGCTATGAATTAATTTTGTTTTTCCTCCAAATGCATGCAAACCAGTGGGATGTGCATCTCTAACAGATGATGCTCCCTGATTATTTTCCTTGACAGGACCTTACTTTTGACTCTTTGCTAAGAGTTGTGTGGGATTTTTTCCCCTCTTCTTTACACGTTACCCCAGAGGTGACACCAGTGTCACTGATGGCCTTGGCCCTGCCCAGATCCCTCTTGGAGCCAGCTGGGATTGGCCCTGTTGGACATGGGTGAAGCAGATTCTGGAAGTTTCTCACAGAAGCCACCCCTGCACCCGCTCCCCTGCCACCAAAACCTTGCCCCAGCAGCACAATGAGGTCTGAATAATGAAAAATGTGGAGGGAGGGAGGGAGGGAGGGAGGGAGGGAAGGAAGGAAGGAAGGAAGGAAGGAAGGAAGGAAGGAAGGAAGGAAGGAAGGAAGGAAGGAAGGAAGGAAGGAAGGAAGGAAGGAAGGAAGGAAGGAAGGAAGGAAGGAAGGAAGGAAGGAAGGAAGGAAGGAAGGAAGGAAGGAAGGAAGGAAGGAAGGAAGGAAGGAAGGAAGGAAGGAAGGAAGGAAGGAAGGAAGGAAGGAAGGAAGGAAGGAAGGAAGGAAGGAAGGAAGGAAGGAAGGAAGGAAGGAAAAGCATCTGAGAATATGTGGATATTATGTCCACCAAATATTTATTTACAAATGAATAGCTCACATTGTTGGTTTGTTAATTGGTGTCGGTGGGCAAACTTGGGTGCTTGCATGCTGTGCTTTTTGTGTCCTTTTCAGGTCCTGTTCTTCATTTACCTTTATCTTTGGGGACTCTTTTAGAACATTTGTGTCTTCCTAATTTCTCTTTAGTACCAGGGGCATCCAGCAAATACTCGAGACTCTTTCAGTGTCATTTAAATAAAATGTCTTTGTGCAATCCTGTCGCAGTGTCGGACACGAACACGTAGATTCAAACAGCAGGTCCAGGGCAGGAGAGCACAGCGAAGACTCTGCCCACCTTTATTTTCTGCTTTTTATACCTCTTTTAAAACAACCATCCATTGGTAGATGAGGTTAACACCTCTACAATTTTACAGGATAGGAACACAGTCTATCATCTTTCTCCGCCTTGGAGAAAGGAATGAAAAACAATCCAGAAGTTCAGAAAACAATCTAGGCCGGTTAGAAAAACAAGAGCTATGTTTATGGAAAATGCATGAGAACTTCTACTACAAAAGTGAAAACACAGAACAGTAGAAAAATCCAGGGCGACACAATCCCTAGTTTTGGCAGTAGCATTATCAAGATGCTCAGCTGTGCCTGCATATTCACTTATAATATGCTATATGTGAGGAAAAGATATGTTTATGTTCATCAGTGTTGATATAATGGACAAATTAGTATATCAACCTTCCATTGCCAATAAAATCAGTTATAAAAAGCTAAATATTTGAAAGCAGAACATATTTCCTTTTATTAAATATTGGAAAGAGAACCTGTATTTAACTTTATCTGTTTTGTTTAGCAATGCCAAGTAATAGGTCCATATGAAGCTTTCCAAGGACAAGGGGAGTGTAAATGTTGCATAAGCAATATATCTGTTTCTGGGCAGTTTTTCAAATAGATTGTGGTTTGGTTTTTTTTTTTCCTCAAGAATATTTTCTTTTCTTACCATGAGGTTTTAGTGCTTCTGCTAATCTGTCTTTTTTTGATTTGAAAACCTCTTATCTGTCCAACAGAGAAGGCGTTGCTGGGAGAATCAGACATTAGGGATTGGCAGCTCATTCCAGGGCATTCAGACAGAATCCTTATTTAGGACAGCATTTAGTATGAAAAGTTAGAATCTTTTCAAGGCAGAAGTCAAGTGTGTTTAACTTGAAGCACGAAGTGAAGCATAAATGATTCTGAAGAGAATTCACTATCTGGCAACAGAGGAATTGGGCCACTAAGAGGTATCCAAATAAACTGCATTTTGAGATTGTTTTAAGAAGAATGTATTAAACAAATAACAGCTACTGAACAAAACAATCAAACACACAAGAAAAAAAACAAAACACAGAAAAAATAAAACAAGCAAAATTTCAAACACAAAAGAAATCCAAACCAAACAAAAAACCCCCAAACAAGAGAAGGGCCCTAAAATGAAGAGGGGAAAGGCAGAAACTGTTTGTCACTGCAACCAAGTATATGATAGGAGGGTTTCAGAGATATCTTCTGCAAATGGAAATGCAGGTCTGGTTGAGCACATTAAGTTACAAGTTTTACCCACTATAGTCTAAAAGCTGGGAATTAGGAGGGCTCTGATGGAATTATGTCCAGGAAGCAGTTAATGAGAAATTAAATATTTCAGACACATGCAGTCTGTGAGAGAGCTGCTGGGTCTCCGGGCCGAGCAAAGAGTGAAGGGAGCACTTAAGGTGAAGAAGGTTCCTGCTGCAAAGCTAAGTGACTTGGAACTCTTTTCGAAAAATGTAAATTAAAATGTCACAAGAGGCACTTGAAAAACATTTAGCAGAAATAGAAGAGGTCCAGAGAAGGGTGACAGTATAATTAGCGACCTCAGATGGCTTTGTAAGAGGATAGATTTGGAATTATCAGGAACCCCTTTGTGGAGCAAAGAGCAGTGAAATAGGATATAAGCCTGAAAATAATGAATTTAAAAAACACATTTATGGCTTTTATAACCAAATATGTACTTTTTCACTAAAACATAGTCTGGGGAACTCACTGCCACAAGCTGTAGAATATTGGGTGGCTTCTGTTTTGGGGTTCAATATAATATGGGTCTTAAGATGCAATAGCAAAAGTCAAAGAGTTTTAGAAATTTGACTGTTTCAACTATAGCAAGATAATGATGACATTTATTTTACAAATATAATTCTTCTTTTGTTACAGAATTTATAGAAATTTCCCTGAAGGACCTACAAGTGACTCAGACAGAGGAACAGATGAGAAGCAATATTCTACCTAATGTGTAAATTCCATATGGGAATCCAGAACTCAGCCTGGCAATTCTGCTTCAGTTCAAACAAGCACTTTAAGAATGCATTTGTGTAGTTTGCTAATAAGTTTTCCTAAACTGGCTTTCAATATTTTATTATGTATTTCTTTTTGCCTACAATGTAGTTCTACAACAAAAACCAAGATGTAATTCATTCTTTCACCTTAGCTTTTTATATGTGTGCTCTATTGCATATAACTTTATATATAGATATTACTGTAAAAGAAAACAGTGTCTGCATGAATGAGTTTTTAGCAATCCTCTGTTGTTGGCTTCCCTGGCATTGTTGGTTTGGGGCCAAGTTTCATTAACTCATTTTGCATTCCATTGAAGCCTAAACTCTAAAGGCTAATGCTTTCCCCTCTCGTGGAATACAAGTTAACATGGAAGCAGAACTGACTAAATGTTAGGACTTGTGTGAGAAATCACTCCTTGGGAACGAACTTAGAGGAAAGTGGAATGAACTGCACAGGAGCGGTGGGACCCCTTACAGCCTTAGGTGCAGTGGAGGAAATACGAACACCTTCTGGTTTTTTTCCTTCTTGGCAAGTAATGAAACTATTGCTGTGAATTTACAAAATGGAAATCAAAATATCTTGGCTGGAATTTTTCCTTTAATAGGACTTTTTCCAGTCTGGTTTGTGATGTAAGAACTTCTTAGTGTCCTGCTGCAAACGTGCTGACAGTGCAATGAAATTATTTATAGAATCACTCAATGGTTTGCGCTGGAAGGGACCTTAAAGCCCATCCAGTGCCACCCTTGCCATGGGCAGGGACACCTTCCACTGTCCCAGGCTGCTCCAAGCCCCAGTGTCCAGCCTGGCCTTGGGCACTGCCAGGGATCCAGGGGCAGCCACAGCTTCTCTGGGCACCCTGTGCCAGGGCCTGCCCACCCTCCCAGGGAACAATTCCTGCCCAAACTCCCATCTAACCAGTCGTCTGTCAATTTGAAGCCATTCCCACTTGTTCTGTCATTTCCAGTTCCTGCAGACCCTTCAGACCCTTCAGACCCTTCAGGCCCTGCTGTGAGTTCTCCACACAACCTTCTCCTCTCCAGGCTGAGCATTCCCAGTTCTCTCAGCCTTATTTTTCCTTACAGAAAATGGGATATTTTCTATATCCATTCTGCTTCCTTAATCTAAGGTTTAGGAAAAGATGGTATATGAAATAAAAGTAAGAAAGGAATATTCAGGAATGTCTAATGAGCTGCTTTGGTAAATGAATTAAGTAATGTCCATGCCTATTTTGATACAGATAGTAAACTTCCAATAATTTTAATCCTCTTCAGTCCTGTATCTCATTGATAGATTGATTAGCTAAAAGCTTATTTATCTCTGGATACTGTGTTTTCACTTTCTGCATGTTATTTACAGAAGTTATTCTCTTATGATTGATCTCTGGATTGTTTTGCAATGTAAATGTGCAAATACAACCTTGAGTTTAGTCCTGGGCTGGTGACTTGGTTCACCTAATTCCTGGCAGTGAGAGATACTTCAGCACAAACCCTTCTCACACACTCTTAGGAAAGCACATTACTGACAGCTTACCCAGCCAGAAAGAATTGCTGAAAACCTGGAAAATATGTTTTAATATGAAAAGAGAAAAAGCCATTAAAAGTGAAAGTTGATATGTATGTCTAATTGTCATGGGAAAGGTGAAGTCCCTTGGATGACTCTGGTTCTAAATGTAGCTCTAAAAGTGTTCTGGGGCAGGGCCATGGAATGATTTGTTCCTTAGAACAAACTAAAATAGACACAATTATGCGGAAGTGTATTTTCTTGACACCAATGGTGTTCTGCTCCTTCAAAGACATGAGGTAAGTCTTACTGATATAATGATGTTGAAATAATCAACCATTGCTTGCCACAGATAGGGAATAGAGACTTTATAGCTTGGTTGGTTTTAGGGGGATTTTTTGTATTTGGAATAAAATCAGATGTGAACCTAAAACCTTGTGCCTCCTGGTATGATGAGAGCTTTTAATCTAACATCTCTATTTTGGCTGGAATGTGCACTTTGTCCAGCTGGCTGAGGATTTAGGCAGGGGATTCCATTTGTGTATATCAGCACTTCCATATAAAAGCCATCAACTTTTCCATCAGATCTTTCTGCCAAACCTTGTGCTCAATGGCTGCTGTCCATGTTCTGTTTCAAATTTAGTGCTGACTCTAGAAGGGCATAAAATACTTCTGAAGACAATGAGAAATGTACCCCTTTATTTCCCTAAGGTATATGCTATACATAGCTCCAGCTGAAGCTAGTTTTATAAGGAGAGAGAAACAAAAGTTAAACTTCAAGTGCAACAATTTCTCTTTTTTTTTTCCAATTATTTTTGTAAGAATTAATTTCCTGCCTTTTAGTAGCTGCCCTCCATATATTTATATATTGGGGCCATTGTGTTTTTAATGGAATAGCTCATGAAAGAAAAAAGCAGCATCAGGTCCAGAGTGTTCTGCATGATCCTGTAATTAGCCTCACCCTAGAAAACAACCATTTGGAAGAATTTTGCATAGAGCAAATGAAATAAAATAAGTATAGTCAAATTCATCTTTAGGGACAGTCTCCATGTATAAAATTGCAGCTCTTTTCTCTCAGCCCTTAGATCTGAGAATTTTCTGTAGTAGCCCAGTATCATCTTTGGTTCATGACTGACCCCAGCTCAGCTGTTAATGAGTAGAGTTCTATTTTTTTTTTTCTTTTTCTGTTCATATAAAAGGTGAGCAGCCAGTTTGCCTTCCAGGTCCCCTCCTTTTCTCCCTTTTGTTCTTACTAATTCCTCTTAACCAAACTCTTACATTTCCAAATCACTGCCAGTCCTTACTTGTTTGTCTTGTGTGCTTTGTACATTTTTAATCCCACACAATGTGCCGAGAAGGTTCGTGCTCTCAAACTCCACTTACAGATCTTCCTGCCTCCATGGATTGGAGAGCACAGCTGTGAGCAGCACAGGGATGGTGGGTTTTAATGCCTGCTCTTGTTCTGGGTTCATGAAATAGTGGTTGGCACTGGGGTCAGTGAGTGAGGAATTGTTTTGTTGGTCCCCTGTCTTGTGCCCCAGTCCCCTCAAGTCTGAGGGAAACAGCATCTGAGGTGGAAGGGATGGGAGCTAAGGAATGCCAGTAACATGGAATGTGTTCTCTTTCTCCTCACCTGATTTAGGGACTCGCAAGAGGATATTCTTGAGGGCAGAGATCTCATTTCTCTCTTACTGGACACGACACAGATGGAGATATTCAGATCATGACTGTCCTTGCTCTGGAGTTCTCAGCAGTGCTGATAAATAGAGACACAAAGGAGAATGATCAGAAATATTTCAGGCTCTGAAAATGAATATATTTCCTTGAAGGAACCCAAACAACATTATTTCTTATATCTGTTTCCTGAGAAATGAAAATTGAAAGACTTCTCCTGAAGGAATTTTTCTTCAAATACCTTGGAATTCTAAATGCTTTGGGGCTTATTTGAAAGTACTTTCTTTTGCATATCGCTTATAGGTTTGTATTTAATAATTTGGCAGGACTAATGAGAGAGTATTTCTTTCTATCAGGCTCTAATCTGACTATGTTTCTTTTGTCTATTTATTCTCCCACTGTTGATGAGTTCATGATAAATCAAATCAGAGGGCAGAATCAAATCAGGTGCTGGCTAGTCAAAATTGGGTTTTTTGCCTTACAGTTTTGAGAATCTTTTTTAAACTTTTTAATCAGCATTTATCCAGAAAATTTGGTCAGGATAATGTTTGGCATTGTTTTTCATCTCAATACTTCACATGAGCAATTGTTTGACCAAGAAAGGTATTAAGACCATGTTAACTTGTTTTTCTAGATTGGGTTTGGATTTTTTACCTGTCTCATGAATGCTTCAGTGGACTGTTAGAGCAGCCGGGCATTGCTTCAGCACCAGATACCTTTTTGGATGTTATTTTCTTACCAAATTTTTTTTTCTTATTTACTACTTGATTCTTCTGTTTTGTAAATCTCTGCTACTTTTCCTTGGTAGGATTTTATTGCTGATTTTCTACACTACTGTAATTTTAGAGGTCAGGTAGCTTTGTTTCGTCTCCACTCAATATTTTGATTCACCCAACTTCATATTAACAGAGTCTTTATTTGCAAGAACTTCTAGTTTTATTCAATCTGGTGTGCAATGCATTCTTGTGAACACCAATTATTCCAAGATCAGGCCTCCATGTTAAACTTCCTGCCTTCCTTAATACCATGTGAGAAGAAAGGAGACAGCAAAGGATGTAATTCCAGGGAGCTCAAAGAGGATGTGGCATGATCTGAATTAGCTGATCACTTCTAGGGTAAACCAATCCAATCCCTGAAGTCCCAGCATATCCAGTCTGCTTCCCCTTTATTGCTACATTTATCTCAGAAACTACCAATGATTCCTTGGCACAATCCAGGCTAAAGAATCGACTTTGCTGAGAGCTCTTTCCCTCTGCTTTCACTTGAGTTTCCCCTTAATTACCAGCTGGTGTTGGAGCACTTTTGAGGCTGTCATCACTCAGATTTCTTTGAAGCCTCCCAGATAAGGACCGTGTACCACGCTGTGTCCCCGATCTGTAAATACAGCACAAAATAAAAGTTTAACACTCAAAGAATGAAAGGAGGATTACAAGTTTTGTATGGGAGATGGCAAACTAAGTATAGCAGCAACCTTCCTCAGGACACTGCAGTCATTAAGGCAGCCACTAAAAATAGCTTTTAAAAAGACCTGAGCTTTTCACAGTAAGGGGAGGGATGTCTCTTTTCAAAGGAAGAAAATCCCAGTGTGTTGAATTAATTTCTCGCTCATGCTGAGAGTGGGAGATCTGCACAAGGTAAGCAGGAGGAGGAACAAAATGTTTGAAAACATGTGGAGCCTGAAACTGGTTCATGCAACAGTAAATGATTCTTCCAGAGTTCTTCAGGGTGAGGGGCTATCAGAGGCTCTGATGGGTTGTGGCTGGAAGCAGGGAGAGCAGGAACACATAACCCACTGAGCTGCACTTTGTCCAGGTTCTGCAGTCTTGGATTAAGTTGACAGCACCTCCAGAACTGAAGCTTTTGGAAAATTTGGCAGCTGTTCTACTAATTCCTTTATCTGGGAGTTAAAAGCCCTTCTTGAGGGAAACTGTAATTAATAGTGCCTTGGCATCCAAAAGCATGGGCAGGATTTAGGATTTACTGTGTCAGACAGGATGTGTGGCACCAGTTTATCTGCACTGAAGTAGGGCAATGTCAAATACCTGTTAGTTATTGATATATTTAATGTATCCTCTTATGGATGCTTCGTATATACAGCTTTAGTCTCCACCTAACTAAAGAGAGGGGATGGCTTTCTTGGGCACTTTTTTTCCTGTTAAAAATGATGAAAATAGAGCAACATGAGTGTGTCCTGGTAACTGGTAGGCAAACTTGGAAAAGAAAATGAGAATCAGAATGAGCTAATGGAAAAAACTTCAATTTTTATTTAGCTTTTAATTTTAATATTTCTTGGTAGATTTTTAATGGTCTAGAAGAGAGAGAAAAGCCATTAAATCAATCAAGGAGACATAAATTAATCAGCAAATAGAAGTTTACCAGATCAACTAATTATTCTAAAAATATATGTTATGTGGTAAACACTGTTAAACGAACAGATATTTCTGGTTTAATTGCAGTGCAGTTATTTCAGCATCCAGCACACCACTAATTTGGGGACATGAATAACTTCAGCATAACAAAGTGCATTGCAATATTCTTCAGCTGCCCCCGTTTCCATCCAGTCCACGTTTTGTAGCCAAAGGAGTGACCTTGTTGCCAGGGGAATTCGTGGGAGAGGGAGAAAACTGTGAGAGCCACAGATCATTTACTCTGATTCTAAGCCTGCCCAAATCAAAGGAGATTTTCCACTTTACTTCAGTGAACTCAGAAGCCACAAGGATTTTAAGAATCCTGCTGATATTTTTGAGGTCATGTGATGTTTTCAGTCTCATTTTCTATGAGAAGGTGTTTCTGAATCTGAGCTCTCTGTAGCTGCAGCTGCATGTTTCCATCAGACTGCTGAGTCATGCACATCTGAGAGGCAATATTTTAATAAAAATCTGGTGTTTCCTTTAACAGGATGCACATGGAAACCTTAATATTGACAGACATGTAAAGGCAAAATAAGCTCCCAAAGAAAGAAAAAAAATTATCCCTTAAAGTTAATTTAGGATTACACATTTCATGAAATAGAAAAAAGTCACTAACAGCAAGTGTTCTAAAATGGCTTTGATTCTAGTTAAATATATATGATGTGGTTCTCTGGAGATGCCAGTAAGCTGAGACACATTCACATCTCTGCCGCTTGGGGAGCAGAGGCACAAGTCTGAGAACTGGGTCAGTGCCTGCAGCCGATGGGATGTGACTGCAGCAGATGCTGTGCTGCCAAGGTGCCACAGGCACAGCCCTGCCAGGGAGGGCTCTGCCCTCTGCTCCAAGGGCAGCTCTCCAAGGCATTCGTAATCCGGGGAACTTCTTCATTTTAGTGCTCTCTAAACTGCAGAGAACGGGGAAAAGTTGTGGGGAGTTGATTCAGCTGACAAACAGCTACAGGAGGAAGAAATTATCTTCCTGGCAGGCTCTGCCTGACTCCTCTAGTCCTTTATGATCCCTATTGCACATTCCTAAACTCCCTTCTGGATAGAAATCTTCAGTACAACTTACCTTGGCTCGCCAATGCATGAACTGTGGCCTTCTCTCATCACTCATTAGTTAAAATAAATAGCTTGAAAAATAAAAATGTGTACAGATACAGTTTACTTCTGAGTTATTTAAATTAGCAACTTCTAAGGGCTAGGATTATGGTAAAGTTGATGTTTATTTAGGAAATTATATTACCTGCAGTGTAAGTCACTGTGAGCAAAGTCAGAAAACAAGATCCCAAGCTTGCAGTATATATCCTTGGACCCATAAAAGGAGGGAAGAAGAGCCCTCAATTTTTATTTCTGAAAAAAAATTCTCTAGTCCAGTATATGTCAAAGTTATTCTAATTTACCACTGAGGAGACTTAGAGGCAGTGATTCCATGAAGTAATGCATCCCTGTTCTTCATGCTTGCTGATCAGGTTTCTTTGTTTCAGCCACTTCTTTTGGTGAATAAAAGGTTTCTTAGCATACAAAGTTTGAGAATTTGCTTCTAGATCCCAGTGCTAACATTAGTGTGCTTGTCTGAAGTATGGAGTATCACCATTGCATTTCTTTAATTTCCAGAAACTGCATTTGGAAGTAGTGCAGTTGGGATGTTTTGGTCCACATCCTCACCTACTCTTGGTTAATTTTCTGGCTAGGGAGCATTTGGACACTGTGCCCAGGCACAGGATGGGATTGCTGGGATGTCTGTGCAGGGCCAGGAGCTGGACTGTATGATGCTGGTGGATCCCTTCCAGCTCAGAATATTCCAAGAGTACTTTGCTAACACCCAAGGAGGATGTAGCTCTTCAATTCTGGCAGCAGCATCCTGAGAATGATGTCACTGGGCTTGTCTGAAGGGTTCTGAGAGCGCAGAACAGTCAGACAACAATGGTTTGTTTATTGAGCAAGAGTGAACCTCACCCAAGCAGTCCTTGGAGAGAAACGCAGTAGAAGCAGAATTTCAAGACCTAAAAGTTAGATGTGCTAAAAGTTGTATTCAAAAAGCATATTTTGATAACATGCAAAAGGGGAAGGAAAAAAAGGCAGATGTGTGAAAGTTCTTTTTTTCTCAAGGGTGAGGCTGTGTGTGTGCAGGGATACAGCATTTCCAGATGAGATAATTATTTTATTTTTCCTTTCCTGCAGTTAACACTTTGCCTAAATTCATATTTAAGAAGGAGTTCTTCTGTCCACTTGGTGATAAATAGCAGGTTGTTCAACACACACAGCAACTTTGCCTTAATGAAAACAAACGTTAATGGAAATAGGGAAATCTCTCGACTGCAGCAAATGTGCTCCTTCCTAATCACTCTCCCTTGTCTGTAAAATACACCCACATATTAGAAAAAGCTCATAAAATGAGAGCTGGAAGACATCAATAATAATGTATTTTAGCTGCAGAATTCAGGGCAGAGTGAGTGTCGTGTGCAGTTGTTATCTGAGACCATTAAAGCCAGCCACAATCTGTGCTGATGCCAGAGCAATCAGACCCCTGTATTTCACCAGGACCACTTATGAAATCTGTCATATTACTGAGCTGCTGCAAAGATGCCTCAGGTTTTCCCCCTGCAGAACAAACTCTTGATGTGTAGGGCTTTTAAGCTGTTTTTTGATGTCTTGATTCTCCAAGATGGTTCATAACACATAATAAGAGCAATGCATGTAATGGTCAAAGTGGAAATGGATCGGTATTAAGCAGCTCTCTGAATTGCTTGCAGGATGAATCCAAAGCACATTGGCTTGTGGGGATATTCTCTTCTCAGCACCTGCTTAGTGTTTTCATTTGCAGTTCTTGAAGACGGTGCCAGAGATAAGTAGCAATGAGCTACTCACAGATAAGACATAATAATAATAAAATTGAAATAAGCATTATGTAAGGCACAAATGGCACAGTACTTCAGCTTTTGTACTTTGATGCTGGAAGGTGACTTTTCCCACTCTAATCCACTTGGAGTTGATATCAGTATGGCTTCTGCAAGTTAGGGGCAGAAATACCCTTTTGGAAACAAAGATTAAGTTCATTCACACACATCTCAGCTCTGACAAGGGGGTTTAAGATGGAAATTCATGTCAGATGCCCACCAAAGAGTTAAGAAACTGAGTCTTTCTGGATATTATGAAATTAAACCATCTGCTCTGTTGAGAAGTCCATGCAAGATCCTTTGCTATCTAAAGCCAGCATCTGTTGGAAGCGTGCTGTATGTGTAGAGTGAAATCCAGGGGTTAGGAGAACAGTAGCTGCTCTTTCAGCCCTTAGATCTATAACATTTGCTGAGATACCATGTGGATTATGGAGTGGAGAAGGGTCTCTCTCCTACACACTTGCCTGGGCTTTGGAACAGAGAGAAGTAAATTTCACTCAGAGCGAAAGGATTGAATAAATCCTGCCTTGATGAATCCTTGCCTAGAACAGGCCCTAAGTCTGTTCCCTCAAATCATCCTTCCTAACGTTCAGCATTTCTTGTCCTCCGTGGTGGGAAAGGTCGTTTGTCTCTTGGGGCACTCCCTTTCTTTCCCCCTTCTGTTTGTGATCACGCTGCTCCTCCCTGGCTCCCAGCCTCCCGTTTGTCCCTGTTTTTTCCCTGGGACGTGGCGATCTGGGGGAGAGGCACCATCTGGAAGTGCCAGCGGGTTGCTTTCCCTCCTAGCACGTCTCGCTGCAGCTTCTGCTGCTCGATGTTTCCAGATGACAAGTGCCTCCCAAACTGAGCCCTTCTGTTCCCAAGCCATAAGGAAAGAGGAAATCCTGCCCAGGTCCTGCACTTCCTTCTGGCAGTAATTTTGGGAAGTAGAACAGCTCCATACTGAGGAATTCTGACTCCTACTTGAGCGATGATGAAAGGAGATCCCCTTCTGTTTAGCTTTTGGTGGGAAATGAGTATTCTACTATCCTTGTCCAGGGAAAGAGGAGGAAAAGAGCTTTGGATCTCTTTCTGAAATCAGTTTCTTAGAGGAAACAAAACCATCAATTTTTATTCCTGACAAAAGAAAATCTCTAGTGCAGTGATAATTATTACTAATTTGTTCTATATTGCTTTTGTATTTTTCTGAGGAAAAATTCAGTTGAACTTACCTCTAACATGGACTAATCACTTGGGCTTTTTTTTTGGCTTATATTAAATGTAAATCCAGTTTGTTTTGCAGGCAGGTGGAATTGACCTTGTTGTGGGCATTACTCAATGGCCATGGGGTAATCACTAATGAAAACGGGAAAAATTATTCTCACTCCTGCCTATCTGAAGTTTTTCCAAATATGAGAAGCTTCCTTGAGAAAGCAGTGCATGATCATGATCTACATTAAGAGTTATGAGAATATGGATGAAGGAGACAATGGAAAAGGCCTTATTAAAATTCTTCATCACAGGGGAACGTTATGCCCAGTTGCTTTTATCAAAACAGCAGAATCAGTGCACACATCTGATTAAATAGTGACTGTGAAAAATCTTCATTGTGGTGTATTCATTCTCAAGCTTAGTATAAATTAAATGTATATTTCAATTTATTAATATTTTAATATAAAATATAAATACCTATATATCAACTATAAGGGGAAAGCAACACTGCAGTATGATAGAGCTGGATCAACCTTTAGTTCAGGTATTGGTGGTATTTTTCAGTGTTGTGAATAATTAATTTTTTGGAGATTAAAAACTGGTGAGACAACCCTTGCCCTCGTTTTCCATACGGCATATTAAAAAATCCTTTTGAGGGCATTTGGTTGTCTAATGTGGCTTGGAGCTAAATGTTTGCACAATGCAAGGTCAGCAGTGAGTCATAAATCATAGATCAGCACTAACTGTAGGTATGGAAGGCAAGGGTTGTTATTTGACTCCATTTTAATGTATTTTTAAATACAGAAAGATGGTCTCTGTACTACTTTATTTTCTTTTAGTCTCCTGAATACTTATTAGTTGTTCTTTTTCTCCTGAACAAAAAGGAATTGAATAATTCTCACATAGGTTTCAGAGGGAACAGCCACAATTACCTCAGAGTGTGGGTTCGTCTGGAATTTTAAATACAACATTGTACAAGCTGATATTTTAAGTATGTTGTGCAGTATTAATGTAGTGAAGAAACAAATGATGATCATGGAAAGTGGTTAATTTGGGGGGAAAGAGGATCTTGGCAAAAGGCTTGTGTCAGTACAGACAATTATTTCAGGCAGATCAGTGTACTTTTAAATCCAAAACTAAAAATGGGATAAATAAGGATGTCATTCTAATTAAGGTGGTTATTAACTTGTAGAACTGAACATGAGAAGTTCACTCCAGAAGATATTCTAACATGTTTAATTACAACCTCATTAAATTTTCTTAAGGTTCTAATTAACTTGAATTAAATGAAACCTGGTCGTTTTTAAAGAAACCCAGAGCTTAAATCAGTGCAAGAACATACTAAAACAGCTTAGAATTTTGGGGCTAAATGAATCTGTAAGACAGCCAAGGTCAAACAATGACTATTTTCAGTGGGTGCTGTGCAATTGTAGTGTTCTGGTGATGGATTTGCAGTATCATTTCCAACGCTCCCACCTACAATCACAACAGGGATGATGGGGTTGTTAATGACAGGGAAGGGGCCTGGGCAGGAACAGTCTCACTAAAAACCCCTCTGCCAACCTGGGGCTGCCTCGTTAACAAGGGCAGCTTGTCTGGATCATTTCCCTTCCTTTTAGCCTGAGGAAAACTGTCTGCTATGCAAGAACTTAAAGAAAATACACTTTGCACCTAACTGAAAGCTTTCAGGTGAAATAATATTTGTAATTTAAAAGATAGACAAATTTCGAGATTATTTTTATGATTTCTTTCAAAGTTTTCAACAAAATTAAAACTCCAAGGTCCTACTACAGTGAAAAGCAGAGTTATCTTTTTTTTTTACTTAAAAAAAAATTATTTAAGTATTTTCTAATTTTGTTGTGGCAGAGCTACTTGTGATTTTTTTTGAAAACAAATACACCCAGTGCCAGAAGTATTCTCAAAAGATATGGGGTTGTGGTTGTCTTACTCCTTATACATTCTTCCACCTGCCACAAACTTTACCCCTAAAATGATGAGTCTCCTTCCCATTCTTTGCTGAACAAGTGTCTGTAGACAATTTGTCTGTAGGTCATGGAAATCTCTTTTTTGTGTGAGGAGGTGCATTTCTTTAAAGCACCCCAAGACAAAAGCAGATGAAGTAAATATTAGAATTAAAGCTTTGGAAGTACTGCTGCAGTTTTTCAAATCAGTAGAAATGGAGTAAGGATAAGGATAGCTGGGCTCTCCTTCTGTGAGTTTTATCCAAAACAGAACTATTTTCCTTCTGTGGATTAAGCTTCCAATTTCAGTCACGTGGCTCTGCCTTATGGCAGTTTAATCTGTTATGGACATGCAGGTTTTTGCACATGCGTGAGAGGTTAAAAAAAGCAAATACCTTCAGTAAAAGTTTATTCATAATTCTGGAGAGCTGAGCAGAGACTGCTAAATTAAGTAGCAAAGTTATTAGGAAAAGAATTTAGAGGGACAAAGGCTACCCAAGGTGTTGGAATCACAGGAGAATCCAGCTGATTGTGTGATTTGGGTTTCCACAGAGTCCCAGAACCAGCACTTTGGACTGGGTGACTGGGTGGGCATTGGTCACAGGCTGGATTTGATGGGCTTGGAGGGCTTTCCCAGCTGTAATGATGCTGGGATTTTGTTAAAAAATATGTCATTTGAAAAGGTTTATCACCTTCTAATTGATACATTCATGGCATTTTTCTCCTTGTGGGTCAGGTTGTGCTGTCGGTGGGTTTACAGTGCAGTTTCTCACTCCTGGATTCCTGTGAGATTGATATCCACAGTACAGTGCAACTGACAGGCACACACAAAAGGAGCATGTGTTTGTATTTTCAGCACAGTTTGGGAATGCCTGATTCCATGCAATCAAAACAACCTGCTCTTGGCAGTGGGTATCGGGGCTGGCTGTGGCTTTGGGGAGCTGTGTTTGTTTTTTCCTCCTGACAAACCCATAAAATCATGCTCGAGTTAGTGCCTCAGGCTCTCCATTGATCACCTACCCAGGGAAAACAGTCTTGTTCATCCTGAGTTGGTTCTTGCTCCAATTACGAGCACTCAGTGGGTTGGGACTGCTGTTTCCCCTTTCCTGCTCCCTGCAGAAGGGGAATCATGCCCAGGTCATGGTGAGGAGCATCGTCCCTTCCACCAGCACTCCCCTCAGTCACGGGCTGGGCCACGCTCTCTGCAGGTCGCTGGCAGCTCCTAATGACCTCTTTCACAGCAATATTCACACAACCCTAACAGCATCACAATGTCACCAGGAATTTCACCTTCAGGCAGAATCACTTTATTTGTCTAACTTTAACATTTTCCCTGCCTTCAGGTGTTTTTTTTTTTGCCCCCTTCCACAGTTTGCTGCACTCTGGCAAATCCCCACTGGAGAAATTCCTACTGGTAATTGATGGAACACTGGGGACTGTGGGTTTGTATCAACGAGATTCTGCAGTGTAAACCTCAGTAACAAGGAGAAACCATGTTCATAGCAGATAAAACTCTAATTTTCACTATTTACCTGTGCATTTTTAAAACTTTAAGGCAGAAAAGAGCTCCAAACAGGAACCTGAAGGGAAAAAAAAAAGAAAACCCCAAAAGCCAAACCAAAATATCTGGAGGGTTTTTTCTGCTCACTTGCAGCTCTTGTACTCTGAGAGGTTGTCTTGTCTTCATCCTTCAGTCAGCTGAGATGGCCACTGAACTAGCAATTGCTGTTACAATCTGTTAAGGCATATCTCATAAAAAAGGTCCTGGACATCATTCCAAATGAAATGGATTTAACCAGCAGGACAGAAACGTTTTGACAGTGCTGCTCTACCAGATCTGTCCTTTGCAGGGGACAATTTCTTCTTGCAGATTTATACTGTGCTGCACAGAATACACTGACAGAAAACACTGACATCTTGTAGCCTGGTCTGTGCTGCTGCTTTGGATCAGCCACGGTGCTGTGATGTGTTGCTGACTGTGGATTTAAATGGTGCAGGGACTAAAGTTTGTCCAGCAGGGAGAGGAAGAATATCACCTGTTAAAGCGAGGTGTTATCCTTGGGCATCTTTTTCCTACAATTAAAGGGGGAGGGAGAAAAAAACTTACAGATCTGGCTAATGGCACGAACTGACTTGTGGAAAGCAGCTGATGACACGAAGTTGGTAATTGTTGGTTAAGAAACTCACAACGCAGGTGAAAGTTCATTCAGACATTTTAGGAGCTAAAGGGAAAATATGTGGAGAAAGACATAACAAAAGCACAAATTCCAGTTCCTGGGGCTGTGTCCATCACTGTGCAATACTGACACCTTCAACATTTCACAGAAAATTCACTTTTCTTAGAAATTTGTAATAATTGGAGGGGTAATCCACTACAGATAACACAGACAGTGACACTATATTGCCCCAAGAACAGTGCATGTTTATAAGTTCTTTCTCTTTCCTTTCATAAAATCTCATATTTTATATGAAGGCTAATAACCCAAACAAGTCTCCCAGAGTTCTGAATTCATCCTTCAAATATCTTTAACACAGATGGCTCATGTATTTTCCCACCTGTGCCAAGCAAAATAGTACTTCACATATATAGAAAGAGGCAAAGAAAAATTGTTGGATTGAGTTGATCTTATTTCTGTCTTGTTTAGTTCATATTCTGTTCAGAGTCTAACTCCATCAGAGATTCAACCCAGTAGTTATCGAATGCAGTACCTGTCACAGACTAATTGTTCATTCACTTAAGATTGGAATTGTTCTGTTTGTTCTTACTGAATATATTTGAAATTTGAATAACTTATGCAAAATATTGTTGTCTTAAAACTCTGTTTGGATTATTGAAAATTATTTGAACAAATAGCTGACGTTGTTTATTTGTGAGATTTTTACATTTAGCCTGTAACACTTGTCTCTTTCACAATCCAGTCGTCTTCTCCCCACATCATCTCTTTTTAATTATGTATTTCCAGCAACATAAAAAGTTTCTTTTGATTTATAAGAGGGATTTGATGAATTTATAGAAAATGTATAAAGAATATCAACCACCTGTGGAACTAAAATTTGTTCCCAGTTGTGCATGCAGATTAAAATGCCGTGTTCAGACAGATGTGCCCTTGGTGATCTATTTGGAGTAGCTTAAGAAATTAAATTGCAACAAATCTTTGTTTCTGTCTTCCCATCATTTACGAGTTCTCCTTTCTTGTCACATCAAAATGAAACAGATTGGTGCAAAGCCACCCCCAAATAACTGTGTTGGAGAGGAAATGCTCAGGTGGTTTAAAGTGTCATTATTTTTGTATGTCTTTTATTAGGGAAGAGGAGAAGAAATTAGCTTACAGCTAATAAAGCTTCCAGCAGGTGTATATCTAAAAGGAATGGAATATTCTGTTTGTATTACTGCACTGCTATGAAGAAATAATTTTGCAGGTACCTTTTTTTCAGCCCTATGCCAAAATAAAAGACGAGAAAGAGTACAGAGAAATATGGCAAGATGGACTATTTATGCTTTCCCACCCCAACAAGAACCTGCTGCTCAAATCCCAGTTACAGTGAAACGTAAAAAAGTTAAAAATCTGTATTTCTTTATGACTTTGACTTGCTAAAGAGAGGGGGGAATGTATCAAGCACAGACTGACTGTATTTAGTGATTCAAATCATATACTCTGTTTCACTTTTAAGCTAAAGAGAGAAAAGCAGATTTATTAACTATTAAAACATTAAGTTTTTATTAGTGTTGAGCAGTGTCACAGTGTTATAGAGCAGCTCTGCAGACAGCTCCTGCTGCAAATCTCCCCCAGGATGGTGAAGGCTGGTATCCCTGGTCACCTTCCACGTGAGGAAGAGCAGGAACCAGCTGACTTTTGTGGGATCACCTGCTCCTCCCTGGCTTCAGGGACCTTGGCTCTGGCCAGGCTATTTGCTTTGGATGTTAATCTCTGTCTGGGGTTATCAGGGGGAAAAGGCTGAGTGTGCCAAGATGAGGTGACAGCTAAAACCAGTCATGTTCAGGGGCTGTCTTTCCGTGTCCTTAAGCTTGGTTTGGAATTAGGCAGTACAAGCACCATGTCAGAGATTAGAAATCAGACTGCAGTGAAGCAGCACCAGCAGCACACATATCCCTTTTTTCATTCCCTGGCCAACATCCAATTCCTCTTTCCAGCTCCAAAAGCCAGGTTTCCCAGCCAGAAAGGAGAACTTAAGGATGTTAATTGAAATGCATCCCGGGCTTATGATTTCACATCTTGAGACAATGTGTGCTGAAGCTGAATGAAATCAGAAGGGAATTAAACAGTGAATTTTGTAGTTGTGGTCTCATTCAGGTAGAAAAAAAAAATGCTGAAATGATTTGGAAAAACACCCTTGCACTGGTGAGGAGAGTGTATCTGACTTCAGCTGCAAGTGACCTGTCTCTTCCAGTTCACAGCTCATGGTTTGCCAAACAAAAGCATTTATTGGCTTTGCTTTGCTTTGCTTTGCAGAGGACAAATGGCAGTGCAGTGCAATTCTAGGTAGTATTTATTTGTCTAATTTGAGTTCCCCACTCTTGTGCTTGTTTGGGCATGCATGCCTGGTTGTATTAGTATTTCCTAGATTGCCACAATTTGTCTGGAAAGTGCAGATCCTTTAGGATTTACAAGCAGAAAGCAAGTGCACTGCATGTTTTGAAATAGAGCTCACAGCATCATAGAGAGTAAACTGGATTCTGAAAAAATATGTTTGTAGTTCCCTGAACTGGAAGAGATTAAATAGGACAGATCTCTGTCAGATTCTACTGATATCAGTCAATATTAAATTATGTTTGAATTTTTAGTTCACCTGCCTTGAGGTGAAATTAAGGCTAAAAAAAGAATAATCTCTCTTCTTTTTACTTCTGAAAACATTCAATTTGGAGGCACAACTAGAAAATGAACAGCATTCTGTATGAAGGACTGAAGACAGTATGACAGGCATTTCTTTTAAAGAGACATAAAAAAAATATTTTCTTCTTTTTACTGTACATACAGTTACCAAGGAAGCATTTACCTATTTTTTAAACAGATATTTCAAGCTGTTCCTGTTGAGTCACTCTCTCATCCTTGTGTGTGACAGACCACCCAGATGATATCAATGTTTTTCATGTCAGTCTCTGCACAGCCAATCCCTTTCCTTCCTAGATCTAGACTTCAGCCAATTTTTAAGACTTTGGGATAAAAATCCTCCCCTGTACCATACTGTGATGTCATGAGCATAACTCACAAAATGCCCGTTTGCCCTGCTGTGGCAGTGTTACAGCAGGGATGCTCTGTTTGCTTTATCAGGACACTTCTGCAGAGCAGATTAAAAATCTCCCTCAGAAACACGAGGAAGATAAATCTGATTTTTGCCTCGTTTAGAAAAGTTGTGCACCAGTTAAATTAGCATTTAAATTCATTAGAGAAAGTGGAATTATCAGGAAACCTGTGATGTTTCAGCTTCTGTCATCCCCCTAAGTTTGTGGATTTTTTTGAGTAAAGCAGGACATCTGTACTGGTCACATCACTACCCTCCAAACAATCATAGATTTTAACAGTTTAATAGGATTTTTCACTCTTTTAGAACCACAAAACAGTTAAAGAAATAAAATATCAGCAACAATCAGAAGGGGATTAGGTGAGTTCCTTTGTTCAATACTAATATTTGTAACTCTCGCAGGTGTTTCTTTCCCAAAATTGGGTATCTTTTTAGCAACTTTCAATTGCTTGTTTTTTTTAAAAGAAAGGATTCCACCCCTTCACAGATGAACAACTTTGCCAATATCCAGCTATGCTGATACTGATGATTTTTTCCCTAATGTAGACTCCTATTCTTCCTTATTGTAATTTATGAGCATTGCAACTTCTCTGAAACCCAAAACTCAAGTTTATATCATTTTTTTAATCTGTCTTAGAATTTAGATTTTCTTAATGACTGATTTTCGGTATTTGCTTCTCTGCATTAACAGGGCTATTATTTCAGTTCTTCCTTAGGATTAACAAATTATTATTTTCTGGACCTCCAGCCACTCGGTCTCCTCTACATCCCCTCCAGCTGATTATCTTTTCACAGGATGGTGAGAGTGCTGAACGAAGTAAGAGAATTGCTTCACTAGACTTGCATCAAATCCTACTGATCTAGTAAGATATTAACCTATTAAGAAAAAGAGAAAAAATAGGGATAAAGCTGCTTTTCATTTGGCTTGTGGATTACTCCAAGCCCCCTTTTTATTCCTGCTGCTTAAGCAGCTGTTCCTGGTGTTCTGTGCAGCAGATTATTTCTACCTAAATGTGATCCCTCACACTTTTCCATATTATATTGTACCGTGCTGGTTTATCTCTGTTCCTTCAGTTTATCAGGATCGTCTTGCCCTCTGGAATGTTTGCAGCCCTATATCATCTTATCACGTTTTAGGAGGAAAGAGTGTACTCAGGAACTCTACATATCCTTCATTCTGGGGTTTATTGGCGCTCTTGGAAATGTGTCCACTCCATGAAGTTGTTCACTGGGGAAATATTTCACATTTGACAAACGCTCCTGCAGTTTTGCCATCCTGTCTTGATGTGTAGGGGGTGTTTTGCACAGTGGATTCTATAATGGAGCTCCCAGTGATTTGTAGGATGTTTCTTTACTGACCAATTTTGCCTTTTCTGTATTCATGAAAGTACTCAAAAGTTTTCACTGCTTCTTTTTCAGCCTGAACACAGATTATTTGGCTTCACTCAGCCCTTAAATATACCACTGGTTTATCATCTTGCAGAAACATAATTCCTAAAGTGTTTTATGATTAATCAACAAAGTCCTAAGATTCCTTTTTAATGTCTCTACTGTCAGGTCCTAAAAACTTTCTGGGAAATGTGCCAGTGCTATTACATATCCTCCATAAACCCCCCAAAACCTAAACTGATGGTTTACTTATGACAAACCCCAGAGTGTGTTACAGCATGTGTAAATACAGCTATGAATTTTTTGTAGGAATACTTTTAACAATTCTCACTATTTCAAACCCTTTTAGCTTTCACTAGTTTTTCCCAAAGAATGTGCATTTCCATGATGAACTCATATTCAGCTGTACTGCCTTGAGCCTGTGGTTGTTTTGACATTGGACTTAGACAATGCTTAATTAGAAAGCTGAACATCAGGTGCTACATCATGAGAGCAAATTATTAAAGAAATA
Source organism: Monarcha castaneiventris obscurior (assembly GCA_026261815.1). Classification (NCBI taxonomy): domain Eukaryota; kingdom Metazoa; phylum Chordata; class Aves; order Passeriformes; family Monarchidae; genus Monarcha; species Monarcha castaneiventris. The sequence goes on from JAMPIT010000583.1 coordinate 1,659,009, forward strand.
AAGAAATAGTGCTTTTACTGCTGTGTTCCAAAGATCACAGAATAATAGATTGGGTTGGGTTGGGAGGGACCTTAAATCCCATCCAGTGCCACCCCTGCCATGGCAGGGACACCTTCCACTGTCCCAGGCTGCTCCAAGCCCCAGTGTCCAACCTGGCCTTGGGCACTGCCAGGGATCCAGAGGCAGCCCCAGCTGCTCTGGGCACCCTGTGCCAGGGCCTGCCCACCCTCCCAGGGAACAATTCCTGCCCAAGATCCCATCCAGCCCTGCCCTCTGGCACTGGAAGCCATTCCCTGGCTCCTGTCCCTGCAGTCCCAGAGGAATTGTCCCTCTCTGGTTTCCCTGCAGCCCCTGGAAGGTGCTGTGAGGTCTCCACACAACCTTCTCTTCTCCAGGCTGAGCAGCCCCAGCTCTCCCAGCCTGGCTCCACAGGGGAGGGGCTCCAGTCCCCTCAGCACCTCCGTGGCCTCCTCTGGACTCTCTCTAACAGTTCCATGTCCTTCTTATGTTGGGACACCAGAGCTGCCCACAGCATTCCAGGTGGGGTCCTACCAGACTCAGTATGGAGACAATTCCTAACAGTATTGCACCAAAAAGGAGATGGATGTGCACAAGTTCCTTTTGTTTTTATCACAAAAAGGTGATATTTAAAAGACAGCCAAGCATCTTAGCCATCAACAGAAATACTTGATTTGCAATGAAAATGAGGACATTGCTTTATTTTAACATCCATCTTTTTTATCCATCTCTGTAAAATGCACGTAAATATATTCTAAGAATAGAGGCAATATGTATGGGGCAGAATATAATATTTTCAACTGTGACTTTCAGTATCTTGATGATTTCTTAAATCAGTAACTTTATTCCAAATTTTACCTTGAGTTTTGCAGTGCCATAGATCTGCCTGAACAATGGATATTTACTGATGGATGGCAGGACTGATTTTTACTTGTGTCATTCTTAATTCTTAGTTTTTCTCTAGTGTTACATTGTCACTGATTTCTTTTTAGAGCAACTAAGGATTGGCCATTTGGATAGTTGATTTGCAAGGCATGGTTATAATTGTGCCCGAGGAGGCTGGAGATTCACTCCCTCAGTTCTGTGACATGTCCAGGTCATGCCCTGTTAATGCATGAGGACCAAGGACACTGATTTTGCAGATTATTAACTCTTTGTGTATATGGCAAGGATGGAGAGCTGGGAGCTGATCCAGTTCACAGCATGGGAGAAGTGAGTCCTGAGTAGTAAATAACTTACCCTGGAAGTGCTTCACTTTCAGGGATCTCCATGAAAATACATTTCCCATGTTCTCAGCTGCTTGAGGTGTATTTGTGCTCTGTGTAGGGATAGTCTGTGGGTCTAAAGAGTGGTTAGAAAAGAACAAAGAAACTAAATGCATCTCTCCTGGGTAGAAAAGGGCAGGGCAAGGCAAGGGAGATTTAGGCAAGGCAACTCACAGAAGCAGTAGAGAAGCAAAGGCAAAGTGTAAGAAGGAAAGCACTCTTTTCAAGCTTTCATAATTTTCTTTAAAAATATTTGTTAGTAATCTCGTGCTGTTTCGTGTTTTCTGCCTCCTTTTTTCAGTTAGTTTTTCTGTATTCTCATAATCTTCTGTTGAGGCTTCCTTTATTTGAAGAGCCAAATGCAGCAGCCATTGCACATTCAAACCCTACAGTGCCAGCTTGGTGGTGTTCAGTCTGAACTATTTCCACTGGACGATGCAGAAAACTGATAATTGTCTTATGTTCCTACTGATTCATAAAGGGTTAAAGCTCTCTAAATTGATAATCAAAATGCTTCTCATCTAATTTTCTTTTTTTAATGTTGTATGAGACTTAAGCAAGTGTGAAAGAGTTTTTATTGAATCAGCTTGAAAAGTATTTCACAAGGAGGGTTCATGTCATGGTAGCTTTGTTGTGGCGACTGGTGGTATTGGTTATTGTACCCAAAAACAAAGACTCTTGACAAAAATATTTCCTAAAGAAACCAAATTTCCAATAGAGTCAATTCCTTGCTTGAAGCTGATTCCAGAATCTGCTCAGTCCTGATTATAATTTGCCTTAAATCCTTTTAAATTAGGCAACTAAACCCAAGGTGCTACAGAGCTCAGGCAGGATTGCAAATAAATACTTGTTTGTGCTTCAGGATTTTGGAACATGTTTTTGAGAACTGAGATTGTGTTGGGACAGAAGAAGGCTGTAAAGGACTGGGTTATAAACTCTCCTGTTGTATTCTAATTTACTATAATGAGTGGTTTCAGCCCGACATTGGCACATTGTGTTAAGTGTAATACTGCATAAAATTTATGAAAATCAAAACAGTTTTGCAGTTAAACCAACCAATAGTAACAGGCAATTTTTGGTAATAAAGCTGTGTAATATAAAAGATATCATCTCTTGACTGTATAGAAAATGGATTGAAATACACCTTGCAGGTATGTACATGAGATCTCAGGAAGATTGACATAAATGGATGAGTTTATTTTTTAAATTGGAAGAGGCCTTGTGAAAAAAACCTCAAAGAACATAGTTTTTAAGCTGAACAGTTTTGCTTATAATTCTCTGCCTTCCTTTAACAAAGTATTTGTTTTCCTGTCCACCCAGCTGTTATTTTGCAATTTGTTTTGTGTTCTGTCAAAAATAAAAAATATAATACACTTAATAAGGCAAAACAACCTTGAAAAGTTTGGCAAGCAAATGTGGCTTACAGCAAATCAATTAATCCTGCTTTGTGCAACATAAAATCAATTGGTTCTGTGTTTTCCTGAGTATATTTAAAAGCTACCACACCTCCTGAGAAATGGAACAGGAGGAGGAAGAGGGAGGCAGGAGAATTTTCAGAATTCTCTTTATAGGCTTGTTTTTTGTGGTGGATAGACCATATCCCATAACAGCCCAGCTCCCTGCAAGCCTTGCAAATAAGAATTATGGTTAACTCTTATCTAGAGGAGAAAAGCAGGAGCACTGGATCACAGAGCAGATGTTTTCAGGAGAACCAGCTTCTACACGAGGAGAATCTGAGTTGGAGCTGCCTTTGCTCCACTCTGGCATTATCCCATTACTCGTGGGACCTGCTCAGGTACCATTGCTTTCATCTGCTGCTCTACCAACACATCCAAAAGAGGAAATGCTGCTGTGCCCACTGGGATCCACCCCTTGGGAGGCAGGGGTTGGAGCAAAGGAGCAAGGCTGGGAAAATTCTGCACTGCCATGGTCTCTCCATCTGAGGCTACAAATCAATTCCAGCTGGGATTCCTCTCAGCACAAGCATAACATGCTTTTTATAATATAAAAAAGTACTGCAGGCTTAATTTTCATTCTGAAAAACTACTAGCAATCTAACGTCAATTCTTCTTTTTTTTTTTTTTAATGATTATTTTCTGATAAAAAGCAGCAATGTGCTGTTTAATGCTGAGCTTTAAAAATTATGAAAACTAGAGTAGTGACTGTTCTAAATCCAGTTATGGTGTCTACTTAAAATGAAACTCGTAGCCCATCCCACCTATTACGTGCCATATGATAAGGATTAGACAATTCAATAGTAGAATAAATTGCTTGATAGTGCCCACGTGGCTTGGAAGAAGATGAAATAAAAAATAATAAGGAAGAGGGTTTTCCTTTCCCCCCTTTGAGATATCAGGCATTTGCAGTAATGTTCACAGGACTCTGTGATGCCACATTACCAAGGAGGTGAAATTTGCATCTGTTCCAGTGGGTCTATAGAGGCAGTTGCATATTGAAAGAGGACAGTTGGGCAGGTAGGGCTGATTATGTGATGTATTCAGTTTTACAGCACAATTATAGGATTAAATTTCACAAGGACATAACATTTGTGCCAGAGGAGGAATGTCCAGTCAGCCACAAGCACTTATACCCTACAATCCCAAGCTACGGTTATGTAACTCTGCATAAATAAGAATAAATAAATATTCCCAGTAACTCATGATGTGAGAGTTCAGTTTGATTATTTTTTTCAATGGCCATCAAGCAGCATTGACTGCAGTTATAAAAGAAACCCAAGAGAGGTACTTCTTACAGCAGCTTTGGAAGGGCCACCCTCGCATTTTAATGGCTCACTTCAGTGTACGTGGCCACAGCTCAGGAAGTCTCCCAGATTTGCTGATTAATGCTGCAGCTGGCTCTGTGTAATTAAACATTGCCTAATTGTTTTTTGTGCTGCTCTTGGTTTTTTTTAAACTTTCTTTAAAGGCAGAGAGAATTGGGATTGTTCAGCCTGGACAGGAGAAGCTTTGGGCTGACCTCAGTGTGGCCTTGCAGGGCCTGAAGGAGCTGCAGGAAAGATGGAGAGAGACAATTGCCAAGGGCTGGAGGGCCAGGAGCCAGGGAATGGCTTCCCAGTGCCAGAGGGCAGGGCTGGATGGGATATTGGGCAGGAATTGTTCCCTGGGAGGGTGGGCAGGCCTTGGCACAGGGTGCCCAGAGAAGCTGTGGCTGTCCCTGGATCCCTGGCAGTGCCCAAGGCCAGGTTGGACATTGGGGCTTGGAGCAGCCTGGGACAGTGGAAGGTGTCCCTGCCATGGCAGGGCTGGCACTGGGTGGGCTTTAAGGTCCCTTCCAAGTCAAACCACTCCATGGTTCTATGAGATCAAAGAGATATAATTGATAGCTTTTAGGTTCTAGTTTCTTATCATTAGCTGTGTTATTACATCAGACATCTTACACTGCCAAGCAAGCTGCATGCTGCAGCTTAGCACCAACCTAGCAGACTCATCTACTTCTTGGAATACTTGGAGCATTCATCAGGAATCTCTGGAGCTGACCTGGGTCCTGGATTTCTGAGCTCTCACTTCACGGAAATGCCTCTGTGTGGCCTCTACCATTCTCTAGTAATTGTGATCAGTTTCTCAGGAGTGGTATAATTTAGTCTAAATCTAAGTTACTCCTAGAGGAACTTGGTTTGCTCCCTGCTGCCCATGACAGCACAGAGAAGGTGCAAGTGTTTATGTGGATGATGAGTGTATACCAAAAACTCAGTTTTGCATTATACTTGACTCAGTGTAGCTGTGGGCTGCAGCTCTCTCCACATCCCTTATTTCCACCACACTGAATTAACTGATTGAGCAGCAAAAGGTGAAGTTGGATCCATTGTCTGGTACAGCTGTGAACTAACCTGCCAAAAACATGGGAACGGCTTGCTGTCATCTCAGCAAATCTGATTGTGACTGTGAAACCAAAATGATATTAAGGGAAGAAGCAAAATAAAGGAAAGATGGAGAACAAACAGAATAAGAGGGCTTCTCCCCCTCTGCAGCAGCCTGTCCTAGCACCACAGAAGGTACAGAACACACTGGAAACCACCTAGAATTTCAGACATGGTCATTACTGGAGCACCACACTTTTGGTTGAACAATCCACATCTCCTGGGGTTTGCATCCCAGTATCCTGGCCCACTCTGTTTTCCTGAAATTTGTATGAAATGTGCCATACATAGTCATGTATGAAAGTGCCAGGAGCTCTTTTCACACAAAGGGTGCCAGCAAAGAAGTGAAGTGGGAATAGACAATAAGGGGAAGGTTTTGGTAACTCCGTGTGTACAAATGACTCAGAGAATACCCTTAAGGGCAGTCAGGCTGCTGCACCAGCACCATTGTAAAGTCATTTCTGACACTTCAAAGCTGGGGAGGAAAAAGGATTTCCCTGCGATAACTGTCTTTGGGAAGTTACTGCATGAGCAGAGTGCTGTGGAAGTTTATCATCCCAACTTCTGTCCTGCTTTTGGAAGTCATCTGAAACCGTGGTTAGAAAAAAGTCAACAGAAACACGCAAAGACACGAATTTTGCTGTCTGTCCTAACTAAACAAGGTGCCTGATGCTGACCAGGGGTCATTAGCTGTGTAGGTCATTGAAAGCACTGCAGAGCCTCAATTACAAATTTAGCATGACAGAACTGAAGGACTCTGACAAGCTGAAATCTGCATCCAACACTTACTGCCATTGCCACCAGGCAGCCAAATACTGTCCCCCTACCGTGACATTGGAAAGTCATCTTTAACCTCAAAATATCAGGATAGAAAAGGAAGCCCAGGCCACCAAAATGATGAGTTTTTCACTATTTCCTAGTGCTTGAGCAGTCATGCTGCAGAAAAAGTCTGTGTTGAAACCACCTACTAATGTCAAACCATAGCTGGACACACCTAAGAATATACAAAGAGGATATTTTGTGGGGGAAAATGAGGAAGAGAACAGCCATTTGGAGGCAGCCCTGTTTTTTATTTATCTCCCCTGTGTCTTCTAGCAGGAAAGAGCATGTGAGTCAACTATATCCAGACTAAACCGAGCTGGGAGTCTCCTGTGAAAGTGCTGCTTACACAGAGGGTGAATACTGTTTTAGCTTTTTCTCTACAGTATTTGAGTGGTGCTATCCGTGACAGATCTGCTGAGGGGTTTATATATGTATTTTAATGTAATATCCTTTACCACACTTTAATCTAGATCTTGCAAAACAAACAGACAAACAAACAAAACCAGTTCCTGGGGTCAATCTTTCCATAAAGAGTATGTCTGGTGTTGGTGTGGCCCTTTTTGCTTTTGAATTGACCCATTAATTAGTTTCAAGTCATGAATTTCATGCAGTGTTCTCTCTCTGACATGGTCATCTGTGAATGCACTGGTTCTCCCTTCCCTTCAGAGTGAAGGTCAGACTATTCTGCTATCCTGTTCTTGGAACAACGTGTGGACTGAGAGTTAAGGCTCTTCTTCATTTTCAGATTTTCATGGATCTGTCATAATCTTGCCTTTTATTTTGACTTCAACAAGTAGTAAAATGCAGAACAATAATCCTGTCTTACATATCAGCATTTATTATGCTGGGAGAAAACATCACAGACCGTGGCAGTCCAGGAGAGCTCAAAGGTTCTCATTTAGGACTGCTGTTTGCAGGATCACAGGAGAGTGGGGTTTAGTCATGCTAATTTTCCACCCTGGCCATGAGCTGGGGGTAACTTTCTTTGCAGGTTTGATAACAAAAGCGTTGTTCCCCTGAGGTCGTTACTCAGGCAAGTTTCTAAGGCTGTTTTTTGGGAAACAGGAGCTTGTTACCAGCATCTGCTCCTGGGAGCAGGGTCTCTGATGAGCTCCAGGAGCTCAGCCCACAAGCTCTCCTTTGAGGCCTAATGAGCATTTCTGAGCTCAAAGTCCTGCCTGAGGACGGGTGGGAGATGCACCTTCCCAACCTGCCCAGAAACACTGGTTAGTTTGAAAGGTGGAAATAAAAGGAGTTGATCACTTAAATCAAGTGCCAAAACTCCTGTCTGTTTAGTTTTTTCCTACAGTACCCTAGAGTGGCCAGAGGAAAGCCATTTTGTGCTGCTGGTTGGGCAGCTCGGTCCCCACCTGTAACTGTGGCTCTTCAGGTTTATCAAACTCTCAGCTTTATCAAACTCTCAGCTTCACGCTGTAAGCCCCACTTTGTGCTGAGCCCTGCAGTTAAGGCTGTGGGGTTTGGTTTTTCATTACTCTTGTGCCTTTTGAAGGATGATGAGCAGACAGGGAAAGGTCAGACCATACCTGGTTGAACCATGCAAGTGGTTATTTCTTTGGTCTACTGGTGACTCTTCAAAAATGTTTAGAAGCATCAGGGAAGTGTAGGCACATGAAATAAGCCCCTTGATGTCTTAATTCAGCTATGACCTGACCCCTAACACCCTCTCTGTATCATAATCAACAGGGCTGACAAACAGCAGACTGTAGAAAAATCGTGGCATTGAGGTTTGTCTATTCTGTAAAAAGAGTCTGGTTAAAAAAGGGGGAGCAAAAAGTGGATTTCAGTCCAAAATAATGAGAATTTGCTCTATACATTACTTGAGAAACTTATGGTAGACTGGCTGAAATAAATGTTAGATATAAGTAGCACTGAAGGAGCAGAAAATGGAATAGCAATTAAAATGGAATTTAGTATAGAAGGTCTGGCTGCAATTCCAGTGATGATCACTGGCCACTGATCATTGATGTAGTTAAAAAAATATCAACAGAATCTTTAAATACACCAGAGGAGGATAATTTTCTCCCCCTGTTTTGGAGAAAATCAGTGAATCAAGCCCAGAATAGTGTCTCAGTTTAATAAATGTATTTATATTATTTTCTGTTTCACACACAGCAATACGTCAGTACTAACATATTCTCTGGTTTTCTCTCCTGCTGCTGAATGCATAATTAAATGAATGGTGGGGTTATGTATTCAGTGGCAAGAGCAAGATTTCGTCAATTTAAATTCACTGGAGAGGGAGAGAACGACAAAGATATAAAATGATATTTATTGGAATGATGCATTGGGCTATGGTGGACTCAAGCAGTGCTTACAGCCAGCAAAGCCAAGCAGGCTCTGGGAATATCTTTTTAAATTGAAGAGCACATTCTGGCAGCCTTTGCTGTGGAATTTCTCCCTAAATTACTGGTAATTTTCTGCACTCTCAGAGAGCTGTATAATCATACACAGCCAAATCATTGTACTGGGAAGCCTAATAGAAAATGGATTCAACAAAACCATGTCTGCATGAACCCGAAACTGTAGCATGAGGTCAGGAATGGAAATGGCAGATTTATGAGATAATATTCGGCTGATATTGGAAGAAGGGAAGTTTATTATTTATATTTAAAGTGGCTGATAATAAACTGGTTTGTTTAATGTCTGGAGGGTGCCTGTTTTGCCATAGAGATTAAGATCTTGGTCTCCTGGTTTGCTTCTTATTCCTTTTCATATTAGAAATACAGAGCGAACTCCTGAGAGCACGAGAGGGGTGAATTTGCATCTGGGCTCTGCAGCTCTGTCTCCATTTTGAACAGGTGATTCCTAAATAGTCCCTTATCAGAAAGCTCCTTTGTAACATTTTTCTGGCTCTGCAAAGGATAAGTTATCTTTAAGTCTCATTTGTGTCATTGTCACTATGTCTGAGAGAGAGAAATAGACATTTTGGGATGTTTCTGAAGCTTTTGTGATGCAAGAAGAAGGGCTTATTGTTTCTCTTTTTTTCATACAGGAAATAATTATAGCTCATTAAAAATCAGCCAAGGATCTTCAGATGTAAAGACATTTTCTAAATGTCTTTATCTCTAATACTTACATGCATATGGCATTTTATTGAATTACAGTCCAATGCTTTAAAACTGACAAGAGTTACTGAAAATGGGATTTTAACAAAGCTAAAAAATGTGAAAAATCACCTGCAAGAAACCCAGAATCTATTTACAGGATTTTTTTATGTGTCTTTTTTTTTTTTTTTTTCAGAGTAGTATTTAATTTCAAAAGGCATTTAGTTCTTCTGAAGGTCTATAAAGTAGATCAGAATTTTTGTACAGCTATTTTATTTTGCTTCCTTCAAACCTAGAATGTCTTAACTCTAAGTATTTTTTAAGTAAAATTTATTCTTGTTGTGGTTTCGTTTGTTTTGTAGGCATTATGATTAAAGTATTTTCCCATTGTCCTTGGAGCTTGAAAATTAAAAAATATTTACAATTCATGGTGAGATCAAAAAAACCCAAATGGTCTCCAGTGATGCCAGTTTTGTTTCAGGATGCCTAATTTTCAGTTGAAGAATTGCATTTAAAGGGATGTTAAAGGTGGCCTAAGGTTGGGAATGTCTGCTTTAAGCATGTTTTGTATTTTGTGAAAGGCTTCTTCTGCACTTGGTAAATTGCATCATCTAAGCATTTTTTTTAGTGAATAAAAACAGATCAAAACAACATATTGAGAAGTGGCTGTTCATCTGCTGTGCTCTTATACTCTTGCATGCGATGAGTCATGAGCTGTTGAGAAAAAATCACAAATTATTTCACTTTATTAAAATATTAGAAGTTAATATATTCTAGTGCTAGTTGACAGCAGATTCAGAAAAGTCCTTCAGAAATCAATGTTTTCAATTTTCCTCCTGACTTGTCAAGGTGTCATTAACATGAGAGCAATGATAGCCACGTTGAAGATTTTGATTGCTTTGAGCTAGATGAAAAAAATGAAGAAACTCACAAATCACACAGTCATTTGAATTTTGGTATCTGCTATGTTTTCCTCTGTGGCTTTTAGGTAAACACAAATCCTTGTTTTTTAAAAAAATATTTTTAGACTTTTACGTTATGTATAATTCAAAGACTAAAGTAGACGTATTTAGAGGAGTGAGATTAAAAGGAGGTGCAATAAGCACCCAGTGAATTACAGACCCGCTGTGAGAAGGTGCAGAAAGTGAAATGGCATCCAGGGATCTATGAAAATAAAGCTGACATGAGCCATTGTGGGAAAGATTTCACTCCAGTGCACTCAATTTGTGTGGCTGTGATCTGTCAGCTTGTGTCTAATTTGCAAGCTTGATGCATTTTCCCACTTTCTTTGTGTCCCCTGAAGAATCTGTGGTTCCTGCTTCTGAATTCCTGAACCAGGCTCATTGACCTTTTTCAGAGTACTCCAGAAGGTGTCTTGGATTTCATGACATATTTTCTGTTTGGCTCCTCATGGAAGCCTCTTCCAGCCTGAAGCAGATCATTGTGGAGGATGAGGGGTAACCACATTTTGTCCCAAACTTTCTGGTGGGACAGGAAAGTTGGGATGGAAGGGAGGGTTGACCCCAACTTTCTGCCTAGAGGGCTAAAAGGGCTCAAAGGGGGCTCAAAGGGGTTCAAGGGGGCTGAATTTTTGCCTAGATAATATATAAAATAGGAGTATTCAAATGTAATCCTTCTATACCACCTTTCCAGGAAGGAACAAATGAAGATAGAGGAGATTCATTCCCCTGTCATCTTCTAAAATCACTGAGGATTCACAATATTTTATGGAAATGGATTAAGATTTGCTCTTGTCCAAAGTAAACACTCCTTTAGAACAACCGAAATATTGATTTGGGGGGGCGGGGGGTGGTTTGTCAGCTTTTTTCAATAGCATCTATTTAGTGAGTGGAAGAAGTAGTCTGAATATTAATTGTTGCAAAAAGTTTTGCCTTAATCAGTTGGAAGCAGCATCAGTCCAGCCTGAATCTGTAGTATTATTACTGCTATTTAAATCCATATGAAAATATTTGCAATAGTGGTTCCTTTTTTGTGTAATTACCAATGGGGGCATCTGTATTTGTTTGTTCAATAAAAGTCTGATTTCAACCAAATTCTAGGAAGAATGTTGCGCCACAAAGTCGTAACTATTATGGTCAGACCATGGTGAGGGGTTCTGGCTGCAAGAGGAGCAAAATAGTGAGAGGAATGGCAAAAGTACCCCACCCAAAATCAGGACAGCTTGTACAAAACCCAAGTGATGTGAAATAAAATGACAATATTAAGAATCTTCAAGCAACAAGAGTAGATGCCTGAAGGCGGGGCAGGAACCTGGCACTGCGGGAGTTCTTTCTTGGGCAGACAAGAAGGGGGCATTGGATTACGGGTTCAGTCATTAATAACTTCTACTGCCCATAAAAGCAAGGAGAGTGAGAGTGTTTGAAGTGATTGCTTCCTTGTTTAGGAAAGACAACGAGAGGGAAGGACATTAAGCTCCAAACATCATTTCTGATAGGAAAATTATGAAAAAGGGCAAGGACAAATGAGAAAAGTTTAGGCAGGCAAAATCTTTTCAGCTGTAAACAAGCAAGAAGCAGTTGGAAGGGTGTTAATGTTTCTCACGTGGTCACACGTGTTTATAGATAATGCCCTGTGCTGCTGAGCGGGTTCCTCAGCCTCAGGCTGGACAGCAGGCTGGTGGTGTTTGGTGCCACTGTCTCCAAACTGCCTGACAAGGAGAAACTTTGGTTAATGAGCAGCTCAGGGGACCTGGGGCTCATTACTGAGCAACTTCTCTTATGCAGAGCCCTAAAGACTGGCTTGCTGTGCCGATTTTGGCCAAAATCTAGCAATATATCCTCTGGGAGAAAGTCAGGTCACAACCACCCTTCCCCCCACCAGGTTTGGGAAAGAAATTCCTCGAAGGAAAGTGAAGGAGATAAAACCTGTTTATTAACAAACACACAGGAAAGGGATAATAATGCTAAATAGTAAAACTCTCACTATAACAAGAAAACCTGGGAAGAAATCAGAGTCCTCTTGTAGGTGTGGTGCCTCCTTCTTGGAGCTGCCGTGGGGGGTGGCCTTAGGCCCCCTCCGGGCCTGAAGAGAAGTTCTCCTGATGTGTTCTGATGTTGTTGAAACAGTCCAGAAGAGGGGAAAAAAAAAAAAACAAACAAACCCACCAAAAGTCCTAGGAAACACACTGGGGAAAAAAGGGAAGAAAAAAACAAAAAAAAAAAACTGGCTGCAGAGACAGGCAGGGAGCTCCCTCTGTGCTCCTGCAGCCAGGGAACGCAGAGGAGTCTCCATCTCTGTGTCCTTGGGAACTTGCTTTGAAAAGTTCATTTGTTTTTCCCTCCCCTCTCAAGCTCAGTTTAAAGGCACAAAACTAATTTTTTGGCATAGAGTCGTGATAGGGGATACACATCATAGAGTCACCCTAAGACACTTGCTGAGTATCCAGGCCATGGATCTCGGGATGTTTTCCGGAGAGCAGCAGTGTAGTGGGACAGTGGAACATCTTCCAGCTGGTGGAATAGGCCAAGCTCTCTGAAGTTGTGGGAATCTGAATAAGAATTTTTTTTTAACTCTTCCCCTTTTTCTGTAGATTTGGTAGTTTCCCAGATTGGATCTCATGCTTAAAAATTAATAAATGGATACTGTTCTGTTGATCTCCTCCTTTCCTGATGTATTTATTCAGGATGCAGAGTTGCCTGTGAGTGACTTGGGTTTTGTAAAACCTCTTGAGCTCCCCTTTCTATTTATTCAAGCATCCCAGTGTGAGAAAGGATGGTTGGCTGAATAAATTACCTTTGCCAGGTCTAGATGCTGCATTTGGGCTTGAATTCAGCAATCTAAACTCATCTCAACCTTTTGTGCCTTTCTTTGGATTAACTAACCTGCCCTCGTATGTTATTGGCTGATTAACGGTAAAAAAGGGATGGGGAATTCTTCAGTGATGCAAAACCAAGTGGGAATAATGAAGAGTGAAACCAGAGCACATTTTGCACTTCATAGGAATATATTTACTTGTGCTGGAGCAATAATGTATAGTTTCTGTAAAACTTCCATTAAAATAAATTGGATCTTGGCAAGAACTCCTCAAGCAGAACTTTTCCAGGCCATTCTTTAGGCTGTTACATCTGAATGTCATGGCAAAGAAAAACATGAAACTGGCTCACTTACCTTCAGTGAGAAAATAAATCAAAATTTTTAGGGGGCAAATTTGAAAACTGCTTTTGAATTGCAGTAAAATCAATTCAGCTCTAATTGATCAGGGCTTGATGACCTTGTTTCAAACTAACTCACTGATGCACCCAAAAAACTCTAAGACATCAGTAAAATTAATTAGCAGGGGTGATTAACCATTTTCTTTTGATTTTGATGTTAAACTTGAGGCCATTTTAATTGAAAGATGCCTAGAGAAGGGTGAGCATTTCTGCTTTTTATTGTGGAAGGCACAAATTCATTTCATCATTTAAAAAAAAGAGCTTTTCAAACTTAATGACAAACTCCAAATATATGACAAGGGGCAGGGATTGATGAGTATAGTAAATGGAGAGGATAAATGTAGTAAACACCAATTTAGGAATTATAATAAAGCTGAACATGATGGTTCAGCATGTTGTGACTTATAGGGGAGGAAAAGTAGAAAAAATTAGAGTTTTACAGATTTGAAATTACAAAACGTTGTCAGAAATTGGAGAAAGACATCACCTGAACTTCCAATATATAAGTGAGAGCACTCAAATTTGTGAAGGATAAGTAACTCCTTAACCCAGCTTGGAAGTGTGGGATGGTCTTTGAATGTTTCAAGGCAAATCTAAAACTTAGATGGAAAGGTCAGTGTGGAATTATGATAAAAAACTGACAGGTAAAACTCACAAAATCTGAGGTAAGACTTTATCAGCATCCCCATGGAACGTTTTGTGTGAGAGAACACGGCGGGGTCTGCTGGCACTACCTACAGCAGTCATTGTTTTATATCAGGGGTTTGTTTTTGGGAGCAGTGCTGTGACTGTCCCTTTTTGCTACAGTTTGACTTTCTTAGAGACTCATTTCAAGACTGGATTTACTTTTCTGGAAAAATTTTGATGTTCACTTTTGATGGCAAGTACATTTTTTGGCACTCGTACAAATAGCAAAGCCTGGGACTCGAACCTCTGGGTTGATGCTGCAAAATGTGAATTGAACTTGAGAGAGAAGCAAAAAAATTAAAAAATAAGACACATGATATGACCTAGAAAACAGATGTAGCCGTGATTTAACTTGAAATTTTAATTTTGTTTAAAACAGTCCCAGAGTTTTCCAGATGCAGATAATTTTTTTCTTGCAGAGTGGAATAAATTGAAATAAATAGCTATGTGAGAAAAAGCAATTCCCAAAGGACTAACACTGAAAACAAAGAAAAATATCTCCCAGGAGCAAGGAAAGTGACCTGGAATGCTTTTATATTGATCTTGATTAAGTTTTTAAACTTGTGGGCATTGTTACAGCAGTGAAGATCATTTTCAAAATGACCCAAAGCTCTTGGCAAAGAAGCAGCAGATTGGACCATCACTCATTTTCAGCATCAGACAGACAGCAAGCTGAATTTAGTTTCCCTTAAGCCATATGTTTCTTTCCTTTCCATTTTATGATAAGCTGTAATATTTTAACTTTCAGTTTGCTCCTATAATCTGGAAAATGGTTTTGGTTAGTGCTTTATTAGATTGAGATAAAATGGCTTTTTGGTACAGCCCAAAGAAAATGTCCTCTGTGGCAAAGGTGTCTCCTGAACTACACGAAATGAGGAGATTAAAGTTGGCATCATAAATGCAGGTCACAAGACCGATGAGACACCATCTTTTTCTCAGTTTGAGTCTCCTCTCCATTTTAATAAAGCTATTCCCAGGTTTCTGCCAGCGAGAAAGGAAGGAAGCCCACAAAATCTTTCAACAAATAGTTTAACATTTTAAATTGTTAATGGATCAGGTTCATTCCATCTTGCTTCTCTTAGAAGAACAAGGCCTGTTAATGTCAATTTTTAATATTGAACATTACTATTAGTAATTTTCTTTACCCATTTAAGATCTGATACTGTCATAGTGTGGCAATATAGTGCTTAGGTATATTTTTGTATAAAAGTATTCCATTATTTTCTTTGGTGTATAAATCTACTAAAATCAAATCATTGTACGTCTGTTTAAGAGCTCAGGTTCGGGGTACTTGCTAACTCAAGGCATGAATCTAGGTAGCAACAGGATAATTACTTGCTAATTGGGATGTGATTACATTTACATTGGCCTGTCACAACTATAAAAGAGACCCTAATTGCATCTCTAAATAGTGCTGATACTCCATCATGGTACCTCCTGCTTAACTGAATGGAACATAAAACTATTTAATTACTTTCAAATATGATCTTCAGATTCTGGACATTAAAGTTTTTTGGCATGGCAGTTTCTGAGGAAACTATTCCATTCCAAAATAAGTTTGAAGAAATACCTTATGGTGTAATGAGAGTCTGAAATTAAGCTCCTAATTGTGGGATATTTCTGAACTCTTCATTGTATACCATCAGACTATTAAGGGTAATATCTTTTACATAATGATAGCAATTTAGGGAACATTTATCACTGAACACTTCAACTTAGCATGTTTTAAGCTACACTACCAGTCAATTTTAGGATCTAAAACCGGTGCTTTGCAGCACTGGGGGAAGCACTTCAGTTCCCTAATGACAGACAGTGGCACCCTGGGGAGGCTGCAAGGTGTGCACTTGGGTCCTGCACTCAGAGGCAACTTGGAAAGACAGATAATCCCCAAAATCTAACCTTCATAGCTGCTTCCGTTTGTGGACTCAAGAATAATGGACTTTTGAATTCCTAATACTGTCAGGCAATACCTGTTTTGCAAAAAACTAGACACGGTGATGTGGAGAGATTTTAAAGCTGGAGCTCAGGCACTGCAAAAGCTCCTGAAGGCCCACGTGTGGAAATGATGGTTTTGCTTTCAGCACTCAACTGTGGGAGACATTCAAATGGCAATAGTAAAAAAATAGTAATAGTGCAGTACTATTTAAAAAAAATTATAAAGTTGGGCCAGAGAAAAACCCATGATTTTTTGTATTCTTATGCTCCATAAAATGTAGAAATAATTAACTTGTCTTTCATGTCACTAAATCCACAATAGGCTGCCAGGCTAGAACTGGGTCTCAGAGATCACAGAAGAAAAGCCAAGTAGATGGGTAAGATTGGGTTAACATCTGCTAGATCCAAGAAATTTTACAGACTATGGAATCACTGCTGCTCTTTTAATAATCTTTTATCCCCCATCATTGACAACAAATACAGAAAGAACAAAAATGCCTTTTTCTTTTTCATTTCTTTCAAATAACACATTTCCAGCCTGATAGCTGCTTCATGCACATTCTGTCTGGGCACAGGCTTGCTTGGAGAAACAGAGATTATGTTTGATTAATCTCAGTAACTGAGAGAGAATAAAAGGATTAGCACCATGTGTCTTATTTCTGCTTCATTCATTGGTTCATAAATCATATTTGCAATATAAATATCTGCCATGATAAGAGCTGGTGTTTATACAAACTTCACAAATTCTTAGGAATTTCTAAATTGCTCAGAAACCAATTTGTTTAAAATTCATTTAGTTAAACAGAGAAGGAACCCGGTGTGTTCCAGTTAAAAAATACATATTCTAAACATGATTTTCATTAATCTGGGTCAGCTCTTATTTAGACAGGACATGTTATGAGATATTTGTAGGCAAGATTTGATTAGCATCAGCAGTGCTTATATGATGAATGACTTATTTTTCTCTGAAATAACAATAAGCAGGATTTTTCACATCCCAGTGTATTATAGAGAAACATATATAAAAATCTCCTTCTATTGGAATGAAGGCAGAATGATTTGATGGGTATTGCTGGACTGATAACCCTGTGCTCAAGAAGAGGCACAAGTTCTTTGGGATTTTTGCTGCTGCCAGTGTTGTTCACAAAGGGGAATTTCTGTAAATTTTCCAAGTGCCCTGCGTGTGCTCCAGCTTCCTGATATTCCAGAGTGTACAGGGTAAAAGGAGTGCTAGAAGGGTACAGGATAACACTAAAGGACTTGATGTAAAGAAGCCTCTGAGGTTTTCCAAAATCTGGACTCCATCATGAGTGGATCGAGTTCCACAGAGGCATAATTTGGGATTGGGGTCAGGATGTGGCATTGACAAACTTCCTTGCTGTCCTCTAGGACACATCCCAGCAAGAAATCTTGGAACAATTTTCCCCACTTTCCTACTGGACTCCTCCTGCCAATTTACTTTGTCTTCCTTTGTCTCCCCAATGCATCTCTCTGCTCACTCGAGGCTCTTCAAGGCACTTTGGCCTTTGTTACCTGTAAACACGTGGAGAAACTTTTTCACTCTTTCAGCCACAGCCAGAGAAATTGTTTCACCTTGCAGGCAATTTGCAACTTTTTAGGACTGTCTGAGGTAGGGTATGAGAAAATTGTCTTTATTTTTCACTCTTTTTTCACTCTTTTAATCCACTTTTCATTTTGATTAGAAAACATTTGCTTTTGAGCCATGGATCACAATCTTGGATCTAAACATCAATTTATAACTTAAAATAGGTGTAGTGAAAAGTATGTGAAACCTTAAGCATCACTATGAAGTCTTGTTTGTCTACAAAAATGTTGCAGTTGCTGAATCTGATGCTTAATTCAAACTTCACTATATTGAGGAACCTTTTTGAACAATTTGAACTATTTTTTTTAGATAATAGCTTTAGAAGTTTTCAGCCTTCTTTAATTTTTAAATCTGCTGCTGAACTTACATTTCTCTCTCATCTGTTCTGGCTCACCTCTTTCCAGTCCCTAATGGCTTCCCCCTGCCTGCCCTTGAGTTACAGACCATTTCTGAAATGCTGCATGACAGCACTTTCTTGCAGTGTTTTCAATAAAGAAAAATTGGCTGTTTATCTCTCAAAGTCCTGAAAAAGGACTTTCGCTCTTAGCATTTTCATGAGGTAGAGGGCCAAGGTTGGTTTCTCATTTCATAATATCAGATGGGAAGCAGGGAAAAGTAGCATAAAGAACTCTTTAATCAAGGGCCCTGTCTTGCAAAGCACTAATCTTTGCTTACGGGACTAAATATTCTGAGTTCCCACAGAAGGCAGAATAGGCCAAGCACACTCAGCTGTATCCTCAAAGTCCAAAATTTAATGGTGTTTAGTCTGGACTAGTACATAAATATTTAAAAAACCTAACCACCATATGGAAATCAAGCCAGCAGGAGGGTGTAGGTGATCCAGCTGGGTGACTTGCACTAATAATTAATAACTTCCCTGATTTCTTACATGCATAGTAACCAGTAGAAGACCTTGTGCATTTTCACTGCGGTTGGAAAGTCTTTGGAAACAATTTCTCTCTGTGAAAGGAAATGATTGAATTAGTGCAACCGCCTATGATCTTCTCAGTGTAAGTGCAACTCAGTGACCTGTGCAAGCCATCACTATTAAGACATTTTCTGTCTCCAATTTATACCTTTTTACTGTCCTTACCATGTAATCTTTTAAAATATAGGCATTAGAAATTGCATTGTTGTTTTAAGAGTGTTGTTAGGCAAAGCTTACCTTCCCAAATTGTTTAGTTTAAAAAGCCATGGATAGTGATTTTTATTCCTGAGCCACAATAATATCAGTTTGGGGAATATCTACTGAACAACTCTCAGTTCTTTTCAGATTTATCTTTCATGTGCCATTTGTTGTAAAAATGAAAAGGGATGCCATATTTCTTAAAGACCCTGTTGGGAGGAATGTTCAGAGATAGCATCCCTGGAGGTACCATTCAAAACGTGCAAAAAGTCTGTTTCCCTGTTGTTCCTTTTCCAGGTTTTTCCTGCACCCACTCTTTGCCTTTCAGCCTTTTAGGATTCCTACATTACCATTTTGTTGCCCACCTTTTGTCATCCCAGAGAATTTTGCACGTGGCTGGTGCTAAAACTCATTCTACAGTTCTGGTCTCATTGTATGAACTGTTTGCTCTGGATTAGTCTGGTCTCCCATTTATGACTTTCAAACACAGAATCACTGAGGTTGGAAAAGCCCTCCAAGCCCTTTGAGTCCAAGCAGTGCCCAATGCCCACCTTGTCCCCAGCCCAGAGCTCTGAGTGCCACCTCCAGCCCTTCCTTGGACACCTCCAGGGATGGGGGCTCCAAAGCTCCCTGGGCAGCCCCTGCCAAGGCCTGAGCACCCTTTCCATGCAGAAATTCCTGCTGCTGTCCACCCTGAGCCTCCCCTGGCCCAGGCTGAGGCCATTCCCTCTCCTCCTGTCCCTGTTCCCTGGGAGCAGAGCCCGACCCCCCCCGGCTGCCCCCTCCTGTCAGGGGCTTGTGCAGAGCCACAAGGTCCCCCCTGAGCCTCCTTTTCACTTTTCCTTTTCAACTGCACTTTAATGAACTTAATTTTTTGTAGGCCTATATTAATATCTAATTGTTCTTTTACAAGTAATGACCTGTAAAGGACTTACCTATTTTACTCTTCCCTTGAAATTTGCCATCACAGTGTTACCAGAGTCTTTTTGTGGGGAAAACATTTCAGAATGAAACTTCCACTCGTTTACCCTCTTTCAGGTGTGTCATTACTGGCACACTTTTTCTTGTTTCCTCCCAATTAATTTTTTTCATTAGCAACTCCTTGACTGAACCACGCAGTGCGAGAGAGATGAAAGAGCATGTGAATGATGAGTGATACATACTTACAGAGTGGGTGCAGGTGAGCTGTTCTTCGCAGGTTTTTGTGTTCAGTGATGCTCAAGGCAACTCAACAGCACAGAAAACTGTCAGCTCCCCTCCTCCAGTGCAGTTGTGGTCTCTAATGCTGGCAGAGCACAATGTGCAGTATTTTTCACTAATTTCCCATCCCTTCAGCCATAGGCCAGCTCTGTCTAGTGCCTGTATCTCTCAGATCCTTCTGAAAGGAGTTCTGAATCTGCGCAGAGAGAGGCAAGCTGTGTTTTACTGAGTGAGAGTTAAAGTGATGAAAACAAGCTGGGTTAGGGAGAAAAAAGGGGAATGTGAAGAGGATGAGAAAAACACTCCTTTAGTGCCTCTTAATCAGTGATCCCCACAGGCTCTGCAGAGGCTCTCGGAGCTCTGCAGGGAGGAAATGCTGCTCTCTGGAAAGCTGAGTCACAAAGGGGATGGGAGTAGGGGCTGCGAGTGAAGCCGGCAGCCAGTGCATGCCACAGACAAAACCAGTGGCTCCAATAGCACAGCCTGCCAGGGCTGCTTTTGTGGGCTTAATCTAGGTTCTGAATTCTCTTTTTACAAGAAGACCTGCTGAGAAAACAGAGATGAGAGAGGGAAGCTATGAAAAGGGCATGAAAATAAAGCTAAAAGCTCCTCTCACATGGCACTGGTGGAAGCAGAGGGCTCTTGCTGCCTCACGTTAAGAGTTGAACCAGTGCATCTCCTGTAATCATTCCTTTCACACAGATCCCAGTGGTAAATCCCCCTTGGCTAAACCAAGGCAGAGTGTGTCACTTCTGGGGGAGATTTCATCCCCAAACAAATAAACAGGGACCCCATCAGCCTTCCAGCCCTTTCTGTAAGGTGCTGCGCAGAGAAGTGATTTGCTTTCTATCTGTTCCTGTAGCTCCTGGAGTTTCTAAAGGAGAGAACAGAATTTCTGCAGTAAAAAACACAGTGATTTCCTTCAGGAGTGATTTCCTTCCTCAAGGGTTTTGCCTCTGCAAAGTTCCATTAGTACTGGGAGAGCTGTGTGTAACAATGCAGAGACTGGTACCTGGAGTAGTTCTGCCTCCAGGTTATACAAATATCTTCTTTTTTTAGTGCCCTAGTAACAATGGAAACTCAGCACTTATAAAATCTTACATACGATATTTTGAAGAAGATCTTGAAGTGTTTTCTCAAAGAAAGATACAGCTGTGCCCAGTGTAAACATAAAATAAAACCTCCTCTGATATGTGGTGAAAAACCTTGTTAATGAACCTTCCCACAGACATTGCCTTAAACATGACATAACTGCTCATTACTTCAGAAGTAAATATTTCAAAATAAGATAAAAATGTTAGAAGTGTTGTTTGATTCTCTATACTTATGCCTTCAGCAAGAGGTTCTTGACCTTTGATTTGTTGTTTGAATGCTGACCCAACGATTCCTTGCTTTCAAGTGTGTTACTGGTACTTGGTCTACAACTTGCAGTTTAAGCATCTGTTAAATATTTGATGTGTATCCCAAATAGCCATAGGTAGTGCTTAGACATTCATTTTCCAAAATGTACCTTTAAGACACAGTATAGTAAATTCAAAGTGGAACAGTGACCATAAAAGCTGCATTCTATTTTGAGTGTGCAGTTGGGTATTTTATGGCTAAAGCTGTTACTTCTTTAAGACTTGATGTTTATCATTGCATAAGGGAGAAAAAACAACCTCCAAAACAAAAAAATAACAAACCCCCCCAAAACAAACAAACAAACAAACAAACAAACCCGAGAAAACCAACCAAAAAAGCCCTACAACCAAAATCCACCAAACCCTCAAAAACCAAACAGAAAGCCCAACCCAAAAAACAAACATAAAAATTAATTAACCTAAACCACTCACTTTAAAACTATATTAAAATTGTTTTATATAGGACAGAAACTGTGAGTATAAAATTTTTTGGTGCTATGTTAAAAAAATCTTTAAATGTGCAATAAAATTTACAATAAATAAATTAATAAATAATTTTTGAGTTAGTTTATTACTAGCTATTTTTATTTTACTGTGGAAATTTTCTCTGCTGCAATCTCAAATGAGTGCTGGTACAGGGAAATACACCCTTATAAAGTATGGGTGTATGTAAAACTTATGAAGTTTTATTTACAATCTCTTCAAGAAATATGGATTTTAGCAAGTACTCTGGACTTGAGTTTTTATAATCTAGAGCAAATTCCTTCCCTCCACCTCCTCAGATGAGAGTCCAGATCCCAAACTTCTGCCATAAACTTTTTTATACCCTTGTAAATGCTTTGTAGACCCAGAGAATTTTCCTCCCATCACTTTGAGATGTTTTCCTTGGGGGAGAGAGGGGAAAACGTTTTCCATTCTTATTTTGTCAGACTCAAACAGGCAATGAAGGCAAGTACAAAGTTGGAGTGATTGAGTATGACTAGTAATAAATACCAGGGTGTTCGTGGGTTTTTTGGCTTTGTATCGTTCCTGTTCTATCCGTGTGCTAAAAATGGTTTATTTCAGGATCAACTTGCATTAAAACTTCCCAGTTTTATTGTGCTGTAGTGGTCACAGATGTGTCAACACAGAGAAGTAAGCTGATGTTTGTAAATCCAGCTGTTCTAGTTTGTAAATGATGTCATAAATTCAACTAAAAATTCTTTATTGTAGCAGATACCATAGATCATAGCACTGTTTTTAAACAATCGTAACCACTTCCACTCTTTACTAAACAAATAGGAGCAGACGTGAAGTTTATTAACTGAAGGTAATCTAATGCTAATCTGCTTTGCTTTGGTTTTATGACAACTTTGGACACTTTGGGATGTCTTCCTCTTGCAGGTAAACGAATGTCTCGGCTGCTCTTTGTGAGGGAGCCGCTGGTGTTGCCTGGATACAGCTGGAGCAGTTTGGATGGAGCTGCTCTGCTGTCAGCAGGGCCAGGGTGTAACATTGATTTATAAATGCATTATCTTCCACAGCAGCCCAGCCTTGTACATCAGCAAAGCACAGGAGCCAATGCAGTGTTTTTTAGCCAGCTTTTTACGAGATGCTTTGCCTTCCCAATGACTTCCATGAAGGTTGAGTGCTAACTGTGTTTATTTACCTTTTAACATTACTGTCCTAGGAGACATCTTTATCTGCATCAATCACTAATTTAGGCTCTGCAAGTTAAAAATGCCAAAGGAATGGTCAGATCAGCTGAGAGACGTGGGTATTTTGTAGATACCATTTTTGCAACTCTTCTCTAAGTTTTCCTAGCTCCTTCCATGTGAATACACTGGATTTTCAGTCTTTCATGACAACACCCTGAGTGTTTTGGATTTTCTGTGCACATTATTATAACAACCTAAATCGCAGTGACCCAAATTGTGTCCATACACCATTTTAATATCTGAGAAGTGAAAATTAAAACTTTAAAATAGTTAACTTTACTTCTAGAAAATACAGCTGTCAGCTGTTCCACAGTCCAGCTGCTGCATTTTAATGAAAAATAACAGTGCCACTGTCAGAAGCATCAATGAATGGCCATGACGGGGCCATTTTTTTTTACTTTTACCTAGTAAAGATATTATCATAAGGTGAATGTGATGCAGGACTGAGAAATAAATCAAAAGTCCCAGTGGCAGGCACAGCTAATCTTACAGCAGCACATATGAGCTGCATTATTTCGTCTTTAGCAGGATGTAATTAACACATGAAAGTCACCATTGAAAAGAATTTGTGGGGCTGAGAAGCAGATTTTAATAGATCGGTGTTTGGTGATTTTTTCACTGAAGCATCTGGTCCTCATCATTGTTTGAGGCAGGATTTTAGTGGTGCTTCAGTCTGCCTTACAATAGCCTGAGCATAATTAATAATTTACCATTGAATTCCTGACCAGAGCTCACGTTCCAGACCTTGCATTATTTACAGGGCTGCAGCAGGGGCTGACGCCAGGGACAAGGTGTTGGAGCAGATTTGCAGGTGTCACATGGTCATTCACTACTAGGAGTCAGTCCAGGCAGCTCCAAGCTGTCTGTTGAGGTAAGAGGTGGCGTGAGGGCTCTGACTACCCAGCACCAGGTGAGCAATTGATGAAAAGCTGGGATCAGCTTTTCCCTGGTTTGTACTGGAGAACTGAGATAGATCCTGCAACCAAAACTGTAACATTACTGTGGGTTTTTCTTGAATTAAAGAAACTGCTTCATAAATTCCGCAAGAGAATGTGGCCTCATAGGGGCAACCCCTCTTAACAAGTGCTGGGACTTTCTTTGCTGAAGGGGTGGTCAAGCATTGGAATGGGCTCCCTGGGGAAGTGGTGGAGTCACCATCCCTGGAAGTGTTCAAAAAATGAGCAAATGTGGAATTTCTTTATATGGTTTAGTGGGCATGGGGGTGATGGATCAAAGGCTGAACTTGATGTGCTTGAAGAACTTTTCCAAACTGAATAATTCTGTGATTCTGTGGCTCTTGTGTTCAGTGGTCTTTCTAGAAATGGCAACTGGGTGTTTGGAATCTTTCTTAAAGGTAGAATATTGTTAATAATGACAGTGAATGCCAGCAAGGTGACCAAAATTTTAGCCAAACAGCCTTGCTGCTGGAATCTGGTGAGAGGTTACTGCAAGAGAGAGAGGTTGTTAATGCCACTTATTTCATTGAACAATAGTGACACCTGCTATTTATCAAAGGCAGGCATTTTTCCTGACATGGCCTCTAACAAGGCATTGCACATTAACAAAACAGAGTTTGTTTGTTCTCACATTGGGCTGGGGACCTGGGTTTATTTAGTCACTGGCGCTGCCCAGAAGAGACAAAGACTCTTCTGTGCAGAGCAAGAAAGTTGGATACAAACGCATATTGTGCATGGGTGTTTATTTTAGAATATCATACCACATTTTGCACCAAATTCTACACTAAAATCTACCTTAAAACCAAGCTGCACTTCAATTCTCTGTAGGCATCTGCAGGTGAGCGATTTGGGGCAGGGGCTGTGTTTGTGTTCTATGTGTTCAGTTCATACAGTGGGGCCCTCTGCTCCCAGACTGATCCTCTAGGTGCTGTTGCAATATAAAAGCAATAATGATGATAATAAAATTAACAGCTCTAGTTAGCTGTGACAAGCTGAGTGGGGCTTTTTTTCACCTCCAGCTGGTAGGAAATTGCAGTACATATTTTCCTCCAGACGTAGGCTGGTACTTAGGCTTTCCATTATGTAGAGAAATATCCCTGCATTTTCTTGCTCACTTTCTCTGTTCATCTGCTTCAGTGACCTTACTGATATGGAAGGCTGTAAAGTGGTGAGCTAACGGCGACAGACACAGGAGGTGAGACACATGGATGGGCTTTAATGAGCGATGCCTCTATGCTCACATCAGCGTCACTGCTCCTTCCACACTGTTACATAAACAGGTATCGAGGTTGAGCTTGCCACTGGCATTGGAGCTGCTTGCATGGCTCTGCTTTTTCTGGCTGTGTCACTGCGGAAATGTCAAACAATTTCTGTATTTTATTTTTTTTTTAATTTTGGATCTTGGATTGAAGCAAAGTACAAATCCTCTAAATTTCTTTCTCTGATGGCAATGTTTGATCTGATTTCTCACAACAAGTTGCTGCAGCACAGCTGCACTGAGTACTCTGGCTCTGCTGTTCCTGGAGCTGAGAGTCTTTTTTATCACAGGCAAGGTAACTTCTGGCTGCTCCTGCTGCTGTGTGTTCATTTAAAAAGACAGGTATCTCTGCCTGCAAAATTAGAATTTAAATCTTTGACATCTCAGGAGTTGCTCTATATAGAAACACAAGAAGTGTGTTTTTAGCATGCAGACAAGAGGCCATGAGCTCCATAAAAACAACTCCACAGAGGGGCAAATTGAATCTCCTGAGAGCTGAAGATGGCCCATGCCAACATGGGAGAGCAACAATTTATGAGTGAAAGAATAAAAGACATGGAACAAATATGAAATGATAGTTTCTGTTAAACAGAACAGATTTTAATAAGTGACAGTTAAGGGACTTAGCTAAGGAGCATGGCATGGAAGACATCAGTGCATGTATATTTTACTGAACACCTTTTTCCAACCCTTCATATCAGTATACATGGCTTCTTGTGACATGATGCCCCAGACTTGGGGAGAAAAAAAAAGAAAACTTTAAGTTCTTTTGAAATTACACTGCCTCATTTTATTGGTGGATTTACAGCTCATATAGTGTAAGAAATTCTAAATAATCTTCAGAATTGTCCCACTAATTCTTTAGAGGCCGTTTTCTTACCCTCTTTCAGTCATTTATTTTCCAAGTGGAAGAGGCTTCACACAACCCATCTCTCCTTGCATGAAAGCCATACTATAGCTCTGATGATTCTTGTTGTCCTTTTTGGGTCATTTCTAGTTCAACCATATCCTTTTATTCAGGTGGCATAAATACATTCTACATTTTGTAGTGTAGAGTTCTGCAGCTCTGAAGGGGAAGGGAATTTAGATTATTCCCCTCTGAGTTTAATTTGTCCTTCCATTGAATGTGTCATTCCATTTTGTACATCCTTTCCTCATGATTCTTTGCAATTCTTTTTTTTATATTATTCATTGTTTATATTGTTCATTGTGTCCCCATTATCTGAAAATCCTGTCAGTTCACTCCTCCTTGCCAGGTCATTTCTGAACCTCGATGAAGATTTTCTGATAATTTTCTTATCTTCAGACATCAGCTTGGTGTGACTTTCAACATATTAGGACCAAGCTGTTCATAAAGGTAAATCACTGAAATTCAGTGGAAAGGACCCTTGAGATGGAAATTCTAAATAAAGCAGAGCAACTTCTGCAGCCAGAAAATGTATAGAGGGGAGAATTTTGATTAAATTGATTGCAAAGCAATCAATAAAATGGTCTATCATTTAGTGGAAGTTACAGCTTACCACAGAGAGGAATGATTTCTTTAGAATTCTCAAAATTTTCACCTTATACAAAGTAGACACGGTACAAAAAATGTCAAGCACAATGTAAAAATGAGAAACCAAGAGACAGCAAAAAAAATGTGAAGACAGTAAGGTGAAGAGTACCAGGGCCACAGTATATTTTTTGTACCCTAGACTCTGTAAAGAATACAACATTTACCATTTGTGATGCCCAAAGCGAGTTATGGGCAGAAGCAAGCAGAGTTAGAGTTTATGTCAATGAGTTTCCCAGACATGTCAGGAATTTGAGAAGAAAATCAGTACATTTTTCCTAAGTACATCAGTATTTTGTGTAATATTTTTCAGGCCCAACATGTACTGATGTAAATCAATACGAAAATAAATGCAGAGCCTAAGAATTAAAAGTACGGGAATTCAGAAAACAAACTATTTTTAAGTTGCAAGCTTCAATTCTCAAAAGACTGGAATCAAATTAAGGGAATATAAGGTCAATCACTTGGTACTGTGCAAGATATAATTAAAAACTACCCTACTGCTAACAAAACTGTTTTGTTTTCCTTTCACCATCCTCAGGGAAAAATAAAACAAAACAAAACAAAATAATTTTCTATCTTGCAGTATTTAAGGATTCTTTCTGCTTTATAAAATAAAGATAATTGGAATATGGGTGTTTTGAAATTTTTTTAAAATATTTTGAGTATATACTAAAATATATTTTTGTCTGTTAGAGATTTAATATCTACAGGGTAAGTAGTAAGGATAAACCAATATCCCATAATCTCAGAACCATCATAAGTGTGGGCCTCCTGTTTTCAGTGATATCTGGGGTCCCAAACAGGCTGTCTGGGCTGCTCTGTGGGCACTCACCCATTTTTATCAGTTTTATCAGAGTGGGTTGATTAAAACAATGTGTCAAGGAGGGATTAATGAGGAGCTTGCTGCCAGTAATGTGGAGGCAGTAAATTCCAGCAGGGATAACAAGGAGCTGGGGACAATATTCTTCTCAGCAGTGTGTTTGTAGCCAGAACAGGACAGATGTCTGCAGCCCAATTCACTTGGACATTTCCCTCAGTCTGCAATAAATAGTTAATATATGATTGCTTTGCCTCTGGCCTCTCAGCCTGAACTGAGTGTTCCCAAAATACCTGAGTGGCTTTCAAGCTTTTTGGTTTTTGGGTTTTTTTCCAGCTCGCTCACATCCCTCCCTGAGTTCAATGCGTGCAGGATCTCCTCATGTCACAGCCCTCAATGACTGGCAAAGCCAGCACTGCCCTCCTCCTGTGCCACCTGACCCTTTCTCCTCCAGTCCCAGACCAACAGCTCCGAGCCCAGCTGGGAGCTCCTCACTTGGGATTTTTAACAGCATCATGTGGATTTTGGGTTTTTTTCCTGCTTCACACTTAGCTGAGAGGTGTTAATTTGTAAATAATAGTAGTGATTTTAAAAAAAATTAAGCAGTGAAAGCAAGAGGGAGAAGCTACTGCCCTCTAAAAAATGAGGGAATTACGAGCTGAGCTTGTGCATTGATCTGCTGATTGATTCCATGAGTAGCTCTGACTCCAGATTCAGGTGTTATGGGCTCTTTTCATGTTATCACTTGCACCACCCATCCCTCTTGGGACCGAGTTCATCAATATCACATTACCTGAGGAGGTGGAGGTGGAAATGAGGAGTTTTCAGTCCTGATGACCTGCCCAGGTGAGATCACTGAGACCCTTCCTGCTTGGAACCTCAGGTGTGATTGTGAACTCTGCTGCTTTATAAAAAAATCCCAGAGATTTTCTCTCCTTTATTTGGCTCCTTGGAGCCTTGCAGAGTTTTGCTGAAATCTCAGCTCAGTCCACATTACTAATCCAAACACTAGTTGCAAAGTCAGCTAATTGTAGGGATTTTGTAGATTTGGGGTGGCTCTTGGGAAAACTCTTCTTGAGTCAGCATAAAAATTGTCACATTGAATCTGATAAATAAAACAGGCAGCACCACGGTGTGTAACCCTGAATATTTTCATTATTCCATGATAAATGGGATAATTGAGAATATTCCATTATAACCCCTGTGCAGGCAGCCTAAGACTGAAGAATAGGTCCATCAGTAGGAGTTTGTGAGTATTTTTCTAACTCTGTTTATATTCTTGTTGCCCTCAGCTATGAAGGCATGGCGACCTGGTTCAAAGCATCAGCACAGCAGCACGGCCTACCCCGTTGCCACTCGGGCCAGGACACACAGACACCAATGTGGTGGATGGTCAAATGGCGTTTATTATCTTATCTCATGGGGTTATATAGTCCAGGGGCTTCTCTAGTCGGGAAAGGGGGATTGTGGGATGGCCAGGGTTAGCAGTGAGTGGAAAACTACTGGGGTTAGGAGGGCTACATTCCTAAGGTGATGCTTATGAGTGGGATGAAGGGGGAAGGGAGATTCCATGCTGTCCCTGCTTCCCGTCACATCGCGTAATCTTCCGTCCGCCTGTCCCTTACAATTCTCTAATAGAATAATGCTACTCTAATATGCTGCAAAACTTGAACCTTGTAAAATTTAAAAACACTTTATAATGTGTAAAATTACTTCATTTTGACCTGAATTTACAATTCATTTCTTTGAAATCATAGTGGATTAAAGAGCACAAGGCCTTAACAACTAAGAATACTAGTATTCCACATGATTAGAAAAATAATAGAGATACAATCTAAGAAAAAGCAGATAGAAACAGCAGTTATATTCTGAATAACTTGTTTTAAATATGCTTATGACTGCATCTGATTCTGTTTTATGTAAGCTAAAGAGTTGAAACTTTCATGTCACCTCTGATGGGAAAGTCCTAATGGTCTGAAAATATGCAGTTAAATATTCTTTCAGGCATATACATGTACATATAATATAACATAATATAACTATAATATAATAGAATTATAATATAATATAATACAGTGTTCTGGTGACTGTAATGATTTTGATGCATCTTTTCTGAACAGCAAATAATAACACCTGAATATGACTTGAATATTGGTGTTTAAATAATTTAAATATTTATTTTCTTGGGGAATAATAATTCAAAAAAACTATTCAGGTTATTTTCTCTGAAGATTTATAATTAATTTAGTATACAGTGACATGTAAGATTTGCAAGTGGTTTCCTTCAGATTGAATTATCCCGTGTTTTTAAATTCTATCAAGGCAAGCTTCTTGTACGAATAGGGATTTAACAATACTTTTAGGTTTGTACAGTGCATACTTTTACATTGCAGAATTAATTTTAAATTAAATTTTCCCTCCACTTTATGGTAGGGGAAAAAGTTTCATGTGAAGCCCGTGTTTAATAGAGAGTTCAAGAACTTCACTTCTGATTTGGGTTATAAAATGAGATCTAAAATCAGGTGTGCTTTAAGTGGTTTGAAGCTTCCTTTACAAATCCCTGGTGCTGAGCAGGTTCACCTCAGAAGTCTGGGAAGGGCTTTGCACACATTGTCTGACAGAAATATCAGCATCTAAAGACACTGAAGTGGCTGAGTGCCTGAGGTCGGTCAGCGCTGAGCAAACCTTGCATGAGCACACCCCTGTGGATTAGCTGGCTCTCCTGCATTATTCAGTGGTGTACTCCAAACAGCAGGAATCTGGGTGTGAGAGGGACATGGAATTCCAGGTGAAACCTTCATATCAAGGTATTCAGTATTTACTACACATTTGAAATAATATCATTGACCCATATGCGAATAATTGAAAGAATCACAGAATCCTTAAGGTTGGAAAAGCCCTCCAAGGCCATCAGGTCCAGCCTGTGCCTGATCCCCATCTTGTCACCAGCCCAGAGCACTGAGCACCAAGTCCAGACCTTCCTTGGACACCTCCAGGGGTGGGGACAAAGCAAGTGATAGAATAAATTTAGGAAATTGTTCAAGTCACAAGAGATAATAACAGCTCTCCTGACCTCAGTAGAACTGCCTAAGTATTTACATTTATTACCAGCTGCATTTTTTTCTTTGTTTATTTTTACTTTCTCTAATATTTTAGCTGAAACATTACAGTGGGCTACAACATGCATGAGTAAAGCCAGGCTGCTTTTTAGTCAGTAAATACACCCTTTGTGCTCTTTGGGGCACGCTGGTTTTAAAGAACAGCCTTACCTATGAGAAGGGAAGCAGTGAGCCAGCACCCTTAAGAGCTGAGCTTTGTTTCCATTTGTGCCCCAGATTTCTCAAGTCTTTGATGAAAATCGCTGCTTCTCTCTGACTCAGCCTCACCAGTAATAAAATTGTGATTATGGTATTTGTATTCTTTGGAGTGCTTGGAGAACTGCTGCTTAAATGAACTGTGAAGAGATGCACGTTAGTGTCACCATTCTGCTCCTGTTGAGAAATATTCCCTCATGTTTGCATCCCCAGTTTTATACCCAAACTGAACAGGTTGTTGATTGGTTCTGGTGGTTTGGAGTTCTTGTTGTTTACGAGATGTTCTCCATGCATCAGAGCATTTACTACCTCGTGGCAAATATCAGGAAAGATTTCCTCCCTGGGAGGGTGGGCAGGCCCTGGCACAGGGTGCCCAGAGAAGCTGTGGCTGCCCCTGGATCCCTGGCAGTGCCCAAGGCCAGGTTGGACATTGGGGCTTGGAGCAGCCTGGGACAGTGGAAGGTGTCCCTGCCATGGCATGGGTGGCACTGGATGGGCTTTAAGGTCCCTTCCAGCCCAGCCCACTCTGGGATTCTATGAAATACATCTGGATTCTGCCTTTGGCTCTTCAAGTGAGAGAAGATTTGGCTGGGATTGCACTGTTCTGTCTCCTGTAATCCAGGAATTTTGTTGTCTGCCTCATGCTTGGGACTGCTGACAGTCTAGCCCTCTCCATGTACTTTATATCCTGTTTTGTTCAATTCTATCAATATCTGAAATGATTGGGATATGCAATGCAGGACCAGAAGCACCTCAGCTGTTATATTAATATTCATTTGCTAGTTTGTTTTAGTTCTGTTGTTATGAACTCTGAAACAAACAGTGAAGACATTGTACATAAACAGGCATAAATGCAATGGCAGCCATCCATTTGTCCCAATTATTTGTTTGATCATTTCTTTCAAGTACAGACGTCCTTAACAAATCAGAAGACAGAGCCTATAGTAGCAGAAATAAAAAAAAAAAAAATGTTTCTAGGCACTAGAGAAAGGATCTGGAGGCCTTTAAACAAGTTTTCAATTTTCAAGTGTAATCTTATCTGGAAATGAAAAAGAGAAAGCAAAGAGCCCTTGCAATAGCTAGATGAGCTGGAAATGGAAGATTTAATGAAATAAAACTGGTAATGCCAGATCTGTGTTACATGCAATTTTAATAAAAGTCCGTGTTGTGGAGAGCCCGAGGCTGCAGCACAGCATGAGTTTCAGGGATTTATATAAAGAATCCATGTAGGTATCCAAGTTATCCAAGCCAGACAAGCCAGTAGAACTGATTCCTGCCCCTGCTAAATGCTCTTCACATTGCACATGGTAGCTGGAAGGGAACATAATTACATTTGCATGTATTTTAAGGCCTCTCTCTTTTTCTGAGGACACTTGCTATGTATTTATATTTTCATGGAACATAAAGTCCCACCAATATTTCACACAAGTGAAAGGACAGAACAAGAAAAGAAATACCAGACATTTAAAGAACATTCTCTTTATATAATCAATTTACACTCCAACTGTGTGCCCACATTTTTGCATGCAGCTACAGCTTTGTTTGCTTGACATCAGAAAATTCAGCTGCTGACTTTTCTTTGGAAATTTCACTGCTTGTGGAAAAACCCAGAATGTTGTAAAGCCAAAATGGGCCTTCCCCATTAAAGACAACGTTTCACTGGAGAAGAAAAATATATTCCAAATCCTTCAACACAATTGTTCAACTTTCTGTTTATGAGTTTATTTGTATTTACAAATATACCCCACCTGCAGAGCTGCCCCAGCCCTGGGGCCAGCACAGGGAGGAGCTGGAGCTGCTGCACAGAGCCCAGAGGAGGCACCAGCATGAGCAGAGGGATGGAGCAGCTCTGCTGGCAGGAAAGGCTGCGAGAGCTGGCATTGTTCAGCCTGGGCAGGAGAAGCTCTGGGGTGACCTCAGTGTGGCCTTGCAGGGCCTGAAGGAGCTGCAGGAAAGATGGAGAGAGACAATTGCCAAGGGCTGGAGGTCCAGGAGCCAGGGAATGGCTTCCCAGTGCCAGAGGGCAGGGCTGGATGGGATCTTGGGCAGGAATTGTTCCCTGGGAGGGTGGGCAGGCCCTGGCACAGGGTGCCCAGAGAAGCTGTGGCTGCCCCTGGATCCCTGGCAGTGCCCAAGGCCAGGTTGGACACTGGGGCTTGGAGCAGCCTGGGACAGTGGAAGGTGTCCCTGCCATGGCAGGGGTGGAATTAAATGAACTTTAAGGTCCCTTCCTGCCCAAACCTCTCTGTGAGAACTCTGATAAATATTCTGGGTAGGCAAAGCATGCTTCTGTTTCACTGAAGGTGAAAATGCAGTTGAAGTAAAAGTTCCAGAATAGTTCAAGTTGGAAGGGAGCTCTGGAAATTGTTTGATCCAACCCCTCCATGCTCAAATCAGGGGCAGAAGGTTGTTCAGGGCTGAATGCATCTTTAGGATCTTTAATGATGGATTCCACAGCTTCTCTGGGAAGCCTGTTTCGAGGTTTGACCATCCCTGCAATAAAGTTGGTTTTCCTCACCTAGGTGGAATTCCCTTCATATCCATTTGTGCCCATGGCCTGCTCTCCTGGCACTGGGCATCACCAGGTATAGTTTGTCTCCATCCCAGCCTCACTGGATATTTTTACATCTTGATAACTTTTTTTTACACCTGAACCTTCTCTTTCCTATGCGAAGCTCCTTCAATGGGATGCAGTGTGACCTGGTCATCTTGACAGAAAAAAAAATGAAAACATCAGGAGAAAATGTGAAACCATGAGAAAATGAGTTGGCTTAATTTGTTAATATTTTTTATTTGTTCTACAATTGTTTAACATTGTCTGCCCTTTGTGCAATATTAAAAAAAAAAAAAAGTAATTTTTCAATCAACATTCAGACAGGAAAATTACTCTCTTGTCTCTCGATAGCAGACTGTAAATAAGAAATTATGGTATGTATCTGTATTCAAATTTTCAATAATATGTAAAAATCACAATTCAGTTCAAGCTCTAAATAGCTTAATTTAGAAAATCAATGTTCAGAATTGTTTATAGAAGCATCTATTGGCACACTGTTTTCTCCCAATGCCTAAGTATTGATCTGTATTTACATAACTATATCCATTTCTAGTTTAAAGGAAATATTTTTTCCCTTTTCCTTTACCATGGATTATCGCTAATAATTCTTTTTCCTCAGTTATAAATGCATTTCTTTTGGCTTACTTGTAACACTTCCTATATTTTCATTGGTTAGAAGGGCATAAAACCAGAAATTCAATGTTATTTATCCTTTAAACTGTTTTAGTCCACACCTTGGCTCATTTTGTCTTCCTAGAGATAAACTGACCTTGAGAGACCCTTTCTTCTGGGGGTTTATTACCCATA
Source organism: Monarcha castaneiventris obscurior (assembly GCA_026261815.1). Classification (NCBI taxonomy): domain Eukaryota; kingdom Metazoa; phylum Chordata; class Aves; order Passeriformes; family Monarchidae; genus Monarcha; species Monarcha castaneiventris. The sequence goes on from JAMPIT010000583.1 coordinate 1,693,140, forward strand.
TGTTACTGATTTCAGGATTCCTTGCAGTTTTTCTTCATATATATGACTTTAACCATTGGTATGAAAGGGCTAGAAGAGTTCATCGTTACTCCTGAACAAACTTTATTACACATAGTACTAAAAAGAGTGCAGGAAAAAAGGAGATTGCACAATTGATTCCTCCTTTTGGCTGACAAGCTGAAATTGTGGCCATTTCTGGTGACAGAACATCCAAGCTGGATACAAGAGTGAACTGAAATGAACCTTTCAGTCAGGGGTGAAATCCTGGCCCCCATTTGTATTATTTCAAAGCTCATTGGGGCAAGTTTTTAATGAAGATGTCTGGTGCTATCAGGGAAATCACTGTGCTCATTTGCATTGACTTCTAGCAGACCCAGCCAAGTGCCTGAAGACATCCCAAGCTCTTTCAGTGCAAAGATTTGTGCCAAAGGAAGTTTAGATTGTGCATTAAAGAAAACAAAACCACTGAGGGAGAAGCCCTGTCACAGCTGCCCAGGGCAGGGGTGGAGTCCCCGTCCCTGGAGGGGTTCAAGATCCCTGTGGATGTGGCATTGGGGGACATGGCTTAGTGCTTGGCTTGGCTGTTCTGGGAATGGATGGACTCAATGATCTAAAGAGCATTTTCCAACGTAAATTATTTGATTCTGTGAAAGCAGGTATGAAAGCAGGTCAGGAAGAAGATCCCATGGCATTGTGGCCTGTCTTTTTAGCCACTGCAGTAATGAATCCAACCCAAAATACCCCATGTCTCCTCAAGAAAGAGATTACATATTGCCTCTTCTTCGAAAGCAAGTTTCAACTTGATGCTTACAATTCCTAAACAAGACCTACTTTTGAAAGACCAAGGTGCTGAAAATTAAGTATATGGCTCATATCCCTCAGTAGAACAAGGTTTTCCCTTTTAAACTTCTTGCTGACAGAGGAACCTTTCATCCTTTTGACTGGGAAGTATCTTGGAATACGAATCTTTTTTAATTTTGGAAATTCGAATTAAATTGCAAAGGAGACAACAACAACAGCATTGCTCATGTAGTTGCTTAACCTAGTGTAGGAATCTCAGAGAGAAATGTGTGCTGAAGATTCCATCTCCAGAGTCTGACTCCCATGAGATAAGGAATCTTCCCTGTTGCCATGTATTTCTTCTGGCTGCTGGCTCTGAATGATTTAAACTGGAAGCAATGTTTCCAAAAGGACACTGTGAGCCCTCTTGAATTACACCGAGCAGACTTAGGGAAAAAAGGAAGAATTGCAGTGCTACAAATTACTGAAACCTAGATCCCTTCTCAGAAATGTTGCTTGCACTCCTTCCCACCATAAAAAGGCTGAACATGCCCTCCAGTATCAGTCTCACTAAAGCTCGTGCAATAACAGTCGTGGCACTAATAATGTTTTCATTTCTCTCACTTTTTGTGTTGCACTGGTTATAGAATTCATTAGTAATTATTCTGAAATAAAAATATGTATAGGCTTAATTTACACAGTCTTTAAGCTGCCATTCTCTGCACTAGCTTGTAAAATGAAATTAAAAAGGTAGAGATGACATTTACATCTGATTTGTAGAATGGGGAAGATCTCTAATGAAATCCACTTTGAATAATTGTAGTCTTAGCACCTATTAGGAAGGAGGATTTTGAATGAAATCCCGAGTGGTGAATTATTCTGTACACCTGGGCTCCAGTGCTCCACAGATTGATGGCCCTTTAACAGGTGGAACAATTCAGTGGTGTAAGAAACAGGGCATCTGTGGGAAGAAATTAAATATAATTGAAGTGACAAATTGGACTTTACTGGGAGACCACGAGCTCTGGCCATGCAGGGGAGAGCACCAGGAATGCAGCAGTGCCTCAGCCAGGGGTGGGAATTCTCCCCTTTGGGAGGGCAGGATGGGACTGCTTGAAAAGCATTCTCACAGGCTTGGAATGTGTTCCATGTGCCATTATTAGGTACTTAATTCAACAGTTATTATAATAAAGACACATACATCCCATAACTGAGCAAATTCTGACCATGCTGGCTATTCAGGGGGGGCAAAATATGAAGCTGAGTTATGTACTCAGTCTCTGTGTAAGAAACACAAACATAATCCCCTCGTCACGGTTCTCCTGGGACTTTGTCTCTTCCTCTTGAAAATGACTCTATGATTTTGAGCTCCTTCACCTCCCCCAGGATTAATTTATATGTGAATCTTCCCAGGATAGGAACCATAGAATCATGGAGTGGTTTGACTTGGAAGGGACCTTAAAGCCTATCCTGCCATGGGCAGGGACACCTTCCACTGTCCCAGGCTGCTCCAAGCCCCAATGTCCAGCCTGGCCTTGGGCACTGCCAGGGATCCAGGGACAGCCACAGCTTCTCTGGGCACCCTGTGCCAGGGCCTGCCCACCCTCCCAGGGAACAATTCCTGCCCAAGATCCCATCCAGCCCTGCCCTCTGGCACTGGGAAGCCATTCCCTGGCTCCTGGCGCTTCAGCCCTTGGCAATTGTCTCTCTCCATCTTTCCTGCAGCTCCTTCAGGCCCTGCAAGGCCACACTGAGATCACCCCAGAGCTTCTCCTGCCCAGGCTGAACAATGCCAGCTCTCGCAGCCTTTCCTGCCAGCAGAGCTGCTCCATCCCTCTGCTCATGCTGGTGCCTCCTCTGGGCTCTGTGCAGCAGCTCCAGCTCCTCCCTGTGCTGGCCCCAGGGCTGGGGCAGCTCTGCAGGTGGGGCTCTCACCTGAGCAGTGTGGGTGCTGATTTCTGTGAGCTGCAGGAAACTCTTGCCAAGAACAATTAAAAATGTGTACGCGATTCTTGATCCAGGTGTCTGTGTCCAGAGTCTCATCCCTTTCAACCCTCCAAATTTAACTGTAGAGCCTTAGAATCACAGAATCATGAGGTTGGAAAAGACACTTAAGATCATCAAGTTCAGCCATGCTAAGGTATAGTTGAGATCACCTTCATCTAGATTGAAAAAATGAGTCCTTTGGTACTGAGGGAGAGGAAATGTTGCCTTTCATCTGCCTCTGGGTTTATCTCCACACTTTTCTTTTGCTAGATGTCTGTTAATAAGAGCTACTTTCCAAAATGCAACCATGTTACTTAAATTATATTTTCAAGTACCTGATTTTAAAATTTTGCTTGACACTTTGATATATGTTCATATATGTGTTAAAAATCTATGAGGAAATTTCAGGAGGTAAATAAAGGTTGATTTGGTTGCAGGTACTCATTTAAATTATAGTCCCTAAAATAAAGGTAATAAAATTCTATTGTCACAGTAATCTGATGGGAATATAGAGGTGACAGTGATATATTTATTGCCTCTGTTTAGGCCTTTGTGCCAAAACTCATGCATTGATTAGTTTTTAGACTGAGGTATTTGGGTTTATTTACTAGTTCATCCAAGAGCTCCACTTATACTATGCCACTCCTTTTGAACAGAAACATGAAGCAAAACCTGGAAGACTCAAAAAGCTGTGGTAGCAGATGGACTTATCAACATCCCTTTGCTTTTTTTCATTTGAACTCTGGCAACAACCGTCTAAATTGAGCCTAATTAAACACAATATTTCCTCATAATTATATGATAAAGATTTCTAGTGCCAGAGACTCTGCATCTTTGTATGGCAATTTCTTGGTTAGGAGAGTAATTTATTCTCAGGGCTAATTGATGAGGAACAGGTTATTAAAGTTGGATTGCATGACACTTCTTTCTGCATTCTTTTTCATTTTGATTAAGATCAGAGTCATAGCAAGTAGGAGGAGGCAGCGTTGTGAAAGGGTGGTGAACACTGCAGCCCTTTTCTTACGCCACGGATTGATAACTCTGATGAAATTCCAGCAGTGCCATAATGTTTTAGAGCATGTCATAAACACCTTCTGTGTGGAGCAGGAGCCACGCGCTACAGCTTTAAGGTTGTAGTTTCAAAAGCAGTCAGCAGGAATTAACTTTAACAATAAGCTCTAAGTGTTTCAAAAGTAAAACTAATGGAAGTTACCATTTATACTCTTAAAGAAATTCTTTTAGTATTTTCTGTGACTTGACCTTCATTTTATGACAAGATACCTGAAAGGTTGATTTGTATGAGTCATAGCCATAATTATTAAACTCTGTGGAAAAAATAGTCAATGGATTTTCAGAGCTATTTTGTTAAAAAAAAAGAATACTTAAGAAAATCTTTATATTTCACTATAAAATGTTTCTTACCAGGCCAGCCACTCTTTTAATTTATATTTTAAAAAAAAAATTTAAAAGAGCTGTTGAATAAATAATCTTTGCTGAGTATTTAGCAAATGTATGCATCAAGCTGCAAATCCCCTTGTGTAATTATATAGATGTATAGTGGAGGTCTGCAATAACCAGATGAATTGGGCACATTTACCTGAAACACAGACACATCCATTGTTGTTAAAAAGTTATTAATGGGATTCCTGGCTGGCTGTACAAAATGTGCCTGCATTATTCTAACCCTAAAGTGCAAACCCTCTTGTTTGGTACCTCTGCATGGTGTAGGATCCAGGTGCTTGATGGATGAAAGAGCTCTGATAAAGAAACTTGGTATTATTTATGCTGTTTTTTCCTCTTGAGAGCTTAAGCTTGGATTTTCAAAGGAACCTGAGTTATTTTTTCTCCCACTGAAAGCTGAAGGATTTTGTTCTTATTTACTCTAAATGACAGCAGACTGTCCCTGAGTAGAAAGGAACATTAATTTATATGTGAGTCTTACCTGCCTTATTTAGGCTCCTTTGAAAAGTCAGCCTAATGCAAGCAACCTTCTTTACCCAAAGAGAATTCCCACTAAAGAAGGCAAGGCTGATAGAATAAACTCAGTTTATTCATACCGAATCAGATTCTGTCTCTCTAGGTTTCTGATTTATAAATTTTTAGCTCCTGCCTTTGAGGACTAAATGTCTTACTTTTCTCATTTCCTTTCTATACAGTTAACAGCTGAACTCGTTTGTTGGTTGGGTTCAAGCACGGAGTTCATTTACCAGCATGGTTCTTTTTGTGGTTCTTATTTCCAGAGGCCCTTCCTTTGGGGAAGTTGGTAGGAAAGTGCACAGCAGCTCTTTCCAAGAGCCCCTGCTGGGCAGTGCACTGAATTTATAATGATCTGTGGGGAGGGATAATTCTGACTTTACCTATTTCATTATCTGCTGTGAAGACCCCGAGGATGAGTAAGGCTGGAGGGGCCCACGGGGGCTCCTCTGGTGCCACCTCCCTGCTCCAGCAGGGCCATCCCAGAGCACAGGGCACAGCAGTGTGTCCATGGGGCTCTGCAATATCCCCAGGGAGGAGACTGCACAGCCTCTCTGGGCACTCTGCTCAGGGCTGGGCACTGCCCAGGGCACAAGTTCTGCCTCCTGGGCAGGGGCAGCTCCCTGGGCTCAGGCCCTGCCCGTGGCTCTGGTGCCATTGCTGGGCCCCGGAGCAGAGCCCGGGCCCTGCTCGGAGCCCTCCCTGCAGATACTTGTCAAAAACTGCTATAAAGCAAAGAAAATATAGAGCACATGAGTTATGGTCTGCTTTGCATTTTGTGAGTTGTAAAAAAAACATTTTTGGAAAGAAAAGTAATTAGTTACAAATTTATTAACACAGACTAAACAGATTCCCTTTAGCAATAATGACCTTTATGTCATTATTCCTAAAAGGTTGTAAGCACGTGTTTCCATTAAGGATATGTTTCTCACTGAGGGATTTAGAACATAAGTTTCTTAAAGGACTTTTGGATCCTTTTGGGATGACCATATATGTGTGGGGTATTTACTCTAGTTCAGTTTCCAGGAGCCCAAATAGTCAGAGAACTGCTATTAGCTATTCATGATTTGTCTCTGTTACAGTTTGAACAAGGCCAAGACTAGCAGCAGTGGCTTTCTTATTTTATAAATCATTTTGTGAAATAAATCACTCAAGGCTTAAGGTTTGTTTTAAACTGAGTTTTGTCCCTTGGGGAACCTTTCATATGCACTTTATAAGTTCCTGAAAATATGGAGATTATACTCAGAATAAATAGCAGGCAGGCAGCTGTGAGCTATGAGTCTGTAGTGCCAGTAACGGGATTTGGTGATTTCATAAACCAGTCAGCAAAGTTTGAATGTCTTGAACACTACTTAGACCCTCCAAATGGAAGGAGCATTCTGTAATTCAACTCAATTTTTATTTGGTGTAACATATGGATCAAAGTAAGTGATTCATACCGACAGCATGGAGCCCTGTGATATTACAGCTCCTGTGTCATCTCCAGGCCAGTAGCACTGAACACTTCATTCCTATTTTCCTCTTCATTCTCTCTCCTCTTTTACTTGCTCTTCTCCCTACAGTACTGCTGTCTTAGAGTCCTTATTTCTTTTTCAGAATTTCAGTTGTTTTCATCTGAATTTGTTTGTAATTCTGTTTTTATCTTCATGTTTTAAATGTTTGAGAAATCACATTAAGAGTTAGTGAACAGTAAATAACTACTACTACTTAATAACTTCACTATGGTGAAGAGAACAGGCTTTTAAACCTTTTGAGTGAGTTGCTAAAACTTACTGATAGTAAAAGGCATAAATAAACACTGTATAGCGATTCCCATTAGTTGCAATTCAGATAATTACTTGATCTGGTGTTAGTAGTGTCTTAGCTATAATTTGTTATATTGTGAGAGGTATTTGCATAAAATTGGTTCATGCTTGCAAAACTAAAATTGCTTCCAACTGTGAGAAGTTACAGCAATGCTGCAACAGCATTGTCACTTCAAAGGAGTGGACAGAGATGGTTTTTCTCCAGAGCTTTCCCAAATTCCTCTGAAGTTTAGTGCATACAGCTGGAATTCTGAGATAAGAAAAGTTTTTGGTTTTTTTTTTTAAATACAGTGTTTTCATACACGATGCATCTTAGTTTATCCTTCTTATGGATATGATCTGGGAAGCCCAGCTGCCCTAACCAAGCCAAGCATGCTCAGCTTCAGACAGAATTTGGATTTTCAGGGGAATGAGCTCATTTTCAGGAAAATGAGTCATTTTTATGACTCTAAAATTTCAACATAATAGTCAAGTTTGGGGTAACATCTGATCAGCACTTACAGAATTTCTATCAAATGTGTGTAGTGTGGTTTCTCACACAAAACATGAACTCAAATCCATGTTTTTGTCAGTTGGGCTCTTGGAAAAAGACAATTGCCTGTTGAACCATTATAGTAAAACCTGTTCTCTGACAGCTGTACAGGGAAATCGTGCTCTGCTCTTAAAACTGTTATCAGTAGGACTGGTTGGAAATTTTCCAGGAGAACAGTTTTTTCCTCTCAAAATGCTGATTCTTTTCAGCACATGGGTTGATTTCTGACAAGCAGAACAGCAGAGTACTGGAATTGTGCTTGTCAGGGAGGTCTCAGACAGCTGTCTGGTTGTTCAGCAATGTTAGTGGCTTTGGGAAAAGTCCGGAAACTACTGAGAATTCTCTTTAATTTCAGCTAAGAGCCACCAGAATATCCCAGGAGCATCTTCTCAATAAAAACACTTTTCTTTTTCATTGTTTCCAAAACAAAGTAATGTTGAGTTTCATTTTGGCAGTATAGAGAAGATCATCTTAATTAGGAGTAATTTTTTTTATACCTACAGGCCAGCAAAGACAAAGCCTCATGAAATAAAAATGCCTTTTCTTTGGAGCTTTTGTCATCAATCTTTTCATGTCTAGAGCTACAATTTTGTATGCTACGTCCTTTGAAAAAGATAAAATAATCTCCCTGATCCTCAAAGTGTAAACAAGGATAAGGCAAATGTATATAAGAAGGGGAGATCCAGTTCATAAATGATATTTTCCACATACTCTGATGGCTCAGATGCAATGAAGTCATGGACAACAAAGGTGAAATACCTTCAGTTGTGTGAGGGAAGGGTTAGACTTCCAAATATCTGACTGGGAAAGGCTTGGAATGGCCAGCAGGTGAGGGAGGGGATTCTCCCCCTCTGCTCTGCTCTCCTGTGTCCCCACCTGGAATGCTGTGAGCAGTTCTGGTGTCCCAACATAAGAAGGAAATGGAGGTGTTGGAGCGAGTCCAGAGGAGGCCACGGAGGTGCTGAGGGGACTGGAGCCCCTCCCCTGTGGAGCCAGGCTGGGAGAGCTGGGGCTGCTCAGCCTGGAGAGGAGAAGGTTGTGTGGAGACCTCACAGCACCTTCCAGGGGCTGCAGGGAAACCAGAGAGGGACAATTCCTCAGGGACTGCAGTGCCAGGAGCCAGGGAATGGCTTCCCAGTGCCAGAGGGCAGGGATGGATGGGATATTGGGCAGGAATTGTTCCCTGGGAGGGTGGGCAGGCCCTGGCACAGGGTGCCCAGAGAAGCTGTGGCTGCCCCTGGATCCCTGGCAGTGCCCAAGGCCAGGTTGGACACTGGGGCTTGGAGCAGCCTGGGACAGTGGAAGGTGTCCCTGCCATGGCAGGGGTGGCATTGGATGATCCTTTATGATTCTGGAGTTCTGTGAAGACCTGACTGAAATGCCCTTCCCTCTTTATATGTAACTGTGGAGGCCCACATTTGTAGCAGACCTGAATCTTCCCTGCTCTTTGCCCAGCAGGAAATGGAATTCTCTGGGCACACGGATACTGTGGTCAGAGATCTTTGATCTGATGAGCATAACATGCTGGATGCTAATATTTGGGGAAAAAAAAAAAATCGGCATCGAGGAAGTCTGCTAATAATGAATCACAGCAATGAACTGCAGTAACAGCAGGAACAAAATTCTGGAGTGCGCCAGTGAGGCAACTTGAATTACAGGATCAAAAGCTTGGGAACTGTAGGAGGACAGGTTCACTTTCTGATTTATTTGAACCCATAAACAAATATCATGGAAAAAAAATGACAGTCCAAATCCAGAAGCGACTTGTACATTAATGTAATTTACATGACAAAGGAGCAAAATTTAGAGCAGTTCAAAAACAGGAACTGGACAAAGCAGATTTCTTCTGCTTTCTGACAGTCTTCTATCAATTGCTGCTCTTTAAACACAGAAAATCACTTTCTTCCTTCATACCAGTTACAGTTAGTTTGCAAAAGCAGAATTTCACAACATCTTTGGTGGCTGCTGAGGGAAGAAAATAGAAAAATGAATAAAGGGATAGGAAAAACAACTATTGGAAAGAGACACCAAAATAAAAGAGAAAGTAAAGGCTCAGCAAGAAATTATAGTATTATAAAATAATAATGCTTTGACTACCCTGTGAATGGCTGGACCTTTTTTTCTTTAAAAGTACCTCTGATTATAAGGTATTTTGCAAAACTCTGCATTGCAGTGGAGAAATTAAAAATAATAATAATAATAATGATAAAGTGCAGCCATAGTCTTTGAAATGCAGTGATTATATTTTTAATGCCTTGACCATGGTGTTTCAACTTGAAAGAATCTTGATTTTCAGGAGGATTTTAGATACTTGAATTCAGTTCCTAGTGAATTATGCCTATTGTTACTGAGTTTCAAAATAGTGGCTGTTGTTCAGTAAATATAAAAGCTTTCCTCAGTTCAAGGGTGAAATGCACTCTAAAACAAAAAATGGCAAAAAATATTTTACAAGGCAATTTATATTGGGCAGTATTGCAGAAAAGCTGGACAAAGGGAATTGCAGGGGATGGATTTATTCTCTCATTCTGCTCCGGTCTGAGAGAGAAATTTGTACATGCAAAAGTGAAACTTCACATCCAGTTATTCTGCAGAGAATAAGAAATTAAGATAAAAGTTAAAGTGTTCCTTCTAAGCCAGAGTGGATCTGTACAGAGCCTCTATTACATATTCTGTACTTGTCCCAAATACAGAGTTCTTTTAGAAGGAAAGATACAGCTTGGACTTTCAAAATTGGAACAAGTACTCATGTGGGACTTGGGATATGGAGCAGGATCTCACTGGAGACAGCAGTGCGAGGTCTGTGTTTGAAAAAGCTCAAACTACACAGACACAGATGTTAATTCTGGAGTGGCATCTGAGTGATTGCAAAATCAGGGAAAAGCAGTGTTGGCTGGGGAAGTGACTGCTTGGTATTAAAGATTGACTCTTCACTTGTTACACAAAATTGTCACTGGTTTGACATGGGGTTCTACATTTTCACTGAGAAGCAAATTCTGTGCGCAGATGTTTGTTTTGATTTTACGAAATTGTTAATGTGGGCATTAAAATTCAAGCAGTTGGATACACAAGCAGATTTTTTAGCCCAATTATTTAAAAATGTACTGCTCGACACCCTGTGTTTTTAAAATAGAAACAGAAGTCTGAATACTGGATTTATCAATGATTAAATTTAATACACTAATAAATGCAACATTTTCTCTCTGCCTCTATGTAACATAAATGCATTCGATTTATGAATTGCACGCATCAAAAGCCACACATTAATAGACCTTAAATTTGCTCATCTCAAAGTGAATCTTTTCAGTCATTTGTTCTTCTCAGTGATACTTCTCTGTCAGAAATAAATCAAATCATTTCAGGTTAATCTAGGGCTTAGTCTTCAGTACTTGAATGGCTTTAATGTCAGAGTTATAGTGCACTGGTGTGGAATATAAGAGATATTAAATCAAAAGGAAGGGTTGTGCACAATGAAATATATCCCAAATTGCTAAGAGTTACTTAATTATGCTTTTCTTCAATGCCTTGAAAACAAGCCCATAGCTTTTAAGCACCCACCCCAAAATCACCAAGGTAAATGGGAGCTTACATGGATCTTTTCCATGGGTTTAATTTCCTTAGACAAAACCACATTTCCTGTACCCAGTGAGAATGAGAGTGATTTTTTTAGTAGGTCGGTGATATTAGAAGGAAATGCAAATGCACAGCTAAACTACATAACACAAATCCTGCTGTTTACTCTCTTGGGCATTACTCTGTGTTTGGCGTAATATTTTTCTAACATTTTATGAAGTTTTCCAATTAAATATTAATGCAACTTCTTCAAAGAGGAACAAAGATTTATAACCCTGAAGAGAAAGAGAGAGGATGAGAGAATTGATAGTGCAGTTGGGCAGGAGAATTTTGCAGGAGCTCTGAACACTCTTCTCATTTACTTGAGAAGCTAAATATATTATATAAAAACAAAATATGGATATGTATTAGATATGCTCTAATTGCATGCACTGCATGATCACATGTTGTAAATTAGGATCTTTCCACTCCAGCAATAAACCGTGTGCTGTATCACTGCTTTATTTTTAAATACTTCCTCAATGTTCTTTTCAAATCCTTACATTTAAATACCTTAAACATTTAGAGGGAGAAAACCCAATTAAATTAGGGTCTCCAGTTAAGGAAACTAATATATTTTTTTTTGCATTTTAAAATTCAATTGAACTGGTAATAAATAATTTACTTAAGCAGTGTGAAAGGGAAGTGATAACCACGGCTGCCTGTTGGCAAGAGCGGGGCTGTGTGTGCCCGATTCATCAGCACTACACGCAGTGCCTCATGTATATGGAACAGACTGCAACGTTTGCCAGCTTACTTGGGGGAACGAGGAATGTTTAAGATTCTGCATACTCCTAGATAATAGTCAAGGTTACCAGAAGGCATAAAGACATGTTCTGAACCTGAGGTCCAAATCATGGGGCGAAAAAAAGCATAATGAGAAGACCTGTAATTTGTGAAGTCCTTTTGTATTCCATTGTGAGGAGACAAAGGGCAGGATTCTGGGATTGTGTCACCCTGGACTTTTCAATATTTTGGTGTTTCCACCCACTCAAAAAATACCAGGCTATGAAAATAAGTCAGGACAACACAAAGGAATTAATCAGCAAGGCTGATGCTTAAGATGCAGCAGTGTGAAAAATGTGTCGTGGCTGTAGGTTGGATTGAGGCGATGCACAGGGAAGTCGTGGGGGCTTTGCTAATGAGCTGCACTTCTGACTGTCTGCTAGCATTTCTCCCCGTTTATCCTTGTTACCTATTTATGCCCTGTTCTCCTGTTCCACAGCTCCCCAGTCACACAGGGATGAGCACAGAAGGAAAATTCTATTCATTCACAGCCACATATTCGCTGTTACGCCCTCAAGGTAACAGGAGAAGGGTGAACACTTGTCTGTCATGTGTCTCTTCCATCATGATTTGTTTTCATTTATTTTGTGTTGACCTGCATAGGAATGATCAATGAGAAGGTGGTGTTGGCTCCTTGAGATGTAAGTGCCACAGGACAGTGATAGAACCTGAACTGATCTGACACAGGACCACCAAATCCATTTTAATGGGCAATTACCTATGCCTGAATCAGCACATTCCCACAGCATAAGAGAAGGAAATACTAAAAGTCAAACATTTCATAAATACTTATGTTCAGATGTGTTCCAATAAATAGTGTCAGTCTCAGATTTGAGTATTTTCTGTTTGCAAAATTTTTAATATTAAATTATTTCCTTGAGTAAAAGCACAGGAGGAAAAGAATAGCCGATGGTATTATCTTCTTCCTAGCCCAACAAAAGAAGAAATCACCTGAAAAATAGGGTGGAAAACTGCTAATTAAACTGGCAGGAGAGAATTGCTGTCCATTTACTTCAGGGACAAAGAGGAGGGGGGCATTATACATTGAGACCATGCAGAAAGTAATCATGAAATGGAATGAAATTCATTTAAAGTACAGGCCTAGACTCACATCCACAAGCAGAAAACATCCCTATTTCTCCATCCAATGATTCTTCTGTAGAGTCTTTTAATGATGTTGGAAAAGCAAAACATGTTAAAGACTTATTAAACACAAGTCCTGGTGGAATAGCCAAGTGCTTGAGACAGTGCTTCCCTGAGAGCAGAACATTGGGAAGGAGCAGAGCTGGCAGTCTGGCAGCCAGTGCAACAAGCAGCAGTCCCTGACACAGGAGAAAACAACATTCACTCCTCTATCTTTGCTGAAAAATATCAGAGGAGCATCAGCCATAGCATATGTTAGGGAGTCATGCCCAGATCCAGTCCCAGGCTTGGAATGGAAACAAGATTGCTTCCAGGGATGAGAAGATGGTTCACTTGTTAGTGTCTCTTTAACGTTTTGACCCTCACGGGCAAAGCCTATTATTGTAAAGTTTATTTTTGCTTCTGTAGAGAGGGAAAAAATTGGTTGAGCAGCATTGCTGACAGCAAGACTGTCATTTTAAAAATTAGGTTATAATGAATATGAGTTTCAGAAGAAGAGAGCAGAGTAGGTCCCATCTGCTTCCCTCTGGACTGCAGCATGAAAGGGAACAGATGGGCATGAGTTATGCCAGAATGGTTGGGAGAGGCCAGACAGCTCCATAGTCTTATTCTGTGTTACCCTCAGCCACTCTAGGGTCCTATCCCTATATCCAGTTTACAGTGCACTGCTGCAGTGGGATATGGGGAAATGCTGCCTATGATTGAACAAGGAGAGAATGGGGAACAGGCTACAAATATAATTCCACAATGTTCAGCTGCAGCTCAGGTACCAGTTTGGTTGTTAATTCTAGTTTTCCCTCTTGTTTTGTCCTGCAGTCCTGCACACCCTTACATCCTGAATAGTCAGGAGAAAGCAATGCCATGCTGTTCCTACACAGCTGTGCAGAAGGGAAGTGCTCTAGAAAAATCTTTTGGCCTCAAAAATCAATGTCACCATGGTGTGATTTCCTCAGATCAGGTTGTGATTTTACTCTTTGTATATGTAGAGTCCTTCTTATACAGGGGGTTTTTCGTACCCCATTGTGGAATGGGGTGAAATTAGGGTGCAAAAGTCATCCTTAGATATTGTCTGTTGCATGCTGCAAAAAGCCCTATAATAGTAAGGTTGTGGCATATGATCAATATCTGTGTTTGAGGTTTAGCCATAGAAGTGTGGGTTGAAGAAGCAAAAACACTGGAACTGCCATTTCAACTTTTCTTAAATTTGAAAGCACTCTTTTTACAATTGATGGCTGCTAATTTATTTGAGCTTGCAGTATTTAGCCTTTCTTAACAATGATTAGTGATTGTTAGCCTTTTCTTGAAGTGTCAGAGCCCTCAACAGTGCTCACACCTTCCTTTTGAAACCAGACAGTTCCTTTTTTCTAATATTGTTTTATAGTCCATAGTGTACAAAAGATAGCTCATTCAATCCATTATTATTTTAACATATTTTTCTTAAAAGCATCTCATAAATCTCTTGCATCTCTTGTGTTTTTCCTGGCTCTATACAGCATAAAATTGTTAAAGTGCAGCTTTAAGACAGATTATTCAGTAATGGCCAGCCTGGCTACAGCACAAAGCGGGATTTTTACCTTGTTCTTTGCTGTTTGTACTCCAGTTAGAGTACAAACTTCACTCTGTTTCAAAACTTCACAACTGTTCAAACTAGCAGTTTAAACTGTTGGTACTGTTGATCACAGTGTGGGCAAACTCCTTGTTGACCACTCAAAGGCAAGCCTGATGGATTAAATGCCACTGCAGTCTTCTAACTGTGTTTTTTTCCCACTGTGTTTTCTTTCCTCTTATCTTTATATTCCAAATTTAGTTGTAGGACTATACATGTGCATTGTAAAAGACCATGCTAGAGTTTGCATGGTAAGAGGTGTAAACGTGTCGGAAAATCCCCTCTCTATCTTTCATTTGTGCAAATAAAAAAGGCTGTTGTGTCTTTTGACAGAACATATGGGTACACACTGCATTGATTTCAGTACTCAGTGGAAGAATTGTTTGAGATATAATTTATTCTATGAAAACGGAGGGAAATTATCCTCAATGTTTCATGCAATGCTTTCTCGGTTGTTTCACAATCCATATTTTTCCAGGTGTCTTAGGGAAAGCAGAACTAGAGTTGGGAGAGAAAAATAATTTAACACTTAACAAATGGTCCATGATCTATATTTTTATATATGGATATGCAAGAAGTTGTTTTCTGACAAGATTTCTATTGTATCAGTGCACCCTCATATTTTGGAAAAAGTGTAAATGGGAAATCATATCCTTGGAACCAATGGGCAGCTCCAATCATTGATCAGAGTTTTTGCTCCTTGTCTTTGTGTTGTGAAGTCAATGTTTTACACTTTGGCTGTCTCAAGGTCTACATATACCTCAGGGCTTCAATGAACTAGCAGAACACTAGTGTAGAAAAATAACCCATTTGGGTTTTTGCCATGAAAAATGGGAAGTCAGTCTTTGAACATAGACTAAAATCTCATTACTTTGGTGGCAAATGAGGCATGAAACATATTGTCAAAAATATAGAGCCCAAAACATAGTGGCATGAAATATTTTATCTTCATGGAGTGTACTACAAAAGGTTTGAACTCTAAATCAGACAGTGCACTTAAGCACACAGCGTCATCCATCAAGTGCGCAGCCTTCGTTGCAAAATTTGTCCATGATGGCAGCTTTAATGAAGTTCCCTAATTTCTCTCAGCCTCAGAAAACTATTATTTCAGCTGGATGAAGGCATAAATCTATGAGAAACACTTCAACTCTGGCCTTCCTCAAGGCTTAGACTATTGACTTTATGGTGAGAATTTCATGGTAATCCTTCATGTCCTACTCATTCCTGTCTGGATGGCAGGCGTGGGATATCAGCCCGCTGTTCCCAGACATGGGTGATGGCAAGGAAGTGAAGTTGCAAAAGGGAAGCTGAAAAGACAGCCTTGGCATGGCATTCTGAAGTATTCCTGAAGTATTTGGGCAGGAGTGTGGATCTGCTGGAGGGCAGGAAGGCTCTGCAGAGGGATCTGGACAGGCTGGATCCACGGGCTGAGGCCAATGGTGTGAGGGACAACAGGGACACGTGCCAGGGAAGCTGCTGGTGGGAAAGGCCTGGGGGTGCTGGGACAGGGGCTGGACACGAGCCCAGGGGTGCCCAGGTGGGCAAGAGGCCGAGGGCAGCTGGGCTGTGCCAGCCCTGGGGGGCAGCAGGCCCAGGGCAGTGCCCGTGCCCTGTGCTGGCCCTGCTGAGGGACCTCGAGGGCTGTGTCCGGTTCTGGGCCCTCATGGCCAGAGAGACCCTGAGGGGCTGGAGCGTGTCCAGGGCAGGGAACGGAGCTGGGAAGGGGCTGGAGCCCCAGGAGCAGCTGAGGGAGCTGGGAAAGGGGCTCAGGCTGGAGAAAAGGAGGCTCAGGGGGGACCTTGTGGCTCTGCACAAGTCCCTGACAGGAGGGGGCAGCCGGGGGGGGTCGGGCTCTGCTCCCAGGGAACAGGGACAGGAGGAGAGGGAACGGCCTCAGCCTGGGCCAGGGGAGGCTCAGGGTGGACAGCAGCAGGAATTTCTGCATGGAAAGGGTGCTCAGGCCTTGGCAGGGGCTGCCCAGGGAGCTTTGGAGCCCCCATCCCTGGAGGTGTCCAAGGAAGGGCTGGAGGTGGCACTCAGAGCTCTGGGCTGGGGACAAGGTGGGCATTGAGCACAGCTTGGACTCCATGGCCTTGGAGGGCTTTTCCAACCTCAGTGATCCTGGGATTCTGGGATTTGCTCTTGTTTTTCCTCTGATCTGCACAGCAGAGCAGAATTCTGTCAGTACCTGGCTGGACCTACCTAACAGGACAACTCTTTTTGTTCTATCAAATATTTAAGAGTTGTGGCTTTGGGAAAGAAGTATTTGTAGTCAGACAATGCAATGGCCAAGGGATCAATATAAATAATGGTAAAAAATTTATTATGTACAGACACTGCACTTTGAAGAACATTGTTTTATCCAAAGCAGCCTCATCTCTGTAGGTGACCAGTCAGGTTTACCTCAGCCACCACCTCTGTCATCCTCAGCAGTTCACAGAAAATCACACCATCTCACAAGCATAGTGCTGATTTTTGTTTCAGTGTTGAAATTCAGTGTGCTGGGACATGGGAACCAGGAATCAATGTAAAATATATGGGCTCTGGAGAGGGGAAAAATGGCATTCTGAACTTGCAGAGTGATAATGAATGTACAATGCATAAAGCCATTTCTCTGTCATGATGGGAATAATCTCTTTAACTGTCTTCAAATATGTGTTGCTATTTCTCTGTGCTGTTTGTACTCTTCACACTTGTCCTCAACCATCATGCATTAAATTTTAAGGGGAAATAGTGTAGATATCAGGCAAAGTGATTACAGCCAGCACACCTGGGAATGATTTACCAAACCCACAAAATAAACTGCAGAAAAATGGAATAAGAGGATTTTGATAGGAGCAGAAAGTTGCAACTTTCTGCTGTTTTGAAAACTGAAAATCATTTTTTTGTAAAAATTGCACAATTTGAGAACTGTATACAATGCTTAAGTGAACACACAATTGTTCAATATTCAAAACCAACCAAACAACCAACCAAAAAAAAAAAAAAGGGAAAATATTTTTGCTCTACGGGAGACTTCATGCCCCATAATTTAAGGAGTGCTTAATTAAAATATACCCATTTCCATTTTAAATAGGAACTGACCTGTAAGATTTAAAAAAGATTTAACAAATCATCATAACCTAAAAAAACATTGCACTCCCCATAATACAATATGGCTTTGTAGAGGAATTTGTTGTGCTATTAAGGCCTGTTGGTGTCAAGAGTGCTGGATTTTTCCATTTCTTCTTACCTGTGTGAAGGCTCAGTTTCAAAAAACTATTTTATATAGTTTATACATTTTCTCTATTTGCCCAGAGAAGCTGTGGCTGCCCCTGGATCCCTGGCAGTGCCCAAGGCCAGGTTGGACATTGGGGCTTGGAGCAGCCTGGGACAGTGGAAGGTGTCCCTGCCATGGCAGGGGTGGCACTGGATGGGCTTTAAGGTCCCTCCCAACCCAAACCATTCTGTGATTCTGTGACATTTTTATCACACTTTATAAGCAGCAGCACTCTTGGACTTCATTCCATTCCTTTTCAGAACCAGTTGCGAAAAGCTGAGCCAAGTGTATCCCCTTCTATATTAGGAACAATTAGCCAATTGATTTGATTTCTCCCACTGTTCCAAGCATTCTGTCCTCCCGTGCCATTCAAGTATGAGGCACAAACATTGTTTTGAAATGTGACTGGGTGCAAATAATCTGGAGTTGTTCCTTTGTCCATGGGAAAAAAGAATGTTAATAGAATGAACTTGTTTCATTCTAGCTAATTCAGATTTATGCAGGGAATAAAAAGCAACAATAAAGTGAAAAAAAATCAAAAAAATCACAAGCGTTATTTTCTTCAGTCTCAACAGAGGGGAAAAGTTGTTGCCATTTTGGAAGGATAAATTTAACTTCCATGATAAATTCCCACTGTGATTTGTCAGTAACTGATGCCAAGAAGATAAATCTGAACAAGTGGTACCTGTTTTGTCCAATATGAAGGAAGAAAACAATGGGGTAAATGGAAACGTGAATTCAATATCACACACCGAAGCATTCTCAGAATGCAAGCTCTGCCATGGGGTGTCCCCAGAAGGCAATGGGATGATCCAAAGAATCCAAGTGGCCTGACTGGGTTCTTGAAAAGGCAGGATAGATTTAAGTTACTCTAAGCCCTGTTTTCCATGATTTATATGATCATACCTGGACAAGAGTAGTTCATGTACATCAGAAAAATGGCATTATGCTTGAAACAGAGCCCCTCTTAGTGAGCAAGTTCTAGTTCATCCCGGGAGGTTCTCATTTTTGCCGGTGTTCTGCACCTGGTTCCACTTTGTACTTCTTAAATAAAAGCTCACCTAAAACTAAATATAAATGCTGTTCTTATAAATTAAATACTGATGGCCATATTTTTAAAGCTGCTCCAGAACTGCAGGCTTGTATTGACAGATTTGGTGCTGAGATCCATAGTTTGATATCTTCCTGGATGCGGAGAGTCTGTGTAAGGAGGAGCTTTTAATGGCAATTTTCTCCAATCCACTGAAATTTTCCATGTTTGCTGATAGAATGGAGATGTAAAAATGGCCTGGGAGGGTTAAAAAGGCCTAAACTGGTGTTCTTAACCCTCTGATCCAGTGCTTTTTGTTGGTACCTCTTACAGTCTAAAAGACTACAAGAATGAAAGTTCCTTTTCTGACTTTTGTAGTGGTTGCACTCCCAGTGTTCCTGCCTCCCTTGGAAATTATTAATTAATGCCGAAATAGCTGTAAACAAGTTTTGCATTACTTTTCCCCCCCTCTTCCCCTGATTTTCCAAATTGGAAAAATAAAACACTTTATCACATAATGCAATATTTTGAACTCTGAACAATTAATTATGAACATACGAGATGAAAGAATTTTATGACACACGTAACCTGGCACAGGTCATAGATCAGCTCCTGACAAACAGGAACACCTTGTTAAGCCCTAGTGTAGTGCCATTTAAATTAGATATCACAGTAAATGTTAAGTGGACTCACCTTTGAAACAGAAGTAATTTGAAGACAAGTCTATTTTTGAGATTCAAACTTCATGAAAATGATATATTTTTCCCTTCTGAGCCTTCTCAAATAACAGTATAGGGTTTGTGAATATAAATATTGCACTTAATTATAAGTATAGGCAAGGATCTGGGTGAGATACAAACTTGAACTCTTCTTTTTTAATTTGCTATTATCTCTGCCTAATTAATATAGCAAAAAGGTTGTTGCCTAAATCAGTGTGTGACCCCAATGCAGGCTTGCTAATATCCCTATATCCAATAGATCTCATGCTGTAATTCCCCTGGAAGGAGTGGGGCATGTCAGATAAATTAAATGAAAAGCACAGATGTAGATTAAGAGTGATGTAAATTTCAAGCCTGTGCTTTTAATTTCACTAAATATTATTTTCCATCTTCATGATGATATTACATTGAAATGTGGAACTTCAATTTTCCTCTGTTATTTCATTTAATAAAACCTTTGTCTCATCTGAGTTCTTGAAGAGATGTTAGCTTTAAATCACATTGACTTCACCCTATCCAATTTACATATGCTGAAGAAATAAAAGTCTTTTCAAGAGTTGCCATGGGGCTTCAGAAGCCTCAAAGGAGTATTAAGACCTTGAGTTTAATGTGAACTGCCTCCAACACAAAACACAAATCTTCCCAACAGAATACTAATGGTTTAGTGTACAGTTGCATTTTCTGTGCAAGTTTGTAAAGTAAATAAACAATCCACATGTAGGGAAGAAATAACTAAATTATGGCTGAGCATTTGAGTGCAGAAATGTGCCAGCTGGAAATAAAAACTGCTTTCTGTAGGCCTGCATTACATAAGAAATGTTATATGGTTTGACAGATGCACAAAATAGAACCCAGGATAGATTAAAAGGGGAATTCAGAGCTCCTCCATTTTTCCTCTCAGGACTGAATACCTGCAGAACTGCATTAGGAGTTTCTCAAAGTCACTGTGAATATACATACAAAGTGTTTTGCCTCAGATCTATATAAACAGAAATGCTTCCATGCTAGATTTATTTAGTTTTTACTTGCACAAATATTTTATATTTATTTTGGTTTGTAGAAATCTTTGTCTCTGTCAAACAATGGACTTCAGTGTGTACAATAACTAACGGGGGAAATGTTTTCCTAATATGACCTCAATCTCATCTCTATAATGGGTTTCTCGTTATAATAATTATATCCCATTAAAATGTCAGAACTGGTTTAAAAGATATGTAAGAAGACACGTCTGAGCAAACTAGCAGGCAGAAACCTTGATGGTAATTTACTTGGCATCATTTAAGGGAAATGGAGAAGTGCAGTACATAAAATGAGAATCCTTGTGTGACACCAAAGGCAAGCAGATTGACTGTATATAGTATTAACACTTAACTAATTGGTCAGTCATAAGTAATTAGGGAGCAGTACAATTACACAAAGAGAAGGTTTGTTTCAAGGGGCGAGCAAAGTGAATGATTCCGAGTGAATGCTCCTACGCCACAAACCCAGCCCTGTTTGCTGCTCAGGAATGATGTGCAAGCAGGCAGCCTTTGGTTCATTGTTTGGGTGGGATTGCAGACCCCTCCCCTGGCTGGAGCCCTGCTCCTGGGGCAGCGGTGTTCCCAGGAGCTCGGTGGGAATGGGAGGTGCTCAGTCTCATCCTTTGGGAAGGAAGAGTGGCTGAACTGTTTGGGCCGGAGTCTGACAACCTCTCACACAAAGAATCTGCTTCTCCCATAAATGATCCCGGTTGTTTCAGCTCACTAAGCTCATCCTGGTCTGCCTCTTTATTTGGAATGATTTCCATTCCTTGGGTGTTCAGGAGCAAGTCAGTGTGACGGAGTTTCCTGCCCTTTGTTATCCCGGTGTTTTGTGTGCAGTCAGATCCTGATTCAGCAGGGGATTCCGGGATGAATGGAAAGAAGCCCCATAAGCTGTGTTGGGAATGATGGGCACATGCATTGTGTTCTCTTGAAATCTCACCTTCCTCTCCTGTGCTGCTTTCCTTCTCACTCAGATGTCCTCTGGTATAATGTCCTTCAGAGACAGAAAGCCCTTTATAAATTCTAAATCAGAGCAAACTCCAATAACCAGGAAATACTCGATTCTTCACACATCAATAATTGACAAGTCAAGACTATTAATTCTTGCCTGTATCTGATTAAATTAAAAATACAATTTAACAGCATTTATATAACTATTTTTGTAGCAAATTCATTTAAAAAGATAGGATGAAAACTGGACAATTTCCTGTCAATATAACTCTGAATTTTGTAAGGGGAAAAAAACACCCAACAAAACACAAAGCAACCCTGTCAATGGGAATCCAGTCTTGGAGTTCTCACAAAATATCACCCCTCCCATGTGTGCACTATGCAAGCAGACTATTGGAAAGTAGTTTTAAAATAGATTGCACACAAGCTGACTTCCCAAGATTAATGGGTGCTAGAGACAGAGCTCATACTTCTTATGCAAGCAAACCTACCATTGACTTAAAGTGCATTTCCCTGAATGAATGGCATGTTGAAACTCCTGGAAGGAAGCCATGCTACAAAGAATTGAATTGAATGGGGTCAGAAACAGTCCCAGAAAGCCCTTTTAAGCTTGGAAAGCACCCTACTGAATTCCTTGCCAAGTGCAGTATTTGCTGTCACATATATAAAGAGTAGCCTGCACTCCTTCAGAACTGGCTGCTCAGTGTTTGCCAGGCTGCGGGGTGCAGACAGTGCACACAGCATCCCACATCCATCCATCCTGCACAGGCAAATCCTGCCCAGGCTGTCCCAGTGTCCTGTCCATGCTGGGTGCTGCTGATCCCTACAAAATGCTGCTTGCTTCAACTGGACCATGGATTTCTTGATCTTCCCTGCCAATGTTTTCATCTTGACACACATCTAATTCTTTTCTCTATTATAGCTTCAGCATCACACAGCAGCTCAGAGTAGGGGGGTAAATGTATTTACTGTGATTATGTATTTCCTGATACTGGAAATATTTTGCCTTCTTAGAATGCCAGATAAAGTTAATAGGGCAAGCCTCAGTAAACAAGGCTAATTACCTTGGCAATTTAGATTAACTCCTTGAAATGGATTGTCAGAAATGAGTTTATTTATGTTACCAGATTAAGGATCCATTTCTCTCTCAGATGTCTCAGCTCCCGTGCAATAATCCCCCTCCTGATAAGCACAAGGAGCTGGACACATTTCTTGCTCATTCCTGTGCATACACTTAAATGGACTTTTAAATCACTCTCAATTCATGACTTGAATTTGAGATTCTTAACTCAGTGTTTCTTATTAATTTTTCTGTTGTGTTTGTTGGTTTTGCTAATTAGCTTTAGCTCTGTTCTGGAAATTGTTTTGACACCCCCAGAGCCAACCAATAGATGGTGACAGCAGCACACTGCTGGATTTAGCCTGGTTACACATGGTTGAGAGCCTGGGCTTCCTCTTAGTGGCATCATTTCTTACACTGTGAGCCCTGCTGGTGTTAGTTGAACCCAAATATATTAACTTTCAACATTCAGAGGTACTGGTGTAAGTCTGGAATGGCTCAGGGTCTGTGGTAGTGCACATAAGCCCAGTAGAGATTAAACCAGCCCAAGATTTCAAGTCTCAAAGCAATTATTTGAGAACAAACTCTACAGCAAAAAAAGACAGTGGTACAGCAGTTTTTAAATCAATCATTTTTCCAGTGCAAGATTCTGCATCTGCAAAACTCAAATTGGCATGTAGCAGTTTACAAATTGCAATTATCAGAAGTGTCATTTAAGTATTGTGTTAGAAGGATCCTTTTATGAAGGTCTGACTGCCCATAGGTTTCTGTAAATAAACCTGCTGGCAAAATTAAAGTTTGATTCTGTGTTGTCATTGTGTGAAACTGCACAGGCAGGGTGGGAGTTAACCGCTAACCCCATCAGCTTTCCATCTCCCTTGACCAGAGTTAGAATTTTGTCTTCATTTGAGAAATACAAAGTGATAAAATTGGTAAGATAAAATCAATAATTTCTAACTGATGTAACAACATTCTCCTAGAGCTTTGTTAGCAAAGGACAAAATCCAACCACAGATGAAGTTAGTGGGAACTTTGTCATGTCTTTTAATGGGTTACAGTATTAAATTCTTCATTAATATTTCACAGTAGGTCATTTTTCATTGTTGGAAATAATTTTTGCACTTATTTGCTAAGAAGCAGAATAATATTTAAAAATTCCTTTGTATTTGAAGTGTTAAATTTTAGTTACATCTTAAGATATGAAAAATATTTTATTAATATACGCTCATTTTTTTTTAATTTTGTAATGTAAATTTTCATGAAGATGGTGAAATGTATGAGTTATTGTGATCCATTTATAAAGGTAGATGCTTCATTTGAAAATACGGAGAAGTTTAGACATTGTGGTGATGTGTCATTACTTTGCAGAATTCTGTGTCCCCACAAAAAGCAAACACATTTCAAACGTTCTAGAAAATCATAAGAAAAGACAGAAGTAGTCATTGGGTCTACAGAATGAGCTGAAGAAAATATTTTCCTGGAGCTCCATTTCTATGTCTGGCTATAAGGTGAAATTTCAGGACACTTCTAATTCAGAAAGGAAGAACAAAAAAAAGATAACATAAATAATGCCACATGGGGAAAGTCAGTCCAGTATTTCAGCAGGTAAAAAGCAACATTGAAACTGCTGTAAAATGAACCTGAACAGGTTGATTGAGAACCTTAGGCCCACCCAGTGCCACCCCTGCCATGGCAGGGACACCTCCCACTGTCCCAGGCTGCTCCAAGCCCCAGTGTCCAACCTGGCCTTGGGCACTGCCAGGGATCCAGGGGCAGCCACAGCTTCTCTGGGCACCCTGTGCCAGCGCCTGCCCACCCTCCCAGGGAACAATTCCTGCCCAATATCCCATCGAGCCCTGCCCTCTGGCACTGGGAAGCCATTCCCTGGCTCCTGGCCCTCCAGCCCTTGGCAATTGTCTCTCTCCATCTTTCCTGCAGCTCCTTCAGCCCTGCAAGGCCACACTGAGGTCACCCCAAAGCTTCTCCTGCCCAGGCTGAACAATGCCAGCTCTCGCAGCCTTTCCTGCCAGCAGAGCTGCTCCATCCCTCTGCTCATGCTGGTGCCTCCTCTGGGCTCTGTGCAGCAGCTCCAGCTCCTCCCTGTGCTGGCCCCAGGGCTGGGGCAGCTCTGCAGGTGGGGTAAGAGCCATAAATGCAAAATCAAAGTATTAATAATTAGCACTGCAGTGCTTGAAGGTACCTCTGAGATGATACTTCTCAGTGTTTCACCAGGGTCATTCCTGCTGGCCAGGACATTGTTAACCCCTCCTACGGACAACAATCCCTCTGGCCAGTGCTGTGTTAATGCAGCATTTAGTGTCATCTGCTTGATGCAGTAAAATACCAGCAACTCCCAGAAGCTCATTTAGAAGCCTGCAAGTTTTATTCCAAACAACTGCACTATTATTAACAGAGTGATTTGAGGGAATGGAAGAAAAAGCAAATTCAGTGAGCGGGACTGGATGCTGACTCTGGCCATGATAAAATACCTGTTGAATGAGAGTTGACATCAATGGACTTCAAAATTGGACTATGTGTCTTAATTAATGGAAATGTCACAATACTCTTTTGGTTAGGCTTTCAAAGGCAGATTAAATGCTGAAAACTATCTGATTATTCCATTTTTAGTGTGATAGCAAGGAATTAATGCTAAAATATCACCAAGTAGTGAGTCAGGCTCTTTTTTGCAAGCCTCTATCCACACACAAACATATTCAGGGGCAGAGTTCTGGCAATTGCACCTGAATACTCATGTGAGCAGATTTTGATATACAAAGCTTGCAAGACTATGTTCAAAATTGACAGAAATACCATCCTGGGTTTTATTATGTTTTTGTTTGACCTCTGAAACATTTGTGTTTGTAAACAACCTTACTCCAAACTCTTACTCAGAAGCAAGGTGGAAGGCAGTTGCTGGAGGACATAAATGTGGTTTGCTCACCTAATGAGTTTAAAACTGATATGATGATGTACAAACCTAGCATAATTCCCATCAAAATTTAGAAAAAGGGAGCCAAACAGTGCTTGCTAGGCACATGTAAAACAATATCTTCAGGAGAAAAGTGTTGAATAAAACTGGAACTAAAGTCAAGGACACAGAAAACTCCACAAACCTCCAAAGGTCAAATCGACATTTACCAGACCAATATGTTTTATTGATAGCATCTCTTAGAGATTTTTTAGGTGTGAAATTGATTCCCAGTCTCAATCTAAGTATTTTAGAAGAAACTTTTCTGGCAGGAACTGTCAGAGGAAGGTATTGAGACTCCACCAGGAATTGGCATGTTATAAATCATTATGTCTTAACCACGTCTCAGGCAGTGCTTTCGTAAACTTTGAGAGCTGTGATGGGGGCTGGTTAATGTTCCTGCTGCTCACTGAGCTTTTGGGAAGCTCCTATGTGACCCTAAGAGCATTTTGAAGGCTCTGCTCTGCACTGTGTCCATCCCAAGGGAATCTCTGGGTGAGGCTCTGCTCTGCAGCTTTGCTCAGACATCACCAGGATTCTGGTCCTTGAGTGGATCCTTGGCATAGTCTCTTTCTCTGCTTGCAGGCTGATCCATAACGGATCTCTGAGCTGGCATTCGATCTCCTGCCACCTCTCACTTTCTGAGGAGGGAATTTCACCATCTGACCAATTCTGGGACACAGGAGAGGAGAGGTGGGGAAGCAGGGAGAGAAGAGGATGAGGATGGGAAGTAAGAGCTCTCTGTGCCTTCCATGTGTGTGTAGGCCAGGAATAGTGTCTGCTTTAGCATCAATTGTTGGATAACTTCACTGCTTCACCTGCCCTCATACAGGTTTTCATGAGAAACAAAAGTAATAGTATTGATAAAGCTGCTGGATAAGAGCACAGAGAAAGTTCTAGAGGGCTTTCCCACTCCCCAAAATGCTGAGCCAGCCAGTAGCTGAATTTGTGAATAATAAACAAGCAAACTGTGCAAGCATTAACTCCGACTGGGAGAAAACAAGGATGGAATACCTTTATAAACGCTGCTAGGACACACTTTTGGAGCTATGGATTGTGCTTTGCATTACAGATTTCAGAGCCACTCAGCTTTTCTTTGTGTATTTCCATGCATATATGACAAAGAAAATTGGATTTTCTCATGAAGTAGCTAAATACTTTGTATTTATACTTTTTGGTTCTTTTCAATCAAGCAAACACACATTGCCTCAAAAATGTTCATATATGAGCTGGACAAATGGTCTTACTGGACAACTGGTGTGGATTTTTCAAACTGGGACTGAAGAAAAGAAAGGTTGTCCCAGTGGAAAAAAAATTGTCCTGTGGAAAGAACGTTTCTCCCAGAAATGCACTTAAATGCCAGAAATCCTTGAGATGGCATCAAGAGTTAGGCAGCCTAAAAACACAGTCACCACCAGGAGCTAATTCATCAAATCAATAAGGGAGGCAAACAGCTTGAAGGGATGTCTGCTCCTTCCTGAGCATGTGCCCATAACTCACCCAGTCAGGGACAGGACTGGGCTAAAGGATCTCTAAAAATAGTGAGTGTGGGAGTGATAATGGTGAAACACAGCAATACGAAAGTCTGAAGGGCCATTGCTCTGAGATGTAAAGTGTCTCTGACACCTTGATGTGAACGTGGACATGGGATGACGACTTTGCTGCTCCAACGTGCGCAGCCCATTCCTGCTGGCAACTGTGAGTTAAACTCTTTAAAACACTCTGTTTACTCTGGTAGCCTCTTCCGCATGAACCAAGGGTGAGTTGATTTCTGGGCCTCAACAAAGAACCCATAGTGCAAGAGTCACTTTTGGTAGTTTCTGTCATTTCGAGGAAAATCTGAAAAAAGCAACAAACCCACTGGTCTTCAAATGAACCAACAAAATAAAATTTTACAATTTTTTTTTTTACTTGTCATTGGTTGTAGCAGAACTTAAAAAAAGAAAAAAAAAAGTCTAAATCAGTCTTATCTCCCTTCATAACAGCAGTGAAACAGAAGCTGTGTAGTAAAGGAAATTTGCTGGATGGTTAAGGGGGACCAAAGGGATGTGGAGCATCTCTGCAGAACCCACTCTGAAAACCTCTGTAGGACTTTCATTGTCATCTTTCCATATTCCTGCCCTTTTCTCACTCTTGGGCTCTGGCTGACAATTTATATTTGTCCTTGACTTTAACTAACACCTTGAACGTCTTCCCCAAGATGCATCCTCCAGAAGGAGCTGGAGAAGTGCAGGGTGATGGACCTTGGGACAGGGAATGGACGGCTTCAGGTCTGACATCCTAATTTTGAGTCTGGCACACAGCCTCAATAAATCCAAGGATTTAGGTATCCCTTTTGTGGATCATGGGAACTGCACATTCAGTGGACACAATCTCTGTTCTGTTATGAATATATGTTTGTATCATTGTGTGTTGTTCCTGCTTAACATTTTAATATCATATTTATTGTGTAAATATCTATATCTATGTATCCACATCTATAGAGAGAGATCTAAAACCTTCCTGTGTAAATAAAACTACATGATTAACAGCTGGAAATTATCTAGGCCTAGCCAAGGCACCACGCCTCTCCTACATATTTTAGCTCTGCTAATAAATCAATTAATGTTTTTGCTGAACCACAACCTGTGCGTTCAAACCAAGGAAGCAGCTCCTATTAACCTCCTCTATTTTTTAACGAAAAGCAATAGAGAAAAAAATAATTTTTATTGCAAGATATTCATCACGCACACTCTGGCAGTGCTCTCTGACAAAGCTAACAGCAAATGGGACTGATTCCACAGAAGCTGAGGAGAAATATTCCCATGCACTCCACACTGCACACACTGGATTTGCTTGATATATGAGTATTTTCATTGATTGCTGGAGCTCCATGTATTTGGTTACAAGACCATATGCTTTACCCACTTGTATCTCTGCAGAAATACACCTGGTTTGCTCCTGGGATGACAAATTCCTTTGTACCGCATCATCATTTTTTTGTACCTCACTTGTTTCAATTAATATGCAGAGAAGACAAATGGATTCATTTCTTCTCTTTAAATTCAGTAGCACCACTTCTCTGGGCAAGGGCTCAATTTTATTTCTAGCTCTTGGAACAGGAAACCAGAAGTATTTCATCATAAACCTACCCTTGTGTTTTGCAAATATGCAAAATCTTTGTTAAAAAAATAGAATTCAACAATATATCTCTATAGATTAACTTTGTTCTGAGCAGCATGTTAGAAATTTTGCTGGAGCATTAATCCTTTTTGCTTGCTTTTTTAATTAACCAGTTAATTTAGTATTTCAGGGAAGCACAGTCTATGGATAACAAGACTGTGGTGATTCCTTAACTGTAAATCTAGTTGGTTAGTAATAAATCTTTAATTTCTTGCATGTTTATTTAATGTGGATTAATGTCTTATGTCTCATTGAGCTTCACAGTCTTTATTGAAATAAATTCAACTGTAGAAAAGAAGGAAATCTACACATTAAACTAGTACATAATTTAAAATAATAGACTCAAGAGTATGTGTTTATAGGATAAGAGAAATAAGTCAATGTGGTTTTAAATAGATTATTATGCATGAAGATACTACAGAGCCCACTGAGACAGCACAGCACATATAGAATAAAGAGAGTATGATGGCTGCAGTGTTTATGTGGTCTGATTAGCATTTTACAAATTAGGGAGTCTATATGTTGAGCTAAAAATACCAACCTTCACAAAGGGGTAAAATGTTTTTCTGAGATTTAGTTTTTGCAGTGCAAAGGGACACCCATAAATTAGCATTTTAAATGAGCACAGAAGTTGGTTTAGCAGAAATCCAATGACAAAGGCAGAGTGCACATGGGTGTAAAGGGTAAATAAATGTTCTTTTCATCACACAATATTTCTTAAAGGGTTAAATAATAATATTTGGTATTATTATGCTTCCTTTAAGCACCCAGTGATGTCCTCAGATGGGTTTTTATACAAACTGGGTCACTACTGAAGGCAGGGACCTGTTGACAAGGGACACCCCCTTCACTCTGGGAATAGCCTCTCAGAGCTGGTGCTGCTCTCAGTGCTCCCAACTCTGGATTTTCAGGCTCCCACATTTCCAGAGAGATGCTTCACTGTGGAGAAATCTTGGTGCTTTCCTTGGGGAATAATTTTCAACCAGACCAGCAATCTACCAACCAAACCACTGACTTCACAGCTGGTGGGGCTAATTTTGGCTCTATTAGACATCAGAACAACAGAAAAAGAAGGGTGTAGAGCCCAGATTTAAGATTTGCATCCAGCAACTTTGCAAAGAGCATGTGGATTCAAAGGACTTAGGCACAGACTTTGCAGCATCACTGCCAAAACCCCCTCACCAGGGGTATTTGCTTGTGCAAATTTAGGACTTACAGCCCTTTCCCTTGAAGGGCTTAGAATTTCTGACTTTCAGTGAGTTTTGCATGCAGATGGGTCTCCACACATTCTTGGTATACTTTTGTGAGTGCCATGGTTCCCCCAACAGTTCTGACAGCAGATTTTAAGACTGAAATGCTATACCTGCTACTACTGGGAGACCTGCTCAGGAAAAACCCAGTTTCTCTGAGGTGATCATCTCCTGAACTCAGGGAAAGACAAATATTGACTTCTTTTACAGTGAATTGCATATACAGGCTTTAATAGTTATTTAATTATCCACTTTTCCATGTGGGGGATAATGTGCAATAAACTGAATCACTGTTACCAAATAACATGTTCATTTTCCAAGGCAGTGGTGGAGCATTCCCTCTTTAAGGAGCAATACATCTTGTGCCTACTGCACTGCAAAGTTGAAGGTCAGTCAGTTTATTAACCCCAAATGGCTTTATAGCCTATTAAACATAAACCATATCTGAATTATTAATTAATATCTCTGTATTATAGTGTGCCTCTTATGTCTTTCCAGCATTTGTCATTCCTCCTCCTCCAAGCCCAGTGGGGCTCTTTGTGGCAGTTCACAAACCTTCATCCCAATGAATAATTAATGCTCCCTCCACTTGATTTGTTTTTAAAGAGTTGACATTGGCAATGCAATCTGTTGTAAATGGAATTTCTTCCTTTCTTCCCTGACCCTGGGATGGACTCCCTGGGTGATTGGCAGCTGTCATTCATCATCTGCACAGTGCAGCTGGTACCAGCCCTGTTGCACAGAGTTGTTTCAATGGCCAATTAATTATAATCTTCTGGTTGCAAGCTGCTTTATTATCAGTCCCTGGGTAAATGCTTCTCCTGCTGAGTAATTTACCTGGCATTCTCAGGTGGAAGTGACACTGGCATCAAAATATTATCTGAAGGAATTATAGTATTTTATCAATTGTCACTGAAGCTGTGCATAAATTCTTCTGCAGAGCAAAATTCCAGGCATATCAGTCAGTGATCCCATAAACTGAAATGTGCTACAACTGCCAGAGGATACCTAAGAAGCAGTGAATCACTAAAATGTACAACTAAAAATTTTATAGTGTGTTTTGGTAATATTTCAGAGTATTTAAGGTATGGGAAAAGTTCAGACCACCTCTGGAGAGTGGAAAGGTGGCTTAGATGTGATTTCGTTTTTGTTATATGTAGTTTTTATACTCTTAATTTTGCCTGTTCCCCAAATATTCCAATCATAGCAAGTCCATTTTCTGTAGCTATGACCTGGTGAGATACTGTGATAAAGAAGTCCAGCACCTTAATACTGTTGTTTTACACTTTCACATTGCATCATTTGTCACACGGTGCTACTGATAAAAATACAATTGACAAAGGTTGTACCTTTAGGGCCGAGACTTTTAATATAAGTTACTTAAACCTGGTAAATGTTGCTTATTATTCTGTAGATTACTGCTATTTATTGCTGAGGAAAGTGATCTATCATTCTGTAGTGGGTTCAGTTCGTTAACCGGGTGGAAACACCAATTTAGTGTAGTGGTTTGCTTCAAATTATCCATTACTTACTTATTTTCCTTCTGTGAGATAAGAATTAGGACAGAACAAAGCAGGCACAAAACTTAACAGAATATAAAGAAGTTTACTAACAGATTTAAAAGAGGGGATAAAAAAGGTCAGACTAAACCTTCAGAACACCTCTCTTCCCCCCACCTCTCCTCCCTTCTACTGACAACGTAAAAACAACACAACCCTTGAGATTTTCCTAGTCAGTTCACCACCTGTATAATTTTTTTTCAGTTCACTCAGGGAGAGGAGTCTCTCTTGCTCATGTTATGGAGACATCTCCACAAGAAACAATCTCTTGCAGCTTTAATGTCCCAGCAAGGCAGCCGCCAGGGATGGTTCTCTGCTTGCATATGAAGGTCCCTTCCCCTGACTTACAGCTTTCCCCACAACTGCTTTCGAGGGTTTCTTTAGCTAAGGGGGTACCATTTGTAAGGATGAGCTGTTCAGAAACAAAAGTTTTCTTCACTTATCAAAGTTCCTGAAAGGCGTAAGGACACTGTCTCTGGGAATATCCTCATCTCTAGGAACAGAGGTCCTTTTCTGTCGTGGGATCTCTGCTCAAGTTTCTCATCAAATCACAGCTACTTCAGCATGTACTTATTGCAGCACAGGTACTGTTGCTCACAGCAAGTTACAGCTACTTCAGCGTTTGCTTGTTCTAGTACAAGTATTTTTGCTCACGGTTGCAGTTTGAACGCTCCACCCCCCTCAATGCTTTCAAGAAATTACAATGGGTAGTCTGTATATCATAGTCCATCACCATGGGTTTTTTTCCAACAGAATTTCAGCTTCTAGGATTGAAGCATCTCCTCATTCTCCTCTCTTGGGGTCTCAGCTCTTTCTTCCCCACTGACTTGGGCATCTTTATAGTGTTTTCTTCACGTGCCTTCACTTTTCTCTGTCCTCTGACCTGGGGGAGGATTGATGTCTGCAGGCTTCATCTGGTCTGGAGGAATCTTACAGCACTAAAAATCTCACCCAGGCCTTGCAGCTGGAATTTGCTCATCTCTTGGCCACGTGATCCTGCCGGAGCAGTCCCAGGGGAATTTCGGCTGCACTAGGGGTGAGGGCCGGCCTGGCCTCTGGGGGGTGTCCGGCCAGCAGGAGAAGCTGCGATCTCAGTCCAGCTGCCCCCGGCTGACCCAGCCAGGCCCGGCCACCCCTACCCAGTTACCTGTTTGACCACTGGAAACAAGAGAGCCTTTCCCAAGGTTTGTTCGTTCTTAAAATGTGGATCACAGAGGCGTGTCGAGCTCTCTAAGTGGTTTAAAAAGTTGCCAATATTCAACCTAGCCAGTTGATTGGTTCTGTTGGGTCTAGAGGAAGCTGTAAGCACCTCTTTGCAAAGAATCACTTCCTGGCAGATGCAGCCTTCTTTAACTACAATTCCCAGCTATGCTAAACCATGACACATTCCTCAACATTTCATGCTAAGAAATTCCGATCCCTAAAATATTCCTTTTACATTTGAGATGTTTGAGGCAGAGGTCTTCACCAAACAGAGCTCTGATAGCTATTGCTGCTTTACTGTAAAATGAACTTGCCAAAAGCCCAGTACTTAAAATTGGTCCTGTTTAGTGTTGCTAGATTAGCTTAAAGTACTTTGGGAAATTCTGGGTAAAACAGAACTAAAAGATTAAAAACTAAATCTCCACCTTGTTCAAAGGATCCTGGCATTTGTTCCAGTCCTGCTGAGCAGCCTGGCGGCTTGGGCTGGGAGAAGGGCTTGCTGAATTATGCAAGCTCCAAATGGTTTTCTTGGTGTCTTGAGGTTCCTTGAGATTCCCAAGCTCATCACTCTTCTTTTGAAGGTACATCCCTCAGGTCACCAGAGAGAGGCACAGCCTTTCTCCCTGCTTTACACTACACTTTATTTTCCTCAACCATAGCTAGGAAGTTAAGAAATAAATTAAGAAGATGCTCTCTTTTATAGTAGCTCTTAGGTACATATGTGGAGTCATCATAAATCTCTTTCCTGGTCTCTTTTTGCAGAGGAAGCACTTGCAGGTTTACTGAAGGAAGGGTATTGCATTTGGTTTTGGAGTCCTTCACTCTGATACAGTGCTTTTCCTATAATCTGGGTTCATGTTTTTATTTGGGATTTAAATGTTCTGTAAGTTTATTGTCTTCTATCAGCATTTGTCCAATTATTATTTATATTTAAAAAAATATATTTGATACCATTTTTATTACTTTATTTGCCTTCCTTTCTTGTTTTTGCCTTTATTTCAATGGATCTGTGGACATAGTTACTTCTTTTTAAGAGAAGCATTGATTATTTTTGTCATCCAAATATCCGTGAATTCCCAATAATTAATAATCTTTTTTTCCTCTTTACATTTCTCCCTCTGGTCAATTTTCCTGTAATTTTCCTTTGCTGTCTCTCAACACAGGTTTTTGCCATGCAGTCATATTTAGACTACCTGAAATTTCTTTTGATTACTCCTCATCTCTTTTTATCTGAGATATCCAGTTTGGAATATCCGGGCTCCCTGAAGATGTGTGTTCAATCCTGCCACATCCATGGCAGACATTTATCCTTCTGAGATTCATAAATTCCGTTCTGTAGAGTTCACAGAGTCTGTTGCAAAGAGGTTTTAGCAGAAACTTTCAAGAATCAAATCCTGTCTGCTCTGTTTAATTACTGGAAAAAGCATAATCTTTCTGTAGGATTTGAGATTTATTCCTGTGGCTTGATTCTTTTCTCCTCAGCACTCTGGAGTTTGCTATCCAATTAGTCACTGCCTCCCCTTTCCAATAATCACCACATTTCAGCAATGTTGTTTGGAAGAGAGGAGCTTGTTTGGTGCAGTTTGTAGTGAGAGTGTGAGATAGTGTGAGTACCTACAAAAAAAACTTCCTGCTGTGTTGTCCTTAATCGTGGAATCATGGAATGGCCTGGGTAAGAAGGGATCTTAAAGCTCTTTTTTCTCCACCCCCTGCCATGGCAGGGACACCTTCCACTGTCCCAGGCTGCTCCAAGCCCCAGTGTCCAACCTGGCCTTGGGCACTGCCAGGGATCCAGGGGCAGCCACAGCTTCTCTGGGCACCCTGTGCCAGGGCCTGCCCACCCTCCCAGGGAACAATTCCTGCCCAATATCCCATCCAGCCCTGCCCTCTGGCACTGGGAAGCCATTC
This sequence comes from Monarcha castaneiventris obscurior, assembly GCA_026261815.1. Lineage (NCBI taxonomy): Eukaryota > Metazoa > Chordata > Aves > Passeriformes > Monarchidae > Monarcha > Monarcha castaneiventris. The sequence goes on from JAMPIT010000583.1 coordinate 1,727,452, forward strand.
CCCCTTGTCCTGTAATGACAATTTTTAATAATTTCTGCTTATTCAAAGTATTATTTGTTTTTAATTTACACTAGAACTAGCAAATTAAAAGGCATGTTAGATCAGCCGCTACCATTAAATTCCTGTACTTGTATTTGGGTATCTGAAGGTGGAGGTTGTGTGGCATCAGTAATTGACTCTACTCTCCCCTCTGCCACTACTGCAGTGGCATTTAAACTGTGCTACCAAGAAGTCTCAAAAAAGGCAGCCCAGAAACATTGCACACCAGTTCAGTGTTTTAATGACCCCCACCAAAGCAATGCCGCTGATTAGATCCTCACTAATTATCTTCTGCTACTTCTCTTGGTTAGATTTCAGCAAAATGGACAGACTTATTTACGAGTAGCATTGCTTTTTAAGACGCCCCTCATAGCTCAATTCCTGTAAGACAGAACAAAAGTTTTTGAAACATCAGTTTACACACTCTCAGGAACACAAAACAAGTAATTTTTTAAGAACGCTGGAGGACTTCACTAGAAATTTCCCTCCTCTTTTTCCATAACTTGCTTTTACTTTTTTTCCTAATAATTATACCAACGTTATGTAAGAAGCACTATGATGTGGCATTGTTTTTGCAGAAGCTCAGTTACTGCTGGATTGAAACTCTCGGAAGGATTTTCATCCTTAAGCCTGCAGCCTGATTTTACTTTAAAGTGCCCCATGTTGCCTTGACTTGGATTCAGACTGCATTTAGCTTTTCTAGGAGAGGATTTGTATATCCTTTTAACAGGAAGGAGCTGTGGTTATCTCCCCAAAGGAGAGAGGTTAATCTGTAGCACAATGTGCACGTAATACCCAAAGAATTCTGGAAAACCCAGCGGAAGGCAAATGAGAAACTGTAAGAACAGAGGCAGAAGCCTGCGTGTCTGATTATCACAGCACTCAGGGCGAGGCATTGAATAGAAAGAAAATGAGGAAACATCTACCCATCTCTCTGATACATCCATATTCTGTTGTCCTACTTTGCTGCTTTTCTCCTCGCCCAGTTGCTCAGCAGATATCTTTAACATGACGTGCAGCCCTCTGTTCTAAACCCAACCTAATATGCTCCTGCCATGCCTTTCAAATTTCTTTGCTAGCAAAGGCTTTGACCCAGAAATTCTCTCTCCCAGGAGAAAATGCTCAGATGCTGCTTCTCTCACATCCTAGAGCTCAGCTGGAGCAGTTGGGATGGAAATGTCTCACCTGTTACAAGTGCTTCTCTCCCTGGTGTAGCAAAGGTGTAGAATAATAAACTGCTGGGAAGTAATCCAAGTGTTATGAACACTGGATAATTGCAGGACTCATAGGAGACCAAGGAATGTCCACTTCATTAAAAAACCCAAAGCTGTCCAGATTGGCAAAACACCCTTTGGGCTTTTACCTGCAGGGTTTTGCTGTGCAAATATGCATCTGAGAGGTTTATTACTATTTTTCCACTAAATTAGATCCTTCATCATGAATCATTCACAGTGTGATGTTTGTAATGGAACCAAACACCAAAACATAACAAAGCTTTTAGCTGCGCAAAAGGCACGTGAGTCTCCTTTGAAGGGTTTGTTAGTCACGATCAGGAGCTGAGGAAATCTCTCCTATCATTTTTCACCATTGTTCTCTTCTTTTCTGTGCTTCATAGCCCTTCCACAAGCTGTACAACAATGTGTTGACAAAATATGTTTGTTCTTTAATAATTAGTGGAGTTGGCAATTTTGTGGTGGACAGACAAGACCTCTGTCCAGCAGATTCGCTCTTGGAAGGATTCCAATTCTGATAAGAAAATACATGTCATTTTTTTGGCAGCTCAGTTCTCCCTCCAAGACCTCACTGTAAGTTAGAAGGTGCAGAAATTGAAACGCCAAGAATTGCATGATCACAGAGGAGCAGGATTCTGTTCTCTTTCCATGATGGCTCACATTACCCAGTAAAAACCTGAACAGAAATTCAAAGGGCACACATACACAGACCATGTTGTTCATGGTCACTCTGAAATCAGAGCTGATTAAATCCTGAGCTCTCAGCTTTCACCACAAGAAAGGACCACAGCAGAGCTTGGGAGGTTTTCTGGAGATCACCAGGGCTATGGACAGGGAAAAAGTGATTTTGTTCTTCAAGGGTGGGCATTTTTCATTAATACTCTGAAGCATTTATACTAAAACTAACTGAATCTGGTTACACACAAACTTCCAATTGATTAGTTTTCAATTTCATAGTGTTACCTGGTAATCTAAATTCAACTGATATTAATAGAAGATGAGAAAAGATTGCAGAAAGCTTTGCATTAAATTTAAAAATAGTTCAAAGTACAAGGAGGAAGAGGAAAAAACGATTTCCTCATGGAAATTGACTATAAAATGCAATAAAATTAATACAGCAGAGAGCAAACATAGTATTTCCCCTTACAAAATGCCTTTTTGATATTCATACATATATAAACATGTAGATATTTCCTGATGTTTTAATATACTGCACATCACATGATTAGAAACAATATTGATATTGATTTGGTTTTGTATTTTTAATTCATTAATCACAAGTTTCCTTGTAAAGATTTTACTTCCATCTTACTTCCTAGATCAGATTTTCTACCAGTGAGGCAGTTTTAACACTCCAGAGGAAGGGATTAGCACTCTGTACTAATTAGGAGACTGTCTGGTTTTAGCACCCTTTGATTTTCCAGCTGGATTGATGAGGTCCCAGCCAGGGTTGTGTCAGCACAGAGCAGCCTTTGCTCTGGGGCTGCAGTGATGATCTGTTTTGTGCTTTTCTAACTGCTCTGGTGCATCTTTTGTGTTGACTTCCTCACCCAGGTAAGAGTGGCAAAAATGGAAATACATCTCAATGAAAGGACAGTTATATGGGAGTTTTCAAACTGAATTTTTGTCTAAATTTACAATAGACACCATACTTTTTTTTATTTTTTAATGTATTTGTATCAGAAATTTCCTAGAGATAGGTGTTTTTATTTCCAGGTGACAGAAAAATTTGAAATGTGAACATGCTTAGAAAAATTGAAATATTGAGTTTTTACTAATTCAACTCCTGGTTTCCCATCCCACAGACTGTGACAATTTTTAGGCATTGATGTGAGAAATGTGTTTTCTTTCTCTAACATTCACTCAGGCCTATTTTATTTCCTTTTTGCTTCTGACATCTTGAAATCCCCAGAATTCCATAAAGCCTCCTGGTTTAGGGAAGGAACAGAGAGCAGGCAGGGAGAAAAGGGCCAGCACACATCTGTGATTTTTCAATGTTAATGTCCTTTGGAACACCAGTGTCCGGTGAGCTCCTACTCGAGTGTGAAACGGGGGGGGCTGGGCTTGCATCCTCAGCTTTTGCTGAGCTGCTGGAGGGTGACTCTCAAAGGCCTCGATGCTGGCAGGTGCCTTTGAGCTCTGCCAATTTCCTGGCTGAGTGGTGGCCGCAGCAACGTCCCTGGGCTGGATGGGGATGGTTTGCTGCTCTCAGCAGCTTCCTGATGCGAGGGAAGGGTCACCTTCCCTGCTGCTGCTGCCTTCCTCAAGGACTGCCTGGAGGGATAGAGCATTTTTCCACCTTTTTGTCCCTTCCTGAAAGGCGTGGGGGGTAAGGTGGACACAATAGATGTCAGTCAAGCAAAACCTTCCACAGTCTGTAGGTGGAGAGATGTGAATAGAGTGCGTGCCTGGGTGCAGCTTTCTATGGGTTCAGTGTTCTTGCAGCCTTTTCCTGAGTTCCTCTGCCCAGCCACTCTTTGGGAAAGGGTGCTGGGTTAGAAGAACTGATGGAATAACCCAGTAGTTTATATTTAGGGTCACCGGAGCCTTTTTTGTGAAGAAGATGCTTGAGAGTTTTGTTGAATCAGGGCCCTCGCTGAGAAAAAAAAGAGTAAAAATCTGTGAGAATTTGGCAAACATGAAAAACCCAAAATATTTTTTAAATTAAAAAAAATAAAAAGAAAAGGCTTTTCAGCAACCTCTATCTTGAATGTATTAATATCAAGCCTTTTATCCTCATGTTCTACACTGAGATAGTCATAAGCTACTAACACCCACCTTGACCTGCACATTTGGGACTCTTCTTCTAAATAAAGCTTATCATTCCTTGGCTAAATTACCAAAGAATCTAAATCTGTCCGTGTGAGAAGCTTTTTCCTTCCAGCTCTTTCCTAGCTGAGTACAATACACGCTGAACTGTAGCAGTTTATCAAAGAGCAAACATGTCATGTGGCCGAGTACGGATTGACAGACGGGAGCTGGGTTAATTTACTATAACCTTCCTTAAAAAGTTGTGTTGAGGAAGCAAAAAGCCATTATCACACGGCTGACCTTTGCCAGGAAAATATTAATCTTTCCCCAACTCGGTTTGTTAGTACAAGTGTATCAACCCAACTGCTCCCAGAAATGTCAGCAGCTAAAATAGGCAGCAACATGCTGTACATCAGAAACACTCCCAACAAGAGAGGCTCTTCCTGAGGACACAAAGGGAACCAGGGATGGAAGATGCATCCATATGGAGGCACATTTAATAGGAACCCAGAGGGGTTCCTCGCCATACTGGCTTATTCTCACATAGTTGGTTAATGAAATAGTTCTTAAATAATTGCAATAATTAGTTTCCCCCAAGACAGATGAGGTATTTTAAAATTAATGAGGCATAAAGAAGACTGACCAGGACCACACTTCCCAGCTAAACAAATTAATAAGGGACTTAGGATACTTGTTTTGGGAAGAAGCCGCATTGTTTTGTTCGTTGTTTTGTTTTTTCTTCTTTTGGGCAGTGCCCCATGTGGGATATCATAGAATCATGGAATGGGTTAATTTGGAAGGGACCTTAAAGCCCACCCAGTGCCACCCCTGCCATGGCAGGGACACCTCCCACTGTCCCAGGCTGCTCCAAGCCCCAGTGTCCAACCTGGCCTTGGGCACTGCCAGGGATCCAGGGGCAGCCACAGCTTCTCTGGGCACCCTGTGCCAGGGCCTGCCCACCCTCCCAGGGAACAATTCCTGCCCAATATCCCATCCAGCCCTGCCCTCTGGCACTGGGAAGCCATTCCCTGGCTCCTGGCACTGCAGTCCCTGAGGAATTGTCCCTCTCTGGTTTCCCTGCAGCCCCTGGAAGGTGCTGTGAGGTCTCCACACAACCTTCTCCTCTCCGGGCTGAGCAGCCCCAGCTCTCCCAGCCTGGCTCCACAGGGGAGGGGCTCCAGTCCCCTCAGCAACTTCGTGCCCCTCAAAGTCAAAGCAGATTTAATTGCTGAACAGAATTTTCTCAGCTAAGATATAAATAGCAGTCACTCACCTATCTGGGCCTCAAAAGAGTATGAAAGTGGAATTATCTTCTGTCTGAGAAATAGTTAAGTCCCAGGATTAATTTTTTGTTGTTGTTTACCTGGAAAAAGAGATGTGCACAATTGAAGATAGATTTTGATGCAAATATAGTTGATGTGCTGTGCTGTGGGTGTGCATACCTGAAGGGTTTGGCTCCTCAGGCAGGCACAGCACACCACCTCCCATGGCTCAGGTGGAAGCAGACCTGGCTGTGCACACCCTGCTCCCTGCTGGATCCCTGCCCTCTGGGGAGTGTCTCCTGCACACAAAGTGCAGACAGTGCTGCCAGCCACGTAGGGTGGCATCCCAAAGAACACAGTTCTGGTTAAAAGTCATAAAATATCCAGCTCTCAGGAACATCTTGACACCGAGGCAAATAGAGAGAGATCTTTTGATCCAGGATCAGCAGACCAGATTTAAAACTGCATTAAATTTTTATTAGAACATATCCATATTGGAATATATCAAATAGAATTCTCTACGAGCTGCTTCATAAAAACCAGAATATTTTAAAGTGTCGTGGCTTGTTACTATTTCAAAGTTAGAGGAAGCTGTTCTACAAGTGTCACTGTGCTGAACATTTTCTCTGGAGGATTTGTGGTTTGAGTTTGGTTGGGTTTTTTTGGACAAATGGCTTTTTTTGGGTGCTTTGTTTGTTGTTTCTTTTTTTTTTTTTCTTTTGGGATTACTCTACTTTTCTTTTGGAAAAATGAGGTATGAGGGGGAGGAGTTCATTCCTTCCCTCCAGAAGCTCCCGAGCAGGTTTATTGTAGCAAAGGGGTACAGATCCCATTGTGGATTTGGGAGTTGTGAGAAGCTGGGATGCCACACAGGAGGTGAAAGGTTCTCCTGAGGACCAGAGGAGAATGCACAGGGTTTGCTTTTGTTCTTGGTCTTGGAGTAGAACAAAATGAAACCTGAAAAGGAAAGTCATTCAGGCTCACCGTGGACAGAGGAGATTGGTGTATGAAGCCCTGTTATTCCTTTTGGCATCTCTGCTTGCTGTCACATTTTTATTATAATAAAAAGTGAAAGGATTGATTTCTGAATTGAAGACTCTGAAATTGGAGACTCTTTTATTGTAGTAATGCTTGAAGTACAAGGGAGACCACAGAGCTCTGCCCAGCCTGGGGTCATGGTCACCAGTGTATAAAATGTCAGGCTGGGCAATGGCCACAAAGGAAGTTTCTTCTTTAAAAATTATATCTGGAAAGTTAGGAGGAAAACAAGGGGGTTTTTTCCCTGAAAACAAGTTTTCACCAAAAGAAGGAACAGATCAGAATATTAATTAGTGCATGTGGTCTATATGTGAAGTTGAAGAAAGTGAAAATAGTTCCAGTGTTCCTCTGGCTGGTTGCACTTTTTCTTCCAAGCAGCTGCTTCTCCTTTTGGTCTCCCATCATTCTTATAGTTCTGGGATGGAGGGATTGAGTTTAAAGATGTCAACAGTGAGGGAAAAGAGTTGTAAGTGTGTGTCAGTTCAAAGTTCTCCAGGTGAATGCTGAGTTTAATTTGTAAAATTATTGCATTTTCTTTTCTCGTGCAGTCTGGGGAGAGCAGAAATGCCTCCTGTGAAGGCTGTTCTTGGTGCAGGATGGAAACACCTGTCCCAGAAAAGACCAAAACTCTTACACACAGCTGCAGCAAAGACAGACAGTCATGAACTCCCACAGGAGCTTCCACCTGCCCAGTCCTTCCTTCTTATTCAGAAAAAATATCCAAACAAATGAAACGACAAACCTGCACTGGGATTTCAGCATTAAATGGGCAGTGGATATAAATGTGTGTTTTTCTCTGTGTTTAGTAAAGAGAGAGATGTGTGCACCCGAAAAGTTATGGTTAGAACTTAAACTTTATGATTTTACCTGGGCAACCTTAATATAACTTCCGCGTGTTTTAATTTATTTTTGGAACAAAATATGATGCCTAAAACACATAAATGAGCAGATGGGAAGAAGCTAATGTTGGTTTATAATTAAACCAAATAAACTTAAAAGAACTGTAAAGGCAGAATATCTCTCCTCAAAACAGCACATGAACCCTTCCTTTTTGGTAGCCCAGCTGTGTTTGTGTGTGCATGGAGATACTATAAAGCATAAATAAAAATCTCTTTTTTTGAGAGCTCTTTTATTCCTAGAGCTGATCATCACAGCCATGGATGGAGGCTGTGAGACTAAATAACAGATATCCAAGGTGCATTTAATTTATCAGAGGGTGGCATATGATAGGAAATACCCCAGCTGCCTGGGTTAGTGCATTAGTGTGAAGATGGCATCATTTAAAGAGTTAAATTCATCTAAATGTTTTGTGTCCTGTTTGTTCTAACATAATTATTATGTTAATTTTGGTATGCTTTGCATATTAAGCTGAGTACATCCTAAGATACTAATGACCAGCGTGTCAGCTTTTTATTAAACAGGAAATAAACACGCTGCAGCAGCTAATTAGTTTGTTATTCATATCAAAGAAAATGAGACTGTTCCTCTGCTTTCTAACTGAATGTATTTGCACTATTTGACAAATTGCCATTTCTTGAATCAAGCAAGTCGGGGAAAGGAAGAGGCTGCAGCTCCATTGGAAAGGCTCATGGTTGGAATATATTGTGTGAATATGCAGCAGTAATAGTCACTGAATAATGAGACATTAATATCTTGCTGGTACTTGGAGATGTTGGCCAGCTCAGAAACCTTTCCATACTTTGAGCCCAGCTCCTAAATCCTTCCTTGCTCCATTTAATGGTGTTCCCAATCTGATGGATGTGTTCTTAGTGATGACGTTTTTGGTGACACACTTGGCCCTTGTCCAGCCCTTGTCCCCTGCCCTGGGATCACCAATCAACCCCTCACACACCTGAGGAAGCTCTAAACTCCACTGTCTTTTGAGCTTTGATATCCTGCAGTCCAAAATCAATTTATCATCCCTAGATAGTGAAAGCTGATAAAATACCACATTTAGTTATTGATGGCATCATTAAGCTGGGTGAAGTGAGAGACTGAGTCACTTCCCTACACCAGATATTGCACAAAAGTTGAGGAAGTGTCCAAGGCCAGGTTGGACACTGGGGCTTGGAGCAGCCTGGGACAGTGGAAGGTGTCCCTGCCATGGCAGGGGTGGAACTAAATGGTCTTTAAGGTCCCTTCCAACCAATACCATTCTGGGATACCATGATTCCCTAACTGGCAGTCCCCCTGGTCAGAGGTATGACCAATGACCCTTTTTGATGACAAAGGGCAATGCTGCACATTTAAAGCTGCAAAGGGTGATCAGAATCAACCACAGAGTACACAAACCCTGATATGACTCACTGTCCTAGAGCTGTGGGGTGGGAGGGAGGTAATGAGCTCATTTGGGTGTCAATCAGCTTATTACTGTGCTAGTCTGTGACAGTCTGTCACAGTTCTCATCAACAAACAGTCCCTGGCTGCCCACCTACAGCCCCCAGTGCAAAGCCAGGCTGGTGTCAGGCTCTGGTACCTGCCTCCAGCACTGCAAATGGGGGTGATGAGCAGCCAGGCAAACCCACAGCAGTATGGAAAGAAAAAACTCTGTAAATGTTTGGTTTCTTAAGTCATATAATACTTGAGAGGGATCCTGGTGGGAAGGAATGCAGGATTGAATGACACATAACTGCTGAAGAAGTTGGAGGGAGCAGTGTTGTGTAATCCAGGGAAAGAAGTAAATGAAAAAAGGAAAAGGCTGTAAATAACTGCAGGAGTCCGCAGAGGTAAGATCAATACTGAAAACAGGGCTTCACCCAAAATATTAATGACCTAAGCATGTGAGAGCCCCTGCTCTGTCCAGAACACACTAAACCCTGAGGAGAGTGATTTAACTATGACTAGCAAGTAGAATTATTTCTGTGAGTATTTCCAGCAACAGCAGCGGCGTGAGAATAATAAAGTTTAGGTCTGATATTTCAATAGATCTAGCTACATGTTGACAAAGAAATCCAAGAAATTTATATTTTCATAGTTCATCTACATTTTATTACATAAATGAACTGGTTCTCTGGTATTCAGGGGGCTGGGAACCTGTGCTGCATTTCTATTCCACCCAGGCTCACAAATATTTATAACAGTAAATGTAGCAGCATTCATTCACCTGTCAGCTGAATTTAATCAAGATCAAATGAACTTCTGAGCACTGTCTCTGTCTGGAAATTTTAGAATATCAGATTTGTCATGACAAAGCATTTTTCTCTGTTTCTCAACAACAACATAAAGACAGGAATTAAATAGAATTACTCCTACGGCTGACACAGGAGAGTGTCACTGAGGGTTATTGAAGCAGACTTCTGAGAGACTGATGGCTGAGGAACAGAGTGAAAGCAGCACTGAAGGCACTAAACACAGCTGGATCTGACGGTTCATGGTGGATATGCTTACTTTCCACTCCACGGCCACCAATTTTAAGAATTTAAATGTTACCTCATTAGTCTGGGAAAGGTTAATTTTCATAGCACATTGCACAGTTCTGGAATCGTCAGTTTCCACCTGTGAGCAGCAGCATTCTCGTCTCTGCCTGCTGCCAGGGCCACGAAAGCAGTTTTGTCTTGATCATGATAATTTCTTGCTCATCCTTATTAATTAATAGGTTGGACTTGATGGTTCCAAAGGTCTTTTCTAACCCAGTTGATTCTGTGAAATAAAAATGAGGAGATCAAACAAACAAAAAAAAAGGCTCTTTGGTTCCACGATTTTTTTGTTATGATTTTTCTTATTGTATGCTTTCAGCATGTGACTATATTAATTAAATTCTCTGTTGAACGCTATAATTGTTTAACAACACATGAGTCTAAATGGAATTTAGGCTGGTAACTCCATCCTGGTTTTCTGTGCTTGGAGAGCCTCTATTATCAAGACAAATGGCTCCATCCATCAGCTCCCAGGTCTCAAAGCACAAGCTGGTGCCTGGAAATGCAGTTTAGTAAATACAAGGTTCCTCTGCCATCAGCCACTAGAAAAAGATCCCCAAAGGAATAGATGTTAACTAACATTTTCCAGTGGATCTTTGCAGCTCATTGGGTTGGATGACAGAGACTGTCCTTTGGGGAGGGAGGGGGAGAAGACATGGAAAAAATTGTATTTAAAATAACCTTATTTATGATTATTCTGTTTCCATGGCCAACTCAAAAGCATCATGGACAGTTAATCTGAGTATAATATTGCATTGTCATAGAATCAAACTGATTAACAAATAATAATGAGGTTAAACCCTGACCCATGTTGTGATTATGAGAATAACATGATAGTGATAAAATGAAAAGTTGGTAATTTTTGCAGCCTCAGCCATGTAAGGATCTGGAGCTGTGCCCTGAACCACAACCTCCTGCTGTTAATTCTTTCCTTCCTTTCATCACCAATCCCCACTGGACTCATGGGCCAATTAGTGGGAGCAATAACAGACATATGAATTTTTGACTATATTGGGTATTCCAAATTAAAAAAAACAAACAGATTAAGAAACCCCAGTGTGGCAGAAGTGTGTGTAAAAGATTCTGAAGCAATTTTAGAGTTTATGTATAGAGAAGGTGCACAGTGACAATGCCTGGCAGCTCTCAGGCTGATGGCTCCTTTATTCAGATGTGCCATCCATTATGCTTGGATAGTGTGAGGAATTTCTCAGAGGAATTTTTTCATTGACATTCACAGGCAGTCAATAGGGTCAATATTATTTAGTGACAACTACTGGAATTTAGTGCTTATCAAATGTATTCTTTAGTAAAACACTGGTTTATGGGCTGGGGGTTTGCAGGCATAAATAATCCTGGAACAAATTCCTCCTGCAAGGATCTCAACAGGATTCCATGCCCTTCATCATTTGGGATTAGTTTTCTTTCTTTCTCTCTCTCTCTCTTTTTTTTTTTTTTTTTTTTTTTAAGTATTCTTATTTGAAATCCTTTCTTTTTGGAGTGTTATTTTCAGTGACACATTACAGATGTTACAGAGAATCATGAATAACATTTGTTCACCTACTTCCCAAGGTGAGAAAGGTGAGCTTGCAACACCTTCATTTTACCATATGTCTCAGGCACTCTCCAGCAGAACAGTGAAAAGAACATCACTGAAGTCAGAGGAAAATGGAGTTTAGATCTCCTGTTATATGGCATAATTTACAATATACAACATAAGGCTCCTAACTAGCATCCAACAGCCTTCTCAATTTTTATGTTGCTTCCTCGTGTTCCCTGCTTTTTTACAAGGTGCACAGACATTTACAGCTCTGAAGCCGAGCACCTCTTGGAAAGATTTAACAGTTTTATTTTAAGCTCATTACTTATTTAAATCATTAACTAATGCTTGATGTTAATACTTCTATTATTGCTTTAGATTTTGCAGAGATATTTTGATTTTTCATGCACAAAATCTGAGTCCCAGCACATGTGCAGACTTCACAGAGACATGTGCAATATTTTTCTGAGGGGTTCCACCACTACACTGGAGACACAAATGCAAAGTTTCTCCTCTTGCACTTTCAGCTGTGAAAATGCAGATTAAGGTGAAAGATTTGCACTTGGTGCAGCTCTGGCTGAGATCCAGGAGCAGGATGCATGTCCATAATTCCTCAGCATGTCTGGAGCCCTGCAGAAATCAGTAACAGCTCTGCAGGACCCACCTGTCCTGGGAAGGGATTGCCAAGTCTGGGACAGAAAATTGGGGGAAAAAAACCCCAAAAGATTTATAGGTGAAGTTTTCCCAAAGGTTTTTGCTGATTTCCTGATGGCATTGCAGGGAGAACCTGCCTTTCTGTGTGTGACGTGTTCACATCCACAGAATTATGAGCATCACTTTTACATTTCAGACCAATCCATTTTGTGACTCAGCAGAAGCTGTCCAGACTGGGAGCCAGACTCATAAATCAGTTGTTCTACACATCTCATACAGAAAGTAAATAAATCTCTTCAAAAGGGAAAACTGGGAAAATAGAAGTTGTTATCTGTTTATTTTTACAACATTTCAGCGGTTACATACTTGAACAATTAGAGGTGCTTGTGGAGCCTTTTTCATTTTGTTCCTTGGTTTTCCTAATTTAAAGTAGCAACATAATCCAAAAGCTGTCTGGCCTTTTTCACACAGCCTTATGTTCTCTCTCAGATATAATTCAGAGGGGTTTTTTTCTGGCACTTTATTTCTTTTTAATGCTTTTGTGCTTAACAGAAAACATAACATGTATGGTCAATGTAGGTATTGCAGTAGATAATTTTAAAGTAACTCATTAACTTAAGCAGGACTTGGCCCCAGCCCTCATTTTAAGATGTGCAGCACTCAACAAATCAGACGAGAGTTTGGCATCTCCCTGAGAACAGACTCCAGCTTATACCTCATGGCCAGTGGTGGCAGACTGGCAAATTAAGGAGTCTTAGTTGCTGAGTTGATCACAAAGGTTTGGGTTGGTTTTTTTTTTTTTTTCCTTTTTTCTTGAAAAATGCTGGATTCCTGCAATGGATTTGAGTGTCACTTAACTTTTACAAGAGCAGGTAGTGACAGGAGAAGGGGGAATGGCTTCATCCTGTCAGAGGGCAGGGCTGGATGGGATATTGGGCAGGAATTGTTCCCTGGGAGGGTGGGCAGGCCCTGGCACAGGGTGCCCAGAGAAGCTGTGGCTGTCCCTGGATCCCTGGCAGTGCCCAAGGCCAGGTTGGACATTGGGGCTTGGAGCAGCCTGAGACAGTGGGAGCTGTCCCTATGGTGTAATCAAGTGATCTTTAAGGTTCCTTCCAACCCAAACCATTCTGGATCCCATGATTAACCTTGAAAAATCACCCTGACAGTAAATCTAAAGTCAAAATTCATAAAAAAACCCAAACCTGTTGAATCTCAGGCACAGGGTGGGATTTGTCCTGTGCAGGATCAGGAGCTGGACTTGATGATCCTGGTGGGTCCCTTCCCACTCAGGATAGTCCATGATTCTGTGATATTTCCAGTGGACAAGGCAGGAAGCAAAGAAAGACTTTCGAAACTGTAAATAATTATAAGATAAATGTTTGGCTTAACCTCTCTTATTTAGAGGTTTCTTAAATCTTGGTCTCAGCCTTGTAAAGCAACTCTAAAACATCCCAAATATTATGCACAGGGTGCTTCACTTGCCATATTTAATTTTCCTTTCCTGGATTGAAGTTAGACTGTTTAGAACTGGGAAAAATCAAAACTTCTTGTTTATGTCCTACATTCCCTTTAACTCTAGTTTTGTATTTTAGGAGTGAGGCTTGGGGTGGGCAGAAGATACTTCTAAATTTTCATTAGCATTGGGTTTAGAAAAAAAGAATCAAAATAAAAACTCACTGTGGAAGAATTAAGACATTTTTTAGGCTGCATCCTCACCTGGAATAATCCTCACCTGTTACCTGTGAGTAACACCAATGGGAAATCTGAGCTGTGAGAATATCTGCATCGTTTATCTTTGCTTCAGGTTAGCCTGTTACATTTACTATTCGGTGATATGCCAAAAATAAAACTTTTTATTATACTTTATTGAAATTTCTGGATGTCCTCATAAAAGCCTAAATGTTAGAGGAACAATATTAATAAGTCATCCAGTTCTCTTTGTGCTCACACATATTTCTTGGCAGTAAAAGAATATTACATTGCACCAGCTGTGCAGAACAGAACTTGGAGTCTTGTTCTGGGTCAGTTCAAATGTGTGTGTAACAACATCTGAGTCTGGCATATGATGAGGGATTTTAAACCTTATTATATATTCTCTGTCGACTTGGAGAGGGTCATTGTGTTTGGGGTTTTTGTTTGTTTTTGGGTCGGTTTTTGTTGGTTTCCTTATTTTTTTTTTTTAATTTTTAATCTGTGCCCTCATTTAGGAAAGACAGGAAAACTTCAGAAATAAACTCGTGATTAACAACTCTCTTGCAGCTGAAGTGCATGAAAAATACAATGATCATATATCCCAATGAACTAACTTTATATAGCTAATTTTAATACTATAAAGCTTGGTTTCATATTCTTGCAAATACATATTAATGTTTAGATAAAAGTGGTGAGTTTGATAAATAGGTACAGTTTGAATTCTTTAGTGCTAATTTCATTCACAGAGAGAACAAATACTGTCCAATTTTATGGCACGGCTTAAAATTCCATCATTTTCATCAGGAAACACTTCCAGTGCTATGTGGATATGGTTATAATATGATTCATAATTTTAAAGGTCTTTTGAAACCAAATCCAGAAACATTTTCCACATGCATCTCTTTTGGACATTGCTCTCAGGCAGACTGACTCCCACCCAGACAGATCTATCTTTCTTGACTCACAAGGGAATTGGAGGTACAAAATATGCTTCGTTTATCTCATACCTGTTTGGGATGTGATCCAGAGGGATCTGGACAAGCTCCAGAACTGGCTCATGGTAATCTCTGAGTTTTAACAGGAAAAGTGCCGGGGCTGTCCCTGGGTCAGGGCTGGGATCAGCCCAGGCTGGGGCTGGGCAGAGGGAGCAGCCCTGGGAGAGGCCCTGGGGGAGCTGTGGGGCAGAGCTGGCCCTGCCCCGGCCCTGAGCGCTGGGACCCCAAACCCCCCTGCCCTGGGCTGAGCCCCAGCGTGGGCAGCAGGGGAGGGGGGATTCTGCCCCTCTGCCCCCTCAGCTGAGAGCCCACCTGCAGAGCTGCCCCAGCCCTGGGGCCAGCACAGGGAGGAGCTGGAGCTGCTGCACAGAGCCCAGAGGAGGCACCAGCATGAGCAGAGGGATGGAGCAGCTCTGCTGGCAGGAAAGGCTGCGAGAGCTGGCATTGTTCAGCCTGGGCAGGAGAAGCTCTGGGGTGACCTCAGTGTGGCCTTGCAGGGCCTGAAGGAGCTGCAGGAAAGATGGAGAGAGACAATTGCCAAGGGCTGGAGGGCCAGGAGCCAGGGAATGGCTTCCCAGTGCCAGAGGGCAGGGCTGGATGGGATATTGGGCAGGAATTGTTCCCTGGGAGGGTGGGCAGGCCCTGGCACAGGGTGCCCAGAGAAGCTGTGGCTGCCCCTGGATCCCTGGCAGTGCCCAAGGCCAGGTTGGACACTGGGGCTTGGAGCAGCCTGGGACAGTGGAAGGTGTCCCTGCCCAGGACAGGAGGTTGGAATGAGATGAGCTTTAAGGTCCCTTCCAACCCAAAGCATTCCATGATTCTGTGATAATTCATCCAACTGAAATAAGTGGAATCAATGCAATGGGAGTGAATATGATCCTTGTAGGTCCCTCCCAACTTGGGATATTCTGTGATTCCAGCCCTGCCACAGCCTCTGGCCCGGCAGTGGGGTTGCAATGGTGTCCTCAGGGGCAGCAGGAATCCCAGCAGTGAGCGCGGCCAGACCTGCCCCAGCCCCGGCCCATGGCACATCCCCAGCCCATCCCCAGCCCATCCCCAGCCCATCCCCAGAGCATCCCCAGAGCATCCCGAGCACATCCCCAGCCCATCCCCAGCCCATCCCCAGCCCATTCCCAGCGCTGCCCGGCCCATGCCCGGCCCATCCCCAGCCCATTCCCAGCCCATCCCCAGCCCATTCCCAGCGCTGCCCAGCGGGTCGGGCGGGATTGGGATCTGAGATTCAGGGCCAGGAGATCTCCTGGGGGCTGCTCGGGGCCGGCAGCTCTGCCGGTGCCACGGGGGCTGCCCCTGCCTTGTGCCCACTGCCCCCGAAAGGACAGAGCGGGGGACAGCAAGGGGACAGCAGGGCTCGGCTCAGGGTGCCACTGGAGTGGGACACTCCAGGATCCACCCTGTGCGTTCCAGCCTTATTAAACCACAGCACATTCCCTGAGGGAAGATGAATAAGGATGTAACAGGCTCATAACACCGGCGCGTTTCGGTGATGCAAAATTCCAGTGACCACGGACAGCTCCAAGATATTCCAGTTGATTGTTCCAGAAGGTTTGAGGAAAAAACATGCATCAAGTGTTAGACTGTCTTCTAACATCCTCTGGACTTTGGGAACATCTGTTTACACAGGAAACCCTCTAGCTCTCCATGACATTCCAGTCTTTAATCCCAATGCAGTTGGTCACCAGAGTTTCTAAAACTTCCTAAATTGAATGAGTTTTGAGCACACGGTATTAAAAAACTCCAGCTTTAAGAGCACAGGGATGATAATTTTTAAAAAATTTTAGTTTTTTGAAGCCAGTTTTTGCTTCTTCACTGCTGAACTTGCTGTTGCTTTTTGAGAAGTTTCTTTGTGAGTTTTTATCTAATCTAGATGCTTATCTGGCCTTATAGCCACTTTTACTCCCTGGCACTCTTTCATCAGGTTTGCTTTTCAGACTTTCACACTGGATTTTCACCACACATAATAAACATTTGATTTGTAAGGTCTGGGTCCCTTTCATCAACCTTAAAATGAAACTTTAAGTGTATATCCTGTAGAGGGGAAGTCTCATCTCAGGGAAACTTGAGTCATTTTGAGGAGAATGTGTCCAAACGGTGTCCAAACTCCTTGTTCAGCAAAGTGGGTATGAGCAGTCCCTCTTCTACCCAAAAATCTTTAGGCATGTGTTTCAGCCCACTGGAAGTGGTGTGGGTTTTCTGTGTTTCCTCTGAATCTAGAATATAACTTTGTTCTGCTGCATGAAGTGCTCATATGTAAAATCAATTAGTGTGGTTCATGCACAGAGTGAATCTTCCAGATTCTAAGAGTGTCATTGTCGTCTAATCTGACATTTCTTGGTATTAAATACACTAAATTCATTATTTTAAATAATTTCTGTTAGAAGCAGGTACGAGACGTAACCTTTCCTATGATCTTAAACTTAGGATGTTCATATCTTAACAATGGAATTTTCATAATGCAGCAATCAAAGCTTTTTTCATATGCAAATGATTATGAACATTTTTTCTCACTTGTAGGAGGTAAGAACATCTTACTTTTCCTTTTAATATTTAATTTCTCTTGTCTTGATTTTAAATAGACCTAAACAGAAAACTACCTTTATTAATTTAGCTAATTTAGATCCTAATGTGCTTTTTACCTCATACCAGATTGTTTGCTGTGCCAAATTCTGATGATGTCCATGTCTTTATTGTGATTCATGAGCCTTTTCATCTTAGTTTCTCCCCCCATCTTGTTGAGGAGGGTGAATGAGTGGCTGGGTGGGTGCTTGGCAGCTGCTCAAGGAAAACTCGATTTGAATTGTTACCAATGGACTGATGATGTTGGTGATTTTTATTGACACACACAAACTGCCTCCTGTTCCAGGCAGCCTGGAACCACAACATTTTGGGATTTCTGGAACACTAGAACGTGTTTGGGCATTTTATTAATGACAGACCATAAATCCTTTTAACATAACAAATATTTGGGTCCTTCAAAGAGCATTTCAGGACAGTTTTATCCTCAGGGTAGATGTGATACATCAAAAATATCTTCCTTAAATTCACCGCATAAAAAATATTTTTTCCTAATCTCACCTTTCTGCACAGGACAGATCTTTTGCTGATCTTTGATTTTGTCACTAGATCCCAGTGCAACCCATGAGGGGTCTGAGGCTTTAGCAGGACTTAAATAAATTATTTCACATAAGTGGTTAAATTCTGATTCAGCATCTGGATAACCTCGCATCAATAGAATATGAACTCTTAGATGGTTGTAGAGGTTTTAGGTCAAATTATGCATTACCTCCTGATTTCCTTTCTGTGAGATAAGAATTAGGAGGAAGCAAACCAGATACAAAATTTACTATAAAGAAGTTCATTAATGGACCAAGAAAGAAAGAAAACAATCAGAACAAACTTTTAGAACTCTTTTCTTCCCCCACTTTTCTCCCCTCTCTCAATCAGTGTTGCAGTTCTTGAAAAGGGAGAAAAGGGCTTTTTTCTCCTGCTTTACATGGTTTTTCAAACTGTCACTGTCTGCAGGTTTGCTTAGAAATAAACAATCTGCCAAGGTGTAACACATCTCTTCCATGAACCCTTTCACAGTTCCTTCAACTGTAAAACATGGGCCCTCACATGGGGTTATTACTCTTTTAAGGATGAGTCATTGTGGCCTGAACACCAAGGCTTTTCTTCGCCACCAGGTTTTAAAAGCCTCTCACTGCTTTCATATATAACCTGGCATGGGCATGCTTCACAACCTCTACAGGCCACACGTAAATTGTTCATCCCCCATGTACTTCAAATGGATTAAGGAGACAAACAGTTTGTGATGTTACAGTTTCATACCACGGCAATGCAAGAGATTTTTAAGCTGCGCGTGAGAAACGCAACACTGCCCTTTCTGTCCTGGAGCCATTTTAGCTCCATCCCTCCTGACCTCGCTTTCTCTTTCTCTCTGGCTCTGAAGTGGCCATGCTGAAGGGTGTTACTGTTCAGGGTGGAGAGAACCCCTACACCGCTGGCTGCACGGTGTCCTCTTCAGTTCAGTGCCAGGTGTGCTGGCTGGAGGCTGCAGGCTGGAGGCTGGAGGCTCCTGCTGGCACCGTGTGGAAAAGAGAGGGATCCACGGGCCCCAGGGAGCCGTGTGGGATGCCTCAGAGTTCCCCCTCCCAGCGACCCCGGGTCTGTGCTGTGGCACTGGGAAAAGGGGGCAGAAGGGGGACAGGGGCACCTGGCCTGACCCAGCGGGGCCCGGCGGGGCCTGGGGCTCCAAGGTCCCTGCCTCTGTCCCGTCCCGTCCCCGAGCTGGAATGGAAAAAAACCCCCAAAAATCCCACCTTTCCACGGGGTTTAAATATGTGAAATTGAGGGAAGTGTGACTGGTCCAAAAGGTTGTCTGTCTATGGATGCTGAAAAGCTCCAGCAGAGAATTTCTTCAGCTCTCTGCAGCATTTTGTGAGAGTTCTGTCTTTCCCATGCTGATTACTTTGATCAAGGTTACAGTATTGTAAACTTCTTGCACCTTCGGGTTGTTTTGCAGTATTGTTATGGCTATGGACCAGAAAAACATCCAGAGATGGGTGTCTTAGAACTTGACCAATCCCCTTAAGGGATGGATGGCAAAACAAATCACTTTATGCCACTTAATACCTTTTGCAAACTAACATATAAAAGTTCTCAGAGAATTCATTAAATCGGCTGCTGCCATTTGACCCTGAGCCTGGACTTTGTGTCGTTTCTCTACTTGGCCGCAGTGAGAACAGTGACATCTGTCAATTTAGGATCAACCCACCACAATGGTTTGCAGTAGAAAAGAAGAATTGGGACTATTTTTTTTTCTAAAATACCTTATTTATCAAGTAAAACTGTTAAGGGTTTTCTTCATTATATTTAATAGCAGTAACATTAATCACTTTATGATAATTAGATCAGATATATGTGGTGAGAAGTGGAGATTTGTGTATAATTAAAATGAATTAACTGCTCTACTTAAAGACAAATATTTGCAGAGACAATAGGGAAAACACATGCCACAAGCAATGAACAAAAAGAGCCAGTAAATAAAATATAAACAACAAGGAAGATATCTTATTTTGACTGTTCAAAGCAGCTTTCTTGTACTTGTTGTTGAAAATTGTGTGATACAGAGTATATAATATAGAGGTGACTCTCAGAGAAGGGAGGCTGAATTAGGACACTCTAAGTTTTGGAATATTCCAGTATCTGTGCTCTTACACCTCTTCCATGCAGCTTGGTAAATGCTGGAATCGATCTTATTGATGATGTTTAAGCCCAGGAGACTGCCAGGCTCCCACTCTGTGTGCTGGGGATGCCCATGAGTGCCTCTCACAGCTGGAACACCTGGTCCCTGCACGGCTGGGCCAGGCCCCACAGATCCCTGTTTCTTTACCCAAAGTGGTCCCATTTGCGATGCTGAGCTTGCACAGAGCCCGGCTCACAGGCTAAATTCAGCACAGGTAACAGCTGCGGGACATTTGCACCTTTCACCTCTCAGGAGGAAAATTCCTCATTCAGGCATCAGGGAAAGCAATCCCCAGGGAGCTCCCTGTCCCAGCAGGCACTGCAGTAGCCAAGGGAGCCAGACTGAGCGCTTTGCTCTCCTCTCCCTCCTCTCCAGCACACCTCCTTAGCTGATTTACCTGCTGAGATGGTGCTTGAATCGCTTCTGTGAGAGATCCAAACCGGCTCGCTCCAGGTTGTGGTTGCGCTGCCTAAATCAGCAGTGTGTGTGTGTGTTTTCACAGCACTGAACCTTCTGCTGTGCAGTGCTCATCTCCCCGTGCCTCCCGGTAGGATTTCAGGGCTCTGTACATGCCTCCTTGGTTGTTTTCCAGCTAAACCACTGTGATCTTTAATATGATCACCTCGGCATCTATGCAGTTTATTACATTTGTTGATCCAGAAGTTACTGCATTTTGATAGTTTGTAGGCATATATCTAATAACTGTAGCTGTGCACTGAGGAGGAAGGGAGTCAGGAATAGAGCACACGCACACGTGCCTCAGAAGCAGCTGAAGAAATGAATTTGTAGAGCATAAGCACAGTTTTGTCTTGGGAGCTGGCAGTGCTTCTCAGAATTATGCACGCAGTTATTATAAATTGTACGTGTTCCTGACAATGGGGAGATTAAGGCAGTTATTCTTGTGATTGTCACCAGCACAGTGCCAAGACATTGTTTTCTGCACAGTTTTGTTTCCTAATGCAACAATCATGGCTATAACATCTCCTCACTGAGGAGAAATAATATGGTTCTCACAGCACGCTTTCCTCAGGGCTTGGAAGACACAGTGTGGAAATGGACCTCAGCACAGAAAAACTCCATGGATGATGATTTTCCTTCTCTTCAGTACACTTGAAGCTGATATTTTGTAATGATATTATTATATTATATTATATTATATTATATTATATTATATTATATTATATTATATTATATTATATTATATTATATTATATTATATTATATTATATTATATTATGACAGGAAAGCTGGCAGAGAGGAAATAAAGACTGATTGATGGGAGAACAAAGTTTTGACCATCCCCAGAGAGGAGCAGTGACTCAAATAAGAGAAGTCCTGGCTGGGATTTCACAGCATTTGCCTCATATAGAAACTGTAGGGGAAAAACAGGCAAACTCAAATACAACTCTACAAAAAAGGTAGAAGCAGGTAAATAATTCTCATCTTACATCCTCTGCAATGTTTAAATAAAATCTCAGCTTCTGCACTTCCTGGAGCCAAAAAAACAATGTAGCCCACCTACTACTGCCCAATGACGATCAAGAAAGATGTGTTTCAAAGTAGTCTCCAAGATTTCACCCTTTTTATATTAAAAGATTGGAAAGGAGTACTACAATTCCCATTTTAATTTGGGTATTTAAACCAGAGGGGATGGAAGGTTTTTAGAAGGCTTATTCCAAATGGGCACAGAAACAGCACTTTGCATGGAAGGAAAGGGGGGCAGAAACGCCAAATACTGTCATGTAAATTTGTTTTTGAAAGATGGAGAATCCTTTCTAACATAGCCAACCCTTGAAACATTTATAACGTGCAGCAGAAATACAGGAGTGCAAAATGTTCTCCAGTAGTTGTTCCCCCCCTGTACCTTTTCCTTGTTAAGAGAGAGAATGGGTCAGTAATCACCCAAACTCACCGGTGGCCGTGCTCTGTTCATCCAAGGGACTGGACAAATGCAGGTTAAAATTGGGTGCCGGGCCAAGCTGGCACTGGATGGCTGCAGTTGCTCCCAGCCCAGCTGTCTGCCTTGCTCTCCTGGTGAACAATCAGTTTCCCTCTCAGCTGGGTGAGATTATTTCATGAAGCAGCTCTTGAACCAGCAGAGATTTTCCTCTGTTATATCAAGTGAAGGAGTCTTAAAATTCCCGTTTAAATTTGAGGGGGTTACACTAGAGGGGAAGGAAGACATCTTAAAAACTTCATTCCAAAGTAGGAGAGAGGTGAGGAAACAGAACAGGTATGAAAGGCTGCTGAGGAGAAATAAGCAGCCATCTATTTTCCAGGTTCCAGTATTTGCTGTTTGAGGAAATAGGGGCTCTCTTTGCTGTCAGGTGAGAGATAACTCAAACCCTCTCAAGTGTTTTGGAGGTACAGGGACAGGAGGGAGGTTCCTCTAAGATGCACTGTTCCCCCAGGGCTGTGACTACGCTGTGAAGGTGCTTTATTGTACAGGAGAGATTCGCGGGGTATTTCCCAGGGGTGCCTTGAGTATTCCACACAAAGGGGATACAGACCCAGATAAAATCACCTGTGCAAATGAGGAAGGGAGGTGTGAATTGCTCTCTTGCTTTCTTTGTGCCGAATCACTTCATTGGCAAACCCCCCTCCCTCCTCCCTCCAATCAATGTAACTTATTCCTGTCAAGTCGTAGGTAATATGTAGTGTTTTCTACATATTTTTATATTTTTTTCCTTTTAAGACTTTCATTGTTCATAATGCTATTAATTCCTAGCTCACACTTTTATTTATTCAAGAAGGATCAGGCAGCCTTTCGTTTTCATGAGAGTATTTCACTTTTGACATGGTTTTCTTGGTTTCTCAATTAATGAGGAGACCACAGGAAATGGCCCTCAAATTTGAAATAAATCCACGTTCGTTTGTAAGGACTGCAGAGCATTCTGTATCAGTAAATATTTATCATTACCCAAATAAGATTCTGCTGGAGTAAAGCAGAGATTTTTATTCATGTGAGCATCCACCAACAGAGCGAAGTGATTTGTTAAAGTCAAGTCAGCAAAAGGAACACCTGGAAGAAGACAATAATTAGATTTGTGGAGAAAACAAATATGAGATAGTTTTGGTCCCTCACATAGTCCTGCATCTGTGCTTCTTTCTCCTACTGAAGGCTTTGTGTGTTTGCTGGATGAGTTACTGCCCCTCTAATCACCAGATTGCTTTTGCCAATGATCTTGGAACCCACCAGTTGCATTGGGCTGCTGCTGGATTTGGCCAGGGAACCTGGAGTTTGTTCCAGGAGGGCTCCAAGGGAAAACAGGAATCACGGAGCTTCTATTTTTCTTCTTCTTTCCCCCTTCTTCTTTTCCTTTCCTTTCTTTTCTTTCACGTAAAGATCTAGCATGTGTGGTCTGAGGAGACAGCGAGAGATGTACAACTCTGGCTTCTTTTTTCACGCGTTGAAAAACCAGCCCTTGTACTGCCACTTATTATAAATTTACATAACAGCCAACAAAGGTGGAATATATTAAAAGCTATTTTCTGCCTGTGTCACAGCACATTTTTATTTTTATCCTAGTTACTTGTGTTGGTTTTTTTCATGACTATTTTGAGTCCTAGATATAAGCCCGTAAACTGCTTTAATCTTTCATTCAGGAATAATTTAATCTTGGGGAATATGTTCTCTGACATCATTCATGACTTTTTAATGTTCTTGGTCAGCCCATGGAATAGCTTTGGCATTTAGAAGATCTTTAAGTTGTTAATTACTGTGTTTCCAGATTCCTCCATGAATGCAATCTCTATAAAATATCACATACCATAAAAAAGGCAGAAAACTTATTTTCAAATTAGGACCTTTAATACACCAGTAAATTTTGATGACAGTGCTGTAAAAAGCCAAACTTTCCTGTGCAATAACTTCTCTCACATGTGTCTTACTGAGCTGCTTATGAGACAGCTTCAAAAGAATAATGGTGGTAGATCAGATTTAAGCAGCCTGGAATGCTCCTTGACAAAGGCTTCTTTCAGCTGCTGCATCCTAACTTAAATCTAGCTGTTTGTAACCATGTCCTGTGCACAAAGAAAGTACCAGGCACTGAAAATATTAATGATGCCGTGCTCTGCTCCTGGGTGTTCAAACACTACCAGCATCTGGAGAATGCTGTTTGGTTTTGTGTGGGGTATTTTTCTAGTAAAGAAATATCTTTCTGATTTTATTTTATATGCTGACAGTATTAATTGGTGCATCAGGCAGGAGAAAAGAGCTCAAATACTGGAATGTATTTATAGCTGTAATCAAAAGACAGATTAAGGAATAGGCATAGCTACAGATCTGCTTTTGTACAGCTGATACAGAATCCCAGAATGGTTTGGGTGGGAAGGGACAGTAAAGATCATTTAATTCCAAACCTGCCATGGGCAGGGACACCTTCCACTGTCCCAGGCTGCTCCAAGCCCCAGTGTCCAACCTGGCCTTGGGCACTGCCAGGGATCCAGGGGCAGCCACAGCTTCTCTGGGCACCCTGTGCCAGGGCCTGCCCACCCTCCCAGGGAACAATTCCTGCCCAATATCTGATGTGAATTTCCCCTCTGTCAGTGTGAATCAATTCCCTCTTCTCCTGGCACTGCAGTTCCTGAGGAATTGTCTCTCTCCATCTTCCCTGTAGCCCCTTCTGATACATAAAGGGCTTCAGTCTTCAAACTGTTTATCAGCCTAATGCCTTTCTCTGGAAGCTGGAAATTATTGATCTGGATCACTGGAAGATTTTGATTTTGTGGAATGGGAGTAATCTCATGTAACTGGAGCTGTTCATAAATTAGATGTCACCTGAGGGATGGGTGTCAGTGGAATAGTCCTTGAGGCTGCCTTTGTAGTCAAGCAGCAGGAAATTTGTAGCATAACTTGTGTGACCATAAGACACTCACTGAGGATGACATGGATCATGTGGAAGGGGCCCATTTCTCTTCTTTAAAGACTCCAACTCTGAAGTCTCTGACTTTAGCGCAGGAGAGTAGCTGGGCCATGGATATGTGTATCCTAACAGTTAAATTCCAACTGTTTGGTTTGGAGAGTTGATAGAAATCAGTTTTTCTGCTTTACCTGCCTGTGAAAGTTGTGTGTGGGAAGATTAAAATCCCTTGGACAGTGGAGATGTGCTGTTCCTCCAGTTAGGAGCAGCACCAGACCCCATCTGGGTGCAACAGGAGCAGGGGAAGAGCACGAGTGGGGCAAACCAGGAAATTCACAGCAGTAACAAGCACAAGTGAGGCTGTACTGATGCTCCAGCAGAATATCAGCTCCCTGAAGAGCCTCTGCAGGAGTGGGAGCAGGAGATGAGCCAAGGTAGAGCAGGACAGGTATCTCCAGGTGGAAGAGGCACAGCTAATTCAGCAGAAGGACTTGCAGCAGGACTTCTTTATGTTTAGTAGGACTAAGTAACAAGTTTTTTACCATTTGCACCCTCAGAACACTCGCTGAGGTGTTGAGCCCTGTCTAACAATGATGGCAGAGGCTCAGCTACACAAACCTGGCTTATCCAAGGAACACAAAGGCACTGTAATTGCAACTCTTTAAATTTTCAGTACCCTGATTTGTTTTAGTTAGGGCTCTTCTTTGAGTACTTAAGCCTTGCATATACATTTTTAATTTCAATTGCTGCAGTGAATTGTATTATATACCTCCTAAAGATGTAATATAACAAAGTATCACAGTTTTGTGCATCAGTTACAGATGCACAAAATATAATTACACATTACCTAGCACTTCCTTTTCCTGTAAAATTAGTGAACTTGGAGAAAACAGCATCAGCAGCAATAGAAAGAAATTTTATGAGGATTTTTCTGTGCATGTTTTAGTTGTTCTTTCTATTGATTGTTACTTAATTGCTATTAACTAGTGTTCTAACACAGCATTTTAGCTTGAAATAAACAGAATATACTTTATCCTTGGATCCAGTCCTATTATTTGTACTCATGAAGTAATAATAAAAATGCAGGTGCTTCTCAGGAGGAACCCTGAGTGGGAGAGGAGTTTAGATTTAGCCAGAACTGTAAAGTTTAAAAACGCTTCCAAAATTAGTTCTGTAATTAACATTGCTCTTCACCTCTGAAGTCAAACATGAGCCAGTTGGTAGTGCAGAATATTCACAGAGAACAAATGAGGCCATATCAGTTCATCCAGGACCTGCAGCCTTCTCTGTGAAACCCCTGTCTTCATTTCCTTTTGGACAGAACAGCACAGGAGAAATTAAAGGTGGACTTGATCCAACGGGCAGACTTTTTAAACAGCTGAACCAACATGGGCACTTCAAACAGGGCCATGAAATAAATGATCTGGGTCTGACATACCAAGCTGGTAAAATCACTGAATATTCAGCCTGTTCAAAGGGTGCTCCATGTGTGAGACAGAATCCAATCCTTCCCCTTTCTGCTTTTGCAATAGCTGAATAAAAATCATTTTTTATACTTAAAAAAAGATTATTTAGGAAAAAAAACCCCTATTTTGCCTAGAGGTAATGTCTGCTGAATATTAGCAGCAAAATAGGATGGGTAGAGTTTGCTATTAAAAAGGAAACTATAAATAATGTGAGATAAATCACGGAGTTAAAGAGGCAAAATAGCAAATTGTGAACTTCTGGAAAGTCACTGATTTGATGCATTTATCTTTGCATTGAGTAACTTCAGAATACTGAGGGAAACTATTCCCAAGCACCTTGATGGGATCTGTTGGAATGAGAACAATGAGGGGCCATCCAAATTTGAGTCATAATTGACCCCAGTGTAACATCCACGTGCTTCCTGACAGGTGAATAAAATTCTGAAGAATTGAGAGAGTTAAATCCTGGAAAAAAACCCCAAAAACGTAGCCATATCAGACACTGTACTTGCAACACCAGTGAGTACTTTTTATGTGTTTTGTGCTACAGAAAAATTAGATTTTTTCACCCCTCTTGTCACAAGAAAGAAGAAACGAAAATTAAATGAGATTTCTAATATATAAATAATTTATCTGGTTATAATTGCAGGTTTTTCATAGCACTATGAAAATCAGAGATTATTCAGGTTATGCTTTTGTTTGATTTATGCTCCCTGATATTCGAGACATTCAATTCCTGAAGTCAAGAATTTTGACCTGCTCTTCAGAGTAGGATAACGCGTTGTTATGAACAATTTAATTTGAACATGTAGAGATCTAAAATTTAGTTTAAATGCAGCCATATGCAGCTTCAAATATAATATTTCATTTTTTCTCCCAGTTCTGGTCAATAATGAATGAGTTTTAGAATTTAAATCAAGACACAGCAGAGTTCTTGTGATATATTATTGATAAAGCACACTTATTGTAACAACATTTTCCAAGGGAAAACACATTATTTGTTGGCTCTGTTAATCCGAACTTTAACATAAGTCTATATTAAGCTTATAAAAATAATTTTCAGTATGTTGGAGGAAGGTTTGTAAGCAGGTTTTTAAATAATTAGATGAAAAAATGCAACTTATTACCTTAATAAATAAAATATTATTCTTTGAATAGATCTTCAATTCACTTTCCCATATGGCTCAAAGAAAAAATCCATGATTATAATGATGTATTTCAGCATATAACAACCAGAAATATTTAATAGAATTTTTAGGAATTTTTTTTCCCTTTCCTAATGCATTGAAGCTGCATATGGGAAATTAGAATTTCCAGCAAGAAAAAGATAAAGGAGTTTCTCTTTCTGGTCTTACTATTTCTAGTAATTTTGAAATCCAAAAGTACTTTCAGAACTCCCCCCTTGACACCTGAACTCCAGCAGGGGTTTGTTCCTGTGGGAAATGTATATATTTTTTAAATATACAAACCTTAATATTGTGTGGGAAATATACCTTGGTGATACAGTCCTTGGAGTGCTCTGGTTGACCAAGTTTTAACATAATTAAATTATTTTGGGAGCAGCTATTACTGAATTAACAGTTCTGTGTTTTTTAATTTGCCTTGGCTTGGCTACTCTGACAACCTGAGCTCTTGACTGAGAGTATCATTTGGAACTGGAAGTTAATATCCTTGAGAGAAAATCAGGATTGAGGTGTGAGTATATTAATTGAATATACCTAGGCCTAGGAGGTTCAGTCAAGAGGAAAAATCTAAATATAGGTGAAAGAGGGTGCAGCAAGACACATTTGCTCAAGCTGTTTGAAAATAGGGAAGACAACCAGTAGTTTGGATCCAAGTCAGGAAAAAATATATTTAATTATGTTATAGCAGGTTGGGAGTATTGGCATTCACAATTCTGATTACGCATAAATTTACCTAAATGGGTAACACAAAGAAATGAAGAAAATAATGTAAAAAATCCTGTATTTGTGGTTATAGAGTTAGGCAGGAAAACTTTGTAGCTGATGGGAAGAGTGAACTTTTTTCTTTTTTTCTTTTTTCTTTTCCCTTTAAATTACTTCTCTATTTTCTGCCTTTTTTTTTTTTTTTTTTTTTTTTGTCAAAAAAACTTTTTAACCGTTTTAATATTAAGTTTCATTAGACAACATAAGTTTTTCCTGTGTGGGGGTTGATTAGTTTAATAGTCTGCCTTGGTACAGAGAGATTTACAGAGAATCTGCAGGCTGGGTGACCTGGGAGCTCCATGGAGGGCTCCAATGCAGAGCTAGGACTCCCTTTGGCTTCTTTCAACAGCCAGATTTTCCCTATGGTTTGAATTTTATATCCATATGTAACTAGAAAATGAATATTTAAAAAAATATATATATGCTGGGACTGCTCCATTAGTTCAGTATTGGGATGCTGCATAGGCAGGACTGTCCATGGAACAGGGAAATGCACAGGATGGCCTTGGAATCTTTAAGCACAGATAGTAATTTAAATGTGCTTGGAAAGAGTTTCCCTGCCTAATTTTGAGTAGACTTTTAATTTTTAACCAGTTATTTATACTTTTAACTGGCTTAATTCTTTGTGGCTGTGTGTGTGAGGAACGTTGCTAGCAGGAAGAAGCAGTGCTTCCAGCATTAATCTAAACACTAAATGTTTTTAAATGTCGTGTTTTTAAGTTATGAAGCTGTCTTGAAGATATCCACATTGCTCTGATTTCCATCAGCTGAAGGCACTGGGTATGTTTCCAGTTAGCGGGAACTGCAGCGGGAGTTGCATTTCCAACCTAAACAGATAAATCTGCAGCTGTTAATATCAAATCATATCTCATTATATTTACAGGGATAATAAGACATGGATGGCTGGCTGGTGCAGCCTCAGAAGTGTGTTAGCTTTCAGTGTGCTTGGCAGTAGTTAAATGGGAATGAACAGCATCAGAAGGGGAATTTTCCACTACTCGGGAAATCTTCTTGACATGAAGTAAAAAGTTAATTCCAGCCCTGCCTCATTAATCAGATCTGCCTAGAGTTAAGGAAGTGTCACCTAAGCATGTTTTGCTCAACGCTGTGTGCTGCTGCTGAAGATCCTGACATGCAAAACAGAAGTAATTGGATTTGTGCTCAAAGGCAAAGCAATAAGTTGGAATGTGCTTTATGAGTGACCTTTGTGGGGACTGCCCTGGGCACCTCCATGTGGTGCCTGTCACCACTGATGGTGGCTGCACACTCAAGGTTGTTTCACCAGTCACATGCATGGGTTGCTTTGCCTGTGTCTAATAGGCCATGGATCGTGCACACAATCTCTGCACTACAGCGGGAGCAACAGCCTGGAATTAGGGATTATCCAGGGGGACCTCTGGCCTCTCTGTGCTGGTCACTGCTGTTCTATCTCCTCAAGGTCCAAACTAAAATCTACTTCTTAATGTGCTGTCCCAAGACCGAGATGAGGATTTCCCAGGTGAGGGGATGAACCACACTTTGGCCACTGCTTTAATAACTCCACAAGGGAAAGCTGTCCAAGGAACTTGTAAAGACCAAGGCATGGACTCAGACTGGCAGGGGGATACTGAGGTGTTTGTTGAGAGAATCAAGCTGCTTTTATAGGCTTCTTCAAGACACCGTATTTGGAACTGGCTTCCCTGGGAAGCCCATGGGCAACCCACAGTGCATCTCACTGTTATCGTACTGTCACCCAACAAACCTTGAGCAAAGCAGACATGAACCCCAAAACTGGGTTTTGGTAAGCTCTGCTGTGACAACGGGATGGGAAATCCTATTCAAATCTGTGCATGAAGTCCCAAATAAAGCAGAGTAGGACCATCATAACCTTATATAAGGTCTGTGAATACAAACACTTAAGTTCTGCAATTTAGCTCCTGCTTACCCTTCACTGAAAGCCCCAGGAGCCCCTGGGCTTGGACTAACTCCTGTCATGTCCTTTGTTACTATTCTTGACAAAAATATTTGTCTTTCTAATCTTCCACTGAAGAAACTGAGATGCTTTATGTAAAATCCTTACAAGGCCATTGATTTTTTCCAGAGCAAATTGTGATAGTGTTGTATAAGCATATGAAACTCAAAAGTGGAGTAGCAAATTCCGGGAAACTGGTGTGCCAAAGAAATGGAGAATGTTGGTGGTATAAGGAGTTCTGATGAAAATCAAAAAGTAAAAAAGAAAACAGCTGCAGTCCTTTCCATTTTGCAATAACTAACATGGATGAGGATTAAATGACAATTGGGGTAGGGAGGGCTTGTCTGCTGTCAAGTTAAAAAAAAAAAAAAAAGAATGAAGGGTCACTAATGTATATGACCAGAACTTTTGCCAGTAGTTTATGTTCAAACATTTAGTGTCCTGTTCAGAGCTCACTGGAAATGTGTCTCTAAAGGAGATCTCAGTACTCTAAAATATGTATGATGTGCCTGGTATCTTGTAGGAAGTCTGTGTTTACATCCAGTTTCTTTAGAAATCCAAAGGAACATTTATAGCACAGAATTCCTACTGGGTTCTTGCAGTTCAGGAAAAGAACAGCAGTGTTTAACTGAATTTCCTCCCTGATACCATTATTTTTGGCAAAATCCATAAATAGTGATTCCTAAACACAACACCTTCTCTCACTTTTCCTGGCTGCTCTTCCTTGAGAATCAAACATTGTTGAAGAACTGGAATACTCTACTGCTGTAGATATGGTTTGGCCAAATCCCAGTGGGATAAGGCAGCTTTTTTAGCAAATAGTGCAAGAATGAGACAGAAATTATTATGTACTGCTAAAAGCAATGCCTGGTAGTTTGGATAAACAGAAGTTAGGGCTGTTAATAGCCAAGGGAGCAACTGTAATTTAGGCTTTGAAAAGTTGATAAACCAAAGGAAAGTAATTTGGAAGCAAACAAACAATCTGGTAACAGAATATCTGAGAAGTATTTTAAAATGCTTATCACTCAGCTGTGCAGAATAGATGTCTAATCTCTCCCACTGCCACGGCTAAAGATTTAGAGGATTTTGCACAAACCTTTTCTGAGTCTTTAAAGACATCTAATTTAGTGAATGGTAAAGGATTTGTGGCAGGAGAAAAACAAGTAATTTCAGTCAAGTTTCTCAAATCGGTGTTATTGGTTGATAGACATCAGGACAGGACTGTTGGGACAGATCTTGCTTGTCTCCTTCACCTCAACCCCTTAATCCAAGGCCTTATGAAGTTTAACAAAAACAAACTTGTGTGTGGATAGAATCATGGAAGGGTTTGGGTTTGGGTTTGGAAGGACCTTAAAGCTCATCTTGTTCCAACCCCTGCCATGGGCAGGGACATCTTGCACTATCCCAGGCAGCTCAGAGCTCCATCCAAGCTGGCCTTGGGCACTTCCAGGGATGGGGCAGCCACAGCAAAGAAAATTCCAGTTGGACACAGAAAAAACCTTGTCACTATGAGAGCTGCTTGGAGCAGGACTCAGACAGCTCAGGCAAATCTCCATCCACAGAGCTTTTCAAAACTTTTCTGGACAAGGCCCCTGGATAACACAATCCTGCTTTGAAGCTGCCTCTGCTTTGAGTGGGAGGTTGGACTGGATGATTTCTGGAGCCTTCTTCCAGCATAAATTTTCCTCAGGTTCTAAGTGAGCAAAATCAGCGACTCCGTGGGCTTCGATTTCAAAAGGGATCTTAGCATTTAGAGGCTGCTGAGGGCTGGTTTGATCCCTCTCTCTCTCAGCAGACAGAACCATGTTTATGTCAAATCTCCTCGTTTAAATTATGAGTTGCATCTATCCCAGCATGGTTGATACCATTAAATCTAATTAGTGTAATTTTGCTGGGGAGTTTTAAGAGACTGTGGCAAATGAGATTTTTTTAAAATGCCCTCTGGAAATCTCACATTTATTTCCATCATGGTGCAGGTTATAAAAAGTGACAGGTAGTGAAAAACAAATAAGCCTTGCACTTATTTTTGAGTGCATCTGCTTATTCAGGCTAATGAACTATTAAGGTTCATTTGTAGGATAGTTTTGTTATTGTTATTCACCTTTTTGAAATCTCCACAGGAGCTTTTATCTGGGCCTTCTTTTTCTCTTCCCCATGACTTTAAAACTGTCTTTACCTCAGTTAGTGCTGTGTTGGTGGTGGTTTGGCAGCTTTGGGCATCCCTAATCTTTTCCCCATTTTTCTCAGAAATGTCAGCACTGATTTATTTATTTACTTTGAAGATATTGGGAATCTCAGTCTTCCCTTAAATTCTTTATTTTACCTCTCCATAGATGGGTTTACTTCTTGTATGTCAGCTTGTAATGCTGCTAATGTACTGTTCACTTTCCTCCAAAGTTCCCTTATTATTATGTCATTGCTAGTGTGGTTTGCTGTGATAGAACTCCTGGCAACCCCAGTAATGCTTTCTTGTGTAGTTTGTTTTCTTTTTTACACTGACAATCTTAAAATGTAGAACCAATATGCAGTGCCTAATGGATCCTCACACTAGTTATTCCAAAATAAGAGAGCAATATTCCTTTTTTTTGGGCACAGCCTGCATTTCTCATTAATATTCTACTACGATACCTGCAAATTATTCCAGTTCAGTGTTCAAATGCCAGTAATTCCTTGTAGTTAATTTTGTATAATTATGTATAACTTAAATAACTTGGGGTGAGAAAAAGGAGAGTTCTATCTATAAATCAGACCAGACACAATGGCCTGAAAATACCACCAGTAAATTCTGACTTTCTCCAGTCAATGTGCAGTGCTTACATTGCTGTTCAGAGGTGTAACCATTTCTGTTGATATTGCACAAAATATATTTGTTTTCTGTCTCCACAATCTGAAGATGATCTTTCCCTTGCTGTGTCTGCATATTTTAGACACAGATTTTCCAAGAAAAGCAGAATAATACAGTTGCAAGGGAAGATCATTTGCTTAGTGCATTAAATAAATTTTAAAAAAGTGCCATACCATATCCAAGTTCAGGACTTGTGACTAGAATCAAACTTAACCTACATCATTGTGATCTCTATCAAAATAAATATTTAATAAGCAAAGCTAAGTCAAAGCATTTCTAAATATATCTTGGGGTCTTTTATTTCCTCTGGGAAAAGAGAAAAGTGTTTGGCAAGAGTTCTCAAATGGAAAACTAAGCAGTGTCTTATTTTAGTGCCAAAGGCACCCTGAGGGGCTTGGCCAGAAGGACTGAAACAGATCGTGGGGGAGCAGGAGGACAAGTCAGCTCTTCTCGGCCCCTGCTTGAAGTGGGAGCTTTCCTTAGTGACTGGGAAGAAAACTAACAGTGATCTTGGTTTGGTTGTTGGGTTTGGGTTTTTTAGTTTCTCTTCATAATATTTGACAGTTGCTGGAATCCACAGAGTCCATGTGAATCTCAAATTGCCTGGGGCAGGGGGCGAGATAAAAAGAGGAAATACTGTAGGTGTTTGAAACATTTCTTTTTAACTTTTTTTTTTTAATCTAAAGAAAATCCCCAAAATTTTCCTTTTACATTTCAAGTTCGATTCCAGTATAACAATGAGGGTGGAGTGGAATTTATAATGTGTGAATTCATAGAACTGATGGCATTAAAGGGATCTTAACCATGCCTTGGATGATGCCACTTGTGCATGAGGTCGTTGCCTGCTGACATCATCCATGGTCAAAGGTAGATTCTTTAGAGAAGCTTTTCAAAGTTCACAACAAAATACCTTTAAAAATCCACTATTCTGTACAGTAAAATGATTTCTACTTCTTTCCTGTAAGCTTTTCATCTAAAGGATGGGCAGTGTTTACAAATCAGTGGTAACAGGAAGCATTTTTGTGAGGCTTTTGCATAAAGGTGGAGGACAAATCATTGTGAAACACTTTCACTTATGAAAATTGTTTTATTTGGGTTTCAAATTCTACCTGTGCTACAGGAATCCTCTGAGACATCCTGTGGGAATAGATCTGTTAAAACACTGGCAAATCAGGAAAACATGGAATGTAGCTGCTATTTTTTGGCAGGATACACTTTCATTTTCTATTGTTCCCCCCCGATAGTAATAAACAGAGGGGAAAAAAACCCTTTAGGAGTGACAAGACTGCATGGACATTAGGATTAATGTAGTTGATTTACATAATGTTAATATTTTAAAGCAAATGCAGGCTGTGTATTCCCTGCTACAAGGCAGCCAAAAATAGAGGCCTTCCTATTGAACCCTTCTACATTAATTATGTGGCTACTCTGACATGAATTGCTTCCCCCCAGTACTCAATATGTCAAGGAGTATTTATGTCTGGAACCCCTCACTGTGGCTTTGCAGTTGAGAAGTCCCTATTAAAAAAGAAAAAAGAAAAAAGAAAAAAAGAAAAAAGAAAAAAGAAAAAAGAAAAAAGAAAAAAGAAAAAAGAAAAAAGAAAAAAGAAAAAAGAAAGAAAAGCACAGTATTATTATTTTTTTATTTGGTATCTTTACTGTGCTGTTCACACCCCTCTTAATTCTTTCAGTGTAGATTCTTATTGTCTAGACTTAGATGGAGAGAGAAACTTGCAGTAGCTGGGATGTAAAAGGAGCTTTTCATGGCCATGCTCTGTGCCCAGGTGAGGGAGGCATTGCTCTGGTGCTCCTCCCTTTTCTCTGGCTTGGCTTGCACTTGGATGAGGTGTTCCTTGTCTGCTGAGGAAAACAGGAACACACCAGGACTGCAGCAGTTTCCTCTTCCACTTTTAGCCCCAAAGTTCATCCCCAGTGTTTCCCCAAAGACTCATCTGCCAGCACAATGAAAATGCAGAACTTCAAGGTTAAAAGAAGGAGGAAGTCCTTTGGTTTAAATTTTAATATTCATCTAAGAGAAGAACTAATGACACTGAAGACATCTATAATGCAGGGAGAAATTGGAAAAGCTTCCTTGCATGTGTCCATTAATGCTCTGCTTTATGAGTGAGGAAGAAATTTGTCACAGAAAGAGAGACAGAAACCTTCACCACATTTTATCCTTGTTTCAAAGGCTATGGCTCCTTATCTCAATAAAGGATAACCTCTGGTAATTTTTATATGGTGAATCAACATGTTTAACAAATGAATGAATATTGCAAATATTACAGAATTAATACTGCCTTTTTTATTATTTTTTTACATATCTATTCAGAGTTGTCTAAAGAATTTATTCAGCTGTTTTAAAAATTCATTTGTGTTGGATTCATGTAGACTCCTGAGCAAGTAAGGACACAAGCCAAGAATGTTTGCAGGAACAGCAATTTTAGATAAAAAGTGAGAATTGAAGTGGAATATGAATTTTAAGTTTTAGCAAGCAGAGGAGAAAATTAGATATCCTCAGCAGAAACAAGATTCTAATTGATTTAGAGACAGAAATATAATATGAACAAACACTTAATCAAATTAGCTCACATTTATAAATTCAGGAATGAAATAATAAAAAGGACTCTTTAAATAACACTGGATTAAGGACCATAAATTTGCTGCAGAAAGAAGGCAGATTAAGAGACAATAAATTAGAGAATACTGTGATCTAATCTTGTATTCTGCAAGTGTGGGGAAATTTGTCACCTAAACTTCCTTTAAAACTAATTCACTTGTGCATAGCTACAATAAGAGAGCAGGAAATAGTAAGGAAAAATAAATAGACTTGTTTGTTTTCATTTAAGGTCATTAAAGATTGTATTATTCTATCATTCATACTTATAGAAAACAGCATAAGTGATGGAATGATTGATTTGAGTTGGGTCAAATCAAAAACAGGAAGGTGTCTTGGGTAGAGCTTTTCAATTGTGCTTTTAATTTGGACTTGAAGCCAAGTTTCACAGGATTTTAGCTTGGAGGCTTCCCTGTCAGAAAAGCAGTGTGAGCATGAACAGAACAAAAGAGGTCCCTATACTTAACTGATCTCAACTCCTGTTGCTTACATCATTTTCCGAATCAATTCTAGTTAGCTAATCCCAACAAAATATTCCCACAATATCTGCCTAATTGCAAAATTAGAAGCCAGCTACTAAATTCAAATGACAGTCTTTCTTTTTTCTTTTAACTTTGTTATTGATAGTTATAGCAATGTTAACTGTGCATTAAAATGAAATTGAAAGTCTTCTCCTGGCCCCAGGTGAGGCTGAGCAATCAGTTTATTGTCAGTCAGTTAATTTTCTATTAATATTATGAAATTTGTCTACTTTTCAAATTTGCTGCAGAATTGAGCATCATCTAAATATGCCTTCATCTGAAGGCACAGGAAAACTCCTTCTGTCCAACTCACAATGCCTAAGTTCTTGCTGCTGGTGGCAGAGAATGGAAAGAAATAAACAATTCTGTGTCTTTTTAAGACTACTTGTTGTGTTGCATTTAATCTTACAAGTTACAATTAAAAGCAAAGCATTACTGCAACTAAGTTTTATATAAAAAATCTATAGGATCTAATTGCCTCCATGGACATGTATAATGATTATTATTGCTTTTATAAATACATTTCAGTATATAAGGTGACAGATTCCTTTGGAGTACATTAAGTTTATAATGTTTCACATTGTCATTACAATAACTGTCAAAATAATAGCTTCACATTTCTGCTCTGTTCTCTGTTCAGTGAGAGTTGGAATTTTAGAGCCTCATACATTCAAAGAATTAGGGGAATACACTATACACAGTGACCTTTTCAATATTCCATAAATGCATTGCTGAAGATTTTACTTATCTTCCTTGTTTACTGCTCTTCTCTTTCCCTTACTGTTAATTGTGTGGGGAAGAGTTGAAATGGGTGACCTTTCCAGGGTTTTGTATTTCCATTGGTCAAAAGATACATCAAACTTGCACAGCACAGTGCACTTAACAACACAGCTTTGCTTAAAACAGGCAATACAGAACACTTTTGCAGCTCTGTTAGAATGAAGGGCATGCATAGAACAGCATTTTGTTTCAAAAGCCTTCCCATTGATGATAAAAAGAAGACTCTCTGTAATACATCATTTTCAGGAGGTCCAACTTCCTGCATCATAGATGTTTATAGACATGCCTGACACTTAAGTTGGGAGATTTTTGACTCCAATCCACTTTTGAATTCATGTACATTTTGCTGCCTGGATAACACTTTTATTTAATAGTGCTTTTTGTTTTAATGTTGAATGAGAATGGAGAACCATCCTCAATGCCCATCTCTTATTCAGCAGGGCAGTACTGACAGGATGATATTTTCCATCTCTTCAGGGTTAGTGACTTGGAAGCATTCTGTAAATGCTAAAGGTCTGTTAGCCTTAAACCTGGGAAAGCATTGCATTTAATCTGCTTGTTCTCCTTGTGCTGTGCACTCTGAGGGTTCTGGGCATGTGGAACCTCAGCCCAGACTGGTGGGGGATGTGTTTGTTCTTTTGTTTTAATTTTTCAGTGCTAAAAGGAGCGGGAAGTGTATGGAGGAAAAAAAAAAAAAAAACACATTTCAGAAAAGGGATGAAAGGACTTAAACTGCCTACATAGTCTTGAAAAGGAGCAGGGAGAGTTTAAGTCTCAGCTTCCATGAGGGATGGCAAAGTGAGTGCACTTCCCTGAACCACCCCCTCAGCAGCCCTGCATGGTGACAGTGTCTACTGCAAATGCAATAAAACTGGCATTAAAAATCATATATTTATAAGTGATTATTGCCATCACGAGATCCCACCTGGAGCCACCATGGACACTTCTGGTGCCCCCAACAGAAGAAGGATGTGGAACTGTTGGAGTGAGTCCAGAGGAGGCCACAGAGTTGATTAGGGGACTGGAGCACCTTCCCTAGTGGAAGGTGTCCTTACTTATGGCAGGGGCTGGAATGAGATGAGCTTTAAGGCCCCTTCCAACCCAAACCATTCTGGGATTCTGTGATGATTCCATGGAGCCAGGCTGGGAGAGCTGGGGCTGCTCAGCCCGGAGAGGAGAAGGTTGTGTGGAGACCTCACAGCACCTTCCAGGGGCTGCAGGGAAACCAGAGAGGGACAATTCCTCAGGGACTGCAGTGCCAGGAGCCAGGGAATGGCTTCCCAGTGCCAGAGGGCAGGGATGGATGGGATATTGGGCAGGAATTGTTCCCTGGGAGGGTGGGCAGGCCCTGGCACAGGGTGCCCAGAGAAGCTGTGGCTGCCCCTGGATCACTGGCAGTGCCCAAGGCCAGGTTGGACACTGGGGCTTGGAGCAGCCTGGGGCAGTGGGAGGTGTCACAAATAGGACATGGAATCAGGAATTTTAAATTCTATGTCCCATATTGTGAGAATCTTAACACAATGTTTGTCAGGCACATGTGGTGCAGCAGCAAGGGAGCTACTGATACAAAAGGTAAAGATAAGCTAAGTCTGACTCAGCAATAGATTGCCTTTTTCCCAAGGTCTGGGAATACTCCCAGGTTTGATGGAATTAGTGGCACATTGGCTACTGTGCTCAAGCACCAGAAGAAAG
The DNA here is from genome assembly GCA_026261815.1 of Monarcha castaneiventris obscurior. NCBI lineage: Eukaryota > Metazoa > Chordata > Aves > Passeriformes > Monarchidae > Monarcha > Monarcha castaneiventris. The sequence goes on from JAMPIT010000583.1 coordinate 1,766,011, forward strand.
GATGCTGGTGAACCCGTGTGCTGTGAATTCTGGCTTTCATTTGGATTTCTTTTGTCATTGCCAACTAAAAGTTTAGCATTTTAGATGTGATTTTCAAATACTTTTTACATGATTCATAACAATTCAGGTTTTATTTCTTTTTTTTTTTTTTTTAAGGAATAAACTCAGATAATGGGAAAAAATGTTTGCCAGCCATAGAATATAGCAAGGAGAAATAAAAGGATTGAACAGATTTGCTCCTTACAGCCTGTTGTTCAGCTGTAGTGGGATACAGCAGTGGCAGTGCCTACAGCATTCCTGGAGCTGCCACCAAGGCAGATGCCATGTGAGATGCCACCCATCCCTCCAGCCTGAGCTTCCAGGCTGTTCTGGACATTCCTGATCCGTTCTCCAAGCAGCACCTGCAGCTCTTGTGTGTGTAAGGACAGTAAAGGGGGCATTTAGGATGGGCAGCTCTTGTGGGAAGCCATCAAGAGGAAAGATTCCCATCTATTCCCAACGATGGAAATTGTGTTTGAACCTGTGAAAGTCTTTCTTTAGAGCCAGACTCGAGCAGCTCTTTTTGCCAGAACTTGGATACTTTCATGTCCAAGCATTACCTGAGACACACACGTGTATACTACGAAAACTCACACAGGTTCCCTATTTTAATCCTGATTTTAAAAGACTATAATTTCATGCATCTTCTTTGTGATGTTTTGAGGGCTTAATTGCTATGTCATGGTAATGCTTATCAGCAAGCACTGAAAAGCTTTAATTACTTTGTACTTAGGTTAGTTATGAATGCATGCAAAATTTAACTATTTCCCCAGAAGCAAATAAAGTCCACATTTATTATGTTACATAAAAGTTATGGAATGATTTAGAATAATTAAGCTAAAGGCTGTCTTCCTTGGGATTTAGCTCATCTAAATGATGCATAAAATTAATCTCAGAAAAATATTTCATATTAAACTGCACCATGAGGAAGAAGCGTTAGGATCTTCTCAGAAGGGTTTTCTATAGGAAGTGTATGTTATGGCAGAAAACTGCAGGTATATTATGTAAAGCAACAGTGTTTTAGTGGGGCCTTAATGTCTCAAATTAAACTGATCAAACAAAATCATCATCGAAAAGAATGAGAAATTCAGAAGTGTAAAAGAAGACAGAATTTAAAGCAGAGGACAGCGTGATGGAAATTTTAGGAAATTTGAATAGAAATTTGGGAAATTGGAGAAAGATGGAAGATTGAAGATTTGGCAGGTAATAAGAAAAGGCAAGGGGAAAAATCAAAAAGAACCAAGTTCTGAAAATCAGCTTTGATAATTTAGCAATCAAGTTTTACTATTGCTATGATATTTAATATCTTGTCTGTTCAAAGCAACCTAAGCTCCTTCTGACCGGGGTTAGTGTTGTACCACTGACTGTCAGAGGATCAAATACTGCCAACTATTTTCCAAGAGAAATTATTGATAATTGACACTGAGAATTGCTTAAATTAGTGACATGAGGACAGAGGAATTATTCTGCATGTCAGAGCTACATTAGGAATCCCACAGCTTAATAGTTAAAGCCACATGTTAAACACCTCAGTGGTTTTATGGACAAAACCATGGAAGTGGAAGAGTGAAGAACACAGGAAATGAAAGGGATCAAAGTAGCTTCAGGATTATGTGGGATGAATAAATGAATGAATGATGGATCAATGGATGAATAAATGACTGGTCAGGTTAAGCACTTCAGTGTTTTGGTGATTCTATAAAAAAACATTTCACCTTTTTATATATGGAAATCATAATCATGGAATCATAGGATAGTTTGCCTTGGAAGGACACCTTCCACTGTCCCAGGCTGCTCCAAGCCCCAGCGTCCAGCCTGGCCTTGGGCACTGCCAGGGATCCAGGGGCAGCCACAGCTTCTCTGGGCACCCTGTGCCAGGGCCTGCCCACCCTCCCAGGGAACAATTCCTGCCCAAGATCCCATCCAGCCCTGCCCTCTGGCACTGGGAAGCCATTCCCTGGCTCCTGGCCCTCCAGCCCTTGGCAATTGTCTCTCTCCATCTTGTCTCTCCCTTCAGGTACTGGAAGGATATAACCTAAGGGTATAATGCAGGATATCCCACTGCAGCGGTTCTCCAGGAGTGGGCTGAGAAGTTCAGGTGGCAATGACAGATACACTGAAAGCTCTCACAGTTGTTAACATTTTATGGAGCCCCAGGAGTGTGACTGTGCCAAGGAATAGATGGAGTTTTTCGCACTTGGACACGAAAGAAGCATGCAGACTCAAGCAGCCAGGATAGGACCACCAGCAGGGCAAAAAGAGCCTGCCCTTCTTTATTCTGTCATTTTTATATGTTTCTCAAGACAACCGTAGATTGGTAGATGAGGTTACCACCTCTGCAACTCCACAGGACACTGACACAGTCTATCATCTTCCTCCACCTTAGGAGAAAGGAATCCACAACAATCCAAGAGTTCAAAAACAATATATGCCAGTTAGGAAAACAAGGACTATGTTTATAGAAAATGCATGAGAAATTCTACTACAGAAGTAAAAACATAGAACACTGCAGAAACCAGGGCGACAGAGTTTCAATACATAAGGAATAGATTTGTATTCCAAGATTTTTTAAAGATAGGCTTAGTTACCACTGCATTGAGAGGGATGAAGTTCTACGAAGTCTCACAAACAGCTGAAGATTTAATAAACTACATAAAGCAGAAGGATTCTTACTGTATGCAGTTCCATGGTCACAAGAGAGCATTTGCATCTATTCTCATCCTCCTCTTTGTTTATCTGAAGGGTTGTCAAAGGAGGGTTTTTGGGCAATCCAGTTACCCCAGTGAGGATGCTGAAGCTGGGATGGTTTTGTGCTGCACTGTGCTGGCTGGAACACAGCTCCTCACTGCAGTGTCTCCTCAGCTTCCCGAGCTCCTTGTTCCAAAGGTAGCGTGGAATGTGAGAGAACACAAAGTCTATCATACCCTAGAAAGGAGAAGTTCCCAGCTGTCATTTCTGCATAAGGGAAAATGATCCCCTGAATCACAAAACCTCCTGGGGTAGGAAGCAGAAATAATTTACAGCTTTCTCTCTCCTGGAGGTGTCGCATCTTCATCTCTGTTGAAACACAAACACACATTTTGAAGTCCAGGCCCCACAGATAAATCTGACTTTCGTGGCAAATGGAAAATAATTTAATTTTAAGAAAAATCTGAGTTTCAGAATCCTGCCTAAAATTTGGACAATGTTTTCAGAAATACTTTCTTGAATCCTACCATCACAGGTTTTGAAAGCCTGGGAGAAATCACACACTTTTTATTTAAAGCTTAAATGGCAAGTGGCCGACTGAAAATTTGCTCCATCAGGTGGTATGAAAATTAATTTCTAAATGTTCAGAGAATTTTATGAAGGAAATCTTTCGTAACTCAGTGTGTGCTCTTACTTGGTATAAACAACAATGCTGTGTGAAAAACAAGAAATATTGGTGTACTCAGTCATTCTGATTTTATCTAAACTTCATTACTATTTACAAAAAGGCAATATTAAATGATAACATTATTTAGTTAATGAAAGCTCCAGGAAGAAATTGCAATTCTCTGCTGTAACATCGATATAATGGCAGTAAGGAAACCTCTGCTTTCTCAGTTGGATGTCAGTAATTAATATCTTGCTGTCTAATTAGCTTCTTTGCCTCTCATTGGAATGCTGATTTCTGAAACAAATGTCCACGTTGCCAGCATGTGCTGTTTTCCAGCAGAACACAACATCTGGCTGCCCACCAATTAATATAATATAGGGAGACTCTGCTGAGTTTATTATGAACACCAGAAACTCTATGAGGTACAAGCATTAAATAGATGTTGGTTTATCATTGTCTTCAACATGCAAAGAGATCAAGGTTGCCGTCTCTGAAATTTATTTGGATGTCAGTGGGAAAATGGTTTATTTTAACTTTTTTTAAATTTTAATAATATTAAATTTATATTTTCTAGGAAACACTGAAGTAAAAATATTCTTATCCGAGAAATGGGGCTGTATCTACAATCAAAAGAAAATTCTAAGGAATACACAATAAAAATTACATGGCTGAGTTTTAGAAGACCTTTTCCTTTTGAGGCAGTTGTAACCATGAACCATCTTCAAAGAGGCTGGGATACATTTGAGCAAAAGGAATAGGTAGTTCATGTAAATACTGCAGTTCTTTTTACATTTCTGCTGTTGTTTAAGTGTCTCTTGTAGCACTGTTCTCCCCCCAGGCCTCCAGGCAGCTTTGTCTCAGGGACACCTCTCTCCCTGTGCTCCTCCCTCCTTGGTCCACACAGGAGAGGAGATGGGCAGGGCAGCACCAGCTCTGTGTGTGCCAATCAGCATTACCAACTCCTATGCAGTTTTCCCCTTTTTAGCACAGACATGCTGAATGGCAGTAGCTGGAAGACGACCAGCTAATCCATGGAAGTTATTCCCAGTTGCCATGAATGTAGGGATGAGTGTCATTTCTGGCTCTGCAGGTTTCCTGGGGTTGTGAGTATTGCTCACCTCAGGACTGAGGAAATGGTGACAATGCTGGGCAACATTTTTGTGAGCAGAAATAAATAACAGGCCCCCTAAGAACCCTGAAATCACTTGTTTCACTGATGCCAAGATCGTTTTACATGGTAAGATCCTGTCCTATGTTAGGTTCTGCCCAGTGTAAGGCAGCAATGGAAATGTTCAGTTTGACCTGAAGATGACGGGTGGTCTGTGAGAATCATGGAATGGTTTGGGTTTGAAGGACCTTAAAGCCCATCCAGTGCCACCCCTGCCATGGGCAGTAATACCCTTCCTGCCTGGCTCCGTAGGGTCCCACATACCCCCGGAGATGCACAGACAGGTTCAGTATTACAGTGAATGACAAGGAGTCAGGAAGGATATTTGCTTGCATTCCAGCACCCTTACTGTCCAAGGTTCCGAGGTAAATATGAGCATGATCCCGAGGGGGGTCTCAGTTTCACCTGGGGGCGGGGAAAAGGCGGGACCAAGGAACGGGGACCACTGGGGGAGGGACAAAGGCTAGAGGCTTACAGCCAACCGGGGAATTCGAGCTGGAATGGATTCATTTAACAGAACCACCCATCCTGGGGAAAGCCTTTGGGTTGCTTTAGCATAAAGGTGTGTTCCCCGGCTACCCCAGGCAGGCACCTCCCACTGTCCCAGGCTGCTCCAAGCCCCAATGTCCAACCTGGCCTTGGGCACTGCCAGGGATCCAGGGGCAGCCACAGCTGCTCTGGGCACCCTGTGCCAGGGCCTGCCCACCCTCCCAGGGAACAATTCCTGCCCAATTTCCCATCCAGCCCTGCCCTCTGGCAGTGGAAGCCGTTCATTTCATTCCCTCATAAATCATCTCTCTAAGAAAGTTCCATCTTCAAGCCTGAAGAGCTGGTCTTGGATGACCCTTCCAGTGCTTCTGAGGATAACGTTCAGGACACAAAAGTGCAGTGTACTAGAAGTTATTAAAGCTCTTTTTTCTTTTTTTTTTCTTCTTTTTTTTTTTTTTCAGGAAAATTGCCTGGATCTCCAAATGCTGTTGTAAATATCACTTTACATAAGCACATTAATGATCAAATATTAGATTACCCTTTTGTGATATTTTCTCAGCTTTAATTTTTATTTAATTGAAACTATTAGTAGGGCTGTAACATTTAGAAGAATGGCTGCTGTAAGGTCAGGTGCTGTTTATCCAAAAGTACATATTTGTCCAGCAAGCTAATATTTTTAAGACATTGTAATATTAGCCACCTTATATACATTTTCTCAGAGATTGTGCTGGGGTGGGGCTGTAAGCTTTTAAAAAAATATTGCAAAGAATTATTACAAAGAGGTTTTTAATAATGAAATTTGTAGGGCCATAATGTTGGCTGATATAATTTTGTCAGCTTTCCAGCTGAAAGACAAGTTTGAGTAACATTTAATATAAAGTTAGGAAATTTTTTTTGTAAATACTTCATGCCTCGGTTTTCTTTTCCTCATCAAATGTGCAGCTCTCGTGTAGCTACTGATTCTCTTTGATTTCTTTTCTGGATATAGATTTTTTATTCAAGTGCTGAGTTAATGTCAAGATATTTAAAGCAGTCATTCTAAAAAGTATCAGTTTTTAATGATATAGAGTACAGTGCTGTTAAAACACTTTGTTCTAGTCCTTCACATGTTGAAAAAAAAAAATTGAAATGTAAATTTTCAGTTGTTTACCTTGAAATTTTCTACAGATGATAGACTTTACAAGCGTCTTCTTTTTTCTTTTTGCCAATACTCATAGGATCCAGCCACCTCTTTGTTCTGTAAGGTAGACAACCACCCTTAATCTGGAAAGTCTCCCAGATGAGAAGAATTAATCAGAAATCCTACTGCTTTCCCAGCTAGTTACATGAAGCTCCTTGTTGAGGTCCTATAGGATGACTCTTCTTCTGCCACACTGAGAACACTGAACATATATATCTTTTCAGAAATATTTTTCTACTAATATATCATAGCTAGGAAAGGATTTATTAGGTTATTTTGACTTTATCCTGACATTAGAGGATTATTCTCTCAAATGTATCATGCAGTATAGTCCATTCATCTTGTCAATTTTCTAATTTCTTCTTTTTTTCCTTTCAATGTCAGATCTTTCAAATCCTGTTTATTTTCCTGTTGCTCATAAACCATTTTCCTCAGAGGTTTATAGAGAGTACATTAGATGATATCAGGAGAAAAACTATTCCTTATGAATGGGCGTAGTAAGATTCATGTAAATCTGAAAGATGCTCCCGGGTTTCTTTCCATTGTTGGTAATAAGTGAATGGGAATTCCATATTCCCTTTTTTTCACCTAGTGTGGGATTGTCTTTATGCTGACATAGACACATTTAAACCTTTAACTGCTGGTATTATAGTAGAAAAACCCTGTTATTCCCAAAAACTAACAGACTTGGCAAACAATATCAATTCAGTCAAAACACATAGAATTTATTACACATTAAAAAGTCCATTCAAAACCCTTCTTACTTCCTTTTTTCCTCTTCAGTTATTCAGGAAATCTTGTAGACACAGCTTTGCTGGAGCTCCATGAGCTGTAACTTGTCTGCTTTTGATGCCTCCTCCTTGAGGGATATTTTGCTCTGGGATTCCAAATTATAAATGTAGCTTTTAGGAGGACTGTATTAAATACATTTTTTTTTCCCCCTTAATTTAAATAATTCCCAGCATAAGAAGATTGGTCTCTCGAGTAAAGTTTTCCTACTTCCAGCAGTAGGTATTTCTGCTTCCTGCTGAAATGAGTGGTTGCCTTTGCTTCTAAGCATGTACCAATAATTTGAGTAGAAGCAGCTCCTACAGGCACACACTTTAAATATCATAATAGTGTTTCCTCTGCCTCTCAATTCATTTATGCAAAATGAGAGAGATTTTTTTTTTCTCTTCTTTGTTCTCTCTACTAGATTACTTCTCCCAAGATAAGTGATTAAATCTGGGAGAAAACATTGAAATGGCCATTCATTTATCTTATTTGTAATGCTCCTCTAAAACAATTAATTTCTCTTTTTAGTTGGAGTGCTCTGAACTGAAGCAGATACTGAGATTTATGTGGAACTTTAATGCTGTAATCAGAATTATTTTCTGAAGGCTGATTTCAATGATTATAAAATTTTCTGGATTGTGTTCCTTCTTGTAAACCCACAAAAAGCTTGAGCTACAAGATGTGCCTTCATGTTGAATTGTACTTGTTATGTTGAAAGTAATTGTTGAGGATATGTGTGTTCATAGTGTTGAAACTGAAGAAAATTGGCCAGAAAATGTTGTGTGGTTTGTTTGGTTTTTTTTTCCCCAAGTGGTGGTTTTATTTTTTTTTTTTTAATCTACAAGAGAAATTGATACACAGCAATAATGAGCAATATTCCCCACAAATCATCTGAAATACCATGGATGCAGTCAGGTTAATTAAGAGCAAGATGAAACCAAGAGGAATTGTATTTTGGGGTTTGCAGAGTGCAGGTGATAGCAGGACATTTAATTGACATCCTAAACAAGAAATCACTGAGCACTGGGTTCAGAATTCTTTCACCTGACCCTGCAGACCCTGGTGCATTGGTGGAGGCTCTTGTGTTCACTTAAAGGACTTCTCAAACTGCCACAAAAGCCAGGGCCTACTGAAAGTTATTTTGTACTGATTTTTTGAAAGCCTCTGATTTCTTTTTTTAGCTCAGTTAACACTGCAGCCAGCAGTAGATTGGGTTTGGGTGGTTTTTTTCCCTTCAATTTGCAGTTCTCCTGATGTAATTAGAAGCAAAACAGAGATGTGTAGCTACATGTAAGTACTTTACAGGTGATTTTTTAAACTTCAATAAACCATTTCCACGTCTGTGTTCTCACACATGCTGTCCCAGCCCTCAGCACACTGGGCTGTGCCTGACTCTTCTGATTTATGAAGTCTGAGCTTCATTTTCTGTGCTCAGCAGCCTCTGTATCTCAGCCAGCCCCACAGGAATAAGGAGATGCCAGCAGAGGCAGCAAAAAGGGGTTGTGATAAATGGTTGTTCAGGCACATGTGTGTTCAGCTGAGAGAAAATGAGAGTGGCTGATATTGTCAGGTAACTTTAAATCTGCTTAATTACTTGAGAAATGGAGGGAGGCAACTGTGATGGGAATTTTCCAAAAAGTGAGATCTCAGTATCTTTGAACTTCTAAATGTGAGATTTATACCAAGTAAATTAATATAAGGATAGGAGTAGTGGGCACATGGGTAGGTATGATATAACTTGGAAAAAAACAGTATAATCTGTAAAGAAAATTTCTTCCATGTTTTCTGAAGAGAAATGCATCCAAAATTTTAATGCAAAGCATGTTGACATTTTTAATAGCTTTACCTTTACTAATAAAACCAATCATTTAAATGTTTTGAAGCTGGTTATTAATTGCCATACAAGCAACACAGAAATTGCCAGGTACCAATTTGTTGAGTGCTGTTTTCATGCAAGGAGTGGAATATGGGAGGATTCCAGCTGTTTCCACTGCTTTTTATTTATGATTTCAGTAATTTACCTGCACTAATTGTCATTTATATAATTTGGAAATTTTTAAGAACTTACAGCAGTAAATCTGTTGATAAAAGTAACACCCAGTTGTGTAAGTCACTTTTTCAGGGACATAGTTTGAGCCTGTTAGTCCCTATAAACCTGTGGTACTTGTAACATGCTCCTTAATCATTACTGACATGAAAGAAATTAGAATATGGATTTGTATATTGGACTTGTCAGCCGGGGGAAAACAAGGACTGGTAATGCCCAGATAGAGATGCCAGAATGACAGCAAGTTCCCTAATGTGCAGTTTGATTTTTTACCAGTTGCTGCGCTCTGAGGTTTTTGTTCAGCTAACAGGGTAAATGGATGCAATCCCCATGAAAGCTGAAGAGCAGCCATGCTCTCCTCCAGTCACTGGGGCAGCCAAACTGCTCATGGTTTTGCTAAATCTGCTATATTTTTTTTTTTTTTTGACCAGACTTGATGTCTTTCTGTGGCAATCTATGGGATTGGTCCTAATTTATAAAAGCAGGGGTGAGAAGGTGGGATGGATTTACAATAGACAGCATTGTTCCAGTTTTCACAGAATCATTATGTTGGAAAAGCCCTCCAAGGCCATGGAGTCCAAGCTGTGCCCAATGCCCACCTTGTCCCCAGCCCAGAGCTCTGAGTGCCACCTCCAGCCCTTCCTTGGACACCTCCAGGGATGGGGGCTCCAAACCTCCCTGGGCAGCCCCTGCCAAGGCCTGAGCACCCTTTCCATGCAGAAATTCCTGCTGCTGTCCACCCTGAGCCTCCCCTGGCCCAGGCTGAGGCCGTTCCCTCTCCTCCTGTCCCTGTTCCCTGGGAGCAGAACCCGACCCCCCCCGGCTGCCCCCTCCTGTCAGGGACTTGTGCAGAGCCACAAGGTCCTCCCTGAGCCTCCTTTTCTCCAGGCTGAGCCCCTTTCCCAGCTCCCTCAGCCGCTCCTGGGGCTCCAGCCCCTTCCCAGCTCCGTCCCCTGCCCTGGACACGCTCCAGCCCCTCAGGGTCTCTCTGGGTACCCCAGCAGTGCCAGCACAAGGGGACAATCACTGCCCTGATCAGGATGCCACTGGCCAAACTAGGTGCCATTGGTTTTGTTTGATTGTTTAATATTAATGTGGCTTTCTTATGTAATGCATTAGGTATCAATTTATTATTTAATGCATTATGAAAAGGAACATGCTTATTTTCCTTTAAAAAGGTCTGAGGCTGAGAAGCAGGGAAGAAGGCAACCTTTTCCCTTCACAGGAAGTCCATCCTTCATTTTCACCTTGCAGTCATGTTAAAAAGTGTTTTCTCATTTAGGGAAATGGATTTATCTCACAGGGATCTGTGCAAGGTGCTGGGTCTGTTCTGTGGCTTTGCACAGTGTCAGTTCCAGGGGTGAGCTGGGGAGACATCTCATTCCACATCAGCTGCTTGGCAGTAACTCCCTGTTTTTCCCTGCAGTCAGTGCTGAGTAATTTATGACACTTTATCCCCCTGGCAGGAGCAGGGTGGCTCACCTCAGGTATTTGCACTGCTCTCACGTCCCAGGAAAGTGTTTTCAGCTTTGGGACACGTTGGGTTCCTGATGGAGCTCGAGAGCATCCTCTGGCTGCTTCTCCTGCTTCCTGACCCTTTAAATCAGTTCTGCTTCCAGGTACATTGACGTTGTTCCATTGATCTTCCCCTCAGCTTCCTGCTGCACTACACAAAACTCCTTTTGGAGTTCTTACAGGTAGTTATTGATCATGTCTTTTCCCCCATGATGGTAAATTTAAGATGCTTTAGGCAAAAACAAAGTACAGTTTATGTGCTCAAGACTTATAAAAGTCTAATATTAGTTTTTGGTTTGCTGTGGATGCTTTGTAATTCAGAGCACAGAGTAAACTTGTCTCGTTTAACAGAACTCTGCCAAATTAATTGTGTGACTGCAATGACCCAAAGAGGGTTTTTTTTGTTTGTTTTAATTACCACAGTTCTTTACCTGTGGGACGGAACATATGAATCTATGCCTAAATCACATATATCAAAGCATGTAAAAGTCCCTTTTTTTTTTTTTTTTCAGTTAATTTTATCTCACTGTTTTTTGAAGTAGTTTAGTGGAACTCCATAGAGTCATAGAAAGGTTTGGGTTGGGAGGTACCTTAAAGACAAAAGTCTTGCAGAGACAAAATTAGAACAAATGAGAAATCCTAAAGGATATTTTTTGGTATCTGAAAAATTGGTGGACAGTTAAAACATGCACATTGTTTTAAGAGCTGACTCATTCCTATGTGACATTGATATTGATATTGATTGTGATATTGAGTGTAACTAACCTGGAATTTATTATCTTGGACATCCAATTTAATAAAATAAATAATAATTAGAAATTCTGTTATGTTCTCCAAGCATTCTAATTCTGAAATAAAAAAATTAATTTCTTAATTTTTTTAAGATGAATGCAAGTGTAAAATCACACAGTTGTGCAAGAATACACTATGATAAGATTGCTTGCATGAGTATTGATACTATTTCATATGGAATATGGAGACAAAATTTGTTTACCTGATTAAAAAACTAAAAAATGTAAATGTGTTAATCTATTCCCTGCCCCTTGTGAATGTGCCTCTTTAATTTCCTCTTCATCCTTCTCTGTCTCACATTTCTAATAAGAACTGGCCATTGTGTGTCCTAGCAGAATTCAATCGTGGCTGTGCACGAGGCAGAGAGCTGAACGTGCTTATTGGATCTGGCTTCCAAGGGAGTTTAAGAAATCTAACTCAGGATTGCCATGGTCCCATCCTCTGGATGGTCCTGTCTGTCTTCCTTCTCCCTTGAGCAACCCTGAAAGCCTTTGCTGTTGGGCTGGTTTGAGGTCCTGGTGTAAAACTCACCACTCATTTTGCTGGATTGGTTTTGAAAGGGATCAGCTTCCAGAGTCAGCTCAGCCAGAGCCTTGGCAGCAGGTCAGGGAGGGGATCCTGCCCCTGTGCCCGGCCTGGGGCACCTCTGCAGTGCCGTGTCCAGCTCTGGACCCTCAGCACAGCAGGGCCAGGGAGCTCCTGGAGCGGGGCCGGCGGAGGCTGCGCAGCTGAGGAAGGGCCTGGAGCATCTCCGTGCCCAGGAAAGGCTGAGGGAGCTGGGGCTGCTCAGCCTCGAGAGGAGCCCCAGCTGAGAGGGGCCCTCAGCCCTGGCTGTCCCTGTGTGCAGGGAGGGCTCCGAGCAGGGCCCGGGCTCTGCTCCGGGGCCCAGCAATGGCACCAGAGCCACGGGCAGGGCCTGAGCCCAGGGAGCTGCCCCTGCCCAGGAGGCAGAACTTGTGCCCTGGGCAGTGCCCAGCCCTGAGCAGAGTGCCCAGAGAGGCTGTGCAGTCTCCTCCCTGGGGATATTGCAGAGCCCCATGGACACACTGCTGTGCCCTGTGCTCTGGGATGGCCCTGCTGGAGCAGGGAGGCGGCACCAGAGGAGCCCCCGTGGGCCCCTCCAGCCTCACCCAGCCTGGGGTTCTGTTCCCCCCAGCCTGAGATGACAAGAAGCTGGAGCGTGGGGAGATGCAGCACAGCAGGGCACCCTGGGCCCTTACTGGTGAAATCCTGCAGCCCATGGTCTGGCAAATATTCCTGTGATGAGTAATAGTCTATAAATCCCACTGTCAGGCTCCAAAGCCATCAAATCTTGCTATAAGGTCCTAGTCCTCTGACTGACCTGGGACACAGGTTACACATTTCAGCCAGAGATACAGAACTTGAGAAATTACAACCAGGGTAAGGCCAAAGAAGTGGTGTGAGTATCTCTGTTAGCTGAATGACAGGTGAACTTTAGATTGATTAGGTTTATCTAATCAAGTTTCTGAGCATGATATACCATAAAGGCAAATTAGGGGAGAATTCTACCATGAAAATGCTGTCTGGATTTCTCAAATATTTATTTGGTTTTCATCTTCTATTGCATTCCCTTTTTTCCCTTGTTCCTTGAAAAGTATTTTTTTCTCCATCTTTAACAACCAGAATATCAAATATGGTTCAGAAGTGTATTGATTGAGCCGTATAATTAAGTTCCTCTTTCCTATATAATGCAAAGTCACATTTTTATTTTGCCTTTCATTTATCCAAAACATGTCATTAAACATGGAGTATGCATATGCTTTCCAGCCTTTTATTCAAAATATAAAAGCTTCTCTGGAATTCTCCCAGAAAAAAAAAAAAAAAAAAATAGCATTATAAACCTTACAACTGCATATATTTTATTTTTATACGTGTACAATGTATGTGTGTATTAACTCACAAGTTTACTTCTATGGATGCTGAAGAAGCCTCAGCAGAGAATTTCTTCAGCTCTCTGCAGTAGTTCGAGAGAGCTCTGTCTTTCTCATGCTGAACTATGCAAAACATGATAAGGTTTCTGTAAACCGAGTTTGCTACCTTGCACCTGCAAATATAATTAGAATTGTTATGATTTCAACTAGGAGAATGAACGATGTGAGGACTGACCAATCACTCTGGTAGGGAGTTAGCAAGAGGTCCAATAACCTCTTGCCATCTAGGTAGACACTAAGAGAACTAAACACATAAAACCCCGTCCTTTGTTAATTAAATAATTCCATCCATTCTCTTGACTGCATTCCTGTCTCTGAGTCGTTCTTGCTCTCCGGCCGGCAACTGCAACATACTTCAGCTTCATCTATGATCTGGGATGGCAGTGGGGGAATGATACAGGAGGGGTTTTTGTGGGAAGATGAGTGGAACGAGAGGTTTCCTGTCTGAGGTGGTGGGACATGAGTGTGCAACAGGACCAAAGCCAGAGGTTACACTGCCCTCAGCAATTCCAAGTTTGTTTTCTCTCCCAGATAAGTATTTAAATGCCTTGGCTCTCCCTGTACTGATCCAATTTTGCTGCAGTGTAGCTGTGAGCACTGGGAGCTGCACACCTTGTGAACTTGAATTGATGCAGGTGCCTGCCTGTGGGGGACAATATTCCCAGCAGGAGTGGTTCAATACACCCCAGCCACATGGAATTGGCTCTTTATGCCCCCTCAAGATGCACTGTGTTACTCCAGGCTGTGCATGCCAAAGCTCTCCTTTACATTTTAGATGTGGAAAACGGAACAAATTTTATATTGAACAAATCACACCTACGCTTTTCCATTTTTCTCTCCTCCTACACACAACCTCTCGTTTTCTCAATTTTTTTTTTTTTCTGGGTATTTTTAGTCAACATTCCAGCAGAGTGAATGTTCAGTAAATAACAGTGTTTGTCAGTTTATGCTGACATTCTTTTATGTGCACACACCCATAAAGATCCCTTGCTAGACTACCTCCCATTTTCCAAAAGGCATTGTCCAGCAAGGTTGATCAACCCTGATAAATCCATCTCAGTAAGAGTCTAAAATTTTAATACAGTAGTTCATAATGTTCTCAGAATGAAACCAAGAAATAGAAAACAGTGCTCATGGCATAAATCTTCAGAAGGCATTTCATCTTTTTAAACAACTTTTCCATGGTCTACTACTGCATTCCGCTCAGCTTCCCAGCATTCGGACCCGTGCTGCATGGAGTATTCAGCCATTTTAGACAGTGCAAAGTCCCATCAGCCAACAATGTCTATGACTGCAATGTCTGATTATTTTCATTCTCAACCTTGGTTTCCCATAAATCCAGCCTTGATCCCCCCCTTGCCACCCAGCCCAGAACTCTGAGTGCCACTCCTTGGACACCTCCAGGGATGGGGACTCCAACACCTCCCTAAGAGGCTTCAGTTCATCTTTTAACATCCCCTCTGTGACAGTAAATATTTATAATAATGAAAACGACATCCAAACTGCAAGAATAATGTCTGTTGTCTTCACAAATGTACTTCTGTCCACACTTCATGGGATGTGCTGCAGCTCTCATGAGGCAAACTGGGGCTAGTTCCTATTCTGTACTATTTTAAATATGCTGCTGCTTTGTAGTCTTGAAGGTTAGGGATTCAGCCTCCCTTCACCTTCTGTTTTTTTTTTTTTTTAAGTTGCTGTTGGGCTGAGATCTGGTATGCCAAGTTTCAGCCTGAAGCAAAATTTTATGTCTGAGTTAAAAATACACAGATAAATCCAACTGGAATTGTCTCACATATTATAATATGCAAAAAAGGAACTTTGCCAGAGAGAGAGAGAGACTCTTCTTAATGTGAGCTTAAAGTCAGCCAGCTCTTACTTTTTATTTTTGTGCTGCTATCTACTCTCCCCTGAAGGAGCAGGAGTTATGCCTTAAGGTCAAACAGGTGCCGTACAGATCTATATTCTTTTATGTTTCCATTTATCTTTCTGCCTCTCTTCTATTGAAAGTTTCAGCTCTATTGCTCTGATTTTTGGGGCTTATAATGGGAGTTGTTTGCTATACTTTTAGTTTAGAGAAGGTCTTGTAGTAATTCTGATATTTATGAGGAATGTAAAGGCTACCTGCTGATTGTGCATAAATATTTTCAGTCTCTGGCTCATTCAGGAGGAACACTTCATTTTTCCAGCGTGTTATTATTACCCTCAATTCATTGTCTAACTTTATGGATACATGGCACAAGTCATGACACCAAATTATTTTGAAACACTGTGGAGTGCTTTTTCTGTTGTTTTTCTGCTCCTTCTTTTTTAATTTTTGTTTCTTTTCCCCTCCTTCCTTTAGAATTTGCAGACAGATGGTGCCCCCATTGCAATCATCAGCAGAGATATTACAAGCATTGCAGCAGTGAGTGTCCAGCCTTCTCCATTGTGCTTGACATGTAGTCCTGAAGCAGGAACCGGACAAAGGTAAAAAGCATTAAAATTCAAGATTATTTATATATTGAAATATATTAAATATATAGCAATAAATGAAATATAAAGTTTACTTAAATAGCTGTCAATAAAGCAGTGAGATTGTGGCAAACCAGGGCTTCTAGAAGAACTCTCCATTAATTATAGACAGCGTTTCTGATCTGGTGGTGCAAAGCTTTTTGTCTGCTGTTCTCCTAACAAGGGGCAGGTCTTGCACTGGGGCTACTAGGGTCAGTCCCAACAAAAAAAATGTGATTTGTGAGCTAAGTGTCTTGCACACTGTGGAGACACTGGATGTGCTTCCCTCAAGCCCAGCACTATTGCACACCTGGTGGGGAGTTATGAACTAAGGAGTGAAGCTCCCTTGTGCCTTGCAAACAGAGATCTCCACTTAAAGGCATTAAATTTGCCCCTAGCTTTAAGTACTGGAGGAAGAGACTTTAGATATCTGACCAGCCTGCTCTGTCTTTCAGCAGAAATTGTGCAGTCAGACATGAAATGACCTCAGCTATGAATCTGAGTGCCTTGAAAAGGTTTAGCCTGATATAAAATTGTTTTTTGCTGTGTCAAAATGGGTTGGTCTGTTCACAGCATAGCAGCAGGGAGTCTGAAGAATTCTGGCGCTCCTCTCATGGAGCAGGAGGGTGAAACCCTTTTGGATGATAGCAGGAGTAGGGGCAGTCCATGGTGTCTGCCTAAAATGAACTTTATAGAATCCCAGAATGGTTTGGGTTAGAAGGGACCTTAAAGGTTGTCCAGTTCCACCTGGGCAAGGACACCTTCTACTATCCCAGGCTTCTCCAAACCCTGGCCAGCCTGGCCTTGGGCACTGCCAGGGATCCAGGGGCAGCCACAGCTTCTCTGGGCACCCTGTGCCAGGGCCTGCCCACCCTCTCAGGGTGGAGAAATTCCTTCCCAATATCCCATCTAAACCCACTCTCTGCCAGTTTGACATTAGTCTTGGAAAACCACGATTGAACTGGTTTTCGTGGCATCAAAATACCTACAGAACTGATGGCAGAAAATTATTTTGCTAATGAATTCAGTTTGTGCAGTACTTCTAACAATTTCCTGTTAATTGAAGTCCATTATCTGATCAAAACCCATGTAGTTTTGGGGTCAAGTAATTCTAATTAGCCCACGAGAAATGAGACTGGGGGAATAATGTGTTTTCATAACTCTGCACTGCACTTGCTAATTCTAAAATGCCAGAGGACTTGATGGTTCATGTGATTGGCAAGGGAGAAGGGGGAAAAAAAAGACCATTTCTTTCTGACAGTGTTTAAGATGTGGCTCAAAATAACCTTCTTACTGGTCCAAAGGCTCTTACTGTCATCTGGCCCCGCTTGATGGATTATCAGCACAGAAAGGCAATGGTTTCACTTCTCTTTCCCCTAAGTCAGCAGTGGCATCAGAAAATGTGTGGCTGGAGGCACCTGGCACTGTTTCTGTTTGTTTATTTAGGGTGATGGGGAGCAAAGCACTCTGAGCTGGCTCCCCTCTCACCACGTGAGGGATTTGGGCACATCTGACCAGGCTGGCACTGCTCCCTCCCACCCTCGGGCACTGTGGACATTCAAATTACACTTGTGTAGCTCTTCCCACCTAATGAATTCAAGACACTTTGGAGATGTGAACAAACTGTGCCTTGCAGCCTGCCTCAGAGAAAGAATGGATGGTGTTTATCTCGAACTCCAAAGATAAGGGAGAAGCAGCACAGTAGTTCAGATTCTCCAAACTGCTGAGTGCCTGACTTTCATTTAATTAATTCAAGTTTGGCAGCTGAATATCACTGGTTAGATCATTGAAAAGAAAAGGTTCCTATGAGCTTTATGAGGTTTTCTTGGGCTTTCTTTATACAAACCCCTTCCATATTAGCTCAAAACCCATGAAACTGGAACTGTTTGTAAAAAATAGGAATAATCGGAAATAGCTTTGAACACAGAGAAATATTTCAAGTATTTCAGTCCAGATATGGTGGAAATGGAGAAAATAAGGAAAAAGTATAATTCAGAGATAAGAATGCTGCATTCAAATCAATGCAAGCTTGCAATTAATAAGCCAAGATATTGGAGTGTGTCCCATTTTGTCAACAGTATCTGGCATGTGGCATTGCAAAGAAATTCATGTGTAAAAATAAACAGGAAAACAGGAGAGTTAGTCCATCGGTGTCAAATCATATTTTCATAGAATGGAAACATTGTTGCTACCTACACAAACATACCATAAAAGCCTAGTCTTGCATTGAGCATTAATTATTAGGAGTATTATCTTTTGATAATTAATTAAAAACCAAAATTCCACAGAATTTTGGCCAAGTCGGTCAGTGTAATTTTTCTGGAGGTCAAGTAACCCTATGAGCACTCAGGACAAGACACACCTTAAGTATCTTTGGGTCTGAGAACACCCACCAAGAGTGAGTTCACCCTAAACTTTTTCTCAGGTGTAAGAGCTACTTTTCTACGTTGCTCTGCTTCATCAGATTGATACATGTTCAACACACCATAAATAGCTCTGAACAATGTAGACATTTTTAATCCAAAATTGGGAGACAGACTGGAGGGAAAAAAGAATTTAAAAGAGTGAAAAGGTGAGTGATGATGGTGGTGTTTAGTCATCACATCTTCTAAATATTGGGGAAATATTTTCTTCACCAACTCTTCTGCACCCTGGGGAAGTAAGGTTTTCCTTGAAGGTTTTCTGTTCTATTAGAAGGAGCTTTAAGCTTATGACTAGGACTTAATTAATTATTTTACATCTTCTGCTCCTTCACATATGCTGCTTCCTTATAAAAAATCTTCGATTGCTTGCCATACATTTTTATGAACTCTGCCTTTTGCCAAATACTGTGATGTTGATTAATGGAGTGAACTTAATCCATTAAGTTCAAAATATACTGGAAACAAAAGGTGAAAAGGGCAGTTTTACACAAATTAATCCCAGAATGATTATTGATTATGAATGTTCTTCACTATTTGCTTTATTATTTTATATTCATAAGAAGTTGGTTATTCTTTCTGTTGTGAAAGAATAAATATTCATGTTCACAGTTTTGCTAAATGTAACATAGCTTTTAACTGCCCTAAAACAATGTTTTCACAGTCCTTTCATTAGCTATGTAAATCTTTCATATTTAAAACTAATAATACTTATTTACATTACAAATGAGTCACTAATTTGATAATGCTGGATAACAAAAGTTACACTGTACGATAATCATATTTATCTTATGTTAGCAAATATAGAACATCATTAGGAAAATCCAAATGCCTATTACAATTCTTTCTTGTATTTCCTGTACTGACTGGGAGTTTTCACTAAAAAAGGATCTTTGTGTCATTATAAAGAAGTTATGGGATTAGTCCTCTCGTTACCTTCAATTTCAATTATTTCCTGTAGTTTTCTGACGTCTTAGAGCTGGGATGTTCCTGCTTGTGATACATAAAGGAGTTCTCTCTCTGACTGCTTCATGATTTCTGCTCCCTTTCTTGGAGTGAAAGGCAATAAAAAGTACTGTAGTCACTGAGGTATTTGGATTTGACTTTGAAGGCATTCAGGGAGCAGTTTTATTTAAAATAAATAAATACGGCACTTTAAAAACAGCCACTGTTCAGAGGGACATTGGTGTGTTATAGCCCCAGCAATGACTTCCATGAGCTGGTCTCAAAAAACAGACACCAACAAGTCCACTAAAAAAAAATAAGTCTTACTGGTTTTAGGACAATTGAATCCAGAAACCACACTGGTTTATGAACCCTCTTCTTGGTATAAATGTGGAGTATCACAATAAAAAATAATGTTATTTAACCCAAAACTTGTACTTTAAATAATGAGTTGCGGAGCATGAAATGCCTCAGTGTATTATTCAGAGATGCTCTGTTTTCCCAGGCATCTTCCTGGCTTCTTAGAAGATCCAGCAACTGAGCTGTGGCAAACTGGACATTTCCAGCTCTCCTATCTCAGCTGCTGGTTCCCCAGCCCTGTCTGTGCCTAACAGGCTGGCAGTGTGTCCCAGAGCACCTCTGGACCCCAGGTAATTCATTGTCTTCTGCTCCTTAAATTTCTGGTGATTTCTATTTCTTTCCACTTTTCATCAGGGTAAATTTTCTTTTCATTATTCTGTTTTCTAAGCAAGAGAAAGATTTAGGTTCAGCCTGTGCCTGATTGAGCACAGCATAATTTAGGAATGGGACACCTCTCTGACCCTCCAGTAGTAAGGACCTTACTGGCTCTTGGCACAGCTCCTTGTGCTTCCCCTTTCCTTACTGCACCACAATTATTCAAATCTTTTTAAGTTTCTGAAGTCTTTTTCTAAAAACAAGTTTTACTATCTCACCTTTCTTTTTTTTTTTTTCATTTTTTTTCAAAACAATAGGAAAGTCTTTTAATTTGAATCAAAAGAAGGATAAAATGAATATTTGACAAGTGTTCTGGGATTTTTTAACTAAGTTGCATGCATCAAACAAGTTCAGGTTATGACATGTTCTCCTATTGTCCACATATATTTTTAATGACAAGTTGTGTCAGGATGCATCTTCTTTAATCTCATGTATTTTGGCAGTTCCTTAACTGGAAGACTCTTTACTACACCAGGTTGCCACAAAAGAATTTCCTTTCATTTTCTTCCTCAACTGACAAAACCAGAAGGGCCTTTACATTTTTAATGACAAAGAGGGTTTCTGTATTCGGGGGAAAAAAGGGAAAAAACACCTTTTTGAAAAATGAGGCTGCAGCACACATTTGTACACTCCTTGTGTCAGAACTAACGGAAAAAATTGTACAGACAAGACATCACTGTAGCCCCTTAAAGCTTTGCTACCTATCACAGAGTTTTGAAAAGCCTGTCACAACAAACTTGCATGTACTTGACATTAACGGTTGATCCTCCATGAGAGAAATATCCTTTTACATGAAAGGGATTATTCCAAAAACAAATGAAAAATACATGTTCTGAGGAAGAGGTGAGGATCAGCTGTGAACCCGCTTTGCTTCTTGCCTCCTGCCAAGGGAGTGAGCACTGACTGTGCAACACTTTTGGATCATCAACAAAAAATTAACAATGGAAGGCTGAAAAAGGTCTTAAATCTAGAAAACCTTTCTTTCAATGGTTCTTTCTAACTACAGCTCCTGTGCTTCCCTCTATTAACAAGGAAACACACAAATTTAAGCTTGTGGTTGCTAAAGATGTTTCAATTTTGATTTCTTTCTGCAAAGCGTAACAGCTTGCATGGAAAATAATTCAAAAATAGATTAAAGCTATGAACACAAACTACTTATTTTTAATTTAACATTTATTAAGTGAGAATGTAATGTAAAATGGTTTGTGAATTAATGAAAACTATTTTATCTTCTGGAAATGAACCCTATCACAGATCTTCTGTTCCAATATGCATTATAATGCCAGGCTTTTCTTTCTTTTCCCTTGAAAAATTCTTTGCTATGTATTTGTTTCATAGTAAGTAAGTAATTTTGAATTTATATTCTCAGAATGATTCAAGGAAGTAGATCTCTGCATTTCTTTAACATTTTTTAATGAAACTGTGAGAAAACAAGCTAAATCATTTTATTCTTTCAACCCTGTCCCTGTGCGTCTACTATGCTGAAATATTTACTAGCATTTACAAGAGCTCTCACTCTTCCCTCCAAAACATTTTTGGCATTTGAAAAAAAACCCCTCTTACCAGGTATACAATCTTGTATGTGGCAGTCAGAATGTGCAGCCATGCAGATGAACATGCAGGTTTCTACCACAATGCCTTTTGTGGATGCACTGACAGTTATATTCTTGCAGAAAGTTCCTTTCCCCACTGCTCAGCCACACTTGATCTCAAACTCAGAGTCTAATTGAACACCCCGAGCTTGAGTGATTTTGGAACCTCCTCCAGTCCCTCCTGGATTTGACAAGAGTCTCTCCCAGCTGTGCACCCAACAATGAATTTTTCTTTAATTAGTCCCACGTTGTAGGGGATACACCTTACCACATTCCACCTTTTCAGCTGCTACCCAGGCATTTTCTGGGACCTTATAAACTACTGGTTATCTCACTGGGAAAAAGTGCTGGAGCTGCTTCCACAGGGGTCTGATAAAAGTAGAATAAAGAGGGGATTCGGCCCCTCTGTCCCCTCAGCTGAGAGCCACCTGCAGAGCTGCCCCAGCCCTGGGGCCAGCACAGGGAGGAGCTGGAGCTGCTGCACAGAGCCCAGAGGAGGCACCAGCATGAGCAGAGGGATGGAGCAGCTCTGCTGGCAGGAAAGGCTGCGAGAGCTGGCATTGTTCAGCCTGGGCAGGAGAAGCTCTGGGGTGACCTCAGTGTGGCCTTGCAGGGCCTGAAGGAGCTGCAGGAAAGATGGAGAGAGACAATTGCCAAGGGCTGGAGGGCCAGGAGCCAGGGAATGGCTTCCCAGTGCCAGAGGGCAGGGCTGGATGGGATCTTGGGCAGGAATTGTTCCCTGGGAGGGTGGGCAGGCCCTGGCACAGGGTGCCCAGAGCAGCTGTGGCTGCCCCTGGATCCCTGGCAGTGCCCAAGGCCAGGTTGGACATTGGGGCTTGGAGCAGCCTGGGACAGTGGAAGGTGTCCCTGCCACGGCAGGGGGGTAGAAGAAGATGGTCTTTGGGATACTTTCCAACCCATTCTGTGATTCTGTGGTTCTGTGGATTGACAATTTAAACATTTGTTGTCTGGAACAGCAGAAATTAGATAGCAGTTATGGCTACTGTCATAAGCATCAAATAGGTGCTGAAACAAGTAATTCACTATTAATATCCAAGCTGCTGTTCAGAGTGACTCCATTTCCACATGTAGATACATACTGTCCTCTTCCCCAGTACATACAGGAGCTGTCGGATCCAAAAATCCCTTTTCCTTGGAATTCAAATCCTGTTCAGATGCACATCTTGGCTGTCAAAGAGTACAAAAAGGGTATTGGCTGTGCCTGACTGGCTTTCTGTGCCAGTTCAGAATCTCTACTTCCTCACACATCTCAAGGGGAATCATCTGCTTCTCCAGAGAAAAATACAAAATTGTGTCCTTGCATTCAAACTCCAGTTTTTAAACTTACTTTTTTGCTCCTGGGAACTGGATAAAAATCAAGATTACCGATTTCACCTATGCTCAGTACAGGTCAGTGTGCACCTGAATGCCAGTAGCTGATGGTCCTGTTTTGCTGGAGTTTTGTTCATGGTTATTATCCACCCTCCTACAGAATACCACCAGGTTTCTTTCCTCTCTCTGCAGACTGATTTTTCTGATCCTGTCATGTTGCTTCCTCTACCATTCACTATCCAGGGCTGGTGCAGACTGCACGTTGATCCCAGATCCCCAGGTTGGGTGAGGCTGGAGGGGCCCACGGGGGCTCCTCTGGTGCCACCTCCCTGCTCCAGCAGGGCCATCCCAGAGCACAGGGCACAGCAGTGTGTCCATGGGGCTCTGCAATATCCCCAGGGAGGAGACTGCACAGCCTCTCTGGGCACTCTGCTCAGGGCTGGGCACTGCCCAGGGCACAAGTTCTGCCTCCTGGGCAGGGGCAGCTCCCTGGGCTCAGGCCCCCTCTCAGCCTTCTCTTCCTGAGGCTGAACATGCTCAGTTTGATGATAAGTGTCTTTTCCATAAGTGCCAGTCTGAAATCTCTATTTAAGCTCCAGAGGCTTTTCCCGAGGCCTTTGATTACCTTTCAGTTGAGTGTGTCTGTATTCAAGAAAAATAATGCTGAAGAGATCTAATCACATTTTAACATGTCCTTTATGGAACCAAAGACTGAGGTATAAAAGAAGGAACAACATTTCTTTTCAAGCTAAGTAAATATCTAATTGTGTTTCTGTAACCATCACAAGGTCCAAGCCAAACAAGCCAGTCTGTGTCCTTCAGTTTTAGACAGAGCTTTCAGTTCCAGGAGCTTTTCTTAGTCGCTTTTCCCTGGTATCCTTATCTCCATAAAATACCTGCGCATGTATTATAAATGTACTTTGTCTTGAATCTCCTGCTGCTGTTGGTGTTTGCTGTCAGTTCTGATCAGCCTTATCAGTGTGTGTGGGCATTTAACTGCAGCAGTCAATGCCATTAGCCAGCTATCCAGGTGGGAATGTCCATGTCAACTCCTGCCTCACCTTCAGCTGAGTGTCGGTATTATTACTATTATTATTATTATTATTATTATTATTAACATTCTTTGTAGTCACATTTCATTGTTTCAGCTCATATCAATCTTAACTTCTCTTCTATATCACCTTTCTCTGCACAGTCACGATATTCCTTGTCTCCACTAAATTAGTTTCTCCTCTGAATGCTGAATTCATTGTTTTCAAAATAACTGAAAATAGACTCCTTTTTTTTGATCTTCTGAAAGCTCAGCACAAGGATGAAATTGCAGTTTTTCAAACCAAAGAGACTGCAGGAAGGAGAACTGTGGATGAGCCATATTATTTAAAAATCTACCTTGTAGTTTTCATCCTCTTTTTAGACAGGAAAATAAAGAGAATTACAACGTGGCATTTGTTGCATCAGAATGCAATTACTAATTTTATAGTGATACAAGAAAGTGTAGCTACCAAGATGTCTGTTCCTTTAGCACCGTAATCTATTTTAACTCATGTCCGAGGAAATTAATGGCCCAGGGAAATGCACATGTATCAGAATACCTTGCACATAGGTGGAGCAGCACATATACAGATTTAATCTAACGTAGCAGTGCACATGCACTCTTTTAAAATGCAGCCCTGACAGTTTGCCGAGGTCTGACTCTGATCATGACAACAGCCCATTTCCTAAGAACCTTCTAGATTTGGGTTTTAGTGAAGACACTGTCAATTCAGTGGGAGTTACATATATAAAATCAAAACTTTAGACAAGCTATACCTTTTTTTCTTTTTTTCCTTCAAAGGCTAGGGTTGAAAAACTAAATATTATGTTTTTGTTTTGGTTTGTTTTGTTTTTCCTCCTATTCCTTTTTGGGGGGCGGGGGGGGAAGCAATGTTTAAATTTTCCAGCTGATGCTTTATACTGTGATATTTTATGTTAGGTTGCCTCAGCCATGTCAAATGATATAAAGTTACATGATGTAATTATGTGACTTGCATTGAGTTATCTCAATATGATATAGCAGGCAGGCGACCTGCTGGAAAAGGCACACTTTCCTGGAAACTGCAGATAAATTTTCTGAGAGTGGAAAGCAGTTAGTAGTGGCTGCCCTGGGTAACAACATCAGGCCTGACATTCTGCAGTATATTTGTTATTGATTTGGTGCATGGTTTGGTGAATGTTGCTGATAACAGAAAATTCCTTAGACTAAAGAAAACCTCACAGAATAGTAAGATTTCCCAATGGATCAAGTCAAACTGGGTGACTGAATAATATGGTGATAACATGGTGCTGATAATATGTTGATAAAATGAAATGTATAACCTTAATACTTTAATGTAGAAGGTAAATAATCTCTTCCAACATGTCTTAACTTTTTAATACATCTATGGGTTCAGAATTGAACAATACTCTGGAGATCTTACTGAAGGTGTATCTAAATTTCCCTATGGCTCATGCTTCTGTTTCCACTGGCATTGATGAATCCTCAGTGATGGCTAAAAATTAACAAGAAGTGGAAATACTATAAAACAAAAATCTGAAGGTATCCCCTAGGAAATGTCTTGATTTTTTTTCCCCTAGCTCTGATTTTGCTGTGCTGTTCCATGTCACTTCCTCCCATGTCATCAGTATTACCACCAGAAAAGCTTTATACTCTGCTGCCGGATCATCACAAATCCAGAAAACAAAAGGAATAAACTCAGACAAGGGGAACACCAGCAAAAATCAATCAAGATTTGCAACCTACAGTCTGTTAACCATGTTGTCACCTGCAACATCTGTTGGAATGCAGAATGATTTATTTTTTGAAAAATGCTGTCCTCCAAATATGTTCTTCTGTATTTTCTACATCATCCTGATGAAAAACGTGTTCTCCCCATTTTGATTGTTTGGTGTGTCCAGTCTGGATGGGGGTGGGTGGGTTGGTTTGTGTTGTTATCAAGTGCTGCCCACAAGATAATTTTCTCTATTTACTCTCAGCAGTAGACTAGAGCTGATAAACAAGTGATGGGTTGTAACACAGCTGCAGTGACCTCCTTAAAGACTCCTTTGCACTGGCAAATATTTACACACTCTCTTACATGTGGTCTTTTGATAGTTCATGTTCAGTCTTCATCCTGGCCCTGGTTTGCTGTCCAACACTTATTTCAGCTGATTGTTTCTTTTATTTAATTCTTGTTCCAGGTATCTGCAGTCACACAGCTTCAGTTGCTGCTCCTTCTCATTTAGTTTTCAAGAGTCACTGAAAAAAAAAACCAAAACACTGCTCTCATTCCATTGTTCCATTGTTCTCAGTCCATTTCAGGGAACAGAACTGGGAGTGGCTGATATCCCAGTCAGAGGGGCCTCAACACCTGGGGGAGTTGGGCAGGGAAAAAACATCTGAAGTTCAACCAAGGCAAATGCAGGTCCTGCTCCTGGGCAGGAACAACCCCAGCACCAGCACAGGCTGGGGGGAGCTGCTGGAGCAGCTCTGCGGGGAAGGAGCTGGGGGTGCTGGGGGACACGGAGCTGTCCCTGAGGCAGCAGAGTGTCCTGGGGGTGCTGGGGGACACGGAGCTGTCCCTGAGGCAGCAGAGTGTCCTGGGGGTGCTGGGGGACACGGAGCTGTCCCTGAGGCAGCAGAGTGTCCTGGGGGTGCTGGGGGACACGGAGCTGTCCCTGAGGCAGCAGAGTGTCCTGGGGGTGCTGGGGGACACGGAGCTGTCCCTGAGGCAGAAGAGTGTCCTGGGGGTGCTGGGGGACACGGAGCTGTCCCTGAGGCAGCAGAGTGTCCTGGGGCCAAGGAGGCCGAGGGTGCCCTGGGGGCATCGGGAAGAGCCTTGGCAGCAGGTCAGGGAGGGGATCCTGCCCCTGTGCCCGGCCTGGGACACCTCTGCAGTGCCGTGTCCAGCTCTGGATCCTCAGCACAGCAGGGCCAGGGAGCTCCTGGAGCGGGGCCGGCGGAGGCTGCGCAGCTGAGGAAGGGCCTGGAGCATCTCCGTGCCCAGGAAAGGCTGAGGGAGCTGGGGCTGCTCAGCCTCGAGAGGAGCCCCAGCTGAGAGGGGCCCTCAGCCCTGGCTGTCCCTGTGTGCAGGGAGGGCTCCGAGCAGGGCCCGGGCTCTGCTCCGGGGCCCAGCAATGGCACCAGAGCCACGGGCAGGGCCTGAGCCCAGGGAGCTGCCCCTGCCCAGGAGGCAGAACTTGTGCCCTGGGCAGTGCCCAGCCCTGAGCAGAGTGCCCAGAGAGGCTGTGCAGTCTCCTCCCTGGGGATATTGCAGAGCCCCATGGACACACTGCTGTGCCCTGTGCTCTGGGATGGCCCTGCTGGAGCAGGGAGGTGGCACCAGAGGAGCCCCCGTGGGCCCCTCCAGCCTCACCCAACCTGGGGGTCTGGGGTTAAAAGAGGAAGGTCTAGGTATGGAGACAAGGATTTCAACACAGGGAACAAAATTACCTCAGAAGTTGATCTGGGATATCTGTGGCTTTTAAAATACAACTTTTAAAATATCTTTTCCCCATCATTAGTATGTGGTTGTTCCAGAGGGCTTTAAAATGAAAGAAACTCAAACCAGCCTTCCAAAAGGCTTCTCCAAACTTCCAGAAACTTTTGTTCAAAATTGTCTTCCAGATTTTTATTTAGTCTTTTTCCTACCTGTTAGTGACTGTCAGGACTCTGCAAATCACAAATCTAAACATGGCTCATTCTGTCTTTAATTCTATCAACTTTTTTTTGTGTTGATCATTAATACAGGTAATTTGCTACACAAGAATAAAGACTTATTGTGCTTTGTCTCTTTAATTTAGGAATAAATCAATTCAAAATGCTGCTCTCCATATCCTGTTAGCAATGAAAATAAAGTTCAAAAGTTGAATTACCATAGCCTTGATAAGTTTGCATTTGGACTCAAAGGAGACAGAAGGCTGATGAAGTATCAGCTGATCTTCTCTTAGGAGAAGGTGAGAAAAATCAATGTAAGGAAGACATAGAAAGGAAATGGAAAGTGTTGAAAGATAAATGAAGGTCTTTCATCTAGCAGTGAATATACTATGACAAAAAAAAAAAGATTCAATGGAGATGAAAAATAAACTGTTGGAAAGAGAATCTATAAGGTGTAAAATATCTGGACCAAAGGTGAAGTAAGAAGATTAAAGAGTAAAGTCAGGCAAGTGTAAAAACACCTGATAAAAAAGTATAAAGGTGGACAATAAAAAGAAGAGTGCCGAAGGTTAGGATAAATAAAAAATGTTGAATTGCCAAAAAGAACAAGATGATGTTGAAGGTGACGGTGAGACACCATAAAAATTGTTCAAAAGTGTCTCATAAAAAGCATGTACAGTGAAAATAATGCACAAACCCAATATATACAGTTTAAAATTCGAGCCTGAGTTTAGAACTGAACATGTGCAAATACGAAAATTCCGATTTTGCTTTGTGAGTGAGTTCTTCCAGCTGCTCAGGGAGCTGGTATGAAATCTCTTCAAATAAACTTTGACAATTCTTTACTTCAGCCATCCAGCAGGATGACATTCCCAAGCAGGTTTGGAGCACAGCAGGAATGATGAAGGGGATGCCATGGGGAAGTCGTTTCCTTTGCCTCATCATCTGCAATGAGTCATTAGAATCAGCTGTAAGCCAACATAATTGCTGGATCAACCAAGATTTAATCAGGGCCTTATTTTTGGAACAATTTGCAGTGGTTAGAGGGGTTTTCTACTTTCATCTGATTGGGTTTTAAAGTTCAGCTGGTTTGTTTTGCTCTGAAACGGATTAGAGGTGCTCGTACCTGCAGTCACCAGGTGGAAACCATGGGACTGGGTAAGTCTTTCTAAGCACATTTCTCATAATTAAGACATTAAAATACATGAGGATAGATAAATAGGTAACTAAATCAAAATTAAGATAGGTCAGCTGCACACAGAAAGTATTTGAAGTGTTTTCCCTTTTTTCCTCACCATTTCGAAAATTCCAATCCTTTAGTAACGTGTTTAAAAGTATTTGTAAAATTTTTCAACAAAGTGTCATTGTTTCTTTATATCAGTTTCAATAATCCAGGGCAATATGTAGTGGCAAATCATGTTATAAATAGCCAGCACAGTTTATTTTTTAGCCCAGAGGGACATGGTTATATCCCAAAGGTCCAGTGCACTCAGTAAGATTAGAGGGGGGATAAAAGAGAGAACAGAAGTTTCAGTAGAATATATGTGGAGAGGGAGAGAGAAATGTAACAGTTTATAGCATACAGTGTTATTTATGTTGCATTTGTTGTTGAAATGCATCATTTACCACATCTTCTGCACAAAATCCAGGTTGGCAGAATTTTTCTGCCTTTTTACGCAGTGACCAATGTGAATTGTTTAGAATAAAAAAGAAGAAAGACTGTGAGGGATGATAATAATTGATAATATTTTGCAATAATGAGATAATACAATTGTGATTTTTAGAGGCTGCACAGAAAGCATGTCAAAATTTTCGGTGGGGGGAAAGTTTAGCAACAGATGAATATTGTGTTATTTTTATTACCAAAGAAAAAAGGGTTTGTTAATTAAAATTTTACATAACATGTTATGTATGTTATGCCACTTTTAATGGCTGAACTAGAATAATACCAGGAAGAACTGGTAAAATGACACAGATCCCCCATTTATGACTGTGAATAAAAATATTGTATTAATGTAGCTTTTAGGATAGGTGGGGGGTTGTTGGTTTGTTTTAAACAAAGAAGTTTAAATCAGATTTGCTACTTTAAATTGTTTGAGCTTCTATAAGAGACAGTAACTAAAGGGCAGCTTTCATTTAAATGCAGGGTTTGAAGGAAGGTTTTGAGTGTCATTGGCTCTGAGCGCTCCTGTTATTTTTTATTAATGAAATTTCACCAGCTGGCACTGAATACAACTTCCCCATGGATTGAGCAGGTTCATCCAAGCTCATTTCCTGCCTCTGAAACATTTCAGGATACTGCTCTGTTTAGATTCCCCTAAATTTTGTAGCTCGAAAGAATACAATTCTATTGAGAGAAATTGGTTGATGTCTGTAAGGCAGAGAGAAGCACGTCTGCCCAGAAACTCATCCAAAACTTCTGTCACCTATTCCATCCACAAACACAAATTTGAAATCCCACTAGCTGTCCCAGTGGGATGCCTGGGAGCTGAATGTACAGCTCTATGAAATAGCCACTCGCTCTGGTGTTCTTCTTTGCACCTTTCCTTTCTCATTTTCTGCTTCTTAAATCACGCTGTCACAGACCAATCCTCAGGCTTTTCCTGTGAGTTTTCCATTACATTTCAGAAGCCGAGTTAGTTGCTATAAATTGTGGGTGGAAAATGTGAGAAGATTGGATGCAGGTCTGTGATACTGTGCATGGGATTTGCTGTGTCACTCAGCAGACACTGGGTACAGTACATTTTATTTACTCTTCCCTAGGACGTAACAACTGCATTGTTCTATCTGCATTCATCTTCAGTAAATGTACAGGTGGTGGGAAAAGCCCTTACCCAGAACTGGGCTCACACTTTACAATAATATGGATTAATCATGAAATTTGTCTCCAGAGGTGTCCAAGGAAGGACTGGGTGTGGCACTCAGTGCTCTGGGTTGGGTGACAAGTTGGGGTCGGACACGGGTTGGACTCGATGGTCTTGGGGGGCTTTTCCAACCTTATGATTCTGTGATCACCAGATCCAGGGATTTGGGTTGTGCCCATGTCTCTTCTCTTTTTCTCTGTGATACCAAAGATAAGACAAAGATTCTTAGTGAGCTAAATCACCAAAATCATATTTAATGGTAAATTCTCTTGCGTTAAAAATCTCTTGCTGAACACATGTATAATATTGGTAATCTGCAAAGCAGTGTAAAGCAATTAACTTATTTAAACCTCTTTACTTCTCTCTGACGATGGATGAAGATTTCTCTAACAAGGGACTTCTGATCTAGGTAGGTTGCTTGAAATTTAGAGCAGCAGCTCTATCAACAGCTGTGACCCTTGATGCTGTTACCATAATCAAAGCAACTTGTCCTACTCTTCTCCAAATTAGAGCTGCTGTAACTGAGAACAAACATCTGGAAATGTTTTGAAACAATGAGGACAGACATTGCTTATTTGTGTTTCTCAAGGCCACATTTTTGGGTTTTTCTTCTCTTCTTTGGTAAAAAAGAATTGATCTTTGTACTTGGGAGGTAGACCTTCCACAAACTCCAATTGCAAAGATCAAAGAATTAATGGATGAAGGAAAAGACCCTCTGTTTTCTATCAGTCTGCCCTAACTGAAATAGGCTTGTTGGCAGTTTTAGTTAAACTGCATCTGTTCAGTGAAAGAAAGAGGAGTTCAACCATCTCATTCAGTCATGTTTCATTAACACAGAAGTCCAAACCTTGTTTACATAGAAATTATAGTATTGGATTGAGTGCAAGAATTTTTGTGTAACTTGCAGAACAATTGAATTGAGTTAAATTCAAGCTCAGAGTTAAAAAAAAACAAGTATGACTTTATGCTGTAATTAAGGTCATGATAAAAACCAGGCACATTGTTCTGGTATGCACTGCAAGCCTGCTTTGCTTTGAAATCAAATTAATTGTCCCGAGTTATCCCTGTTATGTGATCGCATGATAAGTCAGTTTGTTTTGATTACCACTCTGAAGGTAATTAAAAGATAATCAGTGTGTCACAAGCACAAGAACCCAATCCAGCCAAGTAAGAAGCACAAGAACACACTGAATGACATCTTTACAATTTTATATCAGCAACTACCAGAGTCCTACCCTCACACCAAAATTATTTTAAAAATCTTAAGTTCTTTTGGCCTCCTTTTAATGCAATGGAATTGGGTGTCTGGAGTAGAAAACCAGAGCATTTCCACTGCTCTGCAGCTCTGAGCTTCTCTGCTCAGGTGAGACCTCACCTGCAGAGCTGCCCCAGCCCTGGGGCCAGCACAGGGAGGAGCTGGAGCTGCTGCACAGAGCCCAGAGGAGGCACCAGCATGAGCAGAGGGATGGAGCAGCTCTGCTGGCAGGAAAGGCTGCGAGAGCTGGCATTGTTCAGCCTGGGCAGGAGAAGCTCTGGGGTGACCTCAGTGTGGCCTTGCAGGGCCTGAAGGAGCTGCAGGAAAGATGGAGAGAGACAATTGCCAAGGGCTGGAGGGTCGGGAGCCAGGGAATGGCTTCCCAGTGCCAGAGGGCAGGGCTGGATGGGATCTTGGGCAGGAATTGTTCCCTGGGAGGGTGGGCAGGCCCTGGCACAGGGTGCCCAGAGCAGCTGTGGCTGCCCCTGGATCCCTGGCAGTGCCCAAGGCCAGGTTGGACATTGGGGCTTGGAGCAGCCTGGGGCAGTGGAAGGTGTCCCTGCCATGGCAGGGGTGGCACTGGATGGGCTTTAAGGTCCCTCCCAACCAAACCATTGTCTATTTTTCTTATTTAGGTGCCATAGTGCAGCGGAAATGTTTTGAAGCTAAAGAATCAGTTCTATGTGTCATAACACCTACAATGGAAAGTGCTAATGAAGTTCAAAGGACAAGACAAAAAAAAGAGCCAAATAATTCTCTCTTTTCCTTCCCACAGATGGGCTGAGGTCAAGTTTTCCTTCTTGGGAAGTATTGCAGAACTGCATGGTGTGCAGCAGATAACGGAATCCAACAGGTCCCTGCAGCTGACAGCAGTGAGGCAAGTGGAAAGAGCTAAAGCTCTCTGTGCATCCACACAGGCTCATCTTACCAGTGGCATTCTGCCCAATTCCCCTATTACATATTATTTAATCCACTCTGCAGCCTTTCACTGTAATTCTGGCTATAAAATCTTTTGGGAATGGGCAGTTGTTTGAGATATCCACTAAAACTCCTTTACAGGTGACTGAAATATAAACACCAACAGGCCCAGATTGTTCTCATAGGCCAAGCTTACAACAGTGATCTGAAAAAACAGTGGAATTACTAGATAAAATACAACTCTGTAAAGCAGTAATAGCCATATACTGTAGGGAATTAGCCTAAATGGACTGGGAAACTGTAGGTGAATATCTTTTTTCCTTTTATATGACTGATGCTGTCTCTGAGAGAGTTAAAGAGCCAAAGATTAATCATGCAGCTTTGGGTAAACAGGGAAATAGGAATGTTGCTGGTATTAGAAATTACTAATTCCACCTCGGCGTCTATGCTCATCCATTCAACGTTGTTAAACGCAGAAATTTTTAGGGATAAATAGTAAATCTTTCAAAAAGAGCCCTTTAAATATATCTGAAGGTTGGGAGGCAATAAAGCACCACAAGGTGCCTGAATTTCCCTGTTGAAATGATTTTATGGAATTTATTCCTGTTGTAATGCTGATAGTGCAGCATCCCAGCTATCTTTGCATGCTTGCAAATATGCAGGGGATCACAAAGCTTATTGTGTTTGTTCACTTGAAAATTATGACATGCTTTAACATAACTCGCAATAGTTAAAATTTAATGAAGGAACTACATCCCTTTTTTCCCTCCTGGACCACTGTTTGTGTTACTGATGTCTCCTGCTATCTGTATTCTTTCTGTTCCTGTACCTCATTAAACAGAGAGAGAGAAAATCCCATGGGATTTTAAAACATATTTGAAATACTTTAAAAACTTTTGGCTGTCCATGTAGCTCTCTTATGCCAGTTCGTGGTCAATGCAAAATGAACTCCCAAAACCCAAACTCTCCCAAAAAGTGAGATAAGTCATCACTCACCACCTCAGCAGAATATTCCAAATCATTGATAATATTTTTTTTTTTTACTTTGGCCAATGGCCAAGTAACCCACTGAGACATTTTAGAGAAATTACAAACTGTTTTCCAATGAGCTCTGGGCATTTAAACCCCACAACATCCACAAGAGTACCAGGACCGAGTGTTAGTAATGTTTCTGTTCCATGGGAGAGGAATGCTGGTACAGGAATAATGTTCTCCCTGGAAATATTTAATCCAGAATAAGATTGTTCCTGTCTGGTTTATTCCCAAACAGATCTTTCAGCACTGAGCATCATCCTAGTTCAGCTTTTCTAAAATGGATTAAAATACCCATCAGTAATGCTCCTGCCAGGTTCAAGTTACTCCTTGTTGTTGCTCCACTGACCAATCTCATTAAACAAAAGATAAAATCTTTGCCCCTGGATCTGGCATTCCCTGTTTCTGATTGTGGAACTGCAGGTCTCCAAGTGGGAGTCGAGGCAGAGCTGTGTTATGCCACGGAGTTACCCCCGCTCCAGCTGGTGTCACCAGCCAGGCTGGGGCAGCTGGGGGAGCTGCAAAAGTCACAAGAAACTCTTTCAGTTCATTGGAAATATCACAAGCTGGCAGAGCTGCTTTGCTAATTAGTGGCCCATAACTTTGTTGTTCTGGCAGGTTCACAAAGTGCCAGCACTGCAGATCTCTCTCTAGGAAAGACCTTCACTGGAGAAATTGAATTTGAAAACAGGCTATTATGGCTAAATAATGGGTAAATATTTGCTCCTACTTACTCAAATGTATTAATGTGTAATCTGGGCTTAATTCATTCATGTAGGAAAATTGATAAATGGCTTTTTAGCTCCCTTTGCATACCTGTGACTTTGACAGTGTAGAATTTTGTCCTTTATGAACTCTAGATACAGATTAATGTAATAATTTTTCATGTGATTTCAATGGAACTGAGATTTATACCCTAGTAACTTTGCACCATTGCAGTATTTAATTAAACAGAGCTGTTGCAGAGGTACATGCATTGTCTATTAAAGATGAACATAAACTAATTCCAGAGCTATGGCTTAATGGATGCATTTTCATGTAGGAGGAATACATAAAAGGAATACATAAAATCTTTGCTGAAAATGCTTTATATACTTACTGAGTCTTAGAAGATGCTTGACCCAGTCTCCCATGGCTAAAGGGATTAAATTTTTGTGGATTCTTTTGTACTTGCGTGGTAGCATGAAGGAGAACTCTTTCCAAGGGCTGCAGTTACCCAGAGTTTCCTGGCTCTTAAGCTAACTTTGAATCCAGCCCACAGAGTGCTCCAAGACAGATTCTTTTATAAACAGTATTTGCATAGGGAGCAGCAGTGTGAAACCCCAGGTACCTGGGCAGTGCTGAAGGTAGGGAAAGGGGCTACAGCTCGGTGAGTCTCCCCAGAAAATGAGTAAACTCCTGTTTGTATCTTCCACCTCAAACGCAGCATGTGCAGCAGGGGAGGGAGGGGATCCCATCCCTCTGCTCTGCTCTGCTCTGCTCTGCTCTGCTCTGCTCTGCTCTGCTCTGGTGAGACCTGAATTGCTGCATTCAGTTCCGGTGCCTCCAGCACAGGAAAGACCTGGAGCTGTTGGAGCAAGTGCAGAGGAGGCCACGGAGGTGCTGAGGGGACTGGAGCCCCTGCCCTGTGGAGCCAGGCTGGGAGAGCTGGGGCTGCTCAGCCTGGAGAGGAGAAGGTTGTGTGGAGACCTCACAGCACCTTCCAGGGGCTGCAGGGAAACCAAAGAGGGACAATTCCTCAGGGACTGCAGTGCCAGGAGCCAGGGAATGGCTTCCCAGTGCCAGAGGGCAGGGCTGGATGGGATATTGGGCAGGAATTGTTCCCTGGGAGGGTGGGCAGGCCCTGGCACAGGGTGCCCAGAGAAGCTGTGGCTGCCCCTGGATCCCTGGCAGTGTCCAAGACCAGGCTGGACATTGGGGCTTGGAGCAGCCTGGGACAGTGGGAGGTGTCCCTGCCATGGCAGGGGTGGCACTGGATGGGCTTTAAGGTCCTTTCCCCCCTAAGCCATTCTGTGATTCTGTGTGTGAGTATTTTTCTGGGATTAGAAAACACTGTGAGAACACGGAGAGTGTCCTCTCTTCCTCTCTGTCTTACTCTCCCCTTTTTTCTGCATCTTTTGGTCTTCTCAACTAGAAGTAATAGATTTTTTTTTTTAGGTTCTGGGGTGTTGGTAGATTTCAAAAGGTGAACAAAAAGCTGTGACTGTCTTGAGGATATTTGCACTTGCAATTTTGCAGAATTCTCTTCATAACTGAGTACCAGGCTTAATGATTCTGTGAAGCCTCATCACCCCTTAGACCCATTCCCTACAGGCCTTTATATTCTTTCCTCCTTTTTCCCAACCTAAGGCTGCAAAGCTTGGATTTTTTTTGTTGTTGTTGTTGTTGTTTTATTGTTTTGTTCTGATTTTGTTTGGTTTGGTTTGGTTTTTTAATATAAGAACGTTTTTAGAATGTTCTTTTGTCCCTTTCCGGAGCAGCTGGCCTGCAGCCAGGTGCCATTTTCTGCCTCATGCCTGTTAACCTCAGTAACCAGCTAAAGTTTCTGAGTACAGATAGTCTGCTTTTTGTCAGTCCTGTTCTGTGTGCAGCTTGCAGTAAAGAAAAAGAAAATTTCCAAGGAGCTATAAACTGAAAGGACATTACAACCACGTATCCATTAATTACTAATATCCATTAATTACTAATACCCGTTAATTACTAATATCCTTCTCAATGCATTGCAAGATGGTAAAACAGTGATTGGTACATTACTGGCAGCAGTGCAAAGCTTGATCATTGTCAATGCAACAGTAACAAAAGAACCATCCTGATTTTGACACAAAATTTGCTCCTGTAAAATTCCCCAAGTTCTAAATTCTGGAACTGAATTTGAATCCTTCATATGGTCACAGGGACAAACTCTCCTTGCAGCTTGGAAGAGACAAAAGGCTAACGATGCAGTAAACAACCTTGATTCTCTCTCTCTGTACAACCTTTTAATGACTGTCATTGCTTTAGCTCCAAGAGGTTGGTGATCTAATTAGGGCAAATTGAATAAGACTGCTTTTATGCTAAAGCGTGAGAAAGTTAATTGAAATCAATCCATGTTCAGTGAAAATGCTGGAGACATCACTGATAATTTAAAGCAATTAAAAGATGTTGTCCTGAAGCAAGGCAGAAACATTAAGTCTAAGAGTCTGTTAAAGAAAACTACCTAAAATATTTAAATTATATTATTCAGCTGAGATGGACTAGGGATAGCTGAAGCAATTAGAAACCCTGAAGCATAAACTCAGTCATGTGTAATCTTCTTTGAGCTATTTCAAGCCATTTGTTTCTTGTAAAGTCATGGATATTTTTTTAAATCCCATTTATGACATTTTGTGAACAGTGATGTGCAACACTTGCTAGCCTCCAGTTCTCATTGATGGGCCATTGTGCTTTAAGAAAATTTAAACTGAAATGCATTTTTCAGGCTCATTTTAAGTTTCTTGTTCACAGGATGCAAAACATTGATTTGGTAGATCTGAAGGTTAAAATCCAGTCCCTTGTTTTCTTAAAAAAATTCCTTAAGATGGCAGGGTAAATGCGATGGGTTTTCTTTCTGAAATCCCCAAATCCATCATAAAATCACTAAGGTTGGAAAAGACCTCCAAGATTATCAAATCCAACGTGTGGAACTTGCAGAGGGGTTGAGAATTCAGAGCTGCACAGTCCTCATTTAGCAGTTCCTTCTAGGATGAGTAAAAGACACAAGATAAAGAACAGAAAAATAACAAAATAAGGTTATTTGAAATAATATCTGCAAAGTTTATGTTGTTGTTGCCTGCATTTAGGCTCTGGAACAGACATGATGGACCTGACTCTGGTACCTCCCACCTCTGGCAGGGCTCGTGCAGTTCATTGAGGAGGTTTAACTGCAACAACACATGCTGGGAATGCTGTACAAACATGGAACGGTATGAAAGATTAATTCCATAAAATACACCATAGGCACAGGCTGGAGACAGCTAGAATTAATCTGCCAAACACTAGTAATTATCTTTATGATCTGTCACAGCTTGTACTTGCAGATTTGTAGAAATCTTGATCTTGGCAGTTTCCTGCTTGGCCAGAGTTAAACATAAGGAGGTTTAAAAGGACTAATTGGGAGTCAACAGGACAATGGAGGTGTCTTGCCAAGGGTTCTCCAAGCAAGTATTTGAGATCATTTTACTGCTGGTGTGTGTGTTCCAGTCCCAAAGCCTGATTAGCCTGGTTCCACTCCAGAACTGGGTCCTGAGGGGGTTTGTAACACACCCAACAATCCTGACCATCGGCACATTGCACACCAGGCTTCCATCCACACCCCAAAATCTCATGGACGTCAGGGATGGCCAACACCTGGTGCAGGCCAGGGTGGGTGTGGAACAACCTTCTTCCCCACCACACACCTATGGGGCACGGAGGAAGAGGCGAAGTGTAAATCCCACAGATAAGGAAGGGAACACAGTATTTGGAAGACTTTGCAGCCTTGGAATAGATATCAGTTAATTTGTATTAATTGTATTATTAATTGTGTTTGTTCCTTGTTTTTATGTGTACGAGTGCCCTCCTGCAATGGCAAAAGCTTTTGCTTTTGGAGTGAATGCTACTCATGTTAATAGTAGTGATATTTTTCTTTTCTCCTCCACTTCTAGTCCTGTGCCAGGTAAGAATCTTGGGTTGAAACCTCATTTTTTGCTTCTCTTTCTCCTTTTAAAACTTTTTTTTTAGGAGAAGTTATACCCGTGTTCTTACAACAGCAGGGGAAAGAAAGCATTAAACACATCAAGACTCTAACACCAGAGCACAGTTTATCACTTTTGAACCAATTTAATGATTTTTCTTGTGTTTTTTTCTTTTTGAATTGTAAATGCTTTGACTGTGCAACACTGAAAGATACTTTTCATCCCTTTGTTTATCTGCATTCAACTGGAGGTCAAAGGAATGATATTCTTAATCAAAAATTGGAAGCAAGTTATTTTAATATCATTTCTTGATCTTCCATATTCTGTATCACTGCAAAAAACTCTCCCAATCTCCTGGTCACTCTTTATTGATCTTAAATACTGAAGTCTCAGTGTTTTCAGACAAGAAAACCCCACATTATTCTCCTTTATATTATGAATATTGTGTTATCCCAAAGGATATGTCTGCTATTGGTCCGTACTTTGGTGCCTACCCGTTCTAACAGGGATTAACATTTTATGTGCAAAAAGCGATGATCAGAGACAAAATATTCACTGGACAGGGTAGAGGGAACATAGAAGTAAATAAATATTTTATGCCAAGAAATGTATTGATTTGTTTGGGCCATTCGGGAATGATGAATAACGTCAGGAAATGAGGTTGGGAAGCACCTGGTATTTGGTGCCTTAGTAATGAAATCTTTTTTCCTCTCAAAATATTTCTGTGAAAAA
This sequence comes from Monarcha castaneiventris obscurior, assembly GCA_026261815.1. Lineage (NCBI taxonomy): Eukaryota > Metazoa > Chordata > Aves > Passeriformes > Monarchidae > Monarcha > Monarcha castaneiventris. The sequence continues at coordinate 1,805,003 of JAMPIT010000583.1, forward strand.
AGTCTAGAAAGGTGAAGAACCAGCTCTACCCACAAAAAATCCTCAGGACTTCTGTGCACGTAGCAGCTAGAGGTCTTTAAAATTCCTGCATTTCTAAATGTGCACCTTCTAGTAGCTGCAGAAGTAAATAAACATTATTTTTTTCCTCTTTTTAGACCTAAAGTGCACATGGAAACTTAATTTAAACTAGCATTTTACAGGAGGCTTAGCTCAACTCTCTGGGCGAAATGTCCTTTCTGAATTTTGAAGAGCAGTCTGAGTGAAGTCTCAGTTTGGCTGAGCTGGTTTTCCCCTGTCGCTTCCTCTTAGCTCTGTAGATCACCTCTAACAAGTTTAGCTTTTATGCACTTTCATGTTGCACTACACACTCACTGTGAAATGCCATGCCTTATTTCCTCTGCAAGATGTTTAATCAAAAATGACCCACAATTTCAAGCATGAATGCCCAACATCTCATTATTAACCACTACCTGGGACTCTTTCGAGTACTCCAACCTCAGCTGGGATGTGGTGACAGGATTCAGGAGACCACTGGTGTTTTACAGGTTAAGTCATCTTTTAACTCTCCTTGTTATTTGCTAGGAAAAAAGGGGGAAAGTATCCTGGTAGATTTTTGTATCAGCAGTGAAATTGTTGATCTGTGTGACCTTGGTCTAATTTGAGACCTCAAGAAATCAAGGAAGAGCTGGCCCAAAGAATGGGCTCTTGAGTTAATTTGCTTTCCCTGCTCCTTGACTTCTCAAGGGTTTCGCTACAAGGACACTTTCCAGTGAGTTCATGAATTTTTCAGACACTTTTCATCACTGACCTTTCACTTCAATTTGAAGAGAATGGCAGGGTCTGGGCAAAATGACACTGTTACCATTGCCTTTTAATTTGTCTTGTGTCAGCCAAACACAACCACCCAGCCTTTGTAATCATGTTGATCTAGCAAGCCTCACTGGTCTGGGCAGAACATTTCTCCCCATCTTAATCTTTACAAATGTGGTGTTACTTGGTGAAATAAAGCTTGAAAGAGGGTCAGGAAAAATGATGACTGGAGCTGAAAGTTATTTTTTTCCCATAGCCCAATTGTCTCAAAGTCACCCAGGGATTGTTTGTTTTCCCTTTTTGAAAGAATAAGTTTTGTGTTCCATTCATTTTTTTGGAACAATGCAAGTTATAACTGGTTATTGTCTGGATACCAATGGTATGCAGGCTGTAACACTGGGAATTTAGTGTACCTGTGGCTTGGGTTCCAAACCAGGAGTCTTGCAGGGACAACCCATGGATGTCTGGGAGTAAAAGGGCTTTGAAAGTAATTTCTAGCTGAGAACAGTGGTAGCCTTCCTGAGGGCTCTTCCAAGCATAGCTGGGCATGAAGCCCCATCCCTGGCAGTGTCCAAGGCCAGGCTGGACAGGGCTTGGAGCAGCCTGGGATAGTGGAAGATATCTATGCCCATGACAGGGGGTGGAACAGGAGAATCTTTAAGGATCTTTCCAACCCCAAACATTTCACAATTCTATGAGTGCACCTTGTTCAGGTGCTTTGTTCCCAATAAAACCAGAGATAATCCTTCCATATAGCACAGGCTGAATTAATAAAATGGTGGGAATGAGGAATATTTCCCAGATAAAATATAAAACAATAAATGTGTGGACATTCCTGCGAGCTGCAATGTTTTTACCATATCAGTTTGGTCCTGGGCCTCTGTAAGACTGGTGCTGATTAAGTGAGGCTCCAGTTTACGTCAGCCTGCTACAGCAATAATCATGTCCAGTTAAAGGTCACATTAAATGATTTGGGTCTCAGCTCCATAATGGCTAATTCCAACAACACTTTTTCAAGACAGCAATACTGTTTAAAATTTGTAATGAATTTGTGTTCTGGAAAGGAAGCTTTTGTGTCTCTATGGTGAGCAGTTTCCTTTTTATGAAGATAATTATTATTTTTCTACAGATCCCCTCTTTTCCTGCATTTACATTTGCAGAGAAAGTGCAGTGAGCTGTTGTAAACTCTGAGTCATCATTTACAGGTTGCAAAGTGGGGTGGTTTGGTGATATCCACACCGAAACATGTACTGAATAAATTCAATTAAAAAGGAAAGGGAAAAAGCAGAAGGAACCTGATTTGGCTGTTGGCTATAATGCCTTTGCAGTGTTGTGTCGCTACATGTAATGTGGCCATTACACGTTGACATGCAAATTAAAGCTGCTGAATCCCAGCTAAAGTTCATTAGATATTTTTATCAGTTCTGGGTTTTCAGATTTGCCCCATTATGCTTAAGGAACTACCAGAAAAACCACACTGCTGACATCAGAACCTCCTTTTTGGTTACCTTTTTGTTCCTTTAACAATATTTTATGTGCATTTCAAACATTTTGAAATTCTTGCTGTGTTTTAAATGGTGCAGAGCTTCTCTTTCACTCATTGTCAATCAAGCATATCTCACCTCATTATTTTATCCTAAATTAGGATATTTTTTGAATGTTCTGAACCATACTATTAAAATAATAGTGAAATAAGAGTTGCTGCACACAGCCCTTGGGATTAAAACCAGTTCTCCTGAGAGAACAACCTTCCCACCTGCTGATCCAGCTATGGCCTGTCCTGTGGGCTTGCCTCAGGGAATTCTGAGGTCAGCTTTCCCACAGGAGCATATGTGGGAAATGACACATCTATATTCAGGTTGAGGAAAATATTAAACAGAATGTCCTTATCCCTTGTAATCTCATGCCCTCAACTTTGGGAAGCCAAATCCCCAATGCTGTTACATCACAGACTGAATTATTTTTTTTCTGCTGTTGAAAAGCAAATCAATTTTCTCCCTTTGTAAATGCCGTAATTTGAGATTTTCCGTGAGTTTCAAACACTGTTAAATAGACAAAAATGTACCTTGTAAGTATTTCCAGATTGAACAAGGGTTTGCATTTTGAGTCTGGGTTTGATGATAAATTTGCACTTCACTGATTGATGGGAGCCCTGGGAACTAGGGGTGATGGGAGCTGCTCTTCAGTCTGCAGGCAGAGAATCAGAGCTGCTACCATTCACTTTCCATGCATGTTGTTTTGTTTTTTTTAAATCTAGAACAAGATAACAATATTTTTTTCCAAAGTGTATGTTTTGAGGAGAGGAAAAAAAGAATTCTATGTATGTATATTTTTTCTTCCTAAAGTAGGATTATGAAAATTTGAAAGTTCCTAAGAGACTTAATCTGAATGGTTCATTGTTTTCTAAATTGCCAATAAGTAGAAAAAGCATCTTTGCTGACTACCTGATATTTTTTCAATGGCATTTTGTTTTGCTTTAAATATTGCTTCTGGTTTGCATTATACTGTTTGCCCATCTAGTGAATTTTCATGGAATTTCTATCTTTCAGCACCTAATTTTTGCCCATTAGGTTTAAAAAAAGATAAAAACCATTCTCTGTGTAAGTCCTCTGGGGACAAGCTGCACATAAGTGGTAATGGCAATTATGGTAAATGCTGAACCCAGCATCTCTAAGTGCTTGCTGCAAAGATGTTCTATAAAATATTTCATGTTAATGTTAATCACATGGTCTGTGTTGTTTACCTGGAGCTCTTTCCATGAAAACAGTAACACAGAACTAAAAAATAATAATAACCAGAGTCTTTGCACTTTAAATGTTGGGGTTTTTTTTACTTCTGTTTTATCAAGGACTACATTGATATAACAACATTTAAAGGAAACAACAAGATGCTGTTTGGTTATAGGAGACCACCTATAGGAGAAAAATCAGTTTTAGGCTGATTTTGAGATTTAGTATTTTTTCAGTCGGCACACATTCCACTTTTGCTGGTTTGCACACCAGGCTGTGCAAGAGCATTCTGAAGAATAATTAATTGTTGATGCATGTGTGACATATCACTGCACAGTCATTCAGTGCCTCCAGACGGACACAATAATGCCCATTTCATAGATACAATCCGCCTGCTCTGTTCTTCTGGGATCATTGTTCTGGTGACACGAGATTTGATTTGTTTCTCTCAGGGAGTGGCCCCTTTCCAGTTGATGGTTACCTGTTGCTGGTAGTTTAGCAATGAGTATAAACTATATTTTATTTAGAGGAGTCTTTCCGCAGAGTCTCGGTGATCATGCAGAGATGAAAATGAAGCAGGCTCTGATTTATCCTGCAACTTATTAATGAACAAAATAATTGCTTGTGTGTTCTTGTGGAGTCTTTAACTTACACATTCCAAAGTGCTCCTCGCTGGCCAAGCTGCCAAAGCCTGAAAGGCAGGCAGCTCCTTTAATATGAAAAGTTCAAGCAGCTTACTGTTGCTTTCTAAAGGAGAAAAATCTTAACTCCCCCTTCTCTAGATTAGCTAAAGGTCTTTTGCTATCAGTTTGTATTGCTTTAGAGTTCATTCCTAACAAGGCTTTGTCCTTGCAGTGTGTAGCTCCCAGCTGTCAGAAACCATTTCTGCAGCTTGTGAATTTAATCAATTCGGTGTGTCTGCTGAAAGTAATAAAACATCATTGAAATTCTGGTTTAAGAAAGTTAATGCACTAACTGCTCCCGGTGTGACTGCAGACAGCTAAACTGTAAGATATGGACTTTCTATTGTAAAGCTCTTAAAAAAAAATTACACTGATATCCTTGGTTGCACTTTAACTTATGGATTAATAGACCTTTAAATTTGAAACCAGCTCATCACCTTGCATTAAATGAAACAAGGCTATTTTGGACAGCTTTTAACAAAGGGTCAAGATAATATTAAAGGTATATAAATTCAGAAATTTCAAAACTTACCTGCATGGGCAGCCCAAGGCCTCCATCTCTAGGATTCTACTACCCTGTTCATATCTTGGGCAGCAACGTATCTGTGCAGGTTTTCTGTAGCAGTTCTGGACTAAGTTTTCTGCCTTTTTCAGTCGGTGTGTGCTGTAAACTTGAACCCTGGAGGGTGTCTCAGCTGGTAGATCAGGTGCACTGTGTTCTTACTGCATGTTATCTTTGCTTTTCTGTTGTTGCTCTGATTTTTTTTAGTTCCGTGGTACAGCTCACGTCACGACATACATTGTAGTGACCAATGTAGTGACCTAAAGAGGGGTCACAGAATTTGTGAGGTGATAAATAGGAGTGGTTTCACTCAACAGCAAAATCATGGAAGTGTCACACGGGGAAGTCTGATAAACTCTAAGGCAAGGGGAAATTTTTAATTACTTTAAGCTCATGCCAAAGTCAGAAGAATATCTCCAGAAGACAATTATGGTTAACAAGCATTTGATTCTGAAAATCAGCAGTGAAACAAATGGGTAAATTCTGAGAGAATGTACTCACCAAACAACAATAACACAACAACAAAGCTGGCAGGAATTGGGGATGGTAGTTTGCTGGCAGTTGGTTGAAAAAACTCAGCACTGCAAGGATTTAGTTAAGGAGATATGAGAATAAATCACTGAGGCAGTGTCCAGCAAAGTGTATTGACCTTCACACCAGTACACACGTTGCAAATTACAACAGTATCAGTAGGAAGGGAAGAAAAAGAGGCTAAAATACAGAAGGAATGCAAATGTGGGCAATGGAAGGCCATCCATTACAGAGTGTGAGTGGCAATCAATAACCTCTTAACTAGGCAAGGGAGAGAAAATAACTCCACATGGTGTGTTGTCAGAGGGTGCAGGACCTCAGGCACTTTCAGAAAGTGAGAACAGTTGCAGTGTGGTACAGATTTGCTAATAATGAGGCAGGGCATTTAAAACCTCTGTGAGATGAATTTCTGAGAGAGAGCAGAGAATAAGGAGCACGGGAGATGGAACTGAGAGCTCGGATTCCATCTGCCTTCATCTCCGGCTGCCTGGAGTGCCAGGTCAGGATAAGGGGCAGAACACCTCAGTCTCATTTCAAACCTCTGAGACAAACCCCTGAGAGAGAACCCAGCAGGGAAAAGGGAACCATGCAGAGTGAGCCAGGAAGGAGTGCTGGGAAACTGCACTCACCACAGGCAGGTCTCTCACTTGTTGATGTGTTTTAGCTGGTTTTCCCCCCCACTTTTTCAAAGTATGATGGAAAATAGATCTGATAATGTAACTTCATGTAATAAAACTGCAGCAGACCCTGGCTCTGCTCACCTGGACCAACCCCCTGCCGAGGCAGGGACACCCGAGCAGGTTGTACAGGAACAAGCCCAGGTGGGGTGGGATATCTTCAGAGAAGGAGACCCTAAAGCTTTGTAGGCCTTGTGCTACCTCTGCCTCTGAGACTAAAATGGTTCAAGATAGTGAGGCTGCCAGTGCTTAGAAAATTAAAGGAATAATGATAATTGAAAGGAAATCTTTTTAACTCCTCACTAATCTCTCAGTTATGTACAAATCAGGCTTGTCAGAAGATTAAGTTTTTAAGTCCTGTCATGTTTGTAATCTACCTCGTGTTCTCTTGGCATAATGGGTCACTCAAAACAGCTATAAGGTATATTTATCTCAAAGACCTTTTTTATATATTTCCAGCAAGAAAGGCAGTGCACTGCAGCAGGTTGTAAGGATCTTTGCAATTCTTTTTTTTTTTTTGTTTTCTATGCTCTTTGTCTTTCTTTTGTATATTTTGACAAATAAAACAAAATAGAGGTCTTTCATACAGGATGAAAATATAAAACTACAAAAGGACTTCCCTCATCAGAAAATGTGAGAGTAAACCATTTTGGGATGTTGTCTAATGCACAGAGCACAGTCAGACATGAAAGTGAGGAAAACAAAAATGTTCTCAAATAGCATCTTACTCTTTCCTTTCTTTGTGTTCCAAATTTTCCTGACAGAAAACAGCTGAAAGGGGACCAAGGAACTTTGCACTTTCCTCAAAATGTATCAACCCATGGCTACCCAAGGCTGGGGAGAAATTTGTAGACTGGACAGATCTTGGCTCTGTTGAAATTCATGCTGAAAATGTAGTGGTGCTCTTAGAAGTTATTGAGGCTTCAGTTCTCTGGAGTTCTCAGCTTGAAGCCTTTCACTAAAACATTTAGAAAATAACATAAACCAGGTAAACAGAATGAATTGATTTTTTTTTTGCTGCAGACAAATACTGGGTTTAAGGTAAGTCTTTCTATAATAACTTCTGAGTGTTCTGCCTGTAATTCAGCGCATTGCCTTGATCTTTTGTCCTCCTCTGTGATGTACATGATATACAGACATTTCAGACAGGAGGGCTCTGTGTTTGCAGCTCTTTCGGCTCTAAGCTACATTATATTAGGTTACACATTGCTTTTTATCCAGCTATATATTTGGCATGCTTACACATCCATACAGACCTGAAAATGCATGAAATATTTGGGATGCTTTGTCTAGCTTTATGTTGTGATCACTCCCACTGAAACACTCATGCCACCAATAGCTAGGAGAGTTCCAGCTGAATTCCTGCTGAACTTTTCTTGACCTGCTGTGCAGTGTGTCAGCTCTTCCCTGTGGCTGGCATTATGTATGGCTGGGTTAGTACCCACCACACACTGTGATCTTCATGGGCTTGTCTTTGCTCTCAGGTAGAATGGCAGCATAAGCACAGAATCCCAGAATGGTTTGGGTTGGGAGGAACTGTAAAGATCATTCAGTTTCAACACTTCCCATCAGACCAGTTTTTGTAGCTAATTAAACCAAGCTAAACATAATTAGACTCATATCTGGAATAGGTAAGAGAGATGGTGATATAAGTGAAGCCATTCAGCTCAGACTGTGATATAGCTGCTGTAAGTTTGAGAATCCTCAGAGTCATGGTTTCCAACCCCTGGGAATATCATCCTCTTTGGAGAGGCCTTGATGTAGGAAGCTGTTGACAGAAGCCTAAAAATCAAGTGTCCTGAGCCAGTAGTTTTGGGAGACAGTGACAGTTTTTCTCCATCCCAGTCTTTAGGCTCTGCAGAATCTTTGTCTGCTGTCTGATCTATTGTTTTCAGGAGTCATTTCTGCCAAGAGCTTTCTAATGTAGGTAAATGAACGGCTCCAAATGATTTATGGGAAGGTTTCATGGCAAGCATAGGGAAAGATCCAAACCTCACAAAGGAGCTGAGGACCCAACAATTTTTGTTTCAACTTCTGAATAAATGACCAGATTTTGAGGAGGGCACAGTGCCAGCTTTCCTCTGTGCCAGCTTCTCTTCATTCTTCTCAGACAGAGCTACTGGTTCCAGAGAGCTTTCATATATTTTGGATAGGTTCATAAATGGCGATGCGCATTGTAAATGATCTTATTCTAAGGAAAAGGGAGACAAGGCCACAGTGGAGGTTTTGACAGAAGGAAAAAGAAAGCAGAAAATATTCTTGAAGTCATATGACAAGATAATGCTGTCTTTAAGCATTGTAAATTTGCACATTTTTCTCTTAATTCTATCCAACTGCCAGGTCAGTGCTAACATTAATCAAAACTATTCCTCAGAAACTGTTTGCTAAACTTTTCTCTCTAACCTACATTCAATTCCACAGGGTGAGGAGCTGAATGTAAAGCATTTTCATCTATTTATGGCCATTAAATATCGAGAATGTTGAAAGCAGTAATGAAATGCCCACTATATTAAATGTTCTTGAGGAATCATCAGAGCTGATTGTTTTATCAGGTTTGAATAGCAAAGTGAGTCATTATCTCCTGCAACTGCACCTGTCAGAATTGTGCTCACAAGTGGTTTGTGAGAAGCAATGTGGAATTGCAGGGAGCAACACCCAATACTGTGGTTTGCACTCTGTTTAGATTTGATACTAAACTGCCAAGGACAGCAAAATCTTTTTAACTTGCAGTAGTGCTTGTTTAGTTTCATTCCAAACAGACTTTTCCCTGTGGAAAGTTACTCTAGCAGGGGGGTTTGGTAGGTTCCATTCTGCAAAACATAACCCCAGGGAAGTTTATCTGCTTTCAGAGATATTCCCTCTTTAAAGAAGAGTTTGGAGAAACAAGCTGGCCACAGAATTTAGGAGAAAAATAATTTTTAGTCATCTGTCATGTCTCTGTTCCCTTCCCCTCGTGCTGTGTGCTCAGTCTAATGTTTGTGTCTAGTTAGGAGCCACATCTTGATGATGGAGCTGTCAGCCAGGGAAGTTAACTTGCTTTAAGTTTGCTTTCAGGATCTGATAGCCCCCTCTGAGAGCAGAGGAGGTTTGGAAAGTTCTAGCAGTTCTCTTCCTTCAGCACAGCACTGGTGCAAGTAACAACAGGTCCAGTTCCACTGTGTGGAACAGGATATTGGATAATATATCTCACAGGAAAATCCCTGATTGGGAGATACAAAAGCTTCCTGGAAACTGCATAAACTAACATGGTCTCAGGCTGGGAACATTCTCATTTTTGTCACCACACACTGAGGCTGGTGACGTCTGACCTTCAGCTTGGCTGTTGTTGCTGCCTTTCACAGATTTTTGGAGAGATGGCTGTTTTGCATTTAACATTCCCTCTCTGCCTGCCCAACAGTGTAGGACTGATCAAACCATCCAGGAAGACCAGGCAAGATAAATTAGATGCTTAATTTGCACATCAGGAACTTCAGACTGCCTAATTTTAAGAGGACATTTTGATAAAGTAAAATGGCACTGTGCACATATTAGTAACTGCCAGTTCCACAAAATTATTAATGATAGATGAGCTCTGGGCTTTGACTGTTTGCTTAAATTAGTGTTTGAAGGCTGTGCTATGAAATACAGACAACAAAACTCATTAGAAAACTTATCACATAATTGTCAATATTATTTGTAATTTATATTGTTTTTCTCTATCACTCTCCATACTCCCAACTGTCCTATATAAAAGCAAATACAAACCAACAACACTCATTGTGCAGATTAGTCACATTGTGAATACTCTCCCCAAAAATATAAGTTGATTTTAGGAAATCTCAAAACAGAAGAAGGTATTCCTGGACATGTTATTGCCTCACATTGTTTAGCATCCTTTAAGGGTTCCCACTTTTCCTGGCATGGCATGAACATAGCAGGGTTTAGGTCAGGTTTTTGGGCAAGTCTGTGTTCTTGCATCTCATCTCCTTGGTCCTTCCATTCTGTCTTTCCACACCTTCTATCCTTTACTTACCTTGGGAGCAAGCAGAAACCTAAGGAGAAAATCAAAAATACGTGTGTTCTGCAGGTGTTTAATTATCTGCTTGATTTTGGTCTGATCTGTCCCTCTCCCACATACAAATACAGAGGACCAAGGCTCCCAGACCCTGCTTCCAAGTTCCCCTCCAAATTTTTCCAAAGGCAGTTGCCAGGCACAGAATTGGCCATGTGAGGTTCTGCATATGTGAACATAATTCAGAGCTGCTTTATCCCTTCCAACAACCCTTAGAAAAATTGTTCTTGTACTTTTTTATTTTTTTGTAACAGACAGATTTTCAGAGTTTTCCAGATTTTTTTCCAGATTTTTCTCAGTTTGAACTTTCCATCACACATGAAGACAAGCCTTCTGTGTACAGTTCTTATCATTGTGGATTGCAATATCAGTAGAGACGACAGACTGTTAAATTTTGGTTTCTTTGAGCTTCACTTTTGTGTACACCTTTAACATATAAGCCCTATTATGAATACAAAATTATATATGGATATATATTCTTAGTGATGTTACTGATTTTAAAATCTTCTCAGAACTGCCTTGAGAAACCTTTAAATCAGACTCTTGTGTGGCATTTCTTGAAATGCTGAAGAAGTAATGTATTGGCCATCTATAAAATTGTGCACATTCTTTTTTCTCTGTTCACAAACAGGTTTTATTGTTTGCATCTCATTTACACATTGCTGAGAACTGTAGCTGGCGAAGGCCAAAGAGGAGCATTCTCCAGAGCATTTGCATGCTCTGTGTCAGCTTGGATGAATATAGATACATGTGTGAATTTTGAAGGAAAATACACAAATTGAAAGGAGTAATATAAAAGAAAGAACTTCCCAATGCTTTAGCTCATTATATAATCTTCATTACATAATAAATGCTCCTCTGGAATGATACTAATTTTTTGTATCAGTAAAGTGCTTCTAAATTTGTAGTGGATTTGTGGGGATAGAAAAAAATCTAAATGCATCCCATTGATCTGGGAGTATCCCAACAGGTGGAACATGTCCTGGGACAGGGGATGAACCTGAGGAGCTGAGCTGGAAGAGAAACCCAGCACCTGCACAAACCTCCTGTACTCACCATTAAAACTGTTGTCCTTCGAATCTACTTTTGACCATCTGATTTGGGCTGGCAAAAAGTGATTCTTGTTGGCACAGGTGTCACTCACACTCCAATGGGAAGCTTAGATATCCACAATTTAGTTGTTTTGGGGTTTTTTTCCCCTCTCTTCTCTCCCCATTGTCCTCTTTTCTCTGCCCAGCTGAGAGCCCACCTGCAGAGCTGCCCCAGCCCTGGGGCCAGCACAGGGAGGAGCTGGAGCTGCTGCACAGGGCCCAGAGGAGGCACCAGCATGAGCAGAGGGATGGAGCAGCTCTGCTGGCAGGAAAGGCTGCGAGAGCTGGCATTGTTCAGCCTGGGCAGGAGAAGCTCTGGGGTGACCTCAGTGTGGCCTTGCAGGGCCTGAAGGAGCTGCAGGAAAGATGGAGAGAGACAATTGCCAAGGGCTGGAGGGCCAGGAGCCAGGGAATGGCTTCCCAGTGCCAGAGGGCAGGGCTGGATGGGATCTTGGGCAGGAATTGTTCCCTGGGAGGGTGGGCAGGCCCTGGCACAGGGTGCCCAGAGAAGCTGTGGCTGCCCCTGGATCCCTGGCAGTGCCCAAGGCCAGGCTGGACATTGGGCTTGGAGCAGCCTGGGACAGTGGAAGGTGTCCCTGCCATGGCAGGGGTGGCACTGGATGAGCTTTAAAGTCCCTTCCCACCCAAACCATTCTGGGATTCTATAATTCTGTGATTTTAATTGTCTGCCTGTGGCCCTTGTTTAATATTGATACCCAGAGGCCACATTTGTTTCCTTCTTGAACAGACATAAAATCCAGTTTTACAAGAGACAGTGTCTGTTTGAATCTCCTGTAGATGTAAGGAGGTGCTGTAGATATTTCAGTACCCTGAGGACATCTTTATATAATGATTGCTCTTGGGCTGAAGCCATTTAAAAATCCCACTGCATGCACTTGATGTTTAGTATAACGAATGAGGGCAAATGCAAAAGAATTGCAATAAATAAGCTAAACACTGGAGAATACTGGATCTAGTCTACAATTAATAGAAGTCCAGCCGTCATAGAATTCATGTTTATAAAGCACAGCTGTGCTTTGTTCTTTTAACAAATCTTTGGGGCAAGTTTGTCTTGAAAGCTGAAGTTCTAAATTTGCAAATTTCCTGTCTCACGTCAATTTCTGCCATCCCAATAAATACATTTAACTAAATGCTATTTTTAACTATAAAGCTAATAACAACGACAGGAGTTTGAATGAGCATCTCTTTCCAGGATGTTGTAAATGAAGTGTCAACTGGCAAGAATGAAACCTCTCCTTCCCCTTTAGCTGCTGTTGGTGTGGTCAAATCCACAGTTCCTCAGCTTTGGGTTTCTACTCGTTGCATTCCACACTTACTGTTCAGCTCTTCTCACTGCTCTTCAAAAATTTCCCACTCTTTCTGTCTCTCCCTCTGGAAATCTTGGTTTAAGAAGGTGAACCTTTTACAGTCACATTTTGGTTTTTTCTTTCCCACTCAACACACGTTGTTTGAAGTTTGATTTGCAGCAGCACTGGGCAGCTCAGGGGGCCCGTGGGCATGCAGTGGAGCCCTTGTTTGAGCTGGATGTGTAACCTCGATTATCTCAGCGTTGTTTAGGCCCCTAATTCATTGCAGAGCTGCAGTGGATCTGACAGGGGTCTGTCTGTCCCACGCCTCTGCGGCCCCAACCCTCCATCCATCACCTTCAGCTTCATCCCAGCAGGGCACAGCCTGCTCGTGTGTTGAAGAGATCTTCCACCTAGGAGAGGATATTAAATGTTCAGCTGCAGAGTCAGGTGAGAAATCTCCTTTATGAGCATAGTTGGATAACCTTTGATCTTTCCATGGGTATAAAGCCTAAAACGAAACCTACAGCTGATTCCAGTGCCAGCCTGTGTCAGGAGAAATCACATTTTTTTATTAAGACAGTGATTTGAGCATCATTCTACCACTGTCTGAGTTTTAACAGCAATTTTTTGTATGCTTTCGAAAGAAAACAGACTTAAAAAACAAAATTTTTTTCTATGAGCTTTAGCAGTGGAAGGAGGAAAGCACATTAGTCAGGAGACAGCACATTGCAAATTAATGTGAACCTTATGGTTTCTCAGCAGTTTCTTGGAATTTCAGTGCTCTGAGTGTATTTGTATCCACAGTTACACTGAGATTTCTTGAAATATTTAATGCAGTGCTTTATTACATCATTTATATATTTTTAGACATAATGTGCCTGAGTGGAATTGATTTTTCCTTGTGACTACATCACTTCAGGTGAAAATATCAACATTTACAGGGAGGATGATATGAGCCATGAATTTTTTACAGAAATTTAGATTTACATATGAAGAAATACTGAAGTAATAAAGCAGAATAAGGTGATTATTAATTTAAATCTGGTTCAAATTTTAAAATACAATCTGCTCTTCAGAATGAGAAGCTCTATGCTGTATGTCACAGGCAACACAAATTTTGTCCCCCAACCTTCTTATATAACATCTCTTAAACTGAAAGAGAATAGATTTAGATGGGATACAAAGAAGAAATTTTCTAGTTAAGTATGGGCAGGCCCTGGCACAGGGTGCCCAGAGAAGCTGTGGCTGCCCCTGGATCCCTGGCAGTGCCCAAGGCCAGGTTGGACATTGGGGCTTGGAGCAGCCTGGGACAGTGGAAGGTGTCCCTGCCATGGCAGGGGTGGCACTGGATGGGCTTTAAGGTCCCTTCCAACCGAAACCATTCCCTGAGATAAATACAGCTCCTTCAAGAGCATTATCTGTGGATGATGGCAGTTGCTTTAAATGGCCTAATGCTATCCCAGCTAATTATAATTCTTTGCCTTTTGGTCACTGAGATCCGAGTGAAGCTGATTTATGAAGGTTGTGCTCATGTGTTGTAGCTCAGTGAGAGAAAAGAGACTACGGAAAACAGAATGGACAGGAGGGTATCCAGTGCTTTCATTAAATGTCCCACTATTAATCAGAAAATTCAAAGCTGCTGATTCTTTGTTCCCCTTGTTCACTGCTGAACCAGAAATGACTTTGCTGTAGCTGACATGCAGTGGCCAGTCCAGCCTTCCCTTCCTCTGCTGGCCTTGCTGTGCTGAGGATCCAGAGCTGGACACGGCACTCCAGAGGTGCCCCAGGCTGGGCACAGGGGAAGGATCATCCAATTTATTCATCAAATTTCATTGTAGATCTTTCTTCCTATCAGGGTTTATACAATTTTTAACCAACTCTTAACATTTTCTATCATTCATTTCTTCTTCACTGATTAGTTGCTAAGGAACTGTACTTGCTAAGTAGGAAGGTGTCCACTGCGCAGATTTTTAAAGCCCTTCTTACTAAGAGCCCCATCTAAAGCCCTTTGAAATTAATAGGGAGTAATAAAATCACAGAATTGTTGAATGAGTTGGGTTGGGTTGGGTTGGGTTGGGTTGGGTTGGGTTGGGTTGGGTTGGGTTGGGTTGGGTTGGGTTGGGTTGGGTTGGGTTGGGTTGGGTTGGGTTGGGTTGGAAGGGACCTTGAAGCCCATCCAGTGCCACCCCTGCCAGGGCAGGGACACCTTCCACTGTCCCAGGCTGCTCCAAGCCCCAATGTCCAACCTGGCCTTGGGCACTGCCAGGGATCCAGGGACAGCCACAGCTGCTCTGGGCACCCTGTGCCAGGGCCTGCCCACCCTCCCAGGGAACAATTCCTGCCCAATATCCCATCCAGCCCTGCCCTCTGGCACTGGGAAGCCATTCCCTGGCTCCTGGCCCTCCAGCCCTTGGCAATTGTCTCTGTCCATCTTTCCTGCAGCTCCTTCAGGCACTGGAAATCCGTTAGTTTTTTGTGAGACCTTAAAGCAAAAAAGCCTTGTCTTCCTACAGAGGCAATTTTTTTGGAGGAGGATGCATAGATCTGATCAGCCAGGAATCTGGAGGTGTCACTCTTGAGGTTGTTGATGTTGCATCTGTGCTCAGCTTAGTCACGAGTTTTAAGGGCAGGAACATTGTGAGGGAATTTATTGAGATCACTTGAGCTTTCTGCTATGGAAGAGAACATCTTCATTAGCAGGTGTTTCCCAGGATTTCCAAGGTTGTGTGCACCACTGATGAGGGAGCATCTGGAATGCCCTCTCTCAGTTTGTATGACTGAAAAAATTCACCAAAAATAAGTTACACTTGGAATAAAATCAGCTAAAACTCAGACAGGGAGCAACTCAAGGTCTGTTATGTGAAATGTGGAATCCCCCAAAATTCTCTTTGACTTGGATTTAAGGAAAAGAAGTTTGAAACTTTTATTTCAGGGTAAATGGTCAGTGTATTAAAATATTAGTCCCTTTTTTTTTTAATATTATGTTCATTTATATAAATCATGAGTATCTGTTGTGCATGACTGTTCCTTATTAATACTGACGTATCAGAATTTAAGCTATAATAGAGAAGTCAGGACAATCTATTTTAATCATTAAATCTGGACTTTGCTTAGCATGTAATAAAACATTCTCCTATTCAGGTGACCTCCCATGACTGTTTTTTTTAACAAATCAGAATTTATGATTTTATCAAGATCACATCAAGGTTCAGTGATTAAAAAGAGCAGGTGATTTCATAGTGTCAGAAACACCCAGGCTTTGTTTTTCTGCAGTACTGAAATTTGAACATTATTCTGTGTGAACACAGTATGGATTAATATTCTAAACAGAGAGTATTTGCTCTCTTCCTG
The DNA here is from genome assembly GCA_026261815.1 of Monarcha castaneiventris obscurior. Lineage (NCBI taxonomy): Eukaryota > Metazoa > Chordata > Aves > Passeriformes > Monarchidae > Monarcha > Monarcha castaneiventris. The sequence goes on from JAMPIT010000583.1 coordinate 1,820,798, forward strand.
CCTCTAAAGAAAAATGAAATTAAGACACTGTATCAGACTGGCTTTATGATAAAAGTATATGGGCTTTATGAACCACACAGCTCTTGAATAAATTCTCTCAGCATTCCTATTCAAGATGTTAAATTAATGGAGCCACTTGAAGCACGAGTGTGGTCTTTCCACGAATAAGATAATTAAAGAGTTTGAAAACTAGGATTAATAAATCATTATAGCAAGTTTAGTTTCAATTAACATCATAAATGCAACTATTTTAGCAAGTAATTGACACCTGATTAGCATGTTGCTGGGTATAGCTGTTTAGATATTAATCAAACTTCCAAACCTTGCTTACAAAATCACTTAAAGACGTATACATAATTTCCCTTTATTTACATAAATACCATTTACATGGTAACTAAGCTTATCTTTTACATGTGTTTGCTCAGGGCCACAACTTGGAGCATATGCTGAGATTATTATTTATTAATTATAGTCAAAATTGCCAATATGATTCAAAAGTCCATGGGGCAGCACGTCTCCTTTCTTGTTATACTCTGTGTAATCTCAACCACTACGGAGGTTTCGTAGCTCTGTGGGTGTCAGCTCACAGAGCTGCTCAGTTTTGAGTGTGAATCTGAGCAAAACAGCAGCTTCATTTGAAAAAAATGAATGAAACTAATTTGTTAGCAGCTTTCCTTTAAAAAATGAATGAAACTAATTTGTAAAAAATACAGCGATGAGTCTTTCTGAAGAAAAAGGTAATAAAAATGCAAGGCATGCAAGCATATTTTGTGCTCAGATTCAGTTAGTTTGTGCTTGAGCAGACTAAATTAAATACTATAAATTCTGCCCAAGAAATGTAAATACTGGGAGTTAAATCTGACTAAAACTTCAAGCTAAAAAGGGGAAGCTGCCTTTAAATTTAATCTCTTAGATTTGAAGTCATTTGCTATAACTGAAATGATGTTTGGGCATTGATGTGTACTTGTAATCATTAAATATTTGTGAAATATGAAAAATCTTGCTTTAAAGACTGCCACAAAACTGCTTCAGTAACAGAAGAAAAGGTTGTTGTTTCTTACATTGGATATGAATCAGAAAGGGAAATCTTGAACTACAGGGAAATGAGTGATTTATCTGATGTGAGGATGAGCAAAAATATCAAATCTCTCTCTCTCTTTTTAGAGAATTTGCTCTCCTGGGACACCCAGTGCAGTAAACTGGGTGGCAGAGCATGGCCTGAGAAGGGCTCAGTGCAAAGGTGAGGATCCTGCTGTGTGCAACCATCAGAAATGCAGAGCAGCACTTCCAGCCATTCCTAAGGAAGATCTGCAGCCATCCGTGGGGAGGAGTTCACACAGGAACTTTAAATCTGACTCTTTATTTGATAGTGTTTAGTTTTTCCACTCCTATCCCCGACTGGCATGAACGTCTCCTTTCAAGAAGGCTTTGGCCTCCTTTGAGGAAGATGAGGGCACAGTTCATCCTTCTGTGAGAATTCCACTCAGGAGACTGATTCTCAGTGCTTTGGCAGCCCTTTGAAGGCACTGAAGAGCCAGAGCTCCACATCCAGGGAAGGCAGATCATAGAAGGTCATTGGAAAGGACTTTGACTTGCTTTTAGAATCCTGAGAGTCTCATCAAGAGCATGAAAGGTTACTTGTGTTGTGAAATCTGCCCAGGGTATGGCTGTGCTGGCTCTGCCTGGGGCTTTCCTCAGACATTGGGAAGTTTGGTCCCTCTCAAATACGTCCTGGCAGGGGGTTCCCTGCACCCCATGAGCCCTAGAAGGAATGAAAATAACCCAAGAATGCTATAAACCAAACATTCAGCCTCCTTCAGAGCACACTCCAGGTTATTGCCCAGATTTCCACCTCAGAGCTGGTTGAGGATGGTCAGCACCTCCTCCCCCAGCAAAGAAACCAAATTTGCCCCCTTTGAATGATTCACAGTGAAACACTTCCCACACATCAGCTTTTATAGGCAAGTTTTACAGCAAAACAGAAGAATTCCAGCAGTTGAAAAACCTCTCATCTTTATTCTTTTGCATAGAATAAACAAAAAAATCATTTCAAAATTTGAATGAAATGGGAAATGGGGATTAACCAGGCAGTAAGTGAAAGCAAGCTCCAGCCTCAAGCACATTTGTAATTAGGTAAGTTACAAACACTTCAATAATGAGAAGGATAATAGAAATTCTGACAGGTCCTGTACTGGAGAGAGCTTGTGGGCACCATTGTAATAAATGAACAGAGATCTATTTGATTTTTTGTTAAAGGTGAGAAGCCCCAAGAGCTTTGTGTTACTTCATTTAGTGCTTGGTGAGGCTGTTTATATGAGACTTTCCCCTACATTTTAAATCACTTATTGCTGCTTTGGCAGTGTCTGTTAGATTCCATTAGATTCATTAGCTCTTCTAAAGAGCATTGCTCTGTGGAAATAGCTGAAACAGCTGCCCTGTGTAATTTTGTTATTGCTTTAATTTACTCAGAATTCTGTTTTAACACTCCAGCTGTCAAATATAAAGAGGAAAAAACAATCAATATAAAAGCACTTTCTACCTCAGTATTCTTACATGTACAGTTTGGGGGAAGATGGCTGAGAAACTAAACAAACGTAAGGCTCGTTTTGTTATTTTCCAAGAGAGGTTTCTTGAAGCTGCTGGAAGTAGATAGCACTTCTGAAAATGTCAGCGATGGAGCACTTCACTGTGGGGTGAGTTCTGCTCCTCTGCCAAACTGCTCCTCTCACACTGTGAAACATCTGTCAGTCTCCAAGCCCAGCTGCCTTTTGTCCAGCACCACTTGTTCCCTCTTAGATCTTGGCCAAATTGGGGTCAGAAGATCTAGACATGTACCGTGCTGGTGTCCTTAAAGCCTTTTTTATTTCCTCCAGGAGTATGAGATAAGGTTTCCCTGAGCATCTCTGTGCAGCTGCAGACCTGCTGCTGGAAATGGGTGAGTCCATTTGTGAAGCTGCTTTGATTTGCTAGCAGAAGCCTTTATGTGTTGTAGTGTATATCCTTGCTGCTTACAAGAGCACAGAATTGCTTTCTTTTTACAGTCCCACCCAGGCCATCCAGAGAGAAAATTCAGGGATCTCCTGTTGTTGTTGAATACTGATTAGGAGCACAAAACTGCAGAGCAGGGTACAACAACAACTGATCTGGCATCAGTCCAGGCTCAGTATCTCTCACAGAAGTTGGTTGAGTAATGCCAACCTAACACTTTGGTCTTTTTTACCAATATCTTAGAAATACAGCTACAGAAGTGTTAAATCCATAAAGGAATGGCTTTTTTTTTAACAGATGGAGAGAGGGGAGCAAGAGGGGAAAGAGATTTTTATCTTTCATCTTTGGTTGTGTTCTGATCTCTTTAGTGAAATGAGGCAATCTTCTTAAATGGGGCTTTAAGATGAGATCTAGTGCAGCATTTTCCCAGTGCCAGAGGGCAGGGCTACATGGGATCTTGGGCAGGAATTGTTCCCTGGGAGGGTGGGCAGGCCCTGGCACAGGGTGCCCAGAGAAGCTGTGGCTGCCCCTGGATCCCTGGCAGTGCCCAAGGCCAGGTTGGACACTGGGGCTGGGAGCAGCCTGGGACAGTGGAAGTTGTCCCTGCCCATGGCATGGGTTGAAATGAGATAACCTATAATGTTCCTTCCAGCCCAAACCTTCCTGGGATTCTGGGAATATCTGCATGGGATGAGTCTTATGTTCCACAGCTTTTTTCTGCGAACTCTTGGCATTTGCCTGTAGAGATTTGCCTGTGGACTTTGCAAACAAAGAAGGTCCATTGCCTTTTTTCCACCAGGCAGATCAAATAATATTTTCATGAACAAAAGTGGCAATTTAAGCACAGCCAGACAGTGCTTGAAGTTGTTGTGTATTCAGAAGGGAGATAGTGAAAGTTCTGGAGTGCTAATCTAGAAAAGATACTGTCAGTGCTCTTCTTTGGAGGGCTTTGCTCTCAGACCATTATCTCCATTACCTGAGTCTTAACCTCTCTATTCTTTATTTTTTAATTCAAAACAAATCAACTTTTTTTTGGAAACAGTCATGTCATTTCATGTCCTAAATCCAGTGAATTAGGAATGCTACTGTTGTGCCTCTGATAGGGAAATGGATATTTTTCAAATTAAGTGCCTTTAAAAGCCGTTTCTGGTACCCCAGTGATGCAGAGCACACAGACAGACCTTTTACTTCTCATTGTTAATAAGTCTTCAAATGTTAAACTTTAGATTTCTGCTGTCAAAGGCAAATGTTTGTTTATGTCCTCCTCAACAGCTGTCATGTTAGTGTCACTCTTTCCTTATTTTTTCCTTTAATTAACTTTCAAAATATAGTCTTGAAGATGAAAGGCCAGGTACCTTCTTTCAAAGGTCAGCCTTAAGTGGCAGTGATGCTCATTGCAGTTTTCTGAAAGTCAACTCCCTTGTCTCAGTAGATGAATATGTTGTCATAGCACAGGTATGCAGCACATCCAGAACTGATTTATTTAGTACTGTTTTGCTCTGCGAGTTTCCAACATGTTATCTTTTAACACTAATTCCCAGACAGAAGACTCACTTAGTCCCAGCGTACTCAGAATTAAGGTTAAGGTATTTCTAGTGTGGATAATGCAATAATGGATGTGAAGTTTACTCAAGTATTTGCATGGATATAAATACATTTTTCCTTGTTCATTTGTTTCTAAACACAGTAAGGGTGCCCAGTCTTTGGCTGAAGGCAAAGCCTATCGTAGAATTCCCTGTTTTATTAGGGGTATAATATATTTTCCCTTTGCTGTTTATTCCTCTGCTGCCTGCTAACAGCTAAACAAGCAGGCAATGGTGCAAAAGGAAAACACTCCACTGAGAATTAACTGCAAATGTTACAACATGGTCTAGTCTTTGCTGTTGGAATAAATTATTAGGAAATCAAGTAATAAACTAAATACTGATTGAACTGCTTTCCTCAGGACTGCTGTTGCTGATAATCCCAATATTCTTTGCAGCATTAGTTAATCACATCCCTTGTTTGAAATAAACTCCTCTCAGATTGTCAGAGGACAAACTGAGTATGGGAAGTTAAGATATTTAGCACCGTAACAGCTCGCTGGTCTGCATTAATTCAGGAATTTGGAGAGCGTTAATTATCAATTTATATTTGCTGCAAACTCATCTGTTGCCAGTCCTTTGAGATTCAGGAAGCGTTGATCATGGTACTTTGTCATCACCAGACCAACTGGGGAAAATCTAAAGCCAGAGAGACTAAAGAGAACTGCTCCTGCTGAACTGAGATTGGCATTTGGCACCTGCAGCCTCATCCTGCTCAGAAAGGACAGGCAAGGCACAAAAGGCAGGTGGATGAGAATCCTACCTGACCAATAAATTCCTAATAAATTCTTCGCCTGAGAGTCTTTCCTTACTTTACTACTACTCACCAGTCTGTTTGGGAAGGACATGATTGCTTACATTATTAACAAAGCTGGATTTAAGCAATTTGTTTGCTCACTGGACACTTAGAATGAACTTGTACTTTTTTGCAGATATTTCTGGTCACAGCCAAAAATGGCTCAACAGAGATATTTAGGTTTAAAAGATATATATTTATATATATATACACAGTAATTAGATTTAATATTTTAGAGGGCTTCTCCATGCACGGTGTCACCAAGGAGTCCCTTTACAGATAAGGAGCTGTGTTCAGAAAGTTCTTGAGCTTCCATTTCTAGGCACTTCAGAAATCCCTAAGGGTGCTGTTTGGAGGATACTTTCACATAGCCCTTCTCTACATTGGATGTGCTATTAAATGCTCTAATCACATCGTTAGTTTTTCCCCAAAGACTTCAGCATTATGCCACATATGGATAAACACTAACTTTGATGTTAAATAGGTCACCAAGCTGGGAGATGAAATTCCCCTCGCTCACAAGTTCCAGGTAGCTTTTGTACTTTGTACTTTTATAGGTTTCATACTTTACTGAGGCAGAGCATTCATATGGTCCAGAGATCTCTGTAAGAACACGTCCACTTCAGTGAAAGAAATGTCCATTTTTAATAATGGACTATTTAAAATATTTTCCAACTGAATAGGATACAACAGAAAAATGAGTATCCACTTCATATGTGTCTTGTCATCAGTTCATGGTGGCCTCGTTAGTGACTCTTTTTCTGTCCATTTGTTGATGAGTAGGACATAGGAGTCTTCCAGAAGAACAACATAACCACCTAAAGACATCCATAAGTGAATATTTCAGGAGAGTCAGAAATCCAATTCCGTTCTGTACTGGCAGAATGATGTATTTTGGAAGGTATTTGACTTGGAGGAGGAAGCAACCTGCCCCCCAGAAACACCTCTCCAGCAGCCAACACTCATGGCACTGCCACTCCTCCTCAGGCATGTTCAAAGACCCAGAAGCAATGTTCTGGCAGCTTTTTGTAAGAGATTTTGCTGTGTTGATCTAGGAAATACATGGAGGAAATTCAAAGTTCTGGTAGCTGTGAAGCGTTTTCTTCTCAGGAATGTGAAAAATTAAACAAATTAATCAAAAGTGCTGTATTGAGTTGGTGTGGCAAGGAGGGGTTTTTTGGGTGGGATTCAGGGTAGGGGGATACAGGGGTGGCTTTTAAGAGAAACTTTCAGAAGCTTCCCCTGTGTCCGGCAGAGCCAATTCCAGCCGGCTCCAGGACAGACCCACCCCTGGCCAAGGCTGGACCCAGCAGTGACAGTGGCAGCACCTCTGCAAACATTTAGGAAGGGGGAGGAAATCCCTGTGGAATTGCAGCTGGGTGACAGGAGTGAGAATTTGTGAGAGGAGCAGCTCTGCAAACGCCCAGGGCAGGGCAGGAGGGGCAGGAGCTGCTCCAGGTGCTGCAGCTGAGGTTCCCCTGAGCCCCCAGGGTGCAGCCCAGGCAGAGGCAGCTGGGCCCCTGCAGCCCTGGGGTCCAGGATGGATCAGAGATCCCCCTGCAGCCCCTGGAGGGCCCCACACTGGAGCAGGGGCTGCCTGACGGAGGCTGTGACCCCGGGGAACTCCACGCTGCAGCAGCTCCTGGCGGGACCTGTGGCCCAGTGGAGAGAGGAGCCCAAGCTGGAACAGGTTTGCTGGCAGGACCTGAGACCCCACAGGGGATCCAGGCTGGAGCAGCTGATCAAGGACTGACTGCACCCCGTGGAAAGGCACCAGGCTGGAGCAGCTCCTGAAGGACTGACTGCACCCCATGGAAAGGGACCAGGCTGGAGTAGTCTGAGCATGCAGCCCACATGAAAGGGTCATGTTGAAGAAGTTCATGGATCAGGAGGGAGCCCTCACTGGAGCAGGAGATGGGTAGGAATGAACAGGAGGAAGGGGTGTCAGAGACAATGTGTGATGAATTGACCACAGCCCCCATTCCCTGTCCCCCCGTGCCTCTGAGGGAAGTAGGTAGAGAAAATCAGGAGTAATGTTAATCTTGGGAAGAAGAGAGGGCTGGGTGGAGAGTGTTTTAATGTTTGGCTTTATTTCTCATTATCCTACTCTGATTTGATTGATAATAAATTAATTTATATAAATAAATTAATAATAAACAGACCCAAGTTGGGTCTGTTTTGCCCATGGTGATAAGGTGAAGGATCTCTCCCTGCCGTAATCTCAATCCAAGAGCTTTTTGTTGCATTTCCTCTGCCCTGCCCAGCTGAGAAGTGTCAGAGCAACTTTGGTGGTCACCTGGTGTCCATAGTGCACACTATGAGTCACATGAATCAATCATTTGGACACTTGGTCTGTATTTTGTACTGGATTCTCTTGTGTCTGGGCACTGGTCATCTCTGGGAAACTCCAGCATTTCTTTCCAGAGATGAATGCTTTGGTATTTTTATCTTGTCACTCTTCTTAGTAGAAAGAAGATCTCTTAAATATTCTGATCATCATTGATAGTGCATTTTCTGTGAATTCCTAGCTCTTGAGATCCAAAATGATAATGCTGTATTATCCATGGCTGTATTATCCATGACATTTTGGATGGCAATGACTAAGATCAGTGAGTACAGGATCTATTTCACTGCTGTCTCTCTGACAATTGTCGTCATTACTTTTATGCCCACTCTTTTTCTTTCTGATTTTTGCTATTACCGTTCTTAATGGCCACTGTGGCTTGTATCAGCTTGAAGCCAATCAACATTTTATGTCAATCCAATTTGTCTCGTCTCAGTTCTCTGTTAGGGCAGTGGTTTAAATTACTTTCTTTTCTGCTAAACTTGCATTTTTCTTCTGAAGAATTTTGGAGATTGTATATAAAAGGAGGATCAGGAACCTGCTGTTCTTAAGCATTCCCAAAATGAAATGGAAATGTTCTTTCTTTTTGAGAAAGATTGAGACAAGTTTTGGAGAAAAGAAGTAATCTGAGAATTTATAAATTATTCTTTGTAATATAACTGAAGCTGCATGGAGGACAATTGAGCAGAGGACTGCAATTATTTTAAATAGTGAGGTTTTGGAGAAAAATACTGAGCCAGGAGATTATAACCCAAACTGAACTATGTGGCAATTTACATAACTGAAGTGGTGCATGGGAGGTGCCACAGAGACAACTGGAAAACAGGTTGGTATTTTTTTTTTTTAATCATTCTTTTTAATGGCAATTTTTTTAACAAATTAGTATTTAAAATATGTGATTATGCTTTTGATGCTACGTATTCTGAGCATGTACGATGTTCAAGGACTACATTCACACTTTTATCATGTTTTAGAATCTGGTTCATTTGGCACAGAAAACAAGGATCTCATAAAATGTTTGATAGATGCAGGTGAAGAAAATAAAAAGGCATCTGATATTGGCAGTAAAAGTCTTACTCTGAGGCAGTGAAGAAGAGTTAAAAGGTAGGTATCACCAACATTTTGAACTCTACAAGGAAGATTGTAATTGTACTTGATTCATTATTCATCAAAGAATGAATCTGACAAAAAACCTCAAAGGTAAGTGCACCTAGTCTGTAAAACCAGACATTCTGATGGTTATTGCATAAACTCTCTGCTACACACCTCTCTTTATTTATTTATTTATATTCCTGGTCTTATTTTTAATTTCTCATAAACTTTTCTTCAAAGGATGCAATGATCCTACTCACATGGTGTGTGTAAGATACTCCTCAAAGATTTTAAAAATCTTGATTTAATAAAAAGCCCAAGCTGCTGGCTGCACTGGAGAGCAGTTAAATATTCCAGTGCCTGCACAACTCCCATTATTTTGACAGGCACATGTCTGGATCCAGGTCTTTATTCCCAGATTCTGTGCCACAAGGGGGATTGCTCATTCCTCTCACCAGAGGCCAGGACACGCACCGGAAGCACAGAGGGGCTCCCAGCTCATCAGATTTTCATTCCAAAGGCCTGACAGTTGATGGTTTATCAAGGTTTGGATCAGGCACCTTCATGGCCCTGTGTGACAAAGGCTTTTGTCAGTCACATGCCCTTCTGCTGCTCATCAGAGCTCTTCCACACTCACGTGGTTCCCGTGGTATCTCATTTATTTCTGCTGTGCTATGTTTTGGTGATTTTTCTGTAAACGCATCAGATGGGAGAAATATCAAAAGAAGAGATTTTCCTTTAGCTAAAGCACAAATCTCTTTGGCAGTCTGGAGCCAGGAGATGTGGCAGAATCATGGAACTGGCAGGATTATGGAAAAGTGTGTGACCAGGGGCAAAATGGTTAATTTGTGTGTAAGTTACTATTGTTCACTGCACTGCTCTGCACTGACTCAAACAATATCAGTGTGTTCCCAAATCTGAAAGAGTAGCATCAGCAAAGAATTCCAGCTTCTTCACTTGGATCTGATTTTTCTAAACCTCATAACTTGAATTTACCCATTTGGGTTAACCTATAAGAGCAATCAAAGGCAACCACAAGGATAGAAATTTAGAATTCCAGGAGCTTGTGGTTACACTGATGAATGTAGAATTTAAGGATCTTCTCTAGTTTTAGGAAATTTTTAGCTTCTAGGTTACTGTAGCTTTCATTAATAATTTTAAACTAATTAAACAATTTTTTCATGCTTAATTGGAAATCTCTGTTAAATATAATATATTAATTTTCATGTGTTTTTAAATAATATAGACGTCATCGAGATGGGTAATAATTGCTAATTAAAATGCTACATTAGCTTAAAACACTTTTGAGGAAGATGTGATAAATTGCAAATCATGAAGAAAAATTACATACATATTATTTGGACAACATTTTTTTTCTTAGGCAGAAAATGCAACAATTAGGATCAGCCAAAGGGGAGGGATAGAGACTACAAAAGGGTGAGATGGCACAAATCCAACTAGGTGAATCAAAAAATAAAAAAATATTTCCAAATTTTCCTGGTTGGATGGTTCAACTGGTGCCCACAGTACACTGTGAATTAACCACCCAATTTCTTTTGTTTGTATCATACAGAGCCATGAAAGCCAATTTAGTTTTTAAACTCGATCAATTTTCTCTCCTAAATGAGCTGAGCTAGGGTCACCCATCAGTAAACCTCTGTCAAACGAGCTTTTTTTAGACTGTCCAGCTCTGCTCTTTAATGGCACCAGTTGGAATTAGACCTTAATGTAATGTCACTTTAAATTAGGGGCTTCAGCCTGAACGTGGCCATAAAGAATATTATCAAGGCAGAGTAAACAGATTTCTATCAAAACAAATCAGTGTAGGCTGGAAATAGCAAAGTCACTGACACTTTGGAGGGCTTGGATTTCGTCATGGAATTGGCTGTGTCTGCTCAAACCAAACACAGGAATGTCTTCAGGTGACACAACTATGGTGTGTTTAACATATTAAATGCACAAATGTGCAACTATTACAAATACATTGCCTCATGTTGGCTTGCACAGGTCTCTGTTCTGATTTACGCCCTCATTTCAGGGTTCTAAAGCAGGTCCCTGCTGTTCCCCTGCAAGCAGGGGCTGTTAGGCTGCTGTGCTTAGTAAACCTCGAGTAGCTGTGTCCTTTCTGCCCCAGTTTTCTGCAGCCCATGCAGCCCCGCTGTGTTCTGGCTGTGCCAGATGTCACAGGAATCAGTGGGGCTTTCTTAATGTCCTTGTTTAGTCCTAGGAAACCCGGTGACATCTTTTTCTTCCCCCAAATAGCATCTCTACTTATTTCCAGAGGCATGGAAGATGAATGTCTGTGTGCACACATAATCAGATATTGATTTCTGGGCAAAATATTCGTAATTTACTTACGGGGGAAATAATTTAAAGCACTTTTCCCAGGGATAGTTAATTCCGCGGGATGAGTTATTTATTTTGGAATTTTGTATCTTTATGTAGTGAAATCCAGCAGAGAATGGTTGTGGGTGAGTTATTTGCCAGATGGCAAAATTTCTCAGCCTACTCCAAGTCGGTTGTTTATGTGCACTTCCTACTCCACACTGCAGGGAAAAACTCTGTGCGACCTGCACTTGGCAACTGGCAGTCAAGGGAAAAAATCAGATGAATTGCCATTTGTCCATCTAAATAGTCCCTAACAAAATAAACAGAGCCATTCTGAGCTGTCCATTAGATAAAGAAGAGTGGAAATCAATGGAAATTAAATGGATGTAATTTTGGACTCAACATCTACATGGAATTAAAAATACATATAGGATCTGGTCCTTAGTAAGAAAACAAAATTGATGTGAAAATCTAGTTCTTAACTGGATAATTGTCAATTATGGCACTGCCTTACAGAAGGAGGAGCCAGCTGGTACAGCTCTAGTCTGGACCTTCAGCTGCTCAAACCACTCTGAGCTTTGCCCCTGCCTTGCAAATTGGAAAAAAATCCATGACACAAATTGTGGGGGAAGAGATGAACTTGCCAACCTTCAAGTGGAATTATTTAATTTTGTTTCCATTTACTGTTGAGCTCTATGGAGGGTATAAGAGCAGTTCAAAACCAAACAAGTTTTATATGGGGAAAAAATTAGTGGAGACAATAATAAGAAGCAGAAATTGTATCTATAACTCACTCCTGACTGGATCTGGAAGGGTTGGGGGCTGTTTCCCACCATCCTGAGGCCATCCCCAGTGTGCTTCCTTCAGCCCCAGATCTTCTGGCCTGCTGCAACTCCCCAATGATTTGCTGATTCAGTAGATTAAACCCTGCAAGAAAATAATGTTTTTTATTTCTGAAACTATAATTTATTTTGGCCACATTCAGCAATTCAAAGATAATAAGTAGGTCTGATGTCATTAAATGTCTGAAATTTGTAAATGCTTTCAGGATCTGATCTAAATAAATCTTACAGTGTCAGGATGGTAAAAAAATCCAGGGGGAAATGATATTTATGGTTACTCTGGTGAAATCCAGAACAACCTATTGATTAAACCATATAATTATAGTTTCTGTAATAATGTGTAACTTAGCAGAGTTTGGACCAAGCTGTTTGAGCTGGTAATCTGAGTCAACCAGGGCTTCAGGGTGTTTATAATTTATCTTTTGCCAAACTGAGTTTCAAAAAAAATCCTGAAGAGCTTTCAAAAGAAACAAAAAATTTTAAAAATAAATAAATTTAGAAAAACCAAAAGAATGGGGACAGGGGTGGGAAGAGAGAAATGGCTTAATGAGACTATGAATTCAATTGACTGTACAGAGAAAAATCAGCTTGAATAGAATCACAGAAACACAGAATGGTTTGGGTGGGAAGGGACCTTAAAGCCCATCCAGTGCCACCCCTGCCATGGTAGGGACACCTTCCACTGTCCCAGGCTGCTCCAAGCCCCAATGTCCAACCTGGCCTTGGGCACTGCCAGGGATCCAGGGGCAGCCACAGCTTCTCTGGGCACCCTGTGCCAGGGCCTGCCCACCCTCCCAGGGAAGGGAAATTTATCACAGAAGTCGGGAAAACATTCCAGTGTTACAAAAGAAGAAGCCATCTCGTTGTCACCATTTCTAATTAACAACAACCTGACTGCCACTGTTTCTAATTACCAGGGGAAAATAGAGCACAACACAGTACCAATAGCAGATGGTTGTAAAAAGGCTAAAAGAAAACATGAGCAGCATGAGACCTGATTTCTCACTAATTCCAGTTGTGCTCAGGATTTCGGGCAGTGCTGCTTCTCCTCTCAGTAAAACTGAAGCGACAAATCACCGAGTGAGAAAGAGGAGCAGGAGAGTTAGCAAATTATGTCACCAATGAACTTTGTGTGGAATATGTTAACATTTTAGAGCTGAGATGAATGATTTTATTAAAGATCTGAGAACGCTTAAAAGCATGTTTTAGAGCCTAATGTTAATATCTCTTGCTAGCTTGAGTCTTCAACTCATATTCATGCTGTGCTTTGCTGTTCTGTGCTTAAAAATAACAATAACATTTCAAATTACAGAAATTGATTTATCTCTCTCCTTCCCCTTTTTTTTTTTAATGGTATTCATATATTAGGAGGGAGAATAGTGAACTCTTACAAAAAAAATTACTTTACAACTCCTGTGACTTTTATAATTTTCACATTTATAACAGCCAAGGCTCATAATTTCCAGGCTACATAAGAAAATGGAAAGCCAAACTTGGGGAAGGCAGTGGAAACAAGACACCAGTCCCTGGCATCTTCTCCCAAGTCTGTGATTTGCATGACAAATGCCAGCATAAAATACCATGAGGAATCGTATGAAACAGTGAGTGATGGAGACGTGTGTTTGCAAAATCTCTGCTCTATAGCAAAGTTGTTAATCCAGCCTTGAATTCTGCATGAGCAATTGGCTGTAATGGCTCAGTCTGACAGCAATTTTTCAGTGCTTGGTGCCCTTTGGTCCAGTTTAGTGACATACAAAGCATTGCCTGAGCACTAAGAATTTTGGGAAAAAACCCAAAGTTTCATATAGGCAGAGCTGCCTTCACTTTTTTTTTTCACTCAGTCTTTCACCTGCTGTTGTTGTTGGGTCCCTTTGCAAATGATGAAGATGTATTGTACTTAACAGCTATGATGGACTTGAAAAGTGGAAAACCTTTTAATAAACACAACCAAGTAAAAGTCAGAATCATAATATGATTTTTCCAATTATTTGGATAAAATACAAAAATCCCACGCTAGTGAAGGCAAATTCTGAAGGAATTATCAGAAGTGTTTAATTTTTATTTTTGTTTTGATCACAGGGAAATTTCAATACTCCAGCCTGCACTGTCTTTTTTCAATCTATTTATTTGTGTTGTATTTAAATTGTCCAGCATTAAATTGCTGATCCTTGTGATCCTTAGCTAGTGGGAGTGGGGTTCAGGTGCACCTATGAAAATTCCCATCACATGATGGAGATCCTGCTCCTCAGGTAAAAAGGACTAGAGGTATAAAACTGGTCTGCATGGCAAGGCTTTGAATTTAGTAATATTGAGCAAAAAAAATAGGGAGAAATTAAGACTTCCATGATGTCTGAACAATGCACAAGTGATTTAATATTACTGTGGATAACTTTATGAACTATTGGAAACAAAACTGCTTCAGAACTACCAGAACTGCCACTTTTCACAGGAATTATTTTCACAGAAACTTCTGTAGTATTTAAATAGAGCATTTTAAACTGGTTTTTTTGGTTTTTTGGGTTTTTTTTGTAGAAACCTTCCAGAAAGTGTAATTTGTCCTAGGACATTTTGTTGTCTAATATTTCTATATATATTTCTATATATAAATTTGTAATTAGAACTTTAATTCTACGCAGTGGTCAGTGTTCAGTTCTACATCTTCATTTCCATCAAGCTGATTTTGGGTTTGCAATATCAATTTTTTTTTGTTTTGGTTTTACAGTTTCATCCAAACATATTTTCTGCACAAGTGAAGAGGTTTTAATTCTTATATCTCCTACAGACCATAGCACAGTCAAGAGATTTCAGATGACGTAGCCTCAGCTCTGGTTTTTATAGATTTTATCAGAAGAAGGTCAGAGCTAAACACACTACCTAACCCACACAAAAAGGCAGAATTTTCTCTGGAAAGGAGTCAGAAAAAGTCTTGCTGGTGCATATTTAGTCATTGAGGGAAGATTGGATTTATGTCAGTATCAGGATGGATGGCTTCAGTTGGAAATTCCTCAAGTAAAAGGAAATTGTTACTGAAACATGTTTTGATTTCAGCTTCCTGTCCATGGAGATAAAGTACCAGGTAATGTAGGGACAACTCTAAACCCCATGGTTTAATTTACTGTTTTTAATCTAACAAGCTAAAAGCATTTAATTAATACCTCTGTAGTTTGTTACAATTCACAGCAGTGGCTTTATTGCTGGATATCTCCTGATTCCTCTGTCTCTCTGTGCAAACATGCATGGGGTTCTCAGTTACAACTCCTTAGCATGACAATTGTTGAAATACATTAAATTACAAGAAAAAGTAGCAAAGCAGTAGCTTTTCTTCTTCCCGTTGAACTGATTTTGGTATAAGAGGTCTCATCAATATTAACCAAATCATAAATTAAGAAGGCTTCCTGAGATGTGAGACATTCATGTGAAAAATGAGAATATTTCTGCAGTGTCCCTGGTTTCCCAAGTTCCAAAATGCTTTTAAATAACTCAAATTGAGTTATCCCACCACCACCATCTGTAAGAAATGAACAGATTTTATTATTTTTCACATATCTTATAGCAGTTCTTTGCCTTTAAAAGTGTCAAAATCTCCTAAGAGGTGAAGAGTCCAGCTCCAGGAGGTTCATGAGCTCACAGGAGGAAATTACTGTGTTGGCCTTGTCAGAGCATGTCCAATTCCTTTTTTTCAGCCCAATATTCTTTGCTACAGTAGACAGAGAAATATGTCATTTTTTATAAATTTCAAAGGAAGCTCTATTCTGTTTCATATTTTCACATTCTAGATATTCTCAAAGTCAAAAAAATACCACCTGCTTTTCTATTTTTATATCCCTTTATGAGCATTAATCTAATCAAACTCCTGTGGCTTTGCTTTCTTTCTGCAATGAGTGGCTGCACCCAGGCCAGTTCTGTTGCAATTAAAAGCCAGAAGGGTTGGTTTGTGGTCAGGCACCAGAGAACCCATCAGCACAGAGATGTGGTGGGGGCTGAAAATCCCCCTGGCTGTGCTCACTTCCATGTGGGATCAGGGCTCTGTCAGTCCAGCCCATCTGGGAACGTGGCAGGGGGAAGCTGCCATGGTTCCTGGTGTTGTTAAGGCCAAATTGTAGATTTATAAAAAGGCTTGATTGTTAGAGTTGAAGAAAAGCAATGTGAATTTTTCAGTACACATTTTTTCATGGAATGGTTTGGGTGGAAGGGATTTAAAGCCCATCCAGTGCCACCCCTGCCATGGCAGGGACACCTCCCACTGTCCCAGGCTGCTCCAAGCCCCAGTGTCCAACCTGGCCTTGGGCACTGCCAGGGATCCAGGGGCAGCCACAGCTTCTCTGGGCACCCTGTGCCAGGGAACATCTCTAAGGCAACTCACACAATACAAGTTCTTCCTATGCATAAATTCCTATGTTTCCTTCATTTGCATCATATTCCCTAAGCAGGAAATCCTAACTAGGATCACCTGAAGGAGAAAGTGAAGCAGCACAGCCAATTCAGAGCCCATCTATCTCATCACTGGCACTGGAAATCGTAAAGTAAATCATCTTTTTTAAATGGTGAAAGCAGATTATGGATATGAGATTTGTAATTCCCAGGAGAGCTCTGGGGAGCAACATCAGGCAAGCAGCAGGACAAATTTATGAGCACTCTCAGGGTGGAATGTACAATCATTAACCTGATTTAAAAATGCACATGGGGGTCTGATAACTTGAAGAATATGGGTATATTATCTCAGGATATATAGGTGGTGTTTCCTTTGAAAAGCAGGGTGCCTTAGGAGTATTGTTTTTGAGGACCTGGAAAGGTTCTAGAAAAATCATACAACAATTATTAGGAGATGAATTATAATGGTTTTGCAGACTGCTTGAAGAGAGCTGAAGAGAAGAGTGTGCAATTCAAATATTTTCTAAACAAACTCATTATCACAAATGCATTGACTTTAAAACAGATTTGGCTGCAATCAGGTTCTTCTCCCTTTCCCCAAATTGCTGCCTGATGACATTTCCTTTACCGTGAAGATTTTTGCCCAAACTAAGAGAGTTAATGCTGCACATCAGGTACACCCACAGCCTTGATCCCTTTTCTACACCTTCTAAATGTAGAGGTTTGGTGCTTTGCACCCCTGCACTGTTCTCTCTCTTCTCTCCAAATGCTCCAGCTCTGGGCCCAAGAAGAGTGGCAACTCTCTTTCTGTGCAATCTGGTGTGTAGGTGTTTTGTTCGAGCACCAGCACATTAAACAGTCAGCATAGTCCATTTAAAATAATTAGGATTAATTTTCTCGAGCTCCCATGAAAACAAAAAGGAAATGATTTGCAGCTACCTGCACAGTGCCAACTTAAGTGTGATAGACCAAAGTCATTACAGGTAATTTAATTTAAACAAATATTAGCCAAGCTTTGCCCACGTGACAAGTGATTTTTTTTGCAAGTCCAAGTCAAAACACATCTTTCTGCTGAGCACTTTTCCAAATGGATGATGCACTTGGAAAGAGCATTTTTCATTGGGAAAAACCTGGATCTGATCAATTTACAGGTGGTGTTTGACAGCCAAAATCTATCCAAAAAAACCAAGTCAAATTCCATCCAAAAATAAAAGAGTTTTAAAAATGAATGCTGATGTTTCCAGATATACTGAGGCTACTTATAATGAACTGGATGAACTGGATTATTATTTAAGAATTCCATGTAAGCAAATGGATTCCTGAGTTCAAAATTTAATGAAGTTCAATTGATATTAACAGGGAGATTGAAATAAGGCTGGAAGGGTTGATTCTTGATTAATGGAAATCTATATAATTCATGTATTGTTTTCCTAATGTAATACCTTTGGAATAAAAAATATTTAGGTAAAGTTTAATAATAAATCGAAATTAGGAAAGAGTTGGAGACTTGAATGTATGCATCAAACTTGGGGGCCCCTTCTTTTCTTGTCCTGTAAATTAGGAACAAACACCTTCTGGGGGGGGGGGGTGGGCTAAAAAATGGTATTCCGTGATTAGAGGAGCTGATTAAATAAATATTCATGTATTTTCCAAAAAAAATTGAGAAAAAAATCTACTATTAATTTTTTAAGGACTGATAAAAAATCATTGACCTCTTGTCCCCAAATTAGAAAGTTGCCCAAATTTTAATCTTAACTGTTTAGCAGCAACAGTTGGTTCCCACGAGCCCACATTTGCTGTGAATTTCCATGCAACGTACAGGAGAAAACGTGAATGAGAAATGATAATATAAATAGGCTCGTTAAAAGTGCAAAGCAGACTAATTAATTAATAAACTGCCAGTTTGAAGTTTGACGTGTCAGTTACAAAGATGAGAGAGAAAACAAATGTTCTCTGTTCCCCGCTGCTGTACCTGAGCAGTGTCTAATTGACAACAACTAAAAATCATCCTTCAGTGTGATTATTTTTCTCAGGATCTGTGCCCAGCACCGCTACGTGCTGTCAAATTTGTTAGATGCCACAATGCCAATTATTCCTTGTGACTCTGTGATCTTTTTAAACCTGACAGTACAAAGCAGTCTCCCCAAAGCCTGATTTTATTTACTCCCCGACCCTTTCTCAGCAGCGGGCGGTGGGGCCTGGGCACAGCACCCCTGGAGAGGAGCCAGAGCCAGCTCTGCTCGGTTTTCCTGCGTTTCCCTTCCCCTCCCACCCTCCTGTTACTCCTCTCCCCAGCAACAGACACAAATCTCCCGTCTGTCACCAGCCTCGAGTTTGTCTCCTAACGCTGGTGCTTTTTTGCTGCTCTCGTCTCCCTTCCTGCCGCTGCCTTTATTGTTCCTCGCTCATTCCTATTCCGCCCTAACTTGGCACTGCTGTGTCAGGAGATGTGAGTGGCCCTGGTACTCAGAGTTCTACAAGTATTTTCCGTGTTCTGGTGAGATTTGATTTTTCCCAGAAAGCAGGCTAACAACACATTTCAGCCTAACTCAGGAGTCACTGGAGAGAGGCAGTGGGACTACTCAGACAAGTTTTCTCCACCTTAATATCTCTTATTAGAATCAATTCATACTGAGAATGAGGCTTTTATTGATGCAGGAGGAGATTTTAGGCAGGAAGGAGCCAGGCAGGTATCCGCTGTCAGTGATTTATTTATATTCTGGGCTGGAGACGTATTTTTAAAGAAACCAAGGCATTTCTGTCTTAGCTGGCTGTGACACATGTACTGCATGTGTGCACAGCAAATGTGGCATTTGTGCTCTGTGCTCACAGCACTGAGTGAGGCAAAAGCACTGCATCCCGCAGAACCAGCACTTTCCAGGATAATGCAGCTCATTGTTGATCTGCATGTTGTTTAACCCAGAGCTGCTCATCCTGCAGTCTTTCTGAGGGGGAGCAGCAGTGGTGCTGTTGTAACTCTGTCCATAAAACAGCCTCAGCAATTGTGGAAGGCTGTGTTGAAGGATGGATAAACAACCAACACAAGATTCTGAGCACAAGAATTCTTGTTCTTGGTTTTTTTTTTCAAGATTATTGCTAAGATCCACCCACAGAAAGGAGAGTTTCCAAGGATGCCTGGCCTGTTCCTAGCACATGGCATTAAGGCAGGTGTACACACTTCAGCTCTTTGGTGCCACCCATTCAGTACGGCTGTCCCCACTGGGGCACAGCATTCCCAAAAACCCAGGTTTCATGCCAAAAAAATAAAAAATCACTCCTACAGCTGAATTAACATTTTGTCTTTCCTGCAAAATCTTTGTTTTCTGCCTCTTTTCCAGCCCCCACCTGTTACACAGCATTGACTCCTGGCCACTGTGAAGCAACAGGTTTGCCCTCAGAACATTTGTGTGAGCTTGTGCCAGCCTTCTGATTGAGGTATTGATACTGTGATAAGAGAAACTTGGCAGATTTCCTGGATGAAATCTGTTAGCCTGGAGAAAAGGAGGCTCAGGGGGGACCTTGTGGCTCTGCACAAGTCCCTGACAGGAGGGGGCAGCCGGGGGGGGTCGGGCTCTGCTCCCAGGGAACAGGGACAGGAGGAGAGGGAACGGCCTCAGCCTGGGCCAGGGGAGGCTCAGGGTGGACAGCAGCAGGAATTTCTGCATGGAAAGGGTGCTCAGGCCTTGGCAGGGGCTGCCCAGGGAGGTTTGGAGCCCCCATCCCTGGAGGTGTCCAAGGAAGGGCTGGAGGTGGCACTCAGAGCTGTGTGGGGACAAGGTGGGGACTGGACACAGCTTGGATCCTAGAGGTCTTTTCCAACCTTAATGATTCTCTGTGACCTGAGAAAGGTGAATATGTATAAAATCCTTCTTCTGGGTGCCCTAAGTAGTGGCAGTTCTAACCCAGGCAGCTCAGTGCACACCTTTGGGTGCTGTGGGGCCAGTCTGTGCTCGTGTGTGTCTGGTGTCACCATCCAGCACAGTGGAGAGCAGGGGAACTCAGGGCAGGGCTTCAGTGAGACAACCCTTAAAGGGGATGGACCCTCTGGCCTCAGAGCCAGAGGCCAAGCACATGGAGCTGAGGGATTACCCAGCCTTTCATTGCTCTCCCCATCCCGTGAGAACATGCAGGGTCCCGAGCTGTGTCCCTGTGAAGGGGGGGCTCATCCTGCACTCCAGCCCCAATTCACAGGACAGAGCACATTTACTCACTGACGTGCAGCTAATCTCAGAGCATGGCAGGGAGGAAACCCGTGGTCTGGGTGGGTTGGGCATTTGCCCTCTGTATCCTCAAATCCTTGTGCCCTTGCAGAACTCTTCCAGGATCTTCCTGCCCTTCAGAAGGACAACACTGAAAGAAGCCATTTTAACACCAAGTATTGGATATTCTGCATTTGAACAAACCAGCTTTACTCTGCCATCCCTTCTCAGCTCCCTGGGCTATAGGCAACACAGAAAATTATTCTCAGTCCCATTTTCAGGTACCTTTTCTTAATGCTGCACAATAACCTGTACAACAGTCAATGTCCAGCTCTGTTGTCTAGCATTTTTCTTTCCTCTTGGAGAGTGGTATAAATATTAATAGCAGTAACCATGGATATCTGACATGGTACAAAAGAAGAAAGCTTCTCCAGATCAAATTGACTATTGATCTTGATGTGTCTATTTGTGCAACCACTGTCACTGTAATTTCAACACTATAATTAAAAAAATATTGAAGCAAGGTAACCTTACTCAAACTCAAGAACAGTGAAAAATAGATAAAACATGATGGATGGACTTCTTCTTCTCTCTTATGGAACAAGGGTTAACTAGGAGCCAGAGATGAGACTACAGGATAAAATCAGTGTTAAAGTAGTGTCAGCCCTTGAATTTGTTGAAGTGAAAAAAAATCGATGTATTCTGAAAGAAATTACAATTCTGTGAGGAGCAGAAGCCTCAAATGAACAGACCTGAAGCAAGAAAATGATTTGGGAATGAGTGAAGGCTCGAACCAGACCTAACTTTGGTTATTTTCTCTCTGCATCCAACATGTTTAGTGATTATGCTTTGTTTAATAGCAAGGACAAACAGTGGTTTAGCA
This sequence comes from Monarcha castaneiventris obscurior, assembly GCA_026261815.1. NCBI lineage: Eukaryota > Metazoa > Chordata > Aves > Passeriformes > Monarchidae > Monarcha > Monarcha castaneiventris. Next base: position 1,842,224 of record JAMPIT010000583.1, read on the forward strand.
CAGCTGTTCTCCCACTTGCACTTGCCTGCAAATAAAACCATTAACAGGCTTTTTTCTGCCTACCAGCTCTGTCTGTGGCAAGAAGGAGTGATTGCCCCCCCAAACATTCCCTTTTCATTCCAAAGCACAATGATCTCCCTTGGCTGCTGAATGGCTAAAAGATGGAACAGAATGTTTTTAATGTAACTCTGATTGACCCTTGTGTTTCCCCCACTGTCTGGCTTTAATTCTTGTTAGAATGGCATTACCATTTGTTGAATACATATGCAATTATATTTGCTGAAACTGTTGTATACAAAGAATGCTCTGCTACAGATTCTGTTCTTCAATAGAAATGTAATGTCTTTATGCCAGCCACAAGGATTGCAAATCTCTGATTATGGGATTACATTTTCTGCAATCAGGAGGGTTTTGTGGCAGAATATTTTTAGTTTTGCTGCATGTTTTGTCTCCCTGTTCTTCATCAGTAAATACATCCCTTCTCTAAATCTCCTTCTTTGCTGGGTTTACTGCACAAAGAACTTATGAATGGCTGAGACATCCATTCATGTCCTTTAACAGCTTATTCAGGCTGTCTCTTCTCAGTCTTTGTAAGGAGAGACTCATTTTCCACTATTGTGAAAGTGGAATTAATTCTTAGATTTATGATTTTTAAGCATTTGTCTTCTGAGAGCACAGGCACATGAAACAGTTGTTGTGCAAACTGAGCACATCTGGCTGAATCTTTTCCTTTGGTCTCCCCTGAAGGGGCTTCTTGCTCATAAAAGTCACCCTGTATTGATGAAAAACATAACAGCTGGGCAGGATTTTAGTTTCCATCCACACAGACTGTCATTTTAATAGCCTTATATTCTTATTCCAGGGTTAAATAGGGAAAAAAGATACAACAAAAGGAACACAGTGCTCTGGGAGTTAGGGATGGACAGTATGGAAATGGAGAGAGCGTGTTGAGATCTCTGTGTTCATCTTGTGCAGTGGCATTAAGTCACCTGCTGACTCAGCTTGGGAATTGTTGTAATTCATAGGGGATTTACAGTTCCCTAATGCTGCCTCAGGAAAGGCATGGAAGATTCCCAGATTCCCATAATGTTGGTTGTGACATTTTTATTGCTTTTTTTTTGGTGGGGAGGTTGATTGTTTTCCTGGGTGAGAAAATGAAGGTGAAGCTCATGCTGCAAGGGGAGGTGAGACATGTGATAAATATTGTCAATAGATGGAGGATTGATCATTATAAGAGCAGAAAATACAGGGAAAGTAAATATACATATTCATACCTTCTGATTCCTAGAAGTCCTTAATCTTATATAAACAAGGCAAAATCTTGTATAAGCAATAACAAAAATTATCCCAGGAAGCCAGCCAGCCAGAATGGCCTTGAAGGGGAGAGAGCCTTTTCTCCTCTAAATGATCTAGGGGGATCTCACAGTTCTGGGGAGCACCTGCTGCTCTCTCTGCAGCACCCAAAACTTGTTCGTGGGACATCTTCAGTGTCAAACAATGCAGCTGCCAGTGGGACCTGCAGCTCTGACCTGGTTTATACTTTAATTACTGATGGTCTGCCCTCCCCAGGCAGGAAATTTGCTCAATGCTCAAAATCACCTCCAGAATTTTGTTTCTGTTTTGTGAACTCTGAATCCTAAGCCTGTATGGAGTCTCAGTGTTCCTTGTACAGTGAAAATTTTATTTTGACTCCAGTCAGAAAATACAGATTTTCCTTTATGTTTCACCTCCCCCTTTGACTTTCAGTAGAATAGAACAGAATATTTCTGTGGGGGCGAACACAACCATGGCTTAATCCAAGTGCCTGAGCAGCTCAGGACTGAGCAAGCTAAACCATGATCTCAAGGGCATTGTCCAAATGCCTCTTAAACCCTGACAGACCTGGGGCCTCAACCACCTCTCTACGGAGCCCTTCCAGTGCTTGGTCATCTTCTCTGGAAAGAAACACTTCCTAATGTTTGGTAAAAGCTCATCTGGAAGAGCTTTGAGCTATTCTCATCTCCCATCAGAAGATAGCATGTTCCTTCCTCTCTGCAGTGAGGTCACCCTCATCCTCCTTTTTCCCAAATGTAACAAGCTCAGAGTCCTCAGCTCCTCACAGGACATCCCTTCCAGCCCTTTCAGCAGCTCTGGTTCCTTCTGGGTGCATCAAGCACCGCAGAGACACTGCATGTCCCTGACTTTTTGATCAGACTTGTTAATGTCTTGTATTTGCATTTAGAAAAGGAAAATAATTTTGAAAGGTTTTTGTGCTTAGTCTTCACCCTCACCAACCTCCTGCTGAAAATGGAAACAATGAAGAAGCAACTTCAGCACCAGAAATGTGGTGTGGGGGCAGCAGCAGTGACAGCTCTGCAGCAAATCCCTCACACAATTACTTTAATGTAGGTCAGAGTAGCAATAGATATTAGACAAGGTCCAGACAACATCCAAAAAGCCTTTATTTTTCACCAGTTTTGCTTCTGTTTTTAATTTTTTTCCCCTCAAATAGTGATCATCACTTCTTGTTCTGTTGTCTTATGAGTCAATGCCTGAGTATCCCAAGGACCAGCCATTCTCCTGATTTGCTTTCCTTTTTCTGGTAGGTTATGACTTGAATGAGTGCCAAGATAATCTCTGCTGTTCTTGGGGGCACCTCATCTCAACATTCTTTATTGCTGGAGTCACCAGAATGAACCTGTGGCTGGTAGACCCATGACAAATTCAATATTTTAAAACACTTAACTCACTGGAACTTTTGACTTGTATTTCTGGACTTATTTTTCTGGGGAAGACACTTACGTATTTATTCCAAGTACCCTTATTTAACAGGAACATATTTCATGGGGGCAAGTTCTCAAATTTAGAACATTCTGAGGAAGATTTAGAAGTCAGCAGACTTGAACGATTCAAAACTAATAGTGACCTCTAGTGACTAAAGAATTCAGTAAGTCTTCCAGAACAAGCCTAAATTTGCTGTAAAGCCAGAATTTTATAAAAGTTTGGAAAGGCGTTATATTATTTAAGACAGGGAATCTTCACTTTCATGCCTTTTTCAGGTGAAATCCATGATTTGCAGCTAAAATGATATCTGCTTGAATGTTCCTTTCTTAATAATCCTTGAACATATTTTAATACCTCTATTCTAGTCTGGAAGTAATTAGACCTTACTGGAAGCACATCTGAACTTCTTTGCTGTGTGTTCTCTGGCACATAGAAGAGAAAATGAGAGTACTCCAAATGACTTCACACCTCATCTCAAACTCTTTACATGGATTTAATTTTACAGAATGCTGTCTCCTGTGGTCTGAGTCCCCAGGTAGCTTTTACTGAGAACTTCTCACATGGCTTTTTGATTAATCTGGAGATAATGTTCATTAAAACCCACAAACTATTGTCCTTTTCATGCCATCTTTCTCTAAGAGTTAATATCCCACTGCTGGAAATACACTGGATTTCATCACGCTTGCCCTGAGCACACTCAGAGCGCCCAATGCTCAGAAGGAGTAAAGTCATGGAATGGTTTGGGTTGGAAGGGACCTTCAAAGGTTTTCTGGTCCAACCCCCAACCATTGACACCTCTTGTGCTTGGCACTGGATGGCAGATGTGAATTTGATTTTATCCCCACTGCTCAAATAAATGTGATACGGGTCAGTGGTGCCTGTGATGTGTTATTGGTGGGACTCGATCTTAAAGGCCTTTTCCAACCAAAATGATTCTATGATGGTGCACAGCATCATTTATTACCCAATCACCTTCTGACATTCCCAGTATTGTCCCACACAATTGCTGCAACAGCTGCACTTCACAGTAGCTGTTTCTTTCCTTTAGTGATATGCGCTGAAAACACTTGTTTTGTTAAATACGCAATTTTACTTAAATGATACAATACACTATCACAGGGACACGATACAATATTAGTTAAGGGAGAGGGGAGAAAAAAAGTTGTAAAGAAAAAAAAGAGAGGAAAAGAAATGTGAATTCTATTTAAAGCTCATCTCCACCAAGAGAAACTGCAGTAAAACATAATCCAAATGAAAGGAGTAATTTTTCCATTTGTCATTCTCACCGTTTCATTTAGATATTGCTGAAATGAAAATGTTGAGGTTTTTTTTCTTGTTTTGTTTTGGGTTTTTTGGGTTTTCCTTTGTTTGTTTGGGGTTTTTAGGGTTTTGTTTGTTTGTTTTTCTTTTTGGAGGAAATTATTCAACTGAATGATAAAAGGAGATGGAAATATGACAGGTCAGAAGGAAGCAGTGCCAGAACACCGCATCAACCAAACAGTGAGGACATCAGTGAGCAATTTCCATTCAATTTCAAGGAGGTGCTGCAGACTAAAAAGTCTGCCTGGAGATGCTGATCAGTTAGTTACGTAATCAAAGGCATCGCTCACTGACAGAAGCTTGGGATGCAAACGTTCTGCTGTGCTGTAACCTCAGTGAGGTTATGCCAGCCACACCTTTTATCAGTGCTACAACAGCTCCTGTTGGGCAGGGAGTTTAACCTTGCTGCTTATGAATAGCCTTGTTCATCAATAAGCCAGTCTTATTCAGATGACATAAAATGTGTAAAATATTTGGAGCCATTTAGATTTAACATCACTGAGAATCTGAGTCTCTTTAACCTTTGGCATACACACAACTCATAACACAAATCCTCGACTCGTTGTTCTGTTCATGTCCTGGTTTGCTACAGAGGAGATTTGTTCTTGATGAGTTTTTCATACCCTTCCTGTGCCTTGATATTAAAAACTCTGGAGAAATATTGCTTCATGACGATTTCAGAGTCTGGTAGGACAGAAATTTTGGGTTATTTACTGTTAGATTCAGTACTTTTATGTAATTGCTGAACTGAGGCCAGACTTCTCCTGGGTGAGAAGATGTGGTTGCTTGATTTAGTATTTTGGTTGTGGATCTTTTGCAGGAGAAGCTATTTTGATTGCATGGTAAAGAGATTTATGTGATGGTGTTTGAGGTTCTATAGCAAAATTTACTATCAACAGCAAAATTCCTTGTTTGTTTTGTTGGGTTTTTTTTTAAATTTGAGAAGTATACTAAAAATATCATATTTTCCAGTGAGTGAGTCTTTAACAGAAGTTACACTGCTGCTATGGAGAAAAGCTATGAAAAAACACATACTTTTGAAATTGCTTGCCTCTACTGAAAATTTCGGATATGAATTTCAAAAGCTTGGTTCTCATTTAGTAAAGAGACATTTCAAAAGTGATCAAAACTTCTTGGTGTCCAGTACCTTGACAATTCAACCCTTGTAGGGTTCCTCTTTCAGGCTGTGGAGCTCTGCAGTAACATGGGCTGTTCTCACCCTCAGGTGGCTGAGAGGATCTGTCTTTAAAGAACAAGCCTTGACTGATATTTTTCCCTAATTTGACTTTGATACCATCTCTTAAATCTTCTTTGGGGGAATACAACTTGGCCATATTGGTTTATGACCATGGTGTTATCTCTGCTATCAAGGCTGGGCAGGGCTTGGAGCAGCCTGGGACAGTGGAAGGTGTCCCAGCCCCAGGGCAGGGGTGGCACTGGATGGGCTTTAAGGTCCCTTCCAGCCCAAACCATTCTGAGATTCTATGATCATAGAACTTTTTCAAAATTATACCAGAAAAAAATATATCTGGAAAATTCTGATGAAATTAAAAGCAAAATGGAGTAATTAAAATTCATATCCTAGAATAACTGTGTCAATGAGAAATCTTTGAATAAATTGTTGTCAAAAAGGGGTTTTTTGGACAAAATACCTGAAATTTAGCTCCCAGGTATTATTTGTAACTCTTAACTTTAGGCACCATTAATGACATGATACAAATCACTGAATTTTTTTTAAGAAAATGGAGTTGCAAACACCTAAATTACAGAATGAAGCATCTGCCTCTGTTGTGTGGGGTTTTTCAGAGCATTCTTCCAAAGCCAGAGTCAGTGCTGATAGAGGCACTCCCTCCTTTTTGTTTTATCCCTCCTTTTTTGTGTGTGTGCTCATTTTTAACCTCTACTGAGTTGTTTGGGGTAGCAAACCTTAGGGAGAAACACAGGTCGATATTTCAGACTTGGAGAATTGCGATGGGGGATATTTGCTACCCTTCAGCGCTATTCACACCTCTCATTCTGAACTTTATAATATCATTTTGAGGGTGAATTATAGATGGTGATGCTCAGCTTACCAACTTCCAGCTTTAACTGCAGACTCAGATGTGTCACAGACTGGCAGGGGGAGAGGCACCTCCTCTTTGGGGTGTGCTGGGGTTCCTCTAATAAATATTTAGGCAGAGAGCGAGTGCTCTGTGTTCTGCATGTCCTACATTTGTAGGTTGTAGCTGCAGGCACAGCACACCCTGGCAGAACCTATTTAGAGATCACAACCTCACTAGGCTGGAGTTGAAAAATACACAGTGCTGCTCTCTATTTTAATTTTTTATAGTTCATTTCTGAGGTGACACACAGCTGCTGGAACAAGGCCTCAGATTAGACCCTGTAGGCAGGATCTGGTCTAATAAGATGTTGTGCTATGATTATTTCAAACTCTGCTTTGCCTGTCTCCATTACTTTTGTATTTTTCTGCTGCATGTAAAAGGAGAGCCAGATTTGAAGGTTATATTCGCTTACCCAAATGTCAAGTTCTGTGTGAACATCTCAGCTGACATTTTTCTCTCTGCTTGGTGAGGAATGATCCAAATGTCTGACAGTACTGCTGCACCTCCTGCATCCTACTCGCCATGTTCAGACATGAAAGCTCGATTTGGTCTTTGTCTCAGAGAGCTGATAAAGACCTGAAGTTGGAAAATGTTAACATAATAGCTTGACATTTTGCTTCTTTTTGTTCAGCTTGGATTGAAAGGGACTTCACGTGTTTAATCTGAGGGAAATACACTGTGTGTGAAATATTTAACAGACTGATTATTTCCACTTCAGCCTTTGCTTGCACACACCTCTTCCAGCACTGTACAACCCCCCTATTACCAGCAGTTAATGCTTCCACAATGAGAGAGGTGATTTCATTTGTGCCATACTCAGAAGGTTATGGTGTGTATTTGATGTCAGAGTTCCAGACAGGGCATGAGAGTCAGTAGTGCCTAATTAGACATCTAATTAGTGGACTGTGACTTTCTAGCCATGTAAGCTCAAGTCTGAACATTTCTGTTTTATCTGAGGTTATTTTATGGGAAGCATTTGAGGCATTGTTCAAGGGAAACTTTTTGTCTGGGTGCACCAGGTTCCAAATATCATCTTGGGCAGACACTAAGCAATGCCTCCCAGCAGTGGTAGCAATGGTCTGGGCTACGTTAGCTGTTTTGCACAGCAACCTCTGCTCCCAGAGATTAAATGGGTTTGTGCACAACTGGAATCCTGCTCTGGAGCTGAGCCAGACCTGCAGGCTCCTGAAAAAGAGAAAAGTGTCTGTGTCTCACTCCAGCTGGACCAAATAATGGGGAACACCGAGGGTCTCAGGGACTCCCTGGCCCAGGACAGGGCTGCTGCTGGCTGGGGGTAGAAACGAAACCCAGGCAAAAAGGCAGACACAAAACTCCCTTGTTATGTGTTTCTTTTAAACACCACCGAGGGGTTTTTCTCTCTCTCTCTCCCCAGCCCTCTATCTCCCTCCCCCTCCCAGGGTGTGTGAACCCAGCACAGCCAAAGTGGGATATTTGTTTAATGGTGTGTAAAGTGAAAAGCTTCTCTGGGTTAGGAGCCTTGGAGATGATGCTTCATATTCTTTCCTTATGGGCAAGACTTTGTGCCAATCCTTGATTTAACAAAAATTGGAAAATAATTTAACATTCCTTAAGTTGAGGGATTTTTTCTCCCATTTTCCCAATATTGTTTTTTTATTTTTCTAGGTTGACTTAAGCTTGTGTTAAAGAAGAAATTTTGCACAAATTATTGAAAAAGTCTGGAAAAGTTAGAGGTTGTTAAATAGAAGCAAACCCAAGTTTTTTGGGTCAGATCCTGCTAACAAACTGCTGGTCATTTTACCCACGCAAAGGAAGCCATTGGCACCAGCTCAAGCTTTTTAGACCCTTCTCTTTACATCAGAAATATTATCAATTATATGTGATCCAAAGTCTTACTGAAGAAGAAAAGAATGTTAAAATTATTTTGGAAGAAACTTATCCCTGATGCTATTGCACAACAGATGACAGGAAGAATTGATCCTCAGGAACCAATTTATTTTAGACCTGTGTTTGGGAGAAAATTCACTGAGTGAAGGTCTGCTGTTAAAATAAATATTTAAAAAAAAAACCTAAGAAACATCCACAGGAGAATTCTTGCACTTCTCCTAATAACTTCAAAAAAAACCCTTGTAAGTAGGAAACACTTGGAACAGATTTTGATGCTGAATTGAAAGCAGGAGTGTGGGCAAATAAATTTTAAATGTTGATTTTTTTTTTAACAGAAAATGTGAAAGAAAACTTTCTGAGCCTTTTTTTCTCCATTTGTGAGACTCACAAGGGAAATTATGTGATCCAAAGTGTAAGATGAGATGCATTTTTGGGATATCAGTCAGAGGATATTCAAATCATGACTTTCACAAAATTGGTAGGTAAGCAACCTCTTTTGACACGATCATATTTTGCTATTTAAAGCCTGCTCGTACATAATGATATACTCAATTCATATGACTGACAATGGTTATTTCCTTCCTTTAAAATCTAAGCAAATAGTTTGACAAGGGAATGAAAAGAATTCATGCTTTCTGTCACTGATCACGAAAACCAGCTGCAAATATATAAAGTGTTCAGGCAAGTAATATCTTATCTGATTATTCGACTGAGATTTTTGGACTGTTTCCATGAACTGCATTGCTGGAATTAACTGTGCTTCCATTCAGAAATTACCCGCATATAATTCTACTTTCTGCTCTTTTATTTCTTCAGTTAAGATTTAAAAGTTATGCAACTGGAGCTTTAGATTTTGGAAATACTCATTCTAGAAGTTCCTTCGATTTTCCTTCTGTTAGGTATTCCTTGTTCTTTCCATAATTGTTGTCCAAGTTATGCAGTGCTCTTTGAACTTCTATGTTGCATGTATTAACTTTAGTAAGTTGAGAATCTCAGTGACAGAAAACCAAGAGACTTTGAGGGATCAGCAGCTGAATTGTTGGTGTTCAGTGCCATGCTGAGGTCCTGTGACATCCAAAACTTCAGCAAGGCCCTGGCAGGTGGCTGCTCGAATTAGAGAACACCCCTGCTAATCTGGATCACCAACAAGAGGCTGGACAAGGGACCTCAGGGTATCTGAAGTGGCAAGAGGCAGGTGAATTTAAAGAATTAAATCCAGCCCTGACATTTTACTGAAAGGAAAATGGGAGTGTGAGATCTCACTCCATGAATTCATAGAATGGTTTGGGTTGGAAGGGACCTTGAAGCCCATCCAGTGCCACCCCTGCCATGGCAGGGACACCTTCCATTGTCCCAGGCTGCTCCAAGCCCCAATGTCCAACCTGGCCTTGGGCACTGCCAGGGATCCAGGGGCAGCCACAGCTGCTCTGGGCACCCTGTGCCAGGGCCTGCCCACCCTCCCAGGGAACAATTCCTGCCCAAGATCCCATCCAGCCCTGCCCTCTGGCACTGGGAAGCCATTCCCTGGCTCCTGGCCCTCCAGCCCTTGGCAATTGTCTCTCTCCATCTTTCCTGCAGCTCCTTCAGGCCCTGCAAGGCCACACTGAGGTCACCCCAGAGCTTCTCCTGCCCAGGCTGAACAATGCCAGCTCTCGCAGCCTTTCCTGCCAGCAGAGCTGCTCCATCCCTCTGCTCATGCTGGTGCCTCCTCTGGGCTCTGTGCAGCAGCTCCAGCTCCTCCCTGTGCTGGCCCCAGGGCTGGGGCAGCTCTGCAGGTGGGCTCTCAGCTGAGGGGGCAGAGGGGCAGAATCCCCCCTCCCCTGCTGCCCACGCTGGGGCTCAGCCCAGGGCAGGGGGGTTTGGGGTCCCAGCGCTCAGGGCCGGGGCAGGGCCAGCTCTGCCCCACAGCTCCCCCAGGGCCTCTCCCAGGGCTGCTCCCTCTGCCCAGCCCCAGCCTGGGCTGATCCCGGGGGCTGCCCTGACCCAGGTTCAACACCTTTGCACCACACAGAGCAACTTGCTGCCCTATATGGTCTCTTGAGCCAGAAAGAACAATTCCAGCTTTGGTCACTATAAATCTGGACCAAGTCGCATTTTTATTATCCATCCAAGTCGCATTTTTATTATCCATCCCTTTTTTTCAGTGGATAATTTCAACGTGTTTCTATTAAGAGTAATTCACATCACCGTTGTTCTTCAGTGCTTTAGTGCAAGAATATCTGGGCCTCTTTCCTGTATTTTGTCTGCAGCTTTCTGCTTATAAACCCCTTGTTTTGGGCTCGAACTGCAGGCTTGGGTCACCTGCGTTCTGCTGAAAATACAAAAGATCCATGGCCCACCAGGAGTTAATCAGGATGAACTTCTGTGGGATAAGTCCAAGGGATGCATAGTTAAAACTTCTGTGGCATAAGCAATGGAGCAACACAATTCCTACAGTATGAGCAGCCCTTTTTGTACTTATGCTGATTCAGCACTTTTTGATTAGCTGGCTTAGTTTTCCCAAATAAATCCTAACCCTCCAAGCTGTTTTCTGTAGCCACAGGCATGATTCCATCTGAAATGTGGGTTTCTGTATTTCAGTCATGTTATAAAAATAGGATAGTTTCGGATGTTAAATCAAATAAAACCGGTTTATTTAACAATTAAAAAACTGGAACCTAAAAAACCCCGAAAATTTAGATAAAAATTGAAGTCCGAGATCCCTTTGAGCAGAGACACTTTTTCAGCCGTTTAGGCTATTAAAAACCCAAGCATAGCTTTTTCTCGGCGCGGAGCTGCCTGGAAAAAAGGCAGAAAGAGTTATTCTGTGGCCTGATGTCCTCTCCGGCTGAGGCTCTCCGTGGCTTGTCCAGACGAAAAGAGGAAGAGTTGAAAATTTCGGCTTGGGATAAAGGGGAGTCTCCGCCCCTCTTCACTCCCAGTTCTGCTCACTTGTCCCACGGTGATTGGTTGTTCACTCTCCAAGCAGTTCTCAGCCAATGGCTCGTGAGTTTTTAGGGCTGCTGACAGCCCCATTGTCTGCCGCGGGGAATTGATTTTATCTGGAAACATGCTCTCAGAAAACCAACTGCAAAACCTAGGATCCCATGTTCACTCTTACAAGGTACAAAACAAATAACACCAAACTACAGCTCTTAAAACTACTTAAACGCCCTTAAAACATTTTCATAACTATCTAAAATAAAGGAGTTTGTTAATTCTATATTTTAGTTAAAATAATATTTCATAAAAATATAGCAGCTTTGATACTTGATGAAAGGTGATGTGAAAGTCTTAAAAGGGTTCATGCATAACAAGTCAGACAGCCAGAACACCATTAGAATCTGATGCCACAGCCAGGTTAAGGAAATTACCCTCTAATCCACCTAAATGTTTTAATCCGCTGGATGAAATAAGAACTAAATGCATTTTCAACCATTTAGCAGTGATCCATGTCTGGAGAGGGAGTGACTCAAAGGAGAAGAGACACCTCCCTAAGAGCTCTGGAGTTTGCTCCCTGCTGAGCTGAGCTGCTGCTGAGGTGAGGTGATTTTTGGGGACCCCTCTCATCCCACAGGCATGGCAGGAAATGATCCCCACCAGTTAATTCAGTACTTATTCAAGTGCTTCTCTCATTTCGTTTCCAAATGAATGGAGGTAACTTCCACCATCTGGGTTCATTCTCTTGATTTCAGGTTATTATCTATATGCAGAAAGGATATTTTATATGAAAAAAAGCTAATAAATATCAACCTAAACCAATCTGCTGGCTTCCTATTACGAGTGCTTTGCTCTGGGTTTTTTTATACACAAGCCCTTTCTCAAAATGAGAAAAATTGTTTCCAATCTGGAGAACTGTTCTGACAACTTACTGAATTAAATAAAAATGGGATCCACATTACATGAACTAAATGTTTTAAATGGAGCTATTTTATTCGCGGACATGCAACACTGCCAATGTGTTTGCTCTGCTAACTGGGATTTCTGTACTCTGTTATACAATATCAAGCCTGATACTGTAATTTTCCAAAGGATCTCTGGGTATCAAACCAAGATTCCATTGATTTTGAACTGTCTCTGTGATAAAATGGAGAAGTTATTAAAGTAATTTCTTCATGGAAGGATATACCTGTCACTGTTTTTCACTGCAATCGTGCTTGAAAAATTGCTATGCTCCTTGTTCTATCCAAGCTGTCTATAATTAATATTCCATAATGTGTAGGAAACCAAAATACCTTTGCTAACAGCTGGATAGTGTGTACCTAAATTTCTGCCATCTGGTCCTACAGTCTTGGCTAACACAGCGGGCTGAACTTATCATAAAGTCAATATTCAATAGAAATACAAATTAGGAGGGCTGGTGAGTAGAAGAGCAAAGGGAAAAATTAAATTCATATAGCAAGAAGATGGAATTTTACAGTTAATTCTTGACCTGAAATTCTTTCTCAGTGTGTCTTTACACATTAGTTGGATCACAGTTCAGTACCTCAAAGAAGAAGCTGAACTATTTTAATATGCAAATGGATTGAAATGTTAATCAATACCCTGTCTTTAGCCCTTTGCGCTCTGCCCTGTCACAGAAAACGTGCCCGGACCCCCAGCCTTACATCCCACCTCTGCCTTTAGCTGGCCCTGGTGTTTCTGTTGCCTGGATACAAGTGGAACGTGGAGCAATGCTACTGAGCTGCTGTGGGATGGCCATTTTATCCCAGGGATTTATCTGTGGGTTAGCTGGGAAAATGGCTCAGCCTTTTAGGGATCACCCCATGGAGGCAGAGCTCACTGGGCTGCTCCCACAACGGGCCTTGCTCTCCTATGCTGTTACACCCCTGGGCTGATGCTTTCCTACCAATGCCAGCAATCCACTGGGAAGAATTATCCAACTTTCAGGAGTGTTAAACTCCAAGTGGATTTATGTCCTTTATCATAGATTCCTTTGGGGCATGTGACCAGCCTCGCTCCAGACCTGTATTTACTTCCAAATTCTCTTTAACCAACAGGAAATGAGTTACGATTGGAAATGAGGACCAATCAAGATGGAAGGGAACTGTTACAACAGAAAACCTTGGAGCAGGATATTTCCTCTTGCCTTCCCAAACAAAGACTGTACTGAAATCAATGTTGAGGGGTCAACATGGATCTCACAGGCTCTTGCTTCCTTCATTGCCCATATTAGCACAACTTCCCAATTTAATCCCCTGGGGAATGCTCAGATCTTCTTGTGCTGAAGGAAAGTAACCCAGAACTCCGTGCAATCAAAATGATCAGTGAGGGGGTTTATTTTCTGAAATTTTCCTAATTTGTGAGAATTTCAACCAGTTACTGTCACTTTGAGAGTAGAATGGCCAGAAGACATATAAACATTCAGGGTGTTTCTGAAGTTCTAGCTGAAAGGAAATACCAGTATTATTGCTAGTGAGGAGAGAGTCCATTGTGTTTATTTCTCTTTACTTTTTGGCACTTCCCAGCACAGAACGAAAAAAATTATGTACCAAAAGTAAGAATCAAACATGGCCAAAAATGTTTGTTTTCTGTATTTCATTCCACATGCATTCAGGACCTCGGATCATAACAAAGTTATTGTCTTGGCAGCTGATAAAAGGTGTATATTTTAGACATATCAGTGGTAAGAAGCCCATCCCTAAGTAGCAAAATACCATTTTACCTGGATCTTGTATGTAATCTTCGGGAGGATTTACAAAAACTGAGCTTTTTACAGTGTGATATTCATTTAAGGAGCAGTTAGGAATGTGTTGGGCCTATTTGTTTCTCTGGAACAACATAACAGTTTAAAAACACAAGTAGTAAAAAATGCATGTTATGCATTATGATCCTTTTAAAGCTGCCACTGACTCATGTAAGAAGCTCTACTGTTACTCCATGAAAAACAGTGCTGTTTAAAAGAATTTAGACAATGGAAGCCCTTCTCACAGAAACTCATTACACTAGCGTTTGGTAAAAAATCATGTTTTGCCTTGTAGTGTTTTCTCCTAATTCTCAAAGCCAAGAGGAACACGCAATCTTAGGCTGGCTTTGTATGATCATGCAGAAAGAGTATTTAAGCATTAGGAACTTTAATTATGCAGAAGCTTGACTGAGGGACTTTAAATAAAAGATTTGTGCACATCATATTATAATGAGCAAAGTAAATATATTTCTAGCACTTCTATGAAATATTACTGTGCTGAGGACAGGGCACTTCAATCAATAACAATAAATAGCTTTTTTTTTTTATTCCTCAGATGATAGCAGCATTTTCAAATCTCTGCCAGCTCCATGTAATTGTTCAGAATTTCTCAGAAAGTCAGTGTGGTGTTCCCTGTAGGGCCTAAGGAGCCCTGACTGCAGCAGGAGTGTTGATGCAGGTAAGTGGCCACATCTGTTTCAGTCTGGTTCTCCATCACCTGCACCCCACAGTGAGGTGCCAGATGTTCTGCTCAGCTGGGTAAGACCTGCTTGTTAGCAGCTCAAAAATATTTTGAAGACCAAAAAGGTACAAAAAAAAAAAAAAGCCTCTTGAATCTCACTTCTGGGAAAGTCTCAGAGCTTCTTATATATCCTACAGGAATGTTTTCTCCTGCCTTTTCTAGAATTTAAAAAGGCCATTTAAAAAGCCTCTTAGCTGGACTTGTAGTCAAGGCAACAGTTACGATTTTTTGGGTCCCAGCTGTTATGAATGGGCTCAAAATCTCACCAAAAAAACCCCAAAAGTGTTGCTTATTTAAATTTTGGGGGTCACAATAAAGATAGGATTGCAACTGGCAGCAATTTAGAAACCAATAATGCAAGGCTCTGGGGATGAAGAGAATGTCCCCTTTAAACATCTCACAGTTCACATCACAAGCCCACTAAGCCCCTCTCCCTTGAAATGTAAATATAAGTATCATGTATGTGCTTCATCCTGATTCAGCAATTTATTAACTATTTAGCTGTTATGTAATTGTTGATACTTTTTGAAATGCATTAGGTGCCATTAAACTGAAGTTCTGGGTGTGAAATCCCATGTCCATGAGTTGGGTGAAAAAAAACACATTGATTTTTTAGTCAGATTTTCAGGTTTAATCATAGCTACTAAATGGTGTGAATTTCAATATGTGCTCTCACCTTTTGCATATGGCCATTTGAAATTTAGATCTGTGTATAACAAGGAATGATTGATCCACAGCTCTCCGTGGCTTTCTGAGCAACTTTAATGAGCTAGCAAGCAACATTTATTTAAAAATTTTATCTCATGCATTCTAAAAACAGACAAAGAGTCTATGACATGGTCAGGAGTTCTTATAAGATGGAGAGAGACAATTGCCAAGGGCTGGAGGGCCAGGAGCCAGGGAATGGCTTCCCAGTGCCAGAGGGCAGGGCTGGATGGGATATTGGGCAGGAGTTGTTCCCTGGGAGGGTGGGCAGGCCCTGGCACAGGGTGCCCAGAGCAGCTGTGGCTGCCCCTGGATCCCTGGCAGTGCCCAAGGCCAGGTTGGACACTGGGGCTTGGAGCAGCCTGGGACAGTGGGAGGTGTCCCTGCCATGGCAGGGGTGGCACTGGATGGGCTTTAAGGTCCCTTTCAACCCAAACCATTCCATGATTCTATTCAATGATTCTAAGATACTATAATTAAACATCTGGTTATAGATTGCAATTTAATAAGGACTGACACTATTTCCCACAACGACTTCCAGACAGTCCTGTGCCTGAAACCCATTGATTTGGCTGATAAGTCTGGAGGAACAAGGAGGGACACATTTGGTTTCTTAATATGCCTTGATTGTGGCCTAGGAAACTATTTTTGACTATTCATTAAGTTGTTTGAGTGTTGTCATTCACAAAGAACAACCACAGCACTGTTCTTACCCCTCACAAAAATAGGGGATGTGTCCCCAAAATTGCATTTACTTTTCAGCTTTGGGTGATCGACACACGAAATAAATACACACTTCCAGCCTTCTTCCACACTCTTTCTTATAAACCTCTATTTCACAGACTTTAGCATTTACAAAAGAAAAAACACATGAGAACAGAAGATTAAAAGGAAAAGCACTGAAATAAATAAAAAAGTGAGTACTTCCATCATAACTCTGGTCTAAATTGGAAAGAAACACCCTCATTACAAAGAAACACACTTTTTGCTAAGTATAGGTTATTACTGAGTCATATTATCAATCGTAACTGTTCATAGAAAAATATAAAATGCTGTAATAACAGTAATTTCAGAAGAAATCTGCTTCTAGCCAGATCTGACTCTGTCCAAGGGAGGAATCAGTAGTCATTCCCTCTTTCTGGTTTCCCCTTCTTTACCAGTTGCCAAGAGAACTTGGCAAAATACCCACAAGTGTCACATGGAAGTGGCCTTGTTTTGTCAAACAATTCACTTTAGTCTGGGTGGTGATGAGCAGCATCCCTTGTCAACCAGCATTTTGACTTTTGTGTGCTGCTGATCCTGAGCACAGCAACTGCAGAAAATTATGGGCTCTCTTGGTTGTTCTTCAAAATGACTGGGTTTATTACCTTCCAGGATTATAATTTATGGATTAAGATCATTACACACACAGACTTGAATCTCAAGTATCTCATCATTACACTTGGACAACACTAAATGTTGCAGTTAGGAGCTAAAAAGCTTTCTTTGTGAACTGTATCACTGAGCTACGTTTCAGCACTTTCAAATTATTTCTCCTGTATTGTGATGACAATAATATCTGTTTTGGCCCTAAATATGTACAGATAAATCTTTCTTGGGGCAACACTTCACTGAGGTGTGGAGAGTCTGTGGGAACAGCATTGCTGAGCATTTCTTCCTCCAGACTGTGTAGTTCATCTGCTTCTTCTATTTATTTGTACAACACAGGAAAGCCTTTCCAGGACCAAACTTTTTTTCAGGAAAATCTGTGTATTTTGCATTGTAGTCTACTGGCACTGTGAAAGGAACATGAACTGGTGGATACAGTCGTTTTCTCAGCCCTAAAGTCTTGAAGAGAGCCCAGGCTTCCTCTTGGCCTGCAAGGGATTACCTGGTATTTCTTCTGGAATTGTGGATCTTTGTTCAGTCTTTCCACAGCTCCTCCAGCTCCACATGACATTAAACGTTTCAGTTCTTGCTTCTTCTGCAGCAGTTATCTTTCATGAATAATAAAACTGGCTGTAGAAGAGAAGAATTAGTATAAGACAAATTGGAGGGGGGCAGGGGGGAGAGGCTTCCATAAGAAATAGGACATGATTGAAAATCCAGCACGTAAATCATAGGCCTACTTAACAAAAGGAAAAGTGTCTCACAGTGCCATGTTTGGGATATTGGGAAGAAACTCTAGTAACATTGGCAGGGACACCTCCCACTGTCCCAGGCTCCTCCAAGCCCCATCCAGCCTGGCCTTGGGCACTGCCAGGGATCCAGGGGCAGCCACAGCTTCTCTGGGCACCCTGTGCCAGGGCCTGCCCACCCTCCCAGGGAACAATTTCTACCAGAGCCAGAATGACATATGCCAATAAGGCAGACTCCAGCCCAGCAGCCTTTTTGCCACCACAGCACTGAAGGCCAGTGATGGTACCTTTCATATTTCTCTTTTCCTGAATGAGGACATTTCAGTCATTGTGGGCCACTTTCACTGAACACCTTACATGTATTAGAACATTCTCAGAAGAGTTTTGTGGCGTGCATTGCAAGTTCAGAAGGAAAAGAGAGGCCTGAACCACCCATTTCTTACAATTGGTGCATACTGAGCAATTCCCATGTTACCTCTGCCTGCAGTGGTACTGTTTACATAGAGAAAATGTAGAAGCAGTTGCTTTAAAATCACTGTGCAAACTTTGATGCACATTCCCGCGTGTGCCCATACACTTTGCTGCTACAAACAGAAGCAGAGGTATAATTGCCTTTGCTCAGTTTGGCTCCCCTCCAAAAATGATGCAGAAAGTCACTTCTCAAAACTATCCTCAGCTGAACTTCCAAAAGTCCTGGAGCTGACTTTCCAGGAGCCATATGTGTGGTTTGGGCACACGTTGCTATTTTGCTGCGTGTTGTGGGAGGGATGCACAGGAGGACATAGAAAGAGCTGCATTCCCATATGTAGGATGACTTTTTTTGAAAGGATAAAACATGTATGACCAGAATTTGTCTCCACAGTTTTGGGGAATGATGCAAAAAGAACATATACAGCAAGATGAGAGGCATATGAGCTCAGGCAGGCTCTGAGAGAGGACATGGGGGAATTACTCATTAGAGAAACTTGTTTGTCTGTGTCGGGATCAAAGGGGCAAAACAGAGTCCACAGCACTCACCATTTTTTAATTATAAACTCCAATTAAGTGATGCAGAATAATCTTCAGCATTCCATCTGGCAGCTATGAGGAGAGAGGGAGAACAGCAGCTAATGACATTAATCAAGGCTTGAAGTAGACAGGTTCAAGTACTGCAGGCTTTGCTTAAAAATATGAGCTGAAGACAGGGTTAGTCTTTGAATAACATTCCAAAAAAGCTTCATGCAGCCCAAGAGAGAGGAGCAGCATTAACCTGGGCCTCTTCCTTTAACCCTTAGGCTGCCAGCCTGTTCTAACTGCAGCCACATGACCAGAATGCTGTCATTGACTACTGATTGCTCAAGTCATACAGGGGGTTAATACTGAAGTGTGGGAAAGAGCTTTTAGGAACACCAATGCCAGACACTGGAGTCTGCATAGAGAAAAATTTCTGAATCTGATCCTCATGTCACAGTTGGCTCAATAAGCAAACCATAATTGGTTTTTTGGGTTTTTTTAAATTATTTTAACAAGTGAAATCACCAGCCTTTTTTTACATGTAATGTGATGGTTGGGATTGGACATTTCTCCCAGACCACAAGCGACAGAACAAGTGGAAACAGCCTCAAGCTGGGCCGGGGGAGGCTCAGGGTGGACAGCAGCAGGAATTTCTGCATGGAAAGGGTGCTCAGGCCTTGGCAGGGGCTGCCCAGGGAGGTTTGGAGCCCCCATCCCTGGAGGTGTCCAAGGAAGGGCTGGAGGTGGCACTCAGAGCTCTGGGCTGGGGACAAGGTGGGCATTGGGCACCCAATTGGACTCGATGGCCTTGTAGCTCTTTTCCAATTTGAATGATTCTGTGAGTTTTTTCCAACAGAATCTTTGATATTGGAAAAGGAGGAAACCACAAACCACAGAAGAATATAAATAAAAATAAAAAAATGCATTAATTTTGTATCTATGTTTACATACCACTGGTGCTTCTGTGTGGTCTAATCCTAACCTATGTTTTAAACTACAATAACTGGCACAAGTTTGAACCCTCAAAAAGAGGCTTCATAATTTCTGTCGCAATACGCTATTTCTGTCAAATGTTGAGAAAGAACCAAACAAATTAAATAGGTATTTGGATGGATAAACTTTATTTTCACTACTGAGTTAACAACTTCCATTTATATCATGTTAAAGATTTGAAATTTTGAAAGTTACAAGTTTATATCAGAATTAAGAATGAGGCATTCTCCAGATCCAATGAGGAACAGTAACAGGCCCTTAGCTGAGGAGGGATTGTTGGGGTTTTTATGTGACTCTTTTTCCTCTGTACATGTTTGAGTAAAGTCAGATTATTCCCAGCAAAATTACTTACAGATTGAAGGATTTCTGGCCTAGGCTGAACACCAAGCTTGATCTAAGACTAAATTTCTCAGAACCTGAACTTTTAGACAGAAATATGAAAGTGCTAAATGCCTGCCCAGTAAAAATCTGAACTAATCATTTTAGAATGAAGGCACAAAGAGTTCCTCTGAGAAAGTCACTTTTTATATGTTGCTCCCTAATGTTTACCTGACCTCACTGCAGAGTTGCCAAGGACATAGAAATAAAACTCTGCTTTACTCCACAGAGTTTTCATCACTCAGGAGTAAAACAGCCCAAAAGTTGCAGGGACACTTTAATCAGAAATCACCTCATTTCTGGAAGCTTTGGTCTCACTAAATGAGGCCAATAGTAAAAATACGGTTTCAATATTTTCTTTTACTCTGTTGGGAAGATTGGATCCATTTAAGCCTCACTATTGCAATGATATCATTTTAAATACTGCTATGCATTACATGTTTCTACAGTTGCTCATTCAAAAGAGGAAGAAAATCAGGCTGAATTCGACCAAGAGAAGCAATAACTGATTGTCTCTTTCCACATCAGGGAGTAGGGGGAAGAGATCATTTGGACTTACTAAAATCAATACAGAATATCTGTAGATATTAAAGATTAGGGTCAATAGAACATTACCTCAAGTATTTGGATTTTTGAGAATTTTATGGGCTAAAAATAAATAATATTAAGCCTCTGAGGAAATTCTCAAGCAATTAAGGGGATAACTTGATGCCAGAAAAATGAGAGAGAGAGTTCAGAGTTCCTTAGAGTTCAGCTGAGGATGGAAGGCCTCTCTCTCTTTCTCCTGACTTTTGGTAGGTGGAATTTTTCAGTATTTAGAAACTGAAACAGGCAGAAACAATAGCTCCAGTATTTTTGTCTTTAGCTAAATACAAATTATATTAAGCTACATATAGTTTTTTTTTAATCATTATAGTTTGAGTACTTTGGGGTAATTCTTATGACGTGATGTCAAGCCAGGATTTCTTTTAATTTTTTTTTTAATTATCCGAATGAATTTATGTTTACCAATAGGTTTTCCTTCCTTGTTTCTGGTTTGCGTTGACCACGGGCAGGCCATGGCAGTAAATCATTGGCATCCGCTCTGCTGCCTCTGCAGAGCCATTTTCCATTTCCATCAGCCAGAACTCCCAAGGAAACGTGCCAGCAGTTGCACCTGATTTCCTGGGATGCTGCCCCCATTTGTGGGATGTCCTTCTGGTGCTGGGACAATCCCCAGGCGGGGAGGTTCCTGTTTGAAGGGTTTCATTTCCATGGTCACTGCTGGCAAACCACCTCCATCCACTCCTCCCTTCCCAGGAACCCTGAGTGGCATTCCTGAGGATAACACATCCTGTGGAGGAGGTTATCTCTAGAAGCACCCAGGGGATGCAGTGGGAATGTGATCCTGAATGGATAAGCCTGGAATATTTCCCCCCACCCGGCTGTCAGCTGTCACCTCGTGCTGGTGCTCAGTGCACTTCCATGGGAGATACGTTGGGAAGAAACAGGAAAGCTGTTCCACCATATGTTTTTGGAATGGAATCAAAAGGAAAATATCAACTGTAATAGGGAAAAAGTGATTTTTATTTATTTTTCCAGAGAAAAACAGAGTATATGAAAGTGGATGATAAGTAAGAGTTTCTCCCCAGTTTGTGTTAAAGATTTTTTGAGTCCACAGCTTCTGTGTAAATTGACAGCAACTCATTAATTGTCTTTACTTTCACTTTTCTTCTTGCCTGGAAACACAGGCCAACTTTCCTTTGTGAGTTCACCATTCAGAGAGAAGAGTTCTCCATTAAAAACAAGCTCATCTGCTCGGGATTAGATGCATATGGCAGCAGTGGGATCCAAGGGAAGGGATCAGCTGCCCTGTCTTAGCACCAGAATTCTCAGCTTGATGCTTACAGGGACTTTTCATTAAATTCATTACTCTTCAATAATGTCTCTGCAAAAGAGACAGATAATCCTTAATGAAAAGGTTTTTCCTTAGGATCAGTTAGTCTAAAGGTATTGAGCTTCCACTAAAAGAAATATCTGGTTTGAATTACCATTATCTCCTGAGAAGGCTGATTTGATTTCCTTCTCCAAGCTAAACTTCACTGTTGTTTGCTCTTTACTCCAAACATACACAAGATATTAGTTTAGCTGCTGCTTTATACTCAGACCTAATCTCTTCACTTTGCTAGGATATTCACTTTTCCAAGCTGGATTAAAACATGCACATGAAAAAGAATCAAAAAGAGTCCTTTTGACACTTAGGCAAAAGCATAAATAGGCAACTCTGAACAACCTTGTTGGGCATCCCTGCCCATGGGGTTGGAATGAGATGATCTCTAGGGCCCCTTCCATCCCAAAATATTCTGTAATTCTATAACTTTATGTTACGTATTCACTGAAAGGGAAATATTCCAATACATTTCACATAATTACGTTTTTACCCCATAGCTTTTCAGTTTATTCTCCTGAATGAGGAGGTTGATTTCTAAGCATTAGCAACACATTAACATGTTTTACAATAAACAAGATAAATTCCTTAAATATTATTAAAAAAATCTATTAATTGACAGGTATGGAGAGAACAAAAAGAGTTTTCTGTTAACAGAGCTGTGATAGCTCTGTACAGGGTAAAATGGAAACACAGTCGTTTCCTTGGGTAACCAGACCATTGCTTGCATTTTCTCCTTGCAGGGTGCAAGTGCTAATGCTGCATTTGCCTGATGAAATGATGGCCAAGGCAATCAGTTCCTGTCAGTAAAATTCAGCTTAAGGTTTATCATAGAAATCCATGAAAAGTGCTATAGACGGTTACAACTGAACGTGAGGTTACAAAATTTTTCTTTAAATTATTGATATGATACTGTTTTCACTGTAAGGAATGGAAATATCCTAAGGATTTAAGTAAGATAGAATTTATTCATTCCAGAACCAGGCATATCTTTTGATTAGTTGTCACTTTATCTAAACTGGAGTTAAATACAATTTGGGATTAAAAAATTCATGGAGAAGCACAGGGACATGGCTCTATAAAGTCCCTGTAGCTCTGATGGAGTGTAAATATAGTAATAGTATTTTTTAATATTGAACTCATGAGTTTTGGGCTGGATAAGCAAATATTGATTTAGCAGTTGCAAGGGAATTCAAATACTGGGTCTCAGTCACAATTTCACTTTTATTTTATATCCACGGATCTGCTATTGATAGACAGTGGAAAAGTCAATCCTTCATTTTAATGTGGTTAAGATGAAACGTGGGATCGAGCAGGAATACTTACTCAGGATGAATTGGAAATTGCCTGCTAAAGCAAAGTTTCCTGAAAGAAATATCAATTTTTTTAGCCTATTTCTTTCAAAATATACAGGATATGACAATTTTCTACCAAACCACTGCAGATTTCAAAAGCAACTCTATTAAGCTGCAACAATAATTTCTTGGAACAATGATATATTGTTGGAATTGGATGATCTTCAAGGTGTCTTCCAATCCAAACTATTTGATGAGCATAAAACCAAAACCAAGGTGCAGATCTATGGTTACCCAAGGGTCTGTTGGCTTCAATGGCTCCCTCATTAAGCTCATCCTCAGTGTTATTTAACTCTTCCTGGCAGAGTTTTGTGGTTATGTCTGAGGAACATAAATATTATTTAGGTTACTTCTCTCTAGACAGCATGGAATTTAAGAACTAATGGAAATAAAGATGTAACTTCCTTGACATTTGTTAGTTTAAAGTATTTTCAGTGGTAGTTTCAATGAATTGGTTGGATGGTTTTCCATTAAATGAAGTCTCATTTGGAGGTGGGAGGGAGGGAGCAGCAGGTTTTAAAATCCAGAGTCCTCAAGTAAGACCAGGATTGATGAAGGGAGCTCCTCTTGCACTTCTCTGCAAAACTAAGGGGCAATTTTTGACCAATTATGAACAGTGAACTGAACTAGCCTTACAACTTTAACTTGTGAGAGGTTAGAGGTGCTGACAAGGACACTTGAACATGAGAGGGGATTTTAAAAGTTTTTCTAAGCTTTGCCATGACTGCGCCAAGGTGCAGGATTGGCTGTTCCAGCCATTTCCAGAGTTCCCCAGCCACATCCAGCAGGAGTCTGAGCTCGGGGGCTGGATCCCGTCTGGAGACAACCACAGACAATGAGAGAGGCAATTAACAGCCACTTGGGAGATGGCAATTAGCAGGGAAATACTCACTGCATTCCTCCAAATCTGATAAACTTCTACCCCAGTGCTGCTCTGGCCATCAATGACTCCACAAGGAATGGCCACACCAAGCAGCCCAGACAAGTCTTCCTAATATGCAAAATATTTTGGATATTCAAGGCAGATGAAACTATCAACACTCTGAATACATACCAGCTATTAGAGGATTAAAAGCATGTTTGGTCCCCGTCCATTATTTGTTTAGTTGCATGCTCAGTTTAGGAAATCACAGTTGTAAGTGGCACAAAGGAATGAAAAAGGTGCTGAGAAGTTGCTAATGGCCAATAAAAGAGACTTTTCCATAGAAATAGCCCTTCAGCATTGATCAAGTAGTTTATTAACTCAGTCCTATCACCTTGATTTCACAGGCTTCACATGTTTCTATTTATGACTGTGTTTCTCATCTCTCTCCTAAATTTTATTGTCACCTTGAATGTTCCCATTGTGACTCTTGTAGTGGATTCAATAACATTCCTACCAAGGAGCAGGAGCCCTCCCTGCTTAGGAGACAGAACATTCCTTGGCAAACAGCTAGGCCATGGCTAAATTCTGCCCTCAAAATCCTATTATCTTAAAATTACTCTTTAAATGTAAATGAGGGCTTACAAGGCAGAAATGCTTTACACTCTTGTGTTTGCCTGAAATGAAATAATACAGCTCAGCCTACTAAAAAGCTGATGTATTCATTGCATATAAATGTTTCAAATAGGGAGCAATAAAACCTCAGTCTAAAATTAGAAAGAAATGGAAATTTTTACTTCAATTATATAGAATGTTTTGCCAACTTCTGAAATTTAGCACCATTTCTTATGGATGTGGAAAGAAAGAGATTTAAATATAAATTGATTCTAGGTAACTCTTTCAAGGAATGATACAGCTGACAAATTGTGTGCTTTTTGCTGTATAATTCCATAAATCACTCCAGTCAAAGACTGAAGACAGTGTAAGAAGTTTCATCCTAAATGTTCAAAGTTGAATAGTTGTGAAAAAAATCAAATCTGAGGGTTTGGGTATAAATGTTAAAGACTCTTGATACCTACTAAGGTCATGAGGAGGAGATAAATTCTGTGTCTATCTGAGGTACAAAGCAATGGGAAGTAACAGGAGGTGAGTTCTTTTTTCCAGTGATAATAAAAACTCTTGTGGGAAAATGCTTTATATAAAAGAATTAATAAAAATATATGCCTAAATTCTTTATTGAAGAACATCACAGTAATTTCTTTTCCCGAGCTATAATTATGTTTTGAAATTAAATATTCCTACATGATGATTAGGTTTGATCAGAAGCTGCTTTTCTATTTCAGCCCTTTGGAATGAGAAGAGTCCTGTCATTTTTTGTTGCTTTGTTAACATTGGAAGCTTGATGTAGGTTTAATTTTTAGCAGGCTGTGGTCAACCTCTCTGACGTCCTTCAAAATGATTCAGTGAAGAATCCCAGCTATCCCATAATAAAAACCTGTTTCTGCTTCTGTGTTCTGTATGTTTACAGTGTGTCTGAAAGTGAAAGGAAAATGAAGAATCTATAATTCCTAAATTCAAGTTGAGTGCCTGATGCTAAAATTCATGTGGATCAATGTTTCTTATCTTTAACCAGATATTTACCAATTTTAGAAATCAAATAGCAAGAAGATGGGTTTTTTGTCTATAATCTCTTGTTCTTATCCTTTAATGACTGTTATAAGGAATTATCTTGACATGCCAATGAGAAGGGATAGAAAAATGGACAGTGATCAGAGAAACTAAAACGAGTTCTCTGGAATAAATGACAGCCATTTACAAGAAGCAATTACACGCATCTGTAAAATTACTTCACTGAGAAGTGCTTGTACACAACAGCAATATCTGACATTTCAGAGAGGTTCGAATGGAATAGTGTTCTTTGTAATATTGTTTCTTTAACCATGAAGGAAAAGCATGTGCTATGGCTACTCTTTGCTCTGAAACATTCTTGTAGCTGCTGGTTCTGGTTAGAACTTGTAGAAGGTTTCCCATCAGCTGACAAACCACTGAGGTGTGGCAGGCACATCTATGTCATGAAGAAACACCGGGAGAAAAGGTATAATATTCCTGCTGCCACTTGGGAATGAAGGCAGGTACACTCCCAGCTCAACAATCTCCTTCCCTCTGCACGTGAGACACCCACAATGTGCTGGAAAACAATCTCCACTTCCAACAAACACCCAGGGGAGGGACATATCTGTCAAAAGGTGCTGCAGCAGCTGCCCACCCCAAGGTCACCTTCAGGATGATTGGATTATTCCTGTGGCTGCAGAGATGCAGAATCTTGGTGCCAGAAGGCTGTGAAATCTCCCTGTACCTCCAGCCCAGACCCCACGACACTACACTCCACAAGCACATCCCAGAGAGGGGAGCAGGCACCATCCTGGAAAGACGCATTTGATGCAAAACTTTTGCCCACCAACATCTGGAGTAGCTGCCAGCTGTATTCCTGCCTGCTTTTAGCAGCCTGTGCACTTGATTATTCTTGTGAGTGAAGTCATGGCATGAATGGAAGATCCGTGCTTCTAATTCTTCCAGGGTTTTTCCCCTTTTGTGAGCTAATTTGCTAAATCCTTTTCTGAACAGACAGTGCAATAAAATCCCTCCCTTCCTGCTACCAAAGCATCTCAGCTTGTCTCCAGCAAAGTAAATCAAAACAGTCAGTCAGCCACTGGACTGTATTCAAAATGTTTTGATTGAAGTTAAAAGATGGAGTTAATTATAACAGTAAGTAACATAAAAAATAATTCTAAAGATACTAATTTATTATATGACAACTGGAGTAATAGCAAGTGTAGATCATTTTGCAAGAAGGAAAAGTAAATATTTATGTGTTTATCTGTAAGGTGCTATGAAAGCTCTGAATGTAAGAGGCTTAAAAAACAGCGTGCTCAGTAAGTGGGAACATCAAATCTGATAGTTTTGCTTTACCACACATAAAATAAATCAACAAAAGGAAAATGTTATCACATAGTGATAAGTGAGCCACATGTTCAGCTAGTTCCAAAAATAAAGGTAACACTGTTGATTCAGAATATCTCATTTCCTTCAACATTATGATATCATTGAGTTCAGCTATAAAAGAAAGTTTCCATAGCATGGTGGTGTATTAAAATAAGATATCAGCTGGTGTAGGATGCATGGACAAAAAGCAGACACATTCCAACATTCGTTTTATCTTGCACATTTTATTCACTGCTTTTATTGTGAGAAAAACCCTTTGAAACTTAGACCCACTTAACAGGTGCCTGGGAGGGAATCCTGAATGCACTGGTGAGTTACAAAATGCCTTCAGGAAAGGGAATTAAAGACCTCTTGCCTCTTTGTTTTGTCCAGCTTTACTCCTCTGCTTTACCACCTTCTGCTCCAGGCCCCTAAAGTTCCAGCGAGATGAGGGATCAGGGAGGGAACCAGGGGTTTGTGGAATCCTCACATTCCCATTTCCACTGGAGGAGGGTCAATACCTGCCCTCAGGAGCAGCAGCCACGGTGAGCAGGGTGTCCAGCACTGGGGGAAGGGGCATCCCAGGCCTTGGGTGGGAAATGTGCAGAGGGACCCTTTGGATTCACCCTCCTCCTCCCCAGGGCAGCTGAGGCACCAGGGCTGCTTTAACTCCACCAAGCACCAGCAGGCTCTGGTATGCACCATATTTTTGGGGAAACACTCCTCCATTCTGGAAGGAAAAGGGAATTGAGGAAGCAGCTCAGTACCAGTGGAAGATGCTCTTGTTAGTGCAGGAGAATCAGCCCCAACCTGACTTCACTCCCTGTGAGAGGCTTAAAATCCTCCCTTATCAACCACATCACTGAATTTGTGACACAGCCCAGCTCAGCTGGGCCTGGTCCTGGCTCAGTGACCTCATTGCTGCTTTGTTTCCAATAATTCACATGAAGTCTGTCCATTAACAGCATCACTCCTGTGGTTCATTTTGTTATTCAGTATAGCTGACTTTGACTTTTCATTATAAAGTCTCTGCCTCATGAGGAAATGAGTAAAGAAGGGAGAAAATTG
Source organism: Monarcha castaneiventris obscurior (assembly GCA_026261815.1). NCBI lineage: Eukaryota > Metazoa > Chordata > Aves > Passeriformes > Monarchidae > Monarcha > Monarcha castaneiventris. Next base: position 1,870,062 of record JAMPIT010000583.1, read on the forward strand.
AAAGCTGCCTTTAGGTACCTTTTCATTATTTGCACAGGTGTAAATAGAATTTATTCAAGAGGTGGTTAAATCACAGAAATCCAGGTTTCTAGGTGTATCATTCTATAGATGATAACAATGAGGTCACAAATAGAATCTGGGGAGTTAATTACAAGGAAGATAACAAATCCTATTAGCATGATAAATTATTCAGTGCTAGAAGTATTTAAGTAATCGTAAGTGCAGGAGAAGAACCCCACAGTTTTGAAAACTAGCATGGGACAGAAAACTATTCAATAAACAACATATGGTTGGTTTTCACTTGTTGCATGGATAAAAACCCAAGATCTCTTTATTAGCTAGGGAAGAACAGCTCTTGGTTAATTTTATTTTGTATAACTTTTTTAATCTAAAATCAAAGAGTAATCATAACCATTTCTATATTCCATCAATGAGAGGCAGAGTAATATTTAATAATCTGGACTTATTCTCTATATAATTTAATTTTTTGAACTACAGTTGATCTTCTACAAAAAAAAGTGCTGCTAATAACCAGCATTATTTGTACCATAGTTGCATAAAAAATTGTATTAAACTGGATCTCATTTGTGCCAGCTATGGGATAAAATATCTGGGATATATCTCATATCTGGGACAAATATGCAATAAGGCAGGAGTGCTCATACTTTAAATGTCCATTAATAAAAATAAGATCTTGAGTGTACATCACAGCTCTTCTGCAGCAATGATCCAATTATTTTCATTGAAACCATAGATGCCAGGAGCTGTCCTTCATTCCCAGCTTTCTTCTTATGGGAGGAAGAGTTCTGTGTTTTTTTTAATCTGTACCTCCTCACGCTGGAGATTCGTGCTCCTGGAGAAATTGTGTGACTTTGCTGGCCAGCTGATGCCATCTGCTGGGGTCTGCCTAAAGAACCGAACTGACTCACCATATTTTTCCAGGGAAGTCACTCAATTTTAGTTAATTTTAAAGCCAGTTTAAATGAACATATTTTTTCTCCGTCTCTCAGTTTCTGAGGCAATGAGTTCATGCAAGACAACACCCTTACTCACATGTCTTGGCTTTGGGTTTATGCTGTTGCATTGCTCATTCAGGAAATTTTCAGATCCCTAAACATTGCTGGCAGGAGCAGCAGAGTCCAAAGTTTATGAATACAAGTTAGAGTTGCTGAGATTATTTAAATACTGACTTAAAGAAATTTTATCTTATACACTCAGGTTGAAATGTGTGATTTGTAGTTGTTGCCATCCACAAAATATTCCATAAATATCTATATATTAAACATTTGTTTAATTGGGCTATTGCTGTGCCAGGTATAACGAGACATATCTGTAACATGGTTCCATGACCTTGCTCAGGAGTTGGACTTGCTCAGGAGTTTCAAGTTAAAGATACAATAAAAGAAATTTGCTGTGTTGAGCTATTAGAGGGAAGAGTTTGGGCTCTGTTGGTTTAGAAGAGAAGGAGCTTCATCTTCCCCAAAGTGGAGGAATTGCTGTGGGAGTTCTAAGCAAAGTAGATCCCACCTGGAAACCTCACTGCCCCGCCTCCTCTGGAGCAGCAGATCCCAGATGGAAATTCAAGCACAGAATGAGTCAGGGCGTGAAGTGATATTGTCCAGAGGTTCCCATAAAGCCTGCAGCTAAGATCCCTTCCACTGGATGGGTGTGATGGTTCTTTTCTTTCATTCTTTCATTTATTCAGTTGTCTTTTCTACACTGACTGAGTAAAAACTGTAGCAACGGAAACAAAAACTGTGGTTAAAAAAACAAAATACAGGAAGTGAGACAGGATGTAAATTTTCCTCCCCAAATCAAGTGATTTCTGAAACAACAGGTACAGGACTTTCTGTGACAGAAATGTACAGACCAAGAAAAAGAAAAAGGCTTTATATGTATTAATGTTGCTACTTTTTCACGATGTTGTAAATCACCCCACTCAATGAGTTGGCACTTTGGTAGTGGTTGTGCAGAGGAGGAGGGAGAAGAGTTGTAAAAATCCCTTTTGAATGTATTCCTGTATTTACCTAATGAGGTCTCCACCTGCCAATGAAACATGGAATTACTCCAGGTGGAGCTGATGTCTCCTAGAGGTCCCAGAGACAGCACTGCTGAAGGCCCACAGTGACACTGGACTATTTCAGGTGCTGGCTGGTGGCCCTTGGGCTGGCACCAGCAGGAGGCACGTGGTGTGCTCAGCACAGATGGACTTGGGAATAACAACCCACTCCAAAGAGTTACCCTGGGACTGCTGTTGTTTAGACAAGGCTCTGCTCCCTCTGTAAAGCTGCACATGTGATTTCTTTTGGATACTTCCCTTAAATGAGCTTTAACGAAGTCTGATGAGGCAGCCAGGAATTCCTGATCCCTACTCCAGCCCTGTCCTCTCTGCTAGCCTGCGCTGATGGAAATTACTTAGATTAGTGCAATTTGCTGAAACCCCAGCAGGCTGAAATTCCTCTAACGGCTGCAACAAGAGACTCTTGCGTTTGCTGCAGTGAAACCCTGTGATTATTGGTAGATCTCTGAAGCACATCATGTAAATGAGAATCTGGATTGTCCTTCTGAACTCTGCATCATGCATGAGCTGTGCACTTTAAATGCCTTTAAGGCAAAGAAGGAACGATCATTGTGTCATTAGTAAGGCTTTTTTTCAGATGTATGATTATCTTTGTCCTAAACCTTCTGACCAGCAATTAATTCCTCTGATCCATTCCTGTTTCCAGCATTCAGGGCTGCCCTGAAATGACAGATGCCTCCTCGATTATTACTGAAGTACCATTTGCACAATTGTATTTCTGTCACACGAGGTTTTGTACCGAAGCTTATTTCAAAGTGTATTTTCTTAATATTTGAAGGGTGCTGGTGACATTTTTTTAAAATTTAATTGAACAGTTAAGACATCTGACTGTCTGCCTTATGCTGAAGGAAAGGAATAACAAGTTTTGGGGGTTTATTTCTGCCAAATTTAGTATTGATTGCTGTAGTTCTTTTGCCTGCTCTGAGAAAGCACTGCACTTTAAAATATTTCATTAAAGAAATAGGCTTGAATATGCTATTTCAATATTTCAATAATATTTTCAGGGGTATTTCATTCTTAGTCTTTATTCTCAGACCAGAATTATCAAGCTATTGCATGCAACAGTATGTTAGCAGGGCATGTGTATTCCATCTGTGGAATTCAGGAAAATACATCCCTTCTGTTAATTGAAAAGAAGCTGGGACTAGACTTACAAACATTTCCATAAAGCTGAATTGCCTTGTCCTATTTCAATCCAGCAAGTCACTCGGGTATATGAGAGAGAAAATTATAGAGTAAATAAATTTCAGAAAAATAAAAAATCAGAGTGAATAAGCAACCCATGGCCAGCTTTGGAGGGATTTCCCTCCTCCTGTCAGTTCAGCTGCAGAGGCACCATGAGCACACAACTTCTAGGCCTGAGTGTCCAGTTTCCACATTTCTGCCTGATAATTCAGATCTGCGTGGGGCACTTTATTTTCCTCATTTATAAGAAATATAAAAATACAGGTAATGTGAAAATTGAAGTAGCTGGGTTGGAGGTTGCTCTTGCAAGGATTGCAGAATAACTTAAGTCATTTCTCCTTGTGACTGAATGAGCGGGACTTGTCACTCTGCAGTTATTGCTATTTGTCAGTGGTTAATTTTACCTGCTCCCAGGAGGTCCAGGAATTGTTTTTGTAAAAGATGAGATTGCTGACATCGTTAATTGCACCATATTGTATATGCTCTCCCTGAGAATCAAAGTAAAACACTGTAGATAAAGCAGGAATATTTAGCCCTAATGATGGTACAATAGGTGATTTAGATTTGCAGGAAATTACAATCAAATGATTATAAATTTCTTTAGAAGTGAAAAAAACTTTCTTCTCCTTCCAAGTAAAGCATGGTTGGTGGCAAGAGAATGTCAGCTCAAATCAACCCCTAAGAATTTCAGACATTAAAGGAGGAAGGCAGTTTTCAGTTATATTCTCTATTTCAGTTATATTTTATTTCTTTAGGCAGCAGGAGAACATCTACTGCTGTTTAGCAATAAAAGAAGCAGCAGCTTTGTTTCTGACCAAAAGTCTAAGTTAAAAAAAAAAAAATAAAGAGGAAGCTCTGTTTGGATTTATAGACATAATAGATTTCAATAGAAGCTTATCAAAAGGGTAAGAAGGAACTTATCACTTGGACTTATTATCAAATGAGAGTTATTTTAGCTGGCAATGTACCAGGCTGCAAACGATGTGCAACTTCAAAGTTTAAGGAAGGCGGAAAGAGAAACAGTCAAGAAGAAGTCATAAATTGTATAATGTGAATAAAACAGATGCGGAATTTCCATTAATTAGAGACAGGTTAAATCACTTCATGATGTTTCACTGGCCTACTTCCTCACAGTAACTGATTTCTCACCTACTTAACTGTGCTTAGGATCCTGCTATTAATGGTCTAACATATCATAACAATTTTTAAATAACTACTTTCTCTTTTTTTTTTTTGGTTAATGAAAAGCTGACCCTTTTTTTTTTTTTTTTTTTATCCTGGAGGGTAAACTAAACTAAAGCTTTGTCTATTACAACCAAATAATCAAACCACTCTTGATGCAATGGCCTCTTCTGAACTGTGTGGTTAGGGGAAATTGCTAAAATGTGGCATCTATTAAGTCCTTACTTCATTTAACTGCCCTGCTCCTTCCTGTGGTTATGTTGTTTTTATTTCATGTTTGGACTGCAGTAATACTGGGGGTCAAAGCAGAGACAGAGCCCTGCTGGGATAAATGAACCCCTGAGATGGCACAGATCCTGCTCCAAGCATGCCAGAGAGGCCAAGGGTTAGGAAGGAGCAGTGCTGCTGCCATCCTGGTGCCAGGGATGGTGAGGTGGGGTTGGATTCAGACCTGGCCATCGCTCAAAGCAGAATCCACTAGTGGTTACCCACGGAATACATCCAGCACGATTTGCACTGACACTTCCCTCTTGCATTTCTGCCCATGGAAAATCACTCCCAGCCTGCCCACGTGCAGCTCCTTGCTCTGCTGAAGCACTCAGTCACACTGAGACGCTCATCACCCTACATTTTCCCTGCTCCTTTGCTCCACAGAGCTGAGTAAATGTGTCCAAGAGCCCAGCTCACTCCTGCCTGTGCTCAGGCACACAGTCAAGGGGTTTCGGGCACTGCTGCACATGAACACTTTGTTTTCTTTGTGTTTACTCAGTGCAGAGAAACGTTAGACACTCACAGAACTCATTTACCTGGTGGTAGCAAAAGTGTTCCACTCTTCCATTTCACAGAGTGAATCTGGACCAATATTCAAATATGTGAAGGGAAATTTGCACAGTTGGGTCCCTGGTTACTGCTCCACAACCGTGTGGTTTCCCATATTCCAAACTTTACTCATTTTCAGCTTGATAATATAATAATAGAATATTTAATTTTATAAAATCATAGAATCTTAAAGGGTTGGAAAAGGCTTCCAAAACCATCGAGTCCAAGCCGTGCCCAGTCCCCACCTTGTCCCCAGCCCAGAGCTCTGAGTGCCACCTCCAGCCCTTTCTTGGATACCTCCGGGGATGGGGGCTCCAAACCTCCCTGGGCAGCCCCTGCCAAGGCCTGAGCACCCTTTCCATGCAGAAATTCCTGCTGCTGTCCACCCTGAGCCTCCCCTGGCCCACCAATTTAATAATAATAATAATAGTAATAGTAATAGTAATAGTAATAGTAACAGTAACAGTAATAGTAATAGTAATAGTAATAATAGATTAATAGCAATTATTTAATAACTTAAGTGGCTGTCACCTTGATGCAGCTTTTACCTGTTGGGCAAAAAGTGACCCTTTAACACCCAGCCAAAGAAGTAGTGCATTGCTACAGCAGTGGAGCAGCTGAAGTGGAATAACCACCTGCAGCCCTAGGTCAGGTTTAGCTCCAGCAGACAATCCCAGCCCAAAGGAGATCCCATTGTCCCCCATCCATCCTGATCTCCTGGGGTAACACTGCACAGACTTGTAAATGTGCAGGAAATGATCTGAGGCTCGGGGGAATGAAGGGAAAACAGGTAAGGGCTGTGATGATGGTTTTCAAACAGAGCTGTTTTGCTTGGGTGGTCAGTGAATTTGGCTGATCCTATTTCATAAAAGGCTGCTGCTTAACAAGATGAAAACATGATATTTCAGGGTATGCCTAAACTTGGCTCATTTTACATGTAAAGATTCATGTGGTGAAATAAACACTTAAAAGAGTAAATAGACTTTCACAAGGCACTTTCTGCGAGGGCCTGAAGTGCCAGGAGCCAGGGAATGGCTTCCCAGTGCCAGAGGGCAGGGCTGGATGGGATATTGGGCAGGAATTGTTCCCTGGGAGGGTGGGCAGGCCCTGGCACAGTGTCCCCAGAGAAGCTGTGGCTGCCCCTGGATCCCTGGCAGTGCCCAAGGCCAGGTTGGACACTGGGGCTTGGAGCAGCCTGGGATAGACAGTGGGAGGTGTCCCTGCCCATGGCAGGGGTGGCACTGGGTGGGCTTTGAGGTCCCTTCCAGCCCAAACAATTCTATGAATGGATGATATAATTTAGAATAAGTTTTGTGCTAAAGGGCACATTTCTGCATGACTTCCTTTAATAACTGCAGTCTCCAGCCTAATTCAGCCTTTCCGATAATTGCAGTGTGAGCACTTTTATGTTTCATAGCTGTAGAGTAGGTTATTTTATTCTTGCTCTAGTAAAAACATGATTTTTGTTGTTGACTTTTTAAACAGTGATCACTTAATTGGAAACAGACGCTACGGTAAGAAGAAAAACATTTTAATTAACACATTTGAGCTGGAAAATTTCAGATACCTGAGGAGCTGAAGCAGATTTAAAACAAAGGGTAGGATTTGTTGTCCATTATTTAAATTACAGATCATTTCATCATAGGATAACTAAACAAAAGTTAATGAGACCATTGGAAGGTTTGTATTAGTAAGTTTGTACACATGCAGTCTAACACTGAACAGAAGAAACAAGAGAAATATATTAATTTAAATGTAAATTTTTCTGCTTCTTAACAAAAAAAACATAGAAAATTATTGTTTTGAGTTGTTTTCACCTTCTCTGAACTTTTATAAAGCTTCTTTCTATATGATTTTTTTTTTTAATATTGCCTTTTCACTCTGAACTTACAGAAACAAAGAAAACAGTTCAGTTTAATGTCAGCAATATATTAACTTCAAAAAGTCTTACATTAGGACATGATGCACTTTGGAAGTGATAACTGGGTGTTGGTAAAAATCCTAAAACCTCAGGGTATTATTATGAAAACTCAGACTTAAATGCAAATGAAGCAACATCTGAAACACTTGTTCATTACCAGCGAGCTGACACAGGCGAACTTCTGTGTAATTTTGGTTGAAATAATATCATGTGATTGACAACCTTTGATTAAAAGCAACACTCAAAATGAATGTCTCCCATCTATAGGTGAAAACTCTGGGGTGAGGTAATATCTGCTGGAAAATTTGGAGAAATACATTACCTGTGACCTCTCCCGGAGTAGATTTGAAGCACCATTTCTAGTTATGGTTTTCTCAATCCTCAGCACATCAAATACATCATGTTGGGCTCAGCTGGGGGAGACTGGGGAGGGACAACCCCAGCACCAGCACAGGCTGGGGGGAGCTGCTGGAGCAGCTCTGTGGGGAAGGAGCTGGGGGTGCTGGGGGACACGGAGCTGTCCCTGAGGCAGCAGAGTGTCCTGGGGGTGCTGGGGGACACGGAGCTGTCCCTGAGGCAGCAGAGTGTCCTGGGGCCAAGGAGGCCGAGGGTGCCCTGGGGGCATCGGGAAGAGCCTTGGCAGCAGGTCAGGGAGGGATCCTGCCCCTGTGCCCGGCCTGGGGCACCTCTGCAGTGCCGTGTCCAGCTCTGGACCCTCAGCACAGCAGGGCCAGGGAGCTCCTGGAGCGGGGCCGGCGGAGGCTGCGCAGCTGAGGAAGGGCCTGGAGCATCTCCGTGCCCAGGAAAGGCTGAGGGAGCTGGGGCTGCTCAGCCTCGAGAGGAGCCCCAGCTGAGAGGGGCCCTCAGCCCTGGCTGTCCCTGTGTGCAGGGAGGGCTCCGAGCAGGGCCCGGGCTCTGCTCCGGGGCCCAGCAATGGCACCAGAGCCACGGGCAGGGCCTGAGCCCAGGGAGCTGCCCCTGCCCAGGAGGCAGAACTTGTGCCCTGGGCAGTGCCCAGCCCTGAGCAGAGTGCCCAGAGAGGCTGTGCAGTCTCCTCCCTGGGGATATTGCAGAGCCCCATGGACACACTGCTGTGCCCTGTGCTCTGGGATGGCCCTGCTGGAGCAGGGAGGTGGCACCAGAGGAGCCCCCATGGGCCCCTCCAGCCTCACCCAACCTGGGCTTCTGCGAGTTCACACGGGGCAGTTGAAATTCCCCGGTGGAGAAAGAATGGGAAAGATTAAGTTATTTCTGATTTAGTTACATCTGATTTACCCCAAGATTTCCAGTCTAAAAGCACGGCCTGCTCTAGGTAAAGACATGCAAAAGCACAAATCCCATTGTGTGCAATATTCCCTACACAGAGGTGTGAAAAGGGAGCAAACATCTCTCCACATGTTGGACTAAATGGATTTATTACCAAAATGTCCTGGCTGTGCAGCCCCTCCTTGGTGAAGGGTCTGTTCTGGGAATGGGCTCCATGCTGTGGAAGTTCCTGCTCTGGGCCATGTTCACTGAAGGCACTGAGGGAAAAAGTAATGTTTTGCACACAGAGCTGGGTTTAGGTCCAGAATAAGACATTTTAAGACACATGACTTGGCACCCATTACTGTTCCTGGGCTTCAAAATGTCTCCAAAGTCTTGCAAAGTTGGTACAGCATAGTTCTCACAAAAGCTAGAAATAAAAATATCTGCACCACACTCACTTTAGTGTTTATTTTCCTGGTCTGTGTCACATGAGGAGAGTGGCAGCTCTTGTGACCTCAAAAATAATCAAACCCAGAGAAGTAGTGGGAAACCTCAGTGTGGTTTCAGGCTAAAATTTTCATCCTTGATTATGACATGTGAAATGAGGACCTGCAGCTGTGGTGTCCTTCCAGCTTCCCAGTAACACAAAACTGTCCCTGCTCACCAGTGGGGATATCCAGGGGTACCATAAATAATGTACAACATCAGCCTGGAAGATCCATATTCTGATTTTTTTTTTTTTATTTTGTTAGGAGAGATTACAACATGAAGATTATTGGTTGCATCTCTCTGGAGCAGAGATCAGCAGTTTGGACCAGCTCAAGACCTCATACTGGTGGTTTTTTAGAGAACTTTGACTTCTGGAATGAGATAGGTATTTTACAGGAAAAGACCAAATACGTAACTGCAGAATAATTAATGTTTCTTTATTTTCTGCCTACTCTGAGTTTATATCCAGATTATGTGTGAAGTCAGTTAACCTGGCACAAAGTATATTCAAGTCACTTTAATGATTCCTGGGGCACATTTTTTTGTTGTTGTTTTATATATACTTTTAAATAATTGCCAAGCCCCAAAAGACTATGGGCATAAGTTGCCTAGGAAAAGGATGAAAATAATTATTTTCATTAATGTGTTTTTGTTATTTGAACATCTATTCAAGCTATTTTAATAACTTGTGGAATTCATAGTATAGGTTTGAAGTGCAACACGTTTTGTATCCTTTTTGTGGACAGCAAACTGTACAAAATTGCTTTCAAAATATTTGTAACAACTCCAGTGTTATTAGGAATAAAAGAGTACTGATTTTGTATTTGTGGGCAAAATAAGTGTTTCATATAAAATAGCAGGCAAAGTAGGAAAAAGAAAAGATATTCTTTTTGGTAAGATGGCATTTCAGAAGGATCTAGTAGGGTATAAATGAAATGTGTTTATCCAAAGGGTTTTCATCTCCTTTTTGAGAAGAATTAGGAAAAAGAAAAAAGTGTCATTCGATTTCTATCAAGGTGAGAAAAAGCCATTTTCTGACAAATTCCAAACAATTCTAGATCTGAGAAAAAGAAAATACCTTTTGATCCTTGGAATCAAAGAGAGACATCTCAGCAAAGCAGCGGGTAAGGCTGTAATGGCAGAGCAGTTATTTCATCTGTTTATTTCCTGTCTCATCTGCACTGAGCTATAAATTCCCATAGTTCTATGGACTCAGAGTGAGATGGGAAGCAGTATTTTACCTCTCTTTAGCATGAGGGAGAGCAAACTGGAGGAATGTGTCCTGTCTGGGGCACAGCACTTCAAGGAGAACAAGTAGTTGTGGCCCATTTGAAGAAAGCTCCCAAAACAGCTTCAAAAGATACCAGAGCAGATTTTGAATAAAAATATAAATGAATTAAGGTTGTTTAGCCTAAGGGGAAGAACACTAAGCACAGGAGAGTTTCAGTTCTATTATTCAACAACTTTTACTGTAAAAGAGCAGGTGTGTTTTCTTACTCCATCACATCCATCCTGGAGAGGATGGGTATAATGGCACTAATGAGCATGGCTTAGGGCAGACACGACGAGAAAACTGCTCTAATGGCTGGCCAGGCTGTCACTGGGAGAGAATCCCCAGGGACTTATGGAGTCTCCAAATTTAGGAGCAGTTTAGAGCAAAGCTGACAACTATCTCCTGGGAAAGAGGCCAAGTGTGGGCTGGTTGGGGGATAGCAGAGGGCTAGTGCATGTTTTGTGCTCCATTCCAGCCGCTGTTAGGGCTCTTTTCCTAATTCTATGAATTCTGATTTTGTTCCCAGCACTTCATGTCTCTTTTGAGGGCAGAATTCAAAATGCATTTGAGGGAAAGGAGGGATGAAATGGGAACAGATTTATTCCTTGATAATTATTTCCACCAACGTTATGGGGCAGAGCTAGCAAGTGGCCTGTCTGACTTGAACATGGGGCAGCTGAATTCCATAATGGATGGAACTTTATTATTATTATTATCATCAACACTATATTTATTACAGAAAAGGAATTAACCTGTTCTGGAGACCTGTTGAAATGAATTTCATACTCTGTAGCAGAAAGTTTACAATCAACAAATGACCCGATTGTGCTCTTTTAAATAAAATAAACTTCAAAGCTATTTATGGGTGAGTCAAGTGTTTTTCATAAACATGTTATCATTTTTGTATGACACAAATAAGTTCTCAAGAGGTATGGGAAAGGTTCACACAGAATGAGGCAATGGAGGGACTGAAATACCACTGGAGCTGAGGTAATGGGGCACTTCCATCTTTGGGCAAGAAAAAATCTGCTTGTTCATGATGTAATGAAAAAATAACATGTTCTGTCAGTCAAAGCCCTAGACAAAATCCAGCTGAGGGTTTTGGACAAGTCTTCCTGTGGCAAAGTGAGAATGCTTTCCTATGACATCATTTGATTTTTGCAAACATCTACAAGGTAACCATATCACATCTCGTTTCAGGCAGCACAAAATCAGCTTTTATTATTGTGTATTTCTTTTCTAACAGTGTGGAAGTGTTTTTGCATCTTTTCTCCTGGACTGAAGAACCAGCTCCCTACTTTTGCCCTAGGGTGTGTGGAGAACTGCTGGGCAGTCTCTCTGGTGTCACCCTGAATTTCAGTGCACTCTGCAGCTTTCTCTTAATAATGTTTGCAACACCTGAGAATGAAGATTTCCATTTAGTGACAGCATAATGATGTGGCAAACGATTTCTAAAATGTTGAAAGCACAGTCTTGGCTGCTCTATGGCAAAGGTGTGAGGAGACAAATGGCCACAGTTCTTTATGCTGCACTGTTTTATACAGCAGGAATTGGCCTTTGAGGAACAGGTTGGCCACAAGCTCATTTCTCATTCGAGGGGCAGTTGTTGAATCACTTGACTTGTTTTACTCTTGAGGTCTGCTGTGGATACCTGTTCCCAGGAGGCCTAAACTAAGTGAAAAGACAAATATTTGGGGAATTTCACATCAGCCACCCTGAGATTTCCTCAATGCTGCTCTGTGTTGAACTGCAATATCTTCCAGCATCTGCTCATAGGGCAACTGATGTCCCCAGTGCTTGGCCTGGAGGGTTGTGATTCCAAGATTGTTTTCCTGCATATTTTTGTACTGAGGACATGGATTTTTTCAGAGCTAACATTAATGGGGGTGCCCAAAAAGGGAGGTATCATGGGAAATATAGTTCGAATAATTAATCTGCTTGAAGGCTTGGGAAAGAGAGGAGGGAGGGAAAGGCACAGCTGATTGTCTGTGCAGCCAAAACAGTAAAGGGATCCCTTCCCTGGGATAAAGCAGTGCAGGTCTTGCCTACTACTCCATCTGTAGCAAAATAAAATTCATGGAGTAGTTTCTGGAGTTTCTACTGGGTTTGGATTTGTAGGACACTGGGCAATAAAAGATACAAGTTGTCTTTAATTATTGTTTCTAATGAATGATCAAACCACAATGGACTTTGATTTTGCTTTCTTTTCTGGAGCACTCAGATGTTCAGTTTTGCTGCTCTTGTGGGCAGAGAAATCACAGAAGATGGCTGTTTAATTCTCTAATAATCTGAGATTACAGTCCTGAGAGCTTGCTTTATGAAACAGGTGTATTTTTTTATCCAATTTTATCGGACAAGTCATCTTATAGGCAAAATGGGCAATATACTCTGCAAAGAGTTAATTACTCCACTGGGATTCTTATAGGAATTGTGGAGATTAAATTTAAAGTTTATCACTGAAAGTAAAGACATTCCTTTCTTACTTTTAATTCAGAGATTTTTGGGGGTCCTTGCCATATTATATATTCATCTAATACTCTGGATTTATGGATATATCCACATTTTCATGAAAATCAGAACCTGCTCTCTTTGTAATGCAGTGAAGGAAACAGCTGAAAGTTAATATTACTCAAGTAGCATTGGATTTTAATTAATAACCACATGCAGCAACTGTTCAGATAAGAATACTACCTCTTCTAGTGAAATAAATAAAATAAAGTGCATTGTGTGAAAACTTTCACACAGACTTTCTCCTGGACCATGCAAGATAAATATTCATTAAGTGAGACCAGCAGTTGCAAGCAGAAGATAGGGTTTATCAATATGGGAGGGGTTTTGTGATAAAGAAGGGTTGTATTGATGGCTTGATGGGACACCTGAGAGCCCAGAACTGCTGTAAGGAGTTCCTGCGTGGATTCACTTGGATCTGCCTTTGTCATGAGTGGAATGATTGTACTTTGCTGCTCTCGGTCCTGCAGGAGTCAGACAGAGCTGGCAGACAAAGGGTCCTCCTCTGCCTCCCCTCACTTATGTCATGGCTGATGAACTTCCACTCACAGAAATGTTCCATGGCCTCTCTTATTCCCTGTCAACAGAATGAATGAGAATGTTTGGGGATAATCATGGAATTATTGGGGAAAAGCTCATGCAGAATTTGCCATGGAAGCAGCAAGAAATAACCTTCTTTGTCCCGGTTTGGACAAATTTGGAGGAAAATATCCTCTGATAGAAAGCAGGTTACAATCACCCCTCCCCCCACCAGGTTCGAGGAAAAAGTATCTTGTTACCCCAAAACACTTATTTATGAGTTACACTTGCAGGACTAGAGGAAGAGTCTGGATGTGGATCTGAATCCTGGCTTGTGAACTTTTTCCTCCTAGATCTCAAGGCAGGGAGTAACGATTTTTAAATAATGAGTGTAATATAAAAAAGGAGCAAAGAATTTCCCTTCCAAGCTGTCACACATATGGTCAGGCAGCGACAGATGTGGGAGGCAGCAACTGGGACCTTTTAATTTCTCATTTTGATTCTACATTAAACACAGAACATGATCTGAATCTCACCTGCAGAGTTGTACTAAAGGATGAGTCAGGGACAGGTAACCCAGACTTAATTCTCAGACAGATGAAGAATCTGAGGAACTAATTTATCACTTGAACTTATCTCAATATCTGCGAGGGAATTAACTGTTGTAAGGATTATTCATTCAGAAAAGTAAGCATTACAATATTCTTCATTTCTGTAAGGATCCCACATGGAATTTAGTAGAAATATAGACTCCAAGTGATCAAAATAAGACATTGTTCAGGATAAAATTTTTTCCACCAATTTAACTGATATTTTTGACCTTAGTTTTGCATGGGAAGGAAGTGAAGGAAGGCAAATGCCTCGTCTCATGTACAGACTTGCCACTTTCCTTCAATAATTACCTAATTTCACAGTAGCTACATCTCCTATTATTAAATTTCTCTTTTACATTGAATTTCTCATTGTAGCACATTACTGAGTGAAGTGACTCCACCTTGTTCCAAAATACAGTCCCTGATATTCCATGGATAGGCCAAATTTCACTAAAATATTCTGTTTTTCTCAAATTGAGAATGTAGGTGTTTCTAGTTTCTTTGGGGAGGAGTGGGTCAGGATGGGTCTAAAATATCCTGTGCAGTGCTCTGATGACTCTAATCCCATCATGATGCATGGCAGTTGTGTTTTTCTTACCTTTGATAAAACAATTTTTTTTTCCTGTTTCAGATGTTATTATTGTCAAATTGGAATTAAACAAGGCACATCATTGAGTGAATTTGCCTGTTATTGGAGAGATTTTCTGTGCAGAGTCTGTTACAGAACTCAAAGCTGGGATCTCTGTGAAGTGCAATTTAAAAATTAGTTTTAAGTGCACTTCACATCGGTTTGCTCACGGTGAGAAATATTTACTTGGTTTCACACTGCTGGAAAAGCAAAATGGACAGGCTGGTGCGATGGAGAGCACAGCAGCAGGATCTCCACTCTGTGTCTTCAGCCACACAGAGACCACTGAAATTTAAAGCAGCAACACACAAATAAATAGAAGACTTATAAACTACATGTATTAGAATTTCATCCTTACATTTAACTCTGGCTGGGACCCTAAATCTAAGATTGTTTCACACTTGATTTGCAAAGAGAGAAGTTGGCAGATTTTGGTAGAATTTGGCCAGAATACCCAACTTCCCACAAGGTTTCCAACATTCAATTTGGAGCATGTACTACAAGATCAACTGCTTTCTAACTTCATTTCTCCATTATTTGCAGCTGAAATGTTATTAGATATGGATTTGAGTAATGTGATTACCAGGGAGTGGTAATTTTGAAGTATCTGTGTGGAAACTGCTGGAGGAATTATTGTGCTGCTGAAATCAAACCGTGATTCAGATTTAACCTAATCTTACCCTAAACTATTCTGAATATTATCAACACCTTTCCATCCCTTCTGAAAATAAATAGGGAGGTAAAATACTCTAAATAATGGATTTTTTCCTGTGTTTTGTGTCCTGACAAACTAAAAAAATATAATTCAATTTTCTATAATTAGAAGTAAAGGAATCAACATTTCCTATGCATTTTGAACAAGTATAATAAAAAAAAAGCTATTGATAAAAGTTCAGGAACTATCCTTAGTATAGTGGCCAGGTAATATTTAGGATTTTATATACCTGAGAACTTCCTGTGGGGAATGTCTATGAGCTCTGTATTCCTCCTGCCCATCCTCCAAGGGGATTGTTTTCCAAACTGCTGCTGGTCTGAGATGACTGAAATGAGGGCTTTAACGACTTCTCTGCGGCAAACATTGGAGTTTGCTTTTGGTTGCTGTGCTGGTATTTTCTTCCATTTAACTGTGCCCTCTGATAGCTGCTAAACAACAATTTATTTAGGATTCAGTTGGGAAAGTCATCCCCAAGCTCAGGGTGAGTTAATGTGTAAGAGCAGCGAAGCCCCAGCTAGGCAAGCCCTGCTGCACTTAGATCTTCCACTGTGGCAATGCAGGAGTTTCCAGAACACTGATCCCTCTCTGTTCCCTGTGCTTTGGGGTTTTCCTGCTTTATGGCCTGCAGTGCCATCCTCTCCCTGCCCCTGCCAGCAGGGATTGCAGTGCTCTTTTTTGGAGTGCAGTGGCCAGATTTGTGTCATGGCCAGGACTCCCAATATTTCTCATTTCCTCATCTGTTTGTGGTTCTGGGATTATTCCTGAGCACCTCCACGTCCTGCTCCCCAAACCCCAGAGCGTGGCACACCCTGCACTGATGCATCCCTGTGGAGCATCCCGTGGTTATCACTAGACCTGGGACAAGAGGGCTAGGAACAAGTTGGTGCAGTTAAATTTAGATATTGAGACTTCATTTCAGTCCTCAAGCAGAACAAATTCTGTGTTTGCCTCCATTTATCTCTGTTGCCTGGTTTTCCCTAGAACAAGTAATAATTCCTCAAGGATTGGAGTCAATGGCGCTCCTCTTCCAGGGAATTTTAAAACTTGGCCTTGCAGAAAATTGTCGCTTTCATTCAAATCTTTCTCAGGTTTCTACAGCTCACTGAATTACCAGGACTGATCATAAAAATGAACCTTTTGGGGGGACAAGTCTGCAATAGTTGGGGTTTTGGTTTTTTTTTTTCCTTAGATAGTCACATTTTGGCTTTATTTCCAAGTGTCATCAGACATCCACCTGACAGTAGAAAACGTCTATAACAACTGCATCAACACAGCCATGTCTCAAAGCCAGGCTTGTTTCCACATTCAGCAGATTTACTTCAAATATAGAACAAACTGAAAGAATTGAAATTTCTGCAGTAATTTCTTTCTCAACAGAAACTTGAAAACTTTTACATTTTTGTTGCAGCTCTTTGCTTGGAAAAAAAAATCCTATTTATCTTGTGCAGCTGACAGGCTTTGGAAGATAATGGCATTGTGTTAATGTTTCAGGTTTCCTATTGACATACATATATTGCTTCAGAATCACACCTGGAAGGCTTGAGCCCTGTCTGGTGCTAAATGTTCGGTGATAACAAGAGCAGATGACTGAGTTTATAAACATGCTGCTGTACAATGTCTCTACTGTGGGGTTTTTAAACAAATGAGTAAGATAATGAATGGAATTATTAAAACATATTGATCTCTTGCATGTCTTGAGGTGTTGGGGTTTCTGTTTGTTGGGGATTTTTAAAATTCTGTAGCTTGAAAAGTGATTTTGAAAAAACATAAAGTGAGGAGTTTTGTGGCGCTGGGAATATACTTGCTCTATCAAATAACCTTATTAACATTTGAACTGATTATTTTAACAATTTCCTTCTAACCTGAGCAGTAAAGTAAAGCCCTGATTTATGGTGTCCCATAAGGATTTGAAACGTTGGCTTACAGAATTGAAATTGTCTGGTGTTTTTTGTTTGTTAGTTTAATTACAGCACTTCTTTCTACAATACTGGATTCTGATTTGCTTGAATAACTTGACAAACTGGATTTTTCCTACTTTAATTGTACAAAAACCACACTGCTGGCAAAATTATTTGAGCTCTTTATAAGTCGGGAATGGATGTGCTGCTTTTGCAGTGATTCATGAGCTGGGAACCCTCAGGTCAGCTCCTGGCTCTGGGATAATTTGGGTGGAGCAGAACAACATTAAGTGGGATGGGAGGTCTTGTAGTTCAGGGGATGCTCCTGAACAATCTGCAAAAAATCTGTCAATCCTCAGGAAAAATATTCCAAAGCTGGGGTAGCCCTTGAACTAGAGGATGAGCAAGGCAGTCTGGAAATTGGAACCTTACCCTTCTCGTGCCTCAGCTGCAGACCGTGCACTGCAGAAAGGTAACAGTGCTACCCTCTGGGTGAGATCTTCTAAAATTGTAACAATTATAGATGTTGAATTCACAGGAGCCATTGGAACACCTGAGCTAGAAGCCCTGAAATTACAAAAAAACCCCAAAAATATGAAAGAATACAGTCTGACATATATCTGTACAGTGAGGTGAGTGTTGTTCCCAGCATCCATGCAAACCTGCACGGGAAGGGTATGGACTGAAGCACTGAAAGAAGGGGGACAGGGTTAGAAATCTGCTGTAAAATAAAAAAGTTTCATATAAAACAGCTTATTTTTAAATAGTAACAACTCCTGTGTTATCTTGGGCATCCATTTACTACTATTGGCAGTCAAATCCTGAGGGTGAGCTTACAATTTAATGCTTTACATTAAAGAACTATTCTCATCTAGCACATTTGCCTTCTAGGCTCTGCAAATAAATAACAAGTGTGCCATGAATCACGGGCCAGTGAGTGCCACAGCCAAATGGCTCAAACTGCCCTGGCCATTTTTGTAGCAGTGGAATAGGAAACATTTATTACAGCCATTATAGACAGCCGAGTGATTTAAGAGCCAAAGAGGTGTCATTTATATAATGTTACAATTCTTTTAACTCTGAGAAATAAAATAAGCAAGGATCCAAACGGGTTCTACAGATGCACTGCAGCCCCACAAACCTGGGCATTGCTATAAAGTCAGACCATCAAGTGGAGCTGAATTTTATAGCTCTACATTTCAGTGTTCTATCTTGTTGCCTGACTTCAATATCCTCAAGCTTCATGCTGTTTGAAGCACCAATAGAGATAAAATTTCTTTTCTTGCACCTTTCTTCCCTTGGAAATTAAAACGAAAACTTGGTAAGTCACAGAAAACCCCTCACTGTATCACTGCAAAACTGTTTCAGAAATGATAATATTGGTAACTGGCCATGGCTGCTTCCTTGGGCAGCTGTAGTTATACCAGACATGTTGCTTGTGCTGGTGCCAGGAATATGGTCTGGAGGGGAAGCAAAGATTTATTACTAATAGTGCTCATTCTTCTGTTGTCACAGAATCACTGGGATCTGCTCTTTGAACTGAGCTCTGCAGAAAGAAAGCCACAGATACTGAACTTCAAAGCAAGAGATAGCTGAGAGAAATAAATGTTCCAAATGCTGGAGTGTATTCTGGTAAGCACTTGGGAGACCAGCTTTGGTGGGAGACTGGAACAGAGACTGCACTCAAGTGAAATAATTGCTCAAGGGGTTGATGTATTTTCTGCAAGCACTCGTACGTCACCAGAGTTCTCTGGAAATTGTTTGAATCGCTTGTCTTCCAGACATTTGGCAGAAACCACCAGGGGATGTGGGGGTGTTACATCTGTTCATGGCTAAGGATGGCCTTCAGAAGAACATTTTCACTTGCCTTCCCAAAGTCATTTAAGAGTTGCATCTGCTTCTTTGCAAGGTATGGAGTTCCTTACTAGGAGCTGCTTCATGGTTTTTAATGTTGTTGAGTTTTCACTTTGAATTTCACTGTAGGTTTAGAAAATTACATCCTATTCTTCGTGTGCTCTGTAAAGGGGCCTGTTCAGTCTCTGAACGCAGGAAACTTGCTGAATTTCCCTGGGGCTGGTGATCTTATTACTTTCTATTCGCTGAATTAATCCTCCTGGGAGCCATTCAATTTTTTTTTTAGCCCTTAAAACTTTCAGAGCTCCATATTATTATGAAAGGTTTAACTGAGCTAAAGTTGTTAGGACAGGGTTTAATTTTGCAGCCCCCATCTTTACAGCCCCACGAGGCCACCTGGTTTACCCTCCAGTGCATAAAATTTGAGACTCTGAACCATTCACCTCCAGAAAGCACTTTTCAAAACTGGGGAGAAAATTGCATAGCAGCAGTATAAGAATCGATTTATCAGTGAGCGCCTCTCCCTCCTTATCTGTTGTGTTATCTCTTCCCAGCCTCCTTTCAAAGGATCCCAGGACCTGCTGCTCCAGCTGTAACTCTCAGCAGTGGTTGAATTCCACTTTTCAGCAGTAATTGTCTCACTCTTTGCCCTGCAGCTTGAGCAGGATCCTTTTCAGCTTGTGGATGGGAGGAAATTGTTTTCCCACTGCCATGTGGGGTCTCTCATCCAGTTTGAAGCACTTCTGCTTCATAAGTCTTGTGAGGGATTAATTGGGTTTAACTTTCCTTGTCCCTCTTCCCAATGCCGGGGAGGTACCTGTGTGATAACACAGGACGTACAGCACAAATTCCTTCATCAGTGGTTTCAGTTTCTCCAGACAAATCTCTCCCAATTTGTCTTTATTCAGAGCAGAATCTGGGCTATTTGGTGGGCTCTGTGTGCTGTAGTTTGTGTGCCAAGGTGTAAATTAGATTAAGGCAATTGACTGCAGTGGGAGATTTGATGGGATGAGGAATGAAAGCTCCTGCTTTAAGAGGAATGGTGGTGTCTGTTTGTGTATTCAGGATTCTACCTCAAAATGTACCTATTCCAACTCTGAATTTCAGTGTAGGATGTGGAATGTGCCTCTGCCACAGTAGGAGTGTATTTCTAAAATTGACTTGGAATGTAGATTAATAATGTACTCAGTATAGATTTCTCTGTGCATTTATTATGCATCTCTTCATTTTCTACAGGACCAGAAATCTCTTCCATAATTCCAGCTCAAGGAAGCTGACAGGGTTCAGAAAAGATAATCTGATTGCTGCCCTTGCAAAGCATCCCTCCCTTCCAGAACCAAACCCAAGGACAACAGAAAATGCCAAAGGAATAACTTTCCATGGAATAAATTCCATCCTTCATACTCTACACAGCTGGGGGTAGTGCTTGTCATCAGCGGGGGTCTTTGATCACTCAGTGAGTGTGCTGGTCCTGCAAATGCTTTAACCCAGGCAGGACTCCAAGAAATATTCCCAGTAAAGATCATAATGGATCATATCAGTTACCACATTGAAACCACTCTTGATTTCCAAAACAGTTTTTGACAGGCTGAGAACATTGGGGCTGTTCAGCCTGGGGAAAGAAAGTTGAGTGGAGACCTAATGGCAGCTTCCCAGTATCAGAAGGGGCTACAGGGAAGCTGGAGATGGACAATTCTTCAGGAACTGGAGTGACAAGACAAGGGGGAATGTGTTCAAACTGAAAGAGGGCAGGGCTGGATGGGATATTGGGCAGGAATTGTTCCCTGGGAGGGTGGGCAGGCCCTGGCACAGGGTGCCCAGAGAAGCTGTGGCTGCCCCTGGATCCCTGGCAGTGCCCAAGGCCAGGTTGGACATTGGGGCTTGGAGCAGCCTGGGACAATGGAAGGTGTCCCTGCCATGGGACAGGGACAGGATTAGCTTTAATGTCCCTTCCAACCCAAACCATTCCATGACTCTATGAGTCTAAATAAACAGGGATTCTTTTACCCTGGCCCATTTGGATGGTCCTGCTTTTTTCAGTCATAGATTTATCTCAAATATTCATGTTTTTAAAAATGGGTGCATGATGTCTTCAGATAATAAACTGGGCAATGGCTGGCCTTCCCCCATCATCCTGAGAATATAAATTTCCCCTCTATCAACCTCTGCTGCTGTTTCTTTAATCCACTTTAAAATGTGAAAAACAATCCACTTGAGAAGATGGGTCAGACCTAAATAATTTCTTCTTCATAAGCTTTTCTTTATTAATATTGGAGCAGTGTGACTAACGTAGAAGTTTCTGGGTGATCCAGGCAGGAGAAGACATGGATCAGCTAGCGTGGCTGCAGTCAAATTCGTGGTGTTGCACTGGAACTCTCCAGTATCCTTTGAAGGTATCACCCACTGGGTGCTGGTGTCACCAGCACCTGGAGCCCCTCTGAAGCTCTGATAGGCTCAGCTGGATTTTAGTGGCTGGCAGAGTTGCCATTCCATACTGTCATTGTGTATCCAAGGCCCACATCTGTCTGCTCTGGGGGGCTGTCTTCAATGTAGAACTCTTTAGAGAAGAATTTTTTTGCTGTGGAAATCAATAGAAAATGCATCACTTTTTATTCTGAGCACACCCCTGTGCTGAAGGGGAGAAAATGGAAGTTGTGGAGTTAAGTGTTTGCTCTGGGGTGCTGGAATTGCTATTTGTTCATCGCCAAAGGCTTGAATTCTGTCCTTCATTTAGTTAAAATATTGTTTTTCTGACATATTTGAAAGCTATTGATAATCTGTCCTTAAATTACAGATGAAAAGCTATAGACTAACCCAAATACATCTCCTGGTCTCAAGCAGATAAAAGGAACTACCTTTTCCACAGCATGTTGTTAAGTTTAATTTAATGCCATAAGAGACTGTGGAGCCTGAAAGTGTAAATGGGTTCTAAAAAGAGTTTAGCTAAATCTGTTGGTTGCTACTAAACACGATGATCTACAAGGAAGTGCCAGCTCCAGGAGTTCCTAAACTTGTCATCAAAGCTGAAAAATACCCTGTGGAAGGACTGGTTTCTTGGGGTGGTGAGAAGAAAAGTGTCTTCCCTCACACAGAGAGACGTTCCACAAACAGGTCTGGTATAGGTTTTGCTTGGGTATGGCAAGAAGTGAGTAAAAAACAGAGTGTGAGTAGTACAACACCAGGAGTAAAGCCACATTCCTAAGGTGGTCCCATGGAAAGTGAAAACATTTCATTTTTAGCAAACCATTTTTACAGCTTGAAGGAATATTGAGTAAGTTTGCAGATGATACTCAGTTGGGAGGAGTTGTTGACTGGAAGGCAGTGAGGACCTGCAGAGAGACCATGACAAATGAGAGGGCTGTGAATCACCCATGGAGTGAAGTTCAACAAGGGAAAGTGGCGGATCCTGCACCTGGGATGGAGCACCCTGGATGTACGGACAGAATGGGATTGAGAGGCTGGGGAGCAGCCGCAGGAAGGGACCTGGGGGTCCTGGTAGATGTCCAGTTGGGTCTGGAGCCAGAAGGGACATCTCTGTCCTGGGGGATCAGGCCCAGGAGTGCCCTGGAGCAAGGAAGGACATCCCTGTCCTGGGGGATCAGGCCCAGGAGAGCCCTGGAGCCAGGAGGGACATCCCTGTCCTGGGGGATCAGCCCCAGGAGTGCCCTGGAGCCAGGAGGGACATCCCTGTCCTGGGAGATCAGCCCCAGGAGAGCCCTGGAGCGACACCCCTGTCCTGAAGAATCAGTCCCAGCCACACTGGCCAGGACAGGGAGGGATTGTCCCGCTCTGCACTGGGGAGGCCTCATCTCCAGTGCTGGGGCAGCTCTGGGCACCACGAGGTAAAAAAGATCCCAAGCTGCTGGAGAATGTCCAAAGGAGGGCCAGGGCTGGGGAAAGGTCTGGAGGGGCTCCCCAGGGAATGGGCACGGCCCCGAGGCTGCCGGAGCTCCAGGAGCATTTGGGCAGCGCTGCCAGGGATGCACAGGCTGGGGTTGGTGGGGGTCTGGGCAGGGACAGGGATCAATGATCCTTCTGAGACCCTTTCTACTCAGCATATGAGATGAAAATATCCATCTCTGTTATTCTCTCATTCGGAGACACAAACAGTTCCTTTTTTTTTTAATGAGAAATGGCAGTAGCACATTAAGAGAATATCAGGAGGGGCATTGTTCCTGTTATTCCCAAGGCAGGCAGAAATGGGTATTTGCACAGAAAGAAGATAATTCTGGTCTTTATAAAAGGATAAAATGAACTCCTAACAATTTTTAATCAAATGGCAAATAGCAGTATCTTATTAGCTAATAAATTCACCAAGAATTTAGGGAATTTAATCCATTAATCTTAAATCTCTGCATAGACAGGAAGTCATTGAGATAATGAGTCACCTGAGGCAATAAGATTCAGTAGAAATCAAGCAGCTAATTTTTGTCTGTGTCTGTGAATATTTCTTGCAGGAATCCTATCTCTTTCTCTTGAGAGAAGTATTATTAGCACCTTCTGCACTCCTTTCATGCCAGAATGCTGGAGGAACCACATGCAGGGCTGGGTCTCTGTGCTCTTTCAGGCATTCATGTCTTTTCTTGATGTTGAATAATTCATGAAAAGCATTTTCTAATAGAAATATGTCAAACAAACATTCCATCTAAATTTGGCTATTTGTTTTAACATTTAAATTCCTCAGAAATTTGAAGCATTTTTTTTGTGCACTTATCTACTTTCAGTAATGCTTTTCCCACTGGAAGAAACACCCATTTCTTCTCAGTTTTTTCAGTCTAATCTTCAAATAATTGCACCAAATCAGCTTCTTTTTTTTTCTTAGCATATTTGGCTTTTTGAATTTTCAGTTTCTACACAAGAGCTTAGAATCCAATGACTAAAATCTGATGTATCAGAGTGCGCATGTGGTGGGGCGATGTGATGGAATTCAGGAATACCAGCAGGGAAAAATCAATGTTTACCATGATCTTTTCTCAGTGTGAAATGGACTGAGAAAGGATGTTATGTAGCATGAAATCATGTAGAATGACCTTGAAAGAATTTAGAAGGTAATCATGAGCATTCTGTCTGAGCCTGCAGATTTATTGTAGCACAAAGATGCTGTGAGTTCACCTATTATGCTCCTAAGTAAACAGAGGATTTATAATGGACATCTGTGTGATTAAAAGCTCAGTCCCCAGAGAGGAGTGAACACCTCATAATTTACAAACTGAAAAACGGTGACTGAGATGTCAGAGACATTCCTCATGCTTGGAATTAATTTCATATTAAGGAGTTTAGAATGTGGCCTCTTTCTCCATGTTGGAGGGAGTGATTAAATCTTTGTTTGTTGCATATTTTTTATTTTTCTTTCTGATTCTGAGTTTATGTACGTGATTATTCTGGAATCTTCGCATGCAAAAGAGACTTGGGAAAGAATCCTGCCTTTCAGAGTCCATGTGATCATTGTGAATTTGTTCTCTGTCCAACCACCACAGGACAAATGTTTATCACCCAGTTATCCTCATTCTGGTCACAATTCCTACATCTCCTTAATTTCCCTCTTATGCCTCTATCCAAGAAAGACAATATTTCTTAAGGATTCAATGGGAAGATAATGAGCATCACTACTAAATAAACATAGTGTGAGCAGGAGTTTTCCATGTGGAGAGAAATAATTCTGAAAAATATAATAAGCTGGCTGCATTCACAATGGTGCTACAGAACAGAATGTCCAAATCCATTCCAGTCTGGAATATTTTCAGATGCCTTGGAAAACTGCAATTGACCCATACAACCCGATGTTTTGAAAATGTCTGAACATGCTGCACCCAAGGTTCTTCTGCATTGAAAGACCTGGAAAATCTCTTCTTGCTCTTTTCATTAATTTAAAGACAATTTAGAAGCTTTTCTGCTTCTGCAGGTTCATTTCTCTGTCACTTAATTTTTGTTGTATTTTTTTTAATCAGAGTCAGTCTGGTGATTTTCAGCTGCCATCATTCTCCCATCTGCCTGTGTGGCCTCCTCTGCAAGTCTTGTCTTAAGGTTTTTTTGTTGTTTTTTTTTTTTTTTTTTTAATGTGATTCTTGCTGTCCTCCACTTATCCAAACCCAGCTGCTAAATGGACAAATCAGTGAGACAGTGTTTCCAACATTTTCATAGTGGCTATAGGTGTAATTAACTCACAGTTGTCTCAAGGAAGGTCAATAACATCATGTGGCATTTTTGTCTATATATTTATAACAAAAATCAAAATTCAGTTCATGCTTGCCACCACTCACCATCAACTCTCAGGCACCACAGTCTATTTATTGTATGAGCTGGAACAGCTTTGAAGTAGAGGGCTATTTCTTTTCAACACAGGCATATTAGAAATATTTCATGTATTTGAAAATTCTGCTAAATAGAAAGAACATTTCAGGGCACGCACTTAAAATAGAAGCATTAAGAACATTGGTTTGCAATGGTAAATCTTGATTACTTATAGATTTTTCCTTTTCTCTGTCATCTGTAATGATGTTATAGATGTGTATTAGGGAAAGCACATTATTTTCCGTTGAATTGTGTGAGTCAGAATAGATTTCTCTCTTTTCTCATCAAAGAATATTTTGACTAATTTTCTTAGGCAATATTTTATGGTAAAGGTTTAGCTTTGAACTTTTTTCCACACTGGGAAACTTTAAAACTAATTATTTTTTTTTCTAAGCTGAGAGAAACGTTTGCATTGAAGAAAGTGTGAGAATCAAATTTCATTCCTTTCACCTGTCATAGATGAACATTTTTAGGCTGTGCTACATTGCAGTAAGAGGAAAAAAATAGTAGCTTACATTTCCCTCTAGGATGCCAATCTTTTCAGATGTTGGCTTCAAAAAGCCCCAGATTGAGTCACCTAGGCCACTTTTTAATAATCACTTACCTTGATGTGCTGCATTTAACTGCTGCTTCAGTAGCCTGAAGTGGAGGGGATCAAAATTATTGGACATTTGTGAACAGTTGTGCCTAAACACCCACCACAGAGTCCAAGAAAGGCCGTTCACAGCAGTTTCCTGTGGAGGGGGTGGAAAGGGAGGTGACTTAACTGTGAGTGCAAAAATCATAAGGAGCAGCTGCTGGACAAGAATCATCTTCTCAAGCCACTGCTTTCCCTTCCACAGATGAACTCTGGAGCCATCGCCCTTAGGGACTAAATGTAAATCTCTCTCTTTGTGCTGACTTGTGATTCACACCTGTGCCTGGCTGAATGCTTTCTCCTTCTCCTCCTGGCTGTTCTGCTGAGCAGAATGATGGCATCTCCATTACATTCCCAATCTTCCTCAGCCCCATGATTTCAGTTCAAGTGATTTTGTTTTCTGTGTCAGAGAACTACAGGACTATGCAGCTTTTGTGCAGGTGAAATTTGCATTACCCATAAGCATCTCCAGTTGAAATTCATCATAAAGTACACATTTCAATTAAAGTTTCCACTTCCTGATCTTTAGAATGGAAAAAGTCTTGTATTCAGACCTTTTCTGGAATATCCAACAGGTAATTCTACTACAGATCCATTATATTCTTAAAAATTATCTGCCCTCCACTGTGAAAAATCTCCCCCAGCAGAACAGCATAGACATATAAATAACTATCTTCTAAACTTTCTATCAATGAATATTGTTTTCTGTCATCACAATTGCACCATGAAATATGAAAGTTCAATTTCCTCTTCATTTCCTTTTAATAAAACTTCTTCTCATTTCATTTTTGAGGAGAGATTGGATCTAAATTACTTTGACTTCTTCTGGCCCAACTTTGGTGAATGTTTTGAGAGAGAATCTGAAACCCTTTTAAAACCCACCGAAGAGATCAAGGGCTGTGTTCTGGGGGGCTTTGTACTCACATTCTCATCTCTCTTTCAATACAAGTCTTTGCATTTAGAAGTGGCAGTATTGATTCCAGGACATGGTTGCAAGAAGCATAAATATTGCACACACTGATGGAGCTGCTGTTCAAAACTTAACAGCAATTTTTTTGTTAAAACTGTAGGCAAGGGAATCAGCTGTGGGAAATATGTGCAAGATTACTTATCAGCAAAGCCTTCTTTTTGTTGTAGTCCTTATTCATCATTCCCAACTTGCACAGAGAGAATTTGGGTGGATGGGATCTTCACAATTGTACCTACCAATGGCCTACCTATGATCAAGGCGATGGAACTAAACCAAAGGGAAAAAGAAAAGGGGTAAATCAAATGCAGATACCACAGGTTGGCTCTTCCTGCAAGTTCTACTTCTTTCCTTTTGGTTTTCTTGGATAAACATGGGAGTTCTTCCTAAAATTACAGCAATGATTCAGAGTAACCTGAGTTAATGCATTAATGGCTTGGGCTTGTGGCTCATGGACGTGGACCTTTAACTGAAGTTAAAGGTTTCTGGGCTGAGTAACACACAACCATGGAATGGTTTGGGTAGGGAGGGACCTTAAAGCCCATCCAGTGCCACCCCTGCCAGGGCAGGGACACCTTCCACTGTCCCAGGCTGCTCCAAGCCCCAATGTCCAACCTGGCCTTGGGCACTGCCAGGGATCCAGGGGCAGCCACAGCTGCTCTGGGCACCCTGTGCCAGGGCCTGCCCACCCTGCCAGGGAACAATTCCTGCCCAATATCCCATCCAGCCCTGCCCTCTGGCACTGGGAAGCCATTCCCTGGCTTCTGGCCCTCCAGCCCTTGCAAACATTCTCTCTCCATCTTTCCTGCAGCTCCTTCCCAACACAACAGGGTAGAAGCCCGGCCCTTCCCATGCCATTGAATGTTTCACATTGTTAATTCATTTCAGCTAAAAAGTACATGGTGAACACTGTGGAACTGATGGAATTTCTGCTTAAACCTCTCTGACAGAGTTTTGGTATTTCCTCTATTTTCAAAGATATATTGGGACTGTCAGAGGCACAAATACCAGCAGCTGTCTCAGGGTGCACGACTTCCTGCACATGTGTGTCTGCATTAGTGAGGGAATGTTTGTACTCATGAAAAGATTTTTTTCAGCCTTTGTTGTGGCATCAAGGAACAGGCACTGGATGTCCCAGCCATTCTGGAAGTGATCTTTCATCCCTGGATTGCATAGTGTGGCTGACAATGATTCCCTGTTCCTAATTGCTTTTGGGGCAAATCACAGCCCTCTAATTTTGTGTGACACATAAATCCAGGCAGGAGAAGTGGTTCAGTCTGTGCAGGAGCTGAGTATCTGCAGAGCCAGCTTTTGTATGTCCATCAAGGAGCACTGGAGACCACAGATCCTTTGGAATTGCTTCAGCATAGCCAAGGCTGATGTTCTGTGGGTGGAGCTCTGTGTGCCCATGAGGCTGCACCTGTGAGTGACACCAAACACCCTTTACTGCAGTCCATCATCTCCATTTACAGCAATGCCCTGAGTCACGTGTTTAGAATCAATGGTGAAGATGTGAACACAACATTTTGACAAAGGCTGTTTCCCATTAAATTGATAATGAGTCTGAATTCTGCAGAAATCATGTAAGACAATGCACTGGCTCCACAGTGATGTGATTACAATGGAGTTAAACTATTCCAACAACTCTCTCGTGCACATGAAGTCGAACAAGTTTGGAACAGTATTTTATCTAATTTCCAATGTGTAATTGAGAAATGTGCTCTTAATTTTCTTTGTTCTTTGTTGGCAAACTATTACAAAAAACCCTTCATTTGGCAGTCTTGGGTTGGCTGGGGGAGAAAAGAAAAGAGAAGCAGGACCTCAGACCTCAATTTCCCTTATTATAATAAATCAATTTCATGCTCATTTGTGTTCAATCTCCATTGGAAATTTGCATTACCCAATCAGAACTGAACAGGTCCCTCAGGGGAGATCAAGTGTCACACAAAAATTCAACAGGAAATTCATGCAATAAATCAGTAAAAGTACAACTCATATATGGAGATTTTAAACCCATCTAAATTCTATTAAAAACCTGTAAATCCTATTTTAGACAAGAAGGAAACTTGGGAACTGTAACATACCTAAGAGGCCCCTCAAAGTGCACATACTAATATTTAATCATTTATCCTTTTTGTATGTTCAAATTAAGTAGTTTAACTGAAGTGAGTATGGCTTTCATTTCTACTTCTGACAAGGAGTAGTTTATAGACACAACATTATATCATCATAATCTTCAAATACTTAGCTGGTAAAAACATATACTCTGTATGTTGTAGGCCACCTTTTAACCTGTTAAATTAAAATTTTAAATATATGTTAGTGGGAGAAGGGTTTATGTGAGTCACAGTGGATCCAGACACAGCTTCAGGACACTTGGGCATGTGTGTATATGTGCTCTTTGGAAAAAAAGAGAGGCAGCAGGAGGGATGGAAAAGGAGGAGAAAGCAGACAAATGGCAATGGAGAAAGGCAAAGCCATATGCAGTGGAGGAATTAGTAAATTCCAGATGACAGACTCTACATTTTCTGCTTTGAAATGAGAAAAAGTTGTGAGGTAAGGGTGGATTTCTTCCTGTTCAGCAGCAGCCAAAAGGGAAAAGAGAGCATTAGGTCTGGGTAAAAACCAGATTGATTAAAAAATCAAGAGTTGATGCAGAAGCAGGAAGCAGTGAGGTACCTTCAGCCTTATCCAGCTCCAGGTCAGGGGGACAACTGCCCTGAAATAATTTGCTGTCCTAACTGCTGCCTTTGATCTTCTGGATCTGTTGGATGTTCCTCATCTGGCAGAAGAATTCATACTGAAGCAAGAGACAGAAGCCTGGAATATTTGTTTAGTATCAACAAGTAATGCTGGAAAAACTGGACTGAGAAAAAAGTCTTCAGGGACATTTGAAACACTGTGTGTACTTCATATTTAACGATATTCATCTAATACATCTGCAGCTGGTGTCCATGATAAAGCAATTCCTTAAAGCTCTAAATCTGGTGTAGAAACAAGGTAGGACAACAAACCAGAAACCCACTGTATCCAAGTGATTGCATAATAAATGTCTTGCTTTGAAAAGTTATCTAAAACCTCCAATGTCTATATATATTTAGAAAGCCTGAGCTAAAATTTAAAATTATATTAGGAGACACATTTTTGGTTAAAACATGTTATTTGGACTAATTTGAACTAGTTTTGTTTGAAGGTCGAGTACAAGTATAATTAACCTCTTGGTCTCTGTGTGTTTGCATCCCTGAGTTTCAAGAACCTGTGAATGAGTTTCATTTTCACTTTGAACAAAGTTGTTCTAGAGGACACTCATTATAACTGACACATTGCTGCTGCCCACATTTCCCTGATATTTCCTCAAAACATGACTCACACATAATCAGAATAGGCAGGGTGTCTTTATTACTTTGGATTGTTTTGGGGAAAGCAACAGATGGTGGTATTTGAGCTGTCCAGATATAGAAAACAAGGCCTTGCACCGTCAGACTGCCTTTGCATCTTGTTTGCCTTTTTACAGACATAATTCAAAATAATTAAGCAAGTATTTAAGTTCCTGCTTAAGTAACAAAGTGGATCAATAATTTGTGCTTGAAGTTATCCATCTGGTTGGAAGCTTCCCAAAGCCAATAATTATAGGGATGAACCCTTCCACTTTTGACAGAAGATGAGTCTTTATCTTCTGCATCTGTTTAAATCTTTCTGCAGTTAGCACCAGGCAGGACTAACACTTTACTTATTTAGGGAAGGAAATTTAAGCTTGAGAAAGTTCTACCCTGAGGAAATGAGAACTGTCTAGTTCTCATTAATACATATTCCATTTCCTTTTTTCTCTGATATTGCTCTTATTTCCTCTTACAATTTTTGGGGAAAAAAAAAAAAAGGCAGATATTTTTCCTGTGACAATAGGAAAACCTGTGCTGAATCAAATATTCTTGTTTTTTGGAAAGTTTCTAGGCTGATAAAGGGTGCTCACATTAATCAGATCTGTTATACAGTGTGAGGGTGTAGAGGCATGTAGGAATTAGATCTAAATTCTACTTTATGTTTATGCACATTAAGTGGAGCAAAGCAGAAATTGTGAAGGAGCACAATACTTCATTTTTTATTGTATCACCTTTTTAACAAGCTGAGGTGAGAGATCAGAACAGCACAATTCAGATTTATTTACAGTCTCCTCACTTTTTCACTTGGTAATAGAAGAAATAGAACTAGGAGAGGGAGCTTGTAAAAACCACAGTTTGAAACACTTATAATAAAGCTCCTTTTTTCTTATCTCGTGCTGTGAATGAAAGTCTGCCAAGAGTGATAAGAAAGTTCTGTTCATCAGAATCTGCTGACACAGTATTTTTTAAAAAAATATAGTCATGGATAAGAGTCCCGGGCGTTTTGGTTTGGTGCCGATTATATTTCATACAAATAAATAATATGTAGTGGCATTTTAGCATCAGTAATATTCCTCTCTCAATAAAAATACTTTTTAGCATAGCAAAAAAGCCCTGTTTTCTGTGTACATACGGATGTGCACTGGGGGAAAATGGGAGAAGCACAGCTCACTATGGAAGAATGCTGGGGTAATATCTTTTCAATGCTTGCTGGCTTTATAAGTCCTCTAATAAATTACAAAGTAATTTAATCATACTCCATAATTGCATGCTCTTGAAGGAATAAGACTTCAGGTCCAGGCTGTCTCATGCTCAGAGTGCAATGATGTTGTGTATCGCACACACCAGTTGCACACGAGCAAATTAATGGCCCTGAGGCTGCCAGGCAGTAATAAATAAAGAGTACATGCTTAGGACCAAGTACACATTTTATTAGAGACTGAGAAATGTAATTTGACTCCAGCACACAGAAAAGTTAAAAGATGACTTTTCAAATTATTTTGGGGCAGGTTGAAATAAACTTGTTTTGAAATTTTCTTATCATCAGCAAAATTAGCTAATTTAGGATTGACTTTTTAATTCCAGTTGATAAGAGCAGCAAAAATGAATTTTCTAATCCTTGCTGCTTCACGATAACTCAGTTGGGCTTGGAGAATCCTGGGGAGGGGTGGTTATTTGTGGGGTCTTATCAGCCCAGAGCCTGGCTCTGGTCTGGGTGAAGGGTGTAGAGTGTGCTTAATAATCCAGTCTTTAACCAAAATAAAGCAATGACCAAAGTGCTGTTTGTTTGCTTGAATTACCCGGACTGGGGATGAACAATTTTGTTTTAATGTGCACCAGATGTTGCTGTTCTTTCGAGTCACTGACAGCCATTCTGCCGTGAAATACTTGATCAGGGCTGGATCTCTTTCTGCAGCCATTTGTTCTCCCCAGTGTCAAGATTTTGACTGTGGCATTATGTCATTCCTAAGGAGAGTTTTGGGTTTAGTCACATGTGTTTGGGGGAAAAAAATGTTTCTAAAGTTTACATTGCTTTGAAAGAATGCACTAAATTGCTCGAGCACCAAACTTGGTCATTTGGTGTGACTTTTTTATATAGGCAAAAATAGGCACATCAATAAAAAAATAATTCCTATATATGGAGCCCAAAATGCCTTTTTTGCCACCACAGTCCCTGTTTTAGAGCACACATTCAATATGGGAGACAATAAATCATTGTATTACATGAATAAAATCCTCTTGGCAGTTCACTGGGATTTTATGCGTGTAAAAATATTTGATCATCTGTGTTCATTTTCATTTTGAAAATGGAGTTCTTGCAGAGATGAGAAAATTTCTAAAATAATCAGCTTGCTGTCCTCTCAAGCTCCTCTCAAGCAAACTTCCACATTGCCTGATTAATGTTGAACTTTCATAGTTCTTTAAGGCCAAGAGACATCTTGTAGAATGGGAGTTACTTTTCAACCATCTGAGCTGGAAGAAATTAAAAGAGCTTTTTTTTGTAAGACATTCAGATTGGCCATCTTTTCATCTCAGAAAGCAAGGCTTAATTCCATCTTTCCAAAAGTTTTCAAATTGATTCATTAGAAGGACAGGCTTTAATTAATTTAAAATGTATTTCATATTTGCTTGGCTATTAAATCCTAGATATTCTGAAGACTGTGGGAAAATGCCCACTTAGGACTAAAATTAGCTGGTATCACTCTTTGTTCCATCTGTGTTCTATTTTACTGCCAGGATGGAGAAAGAAAATAGAGGTAGAAGGTTAGGAGCGGAAGCACTTATAAAAAGCAGGAATTATTAACCTTGGTGGTGTGTCAACAGTGTGTTCAGCTGCTCCTGAGAACAACCAAATGTTGGGAGAGGACTTCAACCCCTTCCTGTGCTGTTCTCACCTCAGCAGGGAAGTCACAGGGTGGCAGAGCGATCCCAGCACTCCTTTGGATATTATCTGGTTGTGCTGCTGCTCAGAGCTCCTTCTGGGCCTCTCTTGCAGGCAGTGCTGTGCCTAAAGGCATCTCCAGTGGAATGGTCTGGCATGGCTTCAAGTGTCCTTCAAACTTCTGGAGAGGGGCTCTGTGACCTTGGGTGTGCTGGCAGTGACAGCAAGGCACGTTCTGTCCAGCACTGGCTCCGTGGTTGAAGGCCAGGCTACTCCAGCTCCTGCAGAGCAGTTCTGTGACCACACACCCTGCCCATGAACCCTTCTGCACACAGAGCCCACAAAAAAAGGAATTTTATAAAAGTCCTCGTACTTCTCCAGATTTGTAACTCTTTAGTTTACCCACCTTAATTCCATTAAGTTTATAAATTTGAGGTTTTTTTAAACTAATGCTAGTTTATAAGTTAAAATGTAGAAGTTTATAAGTTTGTAATGCTTGTAATGAATATGAGTGTAAAAGGCATCTGAAAGGAGGTGTCAGAGATGAACCAGGCTCTGCTCTGTGGTCCCTAGAAATGGGATAAAAGGCCATGGGCAAGAACTGATCCCAGCTAGCTCCCCCTGCCCAGGAGGCAGAACTTGTGCCCTGGGCAGTGCCCAGCCCTGAGCAGAGTGCCCAGAGAGGCTGTGCAGTCTCCTCCCTGGGGATATTGCAGAGCCCCATGGACACACTGCTGTGCCCTGTGCTCTGGGATGGCCCTGCTGGAGCAGGGAGGTGGCACCAGAGGAGCCCCCGTGGGCCCCTCCAGCCTCACCCAACCTGGGGTTTGTTAAAATCAGCCTTCACTTTTCTCTTACACTTTGAAAGAAGTATAATAGAGTAAGACCAGTCTCCTTTAATTCTGTTTCCTATTTCAGATGGAATTTGCTTCACAATGTATAGACTAACATGGTTATATTTTAACCATCCTGAAGTTTGAGTTGACCTAACTTTATGTTCAGTCTTAATAGTTTTCTTCTGCTTTGCTATTTCCTACACATTCCTCATTAATCCTTAATTAATCCTTAGCTTTCCCTGTTACTGATCAGCTTTGATTTAATATGGTCAAAGTCCAGCATAGCCCAGGATCTGAAGAACTGCCTGCTGTGATATTACTGTGGGGGTCTTAGGCCTGACCTATGCAAAATCTGCCTTTCTTCTGGGACATTCCATGTAAATTTGGTTGCCTACAGAACACCTTCAGACAAAGTTGTTTACAGATAGCCTTAATCCTATTTTCCATCCCACTGCATCTGTTTCAATTTTTTATAAGTAGAATGACTTATTAGTCTATTAGACTAATAAGACTAATAGACTAATAATACTAATACCAATACTAATACTAATACTAATACTAATACTAATACTAATACTAATACTAATACTAATAAGACTAAATAGACTAAGACTTATTAGACTATTTTATTAGTAGAAAGACTTGGGGCTAAAGCTCTCCATGCTCTGCTTCTTGCCGTTGACCATTGTCCTCCTAGAAGGGACCATTCTAGATCACGGAATCATGGAATGTTCTGGGTTGGAAGGGACTCACCAGGATCATGGAGTCTGACTCCTGTCCATGCCCAGCCCCACCAGCCCTTGGAACTCTCCGGTTTTCGTTATTCGGAAGCTGGGGGGGACAAATGGAGGCTCCTCCACAACCTTAGGAAAATTAATGCCTTCATTGAAGACATGGGGTCTCTGTAACCAGGGTTGCCGTCTCCCTCTGTGCTCCCCCGGAACTGGAAAATTGCAGTTATAGACATCAAGGACTGCTTCTTCCAGATCCCCCTACACCCGGATGACGCCCCACGATTCGCCTTTTCAGTGCCTTCCATCAATAGGCACGAGCCCATGCGCCATTTCCACTGGCGGGTGCTCCCTCAGGGGATGAAGAACTCCCCCACCATCTGCCAGTGGTATGGCGCGCGCATCCTCTCTCCAGTCAGAAAACTTGCAGCCAATGCCGTCATCGTCCATTACATGGACGATGTATTGGTCTGTGCTCCCACCCGAAGTTATTTAGACTGGGCACTTTCCAAAGTCGTGGGGGCTTTGGAAAGTAGCAGGTTTGAAATTCAGTCATCAAAAGTCCAAACAACAAGCCCATGGAATTACCTGGGTATGAAGATTCGAGAGCAAACCATAGTCCCCCAGCAAATTAAAATTCTGGATAACCCAAAAACACTTCACAAACCACAACAATTATGCGGCTCTCTAAATTGGATTCGGTATTCTGTTTGTCCTCCTAATAATATTTTGTTTTACTGTGCTTAAGGAAGTTATTGTTAATTACATCCTATCTCAATATAATAAAGAAGGGGGAGGTGTGGGGGGGCAGGCCCCAAGTGTGGCGGCTGTCACTCACCAGGACACCTCCTCCGACTCCGCCTCTGGGGACGGAGACTCCTCCTGGGAGGAGGACTCCATGGGCGGCACCACCGTCTAAGCCCAGCCCAGGTTCTAGAAAGTTCCCCAGAGTGCGTCGAGTGATTGGTTTATGTTTGATTGATGTTCGCGTACCACCCCCTTGTAAAAATTTGATTTGCCCTCAGGTGTTGTACCCTCCTACTCCCTGATGTTCTACTGGCTACCTATCCGGCGCCCCTCCCCTATTCACCCCCCTTTATAATGGGCTGCACGGACCCCAGAGTGGGCTTTCTCCTCCGTCGGCTCTGCCTCCTGGATCCCTCATCCTACCCCTCAATAAAGGAGACCTTGGGGAGACCCCCTTCTGTGAACCTCTTGCCTCCTGCCTCTTCCTTATCGTACTGCATTCCCTCCCGAGGAGTGACCACCCTCTGTGGGATCCAGCCCCACAGCCTCAGCATCCTGAAGGGATCTTCAGGTGCAGGCTTGCCTGGTCGGCGTCCTTCGAGGAGGTGTGCCGCACACCGACCCGCAACAAGCCCCCCACCAGCCCCAGCCTGTGCATCCCTGGCAGCGCTGCCCAAACGCTCCTGGAGCTGCGGCAGCCTCGGGGCCGTGCCCATTCCCTGGGGAGCCTGGGCAGTGCCCAGCACCCTCTGGGGGAAGCAGAACCTTTCCTTGATATCCAGCATAACCCGAAAAGGTTTCCCATGAAAACTGGTCCTGGGGAGGAGCTGTAGGGCTGCTGGTAGAAGAGCTGTGGCTGGAACCTCAGTCCCAGGGGAGATTTGTCAGGAAAAGGTTTTCCTCATACCCAAAAGATCATGGAGATGGATTGCCACAAGGAATCTAAAAGTGCTTTTATGAGGAGAGGGGGAGTTTAGGGTGGGTTTTAGCTGTGAAGCTGAAGAGGTTCACTGGCTCAGGAACAGAGCAAGGCAATCTGAAGCTTTCTAAAGTTAAACCTTTCTTGTGCTTTGCTAATTCCTACACATTCCTCATCCCACCATTTAGCACAGAAAGTGGCTTCCTTCCAACATTGACTTTCCAGGTCTTGACGAACATACTGTTATTTAGAGTGTTGATTCTCTACATTTTACATTAATGTACCTCATACTCTTTTTTCCTTTGGGAAGAGAGCAGGAGAGAATCCTGCCTTGCCTTTCTTGGCTTGGGACCACAAAAGTGCTATGAAAGCTGATCAGAGGATTGCTTGTTTTTTTCCAATTCACATCAACCAGCACACTTGGAGAAAACAGGTTAGAGATAAATTTAGCATTCTCAGGGAAATTAATATGTTCAGCCTCTCTAGAAAATGTATTACTTTGTTTGCTTTCATTTTAGATGAATATAAAAGCACCTTAAAAACATTATTCATATGCATTTTTAGTGTGTGTGAAATTTATGTTTCTCCATTACATGGCATTCTGCTTCATTTTTTAACCTCAAGAGTCTCTGCTATAAAGGTGGAGTTAATTTCCAAAGCTGGTAATTTCACTGGGTCTGATTATCTATTGCATTATATCATAAAATTTCTATGATCTCAGCTGCCTATTAAATACGGACCTGGGTGGGTGAGGAAAGACTCTCAGGTGATATCATTATCAAGGTAGATTCCAGCTGTACTGATATAAAATAGAACATATTCATTGTGGGAAATGTCAAACAAATAGCTGTGGGCTGGAAAACATTTTCTTACTATTTCTGATATTTATAAAGAAATATGACCAAATATTTGAAAAGCCACAATTCTTTATGGCTTTTTTCCTGAGGTGACATGTTATAACACCAGGCCTACGTGGTGCTTCCTGCAGCAAATTACAGCCTGATATCTTAAATTATAGACCAAATTACATGTCAAGTGAAATTCAAACAATACCATGTCTTTTTTCTTTTAAAAATCCACTACCAGGAGCTGGAGAGCTTTACATATTTAAGCTCCTGGGAGATTTTAAAGACATTTAAAAATCACTAAACCTGTACATTACCACAGTTCAAGCTTTAAGAGTTGTTTACGTCGGAATTTTAAATGTGCACCAGCAATTTTGAGGTGCAGGTGAAATTAAAAAGACAGAGACAGTTATTTGTCTTTTTGCTTCCCTGCATCATTTCAATGCATCTGTAATTCCCTACCAGGATGAAGCATTGCAATCAGATTTAGATGCTAGAAAAGGAAATATATATCCAACGGAAAACTCAAGCAGGAAGAGAGAGATCAGATGGGGAGAGCAATGTGTTTTCCATCATTCTGGTATTCCAGGATATTTTGTTTCCCACTCCAACTGTTGAATGCTCCTCATAAGTATTGCAACTTCTGCTTTTGCCCCAGGGTACTATTTTGCAGTCTAACTATACTTTCAAAAAGATGTATTTCTCCCTGGGAAGCTTTTTCCCTGTGAAACATTTCCTGGTGCAGTAAAAAACCCTTTTGAAAGCTGTCTTCAGAGAAGCTGATCAGAACACCTCTTTTCCTGTCCATTCTTGTCAAAATAATGCTCGACTAAAAATTTCCTTAAGAATCTCTAAGCAATTACAGTAACAATTTAGGTAAGAAAGCATTTTATAAAATGTTGACAGATATGAAAAATATCTTAAAAAGGTAATTTTGAAGTGTCTTATTTCAAAAAACTTTCATTCCTAAATATGTTTTATTTAAATTTGTAATTCTTTTATATTCACCACATAAGTATGAAATAATTTCATAGCAGCACAAAGAAAAACCAGTTTTGATGTAGAAAACCAGATTTAGGCAGTAAAAACTGCACTATTTTTGTGAAACAGTTAAAAAACCCTAATCGTTTGAGGTTATGATGGTATTGATATTTTGATATAGAATTTATAATTAATGGATTTTCCTCACTGATTGTATTTACAGAAGATTGGTGCATATACTGATGTAGGGGAATTCTTTTTAAAGAAAATCAAAACTTCTTGCAAAATGCCAAATTTGTACTTTGACCAATTATTTTCTACAATAGTCTTTAAAATTACATTATTGCTTCAGTAGTGCTTTTAATCTCATTTAACATTTTCACTTTCTGGGTAGGATAATTTAGTGATCAAGGCTTTTGAGTGTGACCTTAATCCAGTTCTTGACTGAATCAGGGTTTGTCATTGGAAAAGTCTGATAAACAGAACCCTGATTTTATAATCAACAGCCCTATTTACTGAATCACTGATGAGTAGAAGTAATTCAAAAGTTGTCTGCACTATAAATTGCTTTCCGGACATAAATCTGGATGTATAAAATAAAAATATGAGGAAGTACAGAACAGTTCATTTACAGAAGCAGTCCCTGGCTGTCAGAGCGATCTGGTTTTAGGAGCGCTGAGTTTGTTCAGCTCTCGGGGAGGTCTGAGAGAGCCGATGCAAGTGGAAGTTGCCCATATCTGATGATGCAAACACGGGCTCCAGGAACCTTCTGTGTGCTCAGTTTGGGATGTCGGCCCTAATCAGCATTGCTGCTGGCACAGCCCCGGACTCGCTCCGACATCCTGGGAAATGGGAAGGGGAAAGGGCGGCGGAATGCGGTTGGGTTTTGCCCACCCCATCTGTGTGTGGTTTTGGCCTCTCCTCGTGACAGGCTGCCGGTGCCACAGCAAATCTTCAGCTCAGCAGCCCCCTGGGCAGCGACAGACCCTGTTTCCCTCTGGGCTGGGGCCGTGGTGGTGGTGCCTGGCAGGGCAGGAGGAGGAATCCACGGCTCTGCGGGAATCTCTTTGCTGCCAAATCAATTTTCTTGGCTTGCATTGTCAGCTCCAGAATAAAAAGTTGATC
The DNA here is from genome assembly GCA_026261815.1 of Monarcha castaneiventris obscurior. NCBI lineage: Eukaryota > Metazoa > Chordata > Aves > Passeriformes > Monarchidae > Monarcha > Monarcha castaneiventris. Next base: position 1,909,314 of record JAMPIT010000583.1, read on the forward strand.
TGCACAAAAGGGAACCCTTATTCAAATAGAAAGATAAAAAAAAAGGTTGGGGAAGTGGGAAAAAGGGATCTTGAACACGTGTGTGTGTTTGTGTGTGTGTGTCTGTATTTACTGAAATGGCTTTCTTTGTGTCTCAGTCCGGAGGTAATGTACAGATTTTTTCAACGGACATCATTTGTGAAAAATATGATCTGAATTAGATGGATTCAGGGAAGGTGGTACAGGATCTGCTTGTTTTCAGAACAAAAGCATCTCGCTGTTTATGCCCTCAGTGCTTCAGCCCAGAAACACTACAGTGAGGTCGTGGGCTCTCTGTGCTAATGATGGACAAACTCTGAGAGGAAAGCAAAAAAACAAACCATGCAGGTCCCTAAAGATTTCCAAAAAAAGATCCTGGAGCCAGGCAGGCAGAGTCAGAAGGGCACGAAATCATTTTAAGGCAGTCTCTTGCAGGGAAGGTCAGCTGGAAGGGAGCTCCAGCCTCCTGCTCCCCAGGCTGGCGGGGCGGCCGCCGGACCTCGCTGCCTCTGGAAGAGTTCCCCTCTGAACAGCTTTGGAACTTGGAGCTCCGCACACAAATATTAAAAGTCAGACTGTACAAGGGGGCACAAGACAGGTTTGAATGTTGTGGTTTGTTTTTTTTTTTTTTAATATCAGATGATAGAAACTAAAAATGTGAGGGAAAAGAATTTCAGCGAACAAAAATAGCAAGAGATCAAGAAGAGAAGCAGTTGGACAAGCAAGATACACTGAAATGAACACAGGCCTGGAAAATATCTGCCTGGTCAGCGCAGTTTCCAGTGCTCATGGGGAGTTGAGATTAAAATGTCTAAAACAGAAACAGAATTTTCAGTTTATGATACAGAAAACCACAGGCTGGAGCAATCAGACCGGAACGTTTCCTTTGTAAGTTAAATTCACGGCATAGCTCCAGAGCATTCCAGGAGAGCCTGTAGATTTCTATAACAGATTTTTAATAGCTCTTTTGACAATGCATGAGGGATTGGAGGAATAGGGTTGCAACCTTTTTTTAAATTCCTGCTTTGAAAGATTCTTAGCGAGCCAGGAAGAGAGTCTGAGGAGGTTTAACTCTTCAGGAGCACAGATGTTAAGGGTGATACATAAAGGATGATATCACCAAGCAGCAGGACACACACAGTGTGTGGTAATAAAATCTACCCTGACTTTCAGCCAAACTGAGTTTGTGGGCATTAAAGAGACTTCTGGAATCATGGACAATGCCAAATGTAAGGATTCACACCTGCTGAAGGTGCATATGGAGGGAGGTGATCATCTTTGGTGTTCAGCTGATCAGTGAGAAGGTGGAAAATGTTCATCACTAGCTGACTAAAAATGTTTAGATGTCTAATATTATACATTATTCTGTGTCTGAAACACAAGCAAAAAGTTAAATGTTAACAGCCTGTACAACTGTATATCATAACTTAAAAGAGAAGGTAAAGATCTTCACAAGCCAGAAAAGATTTTGAACAGCTTTGTGCTTACACTTGAGACTATCTGTGTAAAATCTGAATTTTTAAGGAGTAAAAATTTGCCTGATTAGGTCTTTTGAGATGTCTCAAATTAAACACAAAAAAATTAAGATTGTCATGACTTTTATGTGTCCCTATAACCCATCTTGGGCAAACTCTGATAATTTCATTTTAATGATTCCTATATTCAGTGATGCAGCCACTGCTTGCCTTGTATTGTCATGAGACAAAGATGTTTATTTTTCTGTTGACATAATCAGGATTTATTTGAACTCCTGTCTCTAAAGACATGATTAAGACATGTATACAGGGAGTGCTCAAAGAGATTGTTCATAAAAATAAAGGCAGGTGATGATTGGCCAAGTATTTTAAAAATCCAGATGAGTGATTGCCTTTAACTGGGGGTAAAGGTGAGTAGGGCTTGTGTTTTTACATCTACTATGCCCTGCACTGAGGGGATTTCCCTTTTTATGCTTGAAAGCTCTTTGTTTTCTAATGAATTAAACAATAAATGGGGTTGTGTGTTTTTCCCGTGTCTAAATTCAGTAAGGTCACATGTAGGATAAAATTAAGGTGCTGATATCTATTTATGCTTGTATTGCCTTTAAAGCACATGTAAAAAGTAAAACTCCTCTCTATGTACTGACAGCACATTTGGGGTAATATATTCACATCTTAACTTGGAGCCGGATCTGCTGTTTTAAATGATTAAATGTTAAATCTGGTATTTACACTTGGACTGTGCAAAAGTCAAAGGGAACAATTTGTCAGCTCATTCATATTTTGCTTCTGAAGCCAGTTAACTAATCAGTCTAAGAGAGAAAGAAGTAAGATAAATGGAGGCCATTCTGTTATGTAGGAAATGTACATGAAGATAAATTTTTCACATTTTGCTTCATTTCATATGCAGTTATCAGGGTCATAATTGCTTCTGAGCACTCAAGGTGCTCTTCATGTTGCTTCTGTGATCTGAATGGTTCAAGCTCTTTTGGCAGACCACTGGCCTGCAGCCCTGGAATTTTCTGCTTTCTTTTTTCTGTATGTTAATTTAGAAAAAAAAAACCTCTGTGTTTTTATATACAGGGACCTTGCCAGATAAACTCACTGTGTAAGGCAGCAGCTTCTGCAAGAAACAAGCTCACATATAGGAAATCCGGAGCAAGATACATCTTGCTACAATTGCTAGTAGAGTTCCCATTCGTTTCTATTAAAAATATGCCATAACCTAAGCTCAAATAGCTTGCAGTAATTTCTTTTTCTGCCATGGCTTCTCCTGATTTAAGGAGTAATGGGGTCATCCCCTTTGCTTCATCAAAAACCTGCAAGAGGCCCATCACCGTTTTCAGCTCATGGCAGTCATCAGGTGTTTCTCACTGCAGCTCATGACCGAATTTATGACATGAAAAGCCCTAAAAGCCATAAGCTACTGTGTTAAAAATCTAATTACTTTGAAAAGGGAGTAGAGAATTCTGTGTGAAACATGATCTTGACTATTTTTACATTGCTGCATCATTGCAGCATTGCCCAAGTGGGCAAGAAGGGCAGTGGCACCTGGCTTGTATCAAAAATGCTGTGACCAGCAGGACCAGGACACTGGTGAGGCCACACCTCGAGGGCTGTGTCCAGTTCTGGGCCCTCATGGCCAGAGAGACCCTGAGGGGCTGGAGCGTGTCCAGGGCAGGGAACGGAGCTGGGAAGGGGCTGGAGCCCCAGGAGCGGCTGAGGGAGCTGGGAAAGGGGCTCAGCCTGGAGAAAAGGAGGCTCAGGGAGGACCTTGTGGCTCTGCACAAGTCCCTGACAGGAGGGGGCAGCCGGGGGGGGTCGGGCTCTGCTCCCAGGGAACAGGGACAGGAGGAGAGGGAACGGCCTCAGCCTGGGCCAGGGGAGGCTCAGGGTGGACAGCAGCAGGAATTTCTGCATGGAAAGGGTGCTCAGGCCTTGGCAGGGGCTGCCCAGGGAGGTTTGGAGCCCCCATCCCTGGAGGTGTCCAAGGAAGGGCTGGAGGTGGCACTCAGAGCTCTGGGCTGGGGACAAGGTGGGCATTGGGCACCCAATTGGACTCGATGGTCCTGGAGGGCTTTTCCAACCTGAACGATTCTGGGATTCTGTGATCATATTGTGTTTCTTTATTGAGAACTCTTTTAAGCCTAAAGGAAAATGCCAGCATTTCTAAAAGAGTCTCTCCCTCTGTTAACACGGAACGATTTTCTGACTAAGTTAATTATAATGGCACTGTTAGCCACATATGTAGAATCCTCGTTAGGGTTTGTAATCTGATTCTGTGCACTGTGATTTCTATGATGGATAAGCATCCAAATAGATAAGTAGACCCAGGATAGCTGCATTAAAATTGCTGTAAAAGGTGCCCAAGTTTTCTCAGCTAGATTTCTGCAGTGGTAGACTGAGAGATTCTTAAATAGGCACGTTCCTTTTGGCACCCTGTGCACTTTAAAAAGAATTCCATTATAAAAACCCCTCAGCTTTGTGCCAAAGGAATACAGGAGTGGGACTGGTTTCTTTCTTTTATGGTTTGTCAGAAATTTCATGAAGTTTTATGGCATTACATTTCCAAGCACTCCAGCTGCTGTAGGAAATATATAGCTAAACAATAAGCTCAGAGAGGTAAATGCGTGCATGATGTTCTTAAAATACTAATGCAAACTTGGCTTAGCTCAGAATTTCCAAACCCACATCATTTTTTGGAGTTTTAAGGCTCTGCAGGCCTTTTTAAAAACCCTAGAAGTTTAAATCAATATAATCTGCTGGCAGTAGATTTCTTGTTATTAGCCAGAAATGTGTGGGTCATTGAATACTTTTATAGTCACAGAGTGAATTTAATTAATCATTTTTTACAAACATAAGATTTTTTCTTAACTAGCAAATTTAATTCATTACCAAGAGTTTCATTTCTTCTTTTATACAGTAAATTTGAGTAACTTTCAAGCTTGGGGTTTTTTCCCCCTCAAGAAATCCAACCTGGATTCTACCATCTTGTCCTTTCTACTCCTGTAATTGCAATATTCAGTCAAGTTAGAAGAGTATTCTTCTGGAAAATCTGACAGGATAAGAAAGGAAGGTTTCCTAGAAAATGTTTTGTGATTTGAGTATCTTGCTCCTGGACACTCCTGTGCTCCCCTCAGTTTATCTCCAGTGATGTCCAAAGGAAGCTCATCATTGACAGAACGTTCCTGGATTCCTTTTCTTCTAGTTTTTCCAACATTTTCCACAGCATTTTTTGCTTGTTAATGCTAAAAGGAAAAACAGTTTGCTTTTCCTCTCCATAGCTGATTTTGTGGGAGTGTTGCTCCTTTCCCTTGCCTTGATGGCAAACAGGAATCAATGCTTTTCAAATACTAATTCTGAAATTAATACCCACTTCTGCTGAAGATTTTGAGAAGATTAAAAATAATGCATATGCAACAGCCATCAGAAGAATCTTTAGAGTTGATTTGACCGTACGAATTATATCAAACTGATCTTCTGTCTGGTGCATATCAATATTCAGAGAGAATATATGGCATGCTTTGAAAACAATTTGCTTTTTGGACTGGCATCTTAGTCTGCCAAAAATCATCCCAAAGCTCCTCATGGATTCATGTTCCTTTTGGATGCAGCTATTGTTGCACCCCAAATTTCACCAGCTGTGAATTGTCATTTATTGCCCAGGTTTGATAAACAAAATAGTGTGTCGATGCAGAGAAACTGTGCTGCATTTTCAGTCTCATGCTGCTCTGTCCTTGCAGAGCACTGTTCCATTAATTACAGTTTCTAAGTGTGTATCACTTCCAGGAAAATGGGAAAAAAAAGAAATTTAAATAGGGGAATTTGCTCTTCTTGAAGTTGAGAAATGCAAGCAAATATGGTCTGCTTTCCATTTCCCAAGGAATATGGTCCTTTTCAAATAAGTTACAATTTTCTTTTGTGTCCTTTAGCCTACCCCAAGTGGCTTGCAGTATTTATCAACTTTAATCAACGTGAGTGACAGGAAACCTGATAATAGAGAATAGCTGTCTCCACTGGTGGGGCAAAATCTTTTGAAATGTCAGTAGAGAATACACCGTATTTACATTTCTTTGGGATTCTCGCTTTTAAAAGATTTTCATCTTTTACATTGGAGGGATGAAAGTAAAGGTTATTTAACTCTACATCAGAAATTGTATCTGATGACAGTGTGACAAAATATTCCTGCTTTCAGAAGGGCAGGATGCCTCCCTCTTGTCTCTGGGGCTGTTCCAGTGGTGTAGCAGGTTCAGAGCTGCTATTTGTCCTCTAATATTGGAAGCTGTTCATCATCCAATTAATGACAGCCCTGGAGCTTTCTTGATAAAATCCTTTTTTTGGGTTTGGCCAGCATATTAATTCTTTGCAGAAATTTATGCTGCGTTAAATATAAACAATTAAAATTAGTGGTCACTTCCTCTGGGCTGCCATGGGACACAGTGCTCTGGCCACAGGCATGCCAGAGGCTGAGCATGGCCAAAGCCTCTGCAAAAGGCTGAGTCCTCTGTGCTGGATCAGGGGGTCTTGATCAGGTGTGGTCAAGAGCAAAAACCTCATTTTACAGCCATGCTGATCCCTTTGGTTTCAGTCTGTGAGGCCTGAAAGTTTGGAGAACTTTGGCTTAGTGTTGTCTATAGGGACCAGTGAATTCCTTGGAGCTGCAGCCAGAGGTTCCTCCCCTTCCTGTGCTGTTGAGTGTGGGGCTGCTAAACTGGGGCTGTGAGGGCTTAAAGAATGCAGTTACACAGCTCAGAACTCTCTCCCCCTCTCTCTCCCCTTTTCTGCCTTAAATGTGCTGTTAAATAAAACCTGTGCTACTGACTTTGCCATGTGGTCTCATTTGCACCTTGCTTTGGGCAGAGGCATCTTCTAATAATCACATCCTAACAGGAGCTTGTGTTAATTGTGGCAATCACAGTCCCTTCTGGACATCATCCCCTCTTCTGGGCATCACCCTGGGGCACAGCTCCTGGTGCTCTGCCTCTGCATGCACCTGGTTTTAGGTTGGACATCACCCGGTTTTAGGTTGGACATCACCGAGTTTTAGGTTGGACATCATCACCTGGTTTTAGGTTGGAAATCACCTGGTTTTAGGTTGGAAATCACCCGGTTTTAGGTTGGACATCACCGAGTTTTAGGTTGGACATCATCACCTGGTTCTAGGTTGGAAATCACCCGGTTTTAGGTTGGAAATCACCTGGTTTTAGGTTGGACATCACACAGTGCCACTGCTCAGATTGGGAAAGCTGAACTCTGCACTGCAAGACCTGTTTTCATCCTATGAGAGATCTGAGGAGGGCACCCAAGGAGTTTTCAAAATAAGACAGCTCTGTTTTCTGGTATTTTCTACCTCTGCACTACTTTTGTGTTCTCCTCTGTGTTTCCTTAGCATTAATCCTCCTTTACAATGTGAAGAAATTTTAGATTCTCAGCTGGAACTGTGGGAGCCTCAGAAGGCTTTGGGAAAAGAAAAGTCTGCATAAAAAAATAACTGGAACCAAGAGGGAGAGCTGGAAGTAGCTGGTTTCTCAGTGAGGGGAGGTTTGCTGGTCCCTGTAGGTCCCTTTTGATGGCTCCATTTTCCTACAGAGCTACTGACTTCCTCATGGAAACATTTCTGCTCCCTTCAGAAATTATTTTCAATTCAACCTCAAAATACAGTCAGTTTTCCTTTTGACTATAACTGTTAAAGGTATTGGTAAAGGCAGTATTTTAAATTTATTTTGGAAAAAATTCTGTAAAAATATTTCAGAAGAGTTTCATGAAAAATTATATGTTCATGTTAAAAATGCCTGTAAAAACATGAGAAACGACAACACTATTTCTCGAGGAGAAAGTTCATTTCCCTGGCTCTTCTTTGAGCTTCTAACATTGTAACTTTTTATTAATGAAGAAAAATCACAATAAATTTGGCAGGGGAGTAATCATGCTGTAGAGATCCCATCAAGTGAAGCCCATTTTAGTGAACATGGAACAAGAAACAGCAAAAACTCCCCAATAGTGCTGGTTTTCCTCCCTTTTCCTCTATGCCATCCCTCAGTTTCAGAAGGATGTGCTGTGCCCAGAAGCCAAGTTCCCAAGGCTGACACATTCCCGGACCATCAGAGCCTGCAGGCAGCAGGAGCAGGGGACACAAAGCATCTTTTGGGCACTGCTGGGACATCCCCTGGACAGGGTGGGGAGGCTGGGGATGGCTGTGGGACCCTGAGGGTCTGCAGGGCTGGGCCCTGAGCTGTCAATGACAGCTCCCAGGAGGGCTCAGGCTGGAGGGGAAACCAAGGTGGGGGGAATGCTTTCACCAAAAGTGTTCTCTGGGTTCTCTGCATTTTAGGTATCAGAAGTCCACTTCCTTATGGGCCAGAATTCCATGACTTTCTTTAAGATAAACTGCATCCAGCAGCCCCCCAGCACTTGTGTGACAAAACTTCCATGTCCAGGATCTGCTCTGGCTCTGAAAATGCACAGGGGAGACACTGGGCCCTTGAACGGGAATGAGAGATGGTTTGTCTGGGAAAGGAAAGGAATATGGGTGTGCAGCAGGTCAGGGAAGGACTGTGAGCCCTTCAGCTGCTCTGCACGGAGCAGTTTGGAGTCTCCAGCAGAGAGGAATCACTGCCCTGGTGGTATAAACCAGCACCAGGAAGATTTGGTATCTCCAGAACTGCTGCACAGGCTCAGCTCCATTCCATTTAATCTTCATCAGTGCTTGTGTTTTCACATATCTCCCAACACATTCAAATAAAAACCCCTCAGCGCACACACAGCTAATCCTGCAGCCTGCTGAAGGCATTTTGAGCTGGAGCACCCAGGTATGCTGGGATTATTGTATTTCCACACGTGCCTCCCACGCCTCCAAGAGCTCCCACCACCGAAATGTCCCAGCAATCCCACATATGTACCTGGGTATTTCACACAGGGTATTTCTGCCCTTTCACACAAGAAAAGGCAGAAGGAGAGTTCTGCTATAATTAAAAAAATTGGAACAAGGCAGCAGTTCTTGCTAATACCTCCATGAATGTGCAGCCTGTGCTGCTGCTGAATCGCATTTTGCTGATAACCCAGGGATTAGACACACGTAAATATAGTAAATGGGGAGTGCTGCCAAGCTGCTACAGTGAATTATCTGACTGGAGTTGCCTGTACTTTCTCACTGAGCAGCAGAGCTGCTCATGTTTGCAGCCCTGATTTATTTTTTGGTTTAATCCTGCACCCTGAATAAGGCCACCCAGCGTGAGTTTGTGTGGCATAGCTTTCAATTAGCCTTTACTTAATTGTAATACAGAGTGGGATATCTGGAGTTATTTGCAAATAATGGACCTACTGAGGGCCCACATGGTAGGAGTTAAAGGGAGCAGCCACTCCTTTGCTCCTGCACAGGAATTTGGGGTCATTCCAGCTATCAGCCCGTGCAGTGATGACTTCCCAGGAACTGGTGTGGACAACATCTTCCTCTCAGTGATGCTGAGGGACGCTGGAAGGACCTGGAGCTGCTGGAGCAAGTCCAGAGGAGGCCACGGAGGTGCTGAGGGGACTGGAGCCCTTCCCCTGTGGAGCCAGGCTGGGAGAGCTGGGGCTGCTCAGCCTGGAGAGGAGAAGGTTGTGTGGAGACCTCACAGCACCTTCCAGGGGCTGCAGGGAAACCAGAGAGGGACAATTCCTCAGGGACTGCAGTGCCAGGAGCCAGGGAATGGCTTCCCAGTGCCAGAGGGCAGGGCTGGATGGGATATTGGGCAGGAATTGTTCCCTGGGAGGGTGGGCAGGCCCTGGCACAGGGTGCCCAGAGCAGCTGTGGCTGCCCCTGGATCCCTGGCAGTGCCCAAGGCCAGGTTGGACATTGGGGCTTGGAGCAGCCTGGGACAGTGGAAGGTGTCCCTGCCATGGCAGGGGTGGCACTGGGTGGGTTTTAAGGTCCTCCCAACCCAAACCATTCTGGGATTCCATGACACAGTGGGGCTGGCTGTGCATCAGCCTCCAGGAATAACAAATTGGGAGCCACTCATCTTCCTTTAAGAACAAACTTTGGTAGCAAACTAATCTTCATTAGAGACCTCCTTCTGTCTTGCTTATCTGACATGCAGGTGCCCAGGAAAGCTCATAAATAAGCCAGTAAGTATTGACTGGTTGGAACTTTCTGTGCCAAAAACCTGTGTGGCCCATACATGATTCACTCCTAAAAACAGCCTGGACAGCCTGGATGTTTCACATTATGAGCTGCACAAGGTTCTATTACAAGGAATCTGACCAAAAAAAAAAAAAAAAAAAAAAAGCGATGTTAACTGGTGCTTGGGATTCTCCATACACTCAGCACTGAGTGGAAGAAATAAGGCTACAAAATTCTCTCTGCAACCCTGGTACTTTCATAGGTAGCTACTCTCACAGAAAAACTTCTTGCATTCAGTGCTAACTCCCACATTAGAAGGCTGAACTCAGAACATTGTGTAGAAAAAAATACATTCTGAACAGAAAGCAAAATTAATGTTAGTTTAGGACAAGTATTTTGATGTATTTGGAGAGTCATGTTGTAAATATATTTACATAATATGGTTTGGATATTTGGAAGTACCAGAGAGTTTCTCAAAGCGTGTTCTGAAATATGTCACAGCCAGTCAAGTGACAGCACTCTTTCCACTGCTCCCTTCCTACCACCTGGGGCAGAATGTTGTATTTAGGAAGGAGCAGGCCAGGGGGTATTGATGATGGAAAAATGAGAATGTATGGAGCCATAAGGAGCTAGAACAATGTGAACAAACATGTTCCAAGGCTGGAGACTGCAGAGACTGTGATTCTGTGTGACACATTAACCACGTCTGCAGAGCCTGCGAGTGCTCAGTGAAAAATAATCCCCAGAATTGTGAATTCCTTCCCTGGGGAGTGGCAAGGGAGGTGAAGTGGTTTGCCCAGACCAAACGGATCCCATGACAGAGCTGGCTTAGGATGCTGAGAGATTTCTGGCTCTTGTCTTTCTTCTGGAGGATGTGGCAATGCATATTCAGCCAATGGAAAAGAGAGAAATGTGGTGCTTGTTTTAAAGTCGACTTTAGAAGGGTTTGATGTACAAATAAGGGAAGCATTCCTGTACAGAAAGGCATATGAATTTCCAGGGAACGATTTTGGGTTGAAGGAACAAATATTGCAAATTAAAAAACAGCTCAGGAAGGAGTTAAAAGGAATGTCAGGAAGTGCAGCATTAGGGCCATTTTTGTTGACTTTATAAATTACTGACCCAAATTTGCCAATGACACAGAAATGGGAAGGGACAATAGCGTAAATACAGAGGAACAGAGCAAATAAATTCAAAACGATCTGGATAGATTTAGCTTAGAGGCTGGATAAGTAGCTTATTCAGCTCAGTTGTACAGAAGTGTGAAGTAATAAGATTAAGAACTAAAAATAATCAAAGAGGATAGAGCCAAAAAGAAAATACAACAAGTAGCACAATCCCAGAAGAGTAGACTGAGTACTTTTCCCTGTCTGTGGGGGAGAAGATACAAGTTGCTGTGGGCAGAGCAGGGGGGACTTGGCCCCAGACTGGTTTTGATTGACAAATTTTATGAATCATCCTTTAACCAGATTTGTGGTGATTTTCCATTTTGCCTTAGGGAATTTAAAAAAAATAAAAATGCTTATTATACCTGAGACTTGAGAAGACAATGCTTACCCCATGTATCTTTTCTAATACAAACTTTATTTTGTCCTCATATTATTGGAAAGCTGAACACATATAAGTAGATTCTACTAAAGAATAACACAAGCCTTAGATATCTTTTCTCACAAATGGTCCTCTGCCAAATAATTAAAGACACCATTAGCAGCCACCTTCTGTTCAAAATCGGGCTACTCCTTGTTTTTTAAGAGGTACTTTTATTGTGTTGGAGGAATTATACTGGGTATTCTCTGTCTAAAGCAGCAAAACAACTCTATAATTGCATTCGTTCAGAGTACTGGTAACAAGATTTAAAACACAGTTGCAACACAGGAAAAATTAGCAAGAAAAGACTATTCTGTGTCTTCAGCTGTCAACTAAAAGTATATTGAATTTTGCAGGGCAAATTCAAATAAAAGTATTGAGATTAAAAGTGATAAAGCAGCAACAGTGAGATCAGAATCCCTCCAAAAATTAGATTAAATCCTCCTCAGGACCATAAAAACCTCATTATCTTGACATGACTAGATCAATCATTGCAAGACTATTATCTTAACAAGTTAAAGTTGCTTTGATCCAGGAGTTTAAGACTCTGTTTTCTTTCTCCTCCTTGGTACGGAAATAGGCTGTGCATGGTCCAGGCATAGCTGAGCAGGAACTGAGACAGACACATCGAGACTCTCCTGGTGACAAATAACCCATAAAATCTATCTGTAAACATCAATAAAGTCCCCCTTTGAGCAACAAAAGCTTCCATTAGATTGAACTGTGAAATGGAACAGCACTAACTCTTGTCATTATGTGGTTTATTGGCTGTGCTATGAACTTACTTAACGTTGCTTTTGTCACTTCTTTAACTCCAAACTTGTTCCTGCAGCCCAAATACCGGGTTGCATTTCCACTGTGGCTGCTGCGGAGAGCTCCCTGCCTTGCCCTGGAAGTTTGGGATCATTCCATATCTCCAGAGATAGCTGGTGCTATCACTGACAGAAGTACAGCTGACAATGAGGTGAGAATGGTCCCAAAATAATCAGAACCAGAGCCAAAAAGAGGGAATCCTGACTTCTGCAGCCTCACTAATGGCAGCAGCAGCTGCCATAAGCAGCTACCTCCTTAGGCTGGTCAGGAACAGGATCAGTATTCCAAGTGAAAACATGCACTGCTGACTGAAAAGTTTTTTCAACCTTCTCTCAACCTTGTCATTCCCACTTTTAATTGGGAATTTCATGTGCCTTTATTGCTTCTGCTGGAATATTTGTGTATTTTGTCCACATTTCACTACTGTGCTACAGCTTTGTGAGCATTCTTGTTCCTTTGGAGTGTCATTGACCTGGTCTTGCACTGAGAACCTGCTCCCTGCCTACAGATTTAATTCTAGGGCAAATCAATACAGTTCTCTGTCAAAGAACGTGGCAAAGGTGGGCTTTTATTTCAGATCACAAAAGGCCCTTGGTGTAATCTGAAACAGCGAGTGTTTAAATTCTTTACAAATAAAAAAAAAAAAAAATTGTATTTTGCATCCTCTGAAAGGTGCATTAAATCAAGATTTACCTTTTAAAATTCTTTTGTTTGTCAGTGTTTGAAATAATTTCCTACTGAATGCACTTCCAGGAGGAAGCACCTCTTAACGATGATGGCATGGTATGGAACTAGTACAACATGGGGTTATAACCATTTCTAACAGTGCAAAAGCTGATTGTGACTCTAAAGGCTGAGGGAGTTGGGATTGTTCAGCCTGGGCAGGAGAAGCTTTGGGGTGACCTCAGTGTGGCCTTGCAGGGCCTGAAGGAGCTGCAGGAAAGATGGAGAGAGACAATTGCCAAGGGCTGGAGGGCCAGGAGCCAGGGAATGGCTTCCCAGTGCCAGAGGGCAGGGGTGGATGGGATATTGGGCAGGAATTGTTCCCTGGGAGGGTGGGCAGGCCCTGGCACAGGGTGCCCAGAGAAGCTGTGGCTGCCCCTGGATCCCTGGCAGTGCCCAAGGCCAGGTTGGACATTGGGGCTTGGAGCAGCCTGGGACAGTGGGAGGTGTCCCTGCCCTGGCAGGGGGTGGAATGGGATGGGCTTTAAGGTCCCTCCCAACCCAAACCATTCCATGGTTCTCTGACATAAATGGCTTCATGGACCTGCGAAGGACAGCTGGGATCAGGCAGCCTTACACAAATAGTAAGTTTAACATTCCATACCGAGTTAATTCCCACACAGTTTTTCAAGTTTTATTAACCTAGACAACTCGTAATAATTATGATAAACAGACATTGTCATCAAAAATCAGCAGAAACTTGATAAGATTAAGTACTATGCAATACATCTTCCTTGCTCACAGAGCCTGGATAATAAATTACTTTGAGGCTCCAGAATGAGGCATTGTATAATTGAGCAAAACAGATCAATTTTTAAGGATGCTTATTTAAATGCAAACCAGACTTTTTGAGAATGGTAAACTTGATTAAAATCCCTCTTTAAGTGCAAATCACAAACAACAATATCTAATACTCACAGGCCATAACCATCCTACTAATAATACAATTTATTGTTCAAATGTAATTGTAAGGTCTTAACGATGTGGCAGCTGTAATCTACTTTAAAAATTAGAAACTATGAACTCCACAGTGTTCTAATGTGGCTCAAGTACACACCACGGCTCAGTGACTTGCACTTGGTTACTGCAATACTTTGCACCAGATTAAATGATCAGCCTTTGGCTGCTTGTCACACATCATTTTCCCCATCTTTAATGGTGTGCTCCATAAATTATACTATTTCTGCTATTGTGTGGATATTAAAATCAGATCCAGGCATGACTGAATAGGAATTTAGCCATCTCAGTCCTGAATACTTTTAAAATTGGTTCAATCTTCACGTGCTGGCAATACTCAGTTATTTAATTTAATTTTTTAAAAAAAATTCTGGATAGGTGCAGTTGTGCTTTTGCGTAGCAACAGCATTTCAGATTTGAGATGTCTAGACAGGCTATCTCATGCTGTAAGTAAAACTGAATTTAAAACCCTACTCGTTCCAACCTAATTTTCAATAAGGGGCTGATTCAAATGAGAATTTTGGGAAATGAGATACCACAAAACAGCTTTTCCCTGACAGCAGCGACAGCTGCCGCTTTCTTTAAGGGCGTGAGTGGGGCTGTGGGGCTACGGCTCCCTCTCCTCTCACACCTTCACACCTTTTTCAGCAATGTCAGGGGATTAGTGCTCACCTCTAATGATGCATGCAGGCTGCTTTTCAAAAGCTGGTTTGTTTGTGCTGCAGCACAAAGGAGTTTCAGTCCCCTCGGGAAGGGGCTGAATCCAGCCTGGGTATTCCGATGCTCCACAGGCATCTCCATCCACAGGAAAGGAGAGCAGTGACTTGTGTACATGACTGAAATAAGTATTGTTGTGCTCAGGGTTGCCTACTTTCTAAGGACCATGATAGACTTTGGGAAGGCAAAATTTCACTCAAAGCACAGCTGAAAGTTGTGCCCTCTTCTTTTTGAATTTTACTTTTCAGAAACTCTCAGAATTAGACAAGAGAAGAGCAACTTCCCAAAGAGAAAGAGTGAAAGCTCTTTACTTTCAGTTGCAGTTTTGCAGTCAGCATCTGAGAGCTGTTTTCTTTCATCACTGTATCAAACTCCAACAACAATAAAGTTTCTGCTTGGAGCAGAAATAGGACTTTCCACCAAAATCCCTTTGTGCTGTAAAAGCAGACTGAAGAATGAGACATCTGATCTTTGAAACAGCCTTAAACTTTGGTGAGACATGGGCATTGTAAGTGGGATATTTATGACTTTAATAACATCCATTACTGCAATGTTAATAGCCGTTTTTAAGAAGCAATAAACTACTTATTAGTAGCTGTATGACTGTGCAGTTGAATTATGAAAGAATGAGCTGTGACTTAGGCATGTTAATGCCTGAGGAATGTTAGATCCCTGCACATGTAAACCAGGTTCGGGAGCTGAGTTGTTTTCGCTCTACATTCACTCAGCCTCCTCTGAAAGTCTTGCAGTGTCTGTCATTTATTACAGCCCTGGTAGCACAGAGCAGGGCTCTGTCTGTGTTCGAAATGAGTTCGTGGTGCTGGAGCTTGTTTCCCTGGGTGCCAGATCTGGAAATAGGAGCGAGTGGAGCCTGCTGTGGTCTGTGCCAGGCTGGAGCAGCCAGTCCCCGCTGCCCAAGGCTGATCCCGCTGCTGCGGTGTGCTCACCCTGCTCCGAGCCCAGCCTGAGCCAAAACAGAAACTCAGCTGCTGGCTATGGCAGGGACAGCAGAGAGACAAAGTCTGTTTGGCAGCACTGGTCTGCAAAACTTCTAGGTGGCTGGAGGTCACTTCTAGGTGACGGGACACTGCGGCATAGGAGGGTAATGGTTTAGCAATTATCAGTGACTATTTAGCTGTATGGTTAAATGATTGTGCATTGATTCACTTGAGCAAGGAAAAGCTTCTCCTGTGCTCTGGAAGTGTGGCCTTTGAGTTGCATCTCCATTTTCCTCGCTGTCTCTGTGCTCTCCCCTTGCCACATGCCCTGTCTCACTGTGCAGCACTGACAATAATGAGCATCATTTATTAGCTCACCCAAGGGAAGTTAGCACGAACCCAGACTGGGCACGCAACACTGCTAAGGAACAAGAGGCTGGATTTTGAAACACTGGTCATTAAGCTCTCTGCTTCGGATTCTGCTTCCGAATGGGAATCCATGGGCTGCTTCTGCACAGCCCATGGATTTCCTACATTAAAACTGATCGCTGCCAAGAAACATCAGCCAGCTCAGTTATTAATAGGTAAAAAAAAAATCTGTCTACATCGTGGTGTTGCTTCATCCCCAGTAATCTTTTTGAGCTGGGGATGCATGTCCCTGAAAATGCTCGGAATGGCCGGCAGATTCCTGCCCTGGAGAAACATGAATCAGAGCCTGTTATCCCTGTCCCACAGCAGCATTCCTTGGAAGCTTGCCATGTGAGGATATCCACTTGTCTGGGCTGTCCTAAGTGTGAAATCTCAGTGTCTGCACGTGGACATGCAAAATCCAGTATTTTGTGTGGTTTTCAGTGCTTTGCCTGGTGTGTGTTCACCCTGATGGGGAGACAGCTGAGGGCACTTGAGGCTCAGGCTGCAGAGCAGGGAAAGGTTCTGCTTCCCCCAGAGGGTGCTGGGCACTGCCCAGGCTCCCCAGGGCATGGGCACGGCCCCGAGGCTGCCGCAGCTCCAGGAGCTGCCAGGGATGCACAGGCTGGGGCTGGTGGGGGGCTGGGAAGGGGCAGGATCAATGATTCTTGTGGGTCCCTCCCAACTCAACAGCTTCTGTGATTCTCGGAGTCTTTGATTCGAAAATGCTATAAAAAATCATTTTGCTGTAAGTGTTTGCTGAATCAATGAATCATTTTGTTTTACAGTAGCACCTAAAATGTGTCTGGTGGCAACATCCAATAAATCCTGATATTTTCAGTCTAGATATGAAAGGAGAAGAGCAGAATAAAATGCCACCTATATTTCAGTGTTTTTATATTACTTGCATTGGAGAGAAGCTTGGAGGAATAGAATTAACCAATTTCATGGAGCTGACTCCATGTACCAAGAAATTATACACAGGAAAAATAAATGAGAGGAGCTGAAGGTGAAGGCAGATCTGCTTTTGAAATTAGAAGAGGCAGAAAACATAAGTAGCAAAGTGCAAATTTTTGAAGATTTCTGGGAAAGAACTATAATTTTGGCTTGGATAAGGCAGAAAGGAGATGTCCAACATCTCAGGTGACCCGGGTCAGATAATGAGCAGTTCAGTAACCATGGTTTTGCTATGAGACAAAGATAAATACGAGTTTGCTGGAAAAACTAGAGAAAAGAAAGTTCCAGCATTCAATGTATGAGATCCCTGATGAAGGATTTTGGTGAAAATTTCATTAAAAAATAAATTTGATTTCATGCAGATCAGAGGATTGCTTTCTAATTTAGGAAGCCACAGCATTGCATACAGGAGTGGATAGTCCACTGCTCTGAGCCTGTAAGCTGCTATTAACAGAGCAAGTAATTAAAATATTTAGATTAGTGTCAGACAGGGATTACAATAGGAAACTTTGAAACTAGGACCAACTTTGACAGTCAGTTGAAAGTTTATTAATTTTTTTATGAGCTCGAGGCTGACTTCAGTTTCCAGTGTGGTTTGTCTCATGTGAAGCTCAAGTTGGAAATCAAACTAAGCCATGTTATCACTTAAAATATTAATTTACATTGGAAATGGGAACACAAACATGGGAAGACAAACATTAGCAAAGCCAGAAAACTCGTGATTATGTATTTGCAGGTAATTTCTAGTGCACATGTGATTTCTGTCATCCTTTAGGCTGAATCTAGAGAAACCTGACTGTCACAACTTGTGTTAAACTCAACACTTGCCAAGACAGGTTTGGTCTTTGCTGTCTGGGATGTTCCATTTGTGATTTTAACCAATTCTCTCTGAAATGTTCTTCATGCCACTCACCTTATGCAAAACACGTATACTGAAATATAATCCAAGCAAATGTATTTTTTCTATTATATTTCTAAAATGAATAACATTTCTACTTGATTTTCACTATTTTAATGATGAATACTCAGTTCAGGGTCTTGAGCTTAAAATACTTTAGGAAAAATAAATATATTTGTGGCCTGTTTGATGAATCAGAGTTTGAGGGAAATGTCACATCAAAAGCCACACTTAGGTAATATGCCTCATTAAGCTTCTTCTAAAAAGAGATATGAATATTCAAAATTAATGTGGAAAATCCATATAAGGAAAGAATGACTTATCAGACTTATTATAGATTTTTAGGCTATCCTTGGAATTAAAAATGTAATGTAATGTAATATCTTGCACACACATATATATATAGCTTGTATTTCATTCCATTTGTAATTTCCATTAAAGTGTGTAATAAATTCAGCTTAAAAAAATCCTTGTGGGTCATATATATAATGTATGTGGGATGGGTGAAATATTGAGTACTCCTGGGTCTAAAAATTATAAGTTCAGCTACAATGTTGGTATGGGAATGATGTGCTTTAGCTATTTCCTGGGATGATTCGTGAGCTCTAAAGAGGATATTTTCCTTGTGCACACCATATTAAATAATAAGTTATGCAAAGTAAATGCTTAGTTTTATTAATTTGAAGCAGTGTGGGTTTACTACATATATTTTTATTATGAAAGCACAGCTATGATTAGCAGGGTTATGTGCTCTATTCTCACAGGATAATAGTTCACGAGTTGCAAATGAAATACCAGAGGGATTGCAGAGCTGTCATTTATTGATTTGCCCTCCAAACTCGTGTTGGGTGAGTGTGACACAATAAAATGTATCTGTTCTCCCCCACTGTTGGCCCAGCCCTGCCTTTATGAGATATTTCTCTGGCTGGGCAACAAATGGGATGGAGATACCTCTGGAAATAAAACATGCAGGAGGTTGCTCAACCACACTCTCCTGTTTATTCTCAATAAATATGTCATGAGACTTCTTTAGAGCAATGAAACAAGACTAAAACTCAGACTAGGACATAGGGGAGAACTGCACATCCTCAAAATCCTTCCTGGATTTCACATCACACAAGAGCTGAGGGTTTCTTGTCAAAGTATTGACAACTGGCAGGCCTGCTGCGGGTGATTAATTTGTAACACCTAATTTGTTTATTAAAGAAAAAGTTTCTGCCTCGTTAAATCAAATGGAACACATGAGAGCAAACCTGAAGGGAGCCAAAAGGCCAGTGGCATGGAAATGTGATACCCACAAAAAGTGCCTGATTACAGCAGGCTGGCCAGAGAAGCAGCTAAGCTAAACAACCCCTGCACGGCTGGGGCTGCCTGAGGGCTCTGCTGGCAGCAGCTCCCCCTGAAGCAGGACAGGGTTAGGGCAGCTCTTGGCACCCTCTGCTCCTTGTTAGACCTGAGATTTTGCTGGGGTTGTCCTCACTTCTTTTTGGACTGGAATTTATCTATACATTGCCCGTTCCATTTTCTGTAGGAAGTTAAGGAGATAAAAACCATCCTGAAATCCTGATGTTTCTAGGACTTGCCTTGCTTTGATATTTGGGGGTGATATGAGACCTGTCAGAAATCTGCTCTTGACAGACAAGAAGCACCTAAATAAATAACGCAGATAAGAACCAGATGACGACATCAGTGAGGTGGCAAAATACTCATTAGGAGCCTCACTTCGGGTTTTTCAGTTGATGATGTCAGGCAGAACAGAGCAGAGCAGAGAATGGACGCTCCAGATTTTAGAATCACAGAAACTCATCGTTTGGGAAGGACCTGCAAGATCAGCAAGTCCAGCCATTTACACCTCATTTGGGCTGCAAAACCTGCTGAGAGGCAGCTCCTGACTCAGCCTTGGCTGGTTTGGGGTCAGACCTCAAGCAGATTAAGATTTTATGTTTGACACTGATTTCATACTTATAGCCTTAGTTCCACCTCGACAGGATTGTGTCAGAGAAGTTTAGATTATATATTAAGAAACATTTTTTCACCCGAAAGGTTGTCTGGCATTGGAACAGGCTGCCCAGGGCAGTGGTGGAGTCACCACCCCTGGAGGAGACTTGACTGAACTTCTGAGCTTCCCTATTTTCCTTGTAACTTATGGAATGTATCAATATGAAACATTTATATTGGCCACCCACAAAATCCCGCGGTTTTCTCTCCATAGACCACCACTGTCGTATACAGGATACTGAAAATATTCTCTTTTATTGATCTGCCTGGACCTGTGCCGTTTGAGAAGTGTTCTCTGTTACAGTGGTGATTCTGTGCCACGAACCCATGCTGGCACCAGTGGCACTGGTGTTACATCCATGCATTGCTTTGAATGATTCATTATCCTTATCTCCCTAGTTTTTATAAATAATGGCAAACTGCGCAGAAACACTGCCCACACAGCCCTCGACCCACTTCTGCTCACTGCAGTGTTCTCCAGTATTTGCACGTCACTGAAGGTGTCAAAATACAATTCCTGAGCATTCCCTCAGCACAGACTGATAACTAATAGTCTTTATATCTATCAACGTCCCAAATTATGAATTTCACATCATGCAGTTTTCTGCACAATAATTTTGAAAATTATATGACCATTGTTGAAAATTAAAAATACATCTGTGAAGGTGCTACTTGAAAGAGAGCAGGAGAGAAATCAGCTCCTCCTCTCTCATTTGTCGAAACTGAGTTCAATGCCCTCCCATTATCATTGTTTTAGAAACTCACTTTTACTTGTAATGCTGCATACCATGAGCAAACCTTTGTTTAAGCCCCTCTAAATTTGGTAAATGCCCCAATCTCATTTCATTTGTATGAATTGTGGATGGTGTCAAAATGTCTCTTTACTCATTTTTAAGGCCAGTGGTGATAATCTTGAAGAATTCTTAGTATTGATGAAATAAGATGTTCCCTTGCATGGCCCATCATTGCTGTTAATTATATTTTTGCTTTAGCGAGTGGCAAAAATGGTCTGTGTGAAGGGGACTGATAAGAACATTGGCACAAGGTTTATTAATTATAATTTTAATTGGTAATTATTTCCTTTTGCTGGTTATTTCTCTCTTGTACCCTGGAAATGCAGTGATTACTTAGAACAGGACTTTGTCTTGATATCTGTGGCCTGTTGTTGTCCATGAGCCATCCCCAAAACTTTGGAGTCTCTGTATATCCCAGTGGGTTCTAATTAGCGGCATGATTTTCATGAAGAGTCATTAAAACTCAGCTCTATACAGAATTATTGCTAGCCACCTTATTTTTTTATTTTAAACAACTGGTAATAAATCCTAGAATCCTTGTTCTACATGAAATTTGCCTTCTGTTGGACACACAGATGCTCCAAGTATTGTAGGAGAAAATAAAAAGCCATTGATATATCGCTCAACAGATAGGACCTTGATCTCTTATGCTTTTATCTTATCTGAGTACTAGGGAGCAAACCAAATCAGATTAAAGGGGGAATGTTTGTCTCTTATCCCTTAGACTTGGTGAAATCTGGGCTTATCTGCTGAGTGTCAGCTATATTTGTGCTTCAAATTCCAAACATCTGTTTTCGAGCAGTGCTTTAGTTTTTTATTAACCTCCATCACAGCCCAGCATCTGGGCAGGGATTCTGGGTCACAATTCTGAAGGTCTTCAACACATGACATGTTGAAGAATGGCAGAGCTGTGTGGTCACCTCTGAGCGGGAAGGGGAAATCCAGGTACAGCAAGAACAGCTTAGTGCAAAATTCATTTCTATTCCCTTTTATTTCCCTGCAGGCTCTTTCATTTCTAGTGGAAACTTCTCCTCCTGACATCTTCATGAGGAGTTGTGGCTGCATCATCATGGTACCATGGTCATTCCAGCTATTTTTATGGAGAAACAGTAATTCAGGTGAACATGAAATGAAAAACAGACTCTTAAACTGCAGCATCCCACAGGGGCAAATACTACCCTTAAAAACCAGTTTAATTTCTCTGATTATGTAATATTTATTTCTGAAGGAGAAGATGCCCAAAACATAAACCAAAGTAGACAATGTTCTTTACCTGAATTAACTGGGTTTGAAATACAACCAGCACTGAAGCTGAAGTAAAGTTTATAAGTTTATCCTCTATGGCAGTAACAGATGAAATAAAAGTTCTCTTTGTTTAACTACATATTGCTTTGCTCAAAAATTGTAGTTTATCTTGCCACAGATTAATGATGAACAATTATTAATTTAAATTATCAATACTATAATTTTATTTAAGATATTATTAGTTTAATTTCTTTTAATTTGTGTTTTGGAAGGAAATTTTCTTTTTTTTTTTTTTCAAGTTAGAATAATGAACGTATTTATGAACTCTTCCTTCTTACTACTCTAAAGAATTATATAAAACCCGTGATGGCACTTTGTGATATGGTTTAGTGGGCATGGTGGTAATCAGTCAAAGGCTACACTTGATGGATTTGGAGATCTTTTCCAAACTTAAAGACTCTATGATATTATGCAGAAGTAGCTCCTTTACTGCTTGTAGTGTTCGGGGTTCCCTTTGCATGGTGTCTGCTGTTCACAATGTCAATAATTTTAAGCTCAGTGTATTGCAGCTGTTGAAATCGTGTTTCTAAACAGCTTCACAGCATGATACCAGCATGGCAGTGTGGGTTTCCAGTTCAGGGAAAACAGAAGTACCTTTTCTAAACTTCAGATGACTTTTGTGGTCAGATCCATAATCAGATAACTAATGTAAATGGCACAGGGTGCCCAGAGCAGCTGGGGCTGCCCCTGGATCCCTGGCAGTGCCCAAGGCCGGGTTGGACATTGGGGCTTGGAGCAGCCTGGGACAGTGGGAGGTGTCCCTGCCCATGGCAGGGCTGGCACTGGATGGGCTTTAAGTTCCCTTCCAACCCAAATAATTCTGGGATTCTAAAATACAAGTTTAGCTGGGGAAAAAAAACCCAAAAAACAAAAAAACCAAAAACAAACCAAAACCAAACCTCAATATCTTTTTAACTCTTTTGTTGTTTTGGTGTTTTTTCTTCATTGAACTGTGTGTGTTAGACCAGAAAATCTCCAACTGCTGTCCCTTGGTGACTCATGGCTATTGAACTCATTGAATGCTATTGGCCAGTTCCCTTGTTTCAAGGTATTAAATCAAAGTAAGACTGTGGGGCATTCGTGTTCTTTTGCATCCTGCACCAGTAAACAAAAAAGACAAGAAGGCATTTTATACCACACACCTGTGTGATGCTGACGTGCAAAACACCATCCGTTGTGTTGATGCATTTGGAAAAAAGCAACTAAAGACTCTTATTATAAGAATTTTACATAAAAACCATGAAGTTCTATTATAGACTGAAGAGATTTTTGCACAGTTTTATTTGCTCAATATAGTTTAACAAACAACCTGAAGATGTAATCAAATGCCATTAGCAGGATTACTGTTCTTTCCTGTCCATCACTGGTAGCAGGACTTGGAAACATTTGTGGTGGGATCAGAGAGATTCCCAGATACTTAAGCATTACCTGTAAACCAGTAAAGGGCATCCCTAAATTCTTCACTGCTTTAAATGATGCCCTGTGTCACTGAAAGTGCTTGAATGATGCAGTCAATAAGTACAATCACCGGGATCACTGCAGCTCCAGGCAGCTTTATGCTGTTGTTTCCAAAATTGTCTGAGTAGTGTTTCATTTCTAAGTAATGTCTTGGCAGAAAATACACCTGAGAGAAGGCAATATTTTGGTGCAGGAGAATCATAGAGTGTCCTGAGTGGGAAGGGATCCATGAGGATCATTGATCCAGCTCCTGGCCCTGCACAGACACCCCAACAATTCCAGCCTGTGCATCCCTGGGAACAGCGTCCAGGAGCTGTGGCAGCCTCAGGGCCATGCCCATTCCCTGGGAGCCTGTTCTGCTGACTCAGATCCCACCAGACATCCACCAGGACGCCCAGGTCCTTTCCTGTGTCAGCTCTCCACCCTCTTGTTCCAGTCTGTCTGTACATCCAGGGTGCCCCATCCCAGGAGCAGAATCCACCACTTTCCCTTGTAGAACATCACACCGTGGGTGATTCACAGCCCTCTGATTTGTCAAGGTCCTTCTGTTTGACCTGATTTGATGAAGAGAGCAATTGTGACGCCAAATTTTAACAAACCTTCTGCCCCTAAGCATCTCCTCTGCACCGAGAGCTCTGGGAATCCCTTGCTGTATTAGCAGATATTGTGTTTCCTTTGCTCATGCAGCACCAGCCCAAACAAGCTGTCTCTGATTCCTGTAGGGAACCCAAACTTTCTTATTGCTTCATTTGGGGGGTGGATGTGCCAGCACTGTCACTGCTGCTGACAATGATTTGGGAGAGGATTTATTGTGGTCACCGCTGCCAGTGGGCCTGAGAAGAGTTCATTGTGAAGCAGCAGAGAATAAATGCTGTGTACAAAATCCGTGTGAGCGCTTATGCAGCAGGTACAAACACCTGGTGCCACATCTCCCAGCTGGGGTCAAGATGGACTGAAGCACTGCTCATGCCATACATCACTGAGTTTATTAGGGCAGGGTCACAGTAAAGGACAAGTGAATAAAACACTTGCTTTATTACTTTATATGTTGCATAATTTTGTCTACTTGCTTTTCATTTTTCCTCCCATTCTGTTGCACACGGGTGAAATGTGAGCAGTGTCACTGCACCCAGCACTTCAGGAAGGTTTTTAGTCCATGAACAGCAGGATAAAGCTATCCTGCACAGGCTCTAGCACAGTTATAACATGCACCAGCACCTGAAGTTTATGTGTGCAATTCTTTGCTTGAATTAATTCACGCAAAATATTCACCATTATAATCTTGGATTCTTTGGCTCAGAATCACCTCAGTGATAATGAGTGTCCATACAATGACTCTGTGAGTTAGCCACAGAGCATGGCTGTCCTGTAGGATCCACTTGAAGGCCCAATGTGTACTTTGCTTTTACAATTCAGACAATGCATTAATTTGGAGCAGGGAGAGAGCGAAGTTGGTTTTTTTTTTTTTCTTTACATGCCTGTTTATATAAACATCTGAAGAGAAGTCAGACATTTGAGTTGTTATATATGGTTGGAGGTTTTTGGAATATTTTTGCATGTTTAGACCCTCAGTGGCATTTAAAAGTAGTCCAATAGTTTCTGCAGTGTTTAACCAGGGATGCTTCTGGCAAACCCATCACACACAGTGATGGGTAGCAGCAAAAAGTGATGTTTTAAGGGTCATTACTTACTTTCTTACTTCTGCCTGCTGTTATCAAAACAATCCCTTCCTTTAAAGCTGAGGCACATCAGATGATATGTCCACACTGTTATTTCATCCCCCAGTGGAATGTGCCAGCCCTGCTGCACTGAAGGCAGCCCCACACTGCATTGCAGCACACAGAAATTACATGGAGGGTGATGTCTCTGCTGCCTTTAGGGAGTCCAGAGAGCAGCTCCCAAAGAGCCACAGCCCATTTCCCAGGCTGGAGCAGGTGGCACAGGAAGGTTGTTACATAACTGTAGCTGCAGAGGAAGTGCTTCCTGACATTTTTATGCCGTATGAGACCTGAAGGCCATGGAACAAGTTGCACAGTGCGTTAATTCTTGTTATATCAGGTTGGAAGAGGACTAACCTGAAAGCGCTTTTTGCTGTCATCACACATAGGAATAACTGCAGAAATAACTTGTTCCTGGAACTGGGGAAACATCCTGGGGGAACTGAAGCCTACGGTGCCTGTCTGAGCCAGCGAGGGCAGAGCATCTCAGCGTGGCAGTGTCCAGTGAGCATGTGCAGCTTGGAAGGGTTTGAGAAGTGGCATTTTTAATTAGACAGGTCCCAGGCAGAGTCACAATGACAGCGTGGGCACAGCTAAAGGATCCCTGGTTTCCTGGGGAGCATTGCTGCAGCCCTCTAACAGCACTGGGATCAGAGCAGTTTCTCATCTCTCTGCCCAGGACGTGGTGCACAAACTGTGGCTCAAACACCACATCATTCCACAACTGCACAAAATTTTATTCCTGTTATTTCAGGGAAGTTAATGCCATTGAGGATGTAGGTGAGGGGTTTGACTACAAACCATTAGTATTGACACCATCCCTGGCAAATGCCCCTCATTCCCTCCCTTGCCCTCTCCCCCTCCAAGCAAGCACACTGATGATTATTTTTTCAGTAATGATTATCTGGTTTTCAAATTGAAGCCAAAGCTCTGAAAGGTTTCTTGATAGCCAAAACTGCCTTCAGACTGCCTGTTCAGCAGGAGGACAAAAATAACAATATTCCAAAGCAGCCTTTGTATCGGCTCATCTGTGGTGTATTTGGTATATTTTGTATTTGTGGTGTAAATGGTGTTTCCATTTTTAATGTCTCTTTGAAATAATGACATTATTTATGAAAAGAGAGAAAGACCTCGCCCCCAGTGCCATAAAATTTTGATCCATTGTATAAAAAAAATAAAGTCATAAAGACAATTGCACATTTTAAAGAAGCCATGAGAGTAGGACTTTTTACATTTTGATATGTAAATTATACAAAATACCTTTTATTTGTCTGCATATAGTTCACAGTAAATTTCATTATTGTTATCCAGCATCCAATTTGTCACCTCTAATCAGGCACCTTTATTTTATGTTTTTTATATGCTCAATAACTCTTCAAATTGCTCTCACCAGATGAAGGATGTCATGCTCTTTAAGACACTGTCCTTCTGTGAAGAAGAACAACTTCTCGAGCAAGTTTCCCAAAATTGTGAAAGCCTCCTCATAGCAGTAATTTTAAAGAATGACAGTATAGGTGGAATATTCCTGTCTTTTTTCATTTCTTTTTAGCCCTGTGTTACATAATGTCTTTTTATTATATTCGAATCTTTCATTTTTGAGACTAACTGCACATGAAACCCTGGGCTTCTCAAGCTCCTTTTGCCATTTGGACTCAAAGTGAAGCAATTTTTCCAGCATCATTTCCCCTTTGTTATCTTGTCTTTCCATCAGCTTCTCCATTAGCTCAATTATAGGCCTGCTACAATTTTTACTGCCACTATTATGTGTAGGCTATTAAATCATTTGCTATTCTCCAAAACATATTTGTGCATAAAGGTCTAATTTTGAAAGGTTGAAAGCTCACCTCAGCGTTATCACACTGGTAATCAATGAAGTAATTGCGTAAAATAATCCAGAATAAGATGCACAGTAATTCAGCTTTAGGGATGCAATCTATTTGTGGTTCTAAAATACATTATTTGTTTATATGGTTGGTTATTTTTCTCCCTGCGATTACCTTGAGAGTTTCAGTGTGGAAATAAAGAGAGCTCAGGGCATGATATGAGGCAGTGCTGTAAAATTCCCATCCCTTCGTCCATCGGGTGATTTAACTGATGGGTTTTAATAAATTGTGCTGTGGCCAAGTGAGGAAGGTTTGAGCTGTGCCCCTCAGTGCAGTCTGTCACCAAGGCACGGGGTGGTAACGAATGGGGCAGTGCTGCAAATGTCCCCAAGCAGAGTGACCTGGGTCTGGTGCAGATTCAGCAGCCCCTCCCTGCCACAGCAGCTTGCAGGTGCCTGCAAGGAATCGCTGGAGGCTGGAATTTCCTCAGCTCAGCCTTTTCCCTGCCATCTGTTGCAGTGCAGAGAGTTCCTGGACATGTGTGTGGTGCTGAAATCCGTCAGGTGCTGCAGCGCTGCCAAAGGCTTTGTGCCAACAGCAGGGGATGTCATTAGCACAGGGGGATTAATTGCTCGTGGAGTGTTTTGTTCTCCCAATAAAGACGTGAAGTGGGAGGAATTATCTGTTTGTAAGCAGGAAACCAATGAGGTCAACATTTCTTAAAGAGCTAGGAAGTTATGAGAGAGATTTGAGTCGAGTGGATGCACAGAATGAGTGGTTCAGTGAATATGCTCAGCAGGTAAAAGGCAGGAAGTTTGCAGAATGTAGGAACCACTGTAAAATCAGGGATAAAGTGGTTCTGGATTTTCATGATTCATTGCAATATTCATTGCAAACAGCATGTATTATTCTTCCACGAATTAGCTCATTTTCTCCTTTTTTCTCCTTTTTCTCCTTTTTCTCCTTTTTCTCCTTTTTCTCCTTTTTCTCCTTTTTTTCAGTTCAGTTCAATTCAGCTCTCAGGCACAGGGTGGGAATGTTGGAGTGTCTGTGTCAAGTGCGAGTTGGACTTGATGATCCTTGTGGGTCCCTTCCAACTTGGAATATTCTGTTATTCTGACCCTTCCAGCCCAAGCCATTCCATGACACTCTGATTTTTTACTGACCCCTGTGTCTGTTATTGCAGTGTATTTCCCCAAGGCTCCCCTGACACTTATACACTTTCCACATTATTTTCA
Source organism: Monarcha castaneiventris obscurior (assembly GCA_026261815.1). NCBI lineage: Eukaryota > Metazoa > Chordata > Aves > Passeriformes > Monarchidae > Monarcha > Monarcha castaneiventris. The sequence continues at coordinate 1,937,240 of JAMPIT010000583.1, forward strand.
CCTATAGAAAATAAAATTTCATATACAGCCAACAGTAGAATTTGACCGTGTTTTACACAGTCTTTACATATTAAATAATTGTGCCCTGTACAAACCCGAGAAAAAAATGGCAACGTGCCTGATGCTAAAACTGAAGTATAAGAATTTATTTAGCATTCGTCTAGCTTAAAAACGATACCATTTCTACATGTAAGTACCTTGTAGATTTCAGGCCCAGTTATTTCAGAATCAGTAAGCATTTGAGCAGTTGGGTCACATTGCTCTGCAAAGATATGTTTTGTTCCCCATGTATAAAAGCCATGATAGCTGGTCTTTTCTCCTAGGTGATGATTTAAGTAAAATTTATGGGAGGTGTTAACACACTAAACACTGGTTGATGAGCTCATTGTTTTGTTTGTGATGATATAACAAGTGTAAACACCTTCTTACAGCTGAAGATATATTACCTTGAATTATATTTAACAGCTTGGTATAAAACAATACATTATCTCTTACCATGTGTTTTGGACAATGTTGATATTCCATTAAAGTCCATGCTTTAATTTCCATGGTGGTGCAAGGTATTGGCTTCAGAGCTGCAACGCTTCTCCTCTTGGCTGCTCCTCAGCAGACAGGGATATGCCCACACAGGGTAAACAGGCTTTTTAATTTGATGTGCAGGAATGAAATCTGAGCATCAGGTTATCACCTCATGGAGTCCCAGTAGGGCCTGGCTGGGACATTAAAGCTCACCCAGACCCACCCCTGCCATGGCAGGGACACCTTCCACTGTCCCAGGCTGCTCCAAGCCCCAGTGTCCAACCTGGCCTTGGGCACTGCCAGGGATCCAGGGGCAGCCACAGCTTCTCTGGGCACCCTGTGCCAGGGCCTGCCCACCCTCCCAGGGAACAATGAACAACCAAAAATAGCTACTCAATGTCAATGTGTGTGTTGGGTTAAAAGATAAATGAAGCTTCCCTGCTTATAAACCTGCAGGTGTTGCAGGCTTGCATTGCATAACCCTGAATCCATACCTCAAGGATGAAATTCTGTCCTTTATGCCATTGATTTCTGTGGGCTTGTAGTCTCTCCAAAGATGAATAATGTTGGAACAAAATGGTAGTATTAAGCAGTAAAGTATCATCACTAAGAGGGTTTGCTCATAAAGGTCAAATAAGAATATGTCACCCCTCTTTGATTAATAGCTCGTGGTGTTAGTAGATATTGATTGCATTTAAGAGCCTGTGGGTAAGAGGCAATTTAAGTTATCTTCAGCATCTTCACAAGAAATAAGGCTCCTGTGAGGGCAGATACCAACAGGGCCCATTGCTGTGAATCCAGTCTGAGGAAGGGAGGTAGAAGAAGAGATTTACCCACTCTGTACAAACCGAAATGGCACAGGCATCAGTTGCCCCCCATCTGCTCTGCCCAGCCTCTGGTATCAATTACAGCACTGGGACTGTCCAGCATTTTTCTTTTTTGCCACTCAATTTCAAATCAGAGCGTGGTCCTCAACTTTTGTCATTTCAATGTACAATATTTTCTTCAAGTATTGTAGAAAAAAATAACCAGAATATCTACACCACCTCATCAAACACTTTTTCAAAGGCTTCTGGGCAATTTGTCACTCATTTATGTTTTATTTGCAGCAATAAAAATGTACCATTCTGGAGCTGATGGATAAGAATGATCTACACTCAACAGATTTTTGTCTTATTCATTAAACTGTAACAGCTTCAAATTTAGGATTTTCTTGGTACAAAGTTCGCAGACGTTAGGAAACCTTGTGTAGCATAATCAAGTAGGGAGACCCCAGATCTTTGCTTCCAGAAGGCAAAGCTGTGCTGAGAAAACAGTGGTGAAGTATTTTCTCCCCATTTTAACCACCTCTCTTTGCAATTCCGTGCTGGGAAGTGCGTTACTCAAGGGGAAAGCTATTTTTGTCCAGGTTGTGTAGCAGGAAAGTCAGGCACTTTCAACACTCACTTCCCTTTGCAGAAAACTGATCAGAAATCTGCTGTTCTGCCAATATGGAGAGATCTGCTGTGTGGAAAGGGATGTATACAGAATTATGAGCTAATAATTGTCTTTTAATGAAGAGATGCATTTTCCATTATTTTTCCCATTAAGAATCAGACATGGTCACTACAGTTTTTGAAAGAAAAGTCTCACTGTTTCTGGTTTATAACCTCCTGGTGTCTCACAGCTACAGTGCAGGTGTATTGGGCATTACTGTTTGGAAGGTGTGTTCAACACAAACCAAGGTTCATGGGGAGGAGACTGGGGGTCGTCTGAATGGAAAGAGCAAATGTGAACAGGGAAACTCCCAGGACATGGCACATGCATGTGTCACATCTATATCTGCATGTCATTATGTGACAGCATTGGTTTTTAAGAATTAAGTATATTAAAATTTAACTTTTATGCCAGTAATTCCACCGTGGTGGTCATAATCAGCTTGTTTAATTAGCTTGAGTTCTCCCATCTCAAAAAAACATTCACATGATCAGATGCAGTAAAATTTTATGCTTTTCCAAGTGTTTTCTCAGCCTTGCTGGTTCAATTTGAGAGGTTATTTTGAAGTTTACTTCAGATGTTTGGGAGATGTGAATGCCTGTGTGCAGATGCCATTTCTCTGATGTTTTAAGATGATATTTGGGAAAGGAAATCACATTTTGCATCCTGCTTCAGTAATAAATGTCATATCTCATTTAGAGTTCCTCACATGGCCAAAATTGTGCCCTGTAAACTGATTTCATAGCAGTAAGTTCAGTGCTAAGAGCACAATGAAAACTTTTCGGGGCTTTATTCTTTCACACCAACAGCTGAATTCCTACTCAGTTTTAGAAAATACATCAACCAGGGATTGCCCACAAGCAAAAGGTCATCTGATAAAAGTGAGGCAGAAGCTGGACTCATTTTGGGGTTTTATAAATGGAATACAAGTGTGCCCACATCCAAGCTAAACAAAGGGATGGACATCATCCCTTTTTCTGAGTGCAGCTCAGGGTTATTTATCTAAATGAAAAATAGGGCATTGGTCTGAAAACCAGCAACTTTTGGAAAGCAGATTAATCCCACCAAAAAATGGCACAAGTTTTAAAGTGCAGCTGCATCCTCATGCCTTCAGAAAAAGTGCAGGCTCATAAATTATTTTGTGTATTATATCTTTTAAATATTTCGTGGATCCAGCTGAGAAAGACAGCCACTCACAGTGATAATCTGATAAGACATTGAATTTCTATTAATTACTGGAACTGTTTTGCATGTTTGACTCATGAATTAAGTATTTTTGCTCAGATTCTGATTATTTTCCACCTTTCATTACTAATGTACTATCAAATCATTGTCAAAAAAAAGCAAGACTGATAAACATTCAACATCAAGGAGGTGTATTTATTTATTTATGAATTTTTGGAGTACAAAGGTAGTGAGGGTACTGACAAATTTCATGTTTCATTGACAAGTTACTTTGAATTTCAGAATATACAAGTATTTAAAACAACGATTTACTCCAAAGTGTTTTGGCGTGCTAAAGACAAATGAATCATGCATAAGTACTAATAAGGTTTCCAATCTGTCAGTTCTGCTTTCTCTGCTGCTCCCATGATTTAAGTTTGGATTGATTGGATTTGGTTTAATTTGTAGGTGTTTCCTTTGCAGTGATGAATCACGGGCACAGGTACCAATATCTGCTCACAGGCTGTCCTCAGAGGGGATGCACTGAACAACCTGGGCTGTGGCAGCTGCCCCTGCCCAGGGCAGGGCTTGGGACAAGAGGATGTTTGGAGCTCCCTTCCAGCCCTGCCCCTTCCATGGTTCTGTAACCCAACCCACAATAAAATCTGATATTTACCTGAGGATTCCTTACTAGGGAATGGCACAGATTGGTTTTTCCAGACCCATTTCATGAGCAGGAGATGATGGTGGTGATTTTCTAATCAAAACCAGTTTGGTCATTCAATAGCATCCCATAATCACATTGGAAAAAAAAGATGTGTAAATGTCAACAGAGTTATGGATTCTTTGATTAATAGAGACCAGATGAATTCCACTGGGAATTTCTTTCAGTGCATGTAAGTCATTTAATAGACTCAGAAGTTTCTCAGGAAAGATCACTCCACTTAACAAGCCCCAGAGTGATCCAAAAGAGTAGCAGAGATTATCCTGAAGGATAATTAGACATTTCACACAAGAAAATTAACATTCAAAAGCAGACCAGGGCAGTAGTTAGCAAAGCAACTGGAATTTGTCAGAGGCATGGGAGAGCTGCTTATCTTATATGGATCTCTTACATGTAGAATGCCAGGAGTCTTATTGTTATAGATATTAATCTTCAGAATTGTATTGTTATTAATGCAAAATGTGAATTCTCCTCTGACAGTGGGTGGTGGTTGATTGCCTCTGTTTCCTGGTGCGATTGTCCAAATATGACTGGAATATGTATATATAGAATTCGGGAGTGTTGAATGTCAGCATTTGGATAGCTCTGGTCTAACAGAGCAGGGCAATTCAATATTTCAGCTCCTCACTTGCACTGTGGGTAAGAAAATAATAGGAAACATTCTGGGGAGTTAACAGCTAGGAAAAAATACTGAGTTCAAAATTATTTTGGGTTTTTATTTTATTAATTAAATTATGCCTCCTCTCTCTCCACCTCCAGATGAAGATACTGTACAAAACTCTATTTATTTTCCACATGTGCAGTGTCAGGGTCATATCCATGCCCAGTTTCTCCAAAGGAAGCAATGGATTATTGCACAGGATAAGCAATATTTCTTACGAAAGATTATTTACATTGCAAATAGTCACAGATGATGTTCAAAAATAGCAAGTGTGGTGTGAGGCATTTTTGATTCCAGTCTGAAAGTGGGAAGGTTCACAGGGAGTCAATTCTGATTTGTTCTCCACACATGAGGGCCCCAGCTCCTGGGAAGTGCCACGGGGCTGTGAGGACATGCTGCTGCAGGAGTTCTTTCAGCTGCCTCTCTTCCACAACTGGGGTGTATTTCAAAAGAAAACCCCATGATGAAAAAAAAAAGTAGAATTAGCTGATGATAAATATTTTTAATCTCAAAGAACAATCACAAATATCCAACTCCTTAACAGCAGCCATAGAGTTCTAAATCTGCAAAGCTGATACAAGTCTAGGGATGAGAGATTGAGCTCCAGCCTGAGCAGTTTGGTTTTCTCTTGTTATTTATCTTAGCAGGGCATTTCCTCTGAATTCTGTCAAAAAGAGCAGTATGGGGGAGGAGGTCTCTCATCTGCAGGCAGGTGCTGACAGATCTGCACACTGCAAGTGTGTACAGAAATACACTTAACCGTGCATTTATGATGGGAATTTGTTACCTTTAATTTGTCTTCATATTATAATACTCTGATCAGTATAAATTATCACATTAGGATTGTGAAAGACCCATTACCACCCATTTCCAAACTTTCTTCCAGAATACTTCATTTCTTTGCTATTTTATCTTACACTTTCAACGGCGTAGAATTTTCCCCATTTCTAAATTCTAATTTTGTCTCCTTCTGATGCCACCTCCTGAAAAAAAATTTCTATTTCTTTGAGGCACAAGGTTACCAGCAGCTTTGATGTGTGTATTCCAAGCCCTCTTGTCTGAAGACAGCCTGCCAGCAGTGTTTAAGGATGACAGTGTTTCATTACAAGGCCTTTGAAGTTCCTGAGGTACCACAAATGGCCGTTATTGAGAATTTGCCTTGATTATTATTTCTACTGCCAGACTTTTAAGCCATACAATATCAGCTTTCTTTCGACTTTGCTGCTTAGCTCCTTTTATGGTAAAGCTTAATACAGTGACCATATGGAGCAGCTGAAAGGCTGCCAAGTGTTTAAATGACAAGGTTATAAATACAGAGACAGCACGGGGTTTTTTTCCCCCTTAATGTATAGTCCTGTTGGTTTGAGGCAAAGCAGACAATAAATCAGAATGTAGAACTTGTTCTGCCACTCACTTCATAGGCTTTTTATATGTAGAAGGTACCTTAGTGCAGTAGAGGGAAATATTTGCACAGTTTGGGGAGAGAATGTTCCATGGAGGACACTTGTGAGAGCCAAAGGAAAAGTTAGACTTTGAGTTCTGTTATACAGCAAGTTCCTACCAAAACTGAGTGGCAAAAGGACATCCCTTCTTCCTGAGCTTTGGTGCTGAGCCTCAGGCTGTCCTCTGCCCTGACCTGCTCCTCTGGATGGAGGGGAGCTGCCTTCTCTTTTCCTTTTTCTGCTGCGAGTGAGAAAGATGCTCCGTGTGCCTGGAAATACCGATTTCATGGCCCATATCTCATGAGCAGCAATCCCTCCTTGCTCTGGTCTGTGTTCTCCTGCAGCTCTTGTTGTTTTCCTAGAGCACATGAGGAGACAGGGCTTGTTCCTGTCGCTGCTTGGACACTTGAGCACTTTGGCTTGGTAGGAATTAAATTGTTCATGTGAGTGTCAGAGAGAGGAAAGCAGAACAGGTACCTTGCACGTGCAGGGAAAGGGATGCTGCTTATGAAAGCTGTTTTTCTTTTGCAGTAATTACAGCAGGAGACATTTAAACCTTAGAAAGCAAAAGCTTCATATGCTCAGATCTGTGTGTGTCTCTGCACCTTTGCTCTCCTAATGCACTGTGATATTTTTTGTTATCCAGATTTTATGGTTCTGTTTAATAAGAAACTTGTGGATGTAAAGGTCTGGTATTGTATTAGAAGGATGAACTAGAACTATATAAAGTTTCTCTGTGTTTTTCCAGAAGGAAGTGTTTTTTTCTCAGCCACCCACTGCTGGAGGAGAGCTGCCCTACCCCACAAATACAGCTAAGGCAGAACCAGCACTCCTAAAAGTAATAATTTGGATTATTTGCAAACAGATGGCCAGAAACACTTTCCCTTACAATCATCACTTATCCCTTTGGCTGCCAATACTCCACTGCACATGTCTTTGCTGCTCTATGCTAATAACATCAATTGAAAGCACTTGGAATGTCATCCCTTACCTGCTGCACTCCGCCAGTGAGCTGCCAGCTGGGCTGTTTGAGGGAAGCTTTGTGCTTCAAGCATTAGGCTTGGGCTCTGGAGACTTGTGTTCCTACCAGGGTTCTGCCATAGATTTCCTGTGTGACCTTGAACAAACAAGACTCTCACAATCTCAGCTGCCCATCTGTTAACACAGGCATGCTAATTACGATGGGAATAAATTTCACTTTGTAACAGTTCTTAAGGTTGAAGACCCTTCATCAGAAGTGTGGCTCAAACTGTGGCCCTGAAGACAGATTCCATCTGAGAATGGAATCTCACATGGTGGTGGAGGAGAAGGTGCTTTCCTTGGTGTGATTGCTGCATTGCTAAAGAGTGATGGGAATGCACAAACCTTAAAGCTGGGCTCAAACCATTCTGTTACTCTGTAATTATTTTTCAGAAGTCCCACACTGGCCATCCCTGTCCCAACTCTTGACATGGGCATAGTACTGCTGCTTCCCTCTGCAGACCCGGCATCACTTTTCTTCAGTGAGTTCATCCCAGCAGTTTTATCACCTCTTTTCCCTCTGGCCTTTCCTTGCTTCTGGGTGACTCTGAAAATTGCCTATTTCTGTAGCTGCAGCTCTTTACATCACAACATGAACTTTTTTCAGCTGTTTAGTGCATCTGAGTACTTTGGGGGATGTGCAGCCTTTGTTGCAGGAGCTGTTCCCTCACGGGACCAGGAGGACCACGGGGACAGAGCAAAGGCCCCAGGACTCAGAGCTAACAGGTGAATGCTCTATACACACACACCTGTAAATGGTTAATCACACTGCACACCCAGCTGTTAACCTGCCTGAATTGAACAGTCACTGGCCAGATGTTCTCTTGAGTCTTCTGTCCTTCCCCTCATCCCAGTGGGAGCCCGTCTTGCACAGATTAGTGCTGTGCTGCCCAAGTGCTCACCCTTGTCACCCCCTGCATGCACTGGCCAGTGAATCCTGACACACCAGGCTGTGTGGAACTGCCATGCCATGAACCCATCCTAATTTCAAGTATTTTCTTTCCAGGTTCCTGTGAACAGCTTTCTCCATAAACATTATTTTTGTTTTCCAATGAGAGCTTTGGCAGAATTACAGCATTTTTGTCTGTGCTTATCACTGAGGTATCACTGTGGAAGTCATGGGTCTGCCAGCCCAATGCAGGAGGAAGGTGGTCAGCAGGCCCCTCACCCAAAATTTCTTTTAAAATGGGTTATCTTGGAGAAGGACGAGGAAGGAAAGTGGACAGGTCAGTTGTTCTGGAAATGTTCTGAGTCCACAGGTGAAATCACAGCTTAGATTATGTGAATTTGTTAAATTTAGTTTGTCTCTAGCCGTTCTAGAATACTGTGACAGATGCAAATTATCTTATTAGGATTGTGGAAGCCCCACTGCTATCCATATCCAAACCCTTCCAGAAGAGTAGAGATGTTCAAGATGATGTGACACCCTCTATCAAAATGAACTGTATGGAGGATGGGGACTCTCTCATTGTTCTCTAAAAATGCTTTTGTGTGGTTGGTGTTGTGGGACTCTCTCATTGTTCTCTAAAAATGCTTTTGTGTGGTTGGTGTTGTGCTACCATTTTATATTCCTTTTCTGTGTATAAGGAAATAAAAAGTTGTCCTTAGCCAAGTGTTTTCCTGATGGATTTTAAATAGACTGGAGTTCAACTGGGTTTTGGTTCACAAGTCAGTTAGCACTTCAGGGGGAAACTGTCTGCATATGTTTGCATCTCCTGAGTTTTGCTCAGAGTTTCAGATTCAAAGGAAACTGAGAGCCCAAAGGAGAACCCAGCTTCAACTGCCAGCAGAGTCTGACTTGGGGTTGGAACTATGCAAAATCTCTATATTTAGTTTGGTTTCAAATAGCTACACTAAGTCCTTATGCAGATCTCAGGAGGTGTTTTAAAGTTTGCTCAGTACTTACCCCAACTTCCCCTGAAATATTTGGCAATTTCAAAGTTTTCTATACTGCCTGCCAAAATTTTAGGTCTATAAGTAAACCTGATACAAGCGTTCTTCTCTCCCCTGCCCCCTCCAAACAATTCTGCTCAAGTAACCCACAAAGAGCTCAGACAGAGTGTGAGTTGTGTCTTTCTTGTAGAGACAGATGTGGAGTGAAACCCTGAGAGACTGCAGCCACAGTTCCTCCTTCCACTCCCACACCACTTCTCATTGATTCCAACAATATTTTCTTAAGTAATAACTGGCTCTGACCTTGGCACCTCATCCTTTGGAAGCTTTTGTCTGGATCTCTTTACAGAAAAATAGCACAGAACAGACTGTGATGTGAATAACCATGGAATGTTTTCCTTGAGCCGGGCTTACCACATACAGAGCTCCAGTGAGGCACATACATTACTAAAAATAATAGCCTCAAACTATTCCAGTGTCATTTGTTCATTATTAAGTCTATTACCCCTGCAATGAGGCTGCAATGCTCAGGCCTTGCTGGTTCTGTGCAGAGCAGTTTATTAATGGCGCCTTTGTTTCAGAGGGATGGCACAGGGAGCTGAGCCCAAGACTTGGAGCTGCTCAGCAACGATGAAGCAGCTACTTGGTGCTGTTTAATGTCTTAAATGACTCCATGCCCATAAATCAGCCAGCCATAAATTATGTTTAATGCTGAAAAATAACCACCAAGCAAACAGATCTTTAACCTGTAAATGTTAATTCTGTTTGTTAATACTTAGCAGCTCCAGCAGTGCTCGGAGGCTGCACGGGCTATTATTCATTTTGACTCCACTCCAAACCGTTTCCAGAAAAGCTTCTCCTAGATCTCCCTAAAAATGGGAGCTCCCTCAGGGTACCCAGCAGCAAACAGAACTGTGGGAATGGCAGAGTACCCCATTCAGCTGCTACCTGCACTGCCCAGGACGCTGCAGCACAGCTGCCCTGGCTGAGTGGCAGGGGTCACATCCCACAAGAACCATGAGCTAGAGCTGAATTCCAGCTGTCCCTCGGCCCAGCCGCTCACTGTGGGTGACTTTGCAGGTGTTTGGCCCTGGGATAGAGCAGCCACACTCGCAGAGCCACTGGAGCCAGCTCAGATGACTCTGGGCCCTGTCACCTGCCCGTGATGCTGAGCGTGGCCAGGGCTCTGTGCCAGTGTGGGGGTGAGGGCCACACTCACACTCCTGGGTGCCTGAAGGCAAAGCAGGAGACAACCCAGGCTGAAAGGAGAAGGTTTATTTCCCTCCTTCCCTGCTTCATTTATCCCAGCTCTGTGTCACTCCCCTCCCCTGTGCACTCTATCCCTACAACTAAAACCCCCTCTTTTTATTATTTTTGGCTTTGTGTGGGGTGGCTTAATTTTTCCTTTTTAGCATCAATATGATTTTATTCCCACAGGTGGACGTTGGAGAGGACTCTTGACTGCAGGATGGAGACAAGGCAGGGAGGAGCAGATCATCCCTTCAAGGATGCCTTTACTGCCAGCTACACCTAAAATGTGACTGGATTCTGTTCTGCTTTGGTGGCGCACAAATCATTTTGTGTATCAAATCCTGTACATCTGATGCTCCCTTAAATGCTTCATTTTGATTTAAATCAGGGAGTGGAGTATTGAAAAAATTCAAGCACACGTCATTAGGTATCTATTTACCTTTAAAACTCTACTATTGAAATATTTATAGCATAGAATTGTGGAATTACTTGGGTTGGAAGGGACATTAAAGATCATCTGCCTCCAACCCTTCTGCTATGGGCATGGATGCCAATTACATTGTCTGGAATATTTTCTGCTTCCAATTCTGTTGAAATCATTCTTTCCTTGAGTAAAACTAATTTTCACTGTGAATCCTGGCTTTCTTTGTTCCTTCTAGGCAACATAAAAATCAAAGAATTTATAAGGTAAAATAATTTCGTCCATCAAAAAGCCAGCTGGTCCTTAAATCTATTTTGCATTTGATTCTATTTTATTATTTTGTCCCTGCATTTCACTAAGTATAAGTATTTGAAAATGAAGTTTGTTAAAAGATGGGAAAAATATGTAGCAGACTTTGCAATTAAATACTCTATCTTCATTTGAGCAATTAAAAACAGCAGCTAATGTTGAACATGTGAGTGTGTTTATTCTTACATTGGTAAATTACCATTTCTGGGGAAAACAGGTTTTTTTCCTGTTTCTTCTCTGGTAATTGGCAACAGATCCAAACGGTGAAGGTGAGGTTTGTCCCTTGTTGAGATGTATGCTACATTATCTATATAATACTTTATTGGTTCCATTTTTTGGTGACAAAAATCAACTATCTATTAATTAAAGGAGGCGTTTTCATTCTGAAGGTTGAAGTATTTACATCAGAAAAAATTATCAGTACAGCTCCATTTCATTCCATAAGATTAAATGATGTTGAAATAAATATTGGCCTTGATCTAAGCTGCAGTCCAGCAACAGGAAAACCACACATCTCTTTTTTAAAAATATAGCAGTTCAAAAAATATCAGAGAAGAGTGAAAAACAGAGAAACTGGGCAGACAATAAAATGTAAGCGGGAATAAAATGTTAACATTTTACTTATCAAACTCTTACAAGCAGAAGAGAGCATGTAGAATGGTAATTAACACGCACGCATCATATTCTTCTGGAAGATTAAACACCAGGTCCTAGCCCCAGTACTTACCTTTGCAAATATAATCTCATCAATTCATCTAATTCTGAAGAGAATGGGGTTTTTATTTCACCTTCCTCAGCCTGGGATTTTTCTCATTGGGCTGTTTTTCCCTTTCACCACACAAGGATCCATATCTCAGTTAGAGGTGAAAATTCCTTGGCCTTTCAGTGCACCCAGTTAAGTCTCCACAAAAATAGATGGAATATCACAGATGCAGGAATTATGAGAGCAGGGTTTATGACGTCTGACAAAGCTGAATTTTAGCTCCTGCAGGAATGTGTCAGTGGCATATGAAAATCCAGCCGTGGAAGGAGCAGAGTTTTCCATTTCTGGCCCAAATGCCACATCTCTCATTGCTAATACAGATAATAACAGTTTCCATCCAGAGACCACAACTCCATCTCCCCCTCCTTGTGGAAATGTCACACAACTTTTTCTCATTCAAATCACTAAAAATACGTATTTAGTTAGCTTTTCAGAATGCATATATTACCTAATGACATGATTGCTTGGCTGCCTAATTTACAAGAAGTCGCTTGCATAACCAGCAGATAAATATAGATGAAGGTTTTATCCAAGTGTATATAAAAAGAGAGCTATCCATGTGTATAAAAAAAGAGAATGTGTGTCATTTTAACTTCAATAATATAAAAAAATTACCTAAAGTTTTTATATTTTTTATTTTTTAATTTTTGTTTTCCAAACATATTCCTTTAAGAGACTTTTGGTTTGGTGATTTCTGCTGTGCTCTGAGACTTTATAAAATATAACTGCTTTCATTAACTGGGGAATCACATTCCTTTAATATCCAGTTCCCTTGCATCTGGCAGCATTCATCTCTGCAAACATCAGCTCAGCCATGAACATTTTCTTGGTGTTAGCATGCAAATATTTTCATGCACCATCTTGCTAAGACTTTAGCAGATGTAAATGCAGGTTTCATTTATTGACTATTTTCTAAATATAACCAAAATATACCTTCCATGTCTTCTGAGAGTGAAGACACCTGAGCAAATCTACTTTTCCCTGGAATCGCTGGTTCTTGGAGGTATTGGTTGAACACTGGTAGGAGCAGATGTAACAAGGCAATGAAGGTGATCATTAATGCTATTACATACATTTGCTGGAACAAAAATGAAACTTTCAATTTCCACGCCATTAGGAGCCTGCAGAAGGATAAAAATGCAGTTTGCAATCCTCACTCAGATAAATGATTGCTGCTCTCAAACCCTTGAACAGTTTTAACAAATGATCACTGGCTGGATTCCACTGTTGGACGGTGCCTTCAGAAAAACAGCACTATTTAAACACATCATCACAGATTCTTAATGAATCCGTTCTCTATATCCCTCCCCTATCCGGGTAGGAAACATGGAGCTGAATATGACTGGAAAATTGAACTGATACCAAGGTTCTCTAATCTCTCTCTCTTCGGCTGAATTTATAGATGTGCTCATGTTGATTTATTATTGAAATTTCTTTTGGTAAAAGCAATGATATCAGGGAGCTAGGATGACACATGAAATGTAGTCCAAGGTAAATTAAAGTACTTAAGCACAGCAGTTATCTCCTGATTATAACTAAGCGCATTAGACAGCTCAGGATCCTTGCAAACACTCAATATATTAAGATGATCAGTCATCAGCACGGCTCTTTTCGTCTTGCTGCTGTTATGAATCACTTTTATAAGAAAATGAGCTCTTGATTCCTATCTAGGTAGGGAGACTCAAAGCAAAAAAGAAAAAAAGGTTTGTCAGAGCAGTAATACAAGACACTCCTGGCTGGATTTCCCCACTGAACTGGTGGGGGCTGCACTAATGGGGAACAATGAGGTGTTAAAGTGACCTTTGTGAATCTGAGGGTGTGATGCAGATATTGGAAGAAACAGTAGGGCAAAAGGGAATGTCCAGCTTGAAAATTACATAACTGCCAGCTGCGCGCGCACACACACACACACACACACACACACACACAAATAGCTTTTTGTACCTGTCAGGAGGAATGAAAATCTTGTTCTCAACGAAATGACAGGACAGCAGCACATCTCCTGTCCTAAAAGAGTAAAATCACATGGTCATGGCCCTGGGCATTAGAACTCCATTTCAACTGAGCATCTGGCTTCAAAAACAGAAAAGGAACTTCCTGGGAACACACCAGTCCCTGCCCCTTCCAACACTGTCCATCAGTGGTGCTATTCCGATCTGGTTTCTGAATGTATAACTTCCAGCAAAGGCAAAACAAAACTCTTACAAGAACAACACACAACTGCAGAAACTTCAGCAGCTGTAGTTTAAAGGGATCTGATGCCACTCCAACAGGTTCCGTACTCAATGAATTTTTCAAAAGACAGGAGAGCAAACTGGGAACTTGTGGTTTGTTGCTGAAGTTTCAAGGTTCACACCATTCTTTGCAATAAAGCTGTAGATGCTGGAATATAAGACAAGATTGAGCCATCAGAGTTGCTTTCTTTCCTCCATGGTGTCATTTTTAGCAGCTGAAGGACAGGCCTTCCTCTTGGTCTGGATTTACCTGAGGAACAGCATGGCCATCATCAGTGTTTAAAATAATGTTGTGATCTGGAAAATGTAGAATGGGGGAGGAGAGATCTGGAGGGCAAAAATCAGCCTTGGAGTCTGAAATGAATACTTAACATTATGTAAATGTAGTATAAAATAAGTATAATTAAGTGTTTATAGTTTTGATATATTGATATATACTATATACTATATACTGATATTGATATATAGCATATAGTACATAGTATATAGTATATAGTATATAGTATATAGTATATAGTATATAGTATATAGTATATAGTATATAGTATATAGTATATACTATACAGTATATACTATATACCATATACTATATACTATATACTATATACTATAAACTGCATACTGTATACTATGTACTATTACTATAGACTATATATTATATATTATATATTATATACTATATATTATATATAGATATGTTAGTAATATATTGCAATATTAATAATATCAATATATTATAAAAATTAACATAATTATTAATGTTATTAAGATTAATGTCTATATATATTATATATTTATATATGTATAGAAATATAATATTAGGTACTGTATTGTGGATACCTTGGCAGCAACAGAGAAACAAAAATATTTTCATTCAGCATATAAGCAACCCTTTTAGGTTTATATCATGGAATGACAATTCCAAGAAAGAAACAAGGCTCCACCTCTCAGAAAATATCACAGGTTGAACAGACACAGGACACAAAGGGGACTGCCAAGGAACCGTTTCTATCAAAATCGTGTTTGCACCAGCCAGTGCCATATTATTTGTATTACTTGCATGAAAATTGAATGGTTTTGGAAGCCACGTGGTATGTAGGCTGTGCTGGGCTCTGTCAGCGCCACAGCCCTCAGTGCCACACAGCCCTCAGTGCCACACACCCCTCAGTGCCACACACCACTCAGTGACACACCCCTCAGTGCCACACACACCTCAGTGCCACACACACCCCTCAGTGCCACAGGCCTCAGTGCCACACACACCCCTCAGTGCCACACACACCTCAGTGCCACACACACCCCTCAGTGCCACACCCCTCAGTGCCACACACAGCCCTCAGTGCCACACGCCCCTCATTGCCACACACCCCTCAGTGACACACACACACCTCAGTGCCACACACCCCTCAGTGCCACACACACACCTCATTGCCACACACAGCCCTCAGTGACACACACACCCCTCAGTGCCACACACCCCTCATTGCCACACACACCCCTCAGTGCCACACACCCCTCAGTGCCACACACACACCTCAGTGCCACACACACCTCAGTGACACACACCTCAGTGACACACACCTCAGTGACACACACCTCAGTGCCACACACCCCTCATTGCCACACACACCCCTCATTGCCACACACACCCCTCAGTGCCACACACCCCTCATTGCCACACACACCCCTCAGTGCCACACACCCCTCAGTGACACACCCCTCAGTGACACACACACCTCAGTGACACACCCCTCAGTGACACACACACCTCAGTGACACACCCCTCAGTGACACACCCCTCAGTGACACACACACCTCAGTGACACACCCCTCAGTGACACACCCCTCAGTGACACACACACCTCAGTGACACAAACATCCCAGTGCCACACATCCCTCAGTGCCTGCTGTGAGCTCAGGGCTGGGCTCAGGGCCGTGGCTCAGCAGGGCACACAGCACAGGGCTGGTTGGGATGAATGTTTATCCTGCCCAGGTCCTTTCCACCTCATGTGCTTACTCAGGGGTTAAGGACAGGCTGGGGCAGGAGAATAAAAAGGGTTTTGTGTTCCTGCACAGCACATTTTTGCAGCATCTCTGTAAAGCTGGCTGGGTATGCAGCACAATTCCTGCAGCACACGGTGTGCCTGACAGGCCAGGCTGCCCAAGCACCTGCACTTCTGTTCAGCATTAACTGCACAAGCAGCACCTTCCCTATTCATGAAATACATGAACACCTTGGAGCACAACCAAAACTAAACCATTCTCCAATAAGTGGACACCAAGCTTTGGTCTTGCCTATGCCTTGTTAGAGATCATGGAATCATAGAGGGGCTTGGGTTGGAAGGGACCTCAAAGCCCATCTCATTCCACCCCCTGCCACAGGCAGGTACACCTTCCACTATTCCAGGCTGCTCCAAGCCCTGTCCAACCCGGCCTTGGACAGTTCCAGGGATGGGGAATCCACAAACTGTCTGGTCAACATCCAAAGCTACATCTGCCCTCCTTCAGCTGGGGTGGAATTATTTTGTCTTAGGAATTAAGGCGGTGTCCTGCCAAAGCTTGGCATGCAGAAAAAAAATGCTCTCCCCCAGTCTCTCTGTTTCGATATGTTTGAATAATGTTTCTGTCCTGAGCTGGATATGTGTGGTAGATGGTTTTCTGAAAGGTACACCATATTTTGGAATTAGTTGTTTTCACTGCGATTTACTTCTGACTAATTTATACTTTGGGTTTGCTGCTGGTTTTGCTTATTATAATGAGGTTTGATAGCAATTGTGTTCCTTTTACTGAGTTAATTCTTGTTGTAGAGTACGGGCAGGAGTTTCGTCTGTGAAGCAGAAATATTGTGTACTGTCAGGAACAGAATTTCACTTTTATAAGAAGTTTTCCTTCCCTACTGCTAATTCATCACAGATAAACCAAACTGATAATACACTTTGATATTGAAAAAATAGACATTGCCTTCCTTCAGCTTCTGAGGAGAAAAGCCTCAATAACAGACCCATCAGAAAACCTCAAACAGTAAGTCAGGTTTGCAAGACACAGGAGTATGTTTACAAGCCTGTTATCAATAATTTAAACCTCACTTGTCAGAATAGAAGATGGATATATATGAGCTGCTGTGCAGTTTCCTTATGTATTTGCTAATCCACTGCCAGTCTGCCAAACAGATTTAAAAGATATTTTCATTTCTGAAGGAAAGTTGCTTCCAACTTTCAAGGCCCAAAGATTTTGTGAGTGTGTCGGCGTTAAGTCATGCTGAACAGCACACTGATAAGGAGCTTCGAGTGTTCATTGTTTCTCGATGGCTGCAATAGGCTCTGTTGTTGTTTTCCTGCTGGCTGGAAGCACCTGGGAACAGACAAAAGTGAATCTGTGGCAGCAAGAGCTTCCCTGTACTTTTTAATCTATCTGACGCTGGAGAATGCTCCCAGAAAAAGTTATCTGCAGGCTGCTTTTGAGCTCTGCATCTTTTTTGAGCAGATCCCAATGAAATCACTTTGTTAAGGAAACTTCAAGGGATGTGTTGTAGTTCCTCTGTACACACCAATTAGGAGTCAGGGGTGATGTGTCTGTCAGAGCCACGGGTACAGCACATGCTGCTGTTCAGTCAGCTCTGCAGGCTGCATGGCCATGGAGGAATGAGGGGAACGTTTCAGAAGGTGTGATTTTAGACACTATTTTCAAGATATCTGCAAATGAAATTCCGGCTCCCTGATGTGTACTAATGTCTGATCCAAAGGGGACTGCGCAGCGGGAAACCACCACAGCTCATTTCTGCAGTGCCCAGTGCTATCCCTAGCAGATCTATTTCTGCTTTAAAGTCAATAAGAATTCTTTTCAACTCTTATTTTTCCCTTATATTATTACAGGAGAGAGAAATCTTTCCCATGACAAGTGCAGTAGACATTACCATCACCACAAATGAAGACATGGTGCATTCCCAGTGTATCTCCTCCTTATTCACATCTGATACAGCATTACCTCCTTGGGAGGGTGGGGAGGCCCTGGCACAGGGTGCCCAGAGAAGCTGTGGCTGCCCCTGGATCCCTGGCAGTGCCCAAGGCCAGGCTGGACACTGGGGCTTGGAGCAGCCTGGGACAGTGGAAGGTGTCCCTGCCCATGGCAGGGGTGGCACTGGATGGGCTTTAAGGTCTCTTCCAACCCAAACCATTCTGAGACTCTATAATTTATGATTCTCTGTTAATTAGGTAAGGAAGGAAAAAGCAGATGGATCAAAAGGCCACCCTTGGTCTCATGCACTTGAGCCAGTAATGGTTTAGCAGAGGGAGCTCTCAGACAGTCCTGAGCATTAACTACAATCTCAGCTCCTCTCTGTCTCTGTCCCTTTAAGTCTTCTCTGTGTATTTCCAGGCTATAGAAACCATTCTGGTTTATCTTCAAACAGCACAGATCACAAGCTCTGTCTTTTTCCTTTTTTTTTTTCCCCTCCCCTGACTGAGCATTCTTCTTGTCACTGACAAGGCTCCCAGGTAATCCAGGTCTAGGATGAGCAGTGGTTCCTTACTGAGAAGCACCCAGCCTTTATTCCAGCATCCCGGGGGCCTAAGGATAAGAGAAGCAAGATGTGAAAGAGGCAGCGTCGTGCTGAGGGCACAGCAAGGTGCACACTCCTCCTTTTGTCCAGAGTGCAGCCCGTGTCCCATCCAAGCAGAACTGTAATTTACAGATCCCTCTGTCCTAGCTTTGACCCTGTCTTTGAGTGGTTGTGAGATGAGCATTAATTGCCCAAATGACTCCAAGCTCAGAATATCAGCTGAATTTAAGCCGACAGCCGTCCAACAGAGAGATTTCCATCAATATTCCCAGTCCTTGGAGTGCAACAGAGCAGGTCTGCAATGTGACCCTGAACTCACTCTGGTGGAGATGGGTGCACACCCCTCAGGAGAGGGCTGTGCACTGCAGTCAGGAGTTCTGTCTCAGCACAGGGATGCACATACAGATACAGCCCAGCCTTGGTGAGGGTGCAGACAGTGCCACATATCCTTCTCCATGGAAGGGGGAAACACCATAATGCTCTTTACTTACCTTTTAGAATGGAGATAAAATTTCAAAACAAAGGGTTTTCCCAGTCCAGGTTGGTAACTGTCATTTTAAAGGAAAATCTTTTGCATGTCTAAATTTGATCAGTAAATAAAAAGATAAAAGAGAAGTATAAACCTACGATGAAAGGTTGACTATTGTTCAGTCATGGAATTACAGAATGGCCAGGCTTAAAGCCCACCCAGTGCCACCCCTGCCATGGGCAGGGACACCTTCCACTGTCCCAGGCTGCTCCAAGCCCCAGTGTCCAGCCCGGCCTTGGGCACTGCCAGGGATCCAGGGGCAGCCACAGCTTCTCTGGGCACCCTGTGCCAGGGCCTGCCCACCCTCCCAGGGAACAATTCCTGCCCAATATCCCATCCAAACTGACTCTCTGTCAGTGTGAATCCATTTCTCTTTATCCTGTCACAACGGACTCTTGTAAAAAGCCCCATCTCCATCTTCCTTGTATGTCTTTTTAACCTTTAGGCTATTGGACATCCCTTTTTTCAAGCAGATAACGATGAAAAAGGTGGTGTAAAAAGACATCAAATGATTGGCTGACTATTGAAAATCAAGCGTCATGAACAAAAAAAGGCATAGTCAGTGTTCTTGTACCTGCCACAGACCAATAACCTCAAGAAAATCGTGATGATCAGCAAGAGAGCAGAAAAAGCAAGCAGGGAAGGGGAGTTGGTAGAATTATTTTGTCTCTTTTGCCCCACACTTTTAAACATTACACCTGTATTGCTTTTGAATTGCTTTATGTTAGTTTGGATCCAGCTAAGTTGACGTCATTTCCTTTAAGAATGAGGCAAGATTCCCAGACTGTTTAATGTTCCTGAGGTGGATTTCTCTAGGATGTAACATGCTTATTGGTGCTCTCAACTGAGCCTTCAGCAGATCAGAATCATTTAAGGGTTCTCCCTCATCTAGTTAAAAATCAGTGTTCGAATATCTATCAGTATGCAAAACATTCATTTGCTACCAGAGTTAGAGCTCCTTATTATACCAGGAAGAATTTAAGTTTTAATTAGCATTTCCTCTGGTGTACTAAACCCACTGAGACTACTAGACTTACTAAAATTTAATTAACTTGACAAAAGATCCTAATTGTTTTCATGCCACTAGTCCTTAGTGGGACTAAAAATAATACCCTTCAAATTAAGTGTCTGCAACCCACCTTCCTTTTGGTTGTCCTACATACATCAAACTGGTTGGCCTACATATAATTATAGTTGGTAGGAAGCCTTGCCCACTCTGGAATCAAGATTGTTTGCTCAAAAAATTGAGATTTTTATGGCAATGCACAACTTATTATTCAAAAGGCCTCAGCTGACATTAATTCTTTCCACCATCTTATTAGGTTTTGGAGGTTTATTGATTTAACTTGGTGCACAGACTAATCAACGAGGTGTAGCATTCTTTTAAATCAATATAGAAGCCTAATACTGGCAAGAGAAAAGAATTATTAATGTATTGGTAGTGCAACTATGATAAACAGTATATATATCCATATGAAGTATTGTGTGAAATTTGGAATTAAAGTAAAAATGCTTCCTGCTCAGGATGCTTCTCATATCTTTATCTCTTTCACAATTGAGCTGCTCACATCATTCCAACGTTTTATTCACTTTGAGACACTCATCTGAAAGAAATGTGAGTGTGGAAAACTTAAGGGCACAGTCTTAGGAGCACTGGGGACAGCTTTGTTACAGGAGTTTGTGTGCAGAACACAAGCACTGAAGTGCTTAGAAATCAGTGTTCATACAGATGTGGGTTTGGCAATGTAATCCATTACGTGGATGCTCTTCTTTGAAGAGACTGTGGGTTTGGCAATGTAATCCATTACGTGGATGCTCTTCTTTGAAGAGACTGTGTGTTTGGTAAGGCTCAAACTGCATCCCTTCCTGCAATAACACAGTCCAGGCTGAGGCTGCACTGCTGTGAATGCAAGAGAATATCAAATATCTGCATCGTTACATCCTCACAGCACCAGGAGGGAAAAACCTGTAAATCTCTGCATCCACAGCCTTCACCTTCTTTTTCTGCCCAAACATCTGGCTGCTTTATCACATCTGAATACTGAGAGGATTATCTTGGCTGATGAGCCATCCAGATTGGCTGTTAAACATCTCTTTTCTGCTTTCCTTGCCAAGTTCCTCCTTTGTTTCCTTCCCTCTCAATCTGAACCACAAGGTGCTCTCCAGGCCCCAATTTCCATCCAGATTTATTGAAGTGAGTTCAAGGTTCCCATCTATTGTACTGCAATTATTAGAATCTCCTGAATATACATAAACAAAATATTTTTAATGAACAGCTCCGCAGAGTTCACATTCATAACTTTTGCCCTAATAAATAGAACCTTTCCACGAGCCTTTTACTAAAAACCACCATATGTCTGTATGTGTTTATTGAAGACAAATATTTAAAATTAAACTCTCATTAGCTTTTCTCTGCATGTATAAAATAGTGAATTCTGAAGACTTGTCAGAGGTAGAAGTTTAGCACATAAAATTTAAAGAAACCCAAGTATACAGTCAATAGCATGAGACTACAAGAAAAGCAGGCCACCAAATATTCACTGCAGAAGACTTTATGCATTTGGAAGAAATTAAGTTCATGTTTGCAGGAAAATGTTAATCTTTTTCCATGTAGATAACATCTTACGAACAATAAACATCTAAAGCAAAATTTTTTCCTCTTCCCATCCCTGCCTTTTGTTTGATTTTTTTTCCTGTGGCTAATGAATCATTGGCAACACTAGATAAAACACAGGGATTTTATCTCCTGGGTTTAACAACTGTGAGGAGCAGCTTGGAACTCTCTCATGTTCTCATCACCACTTATTAGAATGCACTGACTTTTAAAAAGGCTGCTTTCAGCAGTTTTCCATGGTCTGACCTCCTGTTCACCTCAAGCATTCAGACACATAATATCTCTAATAAAAGAGAAGGTATTTTATAAAATAATTCATTATGATCCAGTTTTCTGATCCAGGGTTTTGGCACACCTTTGGAGTCTTACATTCAACCAGAACAATATATGCATTTAGAAAACTGAAGTGTAATTGAAAATTATAGTGTGCAAAAGTAGTTGTGATTAACATAACATGGAGACAGGTAATAGGAATGGCAAAGACTCAGAAAAGAAAAGAAAATATTTCAAGCTTCTGAAGTTTTAAGTGTCTTTACCCAAAATATAAGCCATCTATAACACAGTGATTTGTGGGAATGCTGAGAACACTTACAAAATCATCTCCTCATTATCTTTCACTGAGAACACTGATAATTTCATTTGGATGTAGTCTTGCTCTGTCTTTCTTTTCCTACGCAGATACATATTTTTTTAATGGTGTCTTTTTGATATTCTATTTTAAAATTGCTTGTCCACTGTAAAGGAAAAAAAGGCCCTCAAAACTGGTAGTAGGTTCAGAAGGAACATTTTGAGAGAAATCTTTTAAAAACGGAACACACTCTCAGTTTTAAATAAGTCTGAGGGTCTTAAGTACACTGCAGTTTCTCCTTTTCTATAGCAAATTTAAGGCTTAACTCTGTCTGGCTCAAGCAAAAGAATAAGTCATTAAGGAGTAATTTATCAGGATTTTATTTCTTCTTGTCTGTCAACAGCTGATGGAAGGATAGGTATGGTACAGTTCCCTTAAATGGAAAACAGCAACAAAAAACCAAATCTGAGGTTTGGGTTTGGGCTGGATTTCAGAGGAGTAGAAAGAAATATTGTTGG
This sequence comes from Monarcha castaneiventris obscurior, assembly GCA_026261815.1. Classification (NCBI taxonomy): domain Eukaryota; kingdom Metazoa; phylum Chordata; class Aves; order Passeriformes; family Monarchidae; genus Monarcha; species Monarcha castaneiventris. The sequence goes on from JAMPIT010000583.1 coordinate 1,959,904, forward strand.
GATGAATCTCTGATACTTGCCCATGAAAAGCTTTGTATGAGATTCTCTTAACCAATTTAAATATCAGTATAATGAATATCAATTTCCTGCTGCTTACAAAAAAAGCATTAAAAAAACCAACTGAAGAAGGTAAAGCCTTAGTAAGTGTTAACATCTCTCTCTTGAAATCAGTTATGCTGATTTATACTTAAGGCCTAAACCACAGAAATCATACATTTTTGTAAAGAAAAACAGTTTCTACTTTAATCATCAAATCCCTTTGAAATTCCACAATGGCAGATTTTTCTGGGAATGAAACACAGCATCAGGCTGGAAGAACATTGGTGCCATGAGGAAGGAATAGTTACTTTATAAAGTTTTCCCAGCCCTAAGCATGAGATACAAAATTGAAAAGGGAAGTTATATTTTGGCAGGAAAAATCCCAAACTGATGGAAAAACATCTGCTCCATTTAGAAACTAATGGAAAATATCAGAGCAATAAAAAGAAATACTGCAATTAAAAGTAAGGGAATTGCTGAGGAAATATAGTTGTGGAAAATGTTTATCAACTTTGAACATCTATTGAGGATTGTGTAGGCACTCCTTTCCATTCAACAGAAACACAAATAATGCTACAGCACATGCAGACAGTGATTTTTAAAGCAGATCTCACCGAATTTAACATTAAGTCATAGAAACCATCACGGCCTCAGTGTTACTGGACTTTTCCTCCTGGATTTTTCAGTAAATAGAGGAGACAGCCTCTCTCTATTGGGGGAAAGTGCACACTGTTCTTACACAAGAAAATATCCTCATGTTCTCTGAACCTAAAAAAAAGGTACTAATAATTTGTCTTCATATAAGCAACAACCACGAAGCCATGATATTTTCTGAGTATACTGACCAAATCACAGGGTTCTCTTCCAAACCTTGCAGAATTCAGGAAGCTGTGTGCACGTACAGTCTGGTTTTGGTTATGGTGGGATAGAGGATTGAAGAGAACTCATTCCACTCTTGATTGCATTACCTTCCATTCAGCCATAACTCCCCAGACTTCATGGAACAAAGGCTGCAGAGATGGAATACAAACATGAGCTGAGGAAAATCCAGTTAGAAGTAGATCTGATTACTAACCCCAAGTTATCTGTAATTAAATTGGAAGGCAAAGCTTGCAGCACAGAGTTAAGGCTGCATTCAACCTCCTCTGTCTCGTTTCAGACTGAAAGTGCCAAGGACTGTGGTAATCCACTGGTCTGAGCCCAGCATTGCTCTGGACTCCACACGGGACCTCTCTGGTTGGAAAAACACAGATTCTGATTTAGGATGCAGGATGAATATCAAAACTCTCAGCTAAAAGCTTAATGTACAGCTTGATGTTCTCAGTAAACATGTGAACACCAGTGACAAAACTGAAGTTTGTGACTAAAATCCTGACCCTAGCTGGTTCAAAGCAGGACTTGAAAATCAGCTGCAGAGGTTATTGAAATACCCTTAATCTCATCTCAGGGTTCTGTAGGAAATAGTAACCACACAGAAACACAAAATTTTCTGTTAAACAGAATTCAAGGCACATATCGGAATCAATGAATATTGTAGTAAATATCTAAATATTTTGATAATGATAACATTGTGTGAGAATATTTGAACTGGCCTGGAAAACTTTTAGTTGGACTTTTTTCTAAAGTAACATGACATCGGATATCTTATTCAACCTATTAATTGCACTAGAAAAGCATATTCGTTAGCATTTCTGATTCAAGAATTTGCTTAGTTACCCATCTATTCTTTTACTTCTAAGACTTAATTAGATTTCAGTATTGATGTGTGATCACCACAAATCAGAAAGTCTCTGATTTGTGTTCATGCTCTTTTTTGGTCTTGGTTTTGAAAAATTGATTGTAGTAGGAAATAGCAAAAAAAAAAAAAAAAAAAAGGGCACAAGCTGACCACCTTGAAACATTGATTCCAAAATGCTGAGATCTGTAGACCTCAGCATGATCTGATAGGCAGGAGCATTTTCAATATACGCAACCGGAATGAATATTTTAATAGAACTGATTTGCAGAGCTGGAAGAGCAGGATGTAAGAGCCCTGTCCTTGTCACCAGCTGGTGTGTGATCCTGTGCATGTCTCTTTGCCTCAGGATTCCCAACACCAACCAAAGTTCTGCATTCCCTCTTGTCTCCATTTCACTCTGGTTCTGCCAGCTCTGGAAATCAGGTCCTTTGTAGATCAGACCCAATCTGATGATGGAGCCCTCAGCCAGACACAAAGACGGGTGTCTGACTCCTGATATTTGGCTCCCAGGGAGGTGGGTCACAATTCTCTAGTCCCAGGCGCAGGCCCACAAAATGTGATGCTCAAATTCCAGTTTTAAATTCTCTGCTGACTGACTAACCATGGAACCTCACTGTGTTCACGTGAAGATAAATCTGGGGCTGCTCTCCCCGTTGTTATGTTTATCACATTGTCTATCTGCCGATATTAAAACCAGACTTCCCTGGTGCAATGAAGATGTTAAAAAAAGAGCTCACCAGAATCAGGAAAAGCTCAGTCAGTGCTCCCTTTACTTGTCATGGTTAAGTGATCCCATTATTTACCCTTCCTGAAAAGACAGGGATGTCCCAAGGAGCTGCTGCTGATGCCAGGTGGGCAGATCGCTCTCTGTAGATCAATAGGCACGGGAAGCCCTCTTCCAAAACAACGTCTGGAATGCTGGAAGAGGAGAGCTCCACACTGACTGGGAATTAGACACAGCAGGCCCTGCAGGGACATGGGAGATGGAGAACTCACTCAGAACTGCAAAGTGATTTCCTGGTTATGCAGAAAGCCTGTTCAGATCTCTTTTATAAGAAGATCAAAGGTTGTGGAGGGAATTGCAATTTGAGCCCAAATAGAAGGGACTGTGCCGTGTTCAAAGCAACCATGCTCCAGACTGGGGGGGCCTTAATTTATGGCTCAGTTGTACTTTGTGTTTGCAGAGGTCCCAGGTGCCACCAGACCTCAGTTCAGACACTGCTGATTTGTTTCCTGGGCTCACTTTTTGAAGTTTAATCTCAGATCAAGAAAGGGGTGGGCAAGAAAATTAATGGTACCTATGGAAGCAATCAATTCATATGCTCAGTACTTTGGGTCTAAATTCATAACTGTTGGTGAAATCAGACTTTCTGAAGACCTGCCAGGAGCATTTATGTAGGGCACAGACTTTATGCTGGCCTGGACAGATGAAAATTCTTATTTTCAACAGTGTTTCTTTGTTTGATTTATGTAGATCATGTGGCCAAATACTTTGCATTTTGAGCTGACATGAAAAGACTTTCTCAATACAATGTGGTTTAGAAAAATCCATTCAGTCAGGAAAAAAGGTTGTGATGACCCATTAAGGAAACATTCCTTAAACCCCAGCAGTTTAATTTAAAAACATCTTGTTTCTTCAGTCTGTTAATCCTAAACAAGCCCTGGACATTTTTGAGCTATGCAACTAATCCTGAGAATGCTCACCCATGCAAATTGTTGCTTAGAATGGGAATAAAAGATTATGCTGTCAGGTTTCATATCTGGGATATGGAAGGCTTCACATTTTAGATTATAGAAATGTCACTAATCTTCTGAGGGAATGACACACACTTTAACCTTGCCCAAGTACTTCTTTGCTGTCATTAAGGTAAACAGAATGAATATTAATAGGAGAGTTTGGCCTGTTTAGGATGGAAAGTGATATCTGTACCAAAATGCAGTTCACAACACTAAAATTGGCCAACTTGGCTAAAAATCCTGTAGTGTCTTAACATCCCAAATGTCATGAGGACCTCATGGGAGTCTTTAGAGGTATGAGGCTAAAACTTCCTCCAGCATGTTCAGCATTTGCAGAGTAGAGGATGCTTGCGGATGGAAGGCAGAAAGATTGATTTGCTAATAGATGTTTGTTCTTTTACGTCTCTGGATCTTCCAGATGCAAGGTGTGAGACCTGGTGGGGAACTTCCATTTGTTGTGGGAAGAGGAGGAGAGCACGAGATCATAGCCCTGGATGATATGGCCATAGTAAATTATTCATTATTGGGATGTATATATAGTCCCTGCCTTGGGCTGCCTTCAGCAACGTGAAACATGACAGGTTGTTTCTTTGTTTCTAATGATTAAATACACAAAAAGCCCGAGACAGCTTCTGTCTTCCATTGCACCTTTTTGGGATTTTTATCTACCATTTTTTTCGACTTCCTGAGTGTGCTCTTTATATAAAATAGTGAAAGACTGGGGAAGGAATGAAGAAGGAAGGAAACAGCAGAGAACGGAGATAGAACTCCTTCTCCAGCCACTGTGAAGCTTCTGACATGCCTTGACATTGCTCCTTTCATATAGATTTAAAATATGTATTTCAAAACTTCCCCATGCCCCTGAGCCATAAATATTTAATTCTCGGTATTACCATCAATCAGGTTAGAGGATCTATGAAAGATATTGGTGGTGAAAGCTTCTTGTGCTGTTTGCTGCAGACCTCCAAAAGCACTCCAGTTTCTCGGAGAGCTTCTGAGGAGCTGATGGCAGAGGGGGGGCGTTGATTAATGGCTCCCTGGGACACTCTGACACCACTGCCTGGATCAGAGAGATAAGAGACAGCCAAAGAGCAGCGCTTGGTACAAGCCAGGCAAAGGTTAGCAGCACGCAGGAATTCCTGCAAGGAACAGGAGATAGGCAGCAGCTCCCTCTGGGGCAGGATAATGGGCTGCAAAGGGGAGCCAGAGAGTAAAGGAGCATTTTGTAGTACGCAAGCAAAAACAAGAGACAAGACAGATGATGTGAGAGGGTTAGAATAAAAGCAAGAATAAGAATCCACTGAGAAATTAAGCTTAAAGTGTGCCAAGGTTTGGGGGTTTTTTTAAAGTATGGTTTAACTTATCATCCATAACAGAGGACTTGTATCAGGAGGGTTTTATTTATTCTTTCATGCTACTAAAATACACCAAACTTCGGACAGCAGGTGAGGGAGGGGATTCTCCTGCTTTACTCTGCTACGCTGAGGCCCCACCTGGGCGGGGGTGTGGTGCCAGCTGTGAACAGGTGCCCCAACACAGGGGGGACATGGAACTGTTAGAGAGAGTCCAGAGGAGGCCACGGAGGTGCTGAGGGACTGGAGCCCCTCCCCTGTGGAGCCAGGCTGGGAGAGCTGGGGCTGCTCAGCCTGGAGAGGAGAAGGTTGTGTGGAGATCTCACAGCACCTTCCAGGGGCTGCAGGGAAACCAGAGAGGGACAATTTCTCAGGGACTGCAGTGCCAGGAGCCAGGGAATGGCTTCCCAGTGCCAGAGGGCAGGGCTGGATGGGATATTGGGCAGGAATTGTTCCCTGGGAGGGTGGGCAGGCCGTGGCACAGGGTGCCCAGAGAAGCTGTGGCTGCCCCTGGATCCCTGGCAGTGCCCAAGGCCAGGTTGGACATTGGGGCTTGGAGCAGCCTGGGACAGTGGGAGGTGTCCCTGCCCATGACAGGAGTGGGATGAGATGGTTTTTAGGGTCCCTTCCAACCCAGCCCATTCCATGCTTCCATAATTTGCCACCCTGAACGAAGTGCATATGTCTATCCCAGCAGTGTCCCCAACACACCCAGTACATCTAACAGCCCAGTACTTAGCTAAAATAATGCTCACACTACAGAGGTACAAGGAGAACTCAGAGAGATTGGTTAGAGTAGCTTGTTCTGCAAATGAGAGCTATTTGTGATAACTGGCACAAAACACCTACTGTAACAAGGCAGTCTCCATGACCCAGGAACATTCCTCCTATGTAAAGCAGAACAGAATGCAGGAATTTGCATTGCTCAGCCACCCATTTATCCCAGTGCCAATGCCATATGAAGGGTCCAGAAACACATGCTCCACAAAACAGAAAAATTGCATTTTAGGTTAACTTTATCTTTTCCTCAGACTGTGCTTAGAATTCCTGGTAAGGAGCAAGTAGGTTTTTTCCAGTCAGCTTCCACTTGAAATCATTGGAATACTTTTCTGGAGTAAAATGTCATCACACAAGCTGCCTTCCTGACCAGGCAGGGAGCTTTGTTATTTACAGATCTAACTATTAGTAAATGCCCTGCATAGAAATAAAGGCAGCTCTAAACTTTGCAAATGTCGTTTGCAAGGCAAGGCACGAGACAGCCTGGGGAGAATTCTGTAAACAGGGGTTGATTCACAGAACCTGGGAAGCATTGGAGGGGGAAAATAAATTGGCTTTAATGAGCTTCAACTTGGTATTCAAAGTAGGAAATTTTGACACATTTGGGAGTACTTTGCTGTAGTGCGAATGAGCCAGGAGCACAAATCCTTGGAATGGGAATTATTTCAAAATGATTGTAGGCTGACATCACTGGCTGGCTTAAACTGTCTAATTTTCAGTGGGAAAGGTAAGGGGAAGACATCCTTCAGGGCATGACAATATAAAGGTATGCTTGGCATGGAGTCTGGAGAGGGGAAATACCTACACCATCTCCCAGATGTGGGTGGGCAAAGCCTAAAATCCCAGGGGCACTCTCTTCCACAGGAATATCTATTAACTGGTGGCCATGGAGGGAGAACTGCAGGAAAACAGCAAAAATCTCAGGGATATCCTGCTTGGCATGGAGGGAAGGACACAAGTGAAAATCACCTGCAGGAACTCAAGAAAAAATATTTCTTTGGGTCAGGGAGAAGGATTTAGAAAGGTCCTCAAAGGGCTTTTATTGGAAGAGTCATTTGGAGTGACATTTTGAGGCTACAAGGATGCACCATCCACTTCCTGCAAGTGTGTTATTCCTGAGAGATCCCACACCACCCACATGTGCATCACCCATTTCCTAAATGACAGCAGCAAAACATAAACTTAGAAAGCAACGCATTTCATATGGAGTTGGTCTTTCTGGTGAGGATTAGTTATTGTCTAATTCAAGACAAGAGGCAAATAGACAAGTTTTGCTGATTGAAGTAGCAAAAATAAAAATGTTGCATGTTTTCACTGAAAGAAAATAACTTTTTAACATTTTGCTGTCAAATTATGTCCAGAGGGTACTGAGAGCAATGATCTTATTTGCTACTGGGCATAACTGATTGTGCCATGCTCACTTTCCTGTTACAATGGTTCTGAGAGGCAGCACTCTAATCCAAAAGCACAAGATTTTAAAATAGTCATTAAAGAAACATTTTTATTAGGCAAATGGGCATTTTGGTGCCTATTGGTATTTTTAAAAATCCCACTAAATCCCCTACAACAGTGAAGTACCTTAAGAATTAAGGCTTGTAATTCCTCAAGGAAGGAAAGACAGCTCCTTCTCCCCCAGCTATGTGAGATCTGGCCATGCCTTTCTAACGGACTTGGGACTTTAATGCCAAGGTTGTGGGTCTTGTCTTCCCTCTTCGAGGAGACTTTTGCAGTTTAAAAACCTTAAAAGTACCGTCTCACTAGGGAAGAGGTTTGGAAATAAAGGGATAAGCTAATTATTTATAATTAGGTCAGACTGGGTAGGCTGATTGCCATAATTAACACAGCCTAATGACTGGCCTGGGGGAGTTTAGTTGGCTGTACCAGGTGAAATCTGGTCAAATGGATTTGTGTTGTTCTCTGCTGGTGTGAGAGCATTCCCAGTTCAGGCAGACTGGGAGCAGGGAAATGTAGGTGACTGTGCTGGAAGGCTGGGTTGGGATCACGGAGTGCTCCCGGGAGGGAAGGGATGCGAGTGTGGGCTGGGGAAACGCTCCCGAGCGAGCAGTGAGGAGCTGGGCGAAGGTTTGGAGAGCTGTGCACAGCACCAAAGCAAACAGCAGCACTTCTGAAAGGCACAGGGATCCCTGGGAAAGAGAGGAGCGTTCCTGCGGCTCAGAGATCTGAGGGCACGTCTCAGGCTGAGCTAACCCAGGTACACAGACTGTGCACGTAAATATTTCACACAGCGAGGATGAGTCAGGAACATTCCCCTTCCTACAGCTGCTTACAGGGGAAGCTCAGAGAGCTCCCGTGGGATCCACACCGAGCCTGTGCTGGCGGCTGCGCCTGGCTGTGTGAGACATCCTCCAGCACAGCCCTTCCCTGCTGCCCTTCCCTCGCTGCAGGAACAGTCCCTTCCCTCGGCCTGGCTGCTTCAATCCTCTGCCACACAGGAAACAGCCTGAACAACAGCCAAGTGCATTCCAGAAATAATTAACAGCAAAGAGAATAGAAAACAACCGGAGACTGAGCAGCTTCAAGCCCGCTTCAGGAGAGCATCATAAACACCTTGGAAGATAGAGAGTGTGAGCAAAATTCCTGACGTGGTCCCAAATCCCAAACTGACTCAGAATTCCAGGCTGTGTCCAGGCCTTCACAGGCAGTGTCACTAAAAATGTTGTTGGAGAGTTTTTATTTTTCCCACAGTTTAGGTGACACCACCAGGCCTCACTGTAGCACAAGAAAACACCTTCTCAGGTGCTTTGCTCACCAAATAGAAGTTGCCTGAGGAGAGAAGAGATAAAAATGACTGGTACAAATCATTTCATACATAATAGGTGACAAGACAGCTGCTTCATGAGACCTTGTGTAGTTTAATAAAATGATGCTTTTCCATCTCCACTGACCTCAGGCCCAAATGATTTCAAGAACTCCAGGTCTTTCATAGGTATTTGGTGGGATGATGAGGGAAAATAAAATAGTCCCCACTCCATTGCTCCGATCTGAGTAATGTTGGTGCCTCTCTGGTGCCCCTGTGGAAATGTGGCTGGGTGTGGGGGTCTGCATTCAGGGTTAAAGGGGCTGTCTGAGGAAACAAAATGCTTAGAGGATCTACAAGACCCACAGCTGTCAAATGCACAACCAAAACACAGATTACTGGAAGTGTGTGACAAATACAGATGCTTGACATTGATGGGCATTTTTCAATCATATTGTTTTCATTGAAATACTCATGGCCCCCAAAAAAGCCAAACACAATACTTTACAAAAATCAAAACATTTAGTTTTGACAGACTTTAAACATATCTTCTCCCTGCTCCTATTTGCATAAGATTTCATTTGGAAGTTTATTACAAATTCAGGTAAACTTTTCCTCTGAACTATACAAGTGTTGTTGGAATACTGAAATCCAAAATGAAGTGCTCATTGCAGATCAAAGTAAAGGCTTTCATCCATTAGTAAGTTTCAAATACATACTTGTTCACCCCCCAAACTTTAAAAATATTGTTCTTACAAACCTAAATTTTTTATTTAATTAAAGAAAAGCAAGGCAAAAACTTAATATGGAGGCAACACAGGCAACCTCCTGATCAAACACAGCCAGACGCTCCCAGTGCCACAGCATTGTATGAGCATCTCTCACAAGAATGTCTGTTAAAAGTGACCTTGGAAATGCAAATTTGGGTAACTCCGTGCAGTTAGGCGCTCGGAGGGCAGTTTTCTCTCTTGCTTCTCTGATGGTTGCTCTCCCCAGGCTACCGTCAGCAACTCATTTGTTGAAGTCCCAATTATCCAGTGGGATAAACATTCCCATTCCTGCAGGACTATGGGGTGCAGAGATTTAATGGCCTCACCCTGGACCCCACGAACAACAACATTGCATTGTCTTACAGCCACAGAGTGCTTTAAAGAGGGGCATTGTACCCAGCAGCCCCCAGGTAATGTCAGCCTGGCATTCCCTGCTGTGCCAAGGGGGATGGAGCAGCCATGGAGGAACTGGGAACGCAGTGAATGAGTGCCATTGTAACTGGTGCTGAAAGAAAAGTGCTTGTAACCAAGACTGTTCATTATGTACATATATATATATGTAAAAAAAAAGCACCTCCACATTTTAAACTAATGATGACTTTTAGCCACGATGTAATTACAGCACCAGTGGGAACCCATATGTCAGCGAGCTTTCAAATGGAAAGGTTGTGCCTACAAAATGAAGCCATATATTCCCATTAATTGAAGCGGTTGATTTCCAGTTACACAATATTAGTTCTAATGGAGGGACTCATAGAAAGTCCATGAATTTCTTTTTTTTTTTGTTATTGCTCTGTGGTGTTAAGGTGGCACAATTTAAACTGAGCTGGGTGACATTGGTGCCAGCAGGGTTGTGACTGTAAGTGACTTTCAGGGTGGTTGCCTGTAAGGTGGCATTAGAATAACCTTGGAGGAATGGTCTGTCAGCACTGCCTGCACGGCCAGAGCAGAAAGGATTAGCACGAGAAATTCTGATGAGGGTATTTACTACTAATGACTGCCTTCAAAATTGCCTTTTATCTACAGCTTTTCAAAGCATTTTCCATTCTTTAAGACTTATAAAACCTTTGTAAAATTGGTAGAAGATATAGAAATGCAGATATCTTTGTGCCAAAACACACAGTAATACTTTGACAGAAAAGGGCAACGGTACACACTGAACATTATTTAAAATAGGAGTTGCACAATGTTACAGTGATGCTATCGCTCTGTTAATTAGAGTCTGACCAGAACAGGGGAACATTCCTGCTCTTAAGAAAAATGGTGTGGAATAATCAGTAAATAGTCCTCAGGGCTTCTGTTTTGTGTAGTTGCAGTAGGACAGATGTATGTTATGCAGTGATATAAAAAAAATGTTAAAGATATGAATGGCACCTGTTCTTTTATTGTAATGAAATCTGCTTCCCAAACTGCCATCCCCAAGAGATAAAAGCAGTGAGTCAGACCTACTAAACTGCTGAGCTGAAAACCCTGAGATTTAAAAAATGATGAATGCAAGGTCTTTTTTTGGTTGTTTAAAAGCCTTTAGAGTCCGTTTTCCTTTTTTCTGTGGCCTCAAGAGGAAGGAAGGAAGGAAGGAAGGAAGGAAGGAAGGAAGGAAGGAAGGAAGGAAGGAAGGAAGGAAGGAAGGAAGGAAGGAAGGGAAAGAAAGAAAGGAAAGAAAGGAAAGAAAGGAAGAAAGAAAGGAAGAAAGGAAGCAAGAAAGAAAGGAAGCGAGAAAGAAAGGAAGCAAGAAAGAAAGAAAGAAAGAGAAAGAAAAGTTGAAGACACATGCACAAAGATTTTCAGTCTGGTGATATTCAAGAGAGACCAGAACCAGTCATACAGCTGCTTCAGAATGTGAGGGCTGGGAAGAGAAATTGGTATTTGGAGACTCTGTTATGGCAGTCATGATAAACAAAGCTTTAGATATGAGGTTTTTGGTAAGTTCTTTTTCCTTCCTTCCTTCCTTCCTTCCTTCCTTCCTTCCTTCCTTCCTTCCTTCCTTCCTTCCTTCCTTCCTTCCTTCCTTCCTTCCTTCCTTCCTTCCTTCCTTCCTTCCTTCCTTCCTTCCTTCCTTCCTTCCTTCCTTCCTTCCTTCCTTCCTTCCTCCCTTCCTCCCTTCCCTTCTCCCTCCCCTCCCTCTTTCTCTCCACACCAATTCAAACTTTTCCAGAAACAGGTTAATTCTCACTGGTGCTGTTTAAATTCCTGCTTCCTTGGAGCACCCCAAAAATTCCACAGTTGCTATAGGAGCAATGTTTAAGGACTATCAATACCATTAGTCTATCCTATAAAAACACAAGCAGTTTAATAGCTGAAGGCTGCCAAAAGATACAATAATCTGGTGGAAATCTGAAGTTCTGTGCACATGTGTCAGAGTGAGTCAATGCACACTGGAAAAAAAAAAAAAAAAAAAGGCAAATTTTTGACTTGGAAATGACTTGTGGAAGAAGCCTCCCAATATCTCTGAATATTTTTAAAGGGAAAGACGTAACAGATAATGCACAGGATGACTTGCAGATTCAGCCATGCCTGCTCCGGGGGCCAGAGGAATTCTGTGCGTCACTGAGTGACAGTTCCTCCCTGCAGGGCTCGGAAGACGTGGTAAGAATGAGGGGTCATCGTCACTGTGAGTAAAACGTTGCATCCAATTTGGCTGGCTTCCAGGAAATTCTCTTATTTAGCTCGTTTGCTTATTGCTTTACCATTTCTGCTCATTAAACCAGTCAAAGTGAGGCTCAATTTACAAATTAATTAATTAATTAATTAATTAATATTCAGTGATGTAGGAGAAGGCTGGATAAGAGCTGGTACACTGAGACTTGAGGAGGAGGGTGCAAAAAGGCTCTTTTCAGCCCTTCCCCATTGCTTTTCTAATGGTTTGAGGAGGGAACCTATGGAAATTTGCTCTTTGAGTTTTGGACAGTGTGAAAATCCCCTTTAAACTCGTGTCAAGGCCTGACCATGTCAATAATGGCTGTCATAAGAATGTTATAAAAATCAGTGAAGGGTTTTCGAGGTAATTCAGTCTGTAAGCTTATAAAGAAGTCAGATTCTTTGTTTCTCAGGGCTGTAAAGCTGCAGAATTGTTGATTAAGGAGTCACTTGATGGGTGAGAGGTACCCTCATTCCTGAGTGCAGTTCAGTTTGGTCATGCTGATTAAAATGTTCCCATCCTGCAGTGTTAAACTATTCTTTAATAGCCTGGCCTTTGGCCACTGGGTTTCGCTGTAGGATGTTATTTTTCACCCAGTTTATTTCACAGCATTTTGGATTATTTCAATAGAAACCAAACAACAAACAAACAAACAAACAAAAAATTGCTTGGTTTCACAAGATGATGGAAACTTGCAGAAAGGTTCATGGAGCACAGATCCTTTTACAAGGAGGATCTCGGGAAATGCTTTGGGGAAAAAAGGACACCAGATTTAGGGTCTTTTGAAGCCTCCACTAGGCACCAAAGAGCTTTGAAGTCTTTTAAATGGTTCTTTTATAAGCCATTGGCACCAAGCTCAGTAAAAGCACTCAGCTAATTTTTAATCAGATATATGAAAAAGCATATAAATAAAAATGTGGGTTTCTCTTCTAAGGCTTTTTGGTTATCAGAGTAGTGCTGGAAAAAAGGCAGCTCTATTTCAGTGCTTAATGTGCCTTAATACTGCATGACCACAAGCCATTAGGTTCTTCATCTCATAGGTGATTAATTTCCAGGGAACATATGTTAAGAAAATAACATATATCCCCAGACTGCCTCCCCAAAAGGTTCTCACAAAGCAATGTCAGTGTTTTGTATTTACTGACACATAAATGAAAAAAACAGAGATGAAAAATCAGAAGAATAATTTTTTCAGCCACACTAGTTTTAGTCATTAGAGGGAAAACAAATATTTCCCTAATTTCTGGGAAGTTCTGTGAAGCAATACAGTGGTGATGAGGAAAAAAAATATTGCAGCTAACTTAATGTGAACATGAAATGCATCATCACTGTTCCCTAACTTCTGAAACTGGGTAATTCAGGTTCATAAAATGACTACTTAGGAAAAAAACCTATTTAATCTCTTTCCAAATAGGCAGAAATGTCATTATGTTGACCCTTTGCTGTTTTAAACAGACAGCTCAGTGCTCAGGCTCCTCTGTGGGGGCTGATGTTGAGCCTGGGGAGGACAAGGAAAGGATGGGAGAATTGTCTGCCCAGACTCCTGAGAGAATTCAGCTGCCAAGGGCTAACAGGTCTTCACTGACCATCTGTAAACTCAGTTTTATTCGCCTCCTCCCCACCCATGCTTAGGCTGGGATGGGTTTTCTTTGGGCAGGATCAGTGACGACATGGACGTGGTTATCCAGGATCCTGCTCTCACAGCCCAGCCCCAAACCTGAGCAGTGCTGATGTTTTGTAACTACTGTCAGGATTCTCTTCATCTTAGCTCTGCCTTTTCACTGAAACTTTTCACCTGCTTTATTCCTCCAAAATGTGATGTTTTTTGAAATTAACCAGGTAAAAAATTAGTCTAAATAATTTATATTTGACGAATTATGAATGTTTGTGTGTGTCTGTCCAAGCAGATCTTAAGTGTAAAGTCCAAGTGCTGCCTCCAGTTATTCTGTAAGGATAGCCCAGCAGGATTTTCAAGTTATGTCAGTGCAATTGTTTGAAAAATTATGTACAGCTAAATCAGTCTTTAAAACTCCCTATTTATTGTGTAAGCTTTCAACATATGGACTTAAATATCAGTATTGAAGTAATCTATTTCACCTGTCTCATTAGAGAGTTATATGTAACAGCCGTAAGAATGTAAGGGTTATATAAAATTGTATCCACTATTTATGTATTATTGTCTCCAACACATATGTCCTTTCCATATGGGATGTTCTCACTGTACAGAACATGGTCGCTTCCAAGTATAACTCAACAGAAGCATTCAACCTTTGATTTTAAAACTGTGATCATCCCCACTTCAACAGCCCACGTTGGGAGGAAATTCCAGATTGTGGGGGGAGGGGATGGCTGCCAATCTGAATGAGGAGGAACATCGTCAGATGGCAGGGAAGTATTTGTACGAGTTGTATTAACAGAAGCACTGACCTTTACACACTCCAAAACAAGCCAGATGGGCCTTGGATCACAGCACCCGTTCGTCGAGCAAAACTCCTGAATCATCTCAGGCAGTGTTCAAATACAGCCAGGAGAAGCCTGAACGCAAAGATCTCCCCTAAAATACAGCCCTGAAGCAGCGAAGATGCACCAGGTTTTGAGGTAACTGCTATTTAAACCTTCAAATCCTAGGCAAAATTTTTGTTGCATAGATTTCAGCCTATCCATTGTCTGGGATGGAAAACAGATGGGCTGCAGTTTAGCTTTGCAGCAAGAATCCAAATTCAATTCTCTGGCTTGTTCTTAAGAGAGTTAATGAAAGTTGAATAATATGCACTGGCAGCCCCTAAAACCCTCTGTGGTTTTCTTTCTCTTTTCCTTGGCAGGGTGATGCCATTTTGCATTAAATTTACATGGCCACCTTTCTCCCTAGAGTAACTCCAGTGATTCATCTGACCATATTTCTGGTGGATAGGGGCCCAAAACTTCAGGAACTTTGCCCTCATAGTCTCCATGCTCCTTACAGCTCCTGAAAGTGAACCAGAGGGACCTGCAGAAGTGAGCAATGATTTAGAATTTACCCTGTTTATTCATTAAACTGGTGAGCATGATATTCTGTTCCTCCATGACAACACTGATCTTTAACTGAACCAAATTAAACTTTCTTAAGGGAGAGAATACACTGACTTGTGGATGTTTGTGGCAGGGATATTAATAGAGTGCTCAGGGTGGCAAACAGAACAGGTTTTAAATGAAATCTAAAAGAGATCAAGAAAGAAAACACCACCTTTCAGGGAAAACAACAACAAAAAAGCCAGACAAATTGAGCATGTGTGCTTTGCTGTGAGTAGCATGAGCAGAGTAAAAAAACCCACTGATTTCTGCTTGGAGAACCTGGAGGAGAGGAGGAGCTCGTGTGCCAGAACTCAGGGCTAATAAAACAACACAAACATTGCAGTCTTCTGAGTTTAAGTGATGATGGGATTCAACCTGACAGACTCATTTTGAAGTTTCTGAGAGAGATGGAAACCCTTTGCCAGATAAATAACTCTGAATTTGGCCCATTAAGAGCAAGAGCCTGTTTCCAGCTGGACACTGCTTCCCTGCCATTCCA
Source organism: Monarcha castaneiventris obscurior (assembly GCA_026261815.1). NCBI lineage: Eukaryota > Metazoa > Chordata > Aves > Passeriformes > Monarchidae > Monarcha > Monarcha castaneiventris. Next base: position 1,975,263 of record JAMPIT010000583.1, read on the forward strand.
CTGTGAGGACGGGAGCCTTCCTGAAGGAAGGACTGGAAGGATTTATCCTGTTTGCTAGCAATGCTCTGACCTGCCTGACTCTGCTCAGTGATGTGCTGAACCCACGGGGAGCCCTGGAGCACAAGAGGGTTGGGAAGGAACCCAGCAGAGAGGGGATGAAAGTTTCCAGGGGTCTGTCACTCTTCTTAAAGATCAATGGGCTCGTGAGGGAAAGGGATTTTAGGAGCTGCAAGGTAACATTCAAAGCCAGCAGGGATCTGGATCCTTTCAGACGTTGCACCCTCAACAGACTTGCAGGGCCTGTCAGTGGAGCTGGTCCCACTCACCAGGGCATAGAGCAGCCCTTCCCTGTGGCACAGAAACCAACCTGCTCCCCACATCCCTGTGTCCCCTGGGCTGTGCTCTGGAGCTGGGTCTCCATCGTGGCAGTGCAATCAAAGTGGTGGGTGAGGTGAGCATTGAGGCCTGAATCCCTCTCACACCCTCACACACACTCAGATTATCTTGCTTGCCTTGTAGACTTTGATTTCTCGTCCCACAGAACATTGAACCAATCAGACCAAATGCAGTTTGCCTGAATCTTTTCTCCTCCCACTCCTCTCTGAAAGAGCTTTCAAGACAAAGAGTAAAGCTCAGGGAGACCAGGACGGTTTAAGGTGAGCTCCTCCTCCTTCCCCTGCTGCCTGGTGTCTCCAGGCAGGCTCCCTTCCTAGAAATGCTTCTATAACCCCATTTCCTGACTCCCTAAAGTAAAAGATGCTTCTTCTGGCCGCAGAGGTGGTGGTTTTGGTGGTGTGGTCACAGTACATCATTCTTTTGGCAGATGCAGCTCTGCATTGGCTCACCCACACTGCTGCCAGGGCAGCCCAGGTGTCCCATCCACTGGGCAGGGAGCCCTGAATCTCTTTTCCATCGGTGGCTATTCCAGCTTGTGGCTCCCAGGAATATTTCATCAGTTTTGCCCTCGGACTGTGCAGCCAACACAAGCTGGGAGCAGAGAACAGTAACACCTGCAGGGTACGAGGCAGGGCACAGCAAAGGACACAGCCAGGGCTGGTGGGATGGACAATTCCGGAACCCCCCAGCCCCAAACAAACAGAGCAGCCCACTGTTCGTGGGTCTGGCTCAGTTCTGGAACGTGTGATGGGAAGGGGCCAGGTCCGCAGTGAATCGCTGGCATCTGGCTTCCTACACTGCACGGGAAGGGCTGGTTTGGGCTCTGGGTTTTATAGGTGCACTGGGAGTCTAATGCTCTTTTATTAGCACGACTCCAAGCTGACCTCTGTGCTAAAAAAAGTGGAGACTTTAATTTCATCTCATAATCCACCAAGGGCAAATAAACAGTCAGAAATTCTACTCTTTCTTTTTCCCCAACTCTCATTAAAACTGTGGTCTCTGTTATTACCATGCAGACATTTTGCACTAGTTTTTTATTACAGTCAAGTACAGATGCCCTTTTTATTTTGAGGCAGAGTTAATAGCAAAGCTTTTTTTGCTAAAGTTTCTGATTATCTGCTATGGCTGAGAGCACTTTGCCAGCAATAGTCTCCTTGGAATATTCAGGGTTATGCACAGCTTTTAATTCTTTAAAGAGTTTGGTGGTAAATAGCTTGTGTACACTGTGATCTCACTTGAAAAGCAGCCAGCAGACTTCGGGACGTGCTTGTCCACGTCTCCCACCACCCAGCCATTGCTCCAGCATCAGGAACCTGAAGCTGCTGTGCAAATGGCACGTGGAATTAATCCAGTCAGAATTAGGGGGTTTTACAATGCACCATTGGGCACAGCACAAGCCATGCCCCATGTCCATGCTCTTGGTGCTGCTATGGCTCTGGGCTGTGTTGGATGGCTCTGGGTTGTGTGGGTTGGCTCTGTGCTCTGCAGGGTAGCTCTGTGCCTTGTAGGATGGCTCAGTGTCCTAGAGGACAGCACTGTGCCCTGTAGGATGCCTCTGTGCCCTATAGGGTGGCTCTATGTTCTGTAGGACATTGCTGTGCTCTGTAGGATGGCTCTGTGTCCTGTAGGATGGCTCTGTGCCCTGTAGGACAGTTCTGTGTCCTGTAGGATGGCTGTGCGCTCTGTAGGGTGCCTCTGTGTCCTGTAGGATGGCTCTGTGCTCTGTAGGACATTGCTGTGCTCTGTAGGACAGCTCTGTGTCCTGTAGGATGGCTCTGTGCTCTGTAGGGTGCCTCTGTGTCCTGTAGGATGGCTCTGTGCTCTGTAGGGTGCCTCTGTGTCCTGTAGGATGGCTCTGTGCTCTGTAGGGTGCCTCTGTGTCCTGTAGGATGGCTCTGTGCTCTGTAGGGTGCCTCTGTGTCCTGTAGGATGGCTCTGTGCTCTGTAGGGTGCCTCTGTGTCCTGTAGGATGGCTCTGTGCTCTGTAGGGTGCCTCTGTGTCCTGTAGGATGGCTCTGTGCTCTGTAGGGTGCCTCTGTGTCCTGTAGGATGGCTCTGTGCTCTGTAGGGGATGGTGCTGGCCTTGCTGCTCTCACTTGGAGGTCGGATAGGGGAAGGCAGGGCAGCAAGAAAGAAAAACAGCTTCTGTTTTGATTGTGTGCTGGAAGTGCCCAAGGGCAGGCTGGCAGGGGCTCTGAGCAGCCTGGCCCAGTGAAATGTGTCCCTGGCCGGGGCAAGAGGTGGCAACTGGGGGATCCTTAAGGCCCCTTCCAACCCCAGTCATTCTGTGATACTTTGATATAGTGGCTGGACAGTAGGGGCTGACCTTGCTGGAGATTTACAGTGTCTGTCAATACAAAAAATTTCTGCTGTTTTCTTCTTTCTTTTTCAAAATATTGTAAAACACCTCCTATGTCTTTATTTACCTTTATTTTTTTTTTACCCTTACTATAGTTGCGTATTCTTACTTGCGTGGGTGAAACAGTCAGTTCTCTTTGGGTGGCCACGACAAAAAATCTGCCTTTCTAGCTGTTCTCAGTGGGGGACTTAGGTGTTATTGGAGGGATTTTTCTCATGAGAGGAGTGGTTTGTGACACCAGGCTCTCCAGAATAGTTAGTGCAGTGCAGCCTGGGTGGGCACACAGTGTCCATATTCCTTCATTTAATGATGTTTAAACAGTGTGACACAGCAGCCTCCAGGAGTGTGGGAGCACTTGGATTCCAGCAGTGTTACCTCATTACACTGACTGTTCTGAGTGCTACCATTTACTCACAGTAGTAAACACTGGGCTAAAGAGTGAACACAGGATCCAGGCTTCACAAAATGATACAATTATGGGAACTGAACAATCCTGAGGGACTGTTTAGTGAAAAGTGTTTGCTGGAGTGTTGTGTAAAGCCCCAGAAATGGGCGCTTCTTGGATGTCAGAAGCCTTTTTACCCAGCTAAAATTCTGATAGAAATTAAATGTCTGAGATTAACTATGATTCATTAGTGAACAAAACTGCAGAACTTGGGGCAGTGAGCCATTCTGTACCATTCTGAGCTCCTCTAAGACTCTTAGCAAGGCTGATGGATGGCTGCATGAGGACAGCTTTTGAAGCGCAGATTTCTGCTAAATCAATGGACAAGATTTATCAAATTTCCAGTCATTTCCCAGAGCTTCTGCCAGCCCCCACAAATAGCTACTCTTTCATTCATTCTGTGCTAGAGCCACATAACAGGAAAGAAAATCATGTTCTCTGAGGTTTTATACTTTAAGGCATCCAACTTTCCATTTTAGAAAGTGAAGAATGTAAGCAACAGTTTTGTTTCTATGTCTGGGCAACGTACAGCAGCTCCAGAATCAATAATGGAAAATGCTCCTGAAAGGCCCAGCAGACCTCAAAGAGATAATGTGGATTGGCCATTAACTGTAAGTCATTATGGAACTTATTAAGTGAAGCCTTGGGACTGTCATAGAGCCTAAAGGTTGACATAAATTTTTCATACGCATTGAACTTTGCTAAATGTGCTTGCATTTGATTAATGATGACTTTCTCCAGTGCGCTAATAAGAAGAAGGAAAATATGAGCTGGGGCTGCAGCAGGGAGATTGGGCTCCTGGAAAGAAGGGCAGTGTTGGCAGCAGGAGAACAATGGGGCTTTCTAGAGATGCCCTGCCAAGCGGGAGGGAGTTTATTACTCCCTGAAAAATTGCTCCTTACCACCCAGAGGCAGGGCACTGAGCACAGCATGAAAGCCAGTTTTGTAATCATGGCAGTGAAAGCATCATAGTTCCAAAACACCGGCAGAAAAATCCACCTCCCAGCCCCCTAAGACACTCACAAATCACAAAGAACAACCACAAACCCAACCTCAGCCCCTAAAACCTTCACAGAGCACAAAGATCAACCAAAAACCCCACCATCAGCCCCTAAAGCTCCCCCATACTTCACAAAGAGCAACCAAAACCCCAGTCTCAGACCATTAAGTCCTCCATGTATTTGTTTGTAAACAACCAAAACCCCACATTCAGCCCCTAAAGTCCCCCACACATCACAAAGAACAACCAAAAAACCCACCCTCAGCCCAAAAAGCCCTCATATACCACAAAGAACAAGCAAAAAGCCAACCTCAGACCCTTAAGTCCTCCACGTACCACAAGGAATAACTAAAAACCCACCCTCAGCCCCTAAAGCCCTCATATATCACACAGAACAATCCAGAAGAGCTTCATTTTCAGCAAGACAGAGAAGTGGTGTGTCTGCAAGTCCTGCTGGAGATAGAGCTGCGGGAAATTTGCCTTGGCAGCCAACGCAGTGAGTCACAGACTCATGGAATGATTTAGGTTGGAAAAGAAGACAACAACAACAACAAAACAAAGCCTTCACTAGCAGCTAGGTCTGGACAACAGCATATGGATTTGTTCAGTTGAAACAAACATGTTTTTCCCTTGTTTGGAAGTAGGAAAAAAAGGGAAAGCAATCAGTAACCTCAGTCCAAAGCAGTGACAAAGTCTAAAGCTCTTTCACTAACCACCAAAAACGCAAGGCATGCCCTAAAATTCAATTAAAATTGAATTCTTAAAAAAAAAAAAACCAAACTACAGGGTAAGTTTTTTGGTGGTTTTTTTCTCTTTCTAGTTTTAAAGCTGCTAAAGGTCAAACTTTTGAGCTTTGTTTTATTTTAAATGAGCACCCCTATAAATAAGAGTCTGCCAAACAGCCCTAGCAAAGAGGACTCAAAGTCTTATCCCACCTTAGATAGCTGAGTAATCAGGTATTGGTCCTGATTTTACAAACACAAAAGGAAAAGGAAATGCAGAAAAAAAGAGAGGTGGCTATTCCATCTCCTGGCAGTGTGGGGTAGAAGACAATGATTGATTCCTCATCACCACCAGCTATAAATTTGCCACTCCAAAGCAGATTCCCCCCAGCCATGGAATGCTTTACCCACAAGCCTGGTTGGTGTTTCAGCTGCTGCTGTTCTCGATGCACTTATAAACTACTGCAAATGGACTAAATGAGTACAGAAAAGAAAAGGGGGAAAAAAATGTATCACATTTTGAGTTTGGTGGTTAGAGGACTTTGAAAATCTCAGGCTCAATTCCCTGCCCTGGATAATATTTATTTATTTATAGAACACAAACTGGCTCCAGTAGAAAGACTGAAAGACTCTTGAGAAAGACCCTTCTCTGACCCGGAAGGAGTTCTGAGAGTCACTCACTGTCCAAGCAAGTCTCTCCCTGCTTGTGTTGGGTGTTTTCTTTCCACGGAGAAACAGGAAATTCTCCAGATCCTCTGCAGACCACCCCCCCCACAACAGATCAGGAGCTGTCCCTAACCTGTACATCCAGAAGGAGGTGTGGGGCATCAGCAAAGTCCCCTGTGTGGGCACACACACAAAGTCCCCGTGGCAGAGCTGCTGCCACTTCTGCCCCTTCTCTGCTGGGAGAAGGCAGGACACCCACTGTGGACGTGGGATTTGCAGTTCATTAAGGGAGGGAGGAACAGAGGTCTAGAGTTGGTGAGAAGCATGGCCCAAGATTTCACGCAGAAAGACAAGAAACAAGTTTTTCAAATGACTATGAATCCATGAATTGGAGTGGGCTAAAGTTGTTCTTATGATTTGGGTAATTGTAGCCAGTCCACCTGAGTCAGGTTTGAAAGAGCCTTTCTTATCAAACACAGAGATCAGTGATATTAAATAATGGAAAACCTGTGCACTAGCACGCAGGGAATGGAACTGGGTCAAGCTGGTTGATCCCCAGACTCAGCCTAAAAGAGTGAAAACAATAGAAGAGCTCCAGATACCTGCAGCTCACTCCCTGACAAGCTCACTCAGTCCCTTTCCCAAGCCATTCCTTTTCCTTTTCTCTCTCTCCTCTTTTTCTTTTTTTTTTTTCCCTTAATACACAATGTGCTTCTGCTGCCAATTAATCGGGTTTGGTTACAGTAGTTCAGTATTTATATCAGTGTCTGAAGGGAAAACCTGCACAAGCCCTACCTGGATTTTTGCTTACTGATCCTTTCATTACACATGTAATTCTGAAAATGCAGCTGGATGGGGAAGACATACAAGAATTCCAGGCTTTTGGGTCCCTAAGGCTGCCTCTTTGTGAGCCTTATTTAAATTCCCAGTCTTCACTTTCTCTCGGAGCTTATCAGCAGCAACATGGTAAACTTCAGCATTTTATTTTTCAAGTCAGTCAACAACACGGAGCCAACAAAACCTGCTCCATAAAGAGCTTTTCTCAGATGAGTTGTGGCAGCCTCTGGGGCAGGATCTCGCCTGAGATCACAGAAATGCTGGTGGTGAGCTTGCAAGCTTGTACCCCTTGACACATTATCAAAGACTGCTTGACATTGTGGCAGGAACATGGCAGAGGCGATCTGAGAATTCCCAAACAAACCCTCCCCTTCCCTATCAGTGCAAGTTTGAAGAGCTCCCCTAGAAACCAGCCCTGCACTTGCATTGCATCCCTAACTACTTCTTGCCAGGATGAGGACTGGTGTTCCAAGGCACTGCAGAGACACGGGAGGGAGTGCCACCCCAGCGTGGTGACACCCAGCTTGACCAGGAGCTGAGCAGTTCTGCCAGCTGGAGCACAGAATTCGCTCAGCTCACAAGAAAGTCCCTCTGCTAAGGTCAGGTTGTGTGCTAGTGACGGTGTTTGGAGGGGGTTCTTGTATCCCCTCAAATGATGACAAACCAGCCAAAGCACCCCTGCACTTGCCACCGCCCCTCGCCTTACCTGGCTCAGCCGTGGTGATCCTCCTTGGAATGGGGGTTTTCTCCAAACCCACTGAAGCTGTAATTAACCTTTCAGCTGTCTTCAACGGATGGGAGGCTCAGTCCCTGGGGAAGGCAGAGCCACTATGCTAAAGCAACTTGTGCTGGTGAATCCCTTCCCAGGTCGCTGGGATCATTGGGAATGCTGCAACAACCTACGGCCCATGGCCTTCTCAGGTGTGCCGGGACTAACCCGGGCTAGCCCATGCTGGGCTGGGCTTTACCAAACTAAGGTTCAAAACCTGAGGTTCCTGCGAGCGCCACGGCGAAGTTCAACGCAAAGCAATGTCCTGTCGTGGTGCCAGAGCGCGCTGCTCATCCGAGGTGCTGCCGAGGGTCCACAGTGAGGATAACTGCCAGCACTTCAGAGGCGGCCTTGGCTGAGATTAGCAAGCCTGACTTAATAAAGCGCTGCCGTAATTGCACGTCCACTGGGAAGGGGAAAAATAATCAAATGAAAAAGGACAAAACCAGCAGGGAAAGAAAATTTATTTCCAAGCATCTACGAGAGTGCTACAAACAATAGAGACTAAAACTCAAAGCATTTGAAACTATTAAAAAATGTAGTTGACAATGTCCTTCTTAAAAAGTAAACATAAAAATGTAGAAAATGTCATTATTAATTCTAAAACTTGCTCAAAAGTGAAATAAACCCAGATAGCATCAATGAGGATGGAGTCCTACAAGTTACTTCTTTTTTACTTTATTTCAATTTGTTAATTTGTAAAGTGATACTCATTTATTTTGTCTTTTTTTCAATGTTTATTTAAATTTATAATGGAGAAATGTGCAAATCTAGCAAAATATTCTTTGGATTATAAACAGAGAAAAATCAACAACCAAAGAAATTTGAACCAAGTTAATAATAAACTATAGAATTATATAGAATGAATACAGCTATAATAAAGTGAAATATTACAATAAACATTGTAGAGCAAATCTGCTGATTTAGCAAACTCTGCCTTATAAAACATAGGGATATAATGGGACAAGTGAATATGTTATGGATATAGAGCTGACACATCAGTCATCATTTTAAGGAGTTAAATTTTAATCTAACTACATATATGGGGGGTCTTCAGAAAAGCAACACACCAACAAATCAGTTTTGTTGTTCTCAGATCAAGCAGTTTGGTACCTGACTGCAAATGAAGGACAGGGTCTGTAAAATGAGTGTAGGAAAATGTAGATAATTTCTATTTATTTATTGCTGCTTCCCATATTGCAGCTGCTGATCTCTGACCCTACACACCCAACTATATTAAATTCAGCAGAGGTGCAGTTGTACACAGATGCAGGAAATGTTGATGTGCAGAACATATTCCCATCCCTTGCCCCTTCTGAACTAATATTAAAAAAAAAAGTTATAGATCCCTTTTTGGATTAAAAACATACATTACAAGGAACAACTCTGAAAGCACTCTGTATTTCTGTTGTCACAAAGTAAAATGTCCCCCTATCCACAGACGATGCTATTCTACTGGAAATTAAAAAATAAAAAACAAAACAAAATAAAAAATTAGAAAAAAAAAATAGGAATTAAGTGCCGGAATCTTAATTACTACTCAGGTAAGGTAATTGTCAGGTAGAACAGTCCTTAGGGAAGTCACAGCTAAACTGGGTCAGATTTCAGTCTCTAGAACCCGCAGAAGCTCAGCACAGATACGGAAACTCACAAGCCTGGAGTAAAGTGTAAGTACAGAGTACTCCTGTCCACTCACAAAGTCACTCCTGAAACCTCGGGAATCTCTAAGATATAAGATAAATGCATATTACATGGGAAATACTGAAAAGTATTACACTTAATTTAATCCAGGAAACACAGTAGGACTATATGACGGTTCTTACTGTGTTCTGGGAGCAGCCACAAGCTGTAGATAGAGAGGGTACAAAATGTTCACCAGACGTTACATTTGTTTTAATCTAAAAAACATTTGTAAAATGTACTTCATTTTTAAATAATCACTTAACAAGGCAACAAACCAACTACAAACACATAATAAATAAGGCTATTAAAAGGTCACAATTGTAGTAAATTAGTCAGAACTATAAATGGGACATTAGAAACACTATGTTTTTCCTTATATGCTTAATAACCAGAACAAGAATTAAAAAAGAATCAGTTTATTTCAAAGTCTGCTTCTTATATTGAAGCACATATTAAAGCAACAGTACAATGTTCATAAAATATAAGTGTGATGCTGTAACATTTCTTACATGTCAGAATACTGATATTTGTATGTATACTAAAATAAGAATTTTAAAATTGTACAAATAGATACATTAAAAATGACATAGAAATAGGGCGCCTCCCACTGCAACAAGACAGAGTTTTTATATCTGGCACGTATTAGTTCAAGATGAAAGTATAAGCAAAAAGATTTACAAGAATCAGCAGTAACAAGTTTGATGCTCAAGAGACATAATAATTGTACATTGTACTGTACATACATCATATGGGTTTAAGCTGGCTGAATATTATATATTTCAAGTTTAAAAATGCACTACCATATAGAGTGTCCATAGTTTAAGGCGAAATTACAGCTCAGAACTGTTATCTTTTCTAATTTGTGGAAGCTTCTTTGACATAAAAGATTTAGATGTTCGTAACACACAAAAGATTTCCCCTATTTGTAGGTTCGCTTTTAGCATTTTCCTTCATTTAAATATTTTGCATTTCTTAAGTGGGTTTTTTCCTTTCGTGAAGCTGGCAGCCAACTTCCAGATTTGCCTTTTGTAGGAAAAGGTACTTCACAGTATTTACCACTTTCACGTCCTTGTTTATCAAAGGGATCCTCTCTGTCAAACTTCAATGTTTAAATGAGATTTTTCTTGATTTTTAAAAAAATACCTGCTTACATTTCCTCTGGATTCTTCAGAACTTCGGACACAGTTCTTAAGGCCAAATCTTAAACTTTATTGTTAAGAATCGTCATCGAAAGTGTCTTTGGAGCCATATAAGTCTGCAAGTTTCTTAAATCGAGGTCCCCAATTTTGTAGATAGTCGTAGTCCAAGTCAGAATCTGTTGTCGCTGACTCCAAGGAGCTGAGGGACCCAGCCACTGAGCCTCTGCCCTCGTAGCCATAGATCTGGATGGAGTCATAGGGAGGGGCAGTGGGGTCGTTGTCGGCCTCCTGTATCCTGGTGTTGATGAAATCATCAACGTCCACGCTGTTGGGCGCGGGCCGCAGCCCCGGCCTGGGCAGGTACTGGTACTCGGGCTTGATGTCCTTGCGGGGGATGAAGCCGTTGATGCCGTCGGGGTTCTGCAGCGTGGCGATGTCGAAAGCCTCCGTGTCCTCCTCACCTCCGCCCTCGTCATCGTACGTGATGATGTTCTCCCGGACATCCTCTTCTTCAAAAACGATCAGGGGCTCTTTCTTCTGCCGCTTCAGGGTTACAAACAGCACGACAATGACTGGGGAAAACAAAACCACGAGTTAGACTGCGCTGTCAGACAGCAGCCCCTTTGTAAATAACTATGGCATCACCGAGCCCTCAGCTTTTGTGCTGGATTGCTGCAAACTTCTGCATTTTTAGTGCTCCTTGCTAGGTAAAAGCAGCGATGTTTGTACACAGAACTGAACGCTCTGATCTGAGGCTCTCTGTCTGGGCTGCATGCCACTGCTCTTACTAATTGCTCATTACTGCAACACTAATTCAAGGGAAGTATTTGTGGGGCCCCCAGTGCTGCACGAACACTGTGACACTGCCTTTGAGCAGCCCAAGCACATGAATATCTGCAACAAAACAAAGATGAATCTTTATCCTCTCCTGTATCCCAAAGCTTAACTTGAATTCCAAGTGCCATTTCCATTAAATGGATTTTTTAAGCAACACCTCCAAACATGTATTTGTTTTTGTGTTCTCAATTCAAATCTCTGTAAAATAAAGTGAATAAGAAAAGAAACTCTATAGATTACTGCAAAGAAATTAAAAAATATTGTATAATTTTTTCAAATCATCAGGAAACACTTTGCAACACTTTCTTAAAAGCAGGCTTTCCGAGCCACTCATCTGTCTTCAACACAAGATGGGTTTGAGGGAAATAGCTGGCAGGCGCCATTAATCCTGGCTGACCTCAATAAGGAACTTGTCATCAAGGGAAGATCACAAAACTTAGAACTGTATGTCATAACCTCCTTTAAGCAGTGCCCTCGATTAACTGGCATTAGGCCACAAGTTCATCTACACAAAAACACTCTGTGTTTGCTATTGAAGATATCACAGAAGCCCAGAATGGTTTAGGATGGAAGAGACCATAAAGCTCACCTCACCCCACCCTGTGCCATCGGCAGGGACATCTTCCACTGTCCTAGACTGCTCCAAGCCCCAATGTCCAACCTGGCCTTGGACTATTCCAGGGATCCAGGGGCAGCCACAGCTTCTCTGGGCACCCTGTGCCAGGGCCTGCCCACCCTCACAGGGAGGAATTTCTTCCAAATATCCCATCTAACCCTGCCCTCTGTCAGTTTGAAGCCACTCCCCTTTGCCCTGTCTCCAGGCCCTTGTAAATTGTCTCTCTCCATCTTTCCTGTGGGCTCCCTTCAGGCACTGCAAGGCCACAATGACATCACCCCAAAGCCTCTCACAGCCAGGCAAATCAGTACCCCGCATAAAAATAAAAGCTAAAAAATTCAGATTCATTTCTCCAGCTGAGGGCAGAATTACTTTTTTAACCCAAGCAGAGATGAGGAGTAGGGAAAGAACCATTTTTTTACCTAGCAGAATGACGATGCAGGCCAGGATGGCGATGAGGGCGCCGGTGCTGAGGCCCGCGTTGAGGATGTAGGCCTCGGCATTGCAGGAGAGCAGGGAGCCGCCGCTGTCGCAGCCGCACACGCGGATGCTCAGCGTGTTGGTGCTGCTCAGCGGGGGCACGCCGCCGTCACTGATCACGATGGGGAGGAGGTACAGATCCTGCTTCTGGCGGCTGAACCCTTCCCGTCTGACCAGAACGCTCGCTGTGTTATCTGGTTGGAGAAGAGAGAGAATCGTTGTTCATTTTCCCACAAAGTCGTCCTCATAGCCAATGCTGAAAAAGAAATTATCTTGCTGCAATGGCTCTCAATTTTCAGTGGCTTCAGCGTTAATTCTACAATAAACCAGTACAAAGTGTTGCCTTTCTAATGACCCAAGAGAAATTACAGGATTGTATTTAATTCATACAGCACCACACTCAGTTTTAATTCTTTAATTAACACAAGGAACACAGATGATCTCTGTCTGATAGCACCTTTCAGTACTTGTAACTTTCTGAGAAAGTCACTATATTTTTTCAGCTACCCAAACAACTGGACCTTCTTATTGCTGCCTGAGCTGGGTTTTTTGTCTCTCCAGAATCAAAGTGGAGGGATAAAACCCGTATCTCCTTTATGTGTTGTTCTTGGAGTCACATCTAAAAGCACGGTAGACAGAGATCTGTCCCAAAATGGGCTGTGATAATGAGACTCCCACCAAAACAAAAGCCAGTATTTGCTGTGTATGAGCAAATTTGAGCCTCATCGTTTCATTAAGAAACACTGAAGGGTAACAGTATTTTATCAGAATCTGGTTTTCACCCAGGCTTCCAAAGCCAGAACTCAAAGAGCCTGATCATACATGTATAGTATGTCTGGGCATATTATGAATTACATGGGTGTGAGGAAGAGTTAAACCACAGAACCAAAAATACCCTGAGCTGGAAGGGACCCACAGTGATCCATGAGTCCCACTCCTGACAGTATTTCTGCAACTCTATTCCCATTGTCCTTATGAGAGGTGCCCTGCCATGGTTCTCCTGGTGCAGGGGGCAGAAAACAAGCTGCCATCTCAGCACAGGACGTTTTGGAATGTCCTGCAGGCCTCCTGTGGCTAAAGCCTTGGAAATGGTACTGCATGAGGTGACACCCTGGGTGAGGCAGCCCGTGCTTCCCACTCTCAGGGGAGCACCAAAAGCATTCTCTTGTTGTGCTCCTCCTCTCTCAGCTCAGCCTGAACCAAAGTTTATACCAGCTGTAAACATCCCAAAGTAAATAAAGTGAAGCAATCATATCCGTGGATTTCAGACCTTCAAAAGCCAGTTTATATTTAAGATTTATTCCATACAACCTTTCCTGGCTTGCCATGTTCTTTATTTTTCACTATATAATGGAAAGGGGGGGGAAAAAAGAGCAATTCTTTTATCTACTGAGGGAGGGCTGTTCACCTCCAAGGGTACCCACTTTACTGCTGCCTCAGGGTACTGCAGATTAATCGTTTTCTTGTTGAAGAGTCAGCATAAAATCCAGAATTTAATAGTGCAAACCATAAAACCTCTCCTAATGATCTAATCATTGCATTTTCCATGGAAGTCTGGGAATAAATTATACCCAAAGAGAAGCGTTCTTGCCTTGCACTAACCACCCTTGCAGGCAGTGCCCCTGATGCAGCACAAGGTCTGAAACTGCCCCCAGATTTGGTCAATGTATGGGATGAGGAGGATGTTTGCACCTCTTATGACTCTCCCAGTGACTCCTGCAGGTCCCACCAGAAAGGATGAATATTTTAGGTAGGATCTGTTACACACCAAATGAATCCATCCCCCAATCTCCCCCTGTCCTGCCGGGCCACACCACTGATGCCCTGAGTGGTCAGCTGGGCATGACACAACTGCTCCCTTTTGGCACTGAAGTCTCACAAAAACAATTAGAAAGCAGCTGGTTAACTTCTTTACACAGTGTCACATTTGCTAAGGACAGAGACTCTGATAAAGATCTGATTGTTTATTACTTGTGGCTCTTGGCGGTGCCCTTTGTTTCTCTCAGAGTCCCTCTAATCTCCCGAATGTTTACCTACTCCATCTAAACTTTGAGGCACAATTTTTCACAAGACCTTGGTGATCTCAATGTCTGTGTGACAGGTGCCTTATTTTAGGACTTTAAATTAATGGGCTCGTAACAGTTTGGTACAAATAGAAATACAACATCTAAATATCTATGAACCTATCAACTAACTTGAACTAATATATTGATCTAGAATAAAATTGTTCCACAGAGTCCTCTAAAATGTGCTTAATAATTCGTTTCCTCAATAGGAGAACCAAGATCTGTTCCATTAAATGAAAAATTACAATAGGGCAGGTTATCCTTGTGGCAAAAAATACAAACATTAACAGGGGGCTGAGCTACAGCTGCCTTGAGGCTGCAAAGGCACAGTGGAAGGAATGGCAATACCATATATTAGTATATTTAGTCTCTGCCTATGCAATTTTTTTATCATATATTTTATTTTTCTTGCCTTTTTTCAGCTGAAATAGTATTCCTAATTAGAAATAAGAAAAGGATTGTGTATTATTCAGCTATTATACAGACTGGCCTGGTCCACTGCAGTCACTTAGACTAAACGAAGCTGATTTTGATCCAGTGGCTGATTTATCTGTTTTAATGGGAACTGATTTTTAGTTTGACATAAATTTTTAAAAAGAAAAATTCAATCAACAGGCCTGGCTAAAGTTTAAAAAGAACTACAATACATCAAGCCTAAAAGGTAATTTTTCAAACTTTTACTGTTTATGTTCACTTCTCACATTTAGAAGAAACATAATATCCATAAGAGGAAAAAAACCCTCTTTTACCTAGATAAAAGATAACATATAATCCTAGCTAATATTCTCATCCTTGCTTTTTTATTATTTTCAAGGCCCAGGAGTAGAACTGTAATCCTGGTAAAATGGCATTTTTTAAGCAAACAGAAGTTAAATGTCAATACCAGCTTAAAACTATTACTTAACACATATGGGAGCTACTTGACTGTCAGTACTAATGAACACAATGGGGGTTAACACAAGAAGGAAAAGAACAGTCATCTCAAGGCCATTCCCAATATTTCACATTTTCCTAGCTATTATTGCCTTGGATATCCAACACCCAAAGGTGTTGCAAGTGAAGATTCCCTGTTCTCTCCATGAAATCTTCACAACTAGAAGTTAAAATTGCAGTATTTCTTGGTGATCCTTTTACTGATCACCCTGACCTTTGATTTTTGTCTTTTTCTCTGGTGATCTTATCGATGATTTCCAATTTTCCCTGTGTGCATAGGCAAATGTAGCTTAGTTTTTTGGGGGCTGGTTAACACATAGATGGTGTAAGGAGGATTCTAGATTACAGGAGCTGACTGCAATGTGAAATTTATCACCTATATCAGGTGTGAGTGCTGATTCAGCCAGAAAACGAAACAATTTCAGGGGTTCTGCTGTCTAAAATCCTTACCAGGAGTGGCAATCACTGTGGATAATCCATGGCAAAATCCTGGGACTTTATTTTTCGTGTGTTTCAAAATATTCTTGTTGAAAAAGTGTGAAGCACATCTTTGAGTTTAAAAAGTGGACTTTAGTCATTGATTTTCTGGGGCTCCCAAATTTAATTTCAGGGTCTGTAAAGCACTATCTTGTGAATTTGGGACTGCAGCCCTTCCAGCAATTCTGGGCTGAGGGAGCCCAAGGAAAGGGTATCTCAGCACAGGACCCAGCAGGATTAAATGCAGGAAATCCATTTACTCAGAATCTGCCTCTCTGCTGTGCAGTGCCACGAGCCTCTGCTGCTCTTTTGAAGGCCTGACTTCAGTGGGAGCAGAGTTGAGCAGAGCCCGGGCAGACAGTGCTGTTTATTTATGAGCTATAATATAAGGGAACAGTGCAGAAGTAATTCTGTGTTTTATCCCAGCGTGGGCTAAGCCATTATCTCGTGTTTTCTATGGGAGATGGGCTCAGCTGAGGGCTTGGTAACACAGTGGGCTATTAATAGGATGTAGAACGTGATTATGCTGTTTTGGATTACTGCAATATGTGATTACTTTCAGGAGTTGCTAAAAAGAAACTCTGTTAAATGATAATTATGGGACTGTATTCACTTCAAAGTTCTGTAATAGGCCCAAACACTGGAGTTTTCATTAACTGTTCTCCACAGTTAATAAAGCCATTTTTCTTTGAAAGTAGCAATTCCCTCTGAAAGCTGTGGCATGGCTTGTAGAATACTCAGACTTACAACTGAAAAAAACCAACTTTGAATGACCATGTATATTATTTGACTTGCAAATGGTAACACACTCTCCCTAAGAAGTTTTTTGTATGGAAGTACACAGAATTTTAACTTTTTTACTTTGCTGTATTATAATTTACTTAAAAACACCCCACAGAAATAGGTAAATTAACAACATAATGGCACTGAGGATTGAACAAAATGAGGGAAAGAAAGGACGCAAATGGATGAATTTCCTCCCACTATTCTTTTCCCAAAAAGAAAATTATATGGGAAGATTCAATCCCTTAATAATCCCTTCTTGAAATAATGTTTTGCCGTATTGTCAGGCAGAAACACTACATTAAGCTGACATCATACCTTCAACTACAAAACATTTTTATCTGGGTTAATTTTGTCAGTAATGAATTTGCTGCATATGGAAATGAAGGATTAATGGGATTGGCTGGAGTCAGGAACCATAATACAACTCAGAGCATCTCCACTCTGACCTACGCTTCCTCTGCTTGATTATAAAATCTGATCTATTTTCAGTTTGATGTGGTGACCATAAAATGTATTTTATAGAAAAACTTGGCCTCTGGGTCTCAAGGAAAAAATACATTTTTATTTACTCCTCTCTAGAAATACACCCATGAATTTTTCAAAACTTGTGTTTTACTACTTTAAAGAGAATAAATATATGCCCTGCACTGGCTCCTTTATGAATTGCTTATGTATGTACAAGTGTCAAGCACTAGGCAACAGCATTACTTTGATCAGTCAGGAATAACAGAGATTTTGTTTGGGAGCTCTGATGATAATTACCCTCCCTTCAGATGTGGAGAGAGATATAAAGTGTGCCTCAACAGAACAGTTTTTACTGAAATCATGTATCTGGATTGTGTTGCCTTTTGTACTTCTGGCACTCTTGGATTCATTATTTAAACCAGTTCAACTGAGTTTTACTTTTCAGAAAAGAGTCAAGTTTCCTTCAAACATTAAAGCTTGCCAATCAAAACCAATTCCTTAGAAGCTGAAACAGCTTTTGCCCTGTGCAGGGAAATAAAAAATGAACATTGGATCAGAATATAATGAAATAAATTGAATAAATATGTATAATGGCCAAACCTGTCTTCTTTTGTTTACCCACGTCTTCTGTCTCCCTCAGCCTCTGGCAAGTTAAGGTCACTGATGTCATTATGTTGTGATCAACTGAATTTTGACACTCAGCCAGGCCTGAGGTTTTTTGCTTACAAATTTCTTACCTCTCACCATCAATCTGAATGCAAAGCTCTACTCTGTTTCATGAATAGCAAATTGGCAAAGGGATCGGGATATCCACATGCTGAGATACCCAATCCAGGTATGTTCCACAGCACAAATCCCCATTTCATTTCCTGCACCAGGCAGTGATTGGATTCCACTGGGAATCTAGGCAATTTCTCTTGTGATCCATAATTTACAAAACCTGGCAAGCACAGTGGTGAACAAATACAATCAGCCTAACAATTTGTGCTGTCTCAGCTAATCTGAGGTTTCTCTAAACCAAGGAGATCTGCCAATTCCATTTAGTGAGTGTTTGGCAGTGGTTTTATCCTCTTCCTGGGAGATAAAATGGCAGTGGATTCTTCCTGTTGGTATTATTACGTAACTTAAAATCTGCATTCAAGAAAATTCAAGTGAGTTGACAAACACCACACTTTCCCAAGAACATCCTTGCATCTCAGCTGTGTTTCTGCCTTCCTCCCCTAAATCTTGCAGAAGAACTCTGACAAAGTTAATGACAATGCTGTTGCATGACATTACATTCACCATTAGCTCTACTTTGTCATTTCTTTGGATTCTGGTAGAGTGGGAATCTTCACACAAACCTCTGTTGTCTCTGAGTGTAAAATTTGGATTATGAATAATTTCAGGTGGTAAACTGAAGATAAATCTTGGTCCATTGGCCGAGTCATCCTTGTCATCAGCACTAATTGTAATAAATTGCTGTAAAAGAAAAGCACTCAGTAAACAAACAGCTCCTCTGGGTACCTCACATACAGACAGCATTCTGAGACAGCCCTTGAATAAAAAGAATTGTGAAATAGCCTCAAATACAAATATATGCAATTACAAACACAGAGCAGACTCCAAACTACAAGAGACAATCTTGATTTGCTATGAATTTAACCACCCCAGAATTACAGCTGTAAAAGAACACACCTTCTACAGTCTTATATACAAATATATGCTAATGAGAACCCAGCAGAATAAATAAAAGTCTGCAGAAAACTCAGCAGCTGAGAAAGCCCTTTTCAAACAGCTGCACTGACTGCAAAGGCACAGGTCATGTGCAGAGCTGTATTTCTGTATGATCCTAACCCCTCTTCCTCACAGATTGCCAGGAATGAACCTGTTGGCTAAACTTTACAAGCGCTGCACTGGGATTCTTCCCATAAGACACTGAGTATTTCTGTAATATCCAAACCAGTCTCACAGCTGGGAAAGCTGCCCAAAACCAGCTCCACTGCCCCTGTGGCTGGGTACTCCCAGCCAACACCAATCCCACTCAGTGCACAAAGCACTGGATAACTGCTGATAGCAGGTCAGAAATAAAGTGCCTTCCTGGGTGCTTGAGGCTTTCTGGCCAAAACCTCAAGACAAATGTTCATTTTCTACCTCTCAATGGAGCTGACAGGACAAAACTGGGCTAACGCCCTGAGGGAAGAGACGTGTGTGCAGGGAGGGTGGGGGAACAGGAATGGGGGTGGGCAGAGGAGGATGGTGCACAGAGGAAGGTGGTAGGCACAGGAAGGATGGTGGGAACGGGGAGGGGGTGGGCACAGGGTGGTGGTGGGCAGAGAGAAGGTGATGAGGAGAGAGAGGTGGTGAACATAGGGAGGGCAGTGGGCACAGGGTGGTGGTGGGCAGAGGAAGGGGGTGGGCAGAGACAGGTGGTGGACAGAGGAGGTGGTGAGAACAAAGAAGGTGGTGAGAACAAGGAAGGTGGTGAGAACAAGGAAGGTGGTGGGTAGGCCATACCTGGTTGCTTCGGGCATTCTCACACACGAAGGCTTCGTAGGCCGCCGCAAACTTGGGAGCGTTGTCATTGATGTCAACAACCTTGATTGCAACGGGAACTTTGGCTTCCTGGTGCTGTTTGTCTGCAGGAGAGGCAACACCGAGATGAGACAGAAGCAGGAAAACCCATTGAAACAAACAAATTCCCAGCTGCATCCAGGGAAAGATCAAACATGCTGAGGTATTTATGTTGAGATTTCTTGCAGTCTATCAAATGGAGACAATTGGAGGATTACAGAATTCGTACCACTGATTCTAAAACACCCCAGTGAAATACTCACGGACTTCAACTGCAAAGACAGATATATTATGCCAAGCCATTTCTTCCCTATCCAAAGCCTTCGTTGTCTTGATATTGCCATCTTCTGCATTAATAACAAAATATCTTTCAAGGTCGGTGTGTCGATCAATTGAATATCTAAAGAAGATTGAAAGTCAGTAATTAGAGAAAAGAAGGACTTAGGAGTCTCGTGAATGCAGATTTGTTCTCTATAATTATTATTTCTCAATAATTGTAAATAGTACATCTATTGCTGCCCTCAATATCATTGTCAAAGGGATGATATGTGTTCTTTTAAAAAGAGAATCACCTGGTTGGTTTCTACATTTAGAAAAATAGTACATCAGAATGTTTGTAATAAGTGAAAATTGCTGCTCTTTGAAGTCTCTATATCAAAGCACTACTATACTCTTTATTTTTTTCTCTTATAAAACATGATAAAAATATCTACTGAGATATTTTTTTCTCTTCTGTTTCACATTAATCATAGTGATCTTTTAAGTCTTCTAATCTTTGGTTTACTCAGAATATTAATTGATCATATCAATTTATCAAATATTATCCACTCTCTGCACATGTGTACAGCTTTATACAGCTCTGACTTTCATAACTTCATTTTGAAATTCTTTGAAATATTAAGTATACACACAAAAGAGCTCTTCATAATTTAAGTTACACTGAGAATATAACAAATATAATTAAACTAATAGAAGGTATTATAATATAGGAACTCCTTACTGTGAGGGTGGGCAGGCCCTGGCACAGGGTGCCCAGAGCAGCTGTGGCTGCCCCTGGATCCCTGGCAGTGTCCAAGGCCAGGTTGGACATTGGGGCTTGGAGCAGCCTGGGACAGTGGAAGGTGTCCCTGCCATGGCAGGGGTGGCACTGGATGGGCTTTAAGGTCCCTTTCATTAATCCCAAACCATTCCATGATTCTGGGATTCCAAGACAATCCAACACAACTGCAGAAACCAGGTGTCTGTATGGGCTTGTCTTTACCAATTAACAGTGAACAATTACAACACAATCTCTAATCTACAGTTTAGACTTCTATATTTTGAGAAAAATCCACACTGTGATAACAGCACAAGATGTTTGTGGAAAATTTAATTTAGAATGGAGTCTACCAAAGATGCCCTTAAGTATATTTTAATTAGATATAGCTACGGTATGATACAGGCTTTGAGAAACTGGCAGCTTATGGAACAAAGGCATAAAAACAATGCTGGATGGTTAAAGTTTCAATATTCTGGGTGTCTGAAGATCTGTCACACTGTCCTCAGAACTTGCCTAACAGTTCAAAAAGCTAATGCTCAGAAGGAAACAGGAAATGCAGCAAACCTTATAGCACTGTTAGCAGCATCAGGGTCTTTGGCATGTACTTTTCCAACCACAGTACCAGATGCTGCATTTTCCTGTACTTCAAAAATGTAACTTGGCTTCAAAAACACCGGTGGCTCATCAGCATCTTCCACTGCTATTTTCACTGTCACCGTGTCCTTGAAGGGCCCGTTGCTGATGAACTTGGGGTCAATGTGGACATTGGCTGCCTCCACCTTCAGGCTGTAGGACTTTTTGGTTTCATAATCTAAGGTCTGTGAGAAACAAGAAGACAGGGTTCCAGAGTCAGGAAAACCAGGCTGTAAGAGCAGCAGGCAGTGCCCTAGTGCTCAATGACATCAAACAAATGTGAGCATCTGTCAACAAGCTTGGACTGGAATGTGTGTATTTAAAAACATAAAGACTCAAATGGAAGGAGCTACATTCTATGTATGGAGCAGCATAGGAAGGCACTCAAAATATCCCCATAGAGTCCTGGTCTTGCTGTTTGCTTGCTGTATCACTGAGGAAATCATCTGCACTGGGAAAATTAACTTTGTCTCCATGCAGCCTTCCAGGCAGCACAAAAGTGCAAGGGATAGGAAAGGGGCTCCCACAAGAGGCCTGGCTTTATCTGTTCCAGGCTGGCAGGCATTCCATGTGGATGTGGTTTGAAGCGCTCCTGGGTGCACCATGAGACAGCACACGGATAAGTTGAATTATTTAGGGAGTGGGGAAAACACGAAGATGGTTTGCAGTGCTTTAATTCCTGCAGTTCTCTCCAACCCCAGAACTCCTAACACTTTCCAAAGGGAAGGTGGGAAAATGTCCCATGGGGGAAATCCTTTTGGGAGCCTGATCAAAGCCACAGCACCTCTGCACCTGCATTGGCATGAAGTGGCTGTAGAGCCGTGCCTCAAAATGATCACGCAGGTGCCAACCACAGTTCACAAAGTATGTTAACACCATCGACTGAGTGGAGTGACAGCTCACCCACGTTTCAAGACACACAAAAAAATCCACTCCCACCTCTAGAACAGAGACAGAAATCGAACCAGGGCAGTTTTGAGCAGAGGAGACCTCTGGGTCCCTTCCTGAGGGACTGCCCCAAAGGGCAGGGCAGGGCAGGGCTGCCCAGAAGTTAAGTTGCCCAGGCCTTCTCCTTTGAGTTCTGATTATCTCCAGGAGACATAAACAGCTCTAAAGATACAAAAGGCAAAATGATAATTCTTACATAATAATACGATTTATGTTTTGTAATTTGCAATTTAAAATTAATTTGATAACACTTTCAAAGCTGCCACTGATGGGTTGTGTGTGAAATCCCCTCTGCTGCTTTTCCCATAGCCTGTGACTCCTTCAGAACACTATTGTGGACAATGCACAGCTGAAGAATTCAAACTATAGGGCATGAGGCTTTTCAGACTGAACATAAAGCAACAGTGAATGTCTGCTACTTATCAGCACTAGGCAAAACTTCATTAACAATGAAGCTGATGGCATCGTATTTTACCGTGACTTTTTATTATGAATTCATTTAGTTTGTGCAATTAATCCACTGTACAGTATTTATGTAACTCTTCTTGGTTATTTTCTTCCATTCCAATTCAGCTAATGGGGAAATGGAATATTAAGAGTTAATCACACCTTCAGAAACGAATTAAGTGAAATTTGCATTTAGTAATATTTTATCTTAGGTGGTAACCCGTTATTACCAAATATTCTGTCAGCAACAAAGAGCACTACGCAGCAGTAGGCATCACTCACCTTCTTGAGCTTCACAACCCCTTCCTGAGTCTCATAATCCGTTGTGATTTCAAACATGTCCATGCCATCTCCATCAATGATGCTGTAAGCTACCAAGCCGTTTTCCC
Source organism: Monarcha castaneiventris obscurior (assembly GCA_026261815.1). Classification (NCBI taxonomy): domain Eukaryota; kingdom Metazoa; phylum Chordata; class Aves; order Passeriformes; family Monarchidae; genus Monarcha; species Monarcha castaneiventris. The sequence continues at coordinate 1,997,948 of JAMPIT010000583.1, forward strand.
CAATGTCAGGATCTTTGGCCTTCACTCTGCCCACTTCCTCTCCCGGGACAGCCGCCTCCGACACCGACATCTGGTACACACCTGGGCAGGGAACAGGCCTGGGTCAGCAGGCTGCTCCCCAGTGGCTGTGTTTCCTCACTCAACTTGGGACTTCCAAATAAACAGTGTTTTTTTTTGCATTTTCAACCCCCCTGAAGGAATGTTCTGTTCACTTATAAAGAGCTCAGAGGAGGAAGTCACCTGTGAAATCTTATCCCACATGAAAAATCTATAGAACATGACCTCCTCCCTGTCACCCCTCTGCTCTGCTCAGGGAGAGGCTTAAAAGGACAACCAATCACTCAGAATGCAGAAATTGTTGTGGCACCAAGGTTACCATTGATAGCAGGGGTATTATTACAAAAATGGAAGGAAAACTCTCTCTCACATGACTCATGGCAAGACCTTCAGCTGTGTTTCTCATTCCTGCCCGTTCATTCAGGAACCATAAATTACATACAATGAATTGGATAAATCTTGTCTGCAGTGCTGGCTAAAGGGAAAATCTGCTGCTTTCTGTGGCTTGGATTTGGAGTGTGGATGTAGACTAACAATGATAATTAAAATTTCACACCACAGAGAATATGTATCAATTCGTATGTGATTTCATGCCAAACAAAAAAATGGCTTTCCCATGGCAAACTCCAATAGGAAAACCATCCCCAAACATCCCACAGGTGTTTCCCTGAGTATTCAGGGACACCAGAGGAGATCAACACTGTTCCTGGATAAATCTCTCTCCAAAAGTTGTCCTTTAGGCACTATTGATTCCAGAACCTTCCCAACCCCCTCCAGAGTTCAGATAACATAACCTGATCCTAAATATATAAATCTCTGTCAGCATTTTCTGGCACATCATCAGCAGTAATAAATTGGGGAGGAAAAAAAAAAAAAAGGCCTGATAAAATAATCTAATTTATTCCCATTTGTAATTGCTCTTTTTTGCTCCATGAGCACCCTAGGAACATCAGGAGACTTACACCAGGCAGGGACTTGGCTCATTACCCATGAAAACAATTGCCACATGTCATTGAAATAGGTCATTAACTCCAGTCGCAAAGAACCCAAAATTTAAGCACATAACTCATTAACAGCTTGAGCAATGAACATTAAAAAAAAAAAAAAGGGAAAATAAGAATAAAAATATTAATCATTTGGCTGTTTATACAGACAGGTTCTGAGTTACAAAGCATTCCCAGTTCAGGTTTAACCTGGGAATGAATGATTAAGTAGAGTAACTGCTTTTGGGCATTTAAAATGTTCTTGCAAAACACTCAGTCAAGGGGCATGAATTCATAGAGAAAAATCCATCATTTGATGGATTTAACAAAATATTGTATCCTGGAGTCCCAGGTTATGGGAGTGAAAAGGCAGGTTTTCAAGGAATGTAAAACCTGATTTTTTAGGATTTAATCCTTTCCTTTTTGAAGGGTAGATGATGCTGACAGAGATTTTTACATTTAGGGACTGACTGTCACTTCAGCTCTTTCATGAGGGGCAGGAAGCTGCAGCATTGGAAGAAGAGCTGTCAGAGCTCTGGATGACCATGGCCAGGACGTGTCAGGGTCAGAACTGCTGCTCAGAGGAGAAACAAGGTGGGCTAGGATGGTGTCCGCACTGCACTCAAAAAACCCCAAACCCACGCAGAGATGAGCTGCAGAACAGATGTGTGGGCCCATTAATGTACTTCCACCCAGCTGTGAAGGCTGAGTCTGGTAATGTCAGCCCTGATTAATTTTATATGTGAAAAATAAATTGCTCAGGTATAAAATATTTGACCTCCATTGATATACTTTAACAATTAAAAAATGTAATTGTGCTAAATTTAATTTGTTTTGCCATGGTAAATGTAAGTCTTGAGGAATATATATGTATGTCTGTCTGCTCATGTAAGTTATACAGCATGGCCCAGGAGCTTCAAAAATGAATTGTAGGGTCAGGAATCTTTGCAATTTAATCCTGACCCTAAAAATGTCTCACTTTGCAACACAAAGCAAATAATCCAGACACTAAATACCCACATGTGACCATTAAAAGGTGAGTAACTAATACTTATTTATTCACGTGTGCTGCAATAACCCATCAGTTACTGCTTCTTCAAGCCTTGGGTATGCCTGATACTTCACAAACATGAGTCCTGGTAGGAAATGCGAGAAGGATTTTGTTCCTACTCACTCTGTGGGAACTTTGGTGGGTTGTCATTGACATCTGTAAGTGTAATTGTCACTTTGGTTGTCCCTGAGAGGCCTCCCATGTGTCCTCCCATGTCCTTTGCCTGTATCACCACGTGGTACTCCTCCTTGGCTTCTCTGTCCATGTTGGGAAGGGCAGTTCGGATAATTCCTGCGGACACAAAGGATGTATGGCACACACAGGCTTAATTACAACCTGGCTGCTGCACTTTGAGAGCATTAAACACTGCAATGTTTGCAGTGATGGAGGTTCTGCTTTCCCTGGGCATTGCTGTAAGGAAAGCAGCCCTAATATTCCTCACAGAGGACAAGCCTGGAGAATTAGATCTGAGCACAGAAACAGCCTTTCAATCATCACAGCACATCAGAACACACAGAAATAGCATCAACTTTCTAGTGGAGAAGCTCCAGCAAATGCCAGGAGACCAAGCTGCAGCAGAGCAGGAAGCCCTGCTCAGCCACATCAGTAGCTCCACCCAGTCAGTACATTTAGTTCACTTTAATGCACTCTGGCTGATGAGGTCCCACTCAAATAAACTGTTTAGTAATACCTGTTTGAGCCTCCACCGAGAAGTACGGCTGGCCTTCAAGGATACTGTAAACCAATTTGGCACTGTTCCCATAGGTAGGGTCATCAGCATCTGAAGCTGTTACCTGAATAACTGATGTACCTAAAAATGGAGAGCAAACAAGGAGGGAGAGTCAGAGGCAAACACATCTGGAAGGACTATGCAGAGACACTTTCAGTCACACTGCATCTGAACTCTTCCAGAACTTTTTTATTTCCATGTTTGGAAAATGAAAATAAAAATTACTTGACAATTTCTATATGACAAAATATACTCATCCGATCCAAAAAGACCTGTCACCAGCTGTGATGTGGATTAATGTTCTACCCAGTGAAGATATAAAAGTCAGCAGTCACTCTGTACCATTATGGTTTTTCCGCTCAGTAGTTTAAGCCTCATATTGCTTTTGTCGTTAGACAGCCAAACAATAGAGTTTTCTTTTACATTTTTATCAGTAAGTTTCAGACAAATCATTCCTGTAGAAATCTCTGAGACAGACACAAGCTCAAACAGGAGATGAAAATGGAATTGATGGTGAGGCAGTAACTTCCCAGCTGTATTAAACAGCTTTGCCACAGGAATGATCTTCGTGTTTACCCCAGAGGATTCACACTCCATAAATTCCAGGGGACTCTCATGCTCCTTCCTAGGAGGAAACAGTTCTATTCTAGGAACGTCTCCCAGTAAGGAGCTGTGCAGAGTTTGATTTGGTCAGCAAATTAAATAAAAAAAGTGAATCACTGGCTGAGCACAAAGTAAATTTTACATCCCCAAATCCTTGACAATAAGAATGAAATAAAGCCAAGACATCCTGGCAACACCTTCCACAAGGGCAGTGCCTTTCTGAGTACTCACCTACATTTGATCTCTCGGGCACATTGGCATGGTAGTTCTCATGGAGAAACTCAGGCGGGTTGTCATTTATGTCTTGAACTTTGACAATGAATTCAGAAGGGGGTTCCAAAGGTCTGTTTGTGTTCCTGTCCACAGCCTGAGCTGTGAGGGTGTACTGAGCTCTCTCCTCCCGATCCAGTGTCTTGGTTGCATGGATGTTCCCTGATTTGTCATCAATAACAAAAATGATTCCTGCTCCTTCACCTGAGAGAATGTATTTAATGTTTCCATCTCCAGAATCAATATCTGAATGAAGCTACAAAAGGAGAAACAGACACACCTTAACAAGGGGGCACACATTTCCTGGATGTGTTTATGAAACAAAAAAAAAGTGCAGGAAATTGATATCATTTCACAGTTTTCAACAACTGTCCTTCCACCAGGCAATAATCCACAAGCAGGGACATGCTGTGACCACATGTACCCTGCATCCAGGGCAGTGCCAGCCCAGACCTGCCTCCTGCCACATGCAAGGTGCTGCTAAACCCAAAATTTCAGATTTAAGGAAGAGAATACACCAGAAGACACTTATAGCAGGTTCTTTATTCACATGAAGTTGGTAGGAAGAGTAATTTTTGCAAATATTTTGTACACTTCAATGAATCATGTTCTAATGGGCTGCATGTAAAAACTGTTAAGTGATAAATGGGATGAGTTAAGTGATAAATGAGTGAGCCTAGCTGTGCCCAGGTGGGCAAGAAGGCCAGGGTCACCCTGACTTGTGGCAAGTACAATGTGGCCAGCAGGGCCAGGGCAGTGAGTGTCGCATGTACTGGGGACACTGGTGAGGCCACACCTCGAGGGCTGTGTCCAGTTCTGGGCCCTCATGGCCAGAGAGACCCTGAGGGGCTGGAGCGTGTCCAGGGCAGGGAACGGAGCTGGGAAGGGGCTGGAGCCCCAGGAGCGGCTGAGGGAGCTGGGAAAGGGGCTCAGCCTGGAGAAAAGGAGGCTCGGGGGGACCTTGTGGCTCTGCACAAGTCCCTGACAGGAGGGGGCAGCCGGGGGGGGTCGGGCTCTGCTCCCAGGGAACAGGGACAGGAGGAGAGGGAACGGCCTCAGCCTGGGCCAGGGGAGGCTCAGGGTGGACAGCAGCAGGAATTTCTGCATGGAAAGGGTGCTCAGGCCTTGGCAGGGGCTGCCCAGGGAGCTTTGGAGCCCCCATCCCTGGAGGTGTCCAAGGAAGGGCTGGAGGTGGCACTCAGAGCTCTGGGCTGGGGACAAGGTGGGCATTGAGCACAGCTTGGACTCCATGGCCTTGGAGGGCTTCTCCAACCTCAGTGATCCTGGGATTCTGGGATTCCATGATTGCCAACTGGCTTTTAATTGTACCCTCTCTAATATAAAAGAAGCAACAAATGCTCACTAAACATTCTTAATTCCACAAGCAGTGCACACTTCAGTTTGATGAATGAGGGAAACATTGAGCGAAATTACAGATTTATTGATTTTATATTGACAGCTACAAATTGCACCATTTTAAACCAGAATACCCAGCATGGTATTTGCTGACATTGATCCTGTTTCTCCACTCTTTTTGTGCTGGGGTTAAGTCAACACAGTTCTGCTGCCCATTTAGAAACTGGCAAATATACTGCTTTATTTATCTACTGGTTATATTTTCCTACTGTTAGACAGTAGCAGAATAAAAAATCAGTCCAGGATGTGTGTACATACACTTGTGCATACAGATATTTACCTACCTCTATACATAGCCCTTGATATATTTGAATTTTCCTGATAATTTGAAAATGAAACGGTAGAAAAAAATCTATTTTATTGAGCTTCTGGGTTAGACATTACATGTTTAATTTCTCTTTTTAAAGACTTGAGAATTATATTCTTGAGACATATTTTTGCTCAAGTTTTTGGTGTGTTGGTGTGGTTGTGTTGTTGTGTTGGTTGTGGTTTTGGTTGGCGTGTTTTTTACTCCTTTGCTGAGCAACAGCCTGCACAGCTTCATTCAAGGACTGCTGAGGTCAATGGAAATATTTGTATTGACTTAGGTAGTATTTTGCTTAGCACCTAAACTGAGCTACCAGAAAATGAAGAAGCAGCTTATACAGCAAAAAGGCAACAGCAAAAAAAACCCAAAAACAAAAACAAAAGGAAACGCAAACCCCCTCAAAAATAATGAAAACTAAGAATATTAATCAGTGGCTGAAAAAGAAATTCTTTCTTACCCTTCCTACTAGCACAGGATCTGGTCCTGTGTACTCCTCTATAACAAAGAACTGATTCCACACCCAGCCTCTTTTGGAACGATGCAGGACTTGTCCTTCCTTGCCCTTTTCATGGTGCCCATGGAGCGAGGGCCGGGAGTGGTTGAGCTTCTCCGTGGTCAGGCCGTGGCTGTAGCAGAGCACTCCCAGGAAGAGCAGAGCAGCGTGTAAACAATGGTCCTCCTTCATTTTTGGTTATTGTGTAGGCACAGGAGTATCTGAGAATCTCCCCCTTCCACCTTGGAAGTCAAAAAGTTTGGGGCCACTGAGGAGTTTCAGACCAACTGTTGTGCACATAGGATGCCACCACGCATTAAACACATCACCTTAGTGCTCTGCAGCTTCCCAACTCAATTCCTGAGAGAAAGGAAAATGGAAAATGTTGTCAATTCTTTGAGGATACAGTAGGGTTTTTATTTAGCAAAACAAAACTAGGACTTCCCTGGTAAATGCCAAGATAAGAAGATTAAAATAAATATATCAGTACTGATGAAATACTGAGTAATGAGCAGATTTGGTGTTTTGCTACGTGGAGCTGCCACCTTGCAGAATCTCCTGGCTGGCTGGTTTGGACACTCGGTGGCTGGAAGTTAAGGATAGGAATCACATTCTCTCATGATCGTTTCAAATAGATTTAGCCCAAGATCAAGGTAACTGTAGAAATACCTAATTTATACCTAATCCCTCTTTGGAGCTTAGATATAAGCCTCAGATATAAGCTGCTAAGCCAGAGGTCCAGATATAAGGGAGATACCGAGACTTATCAGGAGTGCAATAATTCTGCACCAGCCCTTTCATGATCACCAGATCCTCATGCTGAACATAACCACCTCTGTTTTTCCTGGGCAGGAGCAGGGCCTGCCAGAGCTCCAAGGAGCTCCAGTTTGGGTTTAGACCCTGGAAGCACCCCTGAGCATCATGGCAGCATCAGCACTGATCGTCGAGTGTGCTGCTCTGGGCTGGGCACAATAAATGCCACAAACCAGTAAAAACGCGTTCAGATATTTCTGATAATACAACAGTTGATTTAACTATTTATTTCTACTTCCTCTGGGCATTAACCTACCAGGTTTACATTGATTTCCTACTTCCTAATACTTCTTAAAACACTAGGTCAGAATTAATATTCGAGGGAGAAATTGCTTAACACAGTGAAACCTGAACTAAGCAATCCTTCACAAAGGCCTCTTTCACTTACCCTGGGGTTTCCAACATATTCTCCTTGAACCTCTACACAGCAACAAATTTTACAAGGTCCCTACAATGTTTAATTTAGTTCTTGGTGTGGTTCACTTTAATCTTCTGCAAGATACTGATAGAAATCTTGATGTTATGTTTATACAGGCAAATGTATAAATATGTGCTACCATCAGCTGCAAAAGAACAATTTTTTGATGAGAAATGAGGAGATCTTATTTGCATCAGAGAAAATGTAAATATAGGCAAAAGCTTGAACCTACGGCACATTCTGTAACTCCAGCCACAGATAAATATCTCACTAGTCCCAAACCCACTCATTTGGGGCTGTCTTTCTCACATCCTGAGCAGCCATGTCCTCCTTCCACATCCTTTTTACAGTTACATAAAAATACATTGGCTGACAGAGGATCATGAATAAGGAATGAAATATTTGGGTTTATTTCCTCAAAGAAGATCAGTTTTCAATTTTACTTTATTGAAAACTGAAATCACCTCAATTACAGCACCAAACTAGCTCCAGCATAATGAGTTAAATGACATTCTCACACATAGATGCAAACATAGGCTGGCTTTCCCAAGCATATTTATTAAATAGATTTGTTGTATCCATTTAACTTTTTCCTATTGTTACATGATGACACATCACAGATTACTCACACCAGCATGGAAGACATGGAAAGGAGAACAATCCCTATGATTTTGCTGAGAAAAATGGTTTTATTTTGACTCAATATGTGTGTGTGGAGCATTAGGTCTGTGGTTTCTATTTCATGTCTGCATCTTGTTGAGGGGTAAAACCAATGTAAGACTTAAAGGAGCTGAAAACTGAAATTTCACCTATTTTGGACACCTCTTTTTCCACTCAGCTTTGCATAGAAAAAAATAAAAGCTATGGGATCTGTGCTATAGGGATCACTGATATGCAGCAGTTGGAGGGGATTGGGCTCCTGGAATGTTATACAGAGCCTACATACTCCAAACATGGAACAGGAAGATATTCCTGGACAGCTGTGCATTTCTAAACCTGCTGGGGGAAAAAAAAAATCTGTAAATAAATTGTTTATGTTAATAGATTTGGGGTGCATTTGAAAATTAAACTCACTGATAGCCATTCATCATTAGCATCACATAATGATCTCAGCCACCAAAAAAAGTAAACAAATACCCCCGCTCTTCCCCAACTGCTCAATGCTGTTATGTAAACCAGTAAACACTTTATAAAGCTGCTTAACCAGAATGGCAGAGCCAAGCTGATACAGACACTGCTTATTATCAGCTATTCAAGCATGAAGTGCTGGAAACAGAATGTTAATCACAGATCCATACTTAATTTACTAATAAGGATTAAAAGCAAAAATTGTTTGCTATCTTTTGTTTTATCCTCTTCATGTGCTTGTATAGAGACAAATAAGGTTCCATGTTTTCAAGCTAAAAAAATCTAACATCTCTCATCCACCACTTCAGAGAATCCCAGAATCTCAGGAAGGTTTGGGTTGGAATGGATCCTTAAAGCCCACCCAGTGCCACCCCTGCCATGGGCAGGGACACCTCCCACTGTCCCAGGCTGCTCCAAGCCCCAATGTCCAACCTGGCCTTGGGCACTGCCAGGGATCCAGGGGCAGCCACAGCTTCTCTGGGCACCCTGTGCCAGGGCCTGCCCACCCTCCCAGGGAACAATTCCTGCCCAATATCCCATCCAGCCCTGCCCTCTGGCACTGGGAAGCCATTCCCTGGCTCCTGGCCCTCCAGCCCTTGGCAATTGTCTCTCTCCATCTTTCCTGCAGCTCCTTCAGGCCCTGCAAGGCCACACTGAGGTCACCCCAGAGCTTCTCCTGCCCAGGCTGAACAATGCCAGCTCTCGCAGCCTTTCCTGCCAGCAGAGCTGCTCCATCCCTCTGCTCATGCTGGTGCCTCCTCTGGGCTCTGTGCAGCAGCTCCAGCTCCTCCCTGTGCTGGCCCCAGGGCTGGGGCAGCTCTGCAGGTGGCTCTCAGCTGAGGGGGCAGAGGGGCAGAATCCCCCCTCCCCTGCTGCCCACGCTGGGGCTCAGCCCAGGGCAGGGGGGTTTGGGGCTGGGTCAGGTCCCACTTGGGCTGAAAGCAAATCCCTAAAGCCGTTTGCAGTGATTGCTTCTGGTTTGGGTTATAAAGGGAAAGGGCTCCGTGCTAGCAGCAGTTCCAAGCTGGCTCTTTAGGAAGTGACCCACAGGTATGACAGGCTGCCAGTAAAGCTGGAGCTGCAATAAAGTGTCCCTGGCCTCCTCATGCCCCTTCTCCCCTCCTGGAGTTCATGCTCTGCTCACTCACATCGTGCTCATTCCAGCAGTAAAATCTCTGACTTCTATCCTCAGAAAACCGAAAATAGCAGAAATCAACAGGCTTCCACTGAAGGCTATGAAATTACTTAAATTCACACCAGCTACATTTTGGCTTCTTATGAACAACTTGTATTCTAAAAGACAAGGTGCACAAGATGCTCTTAAGCTAAAGCTAAAATAAACTTCATTAAAAAAATGAAGCAGTAGCATTAACAAAAAAAAAAGGCTCTTTTTTCCTTCCTTTATTTTCCAAACAATCTACTTAAAACATTTCAAACATTTCAACATTAACTCGGCTGCTGAAAGCCTACAATTTCCTTCTACTTCAAGCAGAAAACATGGAAAAACAGCTAAACAGTTTATAAAGCAATTCTTTTTTCTCTTGGGGAAAAATACCTCATAATCCTGAGAGTTTGGAATACAGATATGAGGACAGCAATTGTTGCAGCTGCTGGGCTGCTGATCCAGTCAGCATCTGAAAATTCTGTATGCAGCACCTGGATTCAGGCACTGCACAGATTTGTCAGACTGATTTGCTGTGAATGGTTCCAGTTTTTTAAAAGATCACAGTCTTTGAGATTTTTGTGTATTTCTGCCTATAGACTATAATCCTCAACTACAGGAAAGCCAATCTCAGTGGGCAGTTGACCAAACTGCAACACTGTGCTGGTTTTGGCTGGGATAGAGTTAATTTTCCTCCTGGTAGCTGCTCCAGTGGTGCATTTTGGATTTAGGAAGAGAAGCATGCTGATAACACACTGGTTTGAGTTGGTGCTGAGAAGTGTTTACACCGAGTCAGGACTTTCAGCTCCTCGTGTTCTGCCTCCAGCAGGCTAGAGGGGAGGCACGAAGGGCTGGCAGTGGGCACAGCTGGGATAACTGACCCATGGTGGCTAGAGGGGTATTCCAGGCCTTTCCACACCACACTCAGCACATAAAATGGGGGGAGCTGGCCAGGGGTCTCTCTCAGGAGCTGGCTGGGCAGAAGTCTGTGATCACTTGTTTTGTATAATCTAATTCTTTCCTCATTATTGTTATCACTGTTTTCTTCCTTTTCTGTCCTTTTAAAGTGTCTTTATCTCAACCCATGAGTTTTCTCACATTTGCTCTTCCAAATCTCTCTCCCATCCCTGGGGAAGAGCAGGGAGTGAGCAGTGCCTGTGTGGTGCTCAGCTGCTGGCTGAGGTTAATCCACAACAAACATCCTGATTCGTTTCCATTACTGTTTAGAATTGTGCAACGTATCATTTTGAAATCCCCAATTTTCCTAACAACTCTGTCAAAAAAGCTGTTTCCCACTTCCTTGAGCATAGTGGATTCCAAGTTTCATAGAAACATAGAATATCCTGAGTGGGAAGGGACCCACAAAGATGACAAAGTCCAGCCCCTGTCCCTGCCCAGCCCCCCACCAGCCCCAGCCTGTGCATCCCTGGCAGCGCTGCCCAAACGCTCCTGGAGCTGCGGCAGCCTCGGGGCCGTGCCCATTCCCTGGGGAGCCTGGGCAGTGCCCAGCACCCAGAGTCTTTCCCTGCTCTGCAGCCCTACAGAGAGTAGAGCTTTGACCTGCCCCATGGAGGAAGTTTCACACTGCTCTGGCTGAACCAAGATGGACTTGTACTCAAAAGGAAGAATTCCATTAATATATTTTAACTGTATACAAACAACTGCTGGCAATTTTGGCATTGAATAACAGCTCTATCGGGGATAAAGGGTGAACAAGAGTTAATCAGCTACCACACAAGGTCTGATCTCATCGGCGAGGCACACAAACACAGTGAAATCCCTGAATTTAAGTTGATCAGTTGAGGTATGCAGGACTGAGAAATACTTAAAAAGTCTAGTCCACACTCTGAAAAACAACCTGCATGGGGAGGTGTATACCAAAATGTCTGCATGGAAATATAATATGTCCCTAAATAACTGTGAGAACAAGCCTGTTGGGCATTTCTAGCTGCACAGACAGCATGGCTGTGCTGTGTACTTGTAGTTGTTAATGCAAACCTCACCAGTTTCAATTTTAACATAAGAAAAGTCTGTTCTTCAGCTGTTAGAAAATAACACCCATCGATATTCCTAATGGAAATGTGCTGTTCATTTAAGAATTCAATTAAGGACACATCTTAAAACCTGAAAAAGAATATATTCCTGGCGACGTGGAAACCATACTGCAGCCAGCTACTCTGCAGAGTCAGTGTGCTCCACACAGCTTCACACAGATCTGAATGACTGCTCCCAGATATTAACAGCAAAAAACAAAGAGGCAGCAGAGATGATTTCAATGACAAGAGCAGTGGTGGAAGTGAAGTCTAGCCAACTTTAAATTCTTTTCATTATTTTTATAGCAACAATAATCCCCAGCGTTCATGATGATTTCCTGTGTGCTATTAAATGACCATATGCCAAATTATAATAGACTAAACAATTTTTTCTGATTTGTCTAGGCCATAACTTCTGGATGATGCATTAAAATAGCAATTGTTCTCAGGAATACACTTGGCAGAAGGCAGCCAAGATCACGGTGTTGCAATATAATAATGGATGATTATGTTCTGAAATGTTTTGCAAAAGTATCAAGTAAATATAGCAAACTCCCAGTCTAAATGAGATTTTAACTGTAATTAGAATTAGCTGAAAAGAGGAATGATTTATTTTACCGTAATTTTATCATCAGACAAGGAAATGAATAGCTTTTTAATGACAGAATAAATATTGGATTGTATTAGTTCTGGAGTTGAGAGTGCCCAAGTTTTGGGCAGAGGGATGGAGCGTGGGGCACAGCTGGAGAAGCCCTGGGTGGCAGGGAGGGACCTGCAGTGCCCAGGTGATGTCCCCAGCTGGGCAGGGACCTTCCCCCATGGGGTCAGGCACTGCAAAGCTCCCCAGAACCTGGATAGATTCCTGCTTTTGGGATGGGCCTGTTCTGAGCAGCCCCAGGGCTCCCACTCTGCAGTTTAACTTCAGATCTCAGCACAGAGAGTGTCCCTTCCCTGGACACTGCAATCAGGTGGAAAACGAGCAGTTCTCATGGAAAGAAGGTAGGGGACAGATCTCCAGATCAAATAATCAGTCAAGTCCCACTGAGCCCATATTGGTTAATCTTCAGGGCATATCACAAATTTAACTGCTTTGGGAGTTTTTAAAAAAACACATGAGGTGAGGGATGTGGGAGAGTTCATATGTCAAAAATAGACCTTTCCCCAATGACAGAAATAGGCATTTCCCAGGCAATACCCAGAAAAACCAATCAGTACAGGGATGACCTGAGTGTGCTGATGGTGGCTGAATCTGGGAAGAGACATCTCAGTGCATGGAAGAGAAACTGAAAGAGGGCAAGTTTAGGTTGGATATTGGGCAGGAATTGTTCCCTGGGAGGGTGGGCAGGCCCTGGCACAGGGTGCCCAGAGAAGCTGAGGCTGCCCCTGGATCCCTGGCAGTGCCCAAGGCCAGGTTGGACATTGGGGCTTGGAGCAGCCTGGGACAGTGGGAGGTGTCCCTGCCATGGCAGGGGGTGGCACTGGATGGGCTTTAAGGTCCCAGCCCAAACCATTCAGTCATTAAAGGCCAATATGCACCGGTCTCATGTAAAACATTTTTAGATGACAAGAGCTCTGATCTCTGATACAGGAACAGATTTTCCTGCTGTGTATGTAACTGGTAAATCTCATTTTTCCCAGTGTGTGATTCTAAACCAGACCAGCAGCCAGTAACTCCCTGTGAGCCCCTCTGCAGCACTGAGTCCCTCTTCTTGCTGAAGCACATTCCAGGTCTCACTGGAGAGAACAGCAAACAACCCTCATCTGAATGCAAATTGCTATAAATTTTTCTGTGCCATTCACAAAACATAATTAGTCTTATGAGACAAAAGTATTTAGTCCAGAAAAGGAAATTCTTCATATTTAAAGATACTTGGGGGAAAAAAATCTCTTAGTTATTGCACTGAATAATGAGAACCTCACACTCCCCCAGTCAATGTCCTGTGTTTTGCATGGGAGCACTTTACACTGCAGTGTAAAGGATTAGAATCTGAGGCTGCAGTTCTGCAGAGATAAGTATATATATAACTTATATATAACTTTATATTTGGTTTGCAAACAACAAAGATTCTAGAGGTATCCTACCACAGAGGAATTCTAGGTCACGGCAAGATTTGTATGGACTAAATAAAGAAGTGAAATCTTTACAGAACTGGTGATTTTCATCTAGACAAATGAAGTTGCTTCAGAAATGCTAAGCAAGTTTTGTAGAATCCTATTCTGAGTTCTGTAGAATCCTGTGAAAGCAAATCTTAATCCTTTGCATTTTTAAATTATGTTTTATAGCACTGTATTGGATTACTGAGATGTTTAAAGCCAATAATCCCCAGCTGCTCCAAAGAAGAGTTTTTGAAATGTAGCCACGTTTTCCTGTAGCAGCTTTAGACTCAGTATTACGAAACCATAGACAAAGCCATAAATGATGGCCCTTTGAAAACAGAAGTCATTGTGCAGGGAAGAGGAAGAGAAATAACCTCCTGAACACTATGATGGGCTCTCTGTCAGCATCCACCTCTGAATTCATCATGGAATGAAGGCATTTTCCCCAAGCTTTGATTTAATTCGTGCTTGTTGGAGAAGGGTGAGATTGCTGCTTGCTGTACCTCATATAAAGCAGGGAGACAACTTAGTACATTATGGAGTGAATGACACAGAAATAAGCCTGAGAGAGTGATATTAAAAGGCTTGGGAAATGAAAAATGGCTGTAAACAGAGTTTTACATTTACTTGCTGCCCTGGGGAGATCCACTTAAGATAAATGTGACAGAGGCTGTCTGGTTTTAAGCATAAACTCTACAGGAAAACAACCAGCATAAGAAAGGTAGTCTTATTAAAGAACATGGTGATTGATAGAGTCATTTCTAGTAATGACTAAGCTCTTGGTAGAGTTTATTTTAAATAGTAATTGTGTTCTTGTGCTTCTCAGACCAGCTGGAATTCTCATAATTCCCTGGATGTTCCAAGGCCAGTGAGGCTGCAGCCCAGCCCATGCTAGTCCCAGTCATTTTGGTATTATGTAAGTGGCTAGCAGTGACAACCTGAGGAGGAAACAAATGACAACTAAAGTCAACTTATTTGCAACGACTAATGCTGTATTTACATGCTAAGCCAACCCTGAATATTTTTTTCCCCTCAGAATTGATATGTCTGAATATCTGAATAACACTTGTGCTGTGACTGATGATCTCTTTGGTTTGTGCCAGAAATGAGACAGAAAGTCAAGATTAAAGAGTGAAAACCCATCAAAAACTAATGATTGCAGGCAGGTCTATTCAGCTCCCAAACCAAGGCAGACAGAATTGCAGCCAGCAATCCATTTCTGCTCAGATCTATAACCTCTTGCTGAAGGGCTGGCAGCCCCCACACAAGCAGAAATCTAAATTCAGTCTGTGGTTCTGCACTTACAGCTTCATTTCCAGAGGCAGCTTCAGCAGTGCTGCCGAAATGCCAGACTATTAAAGCATCCTGGGTGGTCTTTGTGTGGCCAATGTGTTCCCCTACAAAACATTTTTCCACTTTGAATTTAATCCTACTGGACTCCTCAATCCCCATGTCCCCTTCAGGACATGTCCCCTTCATCTCCCTCAAGCAGGAAAGTTCCTGATGAAAGGCTTCCCCATCGTGACTCATTTAGAGAAGTTCACATTACAGCCTCTGTAGCATTTATCTTTATAAAACTCGGCAAGTTAGGGAATTACTGAGAGTCTCCTTTACAAATACATTTGCTAGAGAGAGAAAGGTGAGAGATAAATAACTAATCAATAACCTTCTCCTTTCCCCAGCTTTCTTGGAGCTGCAGAAGGAAGAGCTCAGATCCTTCAGCCATACCCATGGAAGGTCCTTTTTTTGATATCTTGCTTAACTAGTCCAGTTTAGTGCAAATTTCTTCCATAAAGAGCATAAAAGCCACTTTGAGATTTCTGAATGAAAAATTGAATCAATAATTAATTTTTGCCTAGGCAGAGATTGTCTGTGAGGAGACCAATTTTGGCTCGAAAGCATGAGATAACAACCTCAGAATATTCAAACACATTCTTAAAGCAGCCTCAATAGTCCTAATAAAGGAGACCATCACTGTTTAAGTACCTAATGAGAGGCTACAGCTGAAAAGACCAAATCTTCACATTAATATTATTATTTTCAACCCATTACAACACAAGATTATAATTAAAACAATATTTGCATGGGCCTTTTCTGAGATGTCTTGCTGTAATTAGCCAGCATAGAATATTTCCATTTAACCTCAAAAAACACAAACACAAGGAAAACACCACCTTCATTAAAACAACTTCTTTTTGGCTCCCTGATCTGCTCTGAGCACAAATCAGAGGAGTTATCTGGATTTTTAGTGTTCATAGGCTGTAAGGACTAAGACATAATTCCCAACTTTACATTACAAACCCAAAAATCCAGCAGCAGGTGCTAGGATGATGCAATGAGATGCTAAGCATACAAATAAATACAATAATAGCACACAAAAGACAGGCGGAAAAAATGGCACAAAATATAGCACAAGAAGGACAGGCTGGTGTCAGCTTGCAATTAAAATTTATTTCTCATTCAACTGATCCATTTAAAAAAAGCGTAAATGATTCAGCACATTTTTCATGAGCATATCTCATTTTGAGTTAAACCTGTTCATTACATCTTTCTAACTGATCACATGAACCACAAACACATCCCAGACCTGTCTTGACCCTATTTCTGACCTGTAATTACAGATGATTGTAGCAAAACATTTCATTTCAGATTTAAGGCAGTGCCTTGCTACAGCTGGAATGGTTTGGTGCCATTGCTATCATGCAGAAGAGGCAAATTTTAAATGCTTTGAACCTACAGCTGTTCTTGCAGAAAAGTTTCAGAAATTGATGTTTCACAGAGAGCTGTTGTGGCAAATTGGCCAAAAATGGGTATTTTAAAAATTAGATTAGTGGTATTCATAGCTGAATGTATGAATCAACTTTAATTAGATGTATTTTGGAAATGCATTAGGGGTTTTGAGGCTATAAATACCTTTTGTCACCCTTGCCATGGGCAAGTCTTGGCCTTAAGAGTGCAGTATTCAGGTCTGGTGGGGTTATCTGCACATCCTAGAACACCAATCTCATTTCTGCATCTTGCACAAGCAATGTCTTTTTTACCCACAGGACAATATAAAAGTACTGGAGTGTGAATGAACCTGTGTCCAGTCAGGTAAAGCTTCACCTTCCACCCCAATAACAATTTTCTCCATAATGAAGATCCCTGAAGTGCCCTTGAAAATGAGTTTGGGAAAAATAAAGAGGAAAACCTAACATTTGGTAGAACTGCTGCATTGAGAACAGTTTAATTTTTTGATGAAATTACTTTCGTAAGAGACAAGTAGAGGGGAAGAATTTGAATTTATAGAAGTGAAATAAATCCAAAATCCAATAATAATTTTTAAAAACCCCCATACATTTACAAACATACACATAAAAAATACTGAAAGCTCCATTCACCAGAATAGGATTAGGCATTTTTTTCTCCACATTAAATATGCCCTTACATTCAGGATATTTTCTACCAAAATGTTCTTTTCAAAATGTTGCCAGGGTGATATCACTATTTCAATCCAACCAATTTCCTTTGAAGTCTCCCATAACAGTAATTAAATAAATTGCTCTTGGAGTAATTATGTTTTTTTCTGGAAAAGGAACTATTAGGTTAAAGAGAGATGAGAGAGTCTGTCACCAAACATAATCTTTCTAGAAACACTGGTGCTTGCTACATTTATTGGAAGAAGGATGGAATACTTAAAAACTTTGGACCTTTTTAGTTTTTGTAAAGGAAATGTCGACTTCCCAGCTGAAATAAGCAACAAGCTGAAATGACTGCTGACAGTCATGGGAGTGCAGAGAGAAAGAAAATGGGAGTTGTGTCAATAGAAAGCTTTTAAATTCTATGTATTAGGCCCAAGAGGGCTGGTGAGAACTGGAAGGCCAAATTACAGTGTTAAAGCAAGTGGATGGTGAACAAGATGAAGGGGATGGAAAGCCCAGACTGATGATCCAGTGGAGGGTACAAAGTGGAGCAGTCCATAAATACATGGTGCTTGAGGCTTTGGAGGCTGGGCTGCTGCATTAAGGAGGTTCTGTGTGTAGCAATCCGTCAGCTCCAATGCCTCCCTTCTCTGCTCTGGGAATTTGATCAGCCCTGATAAAAGCAAACGAGGCTTTCACAGCTCCAAGGAGTTTCCAAATGCGTAACTTTATGTTCCATCTGTACTTTGGCTTTGGCTCCAAGTCAGGCTACAATTGTTAGGTGCAATATGTTGAGCATCTCATTCTTTGTGGGATTTTTTCACAGATTAATTTCTTGTAACTTTGCTAAGGATTTCCCTACTATTTGTGGGAATTTGCCATACACCCAACAAGTAGAACTGATTTAACCCTCAGAACAAGCTGAGCTAACCCTCACCTTGTTCTCTGGTTTAGTCTGGTACCTCAGACCTCACAGAATTTAAATAGTGGTGCTTGCTGGGTTTGTTCACATTGCAAAGAACCTGGAGCTTTCCATTCAAAGCTTTTCTTTTCATTCCATGGCTATGTTTTTCTTTATGTACGATGCTGAACGCCCCCACCCTCCTTCTCCTTTAAATCTCTATATAAGTTAATGTTGCGTAAGAGTAACCCATGTGGAGCAGTATCTGAATTTCTTTCTGGAGCCTTTACCATATCCCATCCAAGGACAGTGATACAGTGCTTGTCTGCAAAGCTGGCCCTCTCTTTTCTCATCACTTTGAAGATCCAAAGACGGTGTTTTCAGCCTAAAAACTCACAAGGGTGAGCAAAAGGACAATAAAAAAAGCTTCCTGGAAATCCAGTGGTCAGAGGGAATAAAGCACCAGACAGGCACCAGCTGGAGAAACTGGATCTGGGGATTCATCCAAGAACAGGGAACATCTTTTTGAGCAGACAGACATATTTCTTGTTCCAATGGATGGCTGACAGGGTAAACATTGCTATAAAAAACTTAACATGATCTTTTTATTTTTTTAAAACTCTTTGTGCAAATTTTGTGAACCCCTTCTGGCCTAAGCTTCAGCAAGTGAGCTTAGAACCAGACGTGGGGAATGGCAAATCCATATTATAAGCAGGAAGAATAATTATGAAGGCCACACACAGGCACTTGTATTATGTTTGTAAATACAGCTTTAACTGAACCCAGCTCTAATACATGACACGAATGATGGTGTAAAAATAAGATTGCTAATAGGAATGTTTACTAAATGCTTCTTTAATAATGGGGCTTAAATAAATAGTGTGAAAAATAATTTTCCACGTGTTAATGTGAACTTGTTAAAATTTCAGAGCCTTGTAAGCCCTCAGGCCAGTGTTCCCATTGCTTGTGACGTGCCCAAGCTGCTGTGAGCTGCCAGCACAGGCAGCAGGACCCCTCCGGATCCTTAGGCAGCATCAGCACCACTTTTGGCCTGCCTGGGCTTGGGGTTGGGTAATTTATTTGGCTGTAACAGATTATCTAAGGACCACGTGGCCATTGCCTGATGTGCTTGGGCTTTTTGCTCAGCTCAGGATGAGTGTGTGCTGTAACACAGTTGGTTTATGTGTGTGTTTGAAATGAAGAGGTAAAGATAACAATGCACTGCTCCGTACAGAGCAAACTACCTGCAGCAGGGAGGCAGCACAGGATGGGAGAGGAGATGTGAATGTCAGGGACAGGGGCATGGTGAGGCTGGAAAATGCTCCCCAGGGCTCAGCTCCTGGCCATGGAACCGCTGCAGCCTGGGAGCTGAGCAAAGTTCAGAGACAACACAGGGAACAGAGGGTGTTGTTCCACACACAGCAAAGCCACCTTCCACAGCAGCACAGGCTGGCATGTGCCCTACAGGGCAGTGGGCAAAGGGCATGCTGAGGAGCAGGTCTGCAAACACAACAATGGCTCTGCAAAAATAACATTACAAACAGAACAATGGCTCTGGGTGCAGGGAGAAGGATCCATCCCTGCATTCTCTGGCATAAGAGCCCTTCATCCCCATCCTGCCTCAAGACCTAAGGCAGCTGATGGCGAGGGGGACACCAGGGAAAGGCAGGGACTGGGAAGCTCCTGTGCACCACTGTTAACTGTACATAACTTGTATAAGAGCTCAGTGTGAATGAACTGATAATTCTCTGGCTAAACCCTTTAGAATTTGGGCTAACAGAACATTCTTGGCTTTTAATTTCTGTTCTTTTGGGTTAGATGAGCTCAGCAAGCTGCAGCAGAATAAACTGACAGAGACTTCAAGGAGCCTGGACTGAACCCTGGATGTAACTCAGGTAACTGCTCACAGGCAAAGCACTCAGCTGGACAAGGGGCAATGTGTCAGCCTTGTGTGAGCTGTCCAGAGGAAATAGAGTGTGCTGAAAGGAGGGAACAGCATGTGGGGAGCAGAGGCAACCTGGATTACCCTAACCCAACAGAGGGTAGTTTTGACAGTTATTAAAAAGTCATTAATGTTCTATTCTTTGTTGAAAAGTTTTCCCACTTAAAATTTTAATTATCTCTATATTTGTCAAATAGCAAATCAAATCACTCCATACCTACAAGGAGAAAAGTAGTCATTCCATTTGTTTAACACAGGACTTTTGTGCCATTCTGCTGATGCTGGGAGCAGCAGAGGGGTGATAACCAGTGGCTCTGTGGCTTTACTGGGAGCCAGCACAACTCAGTCTTTGTTGAGCTGTGCTTGGAGTGAGCCTGTTCCTGGCATGGGGCTGTTCTCTCCTGGGTCTCACACATGGCAGAGGGGGACAGGAGACACAAGCAGCACCTTTGGCCTCCCAGACAGGGCAGCAGAGCAGTGAAGTCTGCAGTTAATCCCCAGCCTTGGGCTGAACAGCTCATGACTGAGAGCTAAATGTTTGTGCAAGCACATTCCCTGGAAAAATAGGGAATATCTTCTCCCCAGCGTGCTGCAACTCACACATGTTGCCTGTAGTAAGAAAGTCTGAGAACAGCTCAGGAGGTCAAGGCAGAGCCTTTGGGTTGGTTGGTTATTTTTGCTTCAGTGCAGCCCTGGTTCACAAAATATAGCTGATAGCACAAACCAAGGCAGGAGGGCCAGGAGGCCTCTCACAGTGGCCAGACTGTGGAGGTTACATAACCTGCTTTTCTATTTTGTGGGGAGGGAAGGGAGAATTGGAGGCCAAATGCCCAAGTTCTCCTGTAAAAGCAGGGATAAAGCTGTAAAAATAAAGGGGGTCGGACCCCACAACCATGCATATTCAGGATTTTAGGCTGTTGTTTCTAAAAGAAGATTGTGTTCATAAACAGAACCAGAAAATACCCTTCAGGGTCAGTCCTGCTTTTGATTCCAAATGTTTTGTTGGCTCAGGGTTCCCCTTTCCTGGCCTCTCCTGTTATCCCATTGAATTCATTAGAAGGCTGTGGCTACTGGCCAAAAGAAACGGGTAATGCATCCCAGAGCCCGTATTCTTTGAAATATCTTCTGAGACAGGAATTTATAGCATCGATATAATGAAACTCAGATTACAACATTTAAGTCTGAGTCTGTCTGATTGCCTCACATACCAGAGCTATACAGAAAATTTGAGCCATGGAACCCTGAGGAAATTGGGAAAAATGTGGAGTCATATCTAGAACGAGGCTTTAGGACTTGGTTGCACCTTCAGGAACAGCCTTAAGCAATAGATAAATCACATATGATGTCACACAGGTAGCAGCAACAGACCTGAAAGAATTGCCATGGAATCACAAATATTTTGGCTTTGGCACACTGAATTCAGCAAATTTAGCCTGGTCTGGAGCAGTTACTCCCTCAGACATGAAAAAATAGGATCAAGTCCTGACTCCATCCTCATTTTGTCCCTCCCGCCCCTGACCACCCTGGGAGGGTTTGTTTTTGGTTTTTTTGCTTTAATGTGGCTGTTTGGTGTGCTGTGTGCTATGCCATTCTCTTTTATGTTGCTATTTATTATGTATTCAGTGTTTATCAAATGGGTGCTTTCTATCCCAAAGAGCCCACATTCCTCTTCTGCAGTAATTACAAATATTGCTTTTATAGACCAGAAACTGGACAGCTTTTTCCTGTAAAGGAACAGAAGGAGAGACTTCACCTAAAACCCTGGAACAAACCTTCATTTATGAGACAAGGGAATCATTTTTATTCCACTACATGAATTCAGTGGGCTGCCACAGGCCAGTCATAATCTGTTATTGTTTCCCTACAACCTTGTACTATTAATTTTTCTTTTTAATGAACTGTCCAGTCTCGTTTAGCTGTGGGAACTATGATGGAGCTGCAATAGAAATGGTTTATGTCATGCCTTTGTCAAAAGGCTTTCCCCTACAGCAGCAGAAAGTAATTGAAAAGCCATTTTAAAATAAAAGTTACTGAGTGGTTGCAAATACAGGTTGTCAGGAATGGAGAGGGAAAAACCTTTGCATTACATTAGATTTTACCAATCACTACTTGTGTGTCTTTATTAGAGTTTATACAGATGAGGAAAGCCACATAAATTGCATCTGTTGCATGGTTATATCAGCAACTGTTCATGAAAAATACTGAGAGCATTTTAAAGAATTCTTTTTCAGCTGTGACTAACAATGCACTAACTGACTTGGTTAAACACCTCAAAAGAATTAAATACACTAAATTTTGATTTATTTGATAGCATATGTCCATTTTTGAGACAGCAAACTAATGTCTGAGTAGAATTCAAACAGCTTTTATTGCATATGAAGCCTTGAAAGGCTGAGTGCACAGCCATCTTTTCACATGGAATATTTATGTACAAGACACACCATTCAGTTTTCTCTTGGGTTTATTTTTCTAGCCCTGGCTGTGTGTATTTTTTCTTGGAGACACTAAAGTGCAAATTTTAAATATGCTATTATTATCCTTCTCACCATCATTATTTTTAAAGCCAAAGTGAGCAACTATATTTTATATATCTACATGTATATATACTCTATATTTATGTACCCATTGTTAAAGCTGACAACAGTTCTCTCCATAAAGTCTCATTTAAACTGTTTCAGAAAGACTCTCATTTAGCTTTTGCTTCACACTTTTCACCTTTAAAGTAACTGTGGAAACTTTGCCAGAAGTTCATTTTATCACAGCACAATTTCCAAGTATTTGAGGTTATTTTGACCCACAAGTGATTGGAGTTTGGGGGATTTTTTCAGCCAGTGGATCAATCTTTAATGCCCTTTCTCCCCCAGTCTCTGCAGCCTGTGCAGTCTCTCCTGAGGGAATCATGTGCCTGGGGGGAGTTTTGGGAGTTTCCTGTTCCTCAGCCCAGCCAGGCTGCCCCACATCCTGCTCCAGAGCTCCACTGCAGCCCAGACAGGGCTGGGATTCCCCAGAAAGCTGGGAAAATGCAGGGATGAGTCTCTGATGACTCAGTTGTTTCAGGACTTGAGCTGGAACAAACTTTTTGCCACCAAGAGCTGAATTTCAGCTCAGGTACAAGTTCATTGTTTCCAAAAACAAATCACTCATTTCAACATTTTTCTATATTCAAGATTCTTTCAAGGCAGCAGTATTTCATGGAAATATTTTTTCTATTAAAAAGCAGGTAGGCAAATCTGAAATGTCCATGTTAGGAGGTACTGAGGCCGTAAGAGACAGGACAGTGGGAATGTATTTCCTTACCTGATGTCTTTGAAGTCTTTTTAATTTCTAATAAAATAACCATTCTTCTTCTATATCTGTTTGACCAGAATGTGTCTTACCATTATCCTAACAATGTTTTCAAAGGTTTTTCAGCTCAAGCAAGTCTTGAAGAGAACCAAGAAGGCAGAAGTAATAAATTCAGGCTTCATCCCATTGCACAGACTATGTGAAATGACATGTACTCCTCTTAACAGTTCACTCTCAGGCCTTTCTTTAAGAACCACTTAAGGATTCCCTGTACTTTTGAGTGCCGTCCTACTAAAATCAAAGCTTTTGCCCTCACATGTGAGCCTATTTCATTTAGATTACTAATATTCACCCTAAAACACATGTAATAGGCCGATCCTGCAGGTACACTGAGTGTCTGTTCTGTGGGTTGACACTGAGAATTTAAAATTCAGGTCTTAAAAACCTACAGAAGTGGGTATTTGTAGAGAAGCAAAGTGAGAGGTGTGAGACAGGATAAAACTGGCAGCTGGAGGGGGAACACTCTGCTCAGACATGTAGGCTGGGCTGAACATGCAGGACAGGGGGATTCTAAGTGAAAATTAATTTTCTTTCCCCATTGCATCTGTGCAGATACAAAACTATGGACAAATTTCCTTCCAGGATCTGCTCTGTACATCAGGATCAGCATGGTTTTCCCATTACAGTCTTTCTACATAAGAATTTAAAGCAAATAATAAAAAGGATGTTGCATGTGAAAGAGGCAAAGCATATATTTTACAGCACTAATTTATATATCCAGGAAGTGAACTGCAGTTCCTCATCCTGTATGATGAACTCATCACAGCCTTCCAGGATCTGAAGGGGTGCAGGGAACCTGGAGAGGGGCTCTGCAACAGGAGCTGCAGTGCCAGGAGCCAGGGAATGGCTTCCCAGTGCCAGAGGGCAGGGCTGGATGGGATATTGGGCAGGAATTGTTCCCTGGGAAGGTGGGCAGGCCCTGGCACAGGGTGCCCAGAGCAGCTGTGGCTGCCCCTGGATCCCTGGCAGTGCCCAAGGCCAGGTTGGACATTGGGGCTTGGAGCAGCCTGGGACAGTGGAAGGTGTCCCTGCCATGGCAGGGGTGGCACTGGGTGGGCTTTAAGGTCCCTCCCCCCCCAAACAATTCTGTGATTCTCTGACCTTATGATTCTGTGGGAGTATTCTTTTTTGGGACCCTGAGGACCCTTTGTTCATGTAGGATGCTTTCCAGAAAAATATAATCAGAGGGAAGTGTATCTGTTTTACCCTCAGTCTCTCTTGAACTTCAGTACAGAAAATCCAAGCAGCACAGGAAGGAAATGTCCAGTCAGGATATTCCCACTTCCTGAAGCTCCTGGTCACCTTCTGTAGTGTCACAGCCCCCAACAGCTCAGCAGGGCCTGGTTGTCTGCCCCACTGCTCTTTGTTCCATGAACAATAGTTCAACATTAATATTTTACCTTCTCAACTCTTGTCATTCTCCAGATACTGTAACAGGAAATTTGCATTCCTGAACAGGCACAGCTGGAAGTCATTTAAGAAAGATCCTTCAAAAGAAGGGAAGAGAATTTAGGAAGCATATGGATTCACAGGTTTACATGATAATCAACAAAAGCAGCTCTTGTTCGTCCTCTTTTGCAGGGAGACACTTCACACTCCAGGCAGAGGGAACATCCCACAGTCTCTCTGCAGGAAGATTTCTTTCACAAATTATTTGCTTTAACTCTGAAATGCAAAGAAGTCTATGAAAAAAGACACAACACTGTCAGATAAAACTGGGGTAGGGACCCAGTTAAAATTCACTTATCTCACACACTAGTGAGAGTGATGGGCCTTCACATTTTCCTTTAAGCTTATTCCTCATAGTCCTTTAATTTCTAAAAACTAAGTCTATTTGGAAGTAGCTCTGAAGTCAAGAACAAGCAGAGTGGACAGGGGCCTGAACTAAACCATGAACTGAGATATTAGAAAATGCCAAGAGAAGCGAAATAGCAGTGAGAAAATTCATGTTACTGTGCATGGAACCTACACATGCAGAACTAATTTCAGGTATTTTCTCTATGTCTTCTTGATACCCAGAAAGGAATTTGAAGCCTAGTCAGGAACTCTTCAAACCAAACCCTCTTTAGAATCATTCTGTTGAGAAACTGGATCTGAACAAGAACTGAGCATTGTTTGCAAAATGTGGCTTTTGTGTTCAGACAGGACCAGAATCTCCCATGCTGAGCTCTGCCCTGGCTCAGAGCAGAGGAGCTAAATTAAGACAGGTGTGTCCCTGTCACACCCAGCCTGGGTGCTGCAGCCCCCCTTCCCAAATCTGAGAGCACCACACACACATCCCATAGAGCTGCTCACAGGGGTGTTTAGGTGTTGGTCCATTTGGCTGCCAGAAATAAGATAATTGTCACTCAAGGACATTTCCAGAGAAATGAAGCCTCTGTCAAGCAGGATCTGAGTGAATTGAATGTAAAAACTGTGAATGAGTCAGCAAGACAAAGAGCTTTAATATCCTGGCATTGTATTTTTTATCCTACACAATTCAGGTGGGCTCATGCCCCTGATTCTGTAAAAATGGCAGTCTTGACATATTTATTGTCTATTACACGTAACCTGTTTCTGTGTTAAACTTAAAAACAAACAATGGACACTCCTGTAAGTGGGCAATTCTCACCTCTGTGCAATCACAGCAACAGCAGTAACAGAAAGTCACAGAGGATTCAAAAAAATAAAGGCATCAGAGCAGCAGATAAAACTGTTTTCAGGTCTAGCTTCTCATACTGCTCTACTTCCACAGTTTCCACCTTCTCTGAAGCCTAAGACTCACCACAAAATGCCTTTCCCAACCCAAGTCTGAGCAGTTGTATTGAGCTCAATGGCATTGCACAAAATATCAGAGAAATAGTCCAAACATGAAATTAATCACTTGCTCACTAGAATAAGGAAAGTATGAACATTTTTGACTGATCACTTCCAGCTGTAAACCTAAATATCAGAAAAATCCCTACATTCCTCTTGTTCAGTGCTCCATTGCTGTGGATTTTCAAGTGATTCTCTGATGTTTTAAACAGGAAATTAAAGAAAAGGGAATCAAACCATGTACCTTATCAAACCGTGCTGTACAGAGATAGAAGGATGGTCTGTGTTCTACAGCATCAGCTGAGTGAGATCAGGACCTCTGGTTAAACCCTCTGAGGGATCAGTCCCTGCAGAAATGTTCCCTGTGCTGCACAGATCTTGTAGACACTACAGAAACCAGCCACGGGTACCTGACACCCTCAGGAGATCACAGGTTTGGGTCCAGGACTTACCTTCACCCACTGGAAACCTGCTGCCAGTTGATGTAGCATATTCCACACATTTGCAACGCCTCTCCAGGAGCCTGTGACACGCTGTCAGCCCTCTGCTGCTGCTCAGCCACTACTCCAGCTCTGGCTGCAAGGAAGCAAAAAGGCCCTTTGAAATCCAAAGCAGTGCTGGTACCATAATAAAAGGAAACTAAAGTCTGGCCTATGAACTACCACAGCAGCCTAAAGAGAGTCCAAAGACAAGCAATTAAATACTACTTATAATTAATAAATAGCCTTTGCCTGGAATCACAGAATGGCCAGGTTTGGAAAGGACCTTAAAGATAACCCAGTGCCACCCCTGCCATGGCAGGGACCCCTCCCACCATCCCAGGCTGCTCCAAGCCCCAATGTCCAACCTGGAACATTTGACAGACTTACTTTTGCTACAGTGTTCCCATAACTAAAATGCTTGAGGCCATATCAAAATTCTCTCACATATCTTTTTTTTGTTATCTATGGAAAAAATCTGTTCTGGGAACATTATCCAAGACAAGACACACTGTAGTGAAAAAAGTACCAGCTGCAGATGCCATTAACCAGCAAGATGTGCTTTGAACATTTCTAAGAGCTCTAAAGGCATATTAGAAAATTAGTGGGTTTATCATTATGATGAAAAAGGGAGTTGATTATTTTAGGAAGTAGAACTGCCACTACAATAGTGAAAAAAAAAAAACCTAAGGTAAAACATCTGAAGCAAAAAAATCCCTGAGTGCCTCTGCCTGTAAGAAGTTCATCTACAGTTGTTTCAGCAGTTACAATTCTTTCATAAATGGGGCAGGAAGCTGAGCCAGTCTGGACAAAGGGAGCAGAAACAAAAAGAAACCTGCTGAATCATTTCTCATGAGGTGAGACAAGTCTTGAATTTAAATTAGTAAGTTGAGGATGATTACAATTTCATGGAGCAGTCCCTCATCATCCCAGGTGTTTCTGACTATGTCCCCACACAAGTAAAATATAAATAAAATGTAGTTAATGTGACTGAATGCAAAGGAAATACTCAGTGTGATCTGTTGTTACCTAGTGATGCAGACACTGCATTCCTGAGGTTCATTTGAGACCTTGGTAGAAACTAAACAGCCCTAACTGAATTCTAGGATGAGCCAAGGAAATCAGGCCAGATTCCCCAGCACCTCGAAATTTATTAACTGAAAATTTCTGCAACTAATTATTTTAAAATAGCCTCTGTAATTTGGGCTGATAGATCCAAGCCAATAATTTTCTGCAGTGTTTAACTGTTAAAGATGCCTCATCTGTATCAATCCTTCATTTTATACACTCTTTTCACCCCCATTAAACCAATCAAGTTCTAATTGCAAAAAACCCAGTTCAGCAGCACTGTTTAAATTTCAGAGTTCCCAGCAAAACTGTTGAAAAGGAAATGGGCATTGACTGACTATTTTATATTCAGTATTGCACAAACATATTTCATCCTTCTCCATCAAAGGAAGAAATAAAGTCAGGTGGCTTCTGTGGCCCCTCATGACTGCAGATGCATTGACTCCCTTTTAAAAATTTGGGATACATGTGCTATAAAGGCACATTCCTAGACAGTGGATTTTGCTAAGGCTAAGCTCTGTGGAGCGATGATTTGTGTGATCACTGAGCCACTAATGCAAAAGCACTTGGTTTATAGAAGTACTCCACGCATTCATGCAATGAAGTTCTATGGCACTTTGAAATATATTCATTTTGCAAGCAATTTTTTTTTTTCATAAAGGACCCTTTTGAACTAATTCACAATTTATATGAATGACTGAAACTGAATAAACTCCATCATTTTGATCATTTGTTCAATATCTTTACTGAAAACAACATCTTTATGGATGACTTTGCAGCTCAAGATTCCTTTGCACCCAAGACATTTGAAGATGCTTGGATAAGGACTTGTCAAAATACCGTCCTAAATATCCCTACCATCTAAATTTTTAAGCTCTTCTTTTGCTTTTAAAAGCCCCAGAGCTTTGGTAACAGACACTGCCAGTCCCCACCTGACCTGCAGCTCCTTTAGCTTCTCCCTGTGCATCTGTCTGACCACCAGCAAAGGGAACCACAGAGTGGGCTGGGCTGGAAGGATCTTAAAAAATAATAGATAATAAATAATAAATAATAATTTCACTGCCAATTACAGCCTCTATCCTTCAGTCACACTGCATTTCAACAGATATCAGGGGTTACAGATATTTTTTTGCAGCACCAACCATTATTAGAAGTAAATATTCTAATATTCTTCTAAATATTATCTAATAAATCTTCATATTAACATCAAGCAAGGAGAAACTCCTCCAGATACCAATTTTCATTAAACACATGCTGCATGATTTGCATCCTTATGACTGTAGACAGAACAGTTTAGCTGATTAATTGATATTTAAGTATAAGATACCTACTTATTTTCTATTACCATTTCATTTATCAGATGCCTGTTATTTACTGTGTAACATGTTTTTCTTTTCTAATTTTCTCTGCAGCTGAATAAGCCTTCAGTAGTTCTAATAACTTTATAACACTTACAAAAGGGCGAAAAGCCAAAAACCCCCGAACTGCTGTATTTACAGAGAGCTGTTTCAAAGTCCAATTATAATTACAAGAAAACTAAAAAAAAAAATCCATTAAACAGTTCCAATGCTCCAACCAGATTTGCCACAGTGGCTCTTTAAACCACAAGGCCTAACAAGACTTTTTGGGGTAAAAGAAGCCGTGGCTTCAGAGGCGGTTTATGCAAAGTGACAACTGGACCAGTTTGGAAATGTGGCTGGTGAGAGGGGAAGGAGCCCCCAGCCCATTGTCACTATGGTAATTATTGCACAATGCCTGATGTGAAATGGGCAGAGGCAGCAGCTGAATCCGGCATTGTCCTTGCATGATAAAAAGATTTGGAAGTCTGAAAAGCAGAGGAACGGAATCTCACAGCTTCTTAGAGTCCCCTCTGAAAGGGCCATTGTAACATCATCATAAATCCTGGGCTCCCCAGGCACTTGACAACTAAAGCAGTGGACAATAGAATTCTTGTGTTGGACAAAACACTCCTTGTCTGCCAAAGGGCTTATCTGCTTCATTTACAAATGTCTTTCATTGTACCCAAATAATTCCCTATTAGAAAAACTATTAGGAACAGCACTAAATAAATATTCACAGCTTTGTGGGCCGTTTGGCAAAGTGAATAAACCAATACAATCGCGGTGCCTGCAAAATATGAGATTTATGAGGAGGAAACCCAAAGCAACTCCAAAGCTCTGTTTATTTTCATTTTCCCTTTTCCTGACACACCGCATACACGTTTGTCTCCCTAAAAAAGAGCCAGGTACACTATTCTCACCAAAAGAGATTAAAAATACTAGAAATCTGCAAATATCTGGAATTGGAGCAAGATTGTATCCAATGCGCCCTGAAAATTAAATATTTCCAGAAGAGCAGTTACAGAAATAAACTTGGGAGCATATCTAAGAGTTTAATGAAATGGAGACAAATTGCTCACAATCATGAGAGGATTTAAACTGTGGGTTTATAACTACATATGTTTAGGTCCCACTTACTAAGAGATCCAAAAGCATCAGGGATGAGTTCCTGAAACGAAATGGTGCCAGATTTTTGCAACCCTTTTCAAGCCCAATGAAAATTCTGGTAAATATCACAGAAATGACTGGAAGAGACTAAAATATTCCATACATGCAACACTTCAAAAGGCATTTCTAACACAGTCAGAACTCCATTGCCTCAGGTTTCCACATAAATGGTTATTTGATTACAATTTACTAGAGGAGTGCCTATGAAAAGACAACTGACACCACACACAATGATTAAAGAAAAACCCTAACAATCTAAATAATTGCTCAAGCAAAGAGTGCTGACCATATTCAAAGTGTCAGAGACACCTGCATGGCTGAATTGAAACCTGAAGTCAAAACTTCTTGACTGCATTATTGATTATAAACTACTTATTCAAATCCAATATAGAAAGAAGGTTTTTACACAGCCCAGGCAAATGGGCTGAGTGGCTGAAGGGCTTTTTCTCCCCCTGTGATTAAGCCTACAAAAAATCCAGGTACTCATAACCTGCATTTTAAACAGATTACTCATATTAAATATTCAGAATGTTCACAATAAACAACAATATTGGTAAAATACAGAAAATAAATAAATAAATAAAGGAAGTTAGCATAATTTAAAATAAAAATTATGCAGGTCTGAGGTCACAATCAGAAAGGTTTAGGAATATGTGAGCTTTCCATGGTTCTGTCATGAATTTGCAGTCTGGCCCTGACACACATCACTTAACCTTGGAGCCATTGCTGAAAGTGAGCAAAGGCACTCTGTAAAATATTTCACCTCTGAAAAATGCTCTAATCCATATAAAAATCAGAGGAAAGAGGCGGGAATTCAGAGCTCCCACACGCCAGCTGAGGATCTCTGCTGTTTGGGTGCAGAGCTTCCCCATTTCTTCTCTCACTTCTCTCCTCAGTGCATAATTAACTGTTTTAAAGATGTAGGTATAAGTTCTGTCTTAAAATAAAGTTTAAACTTGACTTTTCTGAAGCCATTTTTTGGTGTTTGCTGTTCTATGCTAGGCACTGCCCAAACTCGCCTCCCTCCTGAAGCTGGATCATCTGTGTAAATATAATTTGCATGAACTTATTCTGATCATTTCTGCAATTTGCATTTCAGGAACACAGCTTCAACAAAATCTGTTTCCTGCCAGCTCTCTGAGTTTTATTCTAGTCCCTACTACATGGCACAGCACCACACCATATTTCTATATAGAGTAGTCTCTGTTTAGGTATAAAAAGTGGATCTGCACTGAGGTTTAAATCTCAGTGTAAGACAGGGATTATCTAACCCTGCTGGAGAACACAGATCTGGGGGCCTTGACCAGGATGAGTGACCTTGGCTGTGTATAAATTGCTCCTGAAAGCCATTATCTTAGCAACTAAATAAGCTCATGCTTGGAATCACCTTGCAGGGGAATCTGTCTTTTCCCACCAACCTCAGGCAGCTAAGCCAAGTGATGGGAATCCCACAGGCAGCACCCAACAGAGCAGCCCAGGATAATTTAGGTGGGAAGGGGCTCTGGAGGTCACCTGGTCCAACTGCATGGCTGAAAGCAGCTCCAAATTCAAAGTTAATTTAGGTTATTAAGGCTGTCACTTTATTAATGTCCACAGCTGACATCACCAGCCTGACCAAGGTCTCTGTGTGGACATGGACACTTAAGGACTTCCCATCTCGAGCTGAAAGATGGTCAGGTGCAAAGGGATGGAGCAAAGCCAAGGGCAAGAACTGCATCTGAAAGGATAAAACAGCAATCTGTATAATCTGCCTCACCCATACACATCCAGGGACAGGGCCTGCTGGCAGGCCCGGGTAACCAACTCTGATTTCAGAGCTCAGAGCTAGGGATGTTCCTGCTGTGCTGTGTTCACTCCTGAGCACCCAGAGCAGCAGGTGCCCCCCGTGCTGAGCAGCACAGACAGAAGAACACATTTCCTCTCTTACTGCCCTGCACCACCACAACACTGCATCTCATGGGAGTATTCTTTTGCCTTCTGCTTCTGAGGTAGGGAAGTGTTGATGCCTGGATCCGACACTCAGAGTTCAGGCCTGGAGGAGCTGTTCTCAACCCAAGAAGCCTGACATAAAATGAGGATTTTGACTGGAAAGGTTGTACTATCCTGTAGCTTCATCCAGAGGGAAAGGCCCTCCCCACTCAAGGATGATGCCTCGTGCAGGACACACAAGAAAAGGACAAAACACAAGAGCTGCAGAGAAGGTTTCACACAAACGAGGCTCTGTTCTAAGCAGGTTAACAGCCTGTTTCTCTTCCTCATGAGCTATTCTGACTTTATTCTCTCCCCAGTTACCTCCCCTGGTGCTCCCATCCCTTCCCATCCACGCTGCTGCCTGCTGGTTGCTGTGCCACAGGCAGGGAGCTGGCGAGAGCTGCTGCTGCCAAAGCTGGTGCTCCAAAACCCATCCACCACTCTCAGCACTCAGCTGGGAGAGCACAAACCAGGGCAGAAAGGAAACTCAGAAGCAGAATAGCTGTGTGCTCTCATGAGAGACAAAAACCCATCTTAATGCTTTGCAGAATGTTAACAGACTGAGGACTAAAGCCCAAATCTCACCCATCTGAGGCCAAATTACTCAGCAGGACAGGAAGGGTTCATGTGGGCTCATAAGGAAAAAATTAGCCCCCCTCCAAAAAGTCTCTGCAAATCACATGAGTGCCCAGTCCTGTGCTCACTCAGTATAATATGACTTTATCAGCTTTTTCTTGCTTTTGGGTCAAAAAGGCCTGGAGGCAAACGACAGGCCCTGGAGGATGAAGTCTGTATTAATTATCCTCATGCTGCTGCAGTTCTGTCCTACCCAGGTACTAGGAATACGAGTGGATTGGGAGGCCTGCAGGCAGGTATGTTCTGTCATTTTAAATATCATAAATCAAGCCCTCTGTTTCAATGTTTCCAACTTCCCTGAGTTTCCTCATAAATCTAAATTTGGGAGAAGTGGGTCCACAGCAAGCAGCCACAGACTTTTTGTGCATACATCCCTACATAGATGTATATGCATGTAAATAAATATGAATTTAAAATTATACAAGTTTTTCATGCTTAAATAAATATTTCTATGTACCACACCCTATATAATTCAAACTACCTACATGTGGGAGAAACACTTCATTTGTACTCTGAAACTTGACTTTTTAGTTTTGTTGTCTAGCAGATCATCTCAAACGTTTGTTCTTGAGCCTCTACAAGTAAAAGGCTCATATATATTCCCTCTTGGAAAAGCATATTCTACATGCAGAGCATACCAAATCAGTTCCTGCCATTGCAGCAGGCACACAGAGCTGCTCTGAAGCCTTCTGAGTCACACTGGAACTCAGCTTCCACCGGCAGCAGATGTCAGACACCAGGATTGGGAGTTGTCAGCACTGAAGTATTTTTATGGCAAATTTTCTCTACAGTTTTTTTTTCCTGGTTTGCTTCCTCCCCTTGCCATTTTCCTATTCTTTGGTGCTTTTCTTCCACTAAACATGAATGGCCAGATCCTTCCTCTAGAGCAAATCCATAGCAGAGGCTGTCTTCACTAGTATTTGGTGCTCTATTTATATTATCTTTCAGGAGGCTGTTCTTTATTTCTTTCCTCTGGCTTTCTTCTGCTCTCTTTTATCAATCTCTTCTAGTGACCTCAAAAAAAACCCTAAAAACTGAGAGCCACTGAAGTATATGCTGAATGCCCCCATTAGTTAAGCTGTAGGGGACACTCAGCACAGAAAATAAATTCAACGAACCTTTGGAAAAATCTTTATATAAATGTTCTACAAAATCATCCTGCTGGTTCCAGGTCCACTGGAGGCACCCAAGGAAGAATAATTCTGGGACATCAGAGATACCATAAAGGAGAATAGCTCAGAATCTGTCCAAGAGACTCAAGAGAGACAGAATTCTTTGGTCTCAGGGACATTTTTTCCAACCTTCTTCCTTTTATTAATAAATAAAGAAAAGAGGAGTTGTTCAAAGTCACCACAGAGATCTGATGTTTCTGAATTTCTGTGTGCCTCATTCAACTCACTGAATATCTCTGTCAGCCCAGGAAGATTCATGATTCATTCTGGGGAGCCTATTGCAAACCCTGCAATGACTCTTCAAACATTTGTCAGGCTTTTAAAAAAGTTTCATTCAGTCTTATTTCTGGACCAAATGCATCCCTTTGCCTATTCCTATTCCATTCTCCTCCCAGACTCCCAGAGGTCACAGCTTGTCTAGATCTGGGGAGGGTGGCAGGAAGGGAAAATGGATCGTAAATTCATTTTAGGTCACCCAGAAGCCATTCTGTCTCTGTCTTTCCTCGCTGGCTTTTCCTCATTTCCTTTTGAGATTCCTCAAAGGACATTACACAGTTGGCTTCTCAATCAAGGACAAGGCAATGTCAAACACATCAATTTGTCCATGAAACAGTCTTTAAATGTTGACAAAAGAAAGCCTAAAGAAATGCAGGCAGACAAGATAAACATTACTGATTCAAAAAAAACCCCAAATCCTCTTTAACTGGTAATTTCAGTTTTCAGGACTGAACAATACTGAGCAACCAATCTCTTGATACTGTCACAATATATTTGTGTATGTATATATATATATGTAAACACATATATTTTTATGTATATTTTATATATGTATATGTATATCATTTTAAAGAAATTATCATTAAACACAGCTAAATATCCATGAGTAAGGACTTGGAAGATGAGGAAGGCCTAGGAGTATTTCATGATGCCTGCTGTGCAGTTTCTACTCACAATACAGCTGTACAAAATTTCAGCAACATTTATAGCAAGGATGATACAACTTTCCACCACCTATCATTTCAGGATATTGCTCCAGAAATTACAATACACTTATATTTTTTATGGAGTTACTTTTATTTGCTAACCTGTCTTCCTTTCTGTTCTTGGAGCTGTAACCTGAGCACATCTGTATTTCAGCTGCAGCAGGTAACGGAGTGCTCGTAACACTGAAACTCACAGCAAAAATGAACCAGAATAGTTGACAATATTAATATTTAACATTTGTCTGCTCTTCATTATGCCACCCAAATAGCACCAAGACTTTAATTTTCTGTGATGCAATTATAACAAGCTACGAGCAAGTGCGTTAGGAGGTTTCTTCCAAACAGTGGTTGTGAAGTAGAAATACACACAACCAAATAATAACAGAGCAAGTTCTCTGCATATTCCAAAGAAACTGCACAATTAGGGAAGAATTCCTGCTGACATGTGTCAGTGATATCGCCTGATGGAGACAGTCCTAGGTGCTGTAGGCTGTTCTTTAAATAACAATAAATGAGCTCCAGAGCACCACTGGCAATCATGTGGTAAACTCATATTCAACCAACAAGAGGCTGTATTTAGGAAAATATAAGGATCATATAAAAATAATAGAAAAACCCCACAAAACAAAACTAACAAGGAACAAACCCTCACTGGCTGAAAGCTGAGAACCTGTCTCCATTATTTCACCGTATTTCAAAAGCACAGCTACTCTCTTAAGTTTCAGTGGCTTTTTTTGGGACTGAGCAAGAAGTGCCCAGTGTTAACACAGAGAAAAATGAAGATTGCATGGAATTAACCTCACTGGGAGCTGGGAAAGGGGCTCAGCCTGGAGAAAAGGAGGCTCAGGGGGGACCTTGTGGCTCTGCACAAGTCCCTGACAGGAGGGGGCAGCCGGGGGGGGTCGGGCTCTGCTCCCAGGGAACAGGGACAGGAGGAGAGGGAACGGCCTCAGCCTGGGCCAGGGGAGGCTCAGGGTGGACAGCAGCAGGAATTTCTGCATGGAAAGGGTGCTCAGGCCTTGGCAGGGGCTGCCCGGGGAGCTTTGGAGCCCCCATCCCTGGAGGTGTCCAAGGAAGGGCTGGAGGTGGCACTCAGAGCTCTGGGCTGGGGACAAGGTGGGCATTGGGCACAGCTTGGACTTGTTTCAACTTTGACAATTTTATGGTTCCATGATTATAATTCCTAATAAAAATCAAATATTACTTTATAGTAATGATAGGAGTCACTTTACCAGCTCTGCAGAAATGTGACTCTCCCCAAAAGCACAGAAAAGCCTGTTTGCCAAAAGTTTATCTAAAATAGATAAGTGCAGTTATTTTCATACAGCAGTAACTTTTTTCCTTTTCAACTGCATTGGACAGGGATGGAAGAATATTCCAGGCCATAACTGAAGCCTCCTGGGTGGCCTTGGGCAGCTTTGCTGAGAGTAGATATCTACACAGTGCATTGCTGGCAGATGTGAGATTTCCTGCCCAGGCTCCAGGCTGAGTTGAAGCTAAATAAATGTGGTTAGCACTGCTCAGTGTGCCCAGCCCACCGGCTCCTACGGCGAGCCGAGGCCCAGAGCTTGTGATCAGAGCTGCAAATTCAGCGCTGGCACGGGGATAATCAGGTTTGTGTGGTGGGGCTGGGCTGAGGGGCCATCTGCCAACAATTGGCCTTGGCGACACGGCCTCTGCTCCTCAGCTCCAGGGGCTGGAGACAGCAATTAACGCCTGGACCTGGGAACGGCCCGGGCAAGGTGAGCTAATTTACTCCCACAACTAACTTTAAGATGCTCTAAACCCAGAATGAGATGGCCATATAGTGATTTCTTCAGGGAGCCAACCTTTTTCCATATGTGTGCTGTGGAACGGAGCCAAGCGAAAGCTGTCTGCACACTTAATGTTCAATTTGGTGAGCTCTCCACTCGGGTAACGTAAATACACACTCGTGACTGTGCTATCAGCTTCCAGTTCATGAGGCTTATGGGCACTTGACAACTCAACATGTCTAAACAAACCTGTTATTTAGTGTTCAGATAGCGTCAACCTGAGTTACTGGGAAACAAACCCCCTAAGGATTTTACCTGAGAGCATGGACAACTCAGCTGCAACACCTCACTGGTCCTCCAGTCACAGAAATGATAATTACACTGCAGCCCTTTCTAACAGACAGCATCCTGCATGCTAAATTATGGCTGAGCACTTCACAAAATTCATTTGAGAGGTTTCAAATGGCAATAATAAGCTTTCCCACTCCCTTTTAAAAAAAGAAATCTAATTATTCATTCTGTCAATCTCATGCAAGATGTTCATTGTTTTTACATTATTGTTTTATTACTGTAACTGCAGTGCCCAGAGAAAAAGAGAGCATGAGGAATAAACCATAGAAACTCCACTAAATGTTGGATTTTTCCTTTTATAGTTCGTATTTTCTTCAAATGCTGGGTTCATGCTCTTAATTTTCAGGGCACAGGAACTGCCCCAGCTGCACTGAAGAAAATAAACCTCACCAGTCCCCCACATCAAGACAGTATAATTTTATGAGCAGTTACATAAACTGCCCTCCAAAATACTTTGTGAAGAAATATCTTGTGGTATTAAGAAACACACACTGCTGTAACTCAAAAGGTCAAGATTTCATGGTTTAAAGCACTGTACATCCAAAAACATGGTAAAATGGACTGAAACAAAAATGATCAAAAGTCGCAAGTTTCAGAGCAAGATCTGGTGTTTTATCAAAGAGATAAATCTGGATGAGTACCCAAGGCACAGTCACATGCTGCTTTTCCTTATCTAGGTGATAATCCACAGCTTCACCCAGCTGGCCTGGGCAGCCACAGCCTTCCCAGCCTCTAAAATACACAGACCTGCAGAGCTGGACTTATGAACACAGATGTTCCCAAGTGCCTTAGGAGCAAGGAGGAAAAGTGCACATTATCAGGAAGATGAAACACGGGCAGTTGGAAGTGGAGCTGCTGAGCTGGTTTTTACCCTTCTGGTTGCTTTGTACCCTGGAGGTTTCCAGTACTGGAATTACCTCAGTACAGCACAGGAATGTTTCAATTAATTAAAAATAATAATTGAAGGAAAGGACATTTACAGGGAAGAAGAAAAATGATCCAAAGCGCCAAAGATTTTTTTTTACTATAAATTCTACTGGAAGGCTAATGATTTTATACAGTTAAATCACTTTGACTTGGAAAAAACTTGAGATCCTGTGCATTTGAAGGTCTTCCTCCATATCAGCAAACTCAAACCCTTTAGGTTAAGTAGCAATAAACCCACATCTGCAATGAAAGTTAGGTGCAACTGTTCAGCACCATTCAGCAAATGTCCTTTATTTTAATTATCAAAAGCAGAGCCAGCACTGGCTTTCTGCTCTACAGAGAAAACCTTCCCAGCTACCTGAGCTCCCGTGTGCACAGAGCTGCCTAAAGGTCCTCCAGGGACATTCCCAGCT
The DNA here is from genome assembly GCA_026261815.1 of Monarcha castaneiventris obscurior. Lineage (NCBI taxonomy): Eukaryota > Metazoa > Chordata > Aves > Passeriformes > Monarchidae > Monarcha > Monarcha castaneiventris. Next base: position 2,036,155 of record JAMPIT010000583.1, read on the forward strand.
TGGAGCAACCACATCTCACCATCCCTGGATTTCCCCATCTGTCACTTTTAGGAACAACCTGTGGGCTCTCCCGTGGCACAGTGGGGGCTGAACAGGACCCCAGGCATCCCAAACTCTGCTCAGAGCAGAACAGAGCCCCTCTTGAAGCAGAAAGACAAGTTTAGCTGTCTTGAGGAATAAAAACTAAGGATCCTTAAGAATGAAGTCAGCAATCTTGGAAGAGCCAGCAGGCTCCCATGTCAGCCATATGCCTTCATATGTCTGTTCTGGGGGAGTGTTACAGCTCCTGCTGTTCCATTCTTCACTTTTTAAAGAAAATGTTACAAGGCCACAAGGACTCACAAACATTTGTTGACATTTCTTCTGGGTCAGCCTTAGGAGGCCTGCAAGAATTTAAACATATGGCAGTATTTAGCTGCGTGAGGGAATGGCTTGTTTCGGAGAAAAGCGGTATTTAGTTGCAAAACAGTTTAATCCACCATAAAGGTTTTAAAGTTTTTGGCCAAAATCCAAACTTTTTCTCATTATAGTTTTCACATTATATTTTTAAAGCAACAGCAGCTTATCCACTGAGCTGGTATTGAGAAACACTGAAACACTTCACAGTGTTTTCTACTGCCCTCCACACAAATAATATCTTGATCTGTGGTTGCAAATCAAACAGATTTGATGGGTGTTTAGATTAAAAGGGGAAAAAAAGAAGAGATAATCTGAGCACTGAAATGAAGGTTATTTCCCACACTGAAAGGACACAGAACCTTTGCATTTTGAACCATGTGATGAAATTAATTGTGTTTTCAGCATGTTTCAGTAGCAGTACTGATGCATTTGCAAGGCAGAAAAATGGGATTTGTGAGGCTTCATCTTGTTCTTCAGCTGCCATTGCTCCCAGTCAGCTGCCAGCAAAGGCACAATGGCTCACTGGCTGGCACTCCTTAGGGCTTGCTGGTAAAAAATATCCATTGCACATAAGGAGCCAAGCTGAGGTTTATCTTAAATAATGTAGAAAGGGCAGCACAATATTAAACTTCCTCAAAACCACCCTGGGAGCACCCCTGACCCAGGTGCAGTGGCAAGGAAGGACCAAGGCAAGGCACAGCCTCTTTTTCCTTCACAACTGCTTTCCTCCAACATGAAGCTCAAGGTTTCTGCAGGTTTAGAGCAGACATGAGAAAGAAATTCTTCTCTTCTTCCCTGGGAGGGTGGGGAGGCCCTGGCACAGGGTGCCCAGAGAAGCTGTGGCTGCCCCTGGATCCCTGGCAGTGCCCAAGGCCAGGCTGGACATTGGGGCTTGGAGCAGCCTGGGACAGTGGAAGGTGTCCCTGCCATGGCAGGGGATGGAATGGGATGAGCTTTGAGGTCCTACCCCAAACCATTCAGTGATTCTGTGACTGCAGCTCACAACCAAAAGAGCTCCTGACACTCTTTTTTCCCTTGCACAATCTTGTCTATTAATTGTATAACACAACATTTAAAATGAAAACTTTAAGCAGTTGAAATGGAACATCTTGCACAGAAAACAAGGATGCAAGAGCCACTCTCTATTTTTTTTCCAAACTATAGAGCAGATATGGTTTTTAAAATGAAGACTAGATCCAGAAATCGTGCTCTTCCTAAAATGTCCTGTAAATTAATATCTAACCTAATACATGAACCAGGAGTGGTCAAACCCCTCTGGTCTTGAACAACATTTTGGAGCCCCAGAAGAAACCTAAGATTATTTTGCTGAAAACATTTGTAAGAAATTAAGGTATGGATGACTGAGATGGATACAGAAATTCTATAGAAATTATGAGAGAAAAGCAAAAACGTCTAATTTTAACAAGTAAATAATTAAAACCTCTGGATGAGGAAGTTTAAGAGAGAGGCAGCACTTCCTTGGGAGTTCAAGAGCTGGCAGCAGGCAGGGTTTAGGTGTGTTACCTGTGCTGTCAGTCAGATGAAGGAAAGTTCCTTATATGTCGTATTTTAACCAAATTATAGGCTGGAAAAAGCATCAAACATTCTGAAATTTAAAATTAGTTAGAAGACAAACTTCTGTCATTACAAATTTGTGTGGACACAAAAAATGATGTGAATAAAACTTCCAGGTCAAGTTACTTTTATCTGACTTTCATAGTCTCAACCAAACTAGCACCCAAATTTGGTTAGAGAGGTCACTGTCCAAAATGCTGCAGACTGTGCAGCCCTTAAGAAACAGACCACGTCCTATCTCGTAAAGCTCTGCAAAATAAAAAAGTTTTTATAATCTTGCTAAAATTAAGTTGACATTTCCTGAATGTTACCCACTTACATTTAACCTTTATCCAAAATCACCTTTTATTCTAAACTCTTCAGTAATAAAATGCATGAGGCATTAAGGGAAGGTAAAAGCTGAATTTCAGAATCCAGTTCTCAGCAGTGATCATAACCAGGAAAACGAAGGTTACTCTGAGAAAGTTCCAGTAAGTTCAGAGGAAACAAAATCAAAAAATCACTGATTTTTAGTCACCACATGACAAATACTAATAATTAGGAGAGGTTTGTACTTAAAAGCTGAATTGGACAATGATGAAAGATCCTGACTACAGAAGGTATTGAAGGGTATGAAGAATCTGGTGACCTCGATGGAAATAACTGGAAATTATTAATTAAATGCTCTCATGATTAAGTAAATAAAATTAGAAGGTGAAAACAAACAGTCTAAGGCTGCAGTGCTCAACCTTGCAGCTGAATTCCAAGCTTGAGAATTTGTGAGCCAGGTGGACCAAAAGATGTATCAGCAGCACAAGAAAAACAACAAAACAATGAATAAAAGGGACTGTATGACTCATTCAGGTATCAGGGAGAAAATGCCCTCAGAGACCTGAAAGCATCACCTTGTAACAATAAATGAAAGGTTAAAAATAAAGTTTATGCATTTAAAAACCATCAGGAAGGCTTAGCTGCAAACTTTCTGGTGCCTTTAATGGCAAAGGTGGATAGTGATTAAAGCTGGGAATTCTGAAGATATTTTTATAATGATTTTTTTCTACAAGCACTTGATGTTAAATTCACATTTTTCCAACTTCATGATAGAGTGCAAGACACACAAGTCCATTTTTATCCTTGGGTGAGGAAAACAATGGAAGTATTTTAAGGGAAGCGTGAGGATAGATTGCTTGTTAGAGTCTTGAGTCTATTGACGTTTTTTAGGTAGAACAAAGATTGGGATGGATTTGGTTCTGGATCTGGAGACAACATAAACAAATGTAAAAATAACAGTGTGAGCATGGAACAGTGAGGCTGAGTGTGGGATCCTACAGGAGGGGCAGTTTCTGGTGGGATGCTGAGGGTCTTCTCAAAGTGGAGCTTCACATGGCGGTGGTGCTGGTTGGACTCGATGATGTTAAAGAGCTTTTCCAAACTTAATTATTCCATGATTTTATGATTGAAAGCAGAACCATGGATTTCACTGCTCTGTCTTACAGAGATGAGCAGCTGTGCCTTGGACTCCTGGATACAACTTCAGCAATCAGTTGTGATGAGTGGAGCCTCACTCCAGCCTCCTGAAAGCAGAGGGGTTTGTCCGTATTTAGCTGCTTACCCCAAATAATTAATTCTTTTCCTATGATAAGAAATGGAAGATAGTCTGATCACCCATGAGCCATTATAAAAGCTATGCAAATATTTCCAAAGTACCATAAATATTAATTTCATGTTAAAACATTTTGATCAAATTCACACACTTTCAGATCCTATATCTGCAAATGCTTCCTTGAATTCAGATTATCACATGCATTTGCTGAAACAGCGTATTTTGGGCAACTATTCATGGCAGCCTTTCAAGTTGTCATTGCTAATATTCCTGTCGGAATCCAAACTCAAAGAAATACACATCCATTTAGGAAACAGAAGGTTGTCACACATCACTTGTACATCACATCAACCCAGCTCAAAACGCTTCAAACAGCCCACAAAAAACTCCCAAATAAGCACTAACAATGCAGGTCAGTGACCTTTTGCAAGTGGTCAAGCGAGGTGAGGAAAACTGATGACATACATGAATCGTTGCTGAGTACTTTGCTGAAATTAACTAATTTTCAATTATGTTAGTATGTAATTACTGCACGAACGTGCTGCAAGTGGAAAAGCAGGATGACTTTCATTAAATGAATTCTTGTAACAAAATTAAGTAATGCTATTATAATAATCTAAAAAAAAATTACTTTGTGTTCTTAATTACACCAAATCAACAGATTTTTCTTAGAATCGTAGAATCATTGAATAGGTTGGGTTGGAAAGGACCTTAAAGCCCACCCAGTGCCACCCCTGCCATGGGCAGGGACACCTTCCACTGTCCCAGGCTGCTCCAAGCCCCAGTGTCCAGCCTGGCCTTGGGCACTGCCAGGGATCCAGGGGCAGCCACAGCTTCTCTGGGCACCCTGTGCCAGGGCCTGCCCACCCTCCCAGGGAACAATTCCTGCCCAATATCCCATCCAGCCCTGCCCTCTGGACTGGGAAGCCATTCCCTGGCTCCTGTCACATCCACCTGTGTAATTTTAACACAAATTCTGAGGAAAGGAGAGCACATGACTAGGATTTTGTGGCAAGGTAGGAGCATCTGTTTGGATAAACCGCAGTAATCACAGTTAGAATTTCTCATTAGCTCCATCCAGTTGAACGCCCAACACTTCTGCTGTCAAATGCAAACTAATTGTATCCCAATTCTCAACAATCATTAGCCATAATTAGCAAACATGATGGCTGCCTCAATCACAAACAGTACAGAGAGGTTTTGAAATTCCCCCCACTTGAGCTGAAATGCAGGTTTGGTCAAGATTATTTCCACTGATATGAAGCCAAATAAAATATATCAGCTCTAGCATTATTTTTGTTATCCAACAACACAAATGGCTTTGCTGCACTGAAACAACAAACATCATGAGAGGTAATCAGATGGCATCCGATTTATATTCAGATTTTAGTCCCACAAAATTATGGAAAAAGAGACAAGCTGAGCACAAGTTCAGCTCATTAAAAGAATTATTAAGAGGTGAAGCCATGCTGGTGTATTATTCTGCACTCCTGGTAAGATGTGAGCAGAAGCTCAGGCTGATGTTGGAGGATCTCTGCAGTATTTAGCAGCACTCCATCCTCCTTCATCACCATTTAGTACCTCTCCAAATAAACTGCACACAGCTAAAGAGTAAATTTTTCCTGTTCTTGGCAAGGAAGAACTCAAATTCAATAAATTGACATTAACTTTTTTAGTGCCTTGCATTAAATACATTTTCAGTACCAGTTTCAGGTCAGATTTTTCTTGGGTGGTTTTTAGGTGGAGATAAAACATCCTGTAACTGCTCCCTGTTTAACCAGGGCTCAGGATGAACCAGCTCCAGCTAGAGGGAAGGCAGGATGGGGTTCACATTGTATTTAGGAAAAGCATAACTTTTTCTGGATGGCCAAAATGCCATTGACACAGCTGCTGTGCCAAGGCATCACCTGCCTTTCACTCCAAACTCAGCAAGTTCTACATGCCTTAAAATTTACATGTTCTTTTAAGTTTCACAACCTTAAGTATCTTCTGTGCATCTGCATTGGTAACTCTTCCCCTGTTGTGCCCTAACTCACCTTCTAAGTCCTAAATCCCAAAAGCAAAGAACACGTTTTGCTTAATTCATGTGACTTTTGTATGTAGAGAAGGCGACACAACTAATAAACCCCAAAGCAGTCTATGAAATACAGAGCAGTAAAAAAAGTATGGAACATAAAACATTGAGTCAGAACTCTCTCCTATATACACAAAATAGAAACCAAAATGCAACCCATTTCTATTAAATCTAAAGAAGGATGAATAAACAGAATAGAAATTCATGGTAAAGACAATATTACCGAAAAAGTAAGTATTAGTATATATACATACTACATAAAGTGTGCATATATGTATATGTATATCTATATACGATATATTAGTATACAAAATATGTTTGTCAAGCACTTTTCTCAACCTGCCAGCAGAGAAAAAATCTGGTGCCAGCTGATGCTCACCCTGTATCAGTACAAACTCACCGTTTCTTTGCTTGCAAACCATGAATGCTGAAAGGGAAATAACCCCTCAAAGGCTCCCACGGCAAGCAATGTTCCTGGCATTTGTGTCTCCCATCCCTTGCACCTTTTCTCCCCTCGGACATCTCCCTCGGTGTCTCATCTCTGCTCAGCAGCTCAAGCCTGTCCTAACCTACAGCACCCATCACAGCTCTGACCTAGAGACAAGCCAGGCAGCTGAGTCTGAAAGAACAAGAACCTGGCACTGGCAGTCCCTCAGTTAACAGCAATAATGGAGGGCTTTTTGCACAGCTGAGAGAAGCTCGGGAGCCACGTGTGCTGCCGGAAAATTTTGTGTGGGCAAGAAGCAAGAGGGTGTAGCAGTATCCTCGTGTGACTGCTATGGGCAGACCCAGACCAGCATCTGGGACAGAGGTTTGAGAGTTTTCTTTACTTATTTTTTGTCCTACTTTCAGACACAGACAGAAGAGCACTGCAGGCCTGGAGAAATATGATCAGCACTTATAAACTTTACAGAGGAATATGGAACTGGTGCTTTGCACTGAGGATTGTATCACACTGAGCATGAATGACACATTGTTCACCAGCAACGTATTGGTGGCATTTCCAAGCTAAGAAGTGCTTAATTGTGCTAATTTAATATTGATGTACACAGTGAGCTGTAGCTCCTGCAGGTTCTGAACTGAAGGGCACTGTTGGTCACTTTTACATCTGTGGGTTTTTGGTTTCCTGCACACGGCTCTTATGTAAGAAAAGTCTTCATCCATTTTGGATTACTTAGATTGGAAACTCTTCCTGGTTTGACAGAAGGACCTGTCTCCTTAAAGCCTCCAGACTTCTAAAACCATGTGCAAACATATTCCAAGAGATGGGCACAGCCACCTGGAATGGTGTAAAGAGATGAATGGCCTGGCTAAAGGCCATAAAACAAGTCTTTAAAAGAATCCACAGTGGTAAGAAAATAACCCACATTTTTCACTAAGATCTCTCTAGATTAGCAAATGTGACGTTAACCATAGAGTCTATCAATCTTTTCTGTCAGTTTCTACAAGACCTTAAATCCCTTTCCTCTGACACCTCTTTTTCTTGGTGGTAACAGTGTTTCCTTAAAATTGTGACTGTTGAAATAATTTTTTAAAAAATAGCAGAAACTTTGGAGATGTCTAAATTAGCAATGTCTCACTTTCTCTGGCTCCCTGAAAATTTGGGTCCAGCCTACATAGGAGATGCCTCAACCCCTCCTGACTGACAACAGTGTAAGACAAAAATCTGAGAAGATTTTCAGCTGGCAGAACCCGAGTCATTTCTGCCATATGAGTTTTATCCACGAACTGATAAAAGCATTTCTTTGCCAGCACATGCTGTGCTTAAAATAAGGAGCGTTGTTGATACAGATATCCTGGCAGAACTATATCAGCAAACACTTTCTGCGGCAGAACAGGACCCAAAACATATCTTCTTCACAAGAATATTTTTTTTTATTATTTTTAAAGTTTGAACCACAAAAAACATCAAACTTGGGGCAGAAGTTTTGGGCAGAGTACATTTCTGTAAGAGATAACATCTACATTTGGAGAAAATTTTGTTTCCTGCCACTGTCCTGATCTAAAATGAACTACAAATAGTAACATCAAAAGAAGGAATAATTTCAGCCCCCTGGCCTGGAAAGGCCACCTCTGTTCCACAGCTCCAGGAGTCTGTCCTGGTGGATTTTCCCTGTTCCCATCCCGCAGAACAGAGAGCTACAACTGCTGTTACACCAAGCAGAAGGCTTCCCGCTAACTGCATGTACATTTCCATGCTCCATACCACTTCCAAGATATCCAAGGAACAAGAGGCAGACAAAGAAATAAATTTGGCAAGCAGTGTCAGCTGAGTCCAACTGACACCATGTGGGCGTCAGCAGTTCCTCTGAAGTTCAATCTTATGTCGTACCCAAAGACAGATTTTCTGGTGCCTGAAAACTGTTACATGAGTCATTTACTAAGAATACTAAGGGATGGAATTAATTTTCCTCTGAATTAAAAATTCAAGGTTTTTTTTCTTCCAGGAAATAAGTAGCTAAAATTACAGCAAGTCTGTCGCTTTGTGATTTTTGCCTGTTTTAGCATCTGAGAAACCATCACTTCAAGGTAGTAAATGTCCTTTCTTCTCTGCATAAAGGATTGCAACTGTTGGATTTATGAGTGAAATAGATACCTGACAACATTATCCTAAAAGAAGCTGGACAAAATAATAACAGTTCAAGAATAAGAGAAATAAATATTGAAATTGTATACCATAGTATCTGAAGAAAATACTTGAATGAAATTACTACCCTGTATTAATTTAATGTTCTTTCTTTTGAAAACTTTAACAGGTCCTTAGGATATTATTACAGAGTTTCATCTGAATTTTGTCTCACTCTGTAGTACGCTCACACCTCCTCAAGGAACATTTTACTACAGAAATAAAATATTTACATTTTCTCCATTTGAAATGAAGAAACAAGTAATCAGAATTGAAAGAGTCATATTGAAGTAGTTGGAGAAGAACAAATGAAATATAGGGAACATCTTGTGAACTGATATACCTTGAAGAATTTTTACAAAATTTTTTAAACGGTAAAGACACAGCTGTGGATTTCACTAGAGGTCCATTAATCCAATCTACACCCCTTGGTTTTTCCAGGCTCTATGAGAATATAACAAACATGCAATATTTAATTTGAAAGAGCACAAGGGATATTTTACACAGAAAAAAACCTGCAAATGGAATTTGCCTTCTCTGAGCTAAAATACGGCAAATTAATCTGAAAAGGGTAATATAACAAATTCTACCCTTTATTTTATTGCTATCAGAATCTCTTAAGAAAAGTTTTGTTATTCCTTCACTCAAAGGTCCCCATTCCAATGGTGTTTCCTCCAAGTGACTTCAGAAAGAACAACTCACCCAGGATGTTATTTGGGGTGAGGCACCTCATGGCTGCAGCTCAGGCCAGCCTGGTTTGGAGGGGTCAGCACGGGTTTAGGTAATTAAAGCTTGTGCAGCTGAGTGAGCTGGGAGGGCTGTGGCAGTTTTATCTTGATCATTCAAAGGGGAAACTCCTCTGAGGAGCACTTGGGCTCGGTGCCACGTGAGTGTTGTGGCAGCAGTAATCCACTGCTCCTCACTCAGCTGCCTTGGGCAATCCACGGCCTCTTCAAAAGCCTGCTGACACTTTGCTTCTGAGGGTATTAACTGGCTGTTTTAGTGTTGTGCACAACATTTAGTACTCTCAAAATGTTGAAGTATGTAATTATGCTTGAAATAATTAGAATCACAGTTAAAAAAAAAAAAAAAGAAATGCAAACCCAACAACAAAAGGAGAGTAAAAGGGGGATCCCTGTAGACTCCTGTAGTAAGTGTGCTGGAAAACCTGAACTGAGGTTGGGAACCCACTTCCTGTGCCATTGTGAACCCTCAGACCTCAGCCAGGTCAGCAGGAGGAATCTCATGGAGCTGAAGGAGATCAAGAATGTGAAAGGGAATCCATGGTACGAGTATATTGAAAATAGTAGAGGCATAGGTTAGAAGATCCAGGCACCGAAAAGAAGAAAGATGAAGCAACATTAGAGTGAAAATTTATAAATAAAATTTAATTTTATATCTGTCTTTTATCTGACAGAGTTCATATGGAGCAAAGAGGATCCATGTTCTTCCCTGCTCTGGCACTGCTTACTCTATCCTGTTCCAGCTCTCATGATGGAGCCCATTAAGAGCTTCCTGCAGGATAGAACTGTACATGAAACAAAGATTATAGGTACAACCACCTCCATGATCCTTGCCTTTGCCTGCATTTAACCCCATTACCCATCCTCTAAAGTTCTGATGCCTTCCCCACAAATATGTGCCAGCATTGCTTTGATATCCAAGAATATATAAAGTCGCTTATCATCCCCTACCCCGATGCTGTAACCTGCCCAAATTTCTCTGAAAGCATTTCAGAAAAGAGAAACAAGGAACTGGTGTTGGTAATAATGCATGAATCATCTTTGGAGTCAACGGTCCTTTTCCCCACAAATCCTAAGAAATTCTTGGGAAATTTCTGGAAGGAGCAGTGATGCACATCCTGTGCTCAGTGCCGCAGAGCAGAGAGATAATTACCCTGTGAGCACGGAGTCAGTGCAGTGTAGCAAAGGTGCCAAAAATCCCGGTGCTGTCATTAACAGCTGCTGACTGCTTGTCAGCTGCGAGTGGAGCACAGCCCTGCACTGCTGATGGGCAGATGAGAGCACACCTGAACACGGCAGGATATTTATAAAATCTAATCATGCAGGGGAAAAAATACAGCCCTTGCCTCACAAAGACTTGTAGCACTTATTTCAGGTACATGACATCTCATTTTTCCTCTCGAGCTGGCAGTGTCATATTGCTGATCTTTCCCTGATTTAAAACTAAGTTTCCAAAAACCTATTAAATAGGTTTTAATAGGTCTAAACCTACTGGATTTTTTGTATAGTCCCTGGATTGAAACAGGATCAAGGAGAGAAAGAACCATTAGTGGAATATTTTGTCTATTTGCAGCAGATCTATTTCCTTTAAAAGCTATCAACACCAATATTTTTAATAGTTTCAAAGCACCCTGTAAATAATGGCACTTAAAACAAGGGGTTTCTACTTTCACTTCTGTCTTGTCATGTAAACTATCAAAGAAATTGTCTCAATGCACTACTGAATAAAAGGGGAGCACCCGGATTTTCTGGACTCTGACTCAGGCAGGCAAAGCAGGACATTAGAAAGGTGCAGCCCCTAAAGCACCATCACATGTAGGCAGCATACAGGTTTGAGTGTAGGAAACTCCAGATGTGCACTAGAAGATGAAAAACCTAAAGTGCCATAAGAACAGAGCTTGGGAAATCAGGCACAGGTCCTGCAAGAGGAACATGTTTACAATATAAAAGCCTGGGATGATATGACTTAAAAAAAATCCCATTCCATGTTCAAAAAGAAGAAGAGTAAAAATTGAAAAACAACCCCAGTGAGTGACCCCAGTGCCTAAGTCCTGTCCAAACCACAACATCTGAGTCAAAGATGAACCATCCCCTTGTTCTCCTGCCTGGGTGCCAAACTCTCCCTCCCAGGGTTAGAAAGGAGGTGCAGTTGGTGTTTTAATCACCCTAATCTCGGACATTTCTCTAATTGGATTAGCTATAGCCTTTTACAAAAATAAAAGCGGTCCTGTTTAATTGTACATCACAGCATTTACAACAAATAGCTGCTATTTCAACTGATTAATGCACATTTTATTTTATTGGCTGCCCAAGCTCTGTAGCCATTTCAAGAGACAACTCACAAAACTTGTAAAACATTTTAACTTTATCAGATTTCTCTTTCATCTCTCACACTGAGTTGTAAAACACATTTTTCTTATTCACACAGAGTGCCACAGACAGAGATTTGAGCTGAAGCCGGATCTACATGACAGCTGCTGAAGCCACGGACAAGAAAAGCTGTATCTGAAATTGCACGGAGCGAGCTGGTAGCGATAGCACCTGCGGCAGTCAGGGAGCTGCTGAGCTGGGGTAAGATATATTGCCCTGACTATTGTGTTTTATTCTCATGGCAGTAGCAGGCTGAGCACACTGTTCAGGCTCCAGCAGCTCTTTTTCCCCTGGAAAGCAGCAGGACAAGGCTGGCTCGGAGGTGCTGCTGCAGACCGAGGTTTCCCGAGCTGCCCTGGCTGGTTTCATTCACTGTGCCAATACAAATGCAGAGCTGCTCCTGCTTCCCCCAGCCTCCAGCTGCAGCTCCCCGGAGAGGGCACATCCTCGGATGGCACCAGCTGGTATTGCCCCTAATATTTCTTCCTACATTTCCACTTTTGCCTGCTTTTCCTTGGCCTCCCAGGAGCGGCCGTTCTCACCTCGGCGGGCTGGCTCCCTGCAGGGGACCCGGAGCAGCTCTGGGGACATTTCCAACCAGTGTTTTTTCAGCTGGTGCTTCATCACCAGCAAGATGTGCTGATGCTTGAGCAGATTCCAGAACCGGGTGCGGTTCAAGAGAGATTTCGATTTGACAAGAATATCCTGCAAGGCTCCCAGGAACAGCTTGGGGTGCTTGCAGCTGTCCACAATGGGTACAGAGGGGAAATAAATAAAAAACTGTACTCATTTCCTCACCCCCAACTCTGCAGCTCCTACAGGAGTACTCTAAGGACGTGAATCCTGAGCACACACATAGTTTATCCCTGAGAATACGGCTGGGCAAATAGACAACAAAGACTGACTTGCCCTTTCTATTGTCTCCCTCTGTAAACCTTGGTAGATCCTTTCAGATTTTTAAACAGCATTTAATGGATGTGGAGAAATGGTAGGAAAATGAGTAAGGAAGAAAAAGATGGAAAGTAGGTGAGAGAGTTCTTGCCAGAGGAGCTGGAGAGCAGAAGGAGATGGGATTTTCAAAGACTGTGCAGCACATACAGCAACTTCTGTGAAAAGCTGGGGGGAAAAAAGTGACCAGTTAGGGCTTGAGAGTGTTACAGCTTAATCACCTTAATAGGACCTCTTAGAGGTGAGCTCAGTGCAAAATGAGCCTCTCCTTTCCTGGGATTTTCTTTCTCTCAAAGGCTAAGTGGCTTTACATTTGTCGTTGGCACCTCTCTAAACCAACTGAGCAGCCTTCTCTCTAGGCATTAATCTTAAAACTTTGGTAATGTGAACTCAGAGTGCTCCCTCTCCTTTCTCTGTGTGCAGTTGTTGTATCTACAGCAAGAGAACTCTGTTTAAAAGCCTTTTGGCAGACTTTGGGTGTCAACAGTCTTGTCAAAGTTTCACTCCAGTTTTGAGCAGAGATTGAAAGATTCACAGATGTCAGGTTTGTGTCTGCTCCTCCACTTACATAACTTGCAAACACAAGTCATCATGCATGTAATACACCCACAGCCCCTTTTCTTAGCAGGGGATAAAATAATACAATGCACTTCGGGAGTTTTAAACTCTTGAACTCAGATGAGGGATTTAAGGATGTGTTAAAAAAATTATCTGAATGAATGTTTCCATGAAGGACTGAAACACCTGTCCATGTACTCTCTTACAAAGAGCGTGGCTGTCAACATCTAAAGATACTCTGCATTTCTGTCAGGAGCTTTGCTTTGATCAAAGGTAGATAAAGCTTGTACTACCTGAATTTCTGTTCATGTTAGTACACAGAAGATATTTGTTTATACTGTTGGATTGTAAGATAGCTGGATATAATAAAAATAAGTGCAAATTCCTACATTTTAATCTGACTATCCTTGGGCAGCAAAAGGGAGAATGAAACTGTGCCACATCCAAAACTCAGCAACTGAAGATCTAAATGATAAATCTCTGAGATGCTCCATAGAAGGCCTGGGTATCCAAACCAAAGGATGCATTACATCCCTCATTTAGATAATATTTTTAACTCATACATTTTTTTTTCCCTCTAAAATTTGCTAAATAATTTGCTAAAATATAATAATCTTCCATTAAAAAATTGTAAATTTTGTTAGGTGTTTCATTTTCGTAAAGCACATGTTGGCCTTGGCAGACAACAGTCTGTGATGGAGGTTTCCATTCACAGCACCTTGATTGCTTAATGGCTTTTTAGTCCCTAACTTCATCCTGAAAATTTTCATAGAAAGAGTCTGTGTAGTAATTGCAGTAAACAAACATAAAAGGCACCTTCCCATTCATCCTCTGAATGTTCACCTTCACTCTACAGCAAGAGCAACTGCGAGTTTATATCAACTTTCTCCCTAAATCACAGCCCAGTTTCAAGGCTTTCCCTTAGCCCTTCTCTTCTTTCAGTATGATATTTTATCCACTTTTTAATTTTATAGGGATACTTCTCCTCAATAAATATTCCAAAGAACTCAAAGTCTTGTGTAATTGAATCACCAGGTTTATAGAAAATCAGTTATAGCCAAAATTGCCAAGGTAGGTGTGGGGAAAGAAGGAATATTTCAGCAAGATGTGGCCCATTATGCAAATTTGTCACCACATGCCATACATAATGAATAAACCTTGTGCTCTTAACACTTTGATTATAGACTATACAGACAATGCAAATTAAAATTCCTGCTGCTCCATAAATGAAATGAGAGGAAATTATGTAAATTCTAACACATTAGATTGATTTGGTTGAAACAAAACCTGCTCCACTTGATGTTTTAGGGGAAGAGCCACAATTACAATGATTGAGAAAGTACAGTGTTAATGAAGTGTGTTATAGCTAATCAATTCCTCCTCCTCTGGTAATAGCATGGGCATGAGCTCTGCCACTGCATCATCCACTGCCCACGGAACCTCTGAGCTCCTGGGGCACAAACTGAGGCTGTCATAAACTCCTGTTTGCACCAGAGAACTCACAGCAACTCTGACTGACATTCAGATGTCATACAGGATCATGGAATGGTTTGGGTTGGAAAGGATCCTAAAGATTGCCCCCTCCCGCAGGCAGGGACACCTTCCACTAGACCAGATTGCTCCAAGCCCTGTCCAACCTGGCCTGGAAAACTTTTTGGCAATCCTGCCTGGTTGTCTGGGATGCTACTGGAAATCCTAACCAAGCGACTTCCCCTTGAGCAAAATAATCACCTTTCGGCTGGCTGACTTCTCAGAAAATGAGGAATGAGATTTTTCACCTGGTAATAAACTGACCATGTTTAGTTCATGGAAATTAAAAGCAAAGTCTTTCAGGCTTAAAAGTTCCCTGCCCAAATTAAAGAAACTGAAAAATGGGACTCAATGGTTTTAAAAGTTTCAAACTAAACATTCTTCCAATAACAGTTGCCTGGGTTGTGTTGTAGGAATTTGGAATGTCTCTAAAACAGAGCACAGTTGATTAAATTCTGTGATCTCTAAGGAACTGTGATGCACAGAGCTGATAGAGCTGTTCTACAGTTAATCAATAGATGAAGGTTATACCTTCTTTACACCAAGCAGAGGAACATCTCTCCAAGCATCCTCTCACCATTTAAACACAATACTCTGTCGAGCTCCTCACCAGTGAGCTGCAGAATACTGTATTGCTAACTTAATTATTTACTGCATTGTATAAAATAATTAAGTAGTTTATCATATTCTGCATTTTGCAGCCCTTTTCCTAAAAAATTTCCATTGCATTTTTAAAGAAAAGATTTTCATTTGCAAAAGGATCTGCAGAATTAGATATTTGTGGCTCTTATCTCACAGGTAAATACGAGCAGGTGGAATGAGCCACTGTTTTATTTTCTATTTAGATAACTTTTATATCATTCCCAGAAACATTTGTCACCTCACATAGCAACTGCATTGGTTTCCTCTCTCTGCTGATTTGTCTCCCACTAATTTATTTTTGCTCCTGCTACGATACGAGGAAGCACAGAGACATCTCACTGCCTTCAGCAGCAGCCTCACACACAGGACTGGTGCAGGTTGTGAATAAAACACATCCAAAACCAGGACAGGCAAGGGGAGCTTCTATACAGAAATGACGTAGCACATAAACACACAACACACACACCAAGGCTGGCACTTACCAGAAGAAATTCTAGTATATTATGTTTGCTCCATGAACAAGGAAAAAAGAGGGGTCAGGCCCACAGGTGCGAAAAAAAATTTGGCCGAGAAGAGAGAATGTAGAAATGAAAAGGGAAAGATACAAAAGAATTCATCTGTCCTAGAAATAAAGCAACATTTAGTTCTGCAGGCTGAGGATCCATTCTGGTGTCAGCACACATTTCTCTGCTATGGTTGGGGTTTTAAAAATGCCAATCCACGTTCGCTTCATTAATTGTGAGCTATCTCTGCCGCCGCCGCTGCGGGAGGCACAGGGAGCGCTCGGGACTGAGCTCTGCTCCCTCAGCCACCAGCATCCCTCCCCTCCCAGATTTTATCCTGCCTTTTGGCCGGGATCTGCAGGAGCCACCTCCCCCGCACAAGGGTGCCCAGTCTAATTGCACCATGCTAATTAGAATCTCAAAGCGTGACGTGGTCAGAGAGCCACTCGGAGCTTGGCAAAGAGAGATTCGCAACCCAAAATGAGAAATATCACCCAAAACTGAGAAACAGGGAAAACGACTGCAACTAAGTGACTGTACAGGAGCAGGAGCTGAGCATTTCAGCGTGGGACAGATGTTTTCTTACATAAAACAGACACAAAGAATCACAGTGGTAAATCTCTCACCCCACAGGAATCATCTTAATTTCCAGCTCACAAAGACCTTAGAAAACTGAGTCTCTCCACATTAGCTTTTGCTCGAATTCTTTGACTTCCCACTGCTTTGTTTACAGGAACAGGCTCTCTTTGATGTTGGAATATTAGAAGGAGTGAAACAATAAATTTCCCATATTCTAATATCCAGGCATCCCGAGCTTGTTCAAGGACCCCTTGATTCATGAAGGCAAATAATTAAATTACCTGAGCTTTGATCAAGGAGTTGCTGCAGTCCCTTTTTGATGTCGAATGTGGCTGTTTGAAGCTCCACACAGATAACTGGCCCTTAACCCTTCTGGCACCAGTAGCATTCAGGCAGCACTCTGGCATTCCAAAGTGAGTTCCACAGCGTCATTTGGGAATGCTGCTCCAGTAGGAGCACAGTAGGCACAGAAGGTCCAGGAGATCCCTGTACCACACACTTGACGGGATGCTCATTGGAAGGCTAAACCTCTCTCTTCTAAACAGGCTGAAATTATTTCCCAGTCAAGTCAGCTTGTCTTAATTTTTGGGAGCTGGTCTTTAGATGGCACGACACCAAGACATTAAAATACCACTGAGAAGAAAAGGGGTTTGCCTTGGCAATACAGGAGTTTTCATCACGTCCGTGCTTCCCAACCATTTCCCCCAAAAGAAATGTGAGTGGCCACAGACTCCTCTAGTCAGGTGAAAGAACAGTCCTCACATAGGAAAACCAAGTAGATTTAAGCCTTCCTTCACCTCAGTGCAAGGACCTGGATGAATTCATCTGTGCCATGACCAAGTCAAAGCCCTGGTCATGCTGCCTGCACAAAAACAGAAACTAAAGTCAATGCAGACGCTGTGCTCTCATCTGATTTGCCATTCTGACTATGATTACTGAGAGAATTCCTCTCCATAAATGAGGAATTAAGCTCCTCTTCATTCATTCTAAGATTCTTTCGGGACATGAGGAGGTTACTAAAAGGACATAATTAGAAGGCATAATTAGTGTATAGCTATCTCTCACTCAGTTCCCTACACAGCTCCAACAACACAGCTATGGATACACCCCTAATTTTAGCAGCAGTTCCATGGATTATGGAAATGACCTCACCAGACTACTGAGATGTGGCAAAAACTGTTCTGCAACAGGACTTTTTCTGGTCCCATTCATGGCACAAAGGCATCTGTCCTTCACAGCACAGCTGAGGAAAGGATCCCTGTCATGCAGAGTGACATCTCAATTCACAGGGATACAGGCTGCAAAAAGCATAATGAACATGCCTGCCTTCCCCTAGATAACAGGCAAATTATTTGGGGGCATGAGGATGTAGATGGAAACCCATGTATTTACATGCTAAATGCTTGATAAGTTATTAAAAAGTTGGGATGTTTCTGATTTGTTGGAAAATAAAACTTGGGGCTTTCTGTAAAGCCCAGAGGGGAAATGTGTATAATGAATTAGTAAGAATGAGAAAAGAAGTCAGTGTAGACACAATTTAATGCGTTTTCCATAAAGCCAAAAGAGCAGTCCATATACCTAACATATGAAATGGGAAACCTTCCCCCTTGAGCAAACACTCCTGGTAACACCAGTGAACAGCGTTAAAGGAGCGGCTGCTAATCTCAAATTCAACAAGCAATTAGCATTCATTAACTCAGAGTAATAAAATGCCCAAGGCACTTATGGGTTAAATATAGTCTACTTTAAAGCCCATGGAAACAGTTAAAACACAAGCTTTACTTCAGTTTATTTTGAATTATTTCATTTCTAGTAAAAATGGATGTGATTTCCAGATGGGAGATACCACTAGGCAAAAACATTCTCCTTGTCTCCTCCAGTAGGCAAAATGATTAAATACCAATGGAAAAGCCTTTGTACACATGATTAATTTCATTTTTATCATTTTCTTAAAAAGTATCAATGACCTTCTGTAAATTTTTGGGGAAAAATAAGTCAATAGAAGTTAAAAGTCCCGAGTTTCGGTAGCTCTCCTATGATGTACAACTTCCAAGAAATTACTTGCTGGTCACTCATTTTTGAAGGGAAATACCATAAAGGCTGAGCTGTTCCCCAGACTGTTTGTGGGGACAGTCAGGAGCAGGATTTCACAGCCCTGTGACTAAAATACAGAATGCACCCAGTCTGTCACTGGTGGGAGACATGCACAGTCTGGTTGGAACCCTCATGGTCCTAGGAAGGCAGAAATTCCAGGAACATTCTCCCTGACCTCCAGTTCATAAAAAAACCAAGGTCACAACAATGAGCCTCTGTCAAATCTTGACAGATCTTAAATCTCAGAGCTGGCACTTCCTCTGCAGACTCGGTTATTTCAGCCCAACTCATGTCGTGTTCAATTTGATTGGATAATTAAACAAATATCAGTGCAATTTCATCCATTTGATGGTGCATTGAGAGCATTCCTAACTCTGGTAGGACCAAAACCTGGCTTAGCCCTGGGATGTACAACTCCATTCAAACTCAGACACAAAATCAGTGCAACAACCAAAACTCCTTGAAATGCCATATCTAGGGTGCAGATCAATAATCCCAGTGTCAGTGAATAACCCCATGGACTCCAGCACAATTTCCCTGGTTTAGATCAGGTTCACCAGTCTGAATTTAACCAGAAAAGTGCAAGCATCAGACAAACAGTTTAAACTCGTCTGCTTATAAAAATAATTTCAAAAGGCTGCTAACCACAATAACAAAGTTCTGAGCATGTATTAGCCAAGGGGGACATTCCTTGTGCCATCCAAAAGTACAAATCCACACTGAAGGGCACAATAAGGTGGAACTCTATGTCAAGTCCACACCATGAGGAAAAAAAATTAGCAATTTGACTTTTGATTTTTGATTTTCCTCATGTGTTTTGACTGCTCCTTTAAAGCCCAAGCCAGCAGCCACTTGGTAATTTGTGATGCTCCAGAATGACAGCACCACCGCAGCCTAGAGTAAATCCTTGTGCTACCTTTTCCATGGAGTTCATCATGCCCTATTTCCATGTGACAGATTCATATTGCACATATCTGGTGAGGCAGCAGGGCTGGTTCTCATTTCCTCTCTCATGGGAATGCTCAAGTATTTCTCAGATCACACTCTGTAGCCTCATTTAAATGTGGAGTTTTCTTTCTTATGAAGTAAATAATTATTGAAGCCATTGAATGTACTGAGAATTAATTTTAGCTGCTCCCAGCACTTTGACATATACTGAGACAAACACACAGAAAAATGAGGTTTTGCTGTTGGATCCAAAAAGTGAAATAATGTCAGCAGAAGGTCACTGGACATCAGCTCCAAGCTTGTAG
This sequence comes from Monarcha castaneiventris obscurior, assembly GCA_026261815.1. Taxonomy (NCBI): domain Eukaryota; kingdom Metazoa; phylum Chordata; class Aves; order Passeriformes; family Monarchidae; genus Monarcha; species Monarcha castaneiventris. Next base: position 2,055,631 of record JAMPIT010000583.1, read on the forward strand.
TGAGGGGAGTGATTGCCCTGCAAGCTGGGCATGGAAACCTTGCTTAATACAGGGAGTAGGAAAAGCCAGAGGAGAAGGCAAATGTTGGATAAGCGCGAGCCAAGGAAGCTGAGAAGAACGTCTCCACTTTTGAACACAAGTGGAGATGGATGAGTAAAGGAGAAATATGAAAATAAAAAAGAAAGATCAGAAGAGGCCGCTGTACCTGCTAAAGGTGAGGTTGTGAGAGGGCAAAGTTTGCATTGAAATGTGGGAAACTCTGGAGGCAAAATGTTCACTGAATATTAGATTTGGAGCTGCAGGGGCAGAGCAGTATCTAATAAACTGGGGGCCAAGGAATCTCATCCACACATCAGCAAGTTCAGTGAACTCCAGCTGAAGGTGCAGGAACCTGAGAGACCCCAAATCAAGCCCAGGAGCACAGGCAGGACTCCAAGGGCACAGAGCCATCAACCTTGACTATTGAACATGGTTTGTTGTGACCCAGGTCATGCAGGTGCCCCAATTAGCCTGAATTCCCCAGATCAGCTTTGTTTGTCCAGGGCAGTGGACTGTGGCTTGCAGCACAGGACTGGGAAGCTCTGAGGAAGGGATCAGCTAAAACCAGTTTCACTTACAAGGCTGTAGCCAAAGCACCACAGAAAACCAGAGATCTCTGAGAGGATTTGTAACTCAATACTTGAAACACGAACATAATGAATTTATTAACATAACTTTTCATATAAATATTACAAAATTCACAATTTTTGGGAGAGAAAGAGCAGTTATGACCATCCTGTCTGACCTACAGCCACATTTATTCCTACCTAATCAGCCCTTTTGTATGTAAATGACAAATTGTTTGCATGCAAATGCCACTGTCTGCTCCGTTTTCTTCTGGCTTTAGAAAAAGAAATGCTATGGAAATTGCCACTGTGCTAAAAAGAATTGAAATGCATACTAATCAGCCATATTCTCCCAGCTATACCAGCTATAATTGGAACAGTAACAAATAAAAAGGCAACAATCAGCTGTGGACAAAATTTTCTATTTGGATCAGAGCCCCAAGTAAAATTATTATTCAGCTGCTTTTCAAAATTTTTGGAACCTCTCACGTCTGGAGAAATTGGGTTTGAAACTGTGAATGAACAGTGACTTTTCACTAATGTGAAATATTGAAGATCTCTGGAATTTCAATTGCAAGAAAAATATGCCGAAAGAGAATGGGAAGGAGCCATTATCATAAAAAATATCTGTTCTCTGTGTGCACTGGATAAATGTTTGAGTGATTCTCAGTTCCACCAGGCTGCTGATCCCTGTGGCTCATGCAATATGAAACAGGAGCATTTGATCTGTGCTCTGTACCCACTGAATTAACCTGGCAGCATTCAGCTGCTCTGATACTTCTCCTTCCTGGAAAACACCTCAGTCATTCCTGCCTGGCCAGGAAGTGCCCTGAGAGGAAGAAATGCACTAAAGCCTTGTGTTCAATGGCCAGCTACCATGAACTGAGTGATGCTGAGCAATATTTAACTGCACCAGTGTGTGGTCTGGTCTCTGAAGGGAGCACTGCCCTGAAGAGGATGAGATTGAACCCTAGAGTTGAATTCCAACACTTCATCTGGATGAATGATACCATTCTTAATTTCTAAATGCCATTCAAAAACCTGTATTTATCTGAGGATCTCTCTTTATCAATTAAACTATGTCCAAAAACTAGGGATAAGCTTTTTGGATGTCATTTTCCTTGAGCAATATAAAGGTTGCAAGTTTTGCCTGTTGCTTCCACCAAAGTTTTCCAGTCACCTCTATAAATGAGTGTACAAAGTGCACATAAGATGCAGGCAGGTCTGTGACTAAAAAGGTCTGGGAATCCTTGTTTGGGGGCTGGCATAGTTACAGATATTTTACTTGGGCAATGAAAATACATTTATTTTTGGTTCAAATGCTAGCCAGCTTTACACAAGCTCTATTTCTTTTGTTTGCCTTGCAATGTCTATACACACACAAAAAAAAAAACCCCAAAACTTAGTTTATAAAAGATGAAAGAAGTAACAGACTAACAGAGTTACTCATTCAGCAGCCAAGATCTCTGAGATAATTACTTTAAATCAAGAAGGGACAGACCATTTAAATTTATGACTTAATGCCGACACATGCATGTATTAATAAAACAGTTAGCATTAATGGAAATAGGGTTTAGTCTCCTGATTCCAATAGAGCCATCATTTCTGCTTTTCACTGAACTAATGACTTAGCCTTGGCAGAATGATATGTATGCATGTATTTAACTATTTAACTTAACCACTGAGACCAATTAATGTGTTTCTGAAGTTTGATTTTATTTAAAAGTATATATCAGCAGCCTCACTGGGATCAAAATTATGTTGAACTAGAGTTTATATGGCAGCAGTTTAACCTTAAGTGTAACTCTCTGACTTGGAATATCTGATGTGAAAGGAAGAGCACTAAAATGTGGGGCAGAAGAAGCAGCCCTTCAATGGGATTGGCACAGAGTTAAGGAAGTTTTGAGCTTCCCAGGCCAGCACAGACTGTGTGATTAGGGGCTCACATGGAAGGCGATGGGGCTGTGAGAGGGCACGGCACAGATTTACTGTCTGTCCCGGTTTGGAGGACAGGATCCAGGAACAAACCTGTGCACAGCTGACCCAGACAGGCTGAGTTCAGGCTGGGCTCGCTCATGGACCATGAAAAGCTGCACCAGTTGCACCACACAAGGATAGGGGAGTTAAATGCTCGGTGCTGTGCAGCTCACAATCACAAAAACTCTGTGATTTCAAGGGTTATTGAATAACATTCCTCCTGCTCATCTCCCCAGTGTTACCCTGCACAGGCTGGTGTCCTCGCAGAATCACTGGGGGCTCGTGGCAACAGTGTCAGTCTGCACCAACACAATTTAATGAAACCTTAATTGTAATTGCTGTCTAGATAGGCATTTCCTGCAGCTGACATCCACAGATCAAAGTTCTGTTCAATTTTGTCAGCATTATAATACTCCATGATCCACAATTTCTGTTAGTGTATCTATAATGTGGCCACAGTCTACCTGTTGATTAAAGTTTATTAAATCATCATTTTAAGAATGAATTCTACTTGGGAACCTCTTGCTGCACTGCTCAGCAATCACTCTGGAAAATCCTGGCTCCTCTTTTGCATTCAGTTACTTGGTCCTTTTCTTTTAATCCATTTACATTGATTTCTACCACTCCAACTCTGCCTGCCATTGCATTCCAATTAAGAATTCTGATGAACTCTTACTGATTCAGAAGGGAAAGGGCTCTCACTCATTGCCAAACTTTGGAGAAAAAAAAACAACCAACCAACCACACATACAAAAACCCCTTAGAATTCGCTTAAGCCAGCACTTTAAAACCGAGGAGCTAAATCATGGCTCGTGGAGCCGGCAGAGCTCCGTGGGACGGGGATGCCTGGGAGGCACCGCGCCACCCAAGCCGCTGGGGAAGGAGCTCCGATGCCTCTGTGAGGCAAAACGAGCCATAATGTCACCTTCCCCCGGGGCACTGCTCAGCAACACGGCTGCGGCTCCAGATCCTCGTCTCTGAATTCTTGCTGGCTCTCGAGGCACCTTAGCTAATATCCCTGCTAATGTCCCAGCCCTGCAGAATCTTCTGGGGAGGGCCCTGAGCAGCTCTGGCAGCCCGAAGTTTTCCTCCCATCCCAAGCCCAGGGAGCAGCTGAAAGGATGTTCCCTGCCCTGCAGCACAGAGGATGGGTACTGACAGGGCTCCTGTGCCCGTTTGTTTCCCTGCGCAGGAGCCACTGACACTCTCACCAAGGGTTGTTCCTCTAAGATAATTCCTAATTAATATCCTCTCTCAGGACGTTGAGAGAAAACTGTACAGCTATCATGGCACTGCGTTGCCTGGGTTTGGCATCAAGGGTAGGCAAGAACTTGGATTAGGTACAGTAATGAACTTCTCTGGCTGCACCCAGTGGATGTTCTGCAATGATGTAGAGTTCTGCACTTTGTTATTTATGGTATATTCTTCTCATACACAGGAATGTGGTTGGTCTGAGTCAAATCAAAGGTCCAGTCTGTAGGAACACCCCAAAGTGGATGTCTAGAAGAGCATCAGAAGAAGGCAGGCAGAATAAGCCTCATTCTATCCCTGCAACCGTTTCACATGTACACAGTCATGCATGTCCTTGCTGGCCAGCATCCAGTTTGGATGGGCTTTGGAGAAGCCTGGGACAGTGGAAGGTGTCCCTGATCATGGCAGGGGGTGGAAGGAAATGAGCTTTAAGGTCACTTCCAACCAAAACCATTCTGTGACTGTGATTTCCAGTCAGGGGTAGTAACAACATCTTTTGTATTCCAAGGTGCTGCAGGATACATGGAAGTTATTCGGGCCAATCTGCTTTCGCAGTCCTTCAGCTGTAAGCTCCACTGACCTGGATGCGTACAGATAGAACTAGTCCAACTTGGCCTAATATGTCTTTTTTTTTTTTCTCCTATCAAGGATGTCTTTACAAGATCTCTCTAACCTGATAACATGTCTGAAAGAAATAAATTTTATTTCGCTGTATCATTTTTTTCCGCCTCTAAACTCTTGGCATGGCATGAACCGGCACTGCCTTTGAAAAGGGACGAAAGAGAGAGCAAAACCCTTCCAAGAGGGGGCCCGCGCTGTTGTTCCACACCCAGCCTCCAGCTGTGGAGTCAGCCTGCCTGCAGACAAGCCGGACTTCCAGCATCCTAAAACTCCTCCGCCAGAGCCAAGACGGTGCCGTGCCACCGCAGGCGAGGCGATGCAGAGCTGCTAAATTCCCGGGCAGCGCAGAGCGTGATCCCGGCGCGGTGGGTCCGGCCCCGCATCCCGCGGGATGCTCCCGGTGCGGGGAACAGAGCCGGGAACGGCTCCGGGAGCAGCGCGACGGGCCCGGCCCCGCATCCCGCGGGATGCTCCCGGTGCGGGGAACAGAGCCGGGAACGGCTCCGGGAGCAGCGCGGCGGGCCCGGCCCCGCATCCCGCGGGATGCTCCCGGTGCGGGGAACAGAGCCGGGAACGGCTCCGGGAGCAGTGCGGCGGGTCCAGCCCGCATCCCGCGGGATGCTCCCGGTGCGGACACAGCGCCGGGCACAGGCGGGCCAGCACTGCCCTCTGCTGCCCGCCCGCGGCACCGCAGCCCCGCCGCCGCCAGCCCCGCGCCGCCCGGAGCAGCCCCAGGGATGCAAGCCCTCCTTCCCCCGGGATCGTTTGGGCAAGCCCTCCTTCCCCCGGGGACAAGGCACCCAACGGAGAGATTCGCTCACAGCCTAAGAGCCCTCAGCATCAAAAGCCAACACAGGACTGCTACATTTCCTCCTAAAATACTGTAAAAGAGTTTTACTCCATGTCCAGCATGTATCAAACCAGATGGCTACAGTGCTCCTTGACCGGTAAGAGAGAACATATCTGACGTAAAAAGACATAGATGACATAAAATGACCATAAAGTCCTCCTAATTCACCCAGAAAAAGCGCCCGACCCAGTCTCCATTTAAATCAATGGCCATCTTGTCATTTCTGTCCCCAAGCCTTGGGCTGGCCCCAACAAAGAAACAATGAAAGATGAAGTGCCATTAAAAACATAAAAATGGGTATGGCATAGGGAATTATAGACAGATTCTGGCTTAAAATGCCGGTAGAACTCAGACACACACACACACACAAAGTCCAGGAAGTATGTTGCTAAACTGTTTCAAATTAATTGATTCCAGATGAGACCTCTGCTTCTCACACACTGAAGATATTCCGCTGAACATCCAGCTCACAAAATGGATTCAAAACTCAGTTAGAGGGTTCACTAAAAAGAAGAGATCGTAGTTTTAGGTGTGAGATGACTTGAAATTTCTGATGTCTGAGCTAGAAATAGCTTCTGTTGTGGAATTCTCATCACTAAAAGGTTTGTCAAGTTGTGCTGTTACGTTACAGCAGTTGCAGAAAATAAGAATCTTAGTCTCAGTCTACTGTAACTCTGAACTTCACATATGTTCCTTACACTAAATTAAATATGTCAGATGTTGTCAGAATAGCATATTAATTGAAGCTGAAATCACATGATATACTTTAAAGCATTTTATCAGATAAATCGCAGAAATCACTCCAATCTTTGCAGTTTCCCCATATTGTTATGCAGAAGAAAAATTAATTTAGCTGTCCTATCTCTCAATCAACCATTTCTACACATGTTTTCCTCTGAAACTGCTGCTGATAAATGGCAATGACTTATCTCATACCTTGGCATGTCCTATTGTAGCAGCGCTTCTGCTAATGAAGTAATCTAGTTCCTACTGGGGTTTTTTTTTGGACAGGCAACACTTATAATTGTAGCAAAGTTAAAGCTGATGTGGAGAAGCCTATAAATAGAATTCTCTGTCCATGCTCATTCTCTGATGTGCAAGGCTGAGGTGAAAAAAAAAAATCCTATTTCAGGGCCTAAGAACAAGAGCCTGCCAAAGAAGGATGTCCTTTAGGTAAAATTTTCCTAAGGAATATCCAATTCTTTTACTGAAGATCTTGTTCTTAGTTCTGTAACTTTATTTTGTTCTTCTGCAAGAGGCAGGAGAACTGCTTTTGAACTACAGCCAGGAACTTCTGTTTTCTAGAGCACAGACTTTTCTAGACTCAGAAATGTGCTTCAAGAATGCCTTGTGTGTTAAGGCATGAAGCTCAAACCAGACCTTGTGCTGCCAATTTCCCCCTGCTCTCAGTGCCCCTCTCCCAGCCACACGAACTGTGCAGCTCTGCCGTGGATCTGCTGCTCCTGAGCAAACATCTGCAGTTCCACTGCCATGCGCTCGCACATATCTCCACTTATAAAATCAGTCCAAGGACCGAGCACAAGCATCGATTTGTGTTCCAAACCTCAGCGGACAGACCTGGCTGAGGCAGATGTCAGATTAATTATTGCAGGACTTCTACACTGAAAGGCAGATTATTCATTGGGATCCGTTAGCCAGCGTGGAAAAAGGGAACAAAGTATTTACCTGGAGAATCACACAGACTTTGGAAACATTGAGGCAGACGGAAGAACAAGGGAAGGGGAAAAGAGATGGACACCCAGCAGTGCCTGAGTGCCTGCTTCCCTGCTCCTGAGCCTGGCTGTGCCTCTCGTATTCAACAGTTCCATTATTTAAAAATTCAAAACATTTAATTTCTAATAGAGAGGCACGGTGTCTGTGGCAAGCTTATCATATCACCATCACAAATCAACAGGAAGAAAGTCTTTCCCAGGGAGTTGCTAGTAATTGGAACGTGAAAAAGAAATGAGCATTCTCCTCATAAAGGGCCAATTTCTGAATTAGTGACCTCATTTGCTAAAGAGGTTCCTTTGTCACAGATATCTGGGTAGGTAAATACAGTGTTACACAGCCACTCTGTCCTTTGTAGCAGCGGTACAAAGCAGCTCTCCCAGCATATACTGGTTCTCTCCTCACCAAATGAATATTTAAAAGAGTAGACAATAAAGGGGGACTTCTATAGGAGGTGAAGGCATTTGTATCATGATGTCAGACTGCTATATGTGCTCCCGAAGGGCTGCACAGGAAGCACTCTTATTCTAAACTTAATGGTATTTATGGGGACCCGCAGCCCGATCTATTTTACCTTCCTTGGGGATGTGCTTATGCATGCATCACCCAGGAGTCTAATGCTTTTTGGACTAGCCCGTGCTAGAGACAGATACCATTTTGGTACCTTGTGAATAGTAATGCGTTTGAAAGCCAGCAAAACAATTAAATAAATAAATAGAGGAGAGGGGGGGAAAGGGTATAAATCAAAGTCCTTCCCTTTTTCATTCTGGCTAGAGTAGCCTTCATTTCATGCACTCCTAATTCCTGCATATCCATTTCGTGCCTGGGAGCTACGGCGCAAGTAAAAGATTTTCAGTTCGGGGCTGTCGGCATCTGTTTCTCCGTAGGAACATTTTAAAACGGCCAAACGCTCGCCCTCCCCCTCCCCGCCCCCGAGCAAGAACCGAAAGGAGAAAAAAAAAAAAAATTAAAAAAATAAAAAGCAGCGTCTGCCAGAGCGTTTTCCTTCTCCCTCCGGAGCGCCGAGCGCGCCCCGGGGCCCCGCTGCCGCCGCAGCTCCCGCACCGCGCCCGGCCCCGCTCGGCCCCGCGCACCTGCCCGGCCCCGCCAACTTCGGGGAGCGCCGCCAGCATCCCCCTTGCCGACACCCCCTTTCCGACACCCCCTTGCCCTTCCGGGCTCTCCAGACGCTCAGCCCCCGCCGCTCGCCTGCCCTCGGCCGTCCCTCTCCCCTTGCGGGGCTCGCAGCGCTCCCCGCACCGCGCTGCCCCCGCAGCTCCTCCGGGCTCCCCCGGCTCTCCCCGCTCACCTGCGGGTCCGGCGGGGCTGGCGGCGTCCCTTGGCCGCCTGCGGAGGAGGGAGACGAGGCAAGTCCCATTCACAAGTGGCCGCGGAGCGGGCACGGCAGCATCTTCAGCCTGTTACACTCCAGCGGCAGCGGCTGCTGAATGAGGCTCCGAGCTAGTGGCAGGAATTAGAAAGAGGGAGGGAGGGGAAAGGGAGGGAGAGGGAGCAAGGGGAGTGAAGCAAGATTAGAGGAAGGGAAAAGCTGGAGGCTGTTGCTTCGTCTCGATTTTCCTCTCCCTTCCCCCCAGCCCAGGGGAGCGCAGCCCCCCGGCCCTGCCCTCCCGCAGGGCCCCGCTCCTGGCGCTCCGCTGATGCCCGCGGGGAGAAGTTGGGGTTGGAGGGGCGAAACGAGAGGGGGAAGGAGCCCAGGGCAGCGTCCCCGTGCCCGGGCAGGGGCCGGGTGTCCCCTCCCCACGGGTGGTTCTGCACCCTGGCAGTCACGCAGGCACCCACGGGCACGGCTGCGAGGCGGCCGGGGACCCCCATCCTGCGGCGCTGGAGCCCTGTCCCTGTCTGTCCCTCCCTGCCGCCCCTCTCCGGTCCGGGCTGCCCGGGACCAGCCCACGGGCGGGCTGAGGCCACGCCAGAGCCCCTCGGCCGCCGGAGCTCCGTGCGTGGGGCTGCTCCCGCCCCACGGCACCGACACCGGGCTCGGCTGGGCGGCAGCATTTTATACTCAATCCAGTCATGTTTCCTGTCAGGAGCAGACATTTGTCCAGGAATGAAAAAAGACAAAAAAAAAAAAAAGACCAAAAAAAAAAAAAAAAGATAAAGTTCCTCAAGCATTTCTGGATGTGGAAAAATCTTGGTCTCATACAGCTCACAGCCAGCGGCCAGGCCAGGCCTGGGGGTGGAGGGGGGACTCTTTCCTTCTCAACCACGCCTGCCCCAGGGGCTGCTCCTCTCCCACTCGCCGTTCTCCTCACCTGCAGTGATTCCCAGGTGTGGCTGAGCTCCATGAACGCAGGGAGGAGCACCCTGAGCCCATCACCCATCCACACCCAGAGGCAGCACGCAGCCCCCTCACAGTCACACAGGCACAGGTAACGCTGCAAATCCCCTCTCACCCACCAGCATCCATCGTGCCCCAGCCCCTGGGACACAGCCAGTGCCATCCGTGTGGCCGTGGAGCAGGGCAAGGAAGGATGCAACACGTGGCCCCCTCAGAATAAGGATTGCATTCACTGCTGGAATAAACCTGGTACCTCTTTGTGAAGATATTCTGCCTATCCTCGGGCAACCCATCCCTCTGCTCAGTCCCCAGGCCCCAAGGCAGCACTGGAGCTGCTCTGGGACCACACCACCCGGCCCTGGAGAACAAGGCTTTTATATTCTGTGGTTAATTAGCTCTGCCAATAACTCCAGGCAAAGGAAGAAAAAAAAAATTGGCACAAAAGCTGCCACTGTACAAACAAAGAATTTGGAAGGAGGAAAGCTCACAAAAAATGCATCCTTAGGAGGCCGAGGGACGTTGAACGTAGCACAGTGGAGCACTAAGTCACAGAATTGTTTAGGTTGGAAAAGCCCTGTAAGACCATCAAGTCCAACTGTTCTCCCAGCACTGCCAAATCCACCACTAAACCATGTCCCCAAGTGCCACATCCACATGTCTTTGAGTGGTTGAGTCACCACTTCCCTGGACAGGCCCCTGAGAACCCTTTCAGAGAAGAAATTTTCCCTAATAGCCAATCTACACCTCCCCTGGAGCAGCCTAAGGCCATTTTGCCTTGTCCCGTTTCTTGTTCCTTGGGAGCAGAGTCTGACCCTCACCTGGGTATGACCTCCTGGCAGGGAACTGTAGAGAGCTCTAAGGAGAGAGAGCCTTTTTGTAAATAACCCCAATCCTGCTCCGTGCCAGTCCCAAGCAAATAGCAGGAGCCTTCTGGCTGCAAAGCTGGGGCTTGGAGAATTAAGGATAAAAATTGCTTCAGAGAGTGGTTGGGAGTTGACATATCATTTCAGAAAGGCCCAGGGACAGGCCTGGGTGTTCCATGAGGATCTGGGCCAGTGACTCGAGCATGGGCACAGCCCCAGGGCCTCACCTGGGGACCCAGCTGGCTGAACAGGGTGAGAAGCAAGGCCAGGGGCTGTGGCTGGAACAGCCAGAAACAAACCTGGGAACGCCCCAGGGACTGAGCTGAAAGCATGAGGTAACAGCACAGCAGACTAATTTTTACTGAAGTACTAAAGAGCTTTATTTTGATAGCAGTAGGGCTGTGGGACTGAGACAACATGTTTTAGGAGTGGGTTTTGAGAGACAATTCAAGGAGCAATAAAGGCCATCAAGAGATGAGACATGCAAAGGATCACTTGAGAATGTTTTGTGGAGATGTGAATGAGGAAGGAGGGTGGTGCACATTAATTTGGAACAGTTTTGTCAAGAAATTGGTTTTGGACAGAAAATAAGAAAGGCAAGTATGTCTCAAAATTGATCATATAGACCCAGTCCAAACCTGTTGCCTTTAATGGACACCTGTCAATCTCCTGGCAATGGTGAAAGAATTACCAGTTGCTTTTGTCATGGGTACACTGCAGAACTTGTGAGCTCTGCCAAAATTGGCACCAAGCTGAGACCTGAAAGCTGGCTGAAGAGTTTTTCCCTTTTCCCCTTCTCTTGCTGACTCTAGCAGTATGGTGGAGGGGATGACTTTTGTAATTCCCTTTTTTAAACTGCTGAGATCAGATTTTTTTGAATATAAAGGAAATGTGAAAGCAATTTCAATCTAATTAAGCATATACAATAGGTACCCATAATATTCTCCAGTCAAAGAGCATATTGATCTATAATGAAAGGTTTCATTAATTCCATTCAAGGACGCACGCTAACAAATGAGTGCAGTAACATCTGATCTGGAGAGAGCCTTGTATCTTCCCTTCCTTCTGCATTGAAATCTCAGTGTAAACTAATCAGATTCTGCTATTATTTTTCTCATTTGTTCATCTTCCCACAGGATCTATAGATAGATGCTCCTTATCTGCAAACAAAATTGAAGCAAAACTCCTGCTGCAATCTGTGCTTGCCCCTCTGGCTAAGTCCCAAGGCTGATTACCTGAATAACCACTGTGGAATTAATTTCACCTACCTTAAGCCATTTGAAAATTGAGTATCTAAAAGACTGCCTGCAGAAAAAGTTCATTTGAAGTCAATAAACAGTCCCTCTAACTGGGACAGACCGCTAGCTGCAGATGCCTCTCTGTATCCCAAAGACAACTTCCTCACACTAAAAACCTCCCTACAGCCATCTGCCAGCCAGAGGAGACAAGGCAGGACCTACTTTTTCTGTTGGACACAGGAAAGAAGTGGTCAAACCAAAACCAGTCCGTGATGCTGATAAATGGCGACATTTGGAATATTCCCTTCAGCCACTGCAGTTCTCGTTCCGGCAGTTCCAAAGTGCCCCAAACTGTCACTCCGGGAGGGCACTGCACAAGGAATCACAGCAGGTCACAGAAGGGAGCCCTGGCCAGGGAGCAGTGGCTGCAGAGCTGCCCCGCTCACTTCTGCCAGTGCTGGTGAGCTCACAGCCTGCCCGAGCCACACCTTGATATTCCCAGCACACACAAAGAAAGGAAAAGAGGATTTGCCACTCCCAGCTTCTGTCTTTGCACACCACGGCTGCTGTTGGTGGCTCCTCACCTCCGCCACCTCCTGGGCTGGGGGTCACTTTATGAATGGCACGTTGAACCAAGCTAAACTCAGTGGGGGCAGTGTCACATCCACTGCTGGGAAATCTTTCTGAATACAGTTGCCAGCTCTCTTCACAGAATGTTAGATGCACCCCCAAAAAACCAGGCTGAGCTCTCCTGCTGCCGAGGAAGGCTTGGGGAACAGCAGGGGAGCACACTGAGCCCTGGAGTTAGCATTTCCAGCTGCTTGAAACCTGGAGTCAGAATGAAATCAGTGTCAGACATAAATAAAGGAAGTTTATACATATTTTAAACAGCATTTGTTTTTGCATATCCATATATTTAGGTTAAGAACATCTGTGATAACAAATCTGTGAAACCTAAAAAAAAGAGGTTTCTTTTCTATTGTGGGCTTACAGAATCTGAAGTTTTTAAAAATAATGCTTATTGCTGGGTAAGTTAACCCATTTCTGGTTGGAAATAAGCTGGCTGCTTTGTTTTCTAAGCATCTGAAGGGGTACGTGCACTCCTGCTAATTGAATCATTGTCCTAGGAAACTCTGAGTTCATTAAATAAGGGTCAGAAAGTTGCAAGTTTAAGTAGGACATTTGTATTGGGGTGCACGGAAAACCTTGAACTGTGAGCTTCAGGAACTGAACTCCAAAAAGCCTTTAGCAATTCAAAAGAATTTATCAATACCCCATTTACTCACCAGCTTGGGCACATTTACACAGGGAGCAGGAAAGAAGAAACTTCTTTCCATCTTTTGACCCTGTTTTCTGCAGGCCCCCCCAGCCCTGTTTGCACTTGGCTTTTCCAGCACACACTCTTCCCTCTTAGCTCCCTTTAACAGACCTGCAATTTCCTTCACTTTTCTTCTCACCTGGAAAATATTAGAGATTTAAGAGGCACATGAGTAGCATATTGCTATCTGCAGAAGCTGGGAGCTCAGGAAGAAGCAGGAGAGTGAGAGAGAAGCAGAGGTTTATAGGAAAGAATATTCCATGTAGTCAGAACAAAGTCTTTTGTTCAAAATGCCCTTCAATTTCAGTGCCATGTTGCTAATGAATCAAAGCAAAAATTGATTCCTATGTGGAAACATGAAAGGTAGCCAGGATTGAAGGAGAGAAAAAACCTTGTTCTTAATAATGCCAAAAAAAGGAAAACTAATTAAAGCCACAATGCCAGCCCAGTGAGAAGACAAGTGTGTAAAAAGAGTATAACTAACAAAAGTGTTTTTCTTGTGGCAAGGAAGCAAGGCTTTTACACAACAAATAATGAACAGCTCCGAGCAGCTGCTACCTAAAGCCATTTTTTCCAATAACAAATGTCCTCCTTGTAGAAATATAAGAATACAACAACATGTGTTTACTTGAAAAAGGTTAAAACAAAGGCAAAACCACTGAGGTTAAAACAAATATACACAAAAGAACTGATAGCTAATCTCCACAAAGTTAGCAATGCAAACATTTTCCTGGGGTTAGACTTGAAGCATTGAAACCTGGAGGGAAAAGGAAATTTTGGAGTGGGAAGAGGATCACAGCAAAAACAAACTGAACTATGGAAATAGTACAATCATAAACATGGGATTGGGGGATGGTTCTTAAATTTCAGATGTGCACATGGAGTTCTTGCAAGGGCACTGGCTACATTGAGAAACCATCAGATTGAAATGCCTATCCCAAGTGGAACACCTATTCCATGGAGATGAAAATCCCTCTTGTCAGACAAACCCAGGCATGCAGACTCAGGCCACAGAACGAGCACCTTCCTGCCCACAAGAGACAACAGAATGGAGTCCAATTTCATTTAGGCTGCAGTAGAAAAAAGCTTATTTTTCTCCACTGTTCAGAGATCTTTCAAACTGGGTCTGTTTGCATTAAGGCTTTGGTGGGAGAGCTTCCCTCATCACTTTGTTTCATAAAATCTGAGGATGTTTGGCAATGTATGGACACTTAAACATTTCTGTCACTGAGCTTTGAGATCATCTTACCCTCATACAATCCCCTGAATCTTTTGAGCCTATTTTATTCAGTTTTATGATGTGGCAAGTAACCAGTGTGAATACAGCAGCATTCTGGCCAGTGTCCCGTTTCCTCAGCTCTGCTGTGAGGCGATGAAGACCAGGAGAGACTGGACTGGGTCAGCTTTTCTGAGAGTCCTGAGAGGCTCTCTCAAGCCTGGGAGGTCTCCAGAAGCCCTGGGACACTTGTGGTTGCTTTGAGTTCCACATTCAGCCCATGCAGGGATCAAGCCCCAGCTGGATGATTTTCACCACGCTGAAGAGGATTATCACAGAGAACATTATTTATAAGGACAGTAATTCAAAAATGCTATATACAAAGGGTCTGATGACCAATGTAGATTCACAGCTATAGACTATTTATATCTTCAACCTAGTATCCAAAATTACAGCACAAAGAATCCAGGGGGAAAAAGGGCCTGCAAGGGTGAGTCAGACCGACTTCATAAACTTTTTAATGTATCAATGTCTTTTGCTAATAATTGTTCAGAAATGCAGATACTAAAAATAGATTTCTCATTTAGACAAAGTATGATTTAGTTAGGAACTTGAGGCTCACTTATTTCTGATGCTGTGCATTATGAGAAAGCAATGCATTTTTCTGCATGTGTGTATGAACACACACCAAGGGACAGGCTGGGAATGAGAGGCTGGGGAGAAAGCTCAGGAAGGGACATGGGGGCTCTGTGGATGGCCAGTGGGATCTGAGTCAGCAGTAAAGGGACAAATGATCCTTGTGGGTCCCTTCCAACCCAGGATATTCCATAATTCCATGGCTCTATGATTCCAACCACGTGCAGGGCAATGTCTGCACAGGCTGCCAAGCAGAATGACACCTGCGAATATATTCCTCTAATGTAGTCAACTGATAGCTTATTAATTTATCTTGTTAGAAAACAAGTTAAAAAAAAATCACTGCATCTTACTAGAGAGCAGGCACAGCTTGTACACAGATCATCTGACAATAAGATCCAGCACAGCTAAATAGCTGGTAATAATCACATCTATTCTGAATGTCAGTTATTTTGTGCAGGACGTGCTGTACAATTCATGATTACATTTCTTCCAAAACCTAAGAAAAAATAGATCATCTTCACAATTTTTAATTTTTTTCCATTTTCCTGTTTTGTCTAAAGAGGTCACATTTGATTTGTTAGAATGTACTTCTGCTAGGAATATTCTTTCTGTGTGTATGGAGCACATCTACCATCAGTTTGTGAATAACCCTGGCTGTGCCCAGGAAGATTTAAAGGAGAGTGATGTCCCTGTAATCTCCCTGCTCACCCTCCTGTGCTGATGAACACCAGGCAGTCATGCTTATCTAGCACAAAGATCTTTCTTCACTGAATGCCCGCAGCTCAAGATAGTCAATCTTGCCCAGCGTGTGCCTCGAGTATTTCAGATTGTTCCTGGTGATTTTTGTCCATGTCCCCATGCTATTGAGGAGCTGGGAGCTGCTTAGCTCTCCATGCAAGGCCATAATCAAAGGCATTTTCACATCTGTACATGAACAGCCATGATCCAAGAGACCAACCACTCCTGAGTTCAGTAAACAGCTATAAATTGTGCATAGACTAGCAAAATAATGGCAAAATTATAAAATTTTATCCATAAATCATGTGTTGTCACTGCAGTCACATCTATCTCCTACTGAGAAAAACCACTGTGGCTTTAATGGAGTAAAAAAGTTATTAAAAGAAATATGTTCACTTCACTATTTAGAGTCCACAAGATTATAATTCTTTATTATTGATTTTATCAGGAGATAAAATTATAACAGACTTTGGAGTTTGTCAGATGAGTCACAACTAAAACATCAGATGATTCACACAATAATCAATCACAAAACAAGAAAACAATCTCAGTTATTAAACTTGTTAAAAAAAATGAAATGGCACCTCTTTACTATAAATCTGCCATGGGTTTTAAAATTTCATTGATCACACAAAGCAATCTTTTTAAAATCCTGTGTATAATGCGGCATCATTTTGCTTGAGCCTAGATAATTATTTGAAGAGTCTGCTGATTTTTTTCCCTGTATTTCCCAATAATACAAATGAAATATTGAGGAGCATTTTCAGTTCCATGTACAAGCAAGTCAGGGGTCATAAATCCCACTCAGAGAAGGGATGCCTGAAAATGACAGGCAGGAAGTTCAGCCATCTATTTATCTTTAATTCTCACCTAGATAGATCATCTAACAAGCTTCTGTGGAAAAATGTGGTGTCTTCTAGGCATCTGTAGGAAAACATGAGAATGCCTTTCTGTTGTTTGGTCATTTGCTGATTTTGGTTATTTGTTCCACGTATGTGGTGATATTTTTTAGATTTTAAGGGAAAAACCCCAGAAAATCTTCTGTCGATTCCACAGAGATGTGTTTCTGTTTGCCCTCCATTTTTCAAAATCAGGAGGTAGATTAACACAGATGCTTAATGCATCAAATAATGTCAGGGTTTTTTCCAAGTGAAACATTGGGGGTGCTAAAAAATTGTGAAAAACATGCTCAAACTGCACTGCCACACCGTCAAACACAACCAGGAGCAAAACACGTTCCACCTGAAAATCCAATGAGCCATTCCTACTAATTTAATCAACAAAGGGAGCAAAACTATATATTTAAAAAGGAAACAAATGGGAATTTCCACATGGACTAGGCCTCTTTGGCCTCTGCTCAGGTTATACAACGCAAAGCAATGCTTCACAGAAGCATTTCATACAATTTAACACAGCTGAATGTCTCTTTCCTAGGAGTATTGGAGAAAATTACATATGTTCTGGATCTGCAGAGCCCTTAATCCATGGAAAATGCTTTCATTTCCATAAGGCCTACTCAGAGAAAGCCTCATCCTTCTCCATTTTTCCACTGCTGCCGTGTAGGAATGTGCAAGGAGCCCTTACTAAACTGTTTAGCATCTAGATGAACTCATTTCCATGGAAAGCAGTACCTGCAATGCTCTCCCAGGTAGAAACATCTAAGAGGTTCTCTGTAGTTGCTTTTAGGGATATATTGATCACTCTGACTCTCCTTAGCTTTCCCAAGCATCGTCTTGCACAGGGGTGGCCTCCTGCAGCATTTCAGAATCGGGTGGGTGCTCTCTGCCATTGCTGCCTGCTCAGTGCTCCACACCAGGCACTGAGAGCTGTCCTGAAGGGACCAAGATGCTGCCCCAGTTTCAAGAACATACCCACAAGATGTTAAAATGAGGCAGCTCTTACTGCCCTCAGCTTTTCATAGTCAATTATTTCAATGTAGAAGAAACCAGACTTCTGCAATAAAGTCATGGATCTGGCAACGAACTCTGGGAGACAAGACCCCCCTGCCCTGGGCTGAGCCCCAGTGTGGGCAGCAGGGGAGGGGGGATTCTGCCCCTCTGCCCCCTCAGCTGAGAGCCACCTGCAGAGCTGCCCCAGCCCTGGGGCCAGCACAGGGAGGAGCTGGAGCTGCTGCACAGAGCCCAGAGGAGGCACCAGCATGAGCAGAGGGATGGAGCAGCTCTGCTGGCAGGAAAGGCTGCGAGAGCTGGCATTGTTCAGCCTGGGCAGGAGAAGCTTTGGGGTGACCTCAGTGTGGCCTTGCAGGGCCTGAAGGAGCTGCAGGAAAGATGGAGAGAGACAATTGCCAAGGGCTGGAGGGCCAGGAGCCAGGGAATGGCTTCCCAGTGCCAGAGGGCAGGGCTGGATGGGATATTGGGCAGGAATTGTTCCCTGGGAGGGTGGGCAGGCCCTGGCACAGGGTGCCCAGAGAAGCTGTGGCTGCCCCTGGATCCCTGGCAGTGCCCAAGGCCAGGTTGGACACTGGGGCTTGGAGCAGCCTGGGACAGTGGGAGGTGTCCCTGCCATGGCAGGTGTGGCACTGGATGGGATTTAAGGTCCCTCCCAACCCAAACCATTCTACCACTCTATGATTTTTATGATGCCATACATGAAGTATGCAGAACTATATTATAGGCCTTCGTGTTTTCTGTTTTGGTTTGATAACAAAGCTTGGCATTGTTTTGAAGATCTAAATGGACTGTAGTACTTGTGGTAGAACACAGTTTTTGAAAATTTTGATTCAAGAATACCAGAAACAGAGAACTTAAGAGCAATATTGATAAATAACACCCTATTTTCCCAAGAGTTACACATTTATATATTTAAAGCCTGGATCTAGGGACCTTTTAGACTTTTATTTGTAATATTAAAATTAATAATGATGGTTACAAGGGTCTAACAAAACCTATAGAAAAATATGCTTGAATCTTTGAAGCTCCTGATCATCCAGTGAAAAGAGATATTTTTTCCTTTCATTACAGTGATTCAGACAATTAAATTCAAACTGTTCCTGTACCATTTCAGTATCCATTCTGTTGGAAAGTTAACTGACAAAGACTCTATAGGAGAACTGCAAAATAAAGAGGCAAACAAATGAGACAAAGAAGCTAGAGAACATAATTGATTAATTATTAAAGTAATGAGTCTTCAGGTCAAGCTGAAAAAAAGCAAACAAACCTTTTGGCTGGTAAAGATGAAGAAGCAAGAGCACAGGATTCAGAAACTTTCTCACTTGCTCCTTCATTGAGCTAAAACCTAAGGCTTCCATGCCAGATTCTGTTCTCATGCCATAAATCCAAAATAACACCATTGGCTTACTTAGACTTTGCATTGACTTCAGGAGAGTTACTTTGAATTTACATCACTGTAGGATCAGGATCAAACTGCTGAGAGGATATTAAAAGGAGATTAAACATGATCTTAAACAGCGATTTCCCAGGAGATCCAAGGATTTTCAATTTGCAAGATTTTACAACTGTCTGAGAGTTGGATAAATTTCAAATGCAGTTGCTGATAAGAGCATTTGCAGCTGCCAAAAGAACCTGTTTTAAGGACCTGGAAGTTGGCAGAGAAGCTGAACATCATGGGAGAGTGTAACAGAACAAGGGAGGCCGTGAGGGGAGAGAGCTCTGAGAGCATTTCTGAGAATACAGGGGCATTCCTGGATTAATTTTACTCAGATATTGGATAGTTTTATGCTCTGGTCACTTACTCAATAAAACTTTGAATCTAGGTTTGAAGCACAGATATCAGATTTTGATATCATTCAGCTGCCTGACTCCTGTTCAGGACAGCCTCATGCTGAGGTAACTCAGAATTAAATTCTTCGGTCTGGGTTGTTTTGCTTTTTTCCCAAGCACAAGACTAATATTCAGCATTTCCATGTCTGAGTGTTGATTTCAACCTTGATGCCTCATCTTCCTTTTCCTTCATTCATTAAATAGGATTTCTACAGAAATTAATGGAAAACCTAATTTTTGTCTGGAGGCCTGTGCTCTTGGATCCCTTCAGCTGCAATTTGCAAGAAGCTTTCAGAGCATCAGCGAGAGGAGTGCAACAATCCAATCTGTAATTCTTGAAACAGAGGATGAGTTTCATTCCACTCAAATTAATAAGAGGGCACAATATCCATCTTCTGATACTTTGAAAGTCATAGGCTCAGTTGATAAATTTTCCTGAATAAATGAGAATCCCAAAGAACTGATAAACAATGAATGAAACCTGGTTTGGGGCTGGTCTATGGGTAAGAGATAGAAGCAGAAATTAATGCTACATTCCAAACTCTGCGTGCAAGTCTGAGCATCATGTGCCCTTTAAATGTTCTTGTGCACACATGTACAAACTAGAAATCAAGTTGAGCAGATCTACAGATGTTTTTGCAGCACAACTATAATGGTTCTGTACACCAAAGGATTGAATAAAACACACACAAAGCAGACATACAAATTTTTTTGCACCTTTAACCCTGAAAATCAAGCACTGTAAATCATCCTCTTCAGGGATGTGCTGTAGTAACTAAAGTATGCAGATTTTAAAGATACCAAGAGAATAATTTTAAATAATCTAAAGTACATACAGACATTATACATTAAACATGAAACATTATATAATGGGCTAATTTGAAGAAGTCTTTGCATTCTACTGGCCTTAAATTTGGCTGAGAAAAATCCTTAAAGAAAGCATCTTCTCTGATTCACAAGTGATTTTTTTATTGTTTGTGTTTTATGATGCAACAGTGACCTAGTTCAAATTTTATATAATTATGTAGCACTTTTTCTGGAATAAAATGGAACCAAAATACACATGCAAGTAAAATAGTTTAATTTTATTACCCGGAGCAATTACAGCCTGCAATCAGACAAAAAAGGGGCAGAGCCTGTTGTAAAAGACCGAAGGACGAATTCAGATGTCAATATAACTTCATTCTCTAGGAAAAATTCTGCCACTAGGAAATAGAAAATGGGATTTTTCATTCATGATAATAAAAATCCCAACAAGAGTATGGCAGGTACTGAAGCATGTCCCACATGATGTTCCCGAGTAGTCCATTAAATGCCATTATTTCTGCATTATTTGCACTCATATCCACGGCCTCCATGCATTTCACCTCCCTGTCCCAAATCAAAGAGCCCTCGTGGCACCCAGTGTCTCACCTCTCAAAGCATTTGGCACTTCAGCTTTTCCAATTAAAACCCCAATTAACAACAGGAATGTTTCTTTTCAGCACAAAATATTCAGTGCCTTGCACAATTTGGGCCTGAATTTGCATGTCTTTTTATCAGCTACTGTTTGAATTGTTCATTTCCATAATAGATTTACTTGAAGTTTTCTTTGTTGCTAGTCAAAATATTAAACTGAAGTTTTAACAACAAATTATTGGTAAATTGACATTAAATCCAGTGTGCAAATGTGTTTGAGACAAATGGAGAAGGGAAACATTTTAGAAAAGTCAAAATATTGTTTTCATATATTTAAAAAAAAATGTGTGAAAATGTTACTTATGAATGTAAACCAAAATGAAATGTAGCTAAATTTCTCAAACCTAAATTTTTAAAACTGTCTTTGAGCAGATTAGAGCATTAAGTTCAACTGTAAATACATTTTGAGAGTTTCTTTTCAAACAGAAAAAAATGTTCTAATTGTTTCATTGAGTGAACTAAATCAGCTCTTAGTTTAAATGAGGTTTATGGAACACCTATAAATGTTGGTAATAAGTAATATGATAATGACCTGCACAGAAATATTCCACTGAACATGTAAATTATGAAGTTCATTGGTTTGATAAAAAAGTACTTCCACGACCTTTGTTCCCCAGGATCTTATGGATAGGTTCTCATGCTAATGTATCCAGCAAAAATATATTTTTATAATTTACATACTGCCAGAAAAAAAAAAAAGAACAGCCTATTTTTACCTATCTCCATACATATTAAACAACTAAAAGGCAATGAAATGTGAAAAAGCAGCAGCAAAAATGTGTAAAAACAAGCTTTTATAAAGATATGATCAAGTCTGAGCACAAATGTCACCCTATTCCTGGAGCAGATTACAAGACCTCTGAGGATTGATGAAGTTGGCAAAGTGAGGGTCTATCAAAAGCTGTGCCATGTTCAAGATAGCGAGGTCATCACTCCATTGTGCATTTTTGGGATGGAATTAACAGGAAAGGCTCATTGGGGGTCAAAATTCTGTATTGCAATCAAAGTCCTTGAAAGCACCTGTTGGAGAGGCTGTGCATCCGAGTGGCAAGGAGAGGGGGTTAGATAATCCATTGCTATAAATGGCTCTAGAACAAGAAAATTATAGAAATGTGTAAAAATGAGAGGAAAAAAAGAGTACTGAGTGTTGTTCGTAACCACATAATATGGTTTTCCCAGAGAAAACAAAAGCATTGCATTGGGTTGTAATATTTATGAGGTGCACTCAGAAAAAAAAGG
This sequence comes from Monarcha castaneiventris obscurior, assembly GCA_026261815.1. Taxonomy (NCBI): domain Eukaryota; kingdom Metazoa; phylum Chordata; class Aves; order Passeriformes; family Monarchidae; genus Monarcha; species Monarcha castaneiventris. The sequence continues at coordinate 2,077,414 of JAMPIT010000583.1, forward strand.
ATTAATTCATAAGTCAAAAATTGACCTTTCCCCAATGACAGGAATGGGCATTTCCTGGGCAACACCCAGAAAAGCCATTAAATACAGGGATGACCTGAGCTGGTGGCTGAGATCTGGGAAGACACAACATCTCAGTGCATGGAAGAGAAACTGAAAGAGGGCAAGTTTAGGTTGGATATTTGGGAGAAATTGTTCCCTGGGAGGGTGGGCAGGCCCTGGCACAGGGTGCCCAGAGAAGCTGTGGCTGCCCCTGGATCCCTGGCAGTGCCCAAGGCCAGGTTGGACACTGGGGCTTGGAGCAGCCTGGGACAGTGGGAGGTGTCCCTGCCATGGCAGGGGTGGCACTGGATGGGCTTTAAGGTCCCTCCCAGCCCAAATCACTCTGTGGTTCTATGACTCTAAGACGTACACATCTTCTTTCTAAAGATGAAGGCCTTTTGTCCAAAGAAAGAAATGTTTCCAATGTACTGCTTGAAATATTTTGGAACACTAAGAGTGGCAAGTGGAAAGAAAACTTACAAATCATATCAGATTCCCAGCCATTTTAATCTACAGAATGATGATTGACATCAAGGAAATGGAAAAATAACTAATTTAAATTATATTTTATCTAATGAATCTACAGGATTGCCAAGGTATTAAAACTTATGTGCTGCCACTGCAACAAATAAAATGCCATAATTCCATTAAACAAAAATGCTAAAAATTGGGCCCCAAAAGAAGGCAGTTCTAATGAGACTTGTCATTCATCCCCTTCACACGAGGAGTGATTCATTACGTTTGTAAAACGCTTTGAAACCCTGAGATGAAAGGTGCCAAAGACATGCAAATATCACCATGATAATCCAGAGTGGTGTTGTCATTGCCATCAAACACGGAGCCCCAGGAAAGGGCATTTTCCACAGCAACCCATTCGGGATTTTAATCCTCACGTATTCCAGAGGGAAGCGGCTGCTCCCATCGGATCCAAGCTTGCATCCAGGGAGTGAAACTGCCAGGAACATATCCTTCACTCCCAGCCCCAACACTGCTAGACAGAGAATTGCACCTGAATTAGAGTTTAACAGGGTGCAGGCATCGATTCAGCATCCACCTCCATGGGCAGCAGCTCCAGCTCTGGAGCTCCTCTCTTTCAGGACAGACAGTTCCAGAGCTCCTATCCTGCAGGACACTGGACAGACAGTTCCAGAGCTCCTCTCCTGCAGAACAGACAGTTCCAGAGCTCCTCTCCTGCAGGACACTGGGCAGAAAATTCCAAAACTCCTTTTCTCCAGGCAAATTATCTGCCTCTTTTGAGTTCATGCAATTGCTGTTCTAAAGAATACTGCACAGAAAGTGCCAAAATAAAAGTATATGCAGGTGCATAAAATGCAAAAGGGAAAGTTAATTTCTTTTTAATTTATTAATGTTATTTTAATATATTATTATTTTTAACATCCTCCTGAATACAGCAAGTAGTTTAACTTCCTGTAACACAGTTGCTCTGAATACCTCCAAAACGTATTCAGTATTAGCTGAGAATTGAGGATTTTTTTGCCATTCTAGGCAGCAACACAGCCTCACTTTGACATCTGTGTCATTAAAATACCAGGGCTGTGCTGCTATTGAAGGAGAGATTGTGGCTCCGTACATCAACACCAACTCATCCCCCATGACACAGCAGCAGCATTTCCACAGTCAGCATCTGCACAGGCAGAGGAATTTGTGGGGAGCTTTGCAGGAGCCCCCACATGCCCAAATTCTGCCTTTGCCCCTGCTGTTCTACTGATGAAATATTAATGATTCCTTGAAAGGCTCAGCTATGCTGTGCTGGTAATCTGTCACTTTTACTCGCTTATCTATAAGTAAGCAAATGACATCAATGGTTAAAAGGTTACAATTTTTATTGATCTTAAGCCATGATCTGACAGATGTTACTTTCTTTCCATAGGAGCTGTTTTTGGCAACACACCTCAGTGGAATTGCCCTGAAATTAAATTCCTGCTTAGGTTCATTAGAATATTCAACAAGTAAATACATTTATAAATCATAATTAACTTCTACTTTCTGTTTTGTTTTTCTCTTGAATTGTTTTGCATTTGTTTGTTACAGTTTGGGGGCAGGAAGAAAATATGTCTATTAAAGATTTTGGAAGTCTGCTGGAAAAAAAAGTAACTGTTATTGATTGCTGCTGAAGGAATTTGTTCTTGCTTGGAGAGGATCAAGCTGTCCTTGTCCTTCTACAGTTAAACCCAAATCAGTTTGCAAATTTCAGCAGCTGATCAGTCACATCCTGAGCCTGTCCCAAGTTACACCTCTGGCTGTTAATTCTGCTGTTAACTCCCAGAACTGTTTTGAAGGCAACAGGGCTGTGCCAGTTTTCATGTGCAGAATATTCTGCCCATTATTTCTGACATCACACAATTACAGAACAGCTCTACTAGGCTCCTTGTTTTTATCAAGAAACAGTTTATTTAAATCAAGTGTATTGTATTGTACAACTCTTTAAAAAAGGCTTATAAAGCCAAGGGAGTAGAAAGAGTAGATTGCTGTATTACTTACAAAAGGGGGGTGGAAGAGCTTCATTTTGATGTAAATTCCTCTAAAGAATGATGGGTTCATTTTGCCTTGATAATGTTCAAGGTGTCAGTATTTCTTTGTGGAAACAGCATATCAGATATACAGGAAAGCTTTCCAAAAGCATACACTGGAAATGAACACATTTGTTACTTTTAATACTCTAACAGAGTACTTTGGGAGCAGTTTCTTTTACTTCTGCTTTTTTCTGATGGCTTGGGAAATAATGATCAGCATTCTCATCTCTCAGCAGAGAATGGTTTGGGGTAATCAAAGGACACGTAAGCCATGCCCAAAGGGTGAGGGGCAGTGACACTGCTCTTCCTCCTGACCCTGCCCAGCCAGCAGAGCAAATTGGACATAGCTGCTCATCCTTCCGAGGCATAATTAGCATGGTGCTAATCCTGTCTGCTAAATGGTGATCATGGTGCTAAGTCCCACAGACAGAGGAAGTCGAGGATTACGCTCCTGGGGTCGTTCCCTACCACACCTCCACACCTCAGATGGGCATCTGCCTGCCACAATCTGGCTCTGCTGGCTTGCTGAAGGGTCTGCTGACAGGAAAGCACAGGATTAAAGCTTCCTGAACATGATTCTCGGGGACAGTGCAAAAATTTAAACACTCGTGATGCCATGATGAATTTTGTCTTTTCTTTTATACGCCTGTTATACCTTTTTGCAACCTCTGTATTCTTGGTGCTTTTTGCCTACATTCTTGGACTTGTTTGTTAAGCTAGGAGACTAAACATTTTAGAGGCTTCGTAGTTAGAGTGCCAGGGTGCCCAGACCCCAAGGTCCTCTCCAGAACACATTTTGTAAACTAAGATAGAACCATCCAGGGGAAGGTTCCTTGGGAGGGGGGGCTCATTTGAGCCTCTCATTGGGGAATATTTGATAGATATGCTAATTAGTAAGACCTAGAATGTAAGACCAGATCTAGAAGAGGGGGACTTTGCAGTGGGGATGGGGGGGTGCACAGAGGTGTATTCGACCTGTTCATGGTGCACCTAAGGATCCTTACAATAAATACCAAGGTAAAACCCTTTTCCCCTTCTAACCGTGTTCGCCTCTTGATTTTTAAGACCAGGAAAGGCATCACTCGTAATGTGGATCTATGCCCTGCCTTCCTCGAACCAGGGCAAATCAGGGAGCTGCTCAATCTCCAGGCCTGCAGTGCAAACTGTACTCCCCACCCACGACACCAGTGCACAGCACCTGGGACACACTCAAGGGCTCAGGATCAGAGGAGACCACACCACCACTTTTGGGAAGCTCTGTTGGAGGTGCCAACTCGACAACAGCTTGTAATTCCCATCTTTATAACCAGGAATAAGAACCAGCAGTGGGCTCTTGGCTTGCAGACTACCAGGTCTCTACGGAAAGGCCACAGAGATCAGAAGGCAAAAAATGTGTCTGGAAGCACCATTTGCTCTCCATAACTACTCATTTGGGTCGTTCCCCTGATTCAGAGCACAATTTCTCTTCCTGTGCTGCTGTTCTTCAAGTCACCACTCAACTCATTTGCATTTTTGCCCCTGGCAAAGAGAAATGTTCTGGTTCTTTCTATGTTGATCCTTGTCCCTCTCCAGTTCAAAACGTGATTATAAAAAATTAAGTGTTGATCGTCCAATAAAACTTAGAGACATCTGAAACACTGTCCAGGAAGCCCAAGAAAACAATACAAAGTGAAAAGAAAGGTAGAGGGGGAAGCTGCATATTGCTGCTTCTGTTCAAAGCCCAGACTGCCTGAAAGAATCCAGTGTGAATATAACATTGAAGTGACCTACAGAAACCATAAACACTTGATGTTTGAATCACAAAACAGAAGAAACCTAGGTAAAACATCAAATACAGTAAAAAACAGCAGAGAATAATAGCTACAAGGCAACATACAAAGGTGAAAGAAGAGAGATATTACAAAAATGCTAAAACAAAAAGGTGCTAATTGCCATTCATCTTAAAAGTAGGCAATTTTCCAAGGCACTGTAACTAGCCCTCATCTTCCTGTTAGATAAGAGAATAATATTTCAGGTAGAACGCTTCAAATACAAAGCAAAACCACCCGCCTCAAATCTCAAGTTAGAAAAAATTCCCCCAGAATATTCTGAGTAAATTGCACTAAAAACTCACTGGATTTGTAAAAGCAAAACATGAGAACCCAGTTCAGTGTTTAATCATTGCAGCATCCCCTGTCAGTAATGACTTAGTGAGCAGGTTAACGTGATTATTTGTATCATTTAGCACAACCATCTGGAGACAGATAAAATATTGTTTAAGGACTCTCAGGTCCTGTTCTGTCATGGTTTAGCTTAAACTATCATTTTGAAACAGAAAAGGTTGCTTTTAAACTAGGGCTTATATTTACTGTTAAATTAAATACATCAGAATGTACTTTCTGCTTTTTAGATATCATGTTCACTTAGCCAACAGAAATTTGCAGGAATATATATTCCCAGCTGGACACATTCCAGTCATGGAAATATGCAGCCTGTGGAACCCTTGGAGCTGTTTCTATACCTTTAGAGCCCTAACTGAGTGGCTAAAATTGCTTCTATGCCTCAAAAAGCACTGGCTAGAGCTCATTCTTGGTGGCTCCTTGGGGAAGGTTTTGGGGGGCTGTGGAGTGGGAGTAACCACACCCCTCCAGGCCCTTCCCAGTGTTCACACACCCCAACATCTTCTGACAGGAGAACTGGCTCTGCTTTCCCCCACGGATGCTTTGAACACAGCAAGATTACATTTGGATAATGTTTAAAGTCAAACACTCCAATAGGTCAAGGCCAGCAGAATTAATGATCTGCATTAGTAAATCACACAATCGTGTCTGTGCTGGCTTTCCCTACATGGAGAACAAAAATAATGTGGTGTGGAAAGCAGAAATGAACACCAGCTCCTAGCATTTTTTCCTGTCAGTGTTCCACAGGATTTTGGGATCAATTCTTACACAGCCATTCCTCCTTTTGTTCTAACCCTCACTGAGCTCTCCACAGCACAAGTGGTGGGGGACACTGGGCCCTGTTTCTGGCTTTCCCGACCTGATCTGCATGAAATCTTCCTGCTTCAGGAATACTGAAGGAACTTATCTTCACCTTGAAATGTCAGTCCCATTTCAGCTGAAATACTTATTCCAAACCAGTTAAGTCTAAGTCACTTATCCATGGTTCCAGAATTATATTTTCCCTCCATCCTTTTGGTCCAGGCCACGCTGGGGCCTGAGTTACACACAGCCTATGGAGCTGGAAAATCTGGGCCATGGACAGCTTCTTCCTCTGAATTCTCTTGCATAAAAGGACTCATCTATGAGAATAAACAGCCCCACGTCATGATTCAAACTTTCCATAGCATCTTGAGGGTTTGTACTCGTTACAGTCTCAGCACAGATTCCCCAGAGGAAGCCAAAGAACTCCTCAAACTTTGACAGCACAAAGGGATTTATATGGACTAAAATATCCACCAGAACATACTCAAACATCCAGTGAAGGAATGTTTGGTTTAGACATTCTTATTAAAATCTGTCAGTCTGACTCCATCTATGACTGATGATGTTAACTTGCTCACCACAACACAGCAGCATTGACCAATCCAACCCCAAACCGTCCATAGGTTACACATCTGGGACTTCTGCTGGACTGGACAGTGCTTCCATCTGGGAAAATTCACTGCGAATAACAGCAATGGAATTGTTGTGAAAAAATAAAATGTTTCCATTTTGTTATCTCTCGAATGAAGAACACAAAACAGAAATACTTTGGATTGTACATTGTGGATGCAAAACTGGCTGTGAGAGGAGAGAAAAAGCTGTTGCAGTAGCAGGAGATAATTATGGACAATGACAAGATATCTCATAAAGTCTCCAGGGGAAAAAAAATTGACCCAGGCTATCAATAAGATAATTCCACTCTATCTTTTCATCTTTGTCTCAGTTTCTTTCTTCTTCTTTCTTTCTTTCTACTTTACTACTACTCTTATTTAACCTTCAGCTAATCATTAAAGTAGCCACTGAGCAGCAGCAATAATTTTATAGTGTGCTCTATAATCTTCTTGATTTTGGCATTAATCTCAGGAGGCTTTCTGCTTTTTAACATCACTTCTTAATGTTTCCAGCATGAAAAGGATGTATTCTCTGCTATTTGAATTGCTTTCTATTGGTACTAATACTAATTATTTTCCAAAAATTTGAAAAACACTTCAGTGCCAGGCAGTGAGGCCGTCAGCTTAATTCCCTCTTCTTGCCAAAGACTTATTTTGGATTTGTGCAGAACTCTAGACCTGGTTGCATGACAGCAACTCTTCAGTCCACTGTATCCTTCAACAAATAAATGAGAATTTCTTAAAAGTCCTCAGGCTTCTCTCTGATGAGGTGACATGAAGGTACCAGAACACTGCTGCTGATGTAGCCCTGCTGAAAAGGAGAACAAGTACAAGCTTAAATTAAAAAATAACACACCTACTTCTCAGTTTTGCTGTAATTCTGGATGTCCTATTATATTACCTATTACCAGGGACTTTTATGATTTCAGTTCTGCAGAGTATAAACATCACCTTAACAGAATTAATAACTTTAAGTATTATGGCTGCTAAGAAAGCACCAGCAAAAACGCCGGAAAGCATTAAAGATATTAACATTAACATTTAAACAAGCTGCAGAGAAATGAAACTGAAATTAAATAAGAATCTTTCTGCTGTCTCTTCATTTTAAGGAAATCCATGAATTTCACTTGCAGGGATGCTATTAGGAAATTAAATTGAGCTGACTGTGCCTGCTGAAAATGGTGTGAGCCCCAGAAGATGAGACAGCACAAAGAGGTGACATGGGACACTTTATCCTGACCAGCCCCTGCACAAAGACAGGGAAACGTGGAAGCACCACTGGAATCCAGGGGTTGGTCTGTAGCTAGAACTGCACCAACCAACTGTTCCTTCATGTCACAGTGACAGGGGGATTTCCACTGACAGCTCGAGGATGTGACAGAACAAATGCTGGCTTTTAGTCTTAAATTCTCCGGCAAACTTGGTGAACTCACAGAAAATTTACCTGGGGAAATCCTAAACATAGCTGGCATAAACCATGCTGAAATCAGACAAATCCCAGGCAGGAATGGGTTTGTGCTGGCTAATTGAACACAGCAGGAATTAAGGGATGGTACCTTCATCTTCTCCCACCCAGGTCCTGTTCTTGTTCGAGTGCTTTGCCTCACTCACATCATGGGCCCAGCACAGTAAAGGAAAAGGGCAAGAGTTATTGCACATAAAAGGTCAAACACATCATCTAATGGTTCCAGCCAATCCTGAAATTAAAAACACTTTTTGATTACTTGCTCTCTGAGCTCTGTACACACGCACATCTTCATAAATGCCTGTGCTGCAGGAGGAATTTCCTTCATGAGCTCCTTTGCTTGCCTTTGTTATTGTTCCCCAATTGATTTTCTTTATCTTTTTTTTAGTGGAGAAGAAACAGGACGGCAAAAAAGGTCTATTAATTTTTTAAAAACATATAATATATATAACTATATATTATATATGCTCCCTTATGGCTTTATAGCTATGACATTTAACGATATTTTCAATATTAATACAATAATATTGAATATGATAATATTGAATATTGAATAATGAATATTGAATATCGAATATTGAATATTGAATATTGAATATTGAATATTGAATATGATATTTTCAATATAAATATCCCAGCAAAGGGGATGAATGGTCTGGTGTAGTCAGTCAGAGGCCATTCACACTGAAAAAGTGAATGCTGCTCAAAGCAAAGGTTTAGTTTATGTATTTTTATGAAAAATAACCCATTTTGTCTTTTTTCCAACCCAAAATCTTTTTACTTCTGAACAAAAGAATGTACCAGGATCCATTCAAGGTGAGTTCTGAGAATTAATAAAACCAGGATTTATGTGCTGTCTACAGAAATCTCTAAGATGTGACTTTCCAAGATTACTTAATGTGGCATAAATACAAATGAAAGAAATTGAATCAACAAAACAAAACCCAGAAAAAAACCCAACAAGCCACCACCAAACCAACAAATCCCATTTCTAAATACCCAGTGAATATCTTTGTATAGCAGACAAATGTATCAGACAATGCATGGATCCCTTCCACCCCAATTTTTATGGCTGGAAAATTGACAGAAAGGAGTAGGGAAAGGTCAATATTCCCAGCATAAATATATGGAATAGATAATCACCAATACTATTTTTATGGGAAAAAAATTTGTGCTCTCAGAATGTATTTGAGTCTTTTTGTAGCTCTCCACGCAAGCACATGCTGAAAGAATGTCACTCTGAGGGCAATAAAAATGTGTTCTAGATTAGAATTGCACATAATGAAGAAAGAATTCCAGTCAAAATAGAACGATTCTCAAGTTACTTTCTCGGGTTCAAGATCAGATACAGTTTCCCCTTTTATTTTAACTCATGAATTTGAAAAATGTTTCCTCTTTAGGATATAATCAGGAACATGTGTGAGAAAGATCTAAACTGATGATACTCTCACAAAGCACTGAAAGAAACAGATTTTCAGAGGCAGGATTCTGATTTGGTAATGTATGTACGTAATTGCAAGGAGGAAGGTGAAAGCATAAATTGCTACAGGCACCTGCACTCAATCCACTTTAAAAAGCAAATAGAAGAGATCTAAAATTCCATATTTAACCCCTAAAATGTTTAAATCCCAATCCAGCAGGCAACAAAATATCCTTAAAATATATCTAAGTAGCAAAATAATTTTTAATATCTAGCTTTAAAAAAAGTAATGCAAACAAACCGAAGAAAAGACGCAAACAAAAAAATCACCATTGGATCTCTAATTCTCTAAAACACAGTTCAAGGATTTTACAACTCTTCCCCTTTAAAATTCAATTTGCATGTTTTTCACCAGTCACACATTTTATTGTTCTATCTAAAAGGCAGTAACTATAAATGGCCCAGAGCCTCTTTGTGTTGAGATCAACATCCAGATTAGCTACCATATTTTTTAGGAAGGTTTGATTTTGCAAGTTTTCAAAGAGACCTCTACTGAGAAATATGGATGTCAGACATAAATTATCCTCCATGTATACCTGGAATGTGAGTGGAGCAGGTGAAATAACATCACAGAAGTGAAACACAGACAAGAAATCAGGGAACTGAAGTATCTCAACTCATTTCTGTCCATCTCCATCTGCATCCCCTTCATGGAGCCACATTTTATGGCCAAATATCAGCACTCAGAAGCTCTCTGAGCGATCTGAGGTCAAGCACAAATACAAATTTCCTTCAAATTTTTCTCCAAGTTTTTTCCTGTGACATAAAAAAAGTCCCATCCTGGCCATTCTGCTCCTTTCATACACGTATTAATTATCAGAGTAAATTTTATTCTCCCTTATTCACTTCATTCTTTCTGAGCAAACTTGGGGTTTGTAAACAAGTAAAGCAGAAGGGATAAGAATATGGATAATGTGAAACTTGGATTTAACTAACTGCACTGAGGACAGGATTTTCCACCCTTCAATTTTTTGGGGGATGAGCATGAGATACAGTGCAAGAACACAATCATGTGTTGGGTGAAGCTTAAAAAATAAAAAAACAAAATGGCTTCAAAGCAGTTGGTATTAAGAATGCTGGTACTTTGCTTCTCTCCTTGGCCTAAATATTTCTGGGAATTTTCTGAGCATAGATAAGGTTCTGTTCTGGTGCAATTGGAAGACAGTAAATCTTAGCTGGCTTCCTCCTGCAGAAGATGTGACCTTATAAGACAAACTTGAAAAATCATATAAAAACCAAACCAGTCTTAAGGAGGAACACAATTCCAAATGTAACTATACTGATTTAAAAACAAACAATAGTTCTGTTAGAAATTGGCAGCATTCCCAATACTAATATTTAAACAAGCAAAGACAGAATACAATAAGCACAGGCATATTCCAACTATTTTTAACTGACATATTACTGTATACTTTCTGAGAAAAGTTCAACGAGATTTGTCAAATAACTCAAGGTCTGGCTATTCAAATCCTCTCTGCACAGAACAATGGCCTGGTTTTGCAGAGCTGCCTTTCTGTATTGCATAGAAAACGTGCTGAGGAGCCCCAGCCCCAGGTGCCCCCTTGGTGGCAGCAGCAGGAGCATCACACACACTCCTTGCACAGCTTCCTGGCACAAACAGCACCTTCAGCTCCCCGTGTCACGTTCTGACTGCACACACCGAGCAGCCTGTGGACAACCTGCTTCCTGCCTGCCCATACTCAGATATTCGGCTCTTCAGGGAGAAAATTTTCCTTTCTCTAGGAGAAAACATCTGCTCTGGTGAAAATGCTCTGCTCCAGGATCTGGAAGATTTCAGGGTGGATGCTAAAGACTTGGAGCAGTGTGTCCCAACAAAAACTGTACCAGCAAAGCTCTCTGAGGTTTAGCTCCTTGGCACCCAGCTCATGGCATAATTGGGAATTTTTAGGCTGACACAGATTTATAAGGTCTGTCTGATACTTAAAGATGTCCAAGAGTCATGGCTCCACATTGGGCTTTTCAAAGATTTCTTTATCAGCAAATGACCAAGTGAAACCCATCAGTGCAGCACCATGGATGAGATTAGATATGTTTTTAGGTCGCAAGCTAAAAGCTTGCTAATGCTTACAGGCATTCCTTGTCTAGGAATGTTTGTTAATTTGAACTCCCCTCCCTTGCTGGGTTTCTTTAATCTCCCAACCAGCTGTCTCCCATAAAAAGATATTTCTGTTTTTAGTTACAAATCTGTTTAGAGATAAAACTTGCTCATAAATACACAACTGCATCCATGGTCGGGTTTTTGTTTTTGTTTTGGTTTTTTTGCTGACAGTAGAAAACCAACTCCAGATGAAAAATATTGAACTTTTTTCTAGGATCAGAGCATGTTTCCTACTTGCTCAGAGCATGGTGCATGTGTAATAGATGCTCTCGATTTTAGGGCTGGCATGACACTGCGAAAGAACTCATTGAAACAGCCATTTTTGTCACCTTTTTAGATTTAGAGCTCATGAGATGGGATAAATTGAAGCTCTCTCCAAGACTGGCAGTATTTTTACCTGCAGAACACCCAAATATATGAAATGGACCCAGTGTAAGCAACAAAAAACCTCCCCCAAGCCCCACAGCTTTTGCTTTTCTAGTAACAGCAAACCCAGAAAATTTCCAGCCTGTTTTCCTCTCCTTTAATGTCTAGATTTTGACTAAATAAATTGCACCTATTTATTATTTGTATATTCACTACAGATACAGAGTTCAGCATTTCTGGAAAAAACAGCTTTGAGCACAATTAAGGGCTATGAGCCTGAACCTCTGGTTAAAACACACACACATTTAGGGTTTTTTAAAGCGCTTTCACTAGAATGTGATAAGAGTTCTTTAATTTACTCATAACATATTCCTCTTAAAGCAACCTCCATCTTCTGAATAGCTCTGGTTCCCACTAAAATGACTGCCAGGTATTTTATTAGAGAGAAATTGAGATGCTTCTCCCTGTAATTGAAGCTAAGTGTAAAAGAGCAATAGAATTCTGGTGATGAGTTTTAGTGCTTCAGAAAGTAACATTTCGGTGACGCCCAAGCAACTTTCTCAAAAATACTTCTACCCATCACACCTCACACCTACAGGAGAACATTTACTGTCCCAAACCTATCATTTCTCCACTGGTCATCTGCTAATTAAGGCTCTGGAAATTTATCTTGCAGTATTAATTTAGAATTTAGCCATGAATATTTCTGTATATATAATATTCTGGTGTTACCCAGCATACCTTAATAATTAAAATACTATTTCAAATGTATTTTCATTAATATTTACTTTACTCCTGCTGCAGTTCAGCACACAATTCAGTTCAAAACGGATTAAAAATATAGTTGCATGAAATATATGAAAATTAAATTCTACTTGTCTAAAATACCAAGATTTTATGGACAATGTGCCAAAACTCTGTGTTATAGTGTAGAGTATAAATATTTAAAATTGAGTTTATATATTAACAGTTAAATGCTGTGGCATGTATTCATCCTCCCAAGTGAATTCCCATCTGAGGACACTGCAGTCTGTCAGCCCATTATTCCACAAAGTTATTTTATCTAAACTGTCTTCCACGGGAGGCCTGTGTCATTTAGATCCTGAGGTGATACGTGCCTTATAAATACCCAGATTGATAAAGGTGACTGACAGGAGCTAAAAGGAAGTAGAAAACTAAAGATGAAAAAATCCTTCCCTGGTCTTCACCTCAGCAATGCGTTTTCCAGACACAGGGACTGCCTTGGCTCCTGCCAGGGTCTGTTCTTCAGCTCTGCCATCACAGGGGTCTCCAGGGGTTTGCTTCCGTGCAAGGGGGACCCAGCTCTGAGGGACAGAGCCAGGAATGAGGAACTTCAGCTCTGGAGAAGAGGCAAAATTAGCTGAGGATAGGATCCCAGAGTGGTTTGGGTTGGGAGGGACCTTAAAGCCCACCCAGTGCCACCCCTGCCATGGCAGGGACACCTCCCACTGTCCCAGGCTGCTCCCAGCCCCAATGTCCAACCTGGCCTTGGGCACTGCCAGGGATCCAGGGGCAGCCACAGCTTCTCTGGGCACCCTGTGCCAGGGCCTGCCCACCCTCCCAGGGAACAATTCCTGCCCAAGATCCCATCCAGCCCTGCCCTCTGGCACTGGGAAGCCATTCCCTGGCTCCTGGCACTGCAGTTCCCCATGAAGAGTCCCTCTCCAGCTGCCTTGAAGATCCCTTCTGGAAGGTGCTGTGAGATCTCCACACAACCGTCTCTTCTCCAGGCTGAACAACCCCAAATTTGGGAAACTTGAACCTTGGAAAATTTGACATCTCCTCACAGTCCACTTTCACGCAAGCCACAGGATAACTCTGGGATTGCCTTGGCTCCAAGAAGTTTTGAGAGCAACTGGAAGCTGAACTGGAAGCCAATAACAACAAAAGAAATCTCACTGGCTCCTACCATCCCTCCAGTCCTGCTGTGCTCACACCTAAGCCAGGGCAGAACCCTGTAACCCTCAGAGCATGATCAGAACAAGAATTCACCCAGTGCAGGATAAACCCTTCCATGAAAAAAACCAAACCTTGGCAAAATGAAGACTTAGCCAAAATTTATTTTAAAGGTAATGATACCAATAGTAAGCAACAACATGGAACTCCTCAGTGTCCTGTCTATAAATTAATTAAAGAATTTGTTACAGGGAGAATAAATATCACACCCAGGCCTGTGTGGCACAGCTGAAAAATGACCTGACAAACATGATGCCTCCAGAGGAATGAGCTGGCAGTTAAACCAGACAGGATAATACCCTTCTTACATCCACAAGACACTCACTGCTCCCTTGTAACTGCTGGGCCTTGAGACTAAAAGCTTTAACCAATAAAAACCATTAAACCCAGGCAATAAAACAATGTCAGCCACAACAGAGCACATGACTCCGGATCAATAAATGGCATTTCCTTTAGAAATCATGGCATAAAGGTTTCAGTCTGAAAATATCTAGAAATGCAGAGGGGGGAAAAAAATCAAAAGAAAATGTAGTCAGGCCTGTATTTAAAGAACCCAATCCAGGGGGCAACAACTAGAGGAGATTCATGGTGAAACCACTCCCAAAATGCTAGAAATGAAACGTGTGGGATGGTATGGACATGGGAATGTCTTTGTAGGGCCGGTGGACTCATGGATTCACCCACAATTACACTTGGCCTTTAAGATACATCTATACATATGTATTACATAACAATCCACCAGATATTCCACACAGCTTCTTCAATTTTTATCCAGCATGCAGCAGGAAGATAATTACTGATGAGAGCTGATGCCAGGTAACTCCTTTCCAGGATTCGGGCACTACACACACAGAATTACTAGGTCAGTACTAGGCAAATCTACCTTGCCATGAAGCAAATTTCCCCCAGGAATTGGATGTTTTGGGTTCCCTGTGCCCTCAGCACTGAGCTTTCTCTGCATATGGGCCCCTCCAACCCCTGCCCAGTCCATCAGAGATGGGGATTTTTATCCCTCACCAGATCTCCATCACTGTGGGGACTTACATGTTTCCAATACATTACTTAGCGTATTCAGAAAGTATTTTTTATATTTATATACTACCTAAGTATCAGGTAATCTACAACAGAGAAGAGAGCTCAAGACAAAGGTCAAGGAACATGCAAAGAAGGCTAATTAAAGACTTATTTCTTGCCCATTTTCCATCAAACCCCATACCCCCTCACCCTTTTGCAATGTCTATAATAAATAACCAATGATTCTATACATTCAAAGAAAGCTGAGGGAGAACTTGCCACACAAATCCTCTGTGCCAGGCCTCAGGAGGGCTCCAGAGGCAGCTTCCCCCCTGTGCTGTGGCTCCTGAGCATCCCCCAGCTGCTGTGCAGCACGAGGAGGAGCTGTGCTTACCCTTCATTTATGGGGTCTGACAGAGATGGAAAGATAAAACAGATCCCCGATGCTCCAGCCCTGTGATTTTCCAGTGCCACCATCCTTCCTGTCCATGTCATTGCCACAGGCATGGGCTGCTGTATCTACACAGGCAGGACATTTATCTTGCTCAACCACTTGAGCCTAGCTAGGCAACGCCACACTTTGTTTCTTTATGAAAAAGACAAAAAAAAAATTATATTAAACCATGATGAAACCTTAAGTCTTAACTGAACGACCCCTGTGACATCAAATTACTCTGATATTTCAATTCCTTGTGCCTTAACAGGGCAACAGCTTTATCTGTCCCATTGTTAAAGGCCTTGGGAAGTAAGATCAGCAATCAAAATAATAGAAAAAGCAATACAGAATGTATATAAAACTGAGCTGAATACCCTCAAACGTTTCTCAGCATGTTGGCTGTTACAAGATCAGGCACCTGGATAGTAAATTACTGGAGTTTGATTTGTGTAACAGGTATTTTGTGTGTGGTTACCAAATTAGCAGAAACAATCCAAAAATTCCCCACAGTTACCGGAGTCCACGTTCTGTTTTTGAAATGTCTTTGCAAGTTTACTTGGGAAGGAGCTTTGAAGGGCAGTTTTCCAGACCCAACTTAAACACATTTTCATGGGTCAGTTTCTGAAGAATATTATTGTTTCTATTCTGAATTGTTTGACCTTCATGTTATGAAAATCAAAGTCATGCAAAGCCTTTTTTATATAAACTGAAATTAGGAAAATGTCACTTCTTACATTGGTAAGGGAGGTTCAGAGGCACACACACATGCATATACACACTGCATTTCATCTCCTGGCCAATTTTCTGTTCCAGTAAATAGAGAAAAAGGGAAGATTTATGGCAAGAATAGTTTCCATTTCTTTCTCCATTATTCGATTTTTTTTTCTCCCTGTTATCCACATATTGGAGAAAATATATTCAAGTAGAAAAACCATAATAAAAAAAAAAAGGTGAAACTTTTTTGGGTGTAGGAACAAATCTACTGGCCCTCCTATCTGCTTTTATTTTTTCTTTGTAGATAAAATATGGCTGGGGGGCAGGGGCAGGGTGTGTAATTAGAACCCTCATTTTGGGCACACAGCAGAAAGCGAGGTGGGGAATTGCTCCTGCTGAGAGAAAGCATCAGGTCAGGAAGAGGAGAAGGCACGGGAGGAAAAATCCTCCTCCATGCCACCTGACCCCTCCTTGTGGAATCTGAAAGATTTTCTTCTTCCAAGGCTCAAAGTCAACAGATGCAAGAACATAATGACCAGATGACCTTAATGAGGAATAAAACACTTGCACTACTTTTCCTGTCACTAAGACCACAAACCCTTCATGCTTTGGTGTCCTCTCCCTCCCTCTGGCACCGCTTATCTTGAAGTGTAACTAAGGTCACCTTTATTAAAGACTGTGTAACTAAGGTCACCTTTATTAAAGACTGTTTCTGCCTATTTCTAGTTGGAAAATCAGAATTCAGCCACTACATTAAAAGATCCCACTGCTGCTGTTTTTTCTGGTCCTACAGCCACAGGCAGGTAAAAAAAAAAATGACAGGGACAGAGGGAGAGTGGAACAATAATTCTCCCAAACCAGAGGTGAAGACAGGCAAGTACTTCAGGGTGGCCCAGGTACCTCACAGTACACATGGCTCTATCATTAAACCAGGCCAATGATTCATTACTATAGATTTTAGCCTGGTTTTTAAGGTATTTTAAATGTTTATTGATTTGTAAAGGCAGCATGACTCAAAATTGTGCTGACCTTGGAAAGGCTGGGAAGGCAGAAATCTTCATGCTTTTACCAAATGAGCTCCCATAGCTCCAGGAGCATTCCATGAACCTGGGAGAGCTCCTGCAGCTTTGGATTGCCCTGGGACAACACCAACCTCATCATTCCAGAACTGCACAGTGTGCAGCTGCTGAGGCTTTGGGAGGGATGAGCAAATGATACATCCAGGGAGAGGGAAAAAGTGTTTAGTGGTGGGGAAGGGCAGGTGGAGAAAGGAATGTTCCTCCTTAGAAGGAGGTTTTTGTTGCCATTGGCTTGATTGAAGGCCAAGGCTCAGATATGAGAGTTCAAAAGCATTCAAAAGATGCAAAATTAGGAGTGAGAAATGCAGAAAATTCCAAACAAGTGCTGGTAAGACTTTTGTACCCTGAACCATCTCATATATTCTGTCAAAAAAAGTATTTATTGAAAGATGAAAAGGAGTTTTAAAATAGATTATTGAGACTATTTTTGCAGCCTGTGCCCATAAGCCCCTGTTCTCCAGTGAGTGCCAAGACTGAGGGCTCAGAGGGAGAGGAAAAAATGGGAACTAATAAATTCAGCTTTGCTTTTGTGAGTAAGGCACCCCCTCCCAACCCCATGCTGATAAAACCTTTCTGCCTCTCTCTCGCATATTCCCCCCACCTCAATTTTAATTTGAGTTTTTCCCACCTCATATGTAGCATATGCAGAATCCACGATGGTGTTGGGAATAAAGGTTTCATTAGCACTCATTTGGGATGCAGCAGAACTCCCTCCTGATTTCACAACATGGAAGTGAGGGAGCCATTCCAAATACCTCCTGCTGAAACATTTATAATGCAACCAGCGCTCTCCCACTTTGCCTTTCACTCCCATCCACTCTCCACCCACACACGCTGCCTGCCCCATTGCAAACTCAATTTTCTCTGGTTCCTAAGGCCTGAATAAACAGACCACAGCCATCTAAATGTGCAGACAGCTCCTGTGTCTTCATGGAGATTAATATAATTTTAACTGCTCTGCTTTGGTGGGGTTTTGGTGATGGGTTTGGAGAAAATAACTAAAATGACTGTACTTAAAAAAAAATTGATAACCCCTATCTTTATTTAAATGCCCTTTTAAATTATTGGGGGGTTGGCTTTTTTTTTCTCATAGAAATCCTGTTGAAAGCTCTTGCAAGAATTCAGCTAACATTTTCTCTTTAAATATCACACACATTCTGAGGAATCTGTATATTAGAAAAAGTTTCCCCTCCAAAAAAGCTGAAAAACTTTGCATTTTAGCAAGATGCAATTGTGGGTCTTTACTTTGCTGGCCATGGAAATGAGAAGGAAATGTGTATTTATTTTAGCTAATGGGTAAGTAAAACTCTCAGGATCATGTCTTTGAATGGATCTGTCATTTTAAAGCCAGGTACTATACATAGTCCCTAATGGTACTGGGGAAACTGTGCTGCTATGAAAAGCTATTAGGAAGAGTAGGAAACTTTTGGGTGGAATGCAGCATTAATGAGAGCTCATTATGTTATTGCAAATTTTGACATAGTGCATGTTTTTCTCGCAGCCCCAGCTCCCTAAGCAAGGTAAGCCTTAGTTCTCTGAAAAGGTAAAATAAAATTATCCTTCCCCTCTGCCTCCAAAAATAAAAGCAGAATAAAAGGATCCATAATTTAGATCCCTCTTACCTGAAACTACCCTAATTACTTAGGATAAAGCAATCTGTGACTTCCAAAAGGTATGACTGCCAAAACAAAGAATATTTAATATCTGCCACCATAAAGAGCAGCGAGGAATTGCCTTTCAGGGAAGATGGATCTGCCACTCCCTGGCTCCAACCCGCTGGCATGGCTTTGCCAACAGAAGCCACAAGCCTCATTTGTTCAGTGCTCTCTTTGCAGCTTTACCTACTGCAGGAAACACGAGACCATTACTACTTCTGATTTCCCAACTAACAGTGATTTAAGAATGGAAGCTATTTTTATTCTTATGAGACAGTTTCTTAATGACATGATTTATCGAGGTTATTTTGGAAGGTTAGAAAAATGCACACAGACCTCCATGTGTGGAGAAGCTGCCCCTGAGGAGTTCTGTAGTCACAGTTTCTCCAAGAGGATGGGCCTTCCACACCAATTTAGTTACAATTTGAAGCATCTTAAATAAAAAGTGTAAGTTTTCCTTATTCTTCTTAACTTTTCTGGTATTAAACAGCATTGGAGCAAACCAGACTTTCTGTTCCATTCAAGTGACTGCTTGAATTTGTTGCATGAAAAAGTGGCGAAATTGTAAACAGAACAAAAATGATACTGAGATGAAATTGCCTGTTCTACACTTTTATCTACTGTGAGACCTTATGGAAAATCAAACTAAAAAATATAACAATAATTTTAAAAACAAGTGCAATAAACCCAACAAACAACCAAAAAAGGTGGTGTCCCTTCTAAGACATGTCTCTGGGTCAGACTGGGCTTCTCTCTTCACTTTTCAGGTAAATATTTTAGACACTTTTTAGAAGAATACACAACATTTCTGCATCTGCTGGATGACTAGAGGAAACTGTATCATTATTACAGCAGGAGCATCACAGTGACACAGTCAAGACTGTATCAAATCTGATAAAAATTCTATTCTTCCTTGTTTTACAGCTGGACAAGAAATGAGATCAAGTCTGAATCCCAGCTTACAATGGGATTTTTCTGCCTATTTGTATTCTTTAGCATATTTTACAGTCTTTTCCCACCAGAAAATTAGAAGTGATTTAGTCCATTTCTTTTTTCTTTCAATACTCAATTTAAGGCATTCTTGTGTGCATAACTCTGGCACGGGTTTGTTTTGAAAACTTAAATTCACCACTCTGTACATTCTAAATTTAGTCTAATTACTGTTGCTGTTGAGCAGATAATGCCCAACAGAGAGAAATGCCAGAGCAGCTCTGGATGTGCCTCTGTGCTGTGCAGAGGTGAACCCAGCAGCAGAAACAAACGCAGCTACGCAGATTCCAAAGCACAATCACAAACACATTTCCTGCTTTGTCTGTGCTTGGAATGCAGCCTCTCTGCTGCTACGCACTGACAAAGGACACACAGCTGAGAAAAAGCTGGGAAATTCATTCTGGTTTTTATAGGGTCTCAACCAGGAGAGGTTGAGGAGTCTTTCTGGACACCAGCTAAATCAATAAGGAGTGGCAATAACAGCAATCCATACTTGTTCTCATCAGCCTTTACTCCTACAGCTTATTTCTTGTGCCCTTCACCAAGACAAGAAAAAATATTTTTTGCTTGTAAAGTTCTGTTTGTAGTGTAAGTCCTTGAGAGGGGAGCTGCTGCTGATATTTCCTGAAATCAATCCATCCTTCCTTCCTTCCTTCCTTCCTTCCTTCCTTCCTTCCTTCCTTCCTTCCTTCCTTCCTTCCTTCCTTCCTTCCTTCCTTCCTTCCTTCCTTCCTCCCTCCCTCCCTCAGTTGAGCTCCTCCCCTAGGGATTCAGCTGATGACACAGCTCAGTGTCCCCTCTGGATAGAGGTTTTCCATGTAGATGTAGGAATTGCTGATGCAACCAAGAAAAAATGAGCCCCCAGATCAAACCCAAGGGAAGTCCCCACAAAATGCTTTGAATAAATGAGTTTGCAGAATGCCGAACAAGAATTGCCCTGTTAGGACTCTTCCCAAAGTGGTGTCACTGGGTCAGCACTGAGGTGCTCCCTTCAGTGACTCTGCCAGGTCTGGAGAGACAGCAGGAATTCGAGCCCCAGTGCTCCAAACACCAGGCACTCCTCCCCACAGGAACAGAGATGGTTTGGATGGAAAGCAAAGCCCACCAAAACAAAAGGCCCACTGCACACGCCCCTTCCAGGGACAGAAAACACATGAGGCAGATGTAACTCATGGTGCTTAATGCACTCCTGAAGGCACTCGTAAAAAGCCTCTCTTAAACCAGAGTCATTTTCTGATCCTGCTCCTTTTTTTCATACACCACAGCAATAACATCTCATTTTGAAACTGAAGATAAAGCTTAGTACAATTACACTAAGCTCATCCCGTACTGGAAAAATAAGAGCCCAATGTTTTCTCAAAGGGTCAGTGAGTTTCAGGTCAAACAAAGCCATGCAAAGCCACAAGTGGTAAACAAGGTCTGGTGCCACCAGAGGCAGAAACATGAGGCCTCTAACACCTCACATATTATATTTTTTAAAGGAAGATAAATTAATTTGAAGGAAGTATCTCAATTATGTTTCTGCACAAATACAGCAAGTTCTTATTTGCATAGCCTAGAGTATACACTAGCACACATTTACTTAAATAAACATTAACTTTTAGCATGATTTTTCTTCATTTCTATGTTTTTTCCCACGAATGAGCAGAGATGACAACAAAATAAGTGACTAATTTGCCTTCAAGCCCATTTGCTTCAATGCTAAAATACAGTGCTGTAGGTATTAGCCAGTTTCACCTATGGCTAATATATTCTTGAAATATCTCAGAAGTACCTTAGCTAACTCTGAAAGCTGCTCTCTATTTCTACCTTGCTGTTTACAAATAATCAAACTATATTTTGGGTGCTATATAGTAAATCTAAACCTCTTGGGCTTTTTTTAGGCTCAGTGTTTGATTTATAGCTCTGCAGGCTGGTACAGCCGAGGGTGGAACCCCCGTTCTGCCCATTCATCACACGTCAAGGCAGCTCTGAGAACATTCCCTGGCACGGGAGGAAAAGCCAGGTGTGAATTGCACCCTGCATGGATGCAGGGCAGGACAGCCACGCCCTGCCCTCATCCCTGGCACGAGTTCCCCACATTCAGCTCCCAATCTCCACATTAATAACCAAGCCTCCCATGAGGAGGAGGTTTTAAAGGAACTCCTACATACTGACGTGAGGTACAGAACATCAGCCTAAAAACAGAAAGCATGGAGAGGAACAAAAGGTGCTGAACTAGAACGAACACAATAAATAAATCAGCCAAGTTTCTGCTGCTAAATTCACTCATATTATGTTGCTGTTCTCACCGTGGCCAAGTAGAGAAACGACACAGAGTCCAGGCTCAGGGATAAATGGAAACAATTTAATAAATTTTCCAAAAGCTTTTATGTGTTAGTTTGTAAGAGTGTGTTAAATGGCATAAAGTAATTGGTCTTTTGGCCATCCACCCCTTGAGGGGATTGCTCAAGTTCTAAGACACCCATTCCCAAATATTTGTCTGGTCAAAGCCATAACAATACTGCAAAACAACCCACAGGTGCAAGAAGTTTACAAAACTGTAATCTTGTTTAAAGTAATCTGCATGGGAAAGACAGAACTCTCACAAACTACTGCAGAGAGCTGAAGAAATTCTCTGCTGAGGCTTTTTCAGCATCCATAATATTATACTTTATGTCAAGCTTCAAAATATTGTCTGCAAACATGGGATTATTGAAAATCACAGAATCATGGAATGGTTTGGGTTGGAAGGGACCTTAAAGACCTTCTCATTCCACCCCTGCCATGGCAGGGACACCTCCCACTGTCCCAGGCTGCTCCAAGCCCCAGCGTCCAGCCTGGCCTTGGGCACTGCCAGGGATCCAGGGGCAGCCACAGCTTCTCTGGGCACCCTGTGCCAGGGCCTGCCCACCCTCCCAGGGAACAATTCCTGCCCAATTTCCCATCTAACCCTACTCTCTTTCACTATCACATGGAAGCCAGGAACCCTCATTCACAACACTTTTTGGGGCAGGTGAGAAGAAAACCCAGTCCAGGAGCACCCCTTGTATTTTGCCCACACAATTAGCATTAACAATTTCTCTAAGGTGTGGGTTGAACCATCACTGACTCTGAACCAGAAAGCTGTGCATTTGCTCAGACTGTAGGAGTCAATCCCAGCTCCAGTGAACATTAACATGCTGCATAACATGCAAAATAAATGATGTGTTCTACCAGCACAGTCAGTGCTATTATGCTTTGTCTGTACAAAAATCTTAAAACACAGCCTTGCCTCATTTGTATTGCATGCAGGCAGGGCATTGTGTTAAAGAGTTCTTGACTCAGGGATTAAAAGTGAGCTGGAGAGGAATGCAGAAATTTCTTCTGCAGAGAATTCTGGTTTTCTAAATGCCTTAACATGCCTTTATTTCCTTCAGAGAGAAACCACAGGAATGGGTGTAAAATGTTGGCATGTTTCTGAAAGCAGAAACTCCCCAGATTTCATACCAGAAAGATACAGATGAGTTCTGTGTTGGCATGGTTCAGGGTTTTGTCATAAACTCACATTTTTACTTTCCCTATGGCCATCCTTTGGGCAACCTGGGGTTTGTCTTAATCATTAAAGAGATGATTTGCAGATTGCATCCTTTCTCTCTCACATGTCTGTTCTGATCTCAGAACAAATTTATCAGCAGGAAACTTCCATGTCACACTGTATTCATCAAATAAATACAATTATTCACACTGGAACCATGATTCTGTATTGAAATTTAACCTGCTGAAGACCACTAGTCTTTTATTCCATTGCAAGATGTAGATTTCTTGGGATATAGGAAGATGAAGAAAAAAAATATTCCAGGGTACTTCTAGAGTGGCTACTCTATCCAACTCTTGTTTTCCTCAAGCAATTGACAATTTCATAGAATCATAATCCTGGAATGGTTTGGGTTGGGAGGGACCTTAAAGCCCACCCAGTGCCACCCCTGCCATGGCAGGGACACCTTCCACTGCCCCAGGCTGCTCCAAGCCCCAGTGTCCAACCTGGCCTTGGGCACTGCCAGGGATCCAGGGGCAGCCACAGCTTCTCTGGGCACCCTGTGCCAGGGCCTGCCCACCCTCCCAGGGAATAATTCCTGCCCAATTTCCCATCCAGCCCTGCCCTCTGGCACTGGGAAGCCATTCCCTGGCTCCTGGCGCTCCAGGTATTTGTAAATAACCTCCCTCAGATTTCTTTAGCCAGATGTGTCATGGGATTCTGCCTTGCCCAGCTGATTGAGAGGAAAACCTCAGGCCACAGCAATGAAACAGCACAGAGCAGAAACTAAAACTGGCCCCAGAAGAGCCTGACCCAAGTTTTCAGCAAAAATCAGTCCTGAACCCCTACATTTCCAACAGAAAAAAATTTTAGAAAGCGAATAATTGGGGCATTTGCAAAAAGACACCACCTGTTTCCTGGGCACAGGGAGCACCAGTGACACCAGGGTCTCTCTGGAGCAGGCCTTACCCATGAGGCCTCATTCAAATGGGCAGGTAAAACCAGTGTCAGTTGTCACCAATTGTGTCACATCCCCAGTGGAAAGCCTTGGTTCCAGCACTATCAGAAAGGTAAAGATGTCCTTAATCTGTCAATGAGAACAAAGAAAATCTCCCCAGCTGCAGTTCTTCAAAATGTGCCAACACCCCTCCGGCCCCAAACATATTTTAGGTCACATTTTGTACTCTCTGAACACCCAGAGATGATTTACAGCCCCAGTTACATCACACCTGCCCAGTTTGTGTCCAGTCCAGGAAATCACAGACACCCTCAACCTCACTAAAATTCAGGATGCAAACTGTTCCACCCCTCTGCTGGCCAGGCCATTTGTCACCCCACTGCTCCCTCCCCGAGGGGGAGCACAATGACAGTGCCTGGACACTGTGCTCACCTTCCAAAGGATATTTCAGGCTCACAAAACCCGACTGCCTCAGCAAGCTCTGCCTCTGGGTAATTCAAACCATTTCACCAGGCTGAGGGTTTTATATTGGTTTTATAAATGTCTTAAGGGATAGAAAAATATATTCCATGAGCTAGAGATTCACTGAATATGCTATGATGGTATATAGTGCACTTAGGCCCAGACTAAAATAAAAGAGCTATAATTGGTCTCTTGTCCATATTTAAGGTAAAATAAGTGCCTGGATTTCCAGAAGCGCAGAGCTCAGATCACTCAGAGTGAATTTGGAAAGTGCTGAACAATTTTGAAAATGAGGACAAACATTTTTTTCAGACTAAATGTGAATAAAATCTAACTCGAGGCTGCAGTTCTCTGGAAATCCTACTGCCCTATATTTGTTTTTCACTTCTCTTCTGGTTTTACACCCATACACAGGAAAAAGTCTTCTGTTTCCTGCCTCCATCCCACTTTTTATCAATTCTTTTCCTAGTGGAAACTGAATATCCATATGAGTCAGCCTCCCCAAGCCATAAGTTGAGTAAAAATCTGTAACTACACTAAGGGAATTCACTCTTTCCTACCTAAAATACAGCTTGGATTTTGCTGGGAAAAAAAAAAAAAGAAAAAGTCATGATAAAAGCAGGGTATTCATATGAAGTATACACATCCAGCAGTTACAGTTCAAAATTTAATTACTCAATTTTCCATTGGGAAGCACATCCTATTCTCCCTGCCCCTATGTTTGCTATTTACTGCTAAAGGAAAAGATTAATTCCTGCAATAAAGAATCAATAACATTATAGTTGCAACATATTTTCACTCTGAATTTAGACCACCATGGCTCACCAAGGAGTCTGAAGGGCTGCTTCAAGTCCTCCGAGGTGGGAGTTCTAGAAACTTCAGTTTCCAATTAATAATTTCAGCTGAACAGGCACAATAAGTGAGAACTCCACAGCTTTTTAAGCTTGCCTGCCTATAATGACTTTATAATTGTTAGAAATAAAGATTTGTCTACATGGCAGATGAATCTGCATCATTGCTGTGTTTCACAAACTGTCAACATATTTTATATAATCTCCTAAGGACCTTTAAATGCACAGCTTGAGGGGGAAAGATACAGCTCTCCAAGCTGTCTGTGCTCAGAGCACATTCCCCTCTACTTTCAAACTGAAGATGAAAATCAGAGCAGAAATTTCCCTTTGCCACATTTCAGAACATAAATCTTTGTCTTGCAGTATTTATCAGAACTGCCCTCAGTTATCAAGGCCTGTAAAAATCCTCCACGAGCACAAGAACACAGTAACCAATTTATATTCTTTTAGGGAGATGGAATGCCATGGGCACAGGGCTGGGCTGCATTGCTGCACCCACTGCAGGGCACAGGAGCTCTTGGCACCACCTCACCCCTCCAGTCCTGCTCAGACCAGGCCCATTTCTCTACTCTAAATCTTGAATTTGAAATGTTGTATAAACCCATTGCTTTTACATGTTCTTCAGCATCTGCTCTGGCCAGGTTTTCATGTTTGCTTACAAAACCTTCATGCTCCTATTGAAATTGAATTAAGAATGCAAATTACACATGCACCTTGCTGGTTAGAAACGCACAGGTTCTTATTTCCTGAGATGACTTTCCTTAAGAGTGTGGAGCAGAACATTAAAAGTACCCCAGGAATTCAATAGGGAATGGAAATGACATTGGACTGAAGTGAAAGGACACTTTAAATGACAGAATAATTAAACCACATTATTTCACATCTGAAAGAGCAGCAATTTACCACCAAACTGATTGGAATTTCCAAGTTTTGTCCCACAGAATATTATCATTTTTCAACCCCTCTCCAATGGTATGAGAAGGTTAAATATCAAGTAATTACGGAATCAAATATTAATAACGAAATGTCAGTTCTAATATGGAATCAGATGTTCTAAAATCCCTGACACGAGGGGCACTGCCCTGAACTCCAGGAGTCGGGCTTTGCTCTGGCTGCAGACCTGGGAACGTTTTTCCAAGCTCATGTAGCACCAAGGATTACTCAGGTAACAAAGGCAGGCAAATCACATGAGGTGCTGGACAATTACAGATCTCGGAGCGTGAAGAGTTTAGAAAGAAAACACAAATGTTGTATGGCCCTGGAGCAAACTTGTAATTGTGTGTTTTTTCACTACAGCTCAAGACACATAAAATTACCTTTAAACATTTCGAAATCCAAAGTGACAAGCATCGTTCAATACAGAGTGGTGTTTGCTAGCAAGCATATATCACTCTCTTAAAAAATATAATTTCACCATTATAAAGAATTGTTCCAAATTACAATAAGAACATTACAGGTATCTTATTTGGGAAATCATTAGAACTATTCAGGCATCTTGCTAGAAAGTCAAGGTTATAAAATAACCAATGACGTTCCTGATATGTGGTGGTCTTGGTCTAATTAAAAGACTGTATTTAATACGGTAAGAGAAATTACTGTTGTAAGAATACAAGTTTATATGTAAAACCTATACTCATTCCAAATGAACTACTTATTTAGCAACTGAATATTTACAGATTGAAGCTGTTTGGTCCAAAAGTCTGAAGATATTTAATTTGTGAGTGATTCAAACACCTTTGCTACTCTATACAGTTGTCAATCTCTACCAGGGCCTGTAGATTACAATTAAAAATATACTGATCTATAATTACTGTACTGAAGTTGCTAATATTAAGTGGAATTTGGGTTTAAAATGTCAGGTAGGATTTTGAGGGGGGTGGAAGGGGAGAGGAGGAAGGAAAGTTATACAAAGGCAGCTGATAAAACAATATTAAATTAAATACAAAATTCACTGGTGATAAGTGAACTTCACCAAGCTCAGAGTTGCAGTTCAGGCATTCAGAAGTCCAGAAGCTTATCTAGG
Organism: Monarcha castaneiventris obscurior; assembly: GCA_026261815.1. Taxonomy (NCBI): domain Eukaryota; kingdom Metazoa; phylum Chordata; class Aves; order Passeriformes; family Monarchidae; genus Monarcha; species Monarcha castaneiventris. The sequence continues at coordinate 2,104,646 of JAMPIT010000583.1, forward strand.
CTTATCAGAAACAGATAAATCCTCTGGGTCTGCAGAACTGAGCTGAAATCTTGCAAGAGAGCTCTGCTTCTGCTTAGAAACACTTCACAGACATTATTTCATTGCATTTCAACATTTTAATTATCACTCTGATTGGGACTTGGTAAGCTTATGGAAGTGAAAAGAAAAATGAGGATGCTGTTTTTAGAACTTCCATAAAGATTCCACAGTCAAAGTTCAAATTATCTACAAAAAAACCCAACCCACTTGCAGTTTTGGGATTGGATCAGGGAGGAAATGCAGGGGTTGGTTTGATTTCTTGGATTTTGTAGCTCCATTTATTATCCAGACCTAGTCAAACTAATGAACCATGGAAAGGGATATTAATTTTAGAACTCACCTAGCATTGTTCTGGGATCCACTGGAAATGTCATCAATAATAGAAAACATATCTAGCGTGAAGGCAGCTTGTCAACAAGATGACTGAGTCCTGCACTCTTAAATTGGTTATTTTAGCTCACATAAGTTCTTATTGACATGGATATATCTGAAACAATCCCCCCAGACATAGTCATGAGCTTTGGCAAATTCTGAAGCCAAGATAAACTACTGAGCCACACATTTCCAAAGGTCAATGCTATTTATCTCCTTCGAGAGAGAAGCCAGTGATGAGCAGGAGCCTGCAGCAATGTGTCCTGGACATAGGAACACAAGCTACCCAAGAAGACAAATTTTTATTTGCCACAGCCAACATTTTGAACAGAAATTTTAGTTGCTATTTGTTAATGTGCCACTTTGTTATGGAAGGGATTTCTCCAGGATAAACAGGGCTTCCCAGCCACAGCATCAGCTTTTAGAGCAGATTGCCTTTGAAACCCCAGAGAAGTTCTGCTCAGGCAGAGCCACTGCTGGCCTGCCCTGCTCCATCAGGCTCTGCCCTCTCCCTGCCGTCCCTGCTTCTTGCAGGAGTTTTCTGTCCAGAGAGACATCCTGCTGTTGCTGGAAGATGTAAACCCTCACTGGTGCTCTGTCTTGTTTTGAAGCTCTTCCATCAGACCCTACTGCTGCTTCCTTTCTCCTACAAGCTCCTCACTTGGCTTGGCTTCTCCACCAACAGCAATGCAGAACTTTTGTACTGATCTTGCCTTTCGCATTTCTCTCCACAAGAAGAAAGAATAAACATTGTGGGTTTCATTTAGCAGCTGCTTCAACCCTCTCTGAAGCCAACAGAAACTTTCCATTGAGCTCGGCACACTTGGTTGGGTCTTTTTAATTTATTCTGCAGCACAACAGAGTTTTACAGGGAATGGTGGAAGATTCACTGTTGTTATTGGTGTTTGTAAAGACACAGCAAAGAGTGAAGTGTAGCCATTAATTCCCCAGTCTGATATATTCTGTAACCTCTTGTGCAGTTTGTTACCTACACATAAGAGCACAATTGCAAAACTTTCTATTTCACCTGCCGCTAACTTCAGCTGGCTTCATGCAAATGCCTTCAGGTGCCTGAACACGTGGATGAACCTCAGGAATTTCCTGTCCCAAGCTTTGTCAGCGGAAGCCTGGAGGAAGGGGCTCAAACCACTCCTAATACTCCCAGTGCAAAAGGAGCTTTTTTACTGCCACATTTCACCAACCACTCTTGGGGTTATCACAGAATCCCAGAATAGCTTGGGTTGGAAGACACCTTAAAGCTCATCCACCATGGCCTTCAATACTTCCAGGGATGCAGCTTCTTTGGGAAATCTGTCACAGTATTCTAGAGAGGAGAAGCAAAACTAAAAGAATTTTTAGATACAAGGGGCTAATTTTAGGGACCTGCCCTGCCATGAACATTTTGGTAGGCAGTACCCCAATGACCAAACCCTAACTACAAAATCCAGGAGTGATTTCAGACCCCAGCACCAATTATTATGTTCAGAAAGTTCTGACACCTTCACTTTTCAATACAGGAGGAACTGCTGAACTGACTCTGCACTCATGTACAGGTGCTTAAGCGTTCCCTCTTTCAGCACTTCTCTGGCCATGAAGCCCAGCCAGGACTCTGAGGTCACTCTGGCAAGCAAAAACAGTTCTCATAAAATTATCATTACTCATTTGAAGGCCGACAAGTGATTGTACAGAGCTGTGCTTTCCATAGGAATCCAAAAGGCACAGAATATGGGCTGAGATGTCCAACTCTGAGCTACTCATTCCCAATTCTATTCCATTTTCAAGATAAAAATTATACATTAGGCTAAAAAATCAAACCCAGTGGACTTTCTGGCTATGAAGATTTGCAAACAGCACATTAATATCAGGTTTGGATTTCTTTTTTATTATTAAAAGGCAGCTCTTGCAGTGATGTAAGTGACATTAGACATTTACTTTCCAAGTCACAGCCAGGTGGTGTTTTCCCCATATGAGGCAATTGTGGGAGGAGTATTTTACTTTTACATAGATACGTGTATATATATATATATATGCATATGTATATGTATATACACACACATACACACACATATAGTTATGAATGCGTATATATATATATATATATGTATGCATACATAATTACACCTATGAATATTTACATGGAAATAAATGCAATATCACAAAGCAAAGTTCACCTGGGTCAGGGCAGCCCCCGGGATCAGCCCAGGCTGGGGCTGAGCAGAGGGAGCAGCCCTGGGAGAGGCCCTGGGGGAGCTGTGGGGCAGAGCTGGCCCTGCCCCGGCCCTGAGCGCTGGGACCCCAAACCCCCCTGCCCTGGGCTGAGCCCCAGCGTGGGCAGCAGGGGAGGGGGGATTCTGCCCCTCTGCCCCCTCAGCTGAGAGCCCACCTGCAGAGCTGCCCCAGCCCTGGGGCCAGCACAGGGAGGAGCTGGAGCTGCTGCACAGAGCCCAGAGGAGGCACCAGAGGTAGTAAAGGAACTAGAGCACCTTCCCTATGGAGACATATTGAGAGTTGGGGCTGCTCAGCCTGGAGAGGAGAAGGTTGTGTGGAGACCTCACAGCACCTTCCAGGGGCTGCAGGGAAACCAGAGAGGGACAATTCCTCAGGGACTGCAGTGCCAGGAGCCAGGGAATGGCTTCCCAGTGCCAGAGGGCAGGGCTGGATGGGATATTGGGCAGGAATTGTTCCCTGGGAGGGTGGGCAGGCCCTGGCACAGGGTGCCCAGAGAAGCTGTGGCTGCCCCTGGATCCCTGGCAGTGCCCAAGGCCAGGCTGGACATTGGGGCTTGGAGCAGCCTGGGACAGTGGGAGGTGTCCCTGCCATGGCAGGGGTGGAATGGGATGGGCTTTAAGGTCCCCTCCAGGCCCAAAGCATTCTGTGATTCTGTGATGTCCCTCGAAAGCCCAAGCACAAAAACCAGACATTGTCTATCAAACAGAACCCTCCAGGAGTGTGAGCAGGCACAGGACTGGCTGCCCTGCAGCAGCCCAGTAAAGGCTGCCCTGGAGACACTTTGTGTAGGAGTGGAGGGAATCCTGCTCTCTATTAACTTCATTTTGGCCTTTCTCAAGCAGACACTAGGATTGCTTTGCCATGCTAAATTTTTTCACAGTTAATATCTTCACAGGAGGAATACTGTTCCAAAAGTACCAAGCTGAAACCACCAAATAGATTTCACACTGGGCTGGACCACCAATTAGATGGAAAATTCAGTCCCATGGCACAGGTTTAGTGCTTTATTCATTCTCCTGTATCTATTATTTATCAGCAAGGAGAGACTGAAAAAGAAATGGAGAGAAAGCAAAATCCTGAAAAGGCTTAATGCAAAGTCTTCATGTCTCAGATATGGGAGTTGAAACTGAAATGAATGACTGAAATGTGGTCACTTCACTGCAGCCCTCACTGGACAGCAGGGTGACAAGAGACTCCTTTTCCCTCTGAGGATTACATAGCTGGAGACACATGAAAAATGAATTAGTGCCTTCTCAGGGGAGCATGGGATACAGGACACAGCCCAGACCCGCTGAAGAGACGGTGTGGGTAAAACTGAACTTTAAAAGATTTGTTAGGCAGAAAATTAATCTTGTTTTTACCTTGTTTAAACAAAGATCTTATGAAACAATAAGCAAAAGCAGTTCTGTTTGAAAGCTGCCTCAACTGGAAGGAGAAGCAGGTCAGAGAAGATGCAACAGACAGGAAAGAAGCGCAGCTTTCAGGATGAAGAGAGAACAACCTCTGTGCAGAACTGATGACACTTCACTATTAATATTCAAAGCTGTATTAAAGGCCTAAGATTCCAATAAAAAATCCACGGTCCCATTACCTGCGTCTGTTGCTCCTGCTCTGCTACAGAAACAGCCTGAATATTCCACTGGCTAGGAGTGTGAAATGATTTCACTTGCTGGAGTGAAACTTTGTGCACTGTTCCCCTGATAACCAATCAATGGAAGTCCCAGGATGGCCCCAAAGTATCCTTCAGATATCCACGATGCTCAGCTCTTTATGAACATCCTGAATTATACATGGAAGCAAATGGAAACACATCCCAGCCCTCCAGCTGGTGCAGTATATCCACATCAAACCAACCCCACCAAGCACACTGGCAGCCTTATTTTGCATCAAGTGAACTCCAAGTACATTTCCATGTAGAGAGCAGCAAGGTAATTGGACTTGTCCTAACGAAGCCATAGATCCACATGCAGAGCGGAAGATTTAATGGAGGAACTTGTAATTACCTTGCTGCATGCAAATGATGGCACATTTCCCCCCAGGCTACAGTTGCTGGCTATCTAATCTCAGCCACAGGGCAGATACATAAATCCCACTGTTCCTGTTCCCCAGACTCCCTGGCAGAGGCGTGTAACCTTTTTTTCACTCCCTTAGCACAGCTTTGCTCCAATAGATAGTCCAATAGATAGAGCTAGCACTGACTAGCATGCAAGCATCTCTTCATCTGAAATTAATTCCAACTCCTACCCAACGCTTCAGCAGCTCAATCCCTCCACCCCCAAAAGAGTTTATTGCCCTCCCCATCTGGCTCTGGAAACAAAACAAACTGATTCGTCTCAAATGAAAAAAAGTTTTTAGTGATTTCTCAGCACCACAAGGAACCCTGGAAACCACGGTCCTTCTGGATGACAGGAATATGTATTTGTCACCCAGAGAGGGATCTGGGGATCCACTCCACCTTGGGAAGCTGCATCTGTGTATTTATACGATCCCTTCTGAGGTCAACAGGAAAAAGGGCAAACCAGAGAGTTACCACAGTTTAATACATGGCAATCCGTACATTTAATCTGAGGAGACAATTGGTGCACCTACTCTGCTTCTTTTCCTACTCAGAATGCATTTCATCTGCATCTCACACTCCCCACAAGTCCCTAGGAGAGCTTGTCATGCTCTGTCAATATTAACAGCCAGCCTCCCACCTAGGACTTAGAGTTCAGACTTGAAGATCCTCTTTGGAGTAACATCCTCAGACATAAAAGTCTTGTTCTTCAGCTGCAGGAGCACTTCTGCTGTGTTTTAGTTCCTCTCACATGATTTAACCAAAAGCACCCCAACTTTTTCATTTCTAAAGAAAAAACAATTTTTCACCCATTTTTGTGCCCTGCTGCCTGCAGGCTGCTTCTGCCTCTGAGGTGAAGCATCGTGGCAGAACATCACACCATGAGGAACTCCCAGTTCTCTGCAAGAAAAAATCTTCCTTCAAAGCACTCCTCACTCACCTTTACCTTTCAGCCATTTAAAGCCTCACCTGCAGGCCAGTCAAGACATGGATTAGGAATTTCCAGCCTGATTGAGTGTCTAATCCCCTTCATTCTTTGTAGTCTGGGGTTGAATTGAATCCTGAATCACCACTGAGCGCGGAAAAGGCAAAACTGCTGGGAACTGCCAGTGTTTTCCCCAAATTTTGTGTGACAAAGTTATTTATTTTCATCAGAACATATCCTGAAGACACATTCCTCGAGTCCTGTAAGTCAGCCACCTGGAGGAGTTTAACACAGAAATATTTGGCTATGAAAGAACACAGGAACTGCCACCTATTTGGTTCCCGGCCTTCAAAAAAATTAAATCATCGTTGTTGTTACGAATTGCAGCGTTGTATTTACGAGGGGATATTGATCTCAATTTTCTCTCCTTCACATTGAAATAATGCAATTGCTTACTTCACTATGGGAAATCAGGGGACTTTAAATCCTCTTGAAGAATAGCTGTGAAGTCTTCAGTTTTACAAAGTATTAATCAGGCCTGAAGTCAAGTGACAGAAAGCCAATAGTGGTGTTTTAAAGTGAGGAGGGAAAAGCTGAAATCTCAGATTCTCTGCTGGAGCATCAGTGGTACATTTGCACCCAGGTTCTGGACAGCAGTGGAGTAAAAAAGCCACTGGGAATGCACAAAGATCATTTCCCATGGGCCCACCTTGCAGGACAAGGAAAATCAGTGTTTCTGCTGACACCTGATAGGAAATAGCCCAGGGGCATGTCCTGCCCTGCCTAGAGCCTGAAGGAGGGAGCCTACATCAAGGGAATTGTGGCAGTGGAAGTTTCAAATGGAAGGAAGGCAGGGCAAAGAGATCTTCTGCTGGTTCCCAGATCCATGAGGGCTCAGAGATTTCAATCCTGGAATTCCAGAAGGGGCTGTTTCTTGCATGCCTTGTTGTGCTCCGCATCTGCCCAGCTTCTCAGAGCTCCACAGGCAACACAATCATGTAAAGATGCAGAGAAGAAAGACTTCCTTATCACCTACCCCAGTGAGGTTTTGTGCCAGAAGATAGTAAATGTACCAAATTTATTACTGCCATTAGCATTTCCACATTGCATTAGCAAACAGCGCTGGCAAGGAGCAGAAAACTACATGGAATTCATTAAACCTTCTGGGTTTGGAATACTGGGAAGTAGAAATAATAATGGATCCTGCAAGGAAGGGAGAAAAGTTTGCTGCCTGAGACCCACAGACACCTCAAACGGGGCGAGCAGGACAGCTGAATTTTGTAGAGACGTTCAGCTATCATGAAGATCTCGAGACAGTTTTGAATTTTCAAATCAGCAACTAAACTCCAAGGATTTTTTCCCTGTGCTATGTAGCAGCTGCAGTGGAGGTTTCTCATGCCCTTTAACTGGTTTTCTGCAGGAAAGAATGAGCATATGTGCTCTGATAGTGTGCTGAGAGAGCCGCAGCACCATCAAGAGCTGACGCTGCAGAACACTTTCCATCATTTATTTAAAGTGGTCTGAAAACCCTTTTGAAAGCATATTCCATTCTCAGAGCTCCAGCTGTGAAGATACTTATCATAGTACACACTATACATGTTCCTTTGGTCAACTTCTTCCCACACATCCTTGGAACCATTCCTGCTCCTCCTCAGTGTTTACAGCCTTGAGATTTTTGCAGATTGTTATCACATCCATTAAGCTATGCCACACAGAATTGCAGGCAAGAAAAACACTCAGCTGACCTTGCAGGGCTGCCTGTGGCCTCTGGAATGACACAAAACCCACACAGAGTCAGGGGAGTCAAAAAGTTAAAGGGGAAGAAGGACAGGGCAGCAACAGTTTAGATAACTGTGAACTGCATGTTGAAAAGGGCCCTGTAAGACAGAGTCATTAATTTCATGGGTCTGGGGAAAGAGCAGAGAGAATCAGTGATCAAGAACCAGGACTAGAGTTTATGAATAAGGCATTCTTTTGCCTCAAACACAGCAACCAAACACCAGACCTATTGGATAATTTAGTCTTATAGTCTTACTTGCTCACCCACACTAGATTTACACACACATTTAAAACTAAATATGTTAATAAAGCACAGTAACAAATTTCTTCAAAACAGAAATTTTCTGAGCACTCTCATGAGAATTTTTAAGACTAAAACTTTGCTGCCCTTTTGGTCCTGCAAGCCCAAGTGGCAGAGATCTTGTACTTGGGGAAACTCTGGACATAGCTTCTTCTCTGCAGCACAAAATCCTAACAAGTAGGGCTGGAAGGGGCTCGGTAAGTCAGCTACACCATTCTGCCCAGGGCAGGACCAACAATACCCAAACCACTGGTGCTGGATGTTCCCCAAGCCCAAGGCAATCTGTTCCAGTCCTTCCCCTCGTTGCCATTTGGGTGTCTTTGCTAACATCTAATCTAGTTCTGGGCTGCAATTCAGAAATGTCTATTGCTTCTTTTGTTAATCAAGAACAGAGCAGCTCCCTCCTTTCCTCACAGCAGCACCTTTAATAAACGTGAGCACTGTGGATATCCACAACAGCACAATCCAGGAGGGGACACTGGCAGGAAATACTGATGCCACCAGCTGGTGTGCTTAAGGGAACGTGTTTGGGGACAGGCAGAAAGAAGCCTGCTTCAGCAAAAACTCTGCTGCTGTTGAATTCTGTATTTTTCCAAGTGTGGGGAGATGGCAGGAAATTCCACAACAGACCAGACCAAGTGCTCATCAGACCTCCCAAAACACTCAGAATAAAACCCAGCAGAAAAAAACTGAACCAAGCATTTAAACAGAATATACAAATAGGGCCACTGGTGGTTCCTTTTGTGGATTTTTCCCGTGCTGAGAAAATAGGAAAGTAATTTTTGAAATACCAAGTAAGGGGCAGGACTGTGCTTTGGGGAGAAGGTGGGGTTTGTGTGTGTTTATTAGAGACATATTCTCCAGGATCTGTAGAGACTGTGTGAACTACAAGCCTCCATATATCAAGCCTGCAGTCTCCAGGCATGCAGCTGTCTTGGAACTCCTGTGCCAGAGAGTCTGTTAAGAAATCTGACAGTGATATTAATAAGTAGGCACCAAACCCTTGGGTAGTGTGTGTTTGTTCCTCCTCACCTTCAGCGGCCTGGCTGTGTGATGTGGATGTGGGACAGGCTGGAGCAGGGTTTTATTTCGCTGTGTACAGCCCCTTCATACAATTTGCTGCATTTCTGCCCCCTATTTAATAACCCATGTAATTAAGAAATGTACAGAAAGAGGAGCCCCTTGGGTTTGGAATTAGCAAAAGCTGACTGCTTTGTTCAGCTGAAACCCAGCTAAAAGCAACCGTGAGGGGAGACCTTTGTGTAGGAACACTCAGAGGAACAGAGGGAAGAATTCTATAAGAACAAAACCTTAAGAGTACTGGGAAAAAAATAAAAAAAAGAATTTTCATCAGGACTAAAATAAGAGGCCTTCAAAGTCAGTTTTGTGCTTCTCTGAGTATTTAGCTGAACAACAGCACAATAACTCCTGGCACAGTCACTCCCAGTTGCAGAACCAAACCTCTCCCCAAAGAGAAACAGTGCAAGATAGTCACTAACATCACAATATTCTAATCCAACCAATATTTTAGTAAATTTGCCTAATATTTGAACATTGCTGAAACCCTGCAGGGCCAGGAGAACTTTTTCTTTAAGAAAGAAAACCTCTTGAATAGCAGATTTTTCAAGTCTCCTATTTTTTAAATCATTGTGTTCATTCTAACACCCCTGTTAGTTTTATTTTTCTGCCTTACACCAGGCTGCGTTTTTAACTCCTGTTTCCATAAATGTATCATGGAACAGTCCTACATTATAAGTTTGGATCCCACTTGTTGCAATCAGGAAGATGATGGCCCCATATTCACACTGATCTTGTTTTAAATTGGATATACAGAGCTTCAGCAAGATCTTCACCACGATTTTCATTCCCACTGTAAGCCACATGGAGACTTCAGGCTCAGAACAAAAAAAATTAAATACAAAAATTGGCTTATTAAAATATCTACATCCTTCCACATCTAAATGTGCTGGTAATTTCCAGCCACATTTCAACCTGTAAAACTTATAATTACCAAGCCCATCAGCCAGGTTAGGGTTAAGCCACTTTAGAGAGTGAGGAAAGAGGCCCATCTGTGCCGAGATGACTTGCCCCTCTATAGGATAATTAAAATTAGAATAAGAGGTGTCATGATCCACAGCATTTTCCCACTCCATTTCTCCTCCCTCCCTCTGAAAAAGCTTCCAATTATATATTGAAAAAAATGGGGCAGTGTCAACTATGAATCTCTGGACTGTTTCTTACTTCTCTGTGTTTCTTTAACCCTGTTTTCTCCAACACACAGTATCCTGACTCCCCTTTTTTTTTGCCATTTTCATTCCCACCTTCAGATCTTACTCTCTTTCCTCCTGCCTGCCAAAGGCATGACAGTCATACTCTCTTCTGCTCAACAGCTTCTGTACAGTTAATTTTTTCCCCCAAACCATTGTTTGTTTTTGGAATGACAAAGAGCCTCTCCAGTTCACACCACCTGGTGCCCACACAGATATTCCACAGCCTCACTGCTCCTGACCTCAGTGATCTCTGCCTTGCCCGATGCCACCCTGTCCTTGTGCCTCTCCCACATTTCTTCACACAGCCCTTCCAGCACATTTTCACCACCCTCTGCCCTGGCTTTTGCATCTCTCTGGTGTCAGAGTCAGCTCTCATGTCAGACAGCACAGCAGGAGCATGGAAGGGCAAGGAACAGCCCTGCTCCAAAAGTCTGGTGCTGCCTGAAGTGCAGGACCCATTCCAGCCCAGGGGCTACTCCTCCTCCTCAAACCAGGACTCAGGAAAGAGACAGCAGCAAGGCTGGACTGTGCTGGGACATGACAATCTGCCTGTGCCAGCTGTGAATTTTGGAGATGGAAGCGGTTTACAACCCCAACAGGAAGCAGCACCTGGAGGTGCAGAAGTTAAAAGAGGAGAGAAGAAAGGATGTACAATAAAGGAGAGACAAAGAGGCACGAGTGCAAGCTCCTGCTACCAAGAGGTGATTTCCAAAAGAAGAGTCTGGAACGGTGTTGGAGGGAGGAATGGAGAAAATCCAGCTGGCCCAGTCAGCCCCTGGAGCCAGAGCGGAGCAGGGAGGCAGAACAGCACAAAATGAGCTGCTGTGGGTGCTCAGGAGAGTTAATGCAGGGCTGGACTTCTGCGTCAGGTACAGGATGCATTTTTGGAGAATAAAACCTGATCCCTCACTTTTACAATGGATTCATTCACAATTCTGCTGCACAGGCTCGGGGGGTTCAGCTTTTAGGCTGCATCTGCTCTTTCCCACTTTGCTCCATGTCTGTACCAGCAGGGAGTTCATGGTCACACCTCATCTCCAGGATGGGGTTTTGCAGAGCACACCTTACACTGCAAGGAGCCAAAGTCCCCTAAGAGAATAAGGAAACCACCAGAGCTGGCTGTGGGCCAGTGCCTTGTGCTGGCAGCACTTCAGTGACACAGCAGAGACTGAGCTGGAGTTTGTAACACGTGCTTTGCTCCAAGGGCCACAAGACAGCTGCCTGTGGAGTCTGAGGCCACTTTTGTTAACTGCATTAAATTTATGACACAGGAGTGATAGAACTCTGGCAGTACAAGCTCTTGATGTGAACCCCATCTTTCCCATGGAAAGTTTTGTTATTATTACTGTAGAGCAGCTCTCGGCAACAGTGATTAGGATAACTTTAAACACATCTGAAAACACCAAAATTTCCTTGAGTATCCTCCACATCTGAGATCCACCTGAAGAATGATTCCTTCAGGGAAGCTTGGGTCCCTTCAGTTGCCTCCAGTGAGGTGTGTGGCCTTTGCTGTTCTACCAACAGGCCTCCCAAACACTGATCTTTGCTGGATCACCCCGAGCAGTAACACCCACTTTGCCTCTGAGCATGATCTATATGTTAGGCTAAATAGAGGTTTTCACATCTTAGCTGGTTTGTGCAGGTTTCAGCAGTTTCTCCACTGAAGTTGGCAAGAAATCCCATGGTGTTTGTAAAGCTTCAGTTCTGCTGTGAAATGAAAATTGACATTTCAGCACAACACTAAATTCCAACAATTAGGCTGAAATTAAAGTTCTACTGTATTCCCTAGAACTAAGGTTTTCAAAATATAAAGGGAAGCAATATTATGCTAAATACCAATTCTGTCCTCTCTCATGAAATAATCAGTTTGCAATCATGCCATTCATTCTAATGGTTTTGCATACATTTCTTGCTAGAACTGTCACATAAAAGGCTTACACTGGGAACCCAGCAAGTTGGCTATTTCTCTCTAATTTCAAAGAAACACTGGTATTAACTGAAAAGCATTTGTAAGATTTGATGACACAGTTAATTTGGTTACAATTGACCAGAGGCTGAAGTAGCACACACATAAATATGACACACATGAAGCTCACCAGCAAGGCTGGAACAGCAAAGCTGAGAAGTTAGGAAGTGCTACCAACATCACCCTGTAACTTGAATACCTGTCCATTGCATCTATACACACATAAATCATAAAGATATACTCTGCAATTGTGTTACTTCACCATATTTTCCCTGCCCCAGTTCAGCAGGCAGTGCTTACTTAATGAACAGCCACTCGATATTTTGTTTTCTCATCCCTTCTCAGTGCACAGCCTAAATTTTATTTATTGCTCCCTATTTAAACCTTGCTCTGCAGACAATTATTCTGGAGCCCTCCACTGTGCCTGTCAGGGCAGTATTTAGCACCCACCATGGAAACTTTGAGTTTGTGCTGCTGAAATTTTGGGGAAGATCTGAAAGTCACAAACCCCTGTTATTAATGGAAAGCATCCCCTGACTTTAACAGCAGGCAGTGAGCTCTTGAAACACACGTTTGCACTATTTCATACCCAGGGATCCCAATACCTGGGATACAACACTACACAGATTAGGACAAATTAAACTCTGACCTCTCCTATGAGAACCACATTTCAGGCTTCAAAGAAACCCCAAAACTGCCATACAAGTGTCTGTGCACATGGAGGAATGCAAGAGAGCAGAATAAATGGTGGGATCAGAGGAGGAGGAGGAGGGCAGAGGGGACACAGAGGGTCTGCACATGCTGTAAACCACACGGCTCTTCCTGCACAGCAGCCCTGCCTGGCTGGGAAGGGCCCAGCAGCCCAGGAAAGTCCTCTGCTCTTCCTGATTTTTTAGGCAGACAGCTAAAATGTTCTCTGCAAACTGAACAGGGCAGCAGAGAGCAAAGCAGCTCCCAGAGCACTCCCAGGGTGTTCCCCAGCACCCTGACAGCAAAGGCAGCCACCCCTGCCCCTCCCTCCAGACAAACCCTGGCAGCAGCATCCCATGGAATGTCCCAGTGCCCAAACTGCAGCCCTGCTGTGAGCATCTCACACAGGCAATGCTGAAAAAGTAGAATAAAACAAAATAGGCAGATTCAGCTCTCTCACAGCACAAAGTTTCCTTGTGGAAAACTGCAACTTCTTTCTTTTTATTACACAGGCGGAACCCCTTCTACTTTATTCTTAATTATATTCCAACCTTCCACAGATTTTTTTATTTAGTCACAGACTATTTCCAGACTCCTAGAGAGCTTTTGGGCTTGCCATATCAAAACACTCGTTGTGTTTGGGTTTCCAGAGGCTGAGGATGACCCTTAAACTGAGGCCAGGCACTACAAGATGACTTTTACAATGACTTTACATTGCACAATCTGCTGCAGGAAACCAAGGATAAATAATGGGATGTCTACTCCATATGAGCATGTATGTGAGTGAATCCATCTGTTCATCTACATGGTCAAGGGACCAAATAAAACTGCTCACCTATCATTATCACAACAGACAGAATCTTTAAAGAACAACAGAAAAATCATATTTAAAAAAACCCCTGTTTTAACTGCTCTGACCACCAACAGGAAGCTTGCTGAATGGAGGCACACAAAAAGAATGACAGTTTTTGAAGCACAAGAAAGACTTCTGAAAATACAGATCATTTGTATATGTATCAAACACAAGAGACTTCTCTATACTTTAGCATAAAATGTTAAAAGCTCTAAAAAAGGTCTCTAAAAAAGCTTTGGAGCCTCCTATGGCTACACATATTCCAATAGGACTAATTTGATCTGCTTTTTGGGAAGGATATTAATCTACCTTGGGAAGAATCTTTGTAGAAGAAGGTGTGGAAATGCATTCAGGCAGCTACTTCACATGATAGCTGGGAGAGCATTCAGAGAGGATGTTTTTACAATAAATATTGGGAACAGAGAATTGTTTCCTATGCTGCAAAATGGGGACCTTAAAACTTAGTTCCATAAGCAGCATGGATAATAGACAGAAAGGCTGCACTGATTACAGCAGCTCTGGGTCAACTTTGCAAAATTCACAACTTTCAGGGGGCCAGAAATGGGTTTCATCAGGCAAATCTTGATTGAGGCATCTCTGTTTAGACAGTTTCACCCAGTCCTGTGCAAACACAGAGAACAGCAGGAGAGAGAGCCCAAGGTGCTGCCCTGCTCTGCAGTTTGTGTCCGTGACCTGCTGGGAAGGGGCAGAGCTGTTGTGTTTATTTTTTCTTGCTGTCACCTTGGGGCAAAAGGTGACACCATTTGTTTCTGTTTAGGCTCCACATTTATTCTGAGCTTTTGGCTCCCTTCTGTTCATTATTCTGGACCTGGAGCTGCTGCAGAGAGCCCAGAGGAGGCACCAGCATGAGCAGAGGGATGGAGCAGCTCTGCTGGCAGGAAAGGCTGCGAGAGCTGGCATTGTTCAGCCTGGGCAGGAGAAGCTCTGGGGTGACCTCAGTGTGGCCTTGCAGGGCCTGAAGGAGCTGCAGGAAAGATGGAGAGAGACAATTGCCAAGGGCCCAGAGTGCCAGGAGCCAGGGAATGGCTTCCCAGTGCCAGAGGGCAGGGCTGGATGGGATCTTGGGCAGGAATTGTTCCCTGGGAGGGTGGGCAGGCCCTGGCACAGGGTGCCCAGAGAAGCTGTGGCTGCCCCTGGATCCCTGGCAGTGCCCAAGGCCAGGCTGGACATTGGGGCTTGGAGCAGCCTGGGGCAGTGGAAGGTGTCCCTGCCATGGCAGGGGTGGCACTGGATGGGCTTTAAGGTCCCTCCAGTCCAGGCCATTCTGTGGTTCACACAGCAGTTGTGTGGTACCTTTGCTCTCTGTTCAGGAATGGGTAAAGCCTTGATTTCCCACTGGATTTCCCAAAAGTCAGGACGGTGACCAGCACTCTGGACTGACCATTCACAGCATCTTTCAGGATGCACTTTACAGTGGTTAAACATAAACGAATATAACAGCATATGATTGAAGTACATCCTGCCTTTTGGTTAATGCATGCAGTTAATTTAGCATCTGCTCTATAAATATCGCTTCCTCTTTCCACATCTTCCTAACACACACCAGTGTTTCCATGCGATGATGAATACTACTGCAGGCAACGTTGTAAGAAAGGAATTTTCTACATCACAGCACAGCACTAAACAAAGGGCACTTTATGCTGCAAAGGGCCAGCTAGAGGATAGACCTTCAGATTTGCATTCCCTTGACCAATGAATCTCAAAAGACAGCGTTGTTCAGAGTTGGAACCCTTTGTCTTTAGCAAAATTTTGCAAGAGCTTTTGCTTTTGCAAGGTGCACATCCCTCTGTTCCTTGGAATTCATCTTGCAGTCTGTATGATGAGGATCACAGACACAAGTCTCAGATGATGCATCAGTTTGCTCTCAGAGAGATTAAAAGGGCTGCAGAGTGGGGATGTGAGAACAGTGCTTATGGAACAAAGCAGCAAAGAAAGGAAAACACCTCCAGAGTGAAAATTAGAAGAGAAACGACATTGGAAGGGACAAATTAGAAATAATTAGGCAGAAAACAAAAGGCCCAAGAAAGCAGAGGTGTGTTTCTAGCATGGTGTTGTGAGGATACAAAGCAGAGCAAAGGCAGCAGATCAAGCACGTCAGGGTCCGCCATCAGGCAGTGCCAGCCTCCCTTTGCCTGGATCATTTTCCTTGCAAAGCACACTCATTTCGTCTGATGGTTTACGTCCTTTTCTCTTCCTGTTCTTAGCTGCCTCTTCAAAAGCTCTCAGCATTTCATTGCCACGTCTGTCTGGAGATATTCCATTGTGCTGCAGCAGGGTTCTCTAGGAACCAGCAATACGTGTGCCTTCCTCTTTTTTCTTCTCTTTTTTTTCCCCTTTCTCACTGAGGAAGGCCCTGAAGCCATGTTCTCATTAAATCTTTATGGCTTTTTAAAATAAGAAGCTATTGTCCCATATACCTCCTTAATTATGCACCAATCAAAAAAGTTTGAAAGAACAGCTCTGCCAGTGACAAGCAGGAGGCAATGGAAAGGGAAGAAACCTTAGGAATGACTGCTTCCTGTAAAACAGCAACCTGTGTAGGCACGAGGATGGCTTAGCACAGGAAGGGGACTAAAGGCTCCCAAGGGAAAACATTCTGTCTAAGGTTCTTTTTTTGTCAGATTCATATTCTTAATTAGAGGACGCATATGCAATTATTTAGCCCCAAGTAGGCTTCACAGTGCTCCTGAACCAAACAGACATTCATAACAGACGTGTGGAAAACTCTTCAAGTGTCCACACTGAGACACCTGGAGCTCAGGCATTAGGAGTGAGTGACTTTGGAAATAAAGCAGTTTATTACTTAAGTAATACTTAACTTGCCAGATTCTGACATGGAATATTTAAGGAGCTAAATCATGGCACATGCTGCCTGTCAAAATTGCTTGGGCCTCAAAGACAGCAAGGCCAACACCAAGAGAAGAAATTTATTAAGTAATACCAATGATATGATCCTGAATTTCTATGTCTCATTCCAAATTAGGTTTGTGTCATTTCACACATAAGATTTGGAAGTAACATTACAGCTTCAGTCAAATGTTCTTAAAGAAGCTTTTAGACAAATTGTAGGAATCTTTAGAAGAAAAGTTATTTCTACCACAGAAGCAGTAAATGCTGTAATGTGGTGATAGCTTTGACATCGTGAGTCGACACCCTAGGTCAATGCTCCAAGGCCTGACAAAGATCAGGAAAAAACCACCTCCTCCAGTTTTCTCTCTGTGTGGATCTGATATCAAGAGTTTAGGCTCAGGCTTTTTCAGTTTAAGTTTAGATGAAGGTTTGTAATTACGAAAATTATTGTTTATTATCCCACAAACTGTGAGGCTGCACCACAACACGAATGGTCCTAGCTAGAGCCAGAACCACACAGGCTCTGAAATGGGGCTCTCCAGAACTCCATGCTGAGCTCCTGGAAATGCCACTTGTTTTCTTTGCAGCTGCAGCCAAAGGTTACAAAATTCCACCCTGGGACGTGAAGCAAAGATTCTCCAGGGATTAAATGCTTTTCTAAACCTAGATGATATTAGAAATAAATTAACATAATTATGCCAAGCTACTTTTTCATTAAACCAGTAGCATTTACCCTGAAATTAACATCACTTTTAGTGCATTTGTAGCTGTTTAAACAGGGAAGGGTTATCACCGAGTGCAGCAGTGCTGAACACAGACACTTGTGATGAGTTCCCCCGTGAGAGAGAAGGGGTGAGAACGTGTCCAGCAGCCCTGGCTGTGTAACCAGGCCCAGGGAGAAGCAGCACTGAGCTCTGCTTGGGCTCTAATCCAGGCTCTGGCCCTGTCCCTCGCCAGCCCTGCAGCTCCTCCAGCAGCGGCAGTGACAGATGTTCTGCACGGGTAATCCCTCTTCCCTTAATCCCAGCAGAGGGTGAGGATTGATGGGCACCGGGCACTCAGAAATAAAGAACTTGGAAATGCGTAAGTTGGGGCTGGAATAAACGGTATTGAATAAAGATATTAATAACAATACGGGCATTAGAGTGAGATTAGCTGCTGACACAAATAACATTTATTCACACTACAGGGAGTGATTCCAGAGAAGCAACATGAAAGTGCACAGACAAGTACTGTTAAATCAAAAAGGCTTAGCATAAAGCAGCAAAAAAAAAAAAAAAAAAAAAAAGGGGAAAAAATATGACAAGAAAAGTGATGATATTTCCTCTTTTTTCAAGTGCCTAACAAAAACTTAAACAGCTGTAGCAGCTACAGGTGCAAAGTAGAGAATAGGGGGGTCAAATCCATGTTTCTGTTCAAATGTTCACAACACTTCCTAGTGTGGGACCTGAACAGGGAAGGGAACTCTTTGGTTGTACACACTGACATAGATCATCACTAAAATCAGGCACCATTTCTTTCTGTGGCACGGAATTGCTTTTTTGGAGATGTCACCACAGAAACAGAGTGTCTACCTTCCATTTGCTGTGGGTGAATTCATCAGGTTTACATCTGAACACTTGCTTAAAATGCTCTAAATTTGTCATCTGCTGTTGCACTAAACACGGCTGATTCCAAATCAAGGCCTCAGTTACAGCTGGACGCATCAGGCACGTCTGATTTTCACAAGTTTGGGCCCTAAAAATTAAATTATCCAAAGGGGTCTCAGCATCTCAAATCTGCTTCAGCAACCTGTAATTCATACAGGACAGTAAAACATGATTTTATCTGAAATTTCTGCTCAAAGGCTGAGCAGCAAATAAGAGATTAATTTCTGGGTGGAGTGGAACAAAGAGCTGGGAGATAGCTGGTGCAGCAGGAGTGGAACATATGCAAGGGATGCTGAGGGCCGGATGGGGCCGGATGCTCTGGGAAGCACTCGGGTTTTCTGCCTGGAATGAAAGGGACAGATGGATGATTCTGACCACAGGGATTAACCATTGTGCAAGTAAATATTCAAAACATCAACCCCCGGAACTGCACCTTCAAATGCAAAATGTCTTCTGGTGCCCCAGTGCTGAGGAAAGCAGCAGCTGGACGTGCTCAGCTTGAAAGGCAGGAAGGACAGGAGGGCAACAATGGGAAGTAATTATGAAATTCAATTTTTTTTTGTACTTTCTGTCCCTAATTTTGCTTTAAGCAGGCATCTGCTGTGTAGCACAGTCTTCATATGCAACAGAAACAGAATTCCATGCACTTGAAAGGACTCGTGTAGGGTTTCAGTGTCAAATCTCTGAGCAAAGCCTTTCACTGATTTCATCAAGCCCAGGCTATGGGTGAAACCTGACCACTGACTCCACCAAAATGACACATAACCTTCTTAATTGCTTTACAGCCCCTCAAGCTCATCTTTTTCCCATTGTTTTCCAAGCCAAAAAATAAGGAGACAGAAAGTGCATGGGGTAAAATACCAAGCTCTCTTTCCTTGGCATACCTTATGCTCTGACAAGTCAGGAAGATGATTGAAAGCCAGTGAAATTTCCCAGATTTAACTGAATATTTCATGTATTCAGCACAAAGCAAAGACTTTTTATTCTTCAGTGGTCTCACAAGGAATAAATGGAAGTGAGCTCTGGTTAATAAACTGTTTGTATACAGCACAAGCAGAGTTGAACAAACTGTCTTTCACTGAAAAATTTAACCACAAGTCAATCAGAATTTTCTTACATCTCAAAAATTTACTTTATTTCAATTTTTCCTCACAAAAATTCATTCTGCTGGACATATAGGACATAAAATCTGAGTTTCCTTGGATAATTACAGTCAACTCAAGACTGACAACAGCTTTCAAGATAAACCTGATGCATTTTTAAAAGGGCCAGGCTCAGTGTCCTGCTGTCAGTCCTAATTGGTGATGTGGTTGTTGTCAGGGAGTCAAATAAAACTTGGGAGACCAGACCTCCACCTTATCCTTTGTCCACAGGCATCCTCACTGAATTTGGCTCTGGCATTTCCTACCTCTGCACTGAAAAAAGGGAGTAAAAGTCCTTTTCACTGTCTCAGGGGTATTGTAGGAAGGAGAAGTACATGGGAAATGAACCAGGCTCTCAGCTGTCAGCAATGAAGGCTGCACGTCTGAGACTTAAAAAGTTCTCCCATCGTCTGCTTTGAGGGCTGGCACATCCCTGAGAACGTGTTCCTGTGAGGAAAACAGGAGTTTCTGAGAGCTGAGGGCAACATCATTCTCATCCCACAAACAAACCCCAGCTTTCCTTTCAGTGGGGTGGCATAAGCTGCCTTCTGCTGTGCCAGTCACAGCCAGGCCCTGCTGTAATCCTCGTTACACTCACTGTGAATTCCCCACAGGCTGCCAAAATCTGTCAGAAAGGAAAAAACACCTCAAAGCACCCACCACATCTGGGAGGAAAAGATAGTGGACTGCTTCCAGAGGAGAAGAAGCTGAAATACAGTAGTGACAACCCTGCTGAAGCGCAGTTAGAGGAGGGATTGGGAGGACTGGACTCTGCTGCAGGGTGAACCAGGAACGTGGCACTTTCCTTGCCAGAAACCACAGCACAAGGAGTGAAGGTTCTGAATCCAGCAAGGTGACAAAACCTGATACAATTCCAGCTGCACCCAGCTCCGTGCACTCCCTGCCTGGGCACTGCATCTCTGCTCACTGCCCACTTCTGCCTCCCAGAGCAGCAGTAAAACACCCAAGGAGCTTCTCAGCCCCTGGGGCTGTGAGAGCACGCAGTGAGCTCGTTTCTGCTCCACAGACCTGCTGCTGTTTGCAATCGAGTTCCAGCTGTCCTGGCAGGAACAGAGCAGATCTGCCAGTGCCATGGGGAGGGGGAGCTACTTCTGCAGAACTGCACTTTTCGCTGAGATTTGCACTCCAAATAGGCCACAAAACTTAGCACCAAAACACTCGGTGTTCTCCTGACAGCAGCAGTAAAAAAACATTTAATGGAAAAGGAACTGAGTGCTTTTATGGGAGGGCTCAGAGTTCAGGTCACAGAATGGCAAAATTCTTCTGGAGTGTGGGATGAACCCTCCCTGTTCTCATCATCACTGCTCTGCTGTCTACTGAACACACAGAGAAATTGTGGTTCCTAACTGGCTGTGATGGTGTTTTCCTCAAGATGCTGCCTTTCTGTACAGCTCTGCACCGGCCCTGAGCAGAGGCTGAGGGCACAGCAGCGCAAAAATTTCTGGGATGCTGGATTAGTTTCCAGACACATTTGAACACAGAATTTCCATGGTTTTTTTTTTTTAATTTTTCCCTCTGTAGTTTTATTACTGACCTTCTTTTATCATCCAACACTCTAAATTTCTAAACTTTAAAACCAAGCAGAAATACAAAGGCTCTAAATGAGCCAAGAATTTCCCATGGCTACATTGTCAGGATACATTCCTTATGGAAGCACCTAAAAGTAAACCTTATAATCTAATTTTTCCCCCTTATTTGCTAAGCAGCAACACTAATGATTTGATTGTGAAACACTTATGCATATGAATGAGCTTTTACATAAGGCCTGATTTTAATTAAAAAACAAACCCAACCCAACCCAACACTATCTTTCTGAGCCAGAAATAGGAAAAAACTCTGTGGCAAGTGGGGCAGTCACAGTGCAATGGGTACCAGCTATTAAACAGAGCTACACTGCTATAATTCTATGAACTCTTGTAGAAACTACAAAGAAATATGCATTATCTGCCAGAGGAAAGATAAACAAGATTGAGGCAAAAGTGGGAGTTCAGAGGTTACTGAAAAAAGGTATTGGTTGCAGGGAAGGAAGGGGTTCAGGAGAGAAGGGCAGGCAGCCAGGGAAGGTCAGGGCTGGAACAACCCTGACACGGGCAGGGCTAGAAACAGAGCCGGAAAATGCTCTGAGAAAAGGTCCAAGAGCAACAAGAAGTTCTTCTGCAAATAAAGATCAGTAATGTTTCTCAGGAGGTTTCTCCTGCACTGAAATAAATGAGCAGAAGGACACAAGCTGGATCTTCATCTCATTGGCTGACATTGACAGTTATTTTAGAGGAAGGAGATCATTCCTGATCCATATTTATTCATTCCAAAAACCAGGTTTCAGTTTGCACACACTAATACAAGAATTTTGATCCCATAACTTGCACTCTCTACTTTCCTTACTAAGGTCTAGCAGAAGCAGTTCAGTACTTGTCTTCTGATGAACAAATTCAAATCAATACTTGATTTTTTTTTTTCTTAAATGAATAAATTGGAAGTCCAACAACTCTACAATGTTTGAAATTGTAGATCTCAATACTTAATGAGGCACACGTATCATTTCAAGCATTTAACTCCGTGTCTTTAGAGAGAATTAAGAGTTCTGTTACATTTCAAATGAAGTGATTCCAGCCAGCAGTCTTGATAAAGTCTAAGCATTTTGTACTTTTATCTCTGATTTTAGGCCTCTATCTGCTCCATGCTGCAGCTGTCAGTTTTCCCAACTTTCCTTCACAAGTGGCCATCAGTGCAAATATCTGTGAAATCACCTGTTTGTCCCATACCCTTAATCAGGTTTAGCTGTGCTACTGTTAAAGATGAAAGCACCAAACCCACAATTTCTCTTTATTTCTCTGTAACCCAACTCCCTGTTTACAAAACCTCTTTTTTTTTTTTTAATTTCCCCACAGAGCAGGCTCTGGCAATCTCCAACTCAGCCCAAAAAAACCTTTGGGCTCCAGGCTGTTAACTATTGCTGTATTGCTTTCCAATTCACCTCTGTGTATCACCAGAGATGTGCCCCTCTGCCAGTCCCAAGTCACTTTTAGACTCTGATTCATGGCCCAAGCCCGGTGAGTTCCTCATGTGGCTGCCTGGAGCTCAGCACTCCCACTGGAGAGGGAAGCAGCCACGTATTTCCTTTATTTATTCACATTTTTCTCAAAGTCCATCACAGCGTTGGTCGATCAGCCCTGATCAATGCTGAGGTGTCAGTTTAGATGTAAACCCTTTAAAAAGCTGCACTTTGGGGCTTAACAATAATCAGGAGGTCTCCAACCAACATATTTATTGAGCTTGAAGGCATCACCCTCAGACCAAATGTGTTTGACCCTTCATTCACATTACTGCAGCAGAACCTCAAGTAGCATTTTGCACTGGAATACTCCTAAATATCCCAACTCCAGAAGTGAACTCCTTGGTAACTTGATTGTAATCCAGCTTTCAGTGCTTTCCTGTTTCCTTGTGTGCTGCAAGTTAGGCTGCTGTGCCAAGTATAGGAACACTAGGGACCACCTTTTCCCCCCAAAGAAAACCCCAAACCCCAAAATCCCCCAAGCAGTGTTTTCATAGAGCCCTTCAGGGCACACCTGCAAAACCTTATTTCCTTTAATGTTCTCTGGAGACATTAATTAATCAGTTATCAGGTCATGAGCCCAGAGAACATTACAAACAAAGAGGATTTTCCAGGTGCAGGGCCTTAGCTGCTCTCTGTGCTTTCAGCACGGGGCTGTGACACCACTTTGCCCCAGGAGAACACATTTGGTTCTATTTAGGTGAAAATGTTATAAGCAGCATCGTAGCCTTCCTGAATACTGATGTTTGGAAAACAGGTCTTGAAGGTTCACTTTGCTGTTTCTTTCAAGGTGAAATCACAGATATTGAGGGGTGGCTGGAGCATCTGTCTTGTGAGGAGGGACTGAGGGAGCTGCCTGTTAACCTGGGGAAGGCTGAGAGGGGACTTTATCAATGCACACAAATATCTTAAGATAAGAGGGGGTCAGACACTTCTCAGTGGTGCCCAGCCACAGGATAAGGGGCACAGGGCACAAAGGGAAAAACAGGACGTTCCATCTGAATATGAGGGAGAGCTTCTTTGAGGGTGACAGGGACTGGAGCAGGATGCCCAGAGAGGTAGTGGAGCCCCCTTCTCACAAGGTACTTAAAACCCTCCTGTGTCACCTGCTCGGGGCGACCCTGCCTGGGCAGGGGGCTGGACCAGATGATCTCCAGAGGCCCCTTCCAACCCCAACAATTCCTTGATATTCATTTGGTACAATACAGTCTCACTGATATGAAAACAACAAAAAAGACACTGCAGGTGATCCCTGAGAACCTCCTCTAGAATCTCCTTTGCATCACACCAGCACCTGCACTAAAGAGGGCTTGGCCACAGAGCAATGCAAAAACCCTCCTCTCAACAAGCCCTAAGTGTAGCCCATCCTGGAAAGCATGCACAGCAAATTAGTCATCTAAAAGCTCACATTTTGGCATGGGGAGAGGTAAAATGTTACACTGATTTCCCAAGTGTCTAAAAAGTAGATCAAGTAACACTAAAATGGAATTGTCAAACTGGAAAATGATTTTCACCAAGATAATCTTTATACTTGGGAAATAAATATTGCAGAGGATTTCCAGTGCAGCCAAACTCTGATGTGCAATATCCCTTTATCAACTCTTCCTTCTCGTCACACACTCATTTCTCCCCTTTTTCTGAAGATTGTTGCAATCAGCTCCTACCATGGTACTCATGGTCTGGTGAGGATTGGAGATTACAAGATTTATGGTGAGTGAACCCATGAACTGATAGAGAACATTTTCCTTGCGACTCTGCCTAAACTTGAACCTTCCCGATACACTTTATCCTAATTAAATAAAATTTCCATTGACGTTCATTGCAAGTCATAGGAAGAGCCCAGTCCAAAATGCACGTGGCTTCTCTTCTCCCAGGTACTCCATGTTCATTTGCTCCATGTGGTACAAAATCCTAGAGAGTTCTGCAAAACAAACCTGATCTCTGGAAACAAAATAAGAAGGTCATGGAACTGTTGGAGCGAGTCCAGAGGAGGCCACGGAGGTGCTGAGGGGACTGGAGCCCCTCCCCATGGAGCCAGGCTGGGAGAGCTGGGGCTGCTCAGCCTGGAGAGGACAAGGTTGTGTGGAGACCTCACAGCACCTTCCAGGGGCTGCAGGGAAACCAGAGAGGGACAATTCCTCAGGGACTGCAGTGCCAGGAGCCAGGGAATGGCTTCCCAGTGCCAGAGGGCAGGGATGGATGGGATATTGGGCAGGAATTGTTCCCTGGGAGGGTGGGCAGGCCCTGGCACAGGGTGCCCAGAGAAGCTGTGGCTGCCCCTGGATCCCTGGCAGTGCCCAAGGCCAGGTTGGACATTGGGGCTTGGAGCAGCCTGGGACAGTGGGAGGTGTCCCTGCCATGGCAGGGGTGGCACTGGATGGGCTTTAGGGTCCTTTCCAAACTATTCTGCGATTCTATGATACTTAACTCCATTAAGAAAACCTTCTGGAAGGTTCTTTGTTTGAACAAGTGCAGTGTGCAGACTCTGCACTGTCGGGCAGCAGCTGCTCTCCTGACCTCAGAAGGCACAGGGTGTCACATGGAGACAGAGCTGGGGGTGCATGAAAAGCTGCTGGGCTGCCTGCAGAGCAACACATGAGCTGCCCTCTGTGCTCCGGGGTTTGCTCATCTCTGAGATCCAAGTGTTTTCTTCCCTCTGCTGTACCACTCACAGCACTGGAAAAGTGAGAATATCTCTTCACATCCCATGATGCAATGACACAGGACCAATGCAGTGTCCTGGAACCTGAGCAGCTGCAAACACAAACACCCCACTTGTGGATTCTCACTTCTGTGTCCCTCCTGGTACCTGCAGGTTGGGAGGGGCCTTTGGTCCCCGAGCAGTACATGAAAATAGCATTGCAGTTTCAGAATAACGACTGTAGCATCTTATCATGAAGCGATATGGGGGCTGACATTCCTAAAAATATAACTTTGGTGCTAAATAGACACCTGGCATCACAAGCGGAAAGCAAACATTGTTTTAAAAGCAATGCAAGCTTTTAAATCTTAACTAAAGAGGAAACTCTCCCCTCCTTTAAATCTACAGTGGAGTGTCTCTCCACACTCCACTTCTCCCGGGACCTCACATGTTAATTAGTGATGTTTCAGGTTACTGGAGCATTTCCTTGTCTCCCATCCTGCCACAAGAGGGAAGGACAGTCTGAATCACAGAGTTAGAGAGAAGACAGGGAGGAAAAACAACTATTTATTTCAACTTTCTTCCCTCCACTCCAGAACACATGCACAGGCTGATTTAGAGCCTGCACTGCTTTGTTCCATCTAGTTACATGATATTCCAGCAGCAGGAAAATGCTTCACAGCATCAGAATCCATGTGCAGGGAAATTTCCAAAGGGGCTGCTCACAGAAGAAAGGAATTTCCAGTTGGACCTGTCATTTTTATCCTCTCTGAATTCTTGGCAAGCTACTTAGCAAAAAGGTTTGGTTGCTGGGTTTTTTTGTTTTTCTGATATTTCACTGTGTGAAATCCTTTCCTACTGCTGCAGAGATCACCTTCCTGCCAACTGAATGCTACAGAGAACAGCTCTGGTGGCCCCAGTCCTGAACTTGGTGCCCACTCTGTCAAGGCCAAGCACATGTGAGAGCCTTTTCAACTCTGCTCCTCTTCTCTGCAGGTCAGGCATTGGTCACCTCTCTGCTCCATCTCACTGAACATGGCATGACTCCGAGGGAAAAATCAAGCTTCAGACTTGTGAAACTCAGAAACAATCAAGATGGTCACTGCAACACACAGGGAAGAAAGGAACTGGGGCAGCATTTTCAGTATCAGATTCATATTTTTATACTTTGCTACAATTTCCCACCTGCGGTGCTCTTGAGTCAACACTGAAATAAGAGCTGCAGGGAGCCAGGGACCCTCAGCTCCCAAAAATCAGAAGATGAAAAAAAATTAGCTTCCTTTCTTCACAGCCCTCCAAGTGCTGTGTCAGAAAAAGCTGACAGGAGAAGCTGAGGAGACAGGATGGGGGTGAAGCTGTAAGAGATGCTGAGAAATCAGAGGGTTTACTATGGAATGTGGTACAGCAGCCAAGCTCCATGGCACTGCTTCAGGAAAGCAATTATAAACATTCCTGACTGCCTCTCTCCTCAGGAAACATCTTAATAAGGTACTTCTCTTTAAAAAATATACTGAGTGCTAGGATGTATGTCCTGAATTGGGGATTGCATCTGGAGATAAGATCCACGTGGAAAAATGTGTCTCTCCCAAGGTCCAGAGAACAAAAAATTATTTTGGAAAGTTAAAAATAAAATAAAATTAGTTAACATTTTTATACTCCTGGACAAGGAATATTAGAACTGTGATGTATTGAACACTTCCAGGGATGGGGCAGCCACAGCTTCCCTGTGCCAGGGCCTCCCCACCCTCACAGGGAGGAATTTCCTAGTAATATCCCATCTAAACCTTCTCTCTGTCAGTGTGAAGCCATTCCCCGTTGCCCTGTCGCTCCAGGCTCCTGTAAACACCCTCTCTCCATCCTTCCTTCAGGCACCTTTCCAGGGAATGCAGAGGTACATTCCCTCCACCTGGAACAGGCTGCAGCTCCATCATTCCGGTGTTTCTGTGACCGCATCTGTAAAGGACACAAAGCTTCACAAGATCCCCCAAATTCCCAAAAGCTACCAATTAATCAATGTAACACCATCTGAAGGCTCATTTTGACAGGGCACTGGGATTTTTGACAGGCCCTGAGACACCAGCATTATTTCTGCCTGGCCTGGGTATGGGCATAACTCAGCACAAACTTTCCCACAGACACTAAAGTGGGGAGTACAGAGGCATCCAGAGAGAGGCTCCCTGGCACCAAGAACTTGAGAGGAATGGTGAGAAAAGCAGGGGGAACAAGGAGGCACAGGACATCCCACAAACAGCGGGGTTTAGGTAGAGGCTGCAGAAGATCTGCCCTGTTGGTGGTCTCTGATGGCACTGGCCACCTCTGACGAGGTCCAGGACCAACAGGCCCACAGAGGTGGCTGTTCCTTCTCCCTCTGTCTGATTTTATTCCTGCTTTCATACACACAGTCCCTCTGCTTTATCCCATAAATCTTCTATCACTTCCAGTACAAGCAGAAGCATAGAGAATTCATCACGAGAAATGACAGAACAATGCTGAGATGGGTTATCAGCAAACTCCAACTGAAAATGAGGGTGTGAAACAGCAAGGAAAGAAACAGCTCTTTAAGAAGTCTAAGGACCTCACTCCCTCTAGAAGAAAATAAGAATAAGGAATCCAGGCTCTTTTGAAAGACCTCCAACCATCATTTTCAGCTGCGTGAAGGAAAACGTCTCATAGTAGCAGCTCATCTACAGCACTGCAGCTAAACCAGTGTCTAAACTGTCACAATTCAGTGTCCTTTGAGAACGGGAGAGTCTGGGAAAAGATGATCCTGCTCCTTCAAACATAAACATTGTTCCGCCCTTTAATATAATGTGTAGAAAAGGATAGGATCAGGCAGGACACACATTAAAGCCATTCAAGAATTTGCAGAGACCTCTGCTGTCTGTGTGGGTAGGGTGGGACATTTTGGCCCAAGAGTCTGTTTTGAAATACACCAAAAAGAGAAAAAAAAGCGCAAAAACTGCGAACAACTGCAGTCCAGTCAACAGAAACAGACAATAGAAGAACATTCAGCCAAAAATCCCAAAACCCTTTAAAAGATCGGAAAAGTTTTGTTTCATCAGACATTTTCAGCATGTTCACAAAATAGTAAACATGCAATTTATCATGAGTTTTGCCTTCTAACTGTAAAATAGAACTTCCAAGCTGTCTTCTGCTCTGACACATCGTGAGAATGAGCAAACAAAAGGAAGAAAGCAAAAGTCACAATGAGAAAGAAGCTGCCCCGAGGCTGAGGCCTGAGCACTGCAAGAGATGGATGTGGGGTGGGCATGAAGTCAAACTGCAGCAGAATAAGGAGACAGGATTTCAGTCTGGATTTAAACATTGAGGAAAGAAGTGGGGGAAAGAAAATTAAAAAAGGGATTTTACAGAACAGTTAGACAATGACTGAGCCGAGACATTCCTGTACAAGAAATGTAAAAGTATCACCTTTCATATATTTATAAAGCAAGCAACAGAAAATCAAGCCAGGCCAATCCCAGAGCTGCACAAGGGAATATTCACAGGGCTCCTATCAGCTACATGTTTTCCCACATTCTTCAGGGCAATGAATACATTTCCTACTGAGAAAGGCAAAAGCAAGACAGTCCATTCATCTGAGGGAGTGCACCCATCTTATCAGTATCTGAGCAGATCAAAGCCTTCACACACTCCCATCACTGCCACCAAAACTGGGGAATGTCTGAAGAAACTCCGCATTCCCATAAGTAAATTAAACATTCAAAAAAGAGTCAAGCATCAGTACCTTCAGCCAAGCTTTGCTGCAGTGCTGCCAGTGGATCAGGGCGCTCTCCTGCCTTGGGAGGGGGATAACACACCACAGAGTCAGCTCGGAGCCTGCCTCTCCTGCCTAAACCTTTGTGACACATTGTACCAAAAAATATGTGCTGAGGCTTAAAATATCCAGTCCTGCTTGTCACTGGGCCTTTCAATCTCTTCTAATGGACTGCATCCTGCCTGACAACTTTCAGCTGAAAGGGATTCCACAGCATTTATTTTCCATGTACAGTTCCTATTTATATATATAAACGCCTTCAAAATGGTCTGGATTTTCAAGCGGTTCTAGGAGTGCCAAAGTCAATTTTTAGAGTGAAATACAGACTTCTCAATCATGGGAGCACTTCCCGAAATGTTTCTCTGACTGTAACACTATCTGAAAAAAAATTCTCTAAGTAAACTGAAATCTGACTAAAACCCAAAAATGTCCTTAGGCTCGCCTCTAGTTTATCCAATTAGCTGCGTGTTTGAGAGATTAAAGCGTTATCAACATTATAAAATACTCCTAATGAACAACCAGCCGGGAGGTTTGACTCCATGGGATGTGTCTGGATGGTTCCCTCTGACTCCTGTATTTAAAGTGTTCCTTCAGCTAACCAGCAATAGCAATAGCTAATTAACTTCTCACTCTTTGAATCTGCAGACCCAGGGATTAAACCTGAAAAGTCCCAGGCATCTTCTACTCCCAGTGCAGCCAGGACAGAGTCCCAGAGAGCCATTAGGTAAACCTGAAGTGATCTTATATAATTAATGGAAAAATCCTGTAACTTTTGGACAGCAGGTGGGTTTATGAAAAGGATCTCATAACACCCCCAGAAGCCAATTGAGAGATTACAAGTGCCATAATCGGCTGTAACATTCCTTCTTTACTTCCTGTGTGCTGAAATTCCAGCCAGGGAATGAGATGGAGGTATGTCTTTATGTCTTTTAAATTGTCATTTGATTAAAAGTCAGCAGCTGCATCATCTGAAACAATACAGTGCTCATGCTGGGAAGTCACAAATGCAAACTGCACTTTATTAAACCAGTTAGAAGCTGTTAAAATGCCGAATGCTGCTGGCACACCTTCTAGAGCAGATACTAAAATGCGCATCATGTGGGCACCTTAAATGAGTCGCTTTTAAAAAGATTTATTTTTCAATCATTCCATAAACAAGAATAAATCAAAAACAACTCAGTCTTTCACCCCACTGAGATAAAGTAAATGCAAATGCTGTTTTCAAAGTTAATTGGCTCTGAAACACTTAAGTCTTGGAAAATAATTTTGAATGACAGAACTTTTGCAAAACTTATATATTTTTCTATATCCATCATCCTTCTTAACATTTGCAGCTCCCGAAGCATAAAAATATTTCAATAAGTTAACACAACTCCATGCAAATGCTGGAAAATGTATTATCCCTCATGCGAAATCAGGTTAATATTTGTCCTTATTCTAGCGCCGAAGTAAAACGCAGAGACAGGAATAAAAGTGAAATGTAAATGGTATAAATGGGGCTGGTGACACAAATGAGGGCTTTGATCTGCTGCAATTGCGATGGCTCTATCAAGGCTATTTCGTGCTTGTGCCTTCTGCAGGAGACGAGTGGCAAAGCACCGACTGATCTGGCACCTTTGAAGCAAATTTTGTAGCACTGTTTGTTCCCATCGACCCAGATTAATGCTGAACATGAGCCAAAACATGTGGAACGTGGCATACCCTGGCAGCGCTTCGGAGGAGGTGCTGGCGGGAGGGGCACCGTCGGCCCGGGATGAGCCCGCTCCGTTCCCGCAAGGCACGGAGCTGCCGCCCGGCTTCTGGCCGGCACGGGGAGGCCCTGGGAAGGTGGCACCCCTGGGACGGCCCGGAAAGGTGACACCACTGGGATGCCCCGGGAAGGTGACACCCCTGGGATGCCCCGGGAAGATGACACCACTGGGATGCCCCGGGAAGATGACACCACTGGGATGCCCCGGGAAGATGGCACCCCTGGGATGCCCGGGAATGTGGCACCCCTGGGATGCCCTGGAACGGTGACACCCCTGGGATGCCCTGGGACGGTGACACCCCTGGGATGCCCCGGGAAGGTGGCACCCCTGGGATGCCCCGGGAAGGTGGCACCCCTGGGATGCCCCGGGAAGGTGACACCCCTGGGATGCCCCGGGAAGGTGACACCCCTGGGATGCCCCGGGAAGGTGGCACCCCTGGGATGCCCCGGGAAGGTGGCACCCCTGGGATGCCCTGGGACAGTGACACCCCTGGGATGCCCGGGAAGGTGACACCCCTGGGATGCCCCGGGAAGGTGGCACCCCTGGGATGCCCTGGGACAGTGACACCCCTGGGATGCCCCGGAGGGCACCGAGCACCCGCGCTGCCCTGTCCGGCATCCCAGCACCTGGAATGCCGTGGTGGAATCCAGGGGGCTGGAGCTGCTGCGGGCAGCGCTCCGGAATGCGGGGAGAGCCTCGGACTCTGCTGCTTTATAACAGCAGGCGGTGAGTGGCGGACAACATCGGGATAATTCTGCTGCTCCTGTCTCCGGACGGTGTCCCCTGCATGGCAGTGAGCTCAGGCCGCCGCGGTGGCCCCCGGCCAGCCCGGGACTGTGGCTGTGCGCTCCTCTCCGGGGGCACCGGCGGCTTCCCTGCCTCCCTCCTTATGCTAATGAAACCTGCATCTCCGCTGGCCGGACCCCGCTGGAATACAAATCCTGCCTGCATCCCTCCATCAATCCCTGCAAGCTCTCTTTCTCTCCCTTTTCCCTTCCGTCCCCAGTCACAAGATGCTTCAGGCAAAAGGCAAGAACATTGTAATAAAATGACATCTCCAAACTGAGAGCCTATTTTTTTTCCCCCCGAGGCCTCTGGCTATCTCGGTTTCATTACATGTCTCAGGAGGGGGCATCACTCCCTGACAACTAACATCTGGCCCAGGAGACCTCCTGATTTAAAACAACAAACTAATTATTGTCACCTACTCCTTCCTGTGGCTTTCATCTTTTTTTATTTTTTTCCTGGAAGAAATATGTCAGCATATTTTTCACTTGAATTGCGAATGCTGTGGGGTTTCTCCCCCTTAAGTACTCTTAACTTTCTTCCAGGGAAAGGAAATCCATATTTTATCAATCAGCTTCAATTACATTCTGTATTTCACTGTGTGGTGTTGAATTATGAGCTGGAAGAATGTCTTGATTAAAGACCTTACAAACACCCAGATATCAGAACCACCAATCTTCCTGCCCACATGACTTGCTGTAAGGAACATGGAGCTGACATTAGGGGGGATTTTGTTTATTGTGATTCCTTTTTAAAGTTGGAACTCTCGGTCTCTTTGTAAGAATATTGATAGAAAGAATAAGGAGCTAGAGGCATTTATTTTAAAAAAAAGAAGTGATTTTTTTATTCTTACTTTTATTTGTTTTCCTCCCAGAGTGCTGTTGGAGATCTAGAGACCAGGCTGATGTTTTTTCCTGGGCAGGGAAGAGCTACAGGGGCTCTATTCTATGGAACAAACACTACATTCATGGCTCAGACATGAAAAGTTGCCACCAATTCTCCATGTTTCTTTGGCAACTTATTCACCAGAATTTGTTCTTCAATTTTCCTACCTTTAAATTGAGGTTCACAGTGCTAAACTTACTGCTTGCTTGTTCTTCAGTGCTTTTAAACCCGAACACTTTTAGAAAAAATCAGCATTTTTTATTACTGCAAGTGAAAAATTACTTTAGTCCACACAACAAATACTCATCAAGGTTTACCACAGAGCTGTGTCTGAGAAGATGATTCTTTTTTTCAGGTATGAGGGGGAAAAGATCAGTGTAGCCAGGATGAAACAGTAGAGTGAAATCACAGCTCATTTTAAATTACTACAAGTTTTTGAATTGATATCCATGATGTCAGGATTTTGACCTAGTATAGAGCTACAATCCCAAGTTAATCCAATTTCTAGGACAACCAGCTTATGCTGTTTGGTTGTTGGGTACATATTGTCCACCAAGAAAATCTCCAAATTTATTTAGCAGCCTGAGAGACTCTTTCCTCAGGAATCATCAATCCAACCCACAAATCACCAGATGGACACAGCTTTGGATCACCCCAAGAAAAGACTTTGACCAAAATGAAAAAGTAGTCTTTTTAAAGAAAGGGGAAAAAACCCTTTCTCAAAATAAGCAAACAAAAAACCACCAAAAAATTGCCTTTTAATATAAGACTAATCACCATCAATCATAAGTTCTACAAGAAAGAGGGACAATTTTTCTCCATGAAAATAAAGCCTTGATGTCATCTGACAAAAATGGGCCAGTTAGGAAAAGAATGGGGAGAGGAGAAGAAAATTAAACATTGGGTTTCTAAACTTAGAAGGAAGAGAAAAGCGAGGCTGCTCCAACCCTTCCTGCTCCTGCCTATCATCACCTGGACACCTCCTGCCCGACCCCACGGCCGTGGCTTGGCACAAACCAGCTTGGGGGCAGTTTGAGGCCACCAGGCAGCCACCACTGGGTTCATTAGCGCTGATTTATTTATTTATTATCACATTCCAAAGTCCCTGCCCTTTGATGTAGAGCAGAGCTTCTTCCATACACAAATGCTCCGAGGGAGACAGAGGCAGTAAAATCCCAGCCCAGACCAGCCAGGCCCAGGGAAGGCTGATAAAATGTTCCAGTCTGGGCAGGAAGCAGTTGTGTTTTACTGCTCACACTAATTCCATAACACAGAGCAGGCTCCCAGCCCCTGGATTTCTATAATTGAGAACACGATACTTTCAGTAGAAGGAGGTGATGCTTCCAAAGCTACTTTTCATCTGGATATGCTGTTCTAAATAAAACTAAGTAAATTTAAAAAATAAAATCCCCTTTTGTTTACCACCATATTTTCACTGCAGGAACAATCCACAACTAAACTCTCCTTTTAAGAACCCTGGAGTTTATTGAAAGAGCATGAGCTCCTTGATTGTGCTTTGCAGGAGAGCAATAAAGTGCTCAATTGAGTTTAAACTGGCTATAGAAGTCTTTAAAATTATTAATATTATTCTTCTTTATGAAGAACAATTTTATCACCCCATTTTTATCCTGGTTTCAGGAGATATCACCGCAGATGATTTTCCATTCCTCAGTGAGGTTGTTTTCAGTTCCCTCTTGCTGATGGCACAGGACTGAATTACCCACTGCAGCCTGGCTTTCCCTCACCACTTCTGCATCCCTCTAGGAGAACTGGCTGTGTAAAGAAGCCAGGATGGGGGAAAAATTTTGGCAGAACACTCCATCAATCACTGGGGCCAGGCTGAGGGGGTGGTTTACAGCAAAATGAGTTTTGAATATGATGAGGGAGATAAAGAATGTTATTTTAGGCCCAGAAACTTCAGCTGAGGGGGATGCAGCAGGAATCAGGGGCTGCCCACATGGAAGCCAGATGACAGTAATTTAGCCCAGGCTTTCAGACTCCCCAGGACTCCCATTTAGTGCCACTGGATGGGATCCTGGCTAATACCAGATATCACAAGGGATGGCAGTGCCTCTGACTTTCAGTGTTTCCCTACCTTTTAGGATCATTGGAGAGAGCAGATTTTAGCCTGGGAAGATCTAAGAGTTAACGTGGTCCTTTTGTGATTTGTTGTAAGCTGGGAGTGAGGAACTTCTCAGTCCCCAGCACCTGAGGACCAGGCGAGTCCTGCCCTGCCCTGCAGTTTAAGCAGCTTCTTTTTCTCCCACTTAATTACGCAGTGACAAGGGCACAGCAGCCCTTACCATCCTCACAGCTTCATGGGGACCTTGGATCCCAGGGAAAGCAGCCTGTGCCCCTCCAGGGAACGATCCAGTGCACATTCAGAATTCCAGTCCTGCTGGGTCTGATTTCTGCACACCCCAGGGACTGCTCAGGAGCAGGGAAGCAGATTTCCCTCATGTACCATTGAAGTCTGAGCTGTACTGAAAGGCAGAGTGAGAAAAGACATAATGCAGTTGTTTACTTAAAATGTTTGAGCACGGGAAGTTACTTTATCCTGTCCCAGACAGTGACATTGAATTCCCCTGAGCTCCCAGCACGTGTTTGCCTCAGTTTTGGGCTCTGTGATTTGGATGTGAGCTGCTTGTCGTTTATAACACACTCAGTAATCTGGCACACACCAAAATGATCTTTGAGTTTTTTTCTTCTTTTTTGGTCTCCTGGGGTTTGCTTTTGGCTCCTAACAGCACGACCTTGATTCAGATCCAACAAAATATTTAAAATACTTAATGGCATAAGTTTAAATGGATCATTACTATAATTATTGCAAGAGTACAGGCATCTACTAGCACTTCTTTTAAAAGGAGAAATTTGATAGGACTGTTTGGAACAGCTCTGAAATACACTGAGATTCAGGTTATTTTATGCATGTAGTTATAATATAAAAGGACAGACAACAGGAATAATATTTAAAAAAAAATAAAATCAGAAAAATCTCTCTAATCAGAGCATTCGCACTCAAAACTAAGAGACACCACCAAGAAAATTCTACAGGGTCTGAGCTGCAGCTTATTTTTACTTAAAGGTGCAGATACCGGAGTTATGAGAATTTCTACGATGCAGAGACAGAGGCAAAAATAACTGCTCAATATTCACAGAACCCTATTTCCCCTTCTCCTGCCATTTCCTGGGCTCAGGCTCTGCAAGGTGCTTAGCAGCCACCCTTTTGGATGCCATGTGCTCCCCATTTCCTAACCTTGTCAAATAGCTCTGAATAGAGAATGTAACACAAGAGTTAATTATTTGGTGAACAGGGTTATCGGGAAATACAGCACAAAACCTCCATTAAGTGCCACCCTGACTTTTGCATATGGTTTAAAAGGAGCTGAGAAACACTGGCTGGCATTTCAGAGGAATGGTGCTACTTCCAGATTTGTGTAGATGAGGCAAGAAAGAGACCACAGGAAAATGAAAAGAGGAGGTGACACCAAGAAAAGGAGGGAAAAAATTCCACACCAGGGATGCACAGGGTGGGATTGTTGGGGTGTCTGTGCAGCAACAGGAGCTGGGTCAAAGATCCTGCGGGGTCCCTTCCAGTCCTGGATATTCTGTGAAATATTTAAAGAGATCCAGCATGGGACAGAGTTCACTCAGGTGACCCTGCTGCTCTCCCACAGCACAAATCCCTGCGTGGTGGGATCCCCTCCTCCCTCCTTCCATGGAGATCTGGGAGCAAAGCACAGTATCCCACTGAAATGTGCAGACTGGTCCCATGGCATCTTCAAACAATCTCCCTTCATTTTCTTAGAAGCCTCTAAAAATAACCTCACGAGATTGACACACGGGGAAATAATTTTGAACTGTAGCTGATGTGGAAAAATCAGTGTTTGAAATGGTGTCATTCAGGAGATTATGTCTAGTTAGGTATTAGTTTTTACCAGCATAAAGGTGCCTTCAAATGAAAGGTGGGGGGATGATTGAAAAATAAGTTTGGTCCTGTGGATCCAGAACAGCCTGAGAAAGTGGTTTGTTTAAATTTCCCTGTTTTGAAAGTTTTAGCTTAAGAAATTTATATTCTACTTTAGATTTCTGCTCCCCTGAGTGTGCAATGGTTGTTACCAGCACAAATGACAACTTTAAAGTGGACAGTGGCAGAGACTGTACATATAATCATCTGAAAATTCCTGGTAGGAATTACTGAACTCCAGTAAGATATCCTGCTCTGCCTCTTCTTTGCTTTCCTTCTCCCTCCCCTTTCTCCCTCCTTGAAATTCTGAGAGTCTTCATCTCTGGTATTAATTTCAGCTCAGGCTAAGAGAAGTGAGACACCTTTTTTCCTTTGGCACAGTCAGAGAATCAGTGGAATTTGGGTTATTTCCCACCCTCTCCTCCCCATATCAAATCACGGCCCTGTACTTATCTTTGGACATGATCTTTGCCACTTTTACAGCAGATCACTCAGCACAACAGGCTTCCTAAACATTCTGTTATTGTCATCTTGTGTCCAGCCCCCTCCCACCTTTGCTACATTTCTTTGCAAATTTTGTTTGTTTTCTCCTAGTCTGCCCTTTATACATATCCTCATGCAACTCCCTCCTTTGCAGCTGCCAGTTTTGGAAGGAGAGGATTATCCTGAGAGATTCTTTTGTTATTTTGTGTCGAACTGGCATTAGTTACTTGTCCTTAAATCTCCACCATGTGTGGAACTATTTGCTTTTCCAAAGCAGCTATGAACACTCAGGTGTTGGGACTACCAGGATGCCTTCAAGTCCTGCCCCAAAATCTTAGACAAAAAAGCCCTATGACTGGCCAAGTTACAGTTTCAAGGCCATCCCTAAATAATTTTTGGTTTTTGGAAAGTTCTTGTCTGCATGGGGGTTTCAGGAATGTGTATCTATATTTGTAATAAAACAAAACCACAAAAAAAACCCCCCAGGTTGTGCAAAATTCCTCCAATTCCCCACTGATGTAAAATGGTCCAAGAGAAGAAAATAATGACAAAGATGTTTCAGGTAGCAATGAAACCAACTAAGCAGCAACCTGTCAGACATGCAATTCACCCTCTCTGCTCAAAAATCACTCTCAAAAACATTAAACTGAATTGATGGCAGAATCAGGATCATACTTGAATCTACACTTTCTCTGATGAAGAATGAAAAATATAGAGGCAGCCAGAAGTTAAAATGAAAGAAAGCCTGTGCTTACTGTAAATCAATGTGGGCTCACCCCAAGCCCACATGCTTATCCATTCCCATATGCTTTTGGAGATAAAGTTCCTGCAAAGCACAATACCCACGTTTTTACGGCACTGAGTTATGGCTGCAAATAGGAAGCCAAATGCTCAGTTCCTCCCTTGCTCTTTGCAGCAGCAAATTGCAATTTGCAAAAGGTTTTTGATAACATTTGGTGTTAATTGGACTTAAAAATGTTAATCGCCCAAATCGCTGTGATCTTAAAGACACATGTAAATTATCTCGGCATGTAAGGGAGCAAAAGCTCAGATTGCCTTGAACTTCTCAGGATATGGGTTTTCTCAATGTGCAGCTAAAAGGTATCAGGGTGAGATACTGTTCTTGATCTTTCTGGCGTGAAAATTAACAAAGCACTCATACACCATATTTAACATAGATAACAGTTTAAGATGTTGAAAATATAAAATATGTATTTTCTTACTATAAATATAGCAAATTAGTTATTACTTCCAGCCACAGAGAATGTTCTCCTTCCTTCACTAATATACAAAAGGGTAGCAACTTCCTGGAATAGAAGCTGCCCTCCTTCATGATATACAAGACACATAATTCTGTATAGAATTGCAGGATCATTATGTTGAAAAAGACTTTTAAAGTCATTGTGTCCAGCTGGCACCCCAGCCCTGACAAATCTCACTGACCCATATCCTCAGGTGGCACATCCACATATCTTTTAAATCCCTCCAGGGATGGAGGAATCCATCACTGCCCTGGGCAGCTGTGCCAGGGCTGGACAGTCCTTTCCATGATGGAATTTTCCCAATATCCAACCTGAGCCTCCCCTGGCCCAACCTGAGGCCGTTCCCTCTCCTCCTGTCCCTGTTCCCTGGGAGCAGAGCCCGACCCCCCCCGGCTGCCCCCTCCTGTCAGGGACTTGTGCAGAGCCACAAGGTCCCCCCTGAGCCTCCTTTTCTCCAGGCTGAGCCCCTTTCCCAAATTCTTCAGGAATTTTCCAACCCCTTTCCCATCTCCATTCCCTTCCCTGGACATGCTCCAGCCTTTCAAGGTGCCCCCAGGACTGGAGGTGAATAAACTTAACCACTAACGCACCAAAAACGTGCCAGGGGCAAATCACCAGTGTCAGAAACATTCTGGGTTGGCATTCCCAAGAGTAAGTGAGAATCCCAGTGCTGTCTCACGGGGACTCTCCCCCCTGTAGCCACTACCACCCAATTAGCACAATTCCACTGCAGAGCAATAACAGGGCCTGTTTAGCTGTTTGTTCATGATAAGAGTTATGAAAATGAGATCAGAGGGTTTTTCTTTTGCTTGAGAGAGCAGCACAGTCCCCGTTTCTCTGACCTTTGCACAGGTGTCCATTCTAGCAGAACTTTATCTGGCTTACCTATTGCTCTCAGCACGTCCAATTTCATTTCACTAGCCCTTAATCAATTTTCATTAAATATATCATATTCTCCATCATCTGGGAGCTCCATGTGTATTCTTCCATAGTTTCCTGCACCGTTTTTCACTTCCTATTTCACAATTGCGCTCAAAAGCCAACATTAATTTTCCTGTACTTCCCCACAACCCTTCTTACCTTAACTTCTTATTACTGTGTCTGAATTCAATGTCCTGTTTTGAAGCCAGCCTCAAAAGGGGCACAGATTTCCAACAGACACAATTTCCTGGCTCTACAGCTGGATAAACAAACAAACAAAACCCCTAAATAAACCCAACCACCCCAAGAAAGGGTGGTTGGTTTGGATTAACCCAAGATGAGCCCAAAATGTCCCTGCTTTCACTTATCCATGGAAATTGCGGGTTATTCTCCCCCTCACAGGCCTGCCTGAGCACAAAACTTGACTTTTCCATCCTTATTGACACTGAGAAATACTTCACCTCTTATAAAACCTGATTAATTTTGGTGTGGCATGACTGAGGTTACAGAACTGGTCCTTCACTTTTAATCTTTGTGTGAGAGTTTTGCCAGATTTGGTCATCTCTAAAGTGCTCTGTTCACTCCAGGCAGCAGGACAGGAGAAGGAATAAAGACTTTAGGCTTCCAGAGCTAATACAAATACATTAAAGTTTCAAAATCACAATCACATTAACTCCAGAAATTTAGAAATAACATACAGTTCATTCCAACAAGAAAATTTTCTTAAATTTTAGTTTGTGAGAGGAAAATATACTGTAAAACATCAAGTTTGCTTCAAATTTCTTGATGTCTCAATGCAGAGCTTGGAAGATGAGCAAGTCTAAAAACCCTCTGAGATTCTGAATATCAGAGAAAGCTACAGTTTTCATAATAGAAAAAATTATTAATAAAAAACATTATTATTAAATTAATATTAAATTATTTTACATTACAGATTGAGACTAAATACTGTTAGAGATATCATAAAATACTATAAGTTAAACTTACTGCAAGTCACAAATTATGACCTTGGTCTCAAATTCAAGACTTTTGTCTAATACCAAGCTGTATTGGGCACTCCAGTTGTCCTTCCCAGTCTTACAGTTTCTTCAACCTCAGCACAGCACAGAGACAAACTGGAAGAAAAGAAAGACCTGTTTATTCCAGACTTTCTCATCTTACACCAGCTTGTTAAACCAAATTTAGATCAACTAGCAATGTTTTTGCTGCAAAGACGCTGATCTCTGTGTCACTTCAGGAATCTGATAAAAATAAGGCCACAGTATCAATCAGATTACTGGGTTCAACACACACTATTAATTTTGACATAATCAGCTACAGTTCACATCTATTGATCCTAGGACACTCAAATCCATATGAAGGCAGTACTATAAAGTTATGGAAATTGCATGATACCATCTGTAACAGAGGGTGCAGGAAAAAAAAAAAGAAAAAATAAAGAAGACTTAAATGTGTCGACCAGACTGCATATGGGGCACATGAAAAATCAAACATATGCTGCACAGGCAGAGATATTTTTGTGATTTTAGCCATTATGAGAAATAGTTTAAGAAAATAAAACTGGTGGTTTTAAGACCTTTGTATCAAAGAAAACATGCCCACATGCAGGAAGCAAAGGAACAAGCTGCCTGCTAATAAAAGCTTAAATTTTATCATTGAGCAAAAACCCAAGAGCTGTTAAAATGCAGTCCTTCCACAATCCCATAGGGCATCCCCAGATTTAATGTGGATGCCTGACCTAATGTACTGTACAGTTATGCCAGGTTTAAATAAAGTTGCTTTTTTTCTTTGTAAGATGCCGTACTGGAAAAGTCAAGTGAAGGAACCTTGCACACAAATCAAGGGCTTCTGAGGACATTGAGAGAGCCAGAAAAGAGCCATTGCTTTGTCACATCCTAAGAAACTCCCCTCTGTGTGTGCACTAATATGTCACAAATGTCCTCTACCTATTGCATGCTAATAGGCAAAACACCTGCTAGGAGAATCTTAGATGTGATTTGTTAGTGAGAAAGGTTTGGCTTAAAGGATTAAACAGCATTTTCATTTCACAGAACCCCAGGTTGGGTGAGGCTGGAGGGGCCCACGAGGGCTCCTCTGGTGCCACCTCCCTGCTCCAGCAGGGCCATCCCAGAGCACAGGGCACAGCAGTGTGTCCATGGGGCTCTGCAATATCCCCAGGGAGGAGACTGCACAGCCTCTCTGGGCACTCTGCTCAGGGCTGGGCACTGCCCAGGGCACAAGTTCTGCCTCCTGGGCAGGGGCAGCTCCCTGGGCTCAGGCCCTGCCCGTGGCTCTGGTGCCATTGCTGGGCCCCGGAGCAGAGCCCGGGCCCTGCTCGGAGCCCTCCCTGCACACAGGGACAGCCAGGGCTGAGGGCCCCTCTCAGCTGGGGCTCCTCTCGAGGCTGAGCAGCCCCAGCTCCCTCAGCCTTTCCTGGGCACGGAGATGCTCCAGGCATCCATCCATGCTCAGCTGCGCAGCCTCCGCCGGCCCCGCTCCAGGAGCTCCCTGGCCCTGCTGTGCTGAGGGTCCAGAGCTGGACACGGCACTGCAGAGGTGTCCCAGGCCGGGCACAGGGGCAGGATCCCCTCCCTGACCTGCTGCCAAGGCTCTTCCCGATGCCCCCAGGGCACCCTCGGCCTCCTTGGCCCCAGGACACTCTGCTGCCTCAGGGACAGCTCCGTGTCCCCCAGCACCCCCAGGACACTCTGCTGCCTCAGGGACAGCTCCGTGTCCCCCAGCACCCCCAGGACACTCTGCTGCCTCAGGGACAGCTCCGTGTCCCCCAGCACCCCCAGGACACTCTGCTGCCTCAGGGACAGCTCCGTGTCCCCCAGCACCCCCAGGACACTCTGCTGCCTCAGGGACAGCTCCATGTCCCCCAGCACCCCCAGCTCCTTCCCCACAGAGCTGCTCCAGCAGCTCCCCCCAGCCTGTGCTGGTGCTGGGATTGTTCCTGCCCAGGAGCAGGACCTGCATTTGCCTTGGTTGAACTTCAGATGTTTTTTCCCTGCCCAACTCCCCCAGGTGTTGAGGTCCCTCTGAAGGGCTGCACAGCCCTCCCAGATTTGTGTCCCATGGACATATTGAACCAGTTAATCATTCAAAGTACCAAATTCTGAATAAAAAAGCAAAGCTATACAAACTATTCATGGGCTGCATCCGAAGCACTGCAGCAGACTTTAGAAAAAGAGTCCCAGATTTCCATGACTGTGTTCAACCATTACTTGTTTAAAGAATTATTTCAGTTGTGTGGCTTTACTTAATGTAAGTGTGCCTGCAAGAAACCAGCTAAAAATGAAACTGGATTTTCGTGCATACTATTACTGTGATGTGGCCACTGAAGAAGCTCTCTAAAACACAGAAAGTTAACAGAAATTTTAGGGGCAAATATTGTGCCCCAGGGTTTAAATATGAAAATCCCATTTTAGAAATCCAAACGCCAAGAGCACAGCTCAGATACACAGCAGGTTTATAACCAGGATCCTAAACTTTAAAAACTGGAACTCGTGGTACTATTTAAACCAAACCAAACTCTCTCAATATTTCTTGTTTTCATTTGTATTCTGCTCATTTGTGCATCCCCATTTCATGGTGGCTTTTTCCCACATGCACTTAGCCATGTTAATATCTTCATGGATTTGTTTATAATAACCTTTAAATCCTTTCCCTGTCATTATGCTGTAGAGCTTTTTGTTGTATATACACTTTTTATTCTGGTTCATTGCCTACATATCGATTATTTCACATTTGTCTATGTTAAACACTGAACAGTATTTTCCACTTGCTAGTCCCGCCATTTAAAAATACCCAAATCCATCAGAAACAACTTGGTTGCTTTCCTCTCAGTTATTAGCTATACATTTAATTCTGATAGTATTAGCAAAACATCAAAGTTGGTCACAGGGAACAGGGTATTTGTCAGAGAAGTGCCACAAAACACCTGCTTGGATACTGGCATTTTCAGTGGGGACACTCACACTCAGAATGAAACTGCTGAGGTCTCTATGCTGACTTTAAAGACACTTCAACAAAGTCAACAGGAGCTGCTTCCCCTGCCTGTTTTGTGTAAAGAACTGAATTTTTTCAATATTTAATACTATCTACAATCATCAAAATATTATTAATCTCATATTTCCAGCAACAGAAAAATTATAGAGTCATAGAATATTTTGGGTTGGAAAGAACCCTAAAGCCCACCCAGTGCCACCCCTGCCAGGGCAGGGACACCTTCCACTGTCCCAGGCTGCTCCAAGCCCCAATGTCCAACCTGGCCTTGGGCACTGCCAGGGATCCAGGGGCAGCCACAGCTTCTCTGGGCACCCTGTGCCAGGGCCTGCCCACCCTCCCAGGGAACAATTCCTGCCCAATATCCCATCCATCCCTGCCCTCTGGCACTGGGAAGCCATTCCCTGGCTCCTGGCACTGCAGTCCCTGAGGAATTGTCCCTCTCTGGTTTCCCTGCAGCCCCTGGAAGGTGCTGTGAGGTCTCCACACAACCTTCTCCTCTCCAGGCTGAGCAGCCCCAGCTCTCCCAGCCTGGCTCCACAGGGGAGGGGCTCCAGTCCCTCAGCACCTCCGTGGCCTCCTCTGGACTCGCTCCAACAGCTCCATGACCTTCTTATGTTGTGACACCAGAACTGCTCACAGCATTCCAGGTCTCAGGAGAGGAGAGTAGAGGGCAATAATCACCTACTTCATCCTGCTGTCATAAATGTCATATTTAATTTATTTACTAACACTCTGCATAAGAATTGAATAATACTGAAATACTATATCTGTGATGTCTGCACAAAACACTATGGTGCAAACGCCTTTCAACCTCCCATAGATCTCTTTCACCTGCAAATAGCCTCTTTGTAATATTCCTGGGCTTTGAATAATCCTGAAAATGATGTGGATAAAGACTGGTGAGCTCTGGCTGTGTGTCAAGTAATTGCTGTTATATCCATCTGTAACCCTTCCGGAAGCTGTGGGGTATAACACAGTGACTACAGCTTAAAGACTTATCTAAATATCTTCCAGCTATTTTCTTCCACTCTTAACTGGCTAAATTTTACCTTTCACTGGTAAAGTCACAGTATTTTTGTAGTCTTTCTTCTCTACCCTCACTTTCAGTGACATTAAAGGCAAAGGGAGGGACTGTGGCACAAACAAATTAAAGCCACCAAGATGCTCTGAACAATCTGAATTTCTGTGGTGGGCCCAGTTTTTTGCTGCAGATACAAAGCAATTTTTAGGAAAGGGTCCTCTTTAAGAGTGTTACCTTCAGGTTTTCTGGAACACCAACCCCCATTTGCAACTTTATTGAGCAAAAACACCCACTGTACAAATGTAGTGTCTTATCCATAAATATTGGTATCATCTCCAAATTCTTTGTGTCCACTCCCAATAAAACTTTATTAAAACATCAACCTGAAATTCGACAAACTTATTTTAGCCCATTCAGTGCTCTTTCTTTTCTATTTTGTATCTCCACACTACAAACCACTGTCTTCCCCCTCAGCTGAGGAACCAGAACGCAGGCTGGTCACCAAGTCTAACTTACATCCCATCTTTTATCTTTTTGAAAGGCAGAACCAAACAAATGCAGCTGTGCTTTTATCCGTCTTTAGAGAACTGACTTTTCTCTCTAATCAAGTTGAGAATATGTGTCTAAAAAAAAGTCAACCAAATTTAAGCAATACAAAAACCATCATTCCAACAGAATAAAAATTTGGATTGCAGATATTGCCTGATTGTTTCCATATGAGGTGTAACCCAGCACAATTGGCAGTGCAGGTTACAAACAAACCTTTGGAAACAGTCAGAACTGCTGCTGGAAGCAGCACCGTTGAGTAGTAGCACTGCTACTACAGGATATAATTTTGTGCAGCCAATGTAATCTATTTCTAATGCAGATCTGAGAGAACAGAATAAAGGACCTTAAAAAAAAAAAGAACCAAAAAAACCCAAAACCCACAAAAGTAACAACCCCCCCAACTCCCTAAAGAAGAGGCTTAAAAGCATTTTTAAAAAACCATTAAAGATATCGGTTCTCTGCCCTCCATAATTATTTCTTA
The DNA here is from genome assembly GCA_026261815.1 of Monarcha castaneiventris obscurior. Taxonomy (NCBI): domain Eukaryota; kingdom Metazoa; phylum Chordata; class Aves; order Passeriformes; family Monarchidae; genus Monarcha; species Monarcha castaneiventris. The sequence goes on from JAMPIT010000583.1 coordinate 2,149,394, forward strand.
TTTTTCTTCTCTTCTCCACCCTTCTTCCTCTATAAATACTCAATTCCAGTGCTCTTCTTAAAGTACTGCCTGCTGCAGGTAACATGAGCTTTACAAAGGAATGCATTTGCCCTGGACATAGCATTAGCTACAAAAATACAACTTCAGGAACACAAATTTAGGAATCACTCATCTTGAAACACTGGCAATCACCACACTGTACCCAGAAGCATCAAGCTATTATAAATTTAGTCACTATGACAAAGATATAGAAAAACAGAAACCAGATAAAGTGAGAGAAACAAAAGCAATGAGGCAATGCAGGGGGGTCTGGCGTTTATCATTTGCATTCTGCTGGCTTTACTGGAGTGTCTGGCCTGCTATTGCGCTGCTTCCCCCCTTTATGAAAACGAACCAACATCATTTTGTACCATTTCCATGCTTGCTTTATTTTCTGAATGTTCTCCTCTGTCCCTTCAGGTCTCAGAAAGCTTTACCAGGCAGCCAGTATGCATCCAGCTGTGGCTGTCCCTGGATCCCTGGCAGTGCCCAAGGCCAGGCTGGACAGGGCTGGGAGCAGCCTGGGATAGCAGAAGGTGTCCCTGCCCATGGCAGGACTGGATGGGCTCTAAGGATCCAACCCAAACCATTCTGGGGTTCTGTGCTCTGCACCTTTTAGGTATTTATTCTTTGGGTTGTGGGCTGATCCCTCACTTGGAGCTTCCCCACTCTGTACTTGCTTTGAATGAGCAAAGAGTTCAAAGTCTGAAAACACAAAGGGAAAAGCTGACTGAATTCCCCTCTGCTGCTGCAGAACATCACTGCCAAAGCAAGAATCAGCTGGATTTTATTTATATTGCCAGACAGAATGTTTACTGGGAACAGGAGTAGGAGGAAGAAATATTTTGCCAGTGATACAAGAAAATAACAATTTCTATTTTACTATTCTATTTCTATCTAATGAATATTCACCCCCAGAGGTTATGTGATAGTTGGGTGAGTTTACTTTTAGGGAAAATTCAAATCAAAAGACAGTTCTGCAACCGTAAATATATTCCACTGAGAATTGCATTCACCTTGCAATACTCAGGAGAAAACATCTCATTTGTTCAATTAATCTGACCTTTATCAAGAGTTTGTACAGACAAAACACTCTCAGGGAACAAAGACTTGGAGTCAGAGTGAGCAGCACTGGGGACCTGAGCAGTGCTGCACAAAGGGATGTTTAAAGGCTGCCACTGCACACTCGGCAGAGCTGCTGCTGATTTACAGGGAGAACACAGCTCTGGGCCAAACTGCTCCCCACAATCCTCCCAAAAGCAATGGAGATGCCTCCAAGTGCCAAGGAGAAGTGCTGAGGAAGCCTTCCCTGGGTCCCCAAAGTCACATCTCTGTCTGCAGAAGACACGCCTCAGAACCAATTTTTAAATTCCCACTGAATGACCTAAAACTCTGCCTGAGAGCAAAGCCTGGTGTCAGTCACACGGCACAGCCCTGGCTGGGGAACCAGGCTCAGAACTGTCTGAAAAATCAACATGTTTTCTCAAAAACCCTCCCTGTGGCTACCGGGACTGGAATGTCAACCTTGGAGTGGTTTTATCCCCTCCTAATAACCGTCAAGAGGGGGAAAGGTAGGGGCTGAGTCTGGAGGCTGTTGGCTTTTACAGCAACAGAAACAGAAACTGGAGAGTAATGGGTTGAGAAAGGTGAAATGAGGGATGGAGGGAAGGAGGGAAGGAAGGAGGGAAGGAGGGATAGGAAGGAAGGATTACTGGACCATCACAAATTTAGAATTGCCTGAAGCTGCAATCCAGCCCAAGGTGTGTTCTGAGAGCCAATGATTGCTCTGAGAACAGAGGGATGAGTCCTGAGAAAAGAAAAGGGCTGGACACTGATTTTACTGTAAATGGCCGAAACTTGTGCTAACTTGGAGCACCAGGTTATTTTTTATTCAACTGTTTTCAAGCCTTCTTATCTTTCCTCTCCTCCAGCACCACCACAATGCATTTTGCTCTGGTCTGCTGACAAGCACTACCACAGACATCCACCTTAGCCACCAAAATATTCCCCCTTCCATCTGAACATCCTCTTTGAGTCCGAAATTGCCTTAAAGTCCTAAAAAGTGTGAATTTTATATAAACCCACATGTTCAATGGCAAAGACAAAAAGGTTCACTTTAATTAGGTTGCTTTCCTTTTGGGCCATTTTTTTAAAAAGAAAATAATTTTCAGTCATTCTTTACTGCTTTAGGAATATCAGTTTTCAGTACAGACCCATTTTGGAAAATTATGAGTACACAAAGTCTGCTCACATCCATTGAGGTGCAGGCTCTGAAGTAACAGACCTCCCTTCCTCTTCCAGGCTAAAATTATCAATCTGGAAGCCAATTTTTAAAAGTGAAATTGGAAAATGAGAAATTCCAATAGAAATTCGGATCTGTTTTTTTCCTTTTCCTTTCATTAATTCCTGCCTGCAGCCGTTGTAACTGATTGCAAAAAGAGAATGCCTGCTAGAGGAGCAGGCATGGGCTGGAATCAGGTGCCTGCATCTGGGAGAAAGCTATTAAGCAACAGGTCATGCTGCCTGCTTTTTGTGAGTTTATTGCCTCCCATTCAATCTTACATTAAATTTACTTTACCATAAATTGAGACTGCAGGATTCTGCAGGATCAGCCCCTAGCAGCAAATGGATGAAAGCATGTGCAAATGCTAGCAGTGCCAGAGTTGCCAAGCCTGCTTGGCCAGAGAGCCTAAATTGACTCACAAGTACTGCTACTCCCAGCCAAAAATAAGAGCGTATTGCTCTACATTTTCCTTTCTCCATTTCTCACAGGCATTTACATTTATATCAACACGTAATGAGTAGAGGAAACACAAAGACATTCAAACAGAATCTTCTTTAAGCTTGTCAAAAACGCCTTTTTTCTTCCTTTTCCTCACATTAACGTTAATTGGAGCTGGGCAAAACTCCTAGCATTAATAGCAATAAAAGCAGAGCTGGTACATTAGATTTAATTAGCATCTAAACTAAAGATCCTACACCCCGCCAGCCATTTCCACCCAGGAAACCCTTCCTCTCCAGCCAGCTGGGATGTGGCACAGGGCAGCTCTTCCACATCAGCAGCAATAAATTCCACCAAGAGGGGCAAGGAACAGGTAAGGAGGTCACACCAAGCCTAACTAGGACAGTGGGTCAAGGACTGACCTCCTTGTGAGAGCAGCTTCCCTGTGAATAAAATCAAAATGCTCTTCAGAGATAACTGAAATCATGTTTACTGCATGGGTTCATAAATCTGAGATGTGGAGCTGCACAGACACCACTCAATCCCAGCAACATCATCGTAAATCAAAAGACCAGCAACTTGAAAGCCTCTTACACTTTTTAGAATAACCCAAAGACTTATTCACAGCATTTGTTTTTTTCTGCCTTGCTTTATTTTTATGTCTTGTAGGATGTGTGTTGCCATCTATATTTAACAGCAAATGTAAAAGACAGTCTTGTAGATCAGAAAGACGAAAGTTTCTTCTTGTTCTGTTCCCTTCAGCTCACTCTGGTACCTCCACCCCCTCCCTGGCTCTTGTTTTTCCCATCTCCATGCTGCTTCCTTTATCCTCCCTTCCTCAGTACCCACAGCTCCCTGTTGTTCCTCTTTCTCCTCTTTCAGATCCACCTCGTCTCGTTCCAGCTCTTGTATTCTGATCTCCTATTTTCAAAAATACCAGACAAGAAGGTAACAGAAAAAGAAAAAAAAAGAAAAAAAAATCAAAAGCTCTTGGCAAAGCGGCTATTCTGTAAATGACCTAACTGGACATTGTGATACTTTTATTTTAAGAATTTTTTTAGGACAAATCCAAGCAGCTCTCCTTTTTCTTCTAACATAAAGATTTTTTTACTCTAAAAAAAGGCCAAGTTACAAAGCATTTTTAACCTTTTCCAAGGAATATGGATGTTTGTGACTCTGCTGCTGGAAGAAGATTGGTTAATTCAAAATAGCACCTTGTATCAGTGATTCACAACCCTTCCAGATGACCTCTGCCCATTAGCCACATCCTTTATTTATGTCTGGTGTGGAATTACAGGGCTGATTTTCACTCTGGGCCAAAACCAAACTGATTTTCCCAGGTCACGGGTCAGGACAGAGCTCAGGCAAATAATCCCTTTAAACATGGTTCTGGTTCCTTATGAATATCTTGGCTCTTGAGCTCCCTCAGTAAGAAAACAGGACACAGTAAGAAAAGAGGACAAAGCACCCCATCATGAAAGGCTCCAAATGGATGCAGAACTCATGAGCATATCTGGTTTGGAAATGTCACCTGCCAGTTAAGGGACTTGTCCACTTCCACATCCAAATGCCCAATTTGTGCATGCAGTGATGGTAACTGGAGAGCAAACCTGCCTGGAAACCCTGCTTTAGCTTCTGCTGCACCTAGAGCATATCTTGTAAAGCACATCTGAGTACAAAGTTTTAATGATTCTTTTTCAAGGGTGTTGAAAGGTATTTTTCTAAGATTATTGTTTCCAGGGATAAAAAACTTCTGCTCATTGTCACTGAGTAGCACCACAAAAGTGCCAACCTCCACAGCCACACTAATCTCTGTGATCTAAGAAAAACTGTTGTCCTATCCATTTTTGAGTACCCCAAATAATGGTGGTCTAGTGGGGCAAGAGGAGCAATAACAGAAGTTATGCTCGAAAGGAAATCAAAATATCCACAAACGTGGAGGAAAAATTTTCTGTCCCAAGGTTTTTAGAGCGCCTGTGCACACCATAATGTGCACCCCGAAGGAATTGGGAGTGTTCAGCCTGGAGAAGAGGAGGACTCAGGGTGACCTCATTGTGGCCTTTCAGTGCCTGAAGGGAGCTGAAAGAAAGATGGAGAGAGACCATTGATAAGGGATGGAGGGACAGGACACAGGGAATGGCTTCCCACTGACAGAGAGTTAGTTTACATCAGATTTCTAGAAGAAATTGTTCCCTGGGAGGGTGGGCAGGCCCTGGCACAGGGTGCCCAGAGCAGCTGTGGCTGCCCCTGGATCCCTGGCAGTGCCCAAGGCCAGGTTGGACATTGGGGCTTGGAGCAGCCTGGGACAGTGGGAGGTGTCCCTGCCCATGGCAGGGGTGGCACTGGATGGGCTTTAAGGTCCCTTCCAAGCCAAACAATTCTAGATTCTCTGATATCATATATATATCAAAGTTTTAAAAGGTACAAAACAGAAATAAACATCAAAATCCAATCAGAGTATTTTTAAATGGACAGTGAAGGTTTCTTAGGTGTATTGTAAAGAATGAAGTTTTGGGCTGCTTTTTCCTAACCATCCTGAAGCAGAGGTTGCTTTTTCCTGGGAGGGGCTGTGGGGACAAAGTCTGTTAAGGATCATCTCCAGCTGCAGAACTGGCATTGCTCACTGCAGCTCTTTGTGTTCTGTCAGCTCGCTCTGACAACTGATGGCTCGGATGAGGATGAACTGTGACACTGTCAGAAAGCAGGGGCTTGAGTTTGCACAGACTTCTGTCACTACTGGAGACTGATAAGATTAAAACTGTTGTGGTTTTGTTGTGATGGGAGCTCTGTAGCAGAGCACTGCACTGGCTCCAGGGCAGGGCTGTGTGAGCCTGGGCACGGCAGGGAAGGAGAGGAGGGCGTGGTGAGGCACAGACACTGCTTTTCTAACACCCCACCCAGGATATGGAGACTGCAGAGCTGGGGATATTGTGAATACAGTATTTTTTAAAGCGTGGCATTAGAGCTCTGTACTGTCCAGTGACATTTCGGAGCAGCCAGGTGAGTGGGGTGAGCAGATAAGGAAAAGCATGGTTGATACAAAGCATGTGTAAATGACGGGATGTGTTATCCTGAGGGATTAGGGTGAGAACACCTGAGCATTGTACACAGTAAAGGTCCTGTTGTCCATGCACAGGGAGCCTGCAGTCAGAGCCAGCCTGGGACAGTCAAATGCCACACACCCCTGGAATGTGTCTGTCCTGCTCCTGGACATCCTGCAGGAGCAGCTGGCTGCCCTCGCATGGACAGCCCGTTCATCCACGCCTGCATTCCCGAGTGCTGACACCGCAGATCCATCGTCTGGCACATGCCATCACACCGACTGCACAGCCAGCACACGGGGAGAGGCCAGCACTGCCTGTGCTCTGCTTCAGCTCTCACTGACCGTTACTCTTGTTTGTCCCCAAAGAATCTCATCCAAACCCTTGTGAAATGACTAAAGGCCTCCAGAGAAATCAGCAAGACTTTGAATCAATTCATGATTAAAGGTACTGCGAAATGTAGGGCCAGGTTGCTGGGCCCAGTAAGACTGGGCTGGTTCCTGCTATGTAATGTTTCCCACTCCTTTAGTTGCATGGTATGATCTTTCCCCAACTTATCTTCTTCAAAATGGAAAGAAATACAGGGCTGGAAGGGATTTCCTGAGTAACCAAGTGTAATCTCCTGCCACCCACAGCAACAATAACACAGAAACCTTTTAATTCCCATTTAGTTTCTCAGGATAGGGACTGGCCCTTCTTCTGAGGAACACTCTGCAACTCAAAAATACACACAAATGCCAAAAAAGCCAGAGATGATGAAAAAATAGGGGGGAGATAAGTAATACAGATGGCCTGGGCTGCCCACTCCAAACACATTATGACCTATGCCACTTGCTTATCTTCAAATCTCTTATCTCTGTCTTGGTTGCTAATGACCTGGAATACAAAATTCTCACGTTCAGGCTCTAAGACAACAAGCAATCCTACAGAGAAAATTGGCAGTCGTGTCCACAGCTTCTCCTCTGGAATTGCCCGTGGCAGGGCTGGAGGTTTCCTGGGTGTTTCTGTTGTTCCAAGTGACCCCAGGAGCAGCAGCCCTGATCCGGGCGGGAGCAGCTCCCGAGGGAAGGAGGATCAAGGAGCCAGGGCTGTAGAGCTGACCTGAGCAAAGCACCGAGTCCAACAGCACATGGGACAGGCTGAAGCTTCTTTTGGCATTTGGGGATGATAATTAGCTCAGAAGCTTTACTGCACACCTAAGCCACTAGAGCAGGGTGTTACTGCCAGGCTGGGTAAATGCCACCTCTCTCCAGAAGCCGATGCAAAGAGAGGATAAAAACCAGGGCTGCTCTCAATAGCAGAAGTGGTGCAGCTGGTTGCCGCTGAGATAGATGGGTTTGTTCCTATTTCTCTCAGGTTCTCCTCCTCCCAGTGATTTATGTCAGGGGGGGTTTGTGTTGGCATGAAACCGCTCACTGTGACAGGGGATGTTCTAGGAGTGACAACCCCTAACTCAGGACCATTCCCGTGTCATTCCTCTGCACAGATGACAGAAATCTTTTTTCCTGGTTATTTATTTATTTATTTATCAACTCCCAGTACTACATCAGTGCCCGAGAAAGCCAGATCTCCGCTGAATCCATACAGGTACATTTTTTGCTTGACAAATGGCCTGCAGTTGTTAGAAAAGCATGTGGATTTTTAAGGAGTTGAGAAACGAGCTCTGCCTAAGTGCAGCAAAGCCCCCAGATTTCTCTGTGTTGATTTTTCCCTCTTTAGTGTCTATTCAGAGAACATCCTCAATGCCACACCACGATCTGCAGACGTGATATATGATTACACAGCTGTAACTAAGAAATGATGTATGAAATAAAAATCCCTCAGCAGTGCAGGGTTGGGAATACAGAGCTGGGAGCTGGGAGCTGCTGCTGTGGCACTTGGAAATGAGGCGAGAGCCAGGGCACTGCAGGAAGGATCCAAACACCAACTGTATTAAAACCTTTCAGCAAGTACAAATGCCCTCTTTAATGTGCTTTAGGCATTGTGAGATAAGGCTACTCCAGCGAGTCCTTCAGGATCTTTGTCCAGCCTGGGAAGGTGTCTGCTCCCAGCTCTGGAAAGGGCCCAGAGCTGGAGGCTCTGCCAGCAGAGCTCCCAGGCCAAGCCCAGGCCCTCTGGGTTGTCCTAGCAATTTTCCCCCTCTGGCTTGTACTGGCATTTTTGGCCCTCTGGCTTGTACTGGCATTTTTGGCCCTCTGGATTGTACTGGCATTTTTGTCCATTTGCAGCAGTAATCAAATTGGTGACACTGCTTTACACTCCTCTAGAATAAGCCTAAAATATGGTGCAGTAAGAAATTAATGTCACTGGAATTGCCACCATGTTTTCCAACTTCAGCTGTCAGAAAATAAAAAGGGGACAAAAGACCTCTCCCAGTCCCCATCTTCCCAAAGACTGAACAGAATCCAGCATAGCAGAGCCTGCTCCTTAGGCAGCAAAATGACAGCATGGACAGCATCCAACTTGTTTCTCCCAATCACAGGAAAGAAAATATTGAGCTTCTAAAATGTTTAATCAGGCTTTAGTTGGAGTAATCAGATGAGACATAATTGAAGGTTCCTATGCAAGTTTGGACTTCCTTGACAAGTTCCCTAAAAGTTGCTCTTCTGAGAGTCATAGACCTTCTCCTGCACTGTCAGCAAAAGAGTGACTGTGCTGGTAAACTTTACCTTCCTTTGCATCATCTCTGTGGTTCTTTTAACAAACACAGCAGCAACTTCTGCCTTCAGCTTTGGTTTATACATTTCTTTCTACAGAGGAATCTTCTCCTTGCTTCTGTACACAGATAACACTTGTGGATGTAGTGGAAAACTTTCATTTCAGGGAAACAAGCTGATATTCCTGCCCCTGCCCTCCCACAGACCCCAAAAGTCAAAGCCTTGCCCTTCCACCTCCCTCTGTGCAGCCATCAGCTCCTGGACCTGTCCCACCAGCCCTGTGAGCTGGCACAAGTTGGAGGCAAGCTGGGTCAGGAAGCTCCAGGTGAGGAGCAGGGTCAGGGCTGCCCCTGGCCAGGGGCTGTGTGGGGCAGGCAAGGACTGGCAGTGCCCCAAAAGCTACAACAAGGAGTGTTCTCCATGTCAGCAAAGGACAACAATGATAAAAATAAGCATTTCCTAACAAGAACAGATTTTCATTTTGATTTTCATTTTTCTACCAGCATTGTTTAATGGATGCAATTCTAAAGTATAAGCAAACATAATAATTATTAGGAATGCTTGCTTGCTGTATAGACAAGAAATTCCTTTTTCCCTAAGTGGGGCTGGAAGGGGATAAGCAAGTCCACAGTGCTGCTGCACAGCCTTTATATGCTGGGGGAAACAGCTGGAAGTTAAGCTGTGATTAAAAATACCAAACTTCATCAACAGCTGCTTTTGGCAGTGAAAAGTGTGTGTGATTGTTCAGAAAACTTTGGCACCAGCAGCCAGCATTGCAGAGGACCCTGAAAAAGGGTGGAATGAGGGCCCAAATCTGTGGATTCTAACCAGATTTTGTAACAGTCAGTTGTGTACCAAACCCCATCCCAGTCCCTCTCCCATTCCTGCTGGCAGAGCACAGGTCAGTGTGTGTTTCCTGCCCACAGGAGAGGCTGCAGCAGCTCGCCCTGGGAGCACTGCTGCAGTCCAGTGGGATCAGGGACTACAGTGCCAGTATTGCCATTATCATTCCTCTAATGAAAGCTTCTCAGGATGCTATTGATGACCAAAGCAAAGCAGCTTTGGGCTGGGATTGCTGCAGGAGCAGCCCAGCAGCGCATGGTGCCAACTGGGAGCAACACAGAGCCAGGGAATTCCCAGTGTGAGCTCTGCCATCCCTGCCCCTGATGCTTCCCCCAGTTCACAGAGGGCAGAAAAAACTACCTGGTACTTCAGCAGGCTACTTCAGACTTGAACATATGCCAACTTTTTTTGCCTGCAGACTGGCAGGGAAAAAAACCCACAAAATTTTAGAGCTTTTGTCTTTTGCTAATGGCATTCTCTGAGCTCTCATGTAGCTCAGCAAACAGCCCTGATTCTCTCTGCTTTCTTCATAAAAAATCTATTAATTCAAAATCAAAGTAGACAATTCTAATTCTGTGTGTGATATGAAGGGAGTTTGGCTAAACCTTTTCTTTACAGAGAAACCTCTAGTCTCTTTTTATTCTTGTGCCTGCGTGGCTGCAAGTCCTCTTGGCTATTCTCTTTCAGTTTCTGTGAAAGAGTTATATCTTCTTTCTCTGAACTCTACCTGAATTCCTCACATCCCCTTGTTCTCCCTGTAAAGCACAGGCCGTTCAGTGGCACCATGTGGAATACATTTCTAATTTTGTCTTCAGATGAATACTGCTAAGCTGATGAGAACTTCTTAGGCACCAGCAGCTTCCACTGACGTCAACTGCAATTGCAAGTTTGCAGTCAATTTAGTCCACTGCAACTAAAAGCACCCCTGGGCCACTGATCTCTAATCTTCCTCCTCCCTCACCATCTTCCCTCTGGAATTACGCAGTGCACCCTGCTCTCAGGGCACACAAACTCCACGTGCTGATGCCGCTCACGTCCCATGTGTCCACCCGCAAATTTGGGGGTTTAAATCATTGTCCACTTCAAACGGCAACATTACCATGACAAATTATAAATATTGCTAAAGGACTGGTCAGTGTTATTTAATTATTTTAGTATCCATCAGAATCAGCCTTTGAACTGGGACGAGTTATGGAATAAGAGCCATTAGTGACCCCATTAGGAAGCCATTCCTGCATGTTGCTGTTGCATCCCAATTCCCCAGAAGCTATAATCCAGTGCCTGCACACATGCAGATAAAGCCAGGGAATAGAGAGAGCAGCTCAGCAGGCTGAGGGAACACCAAATCATCACCTGTGGTTAGGGACAGCAGCTTGGAGTGGGCAACATCAAAAACTGAAATTCCACTTTCCATATTAGCAGGATGTACACGACTGAAAAGTCCCAAATGAAACAACCCATTAAAATCAAGAGAAAGATCAAGGATTTTGTGCAGAAAATTTGACCTTTTAATTCCCTGAGAAAACTGTGAAGTGTATATGGGCTGCATAAAGAAGCACGAGGGCACTCACAATCCACAAATTGTACAGCAAATATGATGCCACTGAGATGAGAAGGAAAATGATAATTCACTAGGAGTTTCCAATAGAAATAGAATAAAATATATTTGTAATGAAACTTCACAAAACTGCTTGGCATTAAGACCAAGAACTGCCATTCATTGGGGTGGTAAAGAACCACAAACAAGAGAACTAATTCCAACTGTGCATGGGGTCTCATCAGGGCTCTGGGATCACGGACAAGTGTCAGCCTCAGAGGAGAAACACCAACGTGGTAATGGGAGCTGAGGCTTAAGATCTCTCACTATGTCCATTTCAGCTGGAAAAGGGTTTCATGCTTCATTTCAGTCATTATTTAAACATTGTTATTTCTGCAAACATGCCACACTGAGATAAGGTTTCATGCTGTACCACATCAAAATGCAGATTGGTGCCGAGCGTCGGGAAGAGCCTTTATTGAGGTAACTGTTTATTAAGCCGGGGAGGAATTGAAATTGCAAATTCTTAAAGAAAGGGAGGCAGAGGGAGAGATATGTTACGTTCCCTTTAATCATGGGATTTGCACAACATCAGTACAGTTATGATCTAAATAAAGTTTCTGGAGTCATCAGGATATTATACTGTAGCTGCTTCATTTAATCTAATGGTTTCCATTTAGGTAATTTTCATGCATTTTAATGTATTTAATGATCATCTTCCCTTGACTGATTTACAATCTCTGAAACTATATTGTACTTTATCTGCAAGATTTGGGATTCCAGACAATGATATGCAGAGAAGGACCTGGAAAGTTTAGTGAAGATGCTACTTTGCATTTTAAATTCCCATTAATCATGCTATTTTACTAATGTAGAAGAGCCTGAATATAATTTCAACCTGAAGAAAAACAATGCTCGAGAGACTTCTGGAGAATGAACTTGACCTAGATTATTTCACTCTCACAGAAATTGTTAACATTTCAGACACTGACAGCACAGGAAAATGAGCAGGAATCCCAATTCTATATTTGATATTTGACAAATCTGACCCCTTGCTTAGCTCCACCACGGGCTAAAGAGAAGCCTGTTCTGTGACTGTGCTTTTGGGGTAGCTGGAGAGGGGAGCACGTTCTAGGTGTGCCAAGAAGCAGCACGTGGATGATGCTGGCACTGCCAGCACAAACGTGGGAATCCCTCAGGAGGCCCAGCAAGGAGAAGGAGACCTCCTCAGCACGGAGACCTCCTCAGCACAGATACCCCCTCTCCCACCAGGGCCATGGGGTCCTGCATCCCCTGGCCTGGCAGGGACCCCCCAGCTCCCAGAGCTGCTCTCACTCCAGCACACACCGAGGGAGGGAGCAGCACTGCACCAGACGCTTCAATTGAAATGCAGAGCTGCTCCAACTGCATGTGCAAATGAGGCAATTATGAATGCAAACGACTAATTACATTCACCTGCTTGTGCAGTGCCCCTCTTGTTGTTGGGCAGGGGGAAGGATTGTGTGTGCAAATGAGACACACAGCTGGAGACAGCCCTTACACGAGGCCTCAGGGTGAGAATTCCAAGGGCTTGGGAGTCCTGGCTTTGTTTAGTACATTGAAATACAACCCTGGCTGTGAATATGATGTCATATCCCAGGTATTGGAAAAAGAAGTAGTGCAGCAATCTGAAGGATGCAAGCAGGTAGTGGATATACATTTCATACATGCACTTCAGGAAGGGAAAAAATAGCAGAAATTATGAGTGGGGGAAAGGGAGAAAACAACACCAAATTTTAATGTCTGGATAGATTTAGCTAGTAGCAGATAATGAGATTGTGAAATCCACAGTATCAAATGTATGATAGTTAGAAAAATCAAAATGTCTTGGAGAAGTTTTACAGTCCAAATAACTCCACAAGTCTGGAGTTCACTGTGGATGAATATGTACAGATGTACAGATCTGAACAGCAGAGAGCTCAGATCCCAACTGCTGCTCCCCTTGAAGCCAGGCTGGGAGAGCTGGGGCTGCTCAGCCCGGAGAAGAGAAGGTTGTGTGGAGACCTCACAGCACCTTCCAGGGGCTGCAGGGAAACCAGAGAGGGACAATTCCTCTGGGACTGCAGGGACAGGACAAGGGGGAAAGGGGACAAACTGAAAGAGGGATGGGATTAGATTGGATATTAAGAGAGATTTTTACTGTGAGGGAGTTGGGGCCCTGGCACAGGGTGCCCAGAGCAGCTGTGGCTGCCCCTGGACCCCTGGCAGTGCCCAAGGCCAGGTTGGACATTGGGGCTTGGAGCAGCCTGGGACAGTGGAAGGTGTCCCTGCCCATGGGAGGGGCCGGGATGGGCTTTAAGGTTCCTTCCACCCTTAAACATTCTATGCTTGTATGACTTAGGGGACCAAAGGTATGAGAAAAAAAGTTGTCTATCATCTGTGTAACATATGTATGGTCAAAGGTTTTTTTCTTTTTTTACTATTATTATTTTTGAGGGGGTTTTTTTGGTGGGTTATGCACTCCAATTTAAATGCCAGTTGTGCTTTTGGATTTATGAAAAGGACTCTGGATTTAGCAGTAACTGAAACCATTTTAAAATTTTGAATTCAAGAAGAAAGTCCTTCTAGATGCTGTCTCCACTTCTTATTCAGACATTGCAGTAATTTCTACAAATCCCTCTCTTTTTTCTTAACCCTTCAGGATTTATAGTTCCTATATGAGAAGCTTTGGTTATTTTAAGTCCAGCTAATCATTCAGCTTGTGTGTGCCACAAATATTTACAGCACTCTAAGAATAAAAACAAAACCAGTTCAAGGCACGTACAAAGTTCATGGTAAGGTTTTGATTATGATTGCAAATACCCAATCTGGCCTGTTTCTGGACTATCAGTAATAAAATAGCTTCCTTGTTAAACCAACAAAAGTGTTTCTGTTTTCTTCTAGTTCCGGATGACATCCAGCCTCTGACAGCAGCAGTTGCTACAACACATTCATGTTTTGATCTAATACAATTCACATCATGGACTTCAAATGAATGAAAAGTGTTTTATGTTTTTCCTTAGTCCAAAGCCTGACACCAAGCTGCACCAGGGGAGGCTCAGGGTGGACATCAGCAGGAATTTCTGCATGGAAAGGGTGCTCAGGCCTTGGCAGGGGCTGCCCAGGGAGGTTTGGAGCCCCCATCCCTGGAGGTGTCCAAGGAAGGGCTGGAGGTGGCACTCAGAGCTCTGGGCTGGGGACAAGGTGGGCATTGGGCACAGCTTGGACTCCATGCCCTTGGAGGGCTTCTCCAGCCTCAGTGATGCTGGATTCCATGCTCAGCACAAAGATGACACCAGAAGTCAGATTCTCCTGCCATCACCTCTAGCAACCTCCCAACAGGCAAATCAATTAAAACACAGCACAGGGCACACCCTCAGATGTCTAAACTGACAGAGAGGGAGAGCAAGAGAGGGCAGAGACCTGCTGAGAGCTGAACGTGGCCCTTGAACAGGCAGCAGCAGTGCCACCATCCCTCTGTGCCACGTCCCGCTGACAAGGCAGGAAGGTTTTGTAGCCAATACCTGGAATATCGGTGGTTATCTCAGCAGCTCCTTGAAGTTTAGATTCTGGTTCCCTGAGGAGCCTCTCTCAGCACCCCTACTTCTGAGCAGGCTGGGGCTGGGCTGCGTTCTGCCTGCTGTCTGTTCCCAATCAGCCATTCCAGCCCCCGGAGCTCCAGGAAGCACAGGGAATGTGGGCTACACATCAGGACAGGGCACCTCAGCTCACTGCTCTGAGAGATCTCCAATGAAATACAATCCCAGCACGTCTCGCAAGGAGCTTTTATAATTCCTTTCCTGCTGGGAGATTTTTATTCATGTATTCACTTCTAAAACTTTGTAAACACCATCAAAATGGATTTGATTTATTTTTGCCTTCCTTGTGATATGACATAACATTGATAAGATAATGCTGGGTGATGAGTTCTTTGGTAAGCCTACCTACTGGTAAATTAGTGACAAAATCAGATACAACATCTTGGGTGAAAACAAGTTTAATTCTTCAGTAAATAATTCAACTCGCTGTTACTCACAGAACTGGTTAGATTGAAAAATTTGGTTTGTCACCAGAACAGATTTATTCTGAGTTTATGAATTCCTAATCAGGCTGCTCTTCATAATGATGAATGATAATTATCTTTTTGAACTCTAATCATTTACCTGAATGTTTCCTATGTATGAGATACCATGGGAAAGTAAGAGCCCTTCTTGCAGGGCAGGTCTCCTAACTGGCTGCAGCTGCAGAGCAATTAGTCTTGGAAATACTAAAATCATTTTAAAGCACACTCACATGTGTTAAAAAGGATGGACAAGATCCCTTCATAACCTGAATTCTACTAAACAGTAACAATTAGAGGAGGAAAGAGAGGAAGCCATATGAGCTCTTCTGGGCCAGGGACAGCACCCGGGGAGCGGCTGGAGCTGAGCCAGGGCAGGCTCAGGCTGCAGAGCAAGGAAAGGTTCTGCTTCCCCCAGAGGGTGCTGGGCACTGCCCAGGCTCCCCAGGGCATGGGCACGGCCCCGAGGCTGCCGCAGCTCCAGGAGCTGCCAGGGATGCACAGGCTGGGGCTGGTGGGGGGCTGGGCAGGGACAGGGATCAATGACCCCTGTGGGTCCTTCCACCTCAGGATATTCCGTGATTCTCTGACTTTCCAATAGAAACCCCAGAATGGTTCCCTTTGGATAAGTCTGTAGGCAGATGGAATCCACAACTTGCCTGCCTAGGAGAGGAATCCCTGTGAGCAGCTCTCCCAAGCATTCTTCTCATTCCTGCACCTCCTCTCTCAGCCCCAACTAACCTGAAACTGCAGAAACAGGGAAAAGAATCCACACTTGGAATCTTTCATTTGGTTCCCACCAAACCCATCACTTCTGCTCACAAAAAGTGACAGCCAAGCTGCTCTCAGCCAGGAACAAGAACTACAGCAAAAAGAAACAATTCAAAATTAATTTATCACTGGCTTAATTCCTTGCATTCAGACATTCGTCTCTTCCAGACAGACATGATAATGTGATTAGTACAAATGATACCAGGCTAGTTATAGGGCATTTAGGAATACAGGCAGTATCTATTTCACACAGTGCAATGTATCTTTCTGCTTTTGTTATCCCCAAGCAGGGCGGTTTTGGTTGCAAAGATATCTCAAAAATGTGCTCTACAGCCTTTCCCTCCTTTCAAAAGACAGGGAATTTTCTTTTTTTTCCTCTTTTTTTTTTTTCTTTTGGCATGTGACAGCACATTTTGCTGTAGGAAACAGAGGTATGTTTAATAGCGAAACAAGAGATGTACTCACATGGAATAAATCATGGTTTTAGTGGTTTTCTTTGTTCTCAGTCTTCGAAAGACCTGGAGAACTATTTGATCTCTGCACTTCCCCAAGTTTTGCAATAGTTTATTTTTTATTCTTTTTTCAAAAAGTGCAGAAGAGCTGGAACTCGGAGATGTCTGATTTAAGGTGAATAATTTTTAAAGGCAGCACTCCTGTACTCACAGTGGGAACTCCCTGAGTGACTGTTCTAGAATAACAACAGGAGTACACACTTGCACCTTTGCAAGATCAGTTCTAAGATTTTTAATCTTAACGGTTTCCTTATTTTAATTATGATGTGCTGGAATTAGCAGTTTGTATCCATCAAGCCCCTATTGACACTGCTGATGATGGAGCATCAGAATTTACACCCTGAGTGGGATCAGACTAGAAATAGATGTGGCCAAAGGGTTTAGATAAAGTATTTATCCAAGCTGTCTGAAAATAAAACTGAATGCTCATGTTTAGGCCATCAAAAATATATAGATGAGCAATTTAGCAGACGAATGTTTAAAAAGACCAATTCCTTATAAGGGTGGAAAAAAGAATAAAATACCCTTCCTACCCAAGACTTTATCAGATTGCATGCACCTGGGCATTTCACTTCTTTGAAAACTGGGTTTATCTTTGGAGTCGCTTCTTTCTCAATTAAAAAAATCTTTCAGAATAGCAGAGTTTTAATTTTACTCTTAACTGACTGGTGATCAGAGAAGCGAGTCAGAGATGTGTGAGATTGCCTGAGCATATTTCAGAGAAAAAAGAAGGAACTGTTGATGGTTTTTGCAGTACAATGTGACTGCATCTGTGAGACTTGCAAAAAGGAATGAGCACTCACACTTTTCACTACCAAACTCAAATGAATCAGGCCTAGTTTAATACAAAATTTAATGTCAAGAATATGGTCAAGTTTTGGAGCATAGGCTGAGCTGGATACAAATCAATTTAAGAGACACCAAGACCCGAATCTCCCCTTTGGAAACATCTTCAGCAAGGAGAACAGAGGGATTACATTCCATTCCTTGCACTTAGAAAATGTTAATGGTGGCTTAGATGATTTAACAAATACTGCTTTAATGAGATATCACTTCAATGCTTGCTGCTGCTAAGGTCATACATGTTCTGTGTGTTACTGCTCAGAATTCCAGCCCAACAGGATTCCTCCACTTTAATGAAGTAGTTACATGAAATTGTCTTTTTTTTTTTTTTTAATAACTGTTCTCAATCATGGAAGACCCAAGGTACCTAATGATCTCTACTTAGCATTTTGTGGAGGGAAAAAAACTAACTATAGTATAAACTACATCCTCATGTTAATATAAGTCAGGGAGGGGGAAAAAAAAAAAAACCCAAACCAAAACAAATCAGCTTCTAGGAGAGATGTGAATTGCATTAATTCAGTCAGATATCAGGTCCCACAGTTGGTCACACAGTCAGCTCTGTGCTCACTGTCAGAAACGTGGTCACAGTATGGAACCTTCACCTCATTCTGCATCATGGATGAACCAAAATAACGCCAAAAGCAGGAAGACTTCTCCTGTCTGGTCTTCCACCATGGAAGTCTCACCTTTCCCATGTTCAGCAGCTACACAGTGAGTTTCCACGAGTGTGAGCCTGAGATTCTGGCAGACTCAGATGAAAAGCAGATCTGGGTAAAGATCTGTGTTTGACCTCAGTACGGTTTGGATCAGGCCCAGGTAGGCAAAGGGAGGATGGCAAAGCCCATGGCACAGTAAATTCAGCACAAATTCCTGCCACAGACTGCTCAGTTCCGACTCCTCTTTGAAAACAAGAAAGTTTGCTGTCTTTCCACTTCTATAGTATGGAAAAGGCTGAGTAGGGCCCTCAAAGGCTCTAAGAAAGTCCTCACTCCTCAGATTTCACAATCTGGCAGGAAGGAACATTACAGCAAAAACAGCCTTGCAGTAAGAAGTGCTAACCAGCCAACCATATGCTAGATTTGCTCTTTTATATTTCTCCCTCTCTCAAATATTACTTTTAAAAGATTAAGCATATAGCACCTTTTAAAGTTCAGTGAGTGCCCAGGCATCCTGTTAAATATCTTTCTTAAAAATGTTCTAGAAATCCCCATTTCATATGGATCCATTTTGGAAAGTATCCTCCCCTTATCCTGAGTAATTGAAAGCATCCCTTCACACCTTGCTTTTCAGAAATAAACACTCTGCTCAGCCTGAGCTTTTCACCACATCTTTCCCAGGAACTAAATCTTTATGAAAAGCAGGAGTTTCCTTTTACTGAAGATCATTTGTCAGAACTGAATGATGGTCTGCAAAATAGGTAATAAAACTGAATAATTAAACCAGAAAAAGATAATCTCTCATCCAAATTTCAGAAGGACAAAAGAAGAAGTAGCACTTTTAGCACTTCTAAAACAGCACTTTATTTTGAGGGGTCGAATTGCTTTCCTATTTGGGAGCCCCTGGATGCCTTCTCACCCATTTCCGCATCACTCCCCCAACACACTGTGCCCCTTTAGATTGCACCAAGGACACACAGAAAAAATAAATGCCCTCAGAGACTCTCAGAAATTGGCACTGGTACAATTCTGCTATTTTATTCGGAATTGACAAGGGCTTGGGCCCTCTTGCTGAAAGCCACTGTGTTGCACAGTGTTATCATCCAGAGCTCTGACAGAGCTCTTTAATCTCATTTTCTTGAGAAGCAAAGGCACAGGTTACTACACTGCACTGCTGACCTCTTCTGAAAACCCAGGCTGGTTCTGCCCCTGCTTCATCCCTTTTCCCTTTAACTCCTCCAAAGCCCTCATTCAGTTCTAAGTCTGCCCTGATTTTATGCTTATTGCCTCATTTCTTCATATTGATCTCACTTTTCTGTGCTGCTCCCTACTCAGCAGAGAGGAGCACACGGACACCTCTCCTCTGAGCCCCTGTGTAACACACAGGATGTTCACAGCCACACACAGGGTTGTTGTGGAAAGCAGCCTGTCCCCTTCCCAGCATAACTCTGTGCATTGGGAATAAATGGGATGGGGGCCTGAGTGATCTTAGAGCACCGAGGTTAAACAGATTTTAGCAGGATGAAGCACAGACACTCAGTACATCTCTGGCTTAAATAATCCTTGAGCTGCTGAGAGGCCACTCCTGGCAGAGGATCAGTGCAGCTCTCTGCAGGCAGCACATGCTCAGGAGGAGGCTCAAGTGGTTCTCTCTGTGTTCACGTGAAACCAATACATGTACAGCTACAAACAGACCAGCCATGGGCTTGGAATCGTGGAATGGTTTGGGTTGGGAGGGACCTTAAATCCCATCCAGTGCCACCCCTGCCATGGCAGGGACACCTTCCATTGTCCCAGGCTGCTCCAAGCCCCAGTGTCCAACCTGGCCTTGGGCACTGCCAGGGATCCAGGGGCAGCCACAGCTGCTCTGGGCACCCTGTGCCAGGGCCTGCCCACCCTCCCAGGGAACAATTCCTGCCCAATATCCCATCCAGCCCTGCCCTCTGGCACTGGGAAGCCATTCCCTGGCTCCTGGCCCTCCAGCCCTTGTCAATTGTCTCTCTCCATCTTTCCTGCAGCTCCTTCAGGCACTGCAAGGCCACACTGAGGTCACCCCAGAGCTTCTCCTGCCCAGGCTGAACAATGCCAGCTCTCGCAGCCTTTCCTGCCAGCAGAGCTGCTCCATCCCTCTGCTCATGCTGGTGCCTCCTCTGGGCTCTGTGCAGCAGCTCCAGCTCCTCCCTGTGCTGGCCCCAGGGCTGGGGCAGCTCTGCAGGTGGCTCTCAGCTGAGGGGGCAGAGGGGCAGAATCCCCCCTCCCCTGCTGCCCACGCTGGGGCTCAGCCCAGGGCAGGGGGGTTTGGGGTCCCAGCGCTCAGGGCCGGGGCAGGGCCAGCTCTGCCCCACAGCTCCCCCAGGGCCTCTCCCAGGGCTGTTCTCAATCCTCTCTCCACCCAGCCTGTAGGTGTGCCCAGGATTGCCCCAAATACCTTTTTTACCCAGTTACTTGCAGTGCTCTGGGCTGGAAGCTTACCTTCCTGCAAAGGTGCTTGTGTGGAAAATTTCCTGTTCTTGTAGGGTATTAGTTAAAGATTTGTTGTCCCTACTGCTCTTCATAACAATTCTTGAGCAAGAGAAGCCCCAGAACAGCTCTGAGACTCTGCAGGTGTAAACAGCCTACTGGAGCCCTTCCCTGTAACCTTGGCACTGCTGAGTCTGAAGAATGTGGCTCCATGGAAATCATTTCTCTAAGAGCTGGAGCACCAGCAGGCTCAGGGATGCACCACTGTGTTCCTCCTTGTTCTGCTCTTCATTAGTAAAGGACCAATTACAAATCAAATAAATCCTTTACAGCAATGCCTTAAACCATCAAAAAGTCTGCCTTGCTTTTGGGTAAATCAAGTTGCAAAAACGAAGGTGGAGACATGTTCATGAGCAGGCTCCAGGCTCCCAGACACCAGGATAATTGAAATATCTCACAACTAATTAACAAGTTAAATTACTTTTCTGCAAGGTGACCTAATAATGCAATCTGTCAAGACAGCAGTAGGTGCCGTCCCAATCTCTGGCCCCAAATGAAAGTTGGGAAGACCACTGCCACATATCACTGAACATCTTCTGTTGTTCACTCTTCCCTTCTCTGTCTGTAATGACATTCCCACTGACAGGAAAATTGTTTTAACAATGCCAAAGAGCAAAATTCTGGATAACATTTAATTAACATTACAGTTTATCATAGTGTACTGCCAAGGTGCATGGTGTCTTTAAATGCCGCTATTGCTGTGCTGGATGAGTCAGGTTTTAGTGTAAATGTGAGGGTACAGCAGGCATGACTCAAAGGTAAAAGCACTGTACAATCCATACATCATCTGAATGAGAAGATGGAATACCCCAAGCTCAAAAGTCTGCAGCACTGTTCCCAAATGCAGGCTGGAATTATGACAAGGATGGAATGCGAAGAAAGGGAAAAATAATCTTAAATCTGGGCCAGATTTTGGGGTTGTCTTTATCTTTTTAAATACATGATTCCTTTCAAATAGGATATCTAATTTGCGGCATTGAAAGCTGCCCTCAGAAACTGAGAGGAATAACTGAACAGATTGATGAAGAGCATCAAAAATACTCAAAGCAATCCCAGGAGTCTGCTAGACATCCAATAATTTGTGGTGCTGCTCGAAGCATCCATTAACATAACAAAGTACACGCACACATTGATCCTCTCTAATTTTCAGAGAGGCAACCTCTTTGTATTGCAGTTCAGAACACCTTGAACTCCACATATTCTCTGTTATTTCGGAATATTAACCATGTCTATTTTTAAAATGCGTCAATTCAGTTCCTAAATATAAATGAACAGGAGATTCAGGCTCTCAGTCTTAATAAAATACTTATCCAAAATGATCACACTGTCAGAGCTGCAGGAACAGCAATAGTATCAATTATAACCCTAATGATATTCCAGAGCTTGTTTGCTCTGCTACCATTTATTTTTGTTTTCCCTCCTGAAGATACCAGAGTTTTTACCAAAAGCTGCAGCAGGTTTATACCACAGCAGTAATATCCTTGGTGTGCACCTCCCAAACATATTTTAATCACTTAGTGTGGATTATAAGAAATCTATTGAATTCCCCATAAAAGAGCTCTATTTATGAGTCTGTTTTCAATACAGAGCATAAAGGGATTTGTCAAGAAACAGTTGCAATATCAGTGGTGCAGAAAAACTGCAGTGCTATTTGCTGAGTTCAGGACGTAGCTGTGATTTTTCCACCACATTGGTTATCACCATCTCAACCCTTCCTTCCCTGCCCCCCTTCAGCACAAAATGGGGCTTCTTCCCCCCACTGCTGTCACTGGTCTAATCTGCAGAAAGTGAGAGCCTGCTACATGAGCTTGGTAACCTATTTAACAAGTCTTAAAGCTGCCCTATCAGAACCTAAGTGCTAAAGGGTTTTTTGAAAGACTGTGAAGTCTAGAGCCAGATTAGACCATCTGATAGAGATTTAGATCACAGTATACAACCAGCATCTGTGTTTCAATCTGCACAACACTAATGGGAAAAATTTGACATATTTCATTGTAGAGTTCCCTGGACAAATCAGAAGATCCAGCTAAATAAAGATTTAAATCCACTCAGAGTATTCTCAGCATACTGATGTCACAGGCATTTGAAAGGGGATAGGCAGGAAAAAAAACTATTTATTGAACTCTTAAAATCTAGGAGCCTATTAATTCATGTCTATAATAAATCCAGGCTCTAGTTCACCATACACATATGTTAACCAAGATTTTTGAGTCCTACTGACAGGCCTTGAAACAAATCAGCTCCCCACAAACAAGTAAAACCGATTAGTGTTGGTAGCAGCACAAACAGCAGTGCATTCCTTTATTAGTTGAGTCAAGCAATATTCCTTCAGAGCAGGTTTGCAATTCTCTGGCGAGGCTGAGCCTCCTCTTCTCCATACAAATCCAGGCACACAGCAGCGCTGCCATCAGCCCTCTGTGCACCGACTGCCTTCACTCCTCTCAGCCCCGAACACTCCTTGACACAAAACACCCTGAGGGGCTCCCCAGCTCGGGGCAGGGCGCTGTGTGACAGACACATGAGCCACGCTCAGCACTGCCCCACAAAAGCACCATTGCTGCTTTCAATTTGTGCTCATTAATCCAGGGTTGAATTGCTTTGGGTGCTTACCCCTCACAGCCACTCTGATCTTTTGAAAAGACACAAAATTTGGATCTCATTTAATAGATGATCATATTGCAACCTGCAGGACAGTGGAGAAAAGCTCAAGGAATTTCTAAGAAGGCTGTTTTGGGTACCAGTAAGGGTCCATCTGAGGTGGAAAGAGTAATGTGATTTCTTTGCAGGGAACCTGACTGGTTTTCTGAGCTTTAGCCTGAGAACTGTAGGATGAATCAGACAACACAAGTAATGAATGAGAAAAATATACACAGGGAAGGACTGAAAATTAATTTGTCAGTGTGGACAAGAGAGGAGCCACAGTGCAGAAACACAAAGAACAACAGCTGAGATTGCAACAGAGACAGGAAAGGAGGTAGCATAATACTGAAGGTAATAACAGATTGTGGAATAAAGACAAATGTCTTGAGGGCTTGAAACAATAAAGTAATTCTTGAAGGCATTTTATAATGCTACAAAACTTATCATAAGGAAAAATACAGATGCTATAAAAGCAAGAGAAATTGTAACAGAGCCGATAAAGATGAGACAACATAAAGATCAAAGAACATGATGCTTCAAGCAAGAGACGGCAATGTCAAAGACTTTCCAAGCTCCGAATAAGTAAAAAAAAAGTTGAAGCTTGTCTCTGAACTGACCTGTGCTCCTCTGAACACTACTATTTTTCTTTGGATGGGTTTACAGCTCTAGGAAATTGAATTGCAAGACAACTCCTACAGTTTCAAGGTATGAGCAGTTGAAGCCAACTCGAAAGCCCCCAGAAATTCACAACTACAGAATGACTCAAAAGGAGCACGTCTCAAGCAAATAAATCAGTTGGTGCCAAGCACCCGGCTTTGACACACGGACCACTCTGCTTTGTCAGCCGGAGTGTCTCAGTGGTGACTCTCAGAGGATTCCTCCAAAATCAGACTTCTGGTCTGAGCTACAACACTGCTGTAGGCAAACCTTGCAGTAGTTGCATTTACAAGCTCCAAGACCATGGAAGAGGCAAAGAAATCCATTTTATTCAGCCAAATCCATTGCGTGTCTTTGCCTGTATGCACACTCTTATTCAATGCAGCACAGAGATACCAGAGAATCATGGAATGGGTTGGGTTGGAGGGACCTTAAAGCCCATCCAGTGCCACCCCCTGCCAGGGCAGGGACACCTTCCACTGTCCCAGGCTGCTCCAAGCCCCAGTGTCCAACCTGGCCTTGGGCACTGCCAGGGATCCAGGGGCAGCCACAGCTTCTCTGGGCACCCTGTGCCAGGGCCTGCCCACCCTCCCAGGGAACAATTCCTGCCCAATCTCCCATCCAGCCCTGCCCTCTGGCACTGGGAGCCATTCCCCTTTGTCTATCACTACGTGCCCTTAGGAAGAGTCCCTCTCCAGCCTCCTTGTAATCCCTTTTTTTAAAGGGCAACACTCTGGAACAGACAGGACTCAAACAGCGACAGCTGTAAATCTACTCACTCAAATGCTCCCTTACAGATTTTTCTGTGACATCATCTTTCAGAAAAGAGACCTTGTTGTCATTCCTCCAAAAGGTTATCCCGATCTTAATTTCATCTTTAGTTTTATAAAAGAGAATACCTTCACACAGGCGGAGAAAGGGGCCAGATGAAATGCCCTGGCACTCAGATAAAAATCAGTTTGCACAATAACTGCCTCAGAGTATGTGCTTCTGAGAGAATATTTTATTGAATAGCATCCAGCCTACTGTACAAACTCCTCCGCCTCCCAGAGCTACAGAACAAATGAGGATATGCCCTGTAGTTGTTGTACAGAGGGAGATGTCTGATTATGCACTTGGGCTAAACTTCTGCAGGCAAATCCCTGCTGTTCATCCAGCATCTATAGGATGCGGTGCATAAGGCACCAACAAATCCCATAATGATGTGGAGATTGTCCAGCTCCCTCACCCGTGGGTTGTATCACAGACTAAATGCAAATGCATTGCATGGAACAATGGCATGGCTGCTACTGTATGCAAAACATAAATATATATATTAGAAAAGAAAGGATCTCCACCAGGATCCTCATTTTGCAGTATCAAAAACAAGCTTTATTTTGAATTTCCCATGTTTAACAGAAAAGCATCACTAAGCAACACAGAGGACAAAACCTTTTCTGCAGAATTTCCAGAGAGTGTTCTAAACAAACCCTCTGGAAATGACCCTCTGAAGGGCTGGAGACGTGCAGTGCCTCAGAGCTCCTTTGTCCTGTCACACAGCAATTGCAGCCCCTTCACAGACCCGTCCAAGCCCTACACGTTTGCATTGCTGGAAAATGTATTCAACAAGACACACAATCAAACTGCAGTCCAAAGGGAAAGGAAAAGGGATCCTTTCCTCCCAGACACCAAAAAGATCAGGATCCTTACACCTTTCAGGTATGAGCCTTTCTAGAATCACTGAGTTGTGTTTTGGACAGAAGGGAAACTTTTGGCTCAGCCCCCG
This sequence comes from Monarcha castaneiventris obscurior, assembly GCA_026261815.1. Lineage (NCBI taxonomy): Eukaryota > Metazoa > Chordata > Aves > Passeriformes > Monarchidae > Monarcha > Monarcha castaneiventris. The sequence goes on from JAMPIT010000583.1 coordinate 2,174,678, forward strand.
AGGTGCCCTGTGGTGCTTGGCCAGGTGTGATGTCAGGGCTGGGCCCATGATTAATCATGCCTGAGTTAGGCTCAATTTCCCCTAAAAGGCAAGCCAAGGACTTTATCAGTTTTAATAACGTTCCCAGACACTTTGGAGTGGTGTAACAAAGCTGCTGCATCTCTGCTACATGACCTGAATGTGAATGGCTCTCTCTGGAAAAGAGGAATCAAGGCCAAGTGCTTGGTCTCTAAACCAGAGTTTAGAAACGTGTAACAATGACAGAAACTCTTGTAAATTCAAATATATTGGAGATATCATTGCTTTAATATTGGAGGTGTCACAGAGAGGCGCACTGCCTGCACATGGTACCCAAACCACATCACTGTCCTGCAGCACTGATTCCAAACTCTCAATTTCAAACTGACACAGGAGTGATTTTTCTTCAGTCACGTGCCAGGAGAACCCACTCCATCCCAAGAGAGTTGCTTTTACTGTGGAGCATCCATTCTCTCCCTAAACCACCATGGCACAACCCTTCTGTCTCCAAGTATCAGTCACAGCAGGGCATTACTGAATTTTAGGCAACGGAAAGAGCAGTAAATTGAAATATTTTATATCATGTGTTAACTGCTGTCTTGACAAATCAATACACTAACATATACATAAGTGGAACTCTGGATTAGCTCTTACACCTCTAATATTTTTCCACTCATTTTACTCAGAGGCTGGGGACATTTTACTCTGGAAATCATTCAAAATACTCAATTGAACCACAGGAAAGCTATGTGAAGTCCATGCTGTTTAGGCAACACTGCATAATCTTGCATGTTAAAATTTGTAGCTATCATTACACTTTGATCTTTAGAAGAATTGTTACTGTTTCATTCTAATTTAATTTTTCCTTGCCTTATCTGCTGAAGATATAAGAGATAATTAGTTGATTACACACATAGAAGAAACCATGCAAAACCAGCACAGATAGAGATAACGTGTAAGTTAAAAGGCAGGAGAAGCTTATTGACATGTAGTGGGCAGACTTTTTAGTCTGAATTAAAGAAAAAAAGGGAGAGTGGATTGGAGGAAGGCAAACCAGTAACTGATTGGCAGCCACAAGCCTGAAACGTTATTTTATAGGAAATTACATGGAGGCTCAGCTGATATCTAGCTGATATCTTGGTAAAGTTTTCGTCTTGTGCAGCAGAGGACTTCATTCCTATTCATATAAAATTTGTTTTTATTATTAACATTCAGGCCAAAGCAAGCTGGTGTGTTTGTGGTATCAGTGGATTTCCCCTGCAGTTGTGGAAAAGATTCAGGACTAATCTGACAGGGCTCCTCTTCTCCTCCAGCACCTCATCCCAGAGCTTTTCTGAAAGCAGCACACTCGGTCCTCCTGCCCAAGGTCCCTTTGCTTTGCTCTCCCACTGCCAGGCTATTCAGTGAAGGCTCACAGTTTATAATCCACAACCTCATTGTTCTGGAATCTCTTAAAAAGCATATTCATTACATTGTACTCAACCAATATTTTGTTTCAAACCCATATTTAGAACTATTTCTTCTAACTACTGTAAGCCAGAACATTTGAAGGACACAGGTTTTGACTACAGATGTTTCCACCTGAGCTTCTGACTTTCTCTACCACTAAAAGTGAATCCTGGAACTCTCTTTCTTCAAATACACTAAAATCAATATTTTGCTGCAAAAGTTTACAGCGTTACTCATAAAAGGTCAAACTATTTCTTTTTTAATTATTATCTATGGCTCCTGGTATAAGTACTTGATGGGAACCTGGCTTTTTATTAGAAAAAACCTGTTCACCAGATAACATACAATTCAGTGGGAAGAGCTTTATCAGAACCTGGCTTCCTGGAGAAGCTGCTGTGCTCCTGAGCTGATGGAGAGCAATGCCATCACAGTGGCACTGATTCATTTTAAATGTCACTGCTTTAAAATGCCATCAGCTGGGAGCGCCTCTGGACACACTCTGTGTAAATCAGCTCAGCTTGGTTGGCCTCAGTGGAGCTACAGTGATCTGAACCAACTGCAAATCCACCCCTTTGTGCTGAGCCTTCATTCTCACAGGAAGGGGAAAAAAAAAGAGTCAACACTACGGAGCCCAGGAAGTTTTTTGCAGGTTCTCACACTAGTTATTATCTGTAAGAGCAGCTCCACTGCTGCTCCCAGCAATGAGAGCCACAGCACAAACCAGAGCCAGGCTCCCTGCACCACTTCAAAAACCCCTCTCAAAGAGGGCTTGATGACACAGCAGGGAGATCCCCAGGCCTGGCACAGACCATTGTTAGTGCTAATGCATCTCCACTCCTTGCTAATAACAAGTAACATCCTGCTGGAGCAGCCAAGGCCAAAACGGGCCTTTAATCAGGCCCCTGGTACCAAAGGCTCCACAACACCCAACTCTGTGAGAGATAACAATGAACTGTTGATGAGAATGGTGCTGGAGAAGCAGAAATTGTTAAGGATCCTCCCTTTAAGAGCTGGATCCTTTCAGCATCTCCTTTATACACAATAAAGCCAAACTGTTCCATCTGCAGCCCAAAGGACTTTTAACCCAGAGATATTTTCAAGGAAATTTGAATAACCCCAGTGAAAAGACTTGACTTATTTACACCTCAAAATGGCATCAACTAATTGTAACCTGCAAACCAAGAGTAGCAAAAGCAGAAAACAAGGTTAAGGTTGTCTCAGAATCTACCAGCCAGGTTTTGCCAGCTTTCCTTTTAGCTTTCAAGGTTCAAGACTTCCCTCATCCTATAGAATTCTGGTTTGGGCTTTGTTATTTATGCACAGAGGAAAGGCAAAGAGACTATGGTATTCCTGTCAATTATAACTCATATTGATTTGTTTGTGTGAAATTGCTTTATTCACCTTCCCATAAATAATGGAACAATTGAAAGGCACTTTTTACATTAAAAAACAGGGTTCTATTTCCAGAAAATCCTACCAAATAGTGCTACACTTTTATATACAAAAGTGACTAGGGTCTGTCATGTTTTTCTGCAAAATTCCCAAATGTTTTCCACATGATGGTCCTATATTCAGCCACGAACAAGCATGCTGAAAATCATATAAATTTGGGCATTTAAACTCTTAACCCTGCATTAATTTCACTACTGAATGGCATCAGTATTGAATTCCATGACAGACACAGAAACAGAAGTTCCCAAGTTCACGTACTATGTTGTTTTTCAAACAGATCTAATAAATGGCTCCCACCATACCCCACTAACAACCACAGGATCCAGTTTAGTTTTTCTGCCCTCCCATCACCTCTTTCCTCCAAAAGAGAGAGGGGGAATGCTTTTCCAGCCCTCACCATTCAACATTCCTTGCACAGACACAGCGACATTCCCGTCCCCTCTACTTGCAGGAGCCAGCTCCGTGGCCTTTTCCCTGCACAAATTACCAGCTGGAACCTACAGTGAACTAAGCTGAATGCCACATTTTAAATTCCTTTCCTAATTAACCTATTTGCATGCATTTCAGTAATTATACAGCTTTGCATAGCTAACAAGGAACGTCCCACTGTGCCATGCACCAACAGCTGCTGGAGCACAGCCACCTGTGACCACCACTGATACTGCAGAGGGTGCTTGGGACAGCACAGAAACTTGGCCATTGCCTGTGGCCATTCCACAGTCTCTGGGGGAAGGCATCAGGGGAACATTCCTGCTCGTTCCTGGTAGAATCTACCTTGAATTTTGTCCATGAATTTGCCTGATCTCCTTCTGAAAGTGATGTTATGTCACTCTCCCTCCTATGGTTTCATCTAGAACTGCTGGGTCTCTGACTGTGGGAGCTGCTCTTTATTCACCGCTTCTGCCTCTGTGACTTCCTAAAGTTCAGCCACACTCTCCCCCTCAGCCTTCTTTCCAAAAAACTGAGAAGTCTCATTTTCTGTATGAGCATGAGCTTTTCATCCTTTCCTGTTTTATTTGCCCTTCTCTTCTCCCTCTCTAACTCTCCACTATATCCTTGCTGAGATGTGGAGATCAGCCCTGCACAGAGCACCCAGAATGGGGGCACACCAAACATTCTGGAAAAGTAATGCCCTGTGCCTCTCTCTTACCATCCCCCTTCTCAGGCTGCCTGACATCCATGGAATTGAGGATTTAAGGAAGCTGCCAAAGACTCACAAATCACTTTCCTGAACTGTAATTGTCAGTTACAAGTTCAGCACCCTGTTACTCTGCTTTGGCTTATTCTATCAGAGTCTGCACCAAAGTTTCTTTGCCACCTCCTAGGCCTGTGACACCAATTGTTTTACAAGATCTTCCTAGATCAATCCGCAGAACATTGAACTACCTGAAAGAGCTAAATACTTTGTAGGAGAAGATTTCACAGAGGTGCTGCACGTCACACATCCCCTCTCCTAGTCAGTGATGGAAATGCTGTTTAAAATTAGTTTTCAGCACCGTGTAACCGATTGTCATTCATTATTTCAGCCAAACTGGCAACAGAGTACACAGCTTTTCTTTTACAATTACAGAGTTTGTTCTTGACCTAAATCCTCCACCATATGAGAGATGCATAAAAACTGACACTAGAGACATAATCACAGTATTCAGCCTGGAGAGGAGAAGCTTTGGGGTGACCAAACTGTGGCCTTGCAGTGCCTGAATGAACTACAGGAAAAACGGAGAGGGATGGAGTGACAGGACACAGGGAATGGCTTTAAGATGAAGGAGGGCAGGGATAGATTGGATATTGGGAAGGAATTGTTCCCTGGGAGGGTGGGCAGGCCCTGGCACAGGGTGCCCAGAGAAGCTGTGGCTGCCCCTGGATCCCTGGCAGTGCCCAAGGCCAGGTTGGACATTGGGGCTTGGAGCAGCCTGGGACAGTGGGAGGTGTCCCTGCCATGGCAGGGGTGGAATGGGATGAACTTTAAGGTGCCTGCCAACCAAACCCATTCCATGATACTGGGATGACGATGTGAGTAAGGAAACTCCATCAGGAGTTTCATACTTGGCCCCATGAGCCTTGCTTGTGACGCCAAGCACTTGGCTGAGCGGATGTGGCGTTGTTTGACAGCCAGGAATTCCCTCTGAGAGCCTCAGGAGCTAATCCTGGACAGAGCACAATGTCACTGTGTCAAAACTGCTCCCAAGGCCTGAGGGAGCTCAGGTACAGCACAGTCAGATGAATGCAGAGCAACCAAGTCCATCCCCTTTGATTCTGAAAAAACTACAGCCTTGCCTCCCAGCCTCCCCCAGAAACACCCAGCAAGTCTTCTCCCCTTTTTCTTGACAAACCAGATGATTTTTCCTTTTTTTGGTGTGCCAGAGCAGCTGCTTCAGGTGCATGCAGCATGCACACTATAGCAGGGATGTATCCCAAGAACAGGGAAGATGAACACTGGGAAACCTTTGACAAAGTGCCTGTGGTACAGATAAGGCTTCAGAGGGAGCTTTCCTTCCAGCAGCTCCCTTGAGCTGCAGCATTTGTTTCTCAGCAGCTACGCGTGAAGTGCCGCAGTCCAAAGGGGTTTCAGCTCCTTTTGCAGAGCCAAAGCCTACAAAAATCTGGGAAAAGAGGGTGGGAGGGAGAAGGAGAGAAGTGCAACAGCAATATTCCGTGTTAGTATGGTTTTGCTGCACTGCAGAGTAACTTCAATGTGAGAAGACTTAAAACAGTCTCTTCTCTCTGACACTCGGCAGGGCAGAGACTGAAAGGCTGAGAGCTGGCAAGATCACACTTTATTCCCAACACTAGGAGTGGAAACCAGACAGATTTTAGGATGATTCTTGCATCAAACAAACATTTTGCTGTTAATCATTTTGACTCTGATGAATTAACCTCTTGTTTGACCCCATGTCTGAGACACTTTTTTTGTGACATTGTGGGGATTTCTGATCAAAAATGTTAAAAGTGATGGCTGATATGCATGACAGACTGTTTTTAGCAGCTACCACTGATTGTTCTGAACCCCCTTAAAATGATCTTCATGAATGTGCTTTTTGCATGTTTTATTCTTTACACAGCCAACATCAAGCAAAAAAAGAAGGGTCATAAAGGCTTAATCTGCTCTCAACAATCACAGTGCAAACAGTCCCGTTTCTTAATTTGGGAATGAGTGCACATTTCAGTGCACTGAAACCTCAGTATCACTGTGGAGATGGCTGCAGCATGGAAGAAACAGGCAGGCAGAACTTTCTTTCATTATTTCTTAAAGTATAAGAGCAATAAAAAGACACCCTGCTAACAAGGTGGTGCTTTGATATGGATATCCTCCCTCCAGTCCATTACTGCATCTCCTTCACAGCAAGCAAGCTCTGCCTTTTAAGACTTCCAAGGCCAGCCTGCCACTGCCAGTTTTAATTCTGTGGGCCAGGGTTATGAATATCCCATTGTGAGCTCCCCTCAGGAGGTTACAGGGCATTGATCCTGGGTCAGTCGGGAGAGTACGACCAAAGGAAGCAGCATGAAGGCAGCAGCTCCTGCTCACAACATATTCCACATCAATCCAAAGGGTGACCCAAGAGCAGGAGACCTCAACCCACGAGGCAGCAACTGGAACAGGATATTCACAAGTCCATTATTAGGAATCAAAACACAAAATGGGTGAGCCACAGGACGGAGTGGCTAAGCCTAAGAATTAGCTTTTGTGGACTGGACAACAGAAAAGAGCTGAACTCATTAGAGAATAAAGACAGAAAGATTAAATATAAAACTCCTTCAGATATGACTAATTTTATATATCCTAATTAAAATACCAGAAAATACCATGAGCAAAATGCTTAATGGGAATTTTCTTAGTAGATTTAGTGAAGAGAAGGCTCCAGGTTGACCTTAGCAGTGTTCCAGTACCTAAAAGGGGTCTACAGGGAAGCTGGAAAGAGACTTTTTACAAGGACCTGGAATGAAAGGAGCCAGGGAATGGGTTCCCAGTGCCAGAGGGCAGGGCTGGATGGGATCTTGGGCAGGAATTGTTCCCTGGGAGGGTGGGCAGGCCCTGGCACAGGGTGCCCAGAGAAGCTGTGGCTGCCCCTGGATCCCTGGCAGTGCCCAAGACCAGGCTGGACATTGGGGCTTGGAGCAGCCTGGGACAGTGGGAGGTGTCCCTGCCATGGCAGGGGTGGCACTGGATGGGCTTTAAAGTCCCTCCCAACCCAGACCTGATTCTATGAACACACACTGCTGTTTCCTATGTTCTGTGGTGTTATTACACCAGCTGAACCAGCTCCCCCACCTACCAAACCAGCACAGCTTTTGATTTACAGTTTTCAAATCTTCACACATTTATTTTTCAATGCAATACAAATGAAGGAGGATTCATAAATATTTTGGTTGAGAATGAAGCTGCCTTTGTATTTCCTCCAGCCCTTTCCCTGCTGCAGACACTGAGGTATTATATTAACCTGTTGCACGGATGACCACACAGCTTTTTTATAACAATGCTGACACACAGAGTCTGAGAAATTACAATTTAACTTTGCCTACAGAAATCCTTATTAACACATTTTGACAGACAGAAAATTATGACTTTGAGGAAAGACGATTCTTAACCATCTGTTTGAACACAGCTATAGGGCTGGACAAAGCCACCAAAGCCACACTGACACCCTCCAAGTTTCAGCAGGCCTCACACATCTTCCCCCAAAAGGCACCAGTGGGAATCAGGCATAAATATCAAATGGTAATGGAGCTCAAGGAGAAGAAATATTTTTATGAGAGTAATATTGCTGGCAAAAATGTGCAATGATGGGATTGAGGGTGTATTAGCAAACAATCAATGTATCTGTGGCATATGTCAGTGAGACATCCCTGAGAAACAAATGATTATCCTGAGCAGCACCAAGGCACTCGAGAGCACGGCAAATGGAAAATACTTTTTATCATGTGACATCAAGCATATGGCACACTGCTGAATGGTGAATGACAAACTTTGAAAGGTTATTATTACCCTAATGAGAAAAACCTGACATAAAGGAATTAATTAGCTTTGCATTTATTTAATATTACCAAATAGCACAGGCTCCAGATGGCAGCACCCAAGGTATGAGAGGGGGAGAGTGGGGGGAAATCTACTTTTTCTGTCTCTTGGTACTTCATTCTAGGATGGCAAAACAGAAGCAACACAGTTTCTCAAATTCTTATTTGCTGTGAGAAAAAATCACAGTAGAGCTATGAGATTAAGAATTTAATCTTGATGGGGCATTGGAATATTTTTAAGCGCACATTGCTCATTCAATAAAAATTGTGTGTGGTTCTTTTCCTTCAGCAGCAGCTCATAAATATTTGCATAAAACCTTCAGCTGATTTTAGGGAGGAACAAGCTCAGTCACAGCTCCTTGCAAAGGACCCACCTCTGTTAAATGATCCAGGAGCTTGGCTGGGTTTTCCTGCTGAAATATACACCAATACTGCACTAGGAAATGGTGGGATTCTTTAAACCTTTAAATAATCTGAGCATAAACAATAATTATGATAATGTATAGACTGGCAGTGCTTTGAGTACACCTTTATAACCAGTGCTTTCACACAGAGCACAGCCCACAGCTGACCCTCAGGGCACCTCCAGGTACATTGTCCTGAATTTAAAACACCTGTGGGACTACCAACACCTTTCCCAATGCATCCAGAGAGGAATACAGTCAGTCAGAGCACACTGAATTAGCTGGCTGGGCAAACTCTCCAGCAAAGGGTACAGACCAATCCAGCTTTGTTAGAGGAATGTAGCCCTAAGAACCAGTACACAGCTAAGTACAGGCAAACCAGACTGCTCCAGCAGTGAAGAGTGACAGTTCACCATGTAGATGGGTGGGCACAAAGGGCACGTGAGGACAAATTAAACTATCCAAGAGTGCAAGTGACTCAAATCAGTATTTTCTGCAGCACTAATTACAAAGATGCACTCATAGAATCACAAAGGAAAACCACTCCTAATTCTTTTCTTTGTACTAGTCTGCAGCCTCAAAATCGACTATGTTTTTACAGCAAAGAGAAAGCAAACTTTTGGAATTTTTTTATGTCCTTGAGGGGTTGAAGGTTAGGCACAAGATTTCATAACTTCCTTAGGAACTTCATTTTGCCATCACAAAGCGCTTGGCTTCTCCTGGGTTCCATTTCTGACTAAAACACCTCATGACAGCTTTATAGTATTAATTTCCTTTTCTACTGCACTCCTTATAAATGTTTTCTTTATGGCATAAATCACATTTCCAGCAGCAGATAAGTGAAGACTCACACAGATCACTTTGCTGGGTTTGGTGTCCCAGGTATTCTGTGACAGATCAGGGGCCAGTCACCGTCACAGCCCTCAGTGACCTGAGCCATTCTGATGGTCACAGAAATGAGATGGTGAGAAAAGGAAAAGAACTTTAATTTAAATGATATCTTAGGACAGCTACAAATATGGTCACAAAATCTCTGAAGGATATTGCTGGTTTTCAAAAGGAAGTTAATCCTGCTAGTAATATTTGTTTTCTCTCAGTTTTAGCAATGTTCTTCCAGACACACAGATAAGCCTAAGGTCTATTTGTTTTCCAGAATGACTTTATCTCCTGGGCTCTTAAATAAGAGGTCCCAGTTTTGTGGATCTGGAGGAAAAAAAAAAAAATTCCTCAGTGTGAAATCAGTCCAGCCTACCTACAGCTCTTTTCAGCCTGTGCTACAACTCAGATTGTTGATTCAAAGACCCTGAAACTAAACAGCTCCATCACTCAGCCTTGTCAACAGCACCAACACACATAAATAAATCCGGCTCTGCAGGATCCCTGGGCAGCCATGCCAAGGAGGGTCAGGACAGCCAGCCAGGAAACCCAGCCACCCCTGTAACACACAGCACCCAGCAGGGGAGGGACACCCATGGGCCCCAGGGGGAGTCAGGGCCATAATTCCAAGTGTTCAACTCCATCAGCAGCCTGCTGTTCCCAGGACATCCGTGCCTGGAGCCTGCTCGGTGCCCTCCCTGCTGACTCTGCTGTTCCCCGTGTTCAGCCCCGGTGCATCGACACAAACTCCAACACACCGACAGCCACACGCACCATCCAAAGCACTTCTGCAGCCAAAAATACTGTATTTGTAATCATTTCTCCTGAGGTAAAAGCACTTTGGGATGAAAACCACAGCAGTACCTGATAATCAGACATGTAACCCAAGCGTGGGGCTGTGCCCATAAGGGGAGGTTTTATTGCCCTGACAGGTGCCAGAGCCAGACCCCTCTCACTGACCTTGGTGCACCACTTGGAGCCAACCAGGAAATCACAGTTAGGTGGACAGAATTTGTGTAGCCTGTCCTTTCAACTCCCCGAAAATGTAGAGGAAGAGACAATGCTCTGTAAGGTACAGCATTGAGTGCTTCATCTGCAAATTATTGTTGTTCTTTTTCCTTTATATTCTTTTTCTTTTTCTTATTTGTTCCTCTTTTTTTTTTTTTTTTTTTTTTTTTGCCTCCTTTCCCCCTCCTTTGTTTCTTCTTTGCAGATTCTAGGGGGTTTCTGCCATGGGGCCCAGAGCCCCCACTGGTGACCCCTTCTCAGAGAGGCTGTCAGGCAGCTCCCAGCAGAGCGGGCTCGGGGCTGTGTCTGTGTTCCCCTGCCAGCGGGGCCAGGAACAGCTCTGCTGCTCTGAACAGCTTATTAGGGATTCCATGACCCATCAGCCAACAGCCATGATCTCCACGACCTTTGTTCTTTTTCCTCAGACATAAATCGTCAAGCCTGAGTTTTCATCTAGGCCTGACTTTCCCATGTGGCCAAGCAAGCTCCATTTATTCTGACTTTTAGAGGATAAAGCAGGCGTATCAGCCCCGGGCTAGGAAATGAAAGGAGCATTACAAAAATATGAAAATAAAATGTTCCATTAAAAAAATAATACCATTACAACTCAAACCTATTTCCCTGTTTCAAATTGGGCCTAAGATGATAGTTTGCTTTGCATGCTGCTCTGCTGAACTGAAAACTTTTATTAATGATGTGCTGCTGTTTCTTAAAATTATCTTAACAGATGGATTTATAAATCGTAAGTAGTAGCCAAATTCTAATAATGAAGCCATTTAATACATACCTCAACTTCTGACAATTTAATACTTGCTTTGAAAGCAGCAGTCCCCAAGCTAATCTGTTCATATCCCAACACAGGTTACACAGATGTGCTCCCTCCCTACTCCTCACTCCTGGTCCCAACAGTTCAAACCACCCATGTTTGTGTCCTTTACTCCATTTTGCAAATGAATACTTAAATTACAAAAGAAATTAATGGTTATCAGGATTTTAAAATATTCTGATCCTCTGAAAAAAATGCAGACTTCATGAGCTGCAGGTCTACATTTACATATAAATGGAAATACTCACACACATCTCCATGCATACACCCACAGGATTGTTATAAACTATCCCAAATTTATTCTTCATCAGATTGAACCTTAAGAAATTAAATCAACTTTTAAATAACTCTTAGTTCTAACTGGACAGCCTCAAATCATTTATAGCCTGCTCCATCCCAAACCAGCTTTCACTCATGGATTTGCCAAAGACAGCTCTTCCACCACTCAGGAAATGGCAGGGCATGGAGAACACAGCAGTTCACACCAGATTAGCTTTACCAATGTATTTTTCATCATGCAAATATAAAACAACCATTAAATTAAACTGTTAACAACCTCAGAGTGGAGAGAAAGCACTGAAATCTGTTTTCTGTCTCAAACCTACAATTCTCATTTATTTCAGGGCCTGCAGAGCTGCAGCCAAGCATCACTGTGAGCCCAACAGACAGAATAAATCAGGAGAGAAAACAAACCCATTTCTGGATACGTTCAAAGGGTCCCTCACCTGAGCTGCGTCCCAGGTCTCCAAGCTATGGGATCTCCCCCAGGAAAAGAAGCAGAGCAGTCCTTTTGGGACATAGCACTGGAGAAATTTAGGATAAAATCAGTTAATTCAGAATTCAGCTGAGTGGAGAATGGCTAAAGAGGTTAAGGCTGATTTCATGGCAGCAATCAGGTGGCTTTAGGTGTTGTTCAGGATTCTCTTGTAAAGCAGATCCACAACTGAGTGTCACAGGCTTTAGGGCTGTGCAGGAAGTTTCTTTTCTATCCCAACTCAAAAAAAATGAAAAAACCCAGGAAAACCCCAATCCACACTTGTCAAGCCCACCCAGTTTCTGCCCTTGGACTATGCCTTGCCTGTTGTGAACACTTTCTTTGCCAAGATCTGAAAGTCAGCAGCACCCACTGTCCCAATAACTGGGACAATCAATCAATCTCAAAATTGTCCAACACCAACATCCATTTCAAGGGACTTTTGCATTTATTCACCTGAATTATTGACATAGCTCCATTTTCCTCTGAAGCTGAGGGTATCAGAACAAAGAGTTACAGCCCCCAGACCTTCCTGCGACACACAGATCAAGGCATCACATCCAAGAAACATCCCAAGAAAACCCGAAGTGTGTGATTGCTATCAACTAACTTGCCAAATTTCCAACCGCTTTGTGAGCTCACAAGCAATTGCACCTAGAATTCAATGCTGGCACACAAGAGACAGTGGAATAAAAATATTTTAAAGCAATTATAAAAAAATATAAATAAAAACTGGTCCACAGTGATTACTTTCATTTCACTTTGTGCTTCTGCTCTCACTTTTATGAATAGTTTTATTTCCATTTAAAAATCATTATAAATGTGTGAAATTAAAAAGACGTGTGGGTGTGCTCCTTGCACATCACAGTTACATATTTAACAACCATCACCAAAGTTTGATATCATAATTAGATCTGTAAGTCTCAACACATTTGCAGAACTAAACTTTTGCTCCTTTCCTCTGCCAGAAAAACTTTGGCTCTTGAACATGGAGCACGACAGCAGGGGTAAATTGGACGTGGAGACTGGCACAAATAAAAGTGCTCGGAAATGCAAAGGTGGAAGTCTTGCTCCTTCCCCCTCTTTTTGCTGTGTTACAAAACAATTCCACTCCTCTGGATGCCTGGATGGACAGGCCGATATTGGAGAGCAGCATCTCTTGCACCAGCCAGCCATGGTTTCATTCCAATATTATGCTCTTTAATTTATTTTCAGTTCAAAGTAATAGACTTTCAGGCTGTCTTTAATTCAGTGGGGTGCTGCCAGGGGTGTCCACAGAGTTCTCCCGTTCCCCAGGGATGGCCACACTTGGGCAGGGGACATGGAAACCTCCAAAGCTGAATCCATAAACACGTTTCAGCTACATTTAATTCTGCTTCACAGCCACAGAGATTTTTAGTGCACTGCAAAGGCAGCAGCAGCTTTCAGTATTGCCATATCAGAAAATAAAGATAACAGTTGTCATCAAGAGCAATCTGACTGATGCACATTTACACACACAAGTATATAGAAAAACACAACCCAACACTCACAGAAACCATGCAAGCAAAATCCACTGAATTCAGAGTTTCTGTTCACAGGACTATTGATATTTTAATTCTTAACGGGCTTCTATGGTTTCACAGTAATTACTTTTGCTTTTAAAAATCCCAAACCAAATAGTTGCCTAAAAGGCTCATTTTCTGCTATCCTCCTTTAATATATTCCTCCAGTTTCATGATCACCTAACAAGACACAGCACTATTGATCCCATATGCTTGGATGAGTTGTAGATTATGATGTACCAAAGAAAAATTCTGCTTCAGAGACATTTTGCTTTATCCTGGAAAACACTTCACAAGCCAAACATATTGATTTGACATTGTAATAAATGAGAAATTGGGACTTCTCTTTTTTTGTTTTCTTCTTTCAAGAGTCGATATCCCAGTTTCTTGGACTCTAAAATCACACAGATCAGGTAAAAAACAACTTACTTCAGGACTTCAGACCTTCCCTATCCATTTTTAATACTCCTAAACTATAATAACAGAGAAATAGAAACAGGAATTAATATTCACTCAAAGAAAAAAATAGAAATCGCTCCCAAAGAACAGCAAAAGCCACACATTTACTTCCATATTTACTTCATAAAATTCCCCAGGACTTCTTTGGGTTTGAGAATTCATTTTCCCAAAAGTCATTACATTCCTTGAAACATGAGGTCTCACCTGATCATTACTATGGACAATATCTTTTTCACTGGTAAATTACTCATTTCATCCTACGTTTAGATTTCAAAACTTCTCCTCTTAGTTTAATATTTTGCAATATGAGAAACCCCATTTACATTTCTCAAGAATGAGCTGAAATACACCAAAATTTGCATTTCATTTGGGATTCATTATTTCCTGGCTAAGATATTCCTAAACATCAGGATATATATTTATATATAAAAGAAGATATACAAAGTAACTCGATTTTAGCTCCTGAAGCATTCAGACATTTAAAAATCCAGCACTTTCATAATCCACACTAAAGCTCAGTGGTGAGGGGATAATTAGGGGTGTATGCAAATGATGACAAGTCTGATACACGTGCTCAGCCCAGGCATAGCTGAGGGGCTGATTCCTCTGCCGTGGTGAGCAGACCTCCCTTTCTCTTTAGAGGAAGATCAGGTTATGGATATTGCTGAATGAAGCAAGAGATTGCACAGTGAACCCAGCAAACCTCGAATCAGATTCTGAAATCAGCTGCTGGGTGCAGCCCCAAGTGTCAATCAGCAGGGCTCTTCATGGCGCATCGATGTGGATGAATATGGATTAAACGTTCTCAGTGTTTCTCCTTATCTGCCCTCACCTCAGGCCTGGGTTTCTAAACCCAAATTAAACCCCTGTCCCCCTAAAACCTCCGATCTGCTTTCTGAAAGTGTGTTTTTTCTCTGTTCTAATAATTCAGATCTGTGCTGATATAATATAAAATAACCTTTTAAAAGAGATTTGAGCTTTAAGCATTTAATGCATTACGGCTTCAGGCATAACCAAAGGAGCTGTTCTCCTTCTGACAACTTTCAGTCGGAAATATTTGTAATATAATAATATCTAATTTCCCAAAGTATGCTACTCAGTGTCCTAGACTACTTGTCTTTAACATCTGTGATGTTTTCATTGGGCTCTCAAACCTCACAACAAAATCACTCTGCTTTTAGCCCCTCATTTTAACCTTCTGGCCTGTAATTTATGCTCTGCTCTTGTCTCATCTTTTCCTGCAAATTGAAAAAGAGCCTTACATTGCAGCTTTCACTTTCTGACCATGAAAATGAAGATTCTGCTCTTGGAGAAGCCTCTAGCAAAACTCAGGAGACGTTCAAGCTGTGCTCAGAGAAGTGTCATGAATGAAGCGGCGCCATGGAAGGAAGAGGTAGTTACACAAATCCCTTTCATCTGTTAATTAGAAAAGCACTGCTGATGAGTGAGAGCAGTTGTACAGCCACCAGCAGCCAGCAGGAGCTGACACCCAGTAGGGACCAACAGCACCACTTCCAGGAATTTACCCCAAACCTTTACACCCTTCCCAAATTCTAAGTAAAACCGATCTGCTTGTCAAAAACTTGAAGGAATTCAGGTCCCAAAATCTGCGGTTCCCAACAGGGCACTGAGGAAGGAAGACTGTCTTGGGTGAGGCAGGGCTGCTCTTAGTGGCCAGCCAGGGCATTTAGGGCCTCCTCGTGTGTGCCACAGCTGAGCCAGGGCTGCAGCAGCAGTCTGAGTGCATTATATATAAATATAATAGAGAGGGAGATCCCTGGGACATCAGACTTCCAGGGATCAGCAGGAGCCATGCACTGCCAGGATCCCATGTAGTGCTCAGCTCCTCCATGATTTCTTTGCTGTCCTCACACACAGAGGTGAATATCAGCCCTAATGAGAACTCCCCACACTGATAAAATAGCAGAAATTATTTAGGGAGGTTTCTCCTGCAAAATTAGTTCTCGCTTAATGTTATTTTATGATCTTACATTTTGCATAGTAAAGCAAAATGGGTTTCAGTATGGGTTTAAGTACCCCTGAAAGGTGAAGAAAATGCATTTTCTTACAGGTGGTAACAAATCTCAAGGTGATTCTGTGCATTCCTGCTTCAGCTTCCTGTCTTTGAAACCACTTTCCTGAGCTCCATATGCCCTTCTCAGCATTTGTCAGAAAATAAGCGTACACATTTCACATCCACATATTCAAACACAGTCACAGAAAACTTATTTTTGTGTGTTTAAAAGCACATGCTGATTAATGCCAATAAGTCTCAGTCTGAACAAACTCAAAATCTCTTTGCACTTGGTATGTCAGACTTGTTCCTCTGCCAATCCCTTTCCATTTTGCCAGAAGCGTGCAGTTGTTCTGCAAAGAAACATTTCCCAAAATGTTCTCCCTTTATTTCCAAAATGAAAAGCTTCTTTCAGGAACAGAAGCTCAGAATATATTAAAAATGTCACATTGAATCTCAGAGCAGCAGTTATCAGCAGAGAGACGCACGCAGGATATTCCTGAGGATGTCTGGGACACTGGAGGACATTAGCACAGCCATGTCCAAGTGGGACTGTGTCAGGAATGCTGAGGGGTTAATCCACATGAAATGCCAGGTGATGATAGCCCTCCTCTTCAGTCAGCATATGGAACCTGATTCCTGGGATTGCAGTGTTTCCCAAGCACTTAAAATGCAGCTGGAACTATGGCAATTTTGTAATTTCCTTAAATTTGGGGACAGCTGCTCACAGCCCTGTCACTGAGCTTACAGCTCATGGCGTGGAGCCCTTGGATTTGACCATGATAAGATGTTTCATAATCTTTATTAACTTTTCTCTGCATGTATTTTGATTCAGCCCCTCTCACTGCACTGTCCAACAAAGTCTTGCCAGAGCAGAGTTTTACAGCATTCCCTCTCATCCCATTCAATTACCAGCAGTCAAACCACATGAGCTGACATAAATTTAACCAAATTGTTCACTGACAGTGCCATTGCTCCAGTTAAATAAATGAAAATGCTTAAGAAAGTGCAGGAGTGGCTCTTTTTCCTCAGGCAGGGATATTTTGGAGGCAGGAAAAGCCTGTTGGCACCATGGTTAGACCCTGGATGTCTGAACTGCTCTGTTTGTCCAGTGCAGGTGCAGGGAAAGGGGCACATGGGCAACGTGGGCCACACTTCATCATATCTCTGCAGACACAGTAAATACAGCAACGGTAAATCTTAAGGAAATAAATGCATCCTAAACTCTGCTCTCCAACAACTTCAAGGCTATTTCAGGGTTTTGGGGTTTTTTTTTTTTTAGGTACTGTAAGCATCACTCAGGAAGGGAGAAAAATCTCTCCTCACCACCTTCTGCAGGACCAAGCCAGCAAGCAGAATCTGAGTTTTCCAGACCACATAATCAAGAGGATGCTCATTTTGTGGCTCTGAGTGGGACTTAGGCACTTGTGTCTCACTCTGTCAACACTTGGGGAGTGCTGGGAAGGAACAGCAGCAAAGCTTTTACACCTAGACAACGTTCTTGGCAAAAAACACAGACTCCTCCAGGAAGGAATCGAAAGGATACACAAGGGAAAGTGTTGCTCAGGATTTGTAATTTGGCCTTGGAAGCCTGGAAGAGAAACTGTTCTGCACAAGCACGAAACTGCAAAAAACCCTGAGCAAATGAAACCCAGCTCATCTGCAGGCTGGGTCAGCTAGGCTGTGACCAATGCCCAAGCTGGCCAATCTCAAGCTGATTCAGAAATCTCTGTTCTGCTGTAGGTGCTTTGTAAACAGCGCCCAGAGGCCCCTTGTTCTCTGTCTCAAACATGGAACACACAAGCAATAAAATTTCTGGGTAAACTGGGAGCAATGGCATAGCTAGATACCATTTTATATACTTTGAATTTGAATTCTGCTTTTCAAGTTGGCCCTTTAAATCATCCCTACACCTTCCAAAATCATAACTTGAATTTGAGCAGTGTAAGCAAGATTTTGAGGATCCATTGTTTAGGCTGTCTCAGCAGTTATGTTTAGGAACATCAAGGAATACTAAATTATTGATCCTGCATTCATTTAACTCAATGAATAAATGGTATTTAGCTAGATTTTTCTTTTTAATTTACTTTCCAGTTGGGCTTAAAAAGGACTGAGATGCAAAGGCGGAGAAAACAATTCATTTGTGTGCTTATTTAGAAAAAAAAAATGTTGAACAAAGCAGCATGCTAGAAAGCAGTTTTCCCAATAATGTTCACTGGAGGAGTTACCATGTTTTCAGAATAGGCTGTTTTCAGAAGCCAAGGAAATCTGAAACTTTTCAAACCCTTGGCCTAAACGTGACAAGTATTGCAACATTTCTTGCTCCTCGTTCAAGGAAATCTCACTGGAAAATAAACAGCAGAGCAGATAAGCTATTAAGCTGGGCCCCTGACGCTGCTGGCTCTTTCATCAGGTCTTATATCTGTTAACCTTTTATAAATGTCAGTCTGAAAAGAAGTTTCAACTACATCCCAGTGCCAAAAATCCCCTGCTCATTCTGCTCCACCAGAGGCTTCAAAACCCAGCTGCACTGCTCCTGCAAGGAGTGGGGATCTGCAGCAAGAATGAGCTGCACTCTGCCAGGGCTCCCATCCCACAATAAAATTTAGGTTTCGCGTTGCAGGTGTATTATAATAGGCACTGAATCTGCATGAGCGTTTTCACTCAGTGACAAAAGGGCAAAGTGTCACCATGAATTACAAAAGCAAGGGAAATACTCTACTAAAATCACTGTCATCTACTGCCTCCCAAAACTTCCTTAGCAATTTTCGTGTATCTTGATGAAACTGCAATAAAACCAAAAACTTGAACCTGTGTTACGATGGCCATACTACAGTTGCTGGTTTGTTAATGGGATAATTTACAAGTTGAAATGCAGAGTGTGTGAACATTTCCAGTGTTTGCTACAACAGAAAGATGGTTTTAATGAACTGTTTGTTTCCCACAATTGTTACTAATTACCTGCTCTCAAAAACAGCCTTACTCATTGCTGAGATATTTTTTAGTGTCTATAGACAGCAGTAAAACAACTATCATTATCACATATCAATTAAGTTTCTATCTTTTCCATCCCTTCTGCAATAAAGGCAATTTTCTATTGGACAATGCTCTCAGGCACAGTGTGGGATTCTTGGGAATGTCCCATGCTGGGTCAGGAGTTGGACTCTGATCTTTGTGTGTCACTTCCAGCTCAGGGGATTCTGTGATTATTCTTTTAGGAACAGCAAAACTCCTCATGCTAAAGGTCTCTCTGAACCACCACATCCATAGGAGCGACACCACAGAGGTAACAGCTAAACCTCAACCTGCCCAGGAAAGGGTCCCCATCCCCAGTTTGTGAGTGCAGAGAGAACATCAGACAAGAACATGGTTGTTTCCCTAAAGCAGTGGGAGGAATCAGATGCACCTTCTCCTTATCACGGAATAATCAAGTATTACACATTTAAACCTCCTCTTTTAAGTAACAAGTGAAAAGCAAAGCAAACATGTCAGACCTGCAGTGATGTCCCTTCCACGAGGGCTTTCGCTGGGTTCCCATGTCTGTAGGATACCTCACAGAGCACTAATACCAGAGCCCATTCTGGCCTGAACTATAACAAATGAAACTTAATATTAATATTCAGGAAGCTCAAATGATTAAAGGAGTACAGGCCTAAGGGACAGCAAGAATTTTTCCCTCTGCATCCCGCTTCTCTCCCTTATATGTTTATTAAAGAAACAAGATATTAAAAGAGGTCATTTGATTACAGAGAGGGTGTATTCATATCGTTAAATGCAAATCCTTGAGGAGATGGTCAACACCAAAGTCACACAATTCTTGGTTAAAAAAAACAAACAAACAAAAAAAAAGAACAAAAGGATAAAGTCCATTTATATGTCACCCTGAATTTCTAACACTGCATTACCTCCTCCCCCAAAACTCTGAAGGAGTCAGGAAGACAATGCAGGGAATTGCTCTGATTTGAAATGGAGATTTAATAACGGACTGTTACCCTGGCCTACTACAGAGTTAATAATAGGTGTAAACCACTGCGCTATTTGACTGTTAGAGCTGAAATAAAGAAGTCCTGAAATTTCCTGAGCTCCATCTCCTCGGACCCGTAGAGCTTTCATCATCGCAGTTTGAGGATTTTGTTTGTTTTCCGTGGCTATCACCTGAGCTGAGTTGTTCTCAAAAGACAATATCCACCAGGAAACCATTCCTCAGGCAGCAATTTGCCCTAATCACAGCTCCACTTTGCACATTCTTTTTGCTGATCGGGTTTTGCTGATCAGAATCTGCTGGTGCCCAAGAACTGCAGCACCAAGGTAGCAGAGCTCACCTTGAGAAGGGGCTGGAATTGATTTTGTTGGTTATTACAGTGTGGCAGGAGCTGATCTCACGTCCAGCACAGTGCACAGTGTCATTTGTGCACGCAGTGTTGAATTTGTCCTTGTTGTGGGATTCCACTGCCTGGCAGGGATCAATGATGTTTGGGAATGGCAGTTCTGTGTTACCATGAAAGCAAAGCAGTTTGGGTTTATAGCACAGGTGGTAATAGAGTGCTACTGCAGCTTTCAAGCAGATTGTGTCCTTCAGGATCCCTGGCCCCATGGAATTGCTTGGGATGGCACACAGAAATTACTCTGTGCATGTAATTCTGTCAGCACATGATGAGAGGCACCAGAGGAGTGACTACAGCAGCTCATGAAACTTTAGGCACAGCACAGGTAAGAAAATGAGGTTTGATCAGACAGCACCATTATCAGTCTTTCTTCCTATAGAAAAGACCACGAAGAGTGGTCAGCTGCTCCAGCAAAATGGAGCAGCAACAAGAAATGTAAAACAATCAAACATAAATTGTACTAGAACTGTAAAATTAAAGACGTGTATTCCCAACAGGCAATCTCTACCTCATCAAAATCCTTTCCCTCTGCTTAAGTTCAGCAGAAAAAGTCAATTAAGAAACAAAAACAACTGTTTGACCAAAACACAGATCTTCAGCTCGTGCTGAGTGTACTTCAAATATTTACAGCATTAAATAGCTCAGAACTCAGTTGTAGGAGTCAAGAAAGCCAGTGCTCTTCCCTGAAGCCAAATGTCTAAATGAACACTGTGGTTCAAAGTGCCTTAATGCACCATTTTATCCCAAGTATATAAATTATTAACAGAAAAGATTTTTAAATTATTTCTAGCTTGGTAAGTATAACTATATCACTAACAATGAGCTCAGCTGAATATGAACAACAACCTTCCATGGTGCCACTTAATGACAGTTAGCAAGTGTTTTAATTTATCTTTTGTTTCAATACTTGATTTATTGCTGTTTCTTACTGAGGAAAAATATAGTCATTATTACAACATTCTAAGCTCCTACTCTTGGGATGATTTTAGACAGAACAGAAAGTGACTTAGGCACAGAGAAGTGGCCACCAGCAAGCTTGGAAAACACAACCAAGTAAAAGGATGTATTTCTCACCCCCCCACCCTCCCAACCCTCAGTGCTATTTCACCCCTCTGGCTGTGTACTTATATTTGATGAAGTGAAGAGCTCTGCGCTGCTCCCACACACGGACAACAAAACAAAGGCACAGATTAAACACAGAAGCCTCAGCTTTATTTTGGTTAACTGGAATCTGACATGCTGCCAGCTACACCCACCTATTCCCAGATCCTTCCCACTCGGGACCTCCCAGCCTGGAGTTCAAATTGCTCCCAAGGCCCAAAGCACAACAGTAATTCCCTCGGCATCATGTGCTGGGATAGCAAAAAGTTATTATCTCCTTATCACGTCTGAAATCACCACTCACTGGACACAAAGTCATACCCTAACAAATGATAGCGCTCCCTAAAAAGTCTACCGCTGAAAACTAATTTTCCTAAAAGAAGATGAAGTATATTCTGACAAGCAGGTAAATCAGGAGGGAGAAGATAAGATTCAACTTGATAAGAACAGGTTATGATAAAAGTGAACATAGTGCTTAACTTAGCAATTCTGAGATGCTACAGATAGGGAGACAACAGCAGTCTGAGGCCAAGAGTCCTTTTTTCATCCAGGGAGATAGATATCCATGTATTTGCTCAATATCCCAAACAAATGCAAATATCAGTAAATGGAGCTAATTCTCCATCTCCTCAGCAATGCCAGCAGCTTGCTTTATATATCCCACATGCTGGTGGATCCCTAGGGACAAGAAAGGAAAGACAGGATGGAATGGCTTCTCAGCTCCTCTGGGATTTTACAGAGGGGAAGACACCGGGGTGTTAATTGTATCCAATTATTCCTGGAAGATGCAGCAGTGAAATTTTGTAGGTTCTCTCGAAGCTAGACCACTATGCTTAGCTGCAGGCATTGCCAGAATTTTGAAATGTTTGAAAACCTCCTGGCAGACATAGGCAGAACCAAAAGAAACTTTTAAAATACAGCCTCACACTTAAGATCCCATAATTAATATACCCTTTCCATTTAGCATCTCCCAGATTCAAATAATCTACAAACTAATAGTTAAATAGGAACCTCACTGGCTCTTTTTTTTTTTCAGTTTCTTTACCTTCACTTGGTTCCACAAACAGATATAGGATTTTTACTTTAAGTCAGGAATTTGAAACACTGGTTATTAAATTAGCAAGTTGCTCTTCTCTCTGCACATTAGCCACTGAGTAGATATCAGACTGAAATACATTTAATCAAATGATTCGTGAAAATGGCCAAGCAGAATGTTTCTGTACAGTTCACTGAGCAGGGAAGTGAAAACGCAGGAGGAAAAAGATTTATTAAGTTGAACTTTATGTACAGAAATAATTACCATAATGTGTGTGCATGCATCCAGCTAAGTGCTGCAGGTCTGGATTTGTCTTCCTGCACAGTGACCTCCTCCACATCCTCCCCACCATCCTCCCAGGTCAGCTCCCAACCAGCCAGACCAGGCCTGCTCCTTTGGTGGCTGAGCACGATTAGTTCATGTCACTGGATTTTACTGTGTTACTGGCAGATGTCTGAAACGGATAACAGCCATCCATTTCTTGTGTTCAAAATAATTTTCTGAGAACATTATTCCCCTGAAGAGAAATGCCTTGTGGTTCCCATTGTCCCAGTGCTCCGGTGAGGAGCTGTGAGGTGCCACCTTGGCCCATGGGTCCTGTGCCAGTGCTGTCCATATTCCCTTTGCCTGGAGCTCCACAGGGCAATTTCTCCATGCTGACTCCCCTCTGGAACAGAAGAGGAACCTTTGCACAATGAGATACCTCTGGAATGACAGCTCTCTGCCACAGGAAGGCCTCCATCCCTCCTGGAGTGACATTCCCGGACTACCTCTCCCTCGAGCTGCTGTGACTGCCCCTGCCTGGCAAGCTCATAAAAGAACCCAAAAATGAAAACAAGCTCCTGTCCTCCTCTCCAGCCATGGCCATGCCTCCACACAATTAAACCACAAATATGCAGTGATTACAGTAAATTAACTCCTCACAGGCACAGAAGCCCTGACTTGTGGCTGAAGCCACATCCTCAACCCACCAGGGGTATTAAAAAATAACAAAAATCTAAAGCAGCTTTAAGGAGCTGCCTCCTGCTCATCAGATGCTTGGCCAACACTCCTTTCCCTTTATAAACACATCCCTGAAGCTCCAGTGGTGGAGGACCAGGGAAAATTGGAGCACAAGGAAGGTTTTGTTTTCCCACTTCTCGCCGAGGAAGGCACTGTAGCTTTTATCTTGTAAAAGTAGCTCCCATTTAGGAAAGGAGTAAAATTAGGGAGTGGGCCTGACCCATGCTCATTAACTCTTGGCATTTACACCTTGTTCCCACAAGGACTTGGATTTAAAGGAAAAAAAAATAAATTAAACAGAACCCAAAACTTAAAATAACTTCTGAGGAGACTTTCCCAGGATATCGAGGACACTTAAGTGTCTTGGACCATGAAAAGTAACTATTCTTTCAAGCAATTCTAGACAGAAGAAATGACACCAAAGAAAAGTCAGGATCAGCTGGGAAAGGGAAAATGGGGCTCACAAGTTCAGTCCATGTGTGGGCAGGAGGAATTACAACCAGGATTTCTGTAAGCTTTCCCAGCTGGTGGAAATTGCACCCACACCCTGCAGCACAGGGCTGGTTCTCATGCTTTTGGTACAACTGACCCAATAACAAAAGCAGGCGTTTGCACAACACAATATTCCTAAGCCAGGGGCAGAACCTCTGACAGGAAATTTTCCATCTGCAGCAAACAGCACCTGCCTGTCTTGTGAGGAAGCCTCATTATTTGCATCAGAGCGGGAAACAGGCCCTAACTTAATTCCTGTCCTCCTCACAAGCTTTGAGAGGGTTTTTGGGTTTGGTTTGTGCAGGGTGTTTTGAGTGTTACATGGATACACAGGTCATTCCTCCAGTGCTGCCACTTACGTTAGGAGCAGACACGGATGTCACCAGCCTGGCTCATCTGTCCCTTCACAGCGTGGCTTCTCCAGGGATCTTGTGCTAATGCTCGTTTTGTATGCACCATCATTAAATAGAGTCACCTCTGGGTGCAATAATTGATCTGTGCAGAGCAGTCCCACTGATGACAAGGGATGAAGTACAACAGTATTTCTCCTGCCATCTCTAAATATTCATTTACATTAAGAGATTTTTGACCTTGGTGTTCCCAAACAATATATGAGATGTGTGTAACTACTGCGATGGTGAGAGGAACACGAAGCTTTGATGGAGAAAACTAAAATACCGTGTTTGTATACTCTAGTTTTTCACAGCTTGAATGGACTTATTTCATTGTTTTCCATTTCAAAAGCACAGAACTCTTATTAAAGAGCATTATTGACTTATCTTTTATAAACACTACAGCAAGGAAAAATGAAGACTAAAGAAACACAGTTGAATTCATATGGTCAGTAAACACTGACACTTTTTTTGATTTATCCTTCATCCTGTATACATTTTTTTAATCCTTTCCCTGGAACTCAATTTGTTTCCATTTCCCTGTTTTATTTTTGCATTGAAATTTGCAAGAAGACACAATATGCCAGCTAAATGAGGATTTATGAGGAGCACACTTCCTCACCTCAGCTACGGCAGGCTGCAGGTACTCGAACGGGTGCTTAACTAGGAAGGAGATTCCAGGATTGCAGCAGGATTGCTGATGTGTTTACACTTAGAGATGATCAGGAATTGATTGCTGAGTGGCACCCATCTTTCCTATGACACTTTTTAATTGCTTTATTTCTGAAAGTTTCACCACAGTGCTGAGAGCTGGGTTCCTCCCACTTGCAGTAGATTACAGGTTTTTATGACAAACCATAACTTTACGTTCACTGGCGCCAAGATGTACACAGCATCAATTTTCTTTCATTTTTGTGTCTCAAACACTCCACACAAAGACAACACTATAAATATGTGACATGACTAAATGATGAAGCAGCAGCTTCCTGCTGAAATTTTAAAGTGAGATAGACATTGTTTTAGCTGAGGAAGCCATTTAGATACCAGCTGTTCCCACTGAAAAGATGTGGCAGCCATCAGCAGAAATAAGAAATGCTCTCTCTGTACATATTGAAATGAGTTTTATCTTCCTCTCCATTCTGCTTTGTGTTCCTCCTGGTGAAAAAGACAAAATTCATTTCACACCCATATTTCCTCACAAGCACAAACATTGCAGGAGAGGAATCTCTATCTTTGCACCCATACACACACTTGGGTGAAACCAAAACTAAGAAGCATATTCTGTCTGCAGAGGAATAAACTGCTGAGCAGTCCTGGAGCCTGGAAGTGAATATAAAAGGAAAAACTTAAGGGTATCTCTTTCCTAAAATTAATTTTCTACATTTTTGTTTCTAGGTGGTATTTGGGGTTTATACTCTAATTAGAAGAAAATAACTTGATATGTGTCAGATACCACTGCATGAAAACACAAAATCAATATGGATAGTTCAGTAACACCTGAAAATAATCTTTGCTGCACTGGATCTTAGATTTAAGATTAGTACCAATCATTACAGTCACATTTTAGAAAGCAGCATGCAGTTACTCAAGGGCTTCAGCTTGAAAAATACCATAGACTGTGTATATCAAACTTTTCATGTGACTATATCTGTTCAAAACATAATCTTCTAATGACTGGGACAAAATATATGATGTGGTTTGCATCCAAAAAGAGGTTAAGAAGTCGACAGAATGAACATTTCTCCCCAGAGATAGCATAAAAATCACTATATCATATTAAAGATTTTGCTTCTTTTGCCACAGGCAATCAATTCCAAAAATTTGATTAAAAAAAGCCTTGCATTAGTGTGGTATTCTCAAGCTGCTTCTTATTAACATTTGATTGTAGCATACTCTAACAACAGCCAGTATCAGCTCTCATTATTCTAAATAAAGAGTACAGTCATTTTCTCCTTAATGACTGAAGTGAAATGTGTCCACAGGGACATTTTAGTTTACTCTCTCTCACAATGTAATATTGTCATTATAAATACTTCTTGAAGACAACTTGTAGACCAAAGTTGTTTTGCAGGGTCACCAGATTTTAATTTTTAAATATGCATAGCCTCAGTTGCATGCAGTTCAATTCCTTCCAACACAAATAACACCAGCCTAGAAATGCTTCAATGAAACATTTCACATTATGATGCCTGTAACAAGAAAAGAACAACAACAAAGAAATAGAAGCAAATTAAATTTCATGTCCCTGTGAAGGAGGTAATTGCCACAAAACTCAGGTAAAAGAGAGATTATGATTTGCCCATTGCTGTGTTAACCAGCTAGCCAAATATAAAAGGAGAACTGTAACAAAAGTTACTTGGATATAAACTGCATGAAAACAGGAACTTCCCTTTTGGTCAGGGCTGAAGGCAGTGGAATCCTGAAGCATCCAGGATGCCTCTGGATACATGTACTCCAGCATAAACAGACAGGGAAACAGTTATTTTTCTACACTTTCAAAGCAATGCCAAGAAAAAAAATTGTATTTCCTTAAGGTGTGAACCAAAGATCTGCTTTTGCAATACAACTGGAGCAATCCAGCAGTCACCAAAGGAGCTGCCCCAGCTCCACCAGGTGTCCAGGGAAAACTCTCACCCTTTGCAGGGCTTGTTCTCTCTCTGAACCAGGTCTCTCTGAACCTCTCTGAACATGGAGAGGCAGAAGAGTCACATCCCGAGGGTTTGGGGTTTAAATTAACTGGCTATGCTTATTTTTTCAGAATCACTTTAGGGCCAAAGGATGGAGGAGGTGCTTGGGGGTGTAAGGCAGTGTTTAAAGGAAGCTGGAATTGAGCCCCATTGATTCCCAATCCAGACAGGTACCTGCCCAATTCCTCTGTCCCCAGAATAAATCCTCACCATGCACCTCTTCCCACCTTGGGTATGTGACTAAAAGTCCCTTCTCTGTAAATTTTCATGAAATCAGTGGTTGCTCAGGACTTTGGTAAACATCAGTTAAAAGAAATGTCATTCAGAAATTTACACAGAGCCTGCAGAGTCTGGCTCTGTTTGGTTACTCTTGTCCTTTGTTCTGAGCCACTCCCAAAATCTGCCAGACCAGGAGTTGGTTCTTCTCATGCCAGGCCTGGTGCAGCATCTCACCAGGCTCCTGCAAACAGCTGGGAACACTCAAACAACCCTCAGCACCCGAATTCCAGCAGCCACCTCCTCAGCCAGCTGCCTCTCCCTGCCAAGCGTCCTCTGACCTGTCAGGCTTGGGTCAGACCCTGTGGCCCACACAAAGCATCACCCACACGAAACCAGCTTGGATGGTGGCTTTAGGAGTCCCCAGCTATCCTTGCCCCTTTTCCCATTCCAGCTGGTGCTCTCTTTCATCCTGACTGGCACATGGAAAGGCTGCACAGAGCTGTTACCATCACCTCCTAGATAAAATATCCTTGCTTGAGTCCACACTTCTTTTGTATCAAATCCTGGATTTTCACGAGCCATGACTCCTTCTGTTGGTGTTTGAATTAAACAAAACCTTTTTATTCCCTGAGCAAACATGTAAGTTTTGTGGGAAAAAATGAGGAAGCCATGGTTTGAATGCTGTGGAAAGTCACTGCTTTGCTTCACATTATCCCATGGTCCCCAGGAGGCATCCAAGGGTTTTAATCATCACTCGATTTGCAGGGTTAAGTTTGCATCTTTAAGACTTCTTTGTGGGGGGTATTATTGTGCTGCTACTACAAGTCTACTTAAACCCAACACACAGCTTTATAAAACTCAACAGCTAATGAAGCACATCTAACACTGGAGAGGAAACAGAATAAAAAAGGTTGAGATGGAAAGCAGAATTAAAAATATAAAAGCTACATGATAAACAAAGAGGGTCATAAATTGCTAAAAGATGCCATAGGAAGCAGTGTATTATATTTTCTGATACCAGATTAAACATATTTTATTATCAAATATTAGAGCTTTTAAGTATCTAAACCCTAACTAATCTGGGAATCACTAGCTGAAAGAAAGCTTCTTTAAAGCCCTGAGCCTACAAGATTAATTTTGACTCTTGTTGAGTAAACAAGTGGATATCCTCATCAAGCACCATACTGTACCACCACACACCACAAAAATTCCCTTAGGGCTCAGAGAAATGTCCACGATTACAGGGCAGAAAGCTGTGGCAATTAATGGAGCTATAAAACTTGACAGCAAAGGATCCCAGACTCAGACCTCCTCCCAGGCACACAAACCAACGAACTTGTACAAATTCTTATAGAAGGAGTATCAGACATCAAATTTTTTGAGGACCGGAGCTCTAAATTGCTTTGTGTCTCTCAGGCTTATTTTTATTTCCAAAGTGTGACTACCACCTGACCAGCTGGACATGTGGACAGCAGCAGGTGTGGCAGAAATCATTGCTGAGTGCTGAGATTTTGTGCTGCTTTTACTGTGTCACGAGTGAGGCTCTAATTTGGTTTTAATAAAAAGTAATTGAAAGTAATTTAATACCAATTGATTGTTAAGGGGATACATTTTGCAGTTTATCAAGTCTATAGAAATGCGGTATAATTAACTCCAAACTGCATAGGCAATAATGTAATTATAATCTCAACAACTTTAAATTTCCAAGCATTGTTTAAACAGTTAATTAAAATTTTAAAAGATAGTGCTGTGCTACATGTCTATAATGTTAATTGCTTAAAAATGCTAATCGATATTTGTTAAGTAATCCAATTAATTGAGTAATCCAATTTCTAGCCTCTCTGAAGCTAAATAAATACAGCTTCATGGCTCTGACTTACGAACTACATAAATACCAGCTATTGATTTAATAATCAATTACATATTAAATGATTGCAAGTTATTTATTAGTTATAGACACAGAGCCAAGTTGGAAGCAAGCAGATGAAGGTTGCAGTTTCACCATTTTCAGCAAGCTGCACAAATCCAAAGCTTAGCTCAGTGCTCCGACGCTCTTCTGGATGTGTTGGGTGAAATGCTGTTTGCCACGCTGCCTGAGCATCTCCATGCCACCTTTTACAACAGGTTAACTCAGCTGAGGCACAGAGCTGATGTTCCTTAAAATGAACAGGCTCAGGGGCCACATTTCCTGGGCTGCAGCTCCCAGGGGAGCCCTCAGTGTCTGGGAGTCCCTGGTGCTCTGCATTTCAAGGATTCCAGTTTTCCAGCCCCACTCCTGGTTCCTCCTCACCACCAGAGAGCTCCACATTACCCAAAGAAACCTTCCCAGCACAGCAAAATCTGCTTTCAAAATTCCTGCTTCTCTGCTCTTCCCCTCTGTGCTGTTTACTCTTTACCACGGAAGAAAAAACACCTCTTTGTTATTTCTTTGTTTGCTATGAAGATCCACCCTGAGATGGCAATTTACAACTGGAAAAAGCTTTATCCTAAATGGGATATCAGCTTGTGTTTACTGGTGACCACTGGTGGCTGTTCCTAACTCCTAATTTAACATACTTCCAATAAACCATTATTAAATTATTGAACTCTTTTCTTTTCCTCTCATTACTGAATTCTGTGTAACACGTTGAACACATCTAAAATAACCTTTGCTACCATAATTAGATGTTTGCTCATTAAACCTACGTCAGCTCTGGCTGAAGAACTCACCAGGGCAGAGCCCACCTCATCAGCTGTGTTTGCAGTTCTCATCCCAATGTCAATACTTCCCCCAAACTATGGTTTCTAAATAGCATTGCAAACCTGGTTTTGAACGGATTTGACAGAACAGTACATCAACACAAGAAGGAGTCAGGAGATATTTTGGTAGATCAATACTTAAACAATGTGTTGTGCAGGTGAAACCAGGGGCTGCGTGGATAAAGACAGCAGCTCAGTGAGAGGTGGCATATTATTTCTGGGGTTCAGTCTTGCAGTCAAGCCACATTCACTGTTCACATACTTCCCCCAAGGTTCAGTCCTCAAGGAAGAAATTTGTATCACTAGAGCTTCTTCATGCAAACAAGACAGAGAAATTTGCAGGGTCAAAGTGCACGTGATGACAAGCTTCACAAAGGTGCCCCAAAATTTTCACACTTCAATTTTATCTAATAGGAAAATAAAATAGAAAATCTTTCTAAGCCTTGGGCTTGTTCCAGAGGCAAGACAGTAAATCACTGTAACATCTGGGCTTACTGATTCCTTTTGTCTTATTCATTTTTGAATTGATCTCTAATGGACAAGGGGTTAAAATAAATCATCAAGGAGTGGGGGGAATGGAAAGTAAAAGTGCACCTGGGTGCAGCACTTAGCACTGTCCACAGCACAAAGCATTTCAAGGGTGTGTTGTCCACACTGTATCAGAGCTGTGGCTCCTTCTCTGACAGACTTCTCTAAAAACTGTGACAGTTTTCACTGTAAGCAACACTGAAGGACAGGAACTTGATTCCATCATTTCATGGCTGTCAGCCCCACAGACAGGAAGGTATATTTTAGGACAACACACTTTTCAGCAGCTGCTTGCATGAATAAGAACACACTTCCATCATTAGTCATTTAGCCCATATAATGTGACAACAACATTTATTACACAAGCTCGGAGATTCATGACAGTAGCAAGAATCCAGCATTGTTCTCTATATAATTTGCATGTGTTGAGTGCTTCAAGGAGACAAAGTATTTGAACACCAATAACATTTGTCTTCCTGCTACCTTAATTTACTGGGCAGGGCTGATAGAGGATTGACTTCCAAGGCTTCAGAACCTTGGGAGGAAACACTGTTGGGTCAATCCCCCACTGTGATGCCAGGCTCTGGCAGCAGGTGACTCGTGGTACAATTTCCTTTGGAAAGCAGGACCAAAAAAGACACTGATTTTAGCAAGCACCTGAGAAATTATAACCACTGATGAGAAAGATTGAACTGGTTTTATCTACAGCATGGGAAAAATTCTGATAATAGAATTATCCCTCATTCCACCCTCACCAAGTCCCCTCTGCAGCAGCACCCAGCCTTTCCCAGGTGCCTCCCAGCCAGCTCACACACGTAGCCATGCCTCCTCCGAGGATGTCCCTTCCCCTGGCACATCTGCATGGGTAGGGAATGACTCAACTCTAAGTGCTCACTTCAATCCAATTGCTTTGCTGAAGCCTCAATTCCATGACATCAAACACATGAATATGATATTTGGGTTGATCCTGCAGTCTTTGAACACCACAGCTGAAGGAAGCTTTGATGAGCAAACCCTTGAGTAAGAACTGACTGCTGCAGAACTGAGGTAGCAATTAAAGTGTGGAGGTTGGTGTGTATTTACCTTGCAGCTTTTCCCCAGGACCTCTGACAGCCTGGTAAATACAGACCAGGCACCTGGAGAGGCTCGGCTCTGACAGGCAAATAAGGTAAAAGTGAAAGCCAAATGTAATCCACTTGGATTGCTGGAACATTCCAGATTAGCCAAGTGAAAGGGAGGAGATGGCTCAGCATGGCACAAACTTTGTGCTGGCTCTCAGAAACAGCCTCTCCTTTTGGCACCCACAGCTCCTTTGCACTCCAGCTTACACAGAAAATCTAATTTCTATCCCCAAACTGGACAGGGAACCAGCTCACTGAAAAACACACCCCACCAAGACGCCTCTGAACAAGCACAACATGCTGAGAAGGAAAAAAATCTTGGGGTCCACATCCATATTGTCCAACCCTGCCATTGCCTGCTCACACCATTCAATTAAGAGAAACCACTTTTAACTGATAATAGAAATACATCTCAGTTGTTCTGTGAGCATCAGTCAGTGCCAAAGCCCTGATAAATTTATGTTGCATCTCATATACAATTCAAAATATAGTTCTTAGTATGAAAACAAACCACAGTGATTGCCATGCACCATGGGGTTTTGTGTTTGTTTTCCAAACAGTCATGCCAGAGATGCTTCAGGCCTACTAGAAATTTCTTAACATCTGATGCATAATGAAAATATTTAATGTAGCATAAACACTCCTCTTTTATTCCCTCCCTTCATTTCTTAAGTGTTAACCAAAGCCCTGTTTTGTTGCATAGACGAGCAAGGATCCATTCTACTTAACTGCTGTCTAAAAGATCTTGAAACGAGGATTAGAGATTTCCTACCTGTAAAGAAAGGGATCTGGCACAGACCAGCAGAAGGACCCCAGGTCAGAGCTTTGCAGAAGTACACACTTTAATCACAACAGCATTTGGAATCCCAGGACTTCCTCTCCCACTCCCCAAAACCGCCCACGTTTCCCTTCCAGAGGAAAACCCTTCCAACCCTTCCAAATGAAGCCTGTAAGACCAAGCTTTCAAAGACCAAGACCTTTCAAAATTCCATGTCATATGATGCAAAGAAATAGTTGGTAAGGTTTTTCATGCCTATGCCCATCACATTTAAGGCTCTAGTGACCTATATACTGCCAGCTTTTAAAAAGGCATAAGAAGAAGCATTATGGAAACAGCTATGTAAATACAGCTCATTTAATAAAAATGTAAATAAGATTCACAGAAGAGACCTAGAAACCTTGAAATATTTATTTTAAAGGAAAGGGATTAAGTCTTCAAGGTAAGATTTGTTTCTAAACTTGTAACTCCACTATTCTAGGGCTACTGTCCTTTATTTTATTTATTAAAGGGAAAGTTCTTAGAAAATAAATACATTAAGCTACTCTAGCATACTTACTGCTACTTTTCATTTCCTTTCAAGGACTTCTGATTGTTTCCATCCCAGTCTGGATTCAGCACATTAGAGGAGAAATATTCAATATCTCATTACTGGTGTTTTCAAGCCTTAATCATTTCCACAAACACATTTGCCCTTTTGCATTCATACCTTGTTTGGCTTGATAGCATCTGACATACAAAACCTGACTGAAGATGAAACAAAGAAACAAACAAAAAAAAAAGATCTAAGTAAACGTCCTAGAGAATTTATTTATAGGAAAACAAAGGAAGGAAATGGAAAGATTATTTGGAATTTCTTTACCTACAAAACAGAAACAAAGACTGATGATCTGAGCCCCTTGATTTACTGACAGCACAGCACCAGCAATACTTAAACAGCATCACACTTGTACTTTCAATGATGGACCATCTGAGAAATTGTATTTGTAGTCTTCTAGAAAAAGAAGCTGGTGTTTTTAGGAAATATTTATATTCAGTATCTGAGATTGTTTTTCTGCATCTATTTTTACTAACACCTTCTGACCTGGAAGTCACCTGTGCTTCCTACTAAAGCATTATCCAAAAGAGACAATGATATCTGCCTTCTAATGCAGGTAAATAATGGGACAACACACACAATCAATATGATCAAAAGTGAAACTGTTTATTAGAAAGCTGCAAGCATTTTTATTCTCTACAGTGCAGAATCACACGCTAAAAATAAAGTTATAAGTTTTCACACAGTGCCTTTTCTCACACAAAGTTTCACACCGTTTTCTCTAGCCTAATTAGTGAGCTAAGTCCAGTATCAGAAGGCTACAATAATAATTTCATCTGCCAAGCTCCTTTTCAGACACCTGGGAGTTAAGCTCCCTTTCTCACAGATGTTTTTCGAGTGGCCTTGGAAAGGAATGCAGAGGCCTATTTCTCATCTAAATGCAGGGGCCTATTTCCCATCTAAAGAGTTTGGATTGCTCACTGTATGTCCATGCATACGAAGGTAGTTATTCTCCACATCCTAATGTCAAAATTTCTTAGAAGATCTGGGGAAAGAAGATAAAGGATTGAGAGGAGAATTCTAAGGAATGGATGGGGTAAATTCTACCCGACAGAAGAAAATAAACCTTGTGAAGATTTTTCAGCTACAGCAAAACTTTACTACTTGTTGTCCCTCAAAATATACTGTGGAGAGAGTAAAGTAAGAAGCGAGGTGTAGAATCCCAGGATCACTGAGGCTAGAAAAGCCCTCCAAGACCATGGAGTCCGAGCTGTGCCCAATGCCCACCTTGTCCCCAGCCCAGAGCTCTGAGTGCCACCTCCAGCCCTTCCTTGGACACCTCCAGGGATGGAGGCTCCAAACCTCCCTGGGCAGCCCCTGCCAAGGCCTGAGCACCCTTTCCATGCAGAAATTCCTGCTGCTGTCCACCCTGAGCCTCCCCTGGCCCAGGCTGAGGCCGTTCCCTCTCCTCCTGTCCCTGTTCCCTGGGAGCAGAGCCCGACCCCCCCCGGCTGCCCCCTCCTGTCAGGGACTTGTGCAGAGCCACAAGGTCCCCCCTGAGCCTCCTTTTCTCCAGGCTGAGCCCCTCTCCCAGCTCCCTCAGCCGCTCCTGGGGCTCCAGCCCCTTCCCAGCTCCGTCCCCTGCCCTGGACACGCTCCAGCCCCTCAGGGTCTCTCTGGCCATGAGGGCCCAGAACTGGACGCACAATAATGAGTTGTGCTATAAATAAATGTGGCAGATTTGTAACACCAGGTAATTAATGCCACATGGGTGCACATTCATTAGGACAAACTAATCCTTATGACCTTCAGTGCTTAACTCTTCCCAGCCTATTCAGATAGGCAAGAAATAAGATAGGATCGATATTCAGATAAGATCAATAAAGCATTTAGCTCAAAGCTACAGTGCTGATGAACTCCGAGTTTGGGAATCACTTCTGTAGGATCTCTCCACACCAGTTTGAGCCTATTTCTAACAGAAGTGGGTAAGCAAGGAAACAGAATTGCAGCCATCAATCCCAGAAAACAAAAAGACTTGACTCAGAACTTCAGGATCAGTGGGAGACAGAACTAATGCTCAAACAAATGGTAACAAGGGACCCCAGAGACTTCAGGTACGTGAAGTTTGAAGGCTGAGGCAAGAATAACCTGAAACATGCTATTATCTGCATTGTCATAAACTGCTGGTCATCAGAGCCAGGGTTTGTGGGGTGGATTTAAAAAATGTGCAGTACTGAGCTCAAATTATCCTGAGCTTTGCTTCCCCAGAACTGCACTGCAGGTAATTACACTCTTTATTCTAGATGCAATGCAAGCAACAAAGCCTGGAGAAGAAAATGCACAGAAGCTTTAAAATATTTACAACAGCAGCATTTATATAGATCCTGATCATCGAGTTAATGCTGGATTTTTAATTAGAAATGGTGTTTTCTGGAGAAGCATTTATTAGCTGCAGGAAATTAAAAGTAATTATGAGCAGGTAAAGAAAAATTCAGTAGAACACTGAAACCCACAAATAACAGAAGTCCCAAGCTCCTATGTGCAAAAGCAGAAATTCAGTGGGATTGAGGAGACAAATGCTTCTGATAAATTGTTCTCACACTCCTCAAGGGAGTGAGACTCCCTAAAGGGACACCTCAGCTCTTAGTGTGCATTTATTTTTTAGCTTCCTTGCTCAAAGTATTAACAAGGCTGCTAATTTATGAAATTTTTAGTAGAAACTTGTGTAAGTTTCTCTAAATAAAAACTACCCACTTCAGCAACACTTCATGGCACAAGGAATTCAGCCTGACTCAATTCAGCAAATACTACACATCACAGAAGGAAAGAACACACAAAATATTTAATACATTAACTCAAATTTACGTGCCAATATTTGATCCCCGCTGCCTATCAGATGACACTGAACAAATATCAGGTAATATAAAGACTGTGAGTGTTCACAGGTGACCTGGGGTGCCTCATCTGCTGCCCTGTCCCTGTCCTCGACCACCAGAACCTGGAATATGACAGAGGTTCCATCCAGCTGCCCAGCCCAGATCCCTCCTGAGCCTCTGCTGGGTGGAACTGCCCAGCCCTCAGAAGCTCCAGGCTGCCCTGGCACAGTTAATTTTGCACCTGGTATAAATAACCCTGGCCCAGGCACAGAGGGAACAAAGCTCAAATCCCATCTGCAGCAAGTGCTGTCAGCTCTCCCCCAGCCTGCACCAACCCAAACAATGGACCAGGCTCCAAGAAAAGTGTAATTCAGATTTATGAGAAGACATTTCACATCCAATATAACTGATTACCTGCTGTAATGTGAACAGAACCTAATTTGTACTAATGAACCTGTGCATGCAAAGCATTTAATAACACGAGACCACAAAATGCCAAGCCAGATGTCATTGATGGGGAGGATAATTTTCCCAGATGGATACATTTCCCCTCCATTTTGCTGCCTTCACATTGGAGAAGGTGGCATTTTACTCAGGAGACAGCTCTGATCTTCCACATGCCATCACAGCCTGTGTTCTACACCGAGACACTTTCCTGTCCCAGTGAAAGCCTGGAAATGCTTGTCTGCCCTGGCAAATTTTGATAAATGTAACATCAGATTAAAAGTCATACAACTGCATGTGGACAATCTGAACAAGATTGAAGCTAACACATCTCTTACAGGAAAAAAAAAAAAAAAAACCAAGATTAAAACTCTTGATATTTTTAAAACATTCAGTTGTGGATTTGATGTGGAAATGAAACAACACATATACATTATACCAATAAAAATGTGCCTTGGTGGGGAAAAAACAAACTGTGTGGTGTTAAAATTATTCCATTTATTTGCTTGATTTTTTAATCTTTTACATAATAGGACTGGTTATAAAATTAACAAATTGTGAATTATTCTATGCAAAACAGTAATCAGGATGAGGGGCAGCATACATTTACAACAGGAATATTCCTTATCCCATTTGCTCAAATTATAAAGCCTTTTCCCTAAGTGTCAGGGTGTGCTGTAAAAAGACAAGAACTGCTCAAACTATAAAATTAAAAGCTGAAATTCAGCTTTACATCCAGAATGCAAACTCAGATTCAAAGCAGTAAGAGGCTGTCGCAGAGACCAGTATGGCTATTTGGGGGGGGGGTCATTCCCAAACACACTGAACTATCTAAATCAATTATTGTTCCTGAAGACAGCCTGCACACATTCTCTCCTCTATATGCAATCAACCCTAGTGAAAATCATCCAAAGTAGGTTGTAAATAGATCCCCTGATTTTGCAGCCTTCACCGAATTATACAACTAAAATGTAAAAGGAGAACAGGAGGTCTGGGTAGCAGACGAGGCGTTGCCGTTAATGAAGAAAAGGCAAGTATTTAAATTGAGGAGGCATCTAGATGCCTTCTATGCAAGCTGAATAGCAGAACATAATAGGAAAATAAACCAGCTATCAGCCAAGATAAATAGGAATGCATCAACAGGGACTGTACGGAATTAGAATGGCGCAGCAAGAGAAGCAAAGGCTTTAGAAGAATATACTAAAATTTTTCCTTTGCATTATAATGACATCTTAGAAGCAGATGGCAAAATGCCACTAGAACAGGAAGATGTCAAGAAATAATAGTGTCAGCAGCTATATAAAGAGCTAAAAGATGCTCCAGACTACCTTGTGTTTGTAAGGCTGTGCTTTACATAGACTTAAAATAATTTCATCTATGCAAGCAAAACCAGCAAAGACACTGCAAACTCTTGCCTAGCCCACCAGCCACTTTTAAAAACAGAATCTGGGTTCAGGATCAACCCACATTCAGGAAACAAGGAGAACATATTTTAATATATTATAAAGAAATATTATTGTCATAATTCATTACAAACCGTACACGGCTCAATACATGCTTAGGGTTGCTTATTAAATTTGTCATGACTAATTAGGAATTGTTCAGAAGAGTTTTCAGAGAGTGATTTGGGAAAACATGCTTTAAATGTGAAGGCCAGAATCAATGTCATCAATAAATCCTTTGTGATCTCTAATGAATTGAAAACAGACTAAAATATGGGTCTAGGAGCACATAAGGATTCAGAATAATTCATGAAAGACAATTTGTGGAACACCATAAGTCTCCCAAGCTGCGTTCCTTACATTCCCAGGTAAGCCCTGGATGTTTCTTTTGCAAGGAATAGCTCTCAGAGCAACACACAGTGGAAACCACATCCAGTGGGAAAAGGAAGGGACAAGAGATGACAAACCAGGAAGGGAAAATGCAGCATTAACAGCAATATGTGCTCAAGGAGTTCCGGTTATTTAGCTACAGCTGGTGGGAGGATGGACTTTGAGGCAGGAAAGAGAGAAAAGATGGAGAAGGGATGGAGGGAGAGCTCCCAGAGCCTCCCTGCCTGGCCTGCCAAGGCTGCACAGCCACACACCAGGTCAATTCAAAGGCTGGTTCTGGAGGGCCCTGGGAATAAAGATGAACAGTTTCTCAATTCTGCAGTCAGGGTGTGACTCCAAGAAATCCTACACAGCACTAGGACTTGTCAGACACACCTTTTTGGTTTTCTACTGATTCTCTGTAAATTTGTCAAATGAAGAGCTTATCCCAGACCTTCTGAGACCTACTAATGCTAAGGCTTGAGCTATCTTTAAAATTAACTCTA
The DNA here is from genome assembly GCA_026261815.1 of Monarcha castaneiventris obscurior. Lineage (NCBI taxonomy): Eukaryota > Metazoa > Chordata > Aves > Passeriformes > Monarchidae > Monarcha > Monarcha castaneiventris. Next base: position 2,213,150 of record JAMPIT010000583.1, read on the forward strand.
TTATAAGACAAAACTAAAAGAAAGTAAAACCAACATTTTATGTTAAGTTGCACATGCAACAAGTCCCTCAGTTCTCAAGTTTCTATTATTTTATATAGATTGGAGCATGTCTTTGACTAACAGAGCACCAAAAACCAGCATGATGGGCTTGCTGCTGGGGACACACAGCAAGGAGCAACCCAGCTCCCCCAAACCTGCCTGCAGGAAAACAAACCAGCTGCAGTACAAAAAAAAACCCCACAAAAAACAACCACAAACCATCAGTGAAAAAAACAGCATTCGTTGTAGTTATTAATATTTTACATTGGTGTTCCTTCATGCACCTATCTGTGCATTTGTATTTAAAGCAGCTAGGAAGAAGCCCTTAAGTCCCAGCTGTTTTGAGGAGGGTGGATGTCTCCAGCTGCAGGGGAATCTGCCAAAACAAAGGTAGAAGTATTTTGCTGACTTCAGCAGAGTTGAACTCTCTAATTTAACCATTTTCCATGTATAACACGGGGGTCGTTAGATCATTTGGGTAATAAAACACAGATTGTTGACTGGATTGGTTATTTTAGGGATAGAGCACACAGAGAACATATATTTCAATTTATTCCCCCAAAGGCTGTAAAAGCAGCCATAAAGCAATCAGAAAGCAGGTAAAGAATGACTTTTATGGCAGGCTAAATGAATGATAATTAGGCAACTAAACAGGAGGCATAAGTAGATGGAAATCTTTGTTTCCTCGATCTGTCAAGCCTTTAGGCTTGAAAATCCTGCTGACAATCCCGAAGAGTTTGGGTAAGTAACCATTAGCAGGGACACATTGCCAAAGCTACTGGGCTGGGTTTTGGCAATTTAAACCAATCATTACATCCAGGAGTGACTCATTGGGGCAATAAATCCAGGGGAAGGGGGTTGGGCAGGGAAGCTCCGTCTCCCAACAGAATTCCCACATTTGAAAGGGAAATTCACATTGGGTTGAAATACACAGAAAAGCTGAAGGCACAAAGGTATTGAAAGCCCTGAGGAGAAACACCACCCTTTTCCCCCCCAACACTCAGATTTGTCCTGCAAAAATAAATACAGATTTTTAACTCCCTTCAAGCCAAGTTTCCATAGCAGGTAGAAAATAAGAACATATGACATTTTTACATATTATTACATTTCCTGTGTTACTTTCTTTTCTTCAAGATTTGTGCTAAACTTCTGCAAAGTCAGACTGGTGGTTGTGGGTCACAGGTTGGAATTAGATGCTATACACACACATTCTGGTTGTGTTCTGCTACACTCAACTTGAGAGCTGCAAACTTCTGCCTCAGCTGTTTTAGAAGGATTCTTCCACTCAGCAGATAATTCCAGTTCTAGAGTTTCACTGCTACCCTATATAATTTTACCACAACTAATAGCCTTGGAGCCTAAAGTTATTTTTATTTTTAAAATAAAAATAAATGCATTGCAGCATCCTTCCTTATTATCTTTTTTTGGAAAGAGGGGTAAAAAATATTTAAGGGCATTTCTAACAGTCAAGGCCACAAAAGTGAAAGACACAGAGACCTTTCCTCTTGAAATTCAGCCAAAATATGGTGCAATATATATATATATAAGGTGTTGTATCTGGACATAGAAGGCATTCAAGGGAACAACAGCTCTTGAAAAAGTAATTTGTACTGTATTTCACAATATAATGAAGGCATTTATTTGTGTTGATGTTTTCAACAGCACAGAACAGGCCTTGCTCATAATTGCATCCAACTCCTCACCTCTTTTGTAACAACGGGCAATAATTTCTCCTGTATGGTTTGTCTGCCCCTGAAATCTGTGAATCTGTACCAAATAGACCAAATTAGAAATCCTTCAGTGGTTACCATCAAGGCACTGGGTAAACCAACTTTAAATAATGTTTTACTCCCGATTGGACTGACCTCTTCCCACTCTGGCACGCTTCAGACACTGAAGTCAGCATATCTAGGAACTGAGAATGGGGGGGTTATTTACAAGAGCATCCTAACATGCACAACACGGGCTGTCTCACTATCCATTGTTACCCACCAAGTCACAAATTTGACAAAGCACATCTGTGAAATTATTTCATATTGGCCTCTCTGGTGGGTTGCAAAATGAGCGTTCTACGATTCCTTGCATGGCCTCCACATCCCAGGTGGAAAAACAAAAACAAAATTTCTGTTGTCATCTGTCACAGACAACTTGTGTCAGCATGTTTCATTCTCCTGCTAAGGTATTTTTTAATGCCACACAGTTATCCTGGCTGAATTATCCAAGTTCCTCTCAAAGCTCTGCCCATACACCCTTAAAAAAGGGGTCCCATAGAAGTTCCTCTACCTTCCAACCTGGAAAGGTTGCTCTGTACAGACCCCACTGATTTTTCCTGAATGTTCACAAAAGAGGGATGAGAGTTTCTCTGACTGTGCCCCTAATTATGTGCAATCACCTCATTTCTGAGAATTGCCACAGGAAAAAAGTGTGAAAAGCAAATGAGTGAACTTTTATTTTGCTAGAGGCAAAGGGTTTTTCAAGGCACCTGGTGGCACAAGAACGGGAACCCAAGCACAGGAAGCAAGCCTTCAATTGTAGTTAATGACAAAGGTTTAAAAAGAGCTTGTAATCCACAAAAATGTTGAAAAAGTCAAAGGAAGTTTGTAGAGCAAGGTACAGACAAAAAAACCCAGTTGTTTTTGCTAAATCCATTTACACCAAGGATGGGAATTCTGAACTACAGGAGGTTCTGAGTAAATAATGATCAGAGGAGCAGCAGTTGCTATAAGGGAGGCAGAACAGAGAAGATCCTCTCACATTAATATCCAATAATTAACCTACATGCTACAGAGTGAGATCAACAAATCTGGGAGAAAGGTCCTAACCAGTAGAGTAGCATTGAGAAAGGCACAAAGGGAATGAAAGAAGGACCTCTGTGAGGAAATCAGAGAGGAAGGACACAATAAACTGGTACAAGAGCACAGAGTGACAGCCTGAGAGGGATGATGATTTAAACAGAGTGATCCTTAGCAGGAAGAGGAGTGGAAAGCTCAGGCTGGAATAGGTGCATAATTATCAACTCTCCCCCAGTATCAACATGACAATTACAGCTCAGCATCCTTGTCTTTTTTTTCCTCTTAAGGAACTTATTTTTTATTAAACATGGAAACATAAGATGGAGGTGTAGGAAGGCTGTGCCTGGCACCTGGTATTTAATCATCCTATCTTCTGACACTGCAAACTTCATTATATCCCCCCATAATCTTGTCTGGTGTCATTGTGTATTACAGCTTCTGTTCTCAATAAAAGGATTGTTTAAGCTAACACTGCATGGATGATCTCCATGAATTTATGCTGACTAGCCCAAAATTAGCTACAGGTGCCCCTTGCCTCCCCCTTAATAACCCCTGGTGCTGCATTAACACATCTCCAGCCTGCTGATGCTTCCACTGTTGCCTAGGAGCACACAGAGACCTCAGTGCTCTCTCTTCACACCTTAAGAGATCTAATCCTCTCCGATTGTGCAATTATTTCAATTTCTCAAACTTTACTAATTGAACAGGTTCTATCCTTTCTGTGCAATTTGACCAGAAATGTGGGGAGCTCACAAGAGATTTCACGTGGGAATCTGCTTTTGGAAAGACTCTGCTTTATGGATAACCTTTGTCACAGACTGTTGGTCATGTACCACAGTTACCACTCAATGGGTGGAGTCCCCATCCCTGGAGGTGTCCAAGGAAGGGCTGGAGGTGGCACTCAGAGCTCTGGGCTGGGGACAAGGTGGAGATCAGGCACAGACTGGACTCCATGGTCTGGGAGGGCTTTTCCAGCCTCAGTGATTCTGGGATTCAGAGCGACCTTGGCACTGGGGAACCTTTGCAGAAGAGAATATCCCAACCAGCCTCCAAATAAGACAACACAAATTAGAAACAACCAATAAAGGCAGAATTTTGTGATCAGAACTTCTGATCCAAACAGTGACTTACTCCCTTACACAACCAAGTTTTGTCATCTGTGCCCAAGCTGTTTCGCACACAAATCCACACCCATGACACCTATTTCCATTAAAAAGTCAGATCTACTTGATCTTCCCTAGACAAAATCCTGACCCACCCTGAGGCCCAGCCTTATTCCAATCAGCAGGGTGGCTTAAGACACCCCAAAGCACCCTAGAGTGACAAGTTTGCTGATGTACAAACAGAATGAACACAATTCACTGATTCTCACTCCTGCAAACAACACACTGATGATGTATGTTAGCGTTACCTTATAACACCAGTGTTTAAATGCCTCAGAGCCTATTCAAACACAGCTGAATATTGCAAATTGAACAAAGTCAATCTATTTTCATCATTACAACTCCAAGAAAGGGCCTTATAAGTTTTTTAATTGCAACACAAGGTATTTACCAAGTTGGAGTTTTTTGTTTTGGTTTGGGTTTTTTTTTTTTTTTTTTTTTTTGGGGTGGGGGGAGGTTGGTTTTTTTGTGGGGTTTTTTGGGTTTGTTTTGGGTTGGATTTTTTGGTTTGGTTTTGTTGTTTTGGGTTTTTTGTTTTTTTGAGGTTTTTTTACTTTGCTTATACTCTACATGATGCTAAAGAAACAGGAGAGGGAAAACTCTAGCTAAGTTTAATTTACACAGAGTCTTTTCCTGGCGTGATCCTGGATGAATTTAGCATTAAAGCAGAGCAGGAGAGTCCATGCACTCATGCAATAAGGCACAGGCAATTACCTCTGACCAGCTCCCTGCTACCCAAAATAAAGCAATTCCCAGGCTGAGGTTTTAATCCGCTGTCCATCACCCGTATTCCTGAAGTTTTAACCTGTCATGAGAGACAGTGGGAGAGATAATCACTGACCTGGAGCTTGTTCCCTCCCCAGCCCTTTATAAATCACAGCTGGTAATAAGGAGTGCAACATATTTAGAAACACACAGATTATGATATTGATCCTCCCCTCACACTGGATCATGGACATCTCTCTCTTCTACCTGATAATATTTCAATTTAAACTGTGCTTAAATCCACTTTTATGTGGTCCTTTGGTGGCTTCACTGAAAGGCCAGAAAGAGGAAAAAAGCCCTGTTATTTCAATAATAGTCAGTAATGATTTTTTCCCCAAAAATTTCTCTTCGAATGTGATTTTGCTCCTTTAAGCAAAAATAAATCAGTGAACAAGAAGCCAAATAAATATTACAGTAATCCCACTGCTGTGCACCCCTAAAATGAGCAATTGCCAATTATGTCAGTTCTTCCCAACTTTTTTTCCAGAGTTCTCCCTATTTCACACAAACCTGTCTGCATATTGTGGCTGGAAAGGGAGACAGCCCTATTGCTCTGACAAAGGACTAATAAATACATTAAATATAAATATATATGCGTACATATGTTAAGATAACAGGAAGTAGATAGCAACTGAAATAAGGCCAGATGAGTGAAAAGATATTTTGAAGAAACATTAATTAAGAAACATACTCTTAATTTAGTGTTAGAACAAAAAGAATAATAGTTTGAGTCTAGCTACTATTTACCTACAAATTCTAATACAGGATGGTTGAAATACTGACTAAAATAAGAAATTTATTGTTGAAGCTATCAGTGATGTTAAAAAAGGCGTCCCCTAAACTCAAACAAGACCTCCAAGAAACAAAGGCCAGTAAAATCTCTTTGTTTACAGATGATATGAAATGGTCACATGTAGACTACAAACAAAATGAAATCCACACAAGAAAGAAATACTGAAAAGTCAACAATGCTTAGTGAAGAAGAAAAAGGAAGATATCAGTGAGATATTAAATAACCTGCACTGGAATATTTGCAGTTCAACATAATCACAGGAAAAGAGTATATAATATTTTATGAGAGAAAACAAATTAAATGTATATTAAATTAAATTATTTAAAATTTTATGTATTTTTTAAAATTATAATTATCACCTCACAGAAGATCTACAAGAAGAAATATGAAATTACAGTTCCATGGCAGGTGAAAATTAAATAAACTCAGTCTGGTTGCCTTGTGAACAAGTTCTTTTTTTTGCATAAAAAGCATAGACCCTTATCACATTTTGGCAAAGAGAATCAACTCTTCATCTTTCTGGCTGTCAGTAAATCCCACCTTATAGCCGGAATTCAGGAAAGACAGAGGGAACAAAGCATCCCTAGGCCTCCAACCATTGTGTGCCCACGTCTCAAATACCTCACACTCATCACCACTCACAGGTTCCTGTGACCCGGAGAGCAGCTCTGAGGATGCAGAACAAAGGATTTGATCAGAGGAATGGAAGGGATTTCACAGAAAGCCAACTCCATGCAGTAATTTTCGAAAATAAGTGGCTGAGGAGAAATATGATCGAGGTCTATGAAATGAGGAGCAGCACAGAGATAGTGAATAGGCAATAATTTTTCATTATTTGCCATTATTCAAGACATAAGTGGAATAAAATGGAATTATGAACAAGCAGTTCAAAACAACCAAGAAGAAGGACTTTTCCTTCGCAACTCATAATTAAATCATACAGCTCATTACCCCAGCATGGTGCTTCTGCCAAGAGTATAAATTTTTTCAAAAGGAATGAGATAAATTCCTGGAGGGAATGTCCACCCTCAAAGCACTAGAAGCAACTGCTCCATATATTAGTGGAGCTGGGAGAATATGATGGAACAGGCCCAGTGTGCAGATCCACCCAGTGAGGTGTCACATCCTGTCACCCACCGTGGGGACAGGACCCCGGTGAGCACAAGGATGCAGAGCTCATGTTCTCCTCAAGCCATCCCATCACCACATGGCAGGCCCTCGAGTCCCTTAGCTCACAAAATGTAGGATAGGGAACTAAATGAGTCTTGTAATGTTATGATTAAAGTCTCAGACTCTCAGATTGTCCTACACACACAGAAAATATGATTTTGGCTCAGTTATGTCACTTTTCCATAAATCACAAGGCCACCAACCAGTTGGGATGTAGAAATTTCTTCAGCAGATTTAAGATGACTTTCATTTCACAGTTTGAGGGGCAACCTAAAGCATTTTCCACATTTAAATTAAATATCTTTGTATTAAACACCTTAAGAATAATGGGATGCTTGTGGCAAGCCGAAGGAAACACTTGGTAAAAAGTGAAATGGGATTGCAAAGGTCTGAAAAATCCCTTTGTTCTCATTTCATGACCCTGAACATAAAAGCTTAAATTGTCAGTGATTTTTCAGTTTCTCTGTCAAAACTGGAAAAGCTTCTCATTGGTAGGAATTCTCTAATGCTTGAGCACTAAACACTCAAACACTGTGACTATTGAGACTCCTGCGACTCCATCTTCCATCAAGACACAATACGGTTCAGTGACAACTCTGGTACCACCTTCAGTTCAAAGAGAGAGCTCTCCCCCAAAAACTCCTTCCATCTTGCAGGAGAACTGTTCCTGTTCTGACTGACAGAACAGAAATGGACCATTCATGCACTAATATGAGAAATCCCCACTAAGAGCGCAAAACCAGAAAATAATCTGCAATATTTCCAGACTAGGAGCCTACACTGCAGAGGGATCAGCCTCAGGAGAAGCCGGTGCTGGGTGAAATCTGTAACTAATAATATTTCACTCAGATTTAATCCCTGCTGCCCTCCTGCACAGATAATCCCTTCCCAAACCTCAGCTGCAGGAATATTGTACATCTCCTGCTGCCCTGTGGAATCCCAAATGGACCAAACACAAGGAAAGGATGACTGGGCTGTTCACCTGCAGCCACTCGAATGAACAAAAAATGGCAAAGACACATGGTAGAAAAATAAAACAAAAAGCATTTGCTTCAACAAGATCTCTGTAGCCCTCTTCTTTTGGGGTTTTTATTCTGATGACCCATTTATCGATAGCAAATCTTAAGAGCTCAGGAAATGTAGATTAACTCTGGGAATTGTCTACCTCCGATTTGTTCTATTTTCTCTTCCTTTCTCCCACATTTCCAGTCAACTACTTTGGTGTTTCTGTCAATGACAAAAGATTACAGCCAACTTGAGTGCTTGTTTTCCAAATTTACTTTGATTTGAGAAGAAAGTACTCCCAGAAAGAGAAATCTACCAGATTGATTAATTAATGTTCTTATTCATTAACTGATTGTTGAAAATAAAATAAAATAAAATTATACTATAATAATGTGTTAATATTCCCTGCAGTTAGCCTGCTGTCGAGGAAACTCTTCCAGATTAAGAAAATGAGTATTAAATATAGTTAGCATCCACCCAAGAATAAGACTTAGATTAATTAAGAACCCAGCAATATCACTATTTCCAATATGCTCCAATTCTGTATTATCCAAGGTTCTAAAAACACCCCTCAATTGCTTTGTTAATTATGTTAGGTAAACACCAGCAATATATTAAGTTCACACGTGGTAAATTCAACATGGGGTATTAAGGAAAGTGCAAAGAAAGTCTAATTAGGCATTTAAAAAGTTTTAGATGTGCTTTCATGATCAAACAATGCAGTATAAAACAAATATTTAACACTTAAAACACAGCTACTCCGATAAGCATAATTTGGAAACCTTTAATGAATTCACCTCAATTAGCCTTTCATAAAATAGCTCATTAAAAACTGATTTGAATATTGCTCCAGAAGAAATCCTCGTTCAGCTGTTATGATCGGATAGGGAGTCAATGGAGGTAAGGTTAAACACACACTTTGGAACTGTCTGAAAGTCAGGTTTGTTCCAGGGAAAAAGCCTCAACCTGCTATGACATCAGTATCAGACAAGCTGAGCACGTGGCACAAACCATGGAAAATGTAGGGACTGGATTTAGCTCTGTTCAGAAGGAAATCAGACCAAGGAATGAACTAAACCATTTTGAACATGTGCCAGGTCCTTATCACCAATTCCGTTCTCAGCTGTACTTTCAGAAAAACAACTCTTATTTGTTTTTTCTTTTAAATAAGGCTAATTTTGACTTGTCTTTTCAGTGGAAATGTCACCTTACACACACACAGACACAAAATACAGGGGCAGGGAGACATTTAAAAGAGCAAACATATTCAAGGATGCTTGAAAAATATGGCCCAACCCTGAATGTATTTATTTACAGAAGCAATGTTGCAGTAGCCATTGTGGATTAGGGACATGGCAAGGAGAATTTATTGCAGAGGTATACATTGTTTTTATTAAACTAATGGATCAGATGAGTGGAAAAATTCCCCTAATTGCCTCCATGCTACTTCAGTTGATCTAAGAAAAGATTTTATTCCTCCATGACCTTCACTTCAAATACAGCTCAAGGCTTTACACAGTTTCAGGTCAAGTTAACTTGGAAACTTTGGAGAGCTTTAAGTGGAATAAAATCGAGACCCAGAGAGAGGAACACAAAAGAGTAGGGCCAGGCTGGAGGGAGGAAAGAGACAAAGTCAAAACATACCTTTGTATGTGACTTTAATAAGTGCACAGCATGGAAGCACTTCTCTTTCTTTTCTTTTCCCGTTTGCTTCACTGAGAAGGAAACTAATTCAAGGACAAAATTGTGTCGTGTTGGCTTGGCCTTGTATTCAGAAGGATGTTTTGTTGCATTACCTGGAAGAGGTCACTGAACAGTTGGACTTGAAATTGTCTAAATCTAAGCCACGTTCTGTCATTCACATATGTTGCAAAGTGTGCAGAGCCTACAGAATCCTTCTCCATCCCCAGGAAAAGAGCTTAGGAGCAGCTTTTGCCCGTGAGCTCCTGCGCGTGGCTTTAGGCAGGATCTTTACCTCCCCCTGCACTGCAGAAAGGTCAGAGGGAAAGCAGCCTCCAAACAAGGGCTGACAGCAACCCCAGCTCCTCGTGGGCACCAGGCAGCAGAGTTATTAGCATAGAAATCCAATACAATGCAGAGTAAACACCAATAATAATGTTGCAGCCATTAATAATTTAAATCCAATAAAACAAGCACCTCACGAGCGCATGCGAACGTTATGAACGCCTCCAACTCAGCTCAGCCCAGGAAGGCATTTCTGAATCATTCTGCTTTGTTCCATCCATGATTAATGCATGTGGATGGACACTTAACAATGCACTCACATGGTGATACTCCAGGCCTGGGAAATGATCGATAACTTTTAACAATATGCGCATTTTCCTCTTGTGTCTCTGAGCACACCAGGGCTCCCAGAGGCACCCAGAGGCCACTGAAATAAGTGCATTGGAGGAGCTGTAAAAGGCTGCTGAGCACCAATGCATCACCTCTGACTCAGAAAATCCAGGGATCCCAGCAGGCTCCTGGGAAGAGCTGGAGAGGTGCTGATGCAATGCTCTTACAGGATTCCCTACAACAGTCCCCATCCCTGTGGACGCTGCTCTGATCCGCTCCGGTGCTCTCGTGCTGTTGGAACAAAACAAATGCTAAGCACTGAATTTGAGCAGATAAATACAAATCATCACTCAGGAACAAGCACTATTTCAAGGAGGTCAGTGCTGCCTGGCAGACTGACCCATCCCTCTGCACAGTTCCTGCATCCCCAGGGAAAATTCCCAAACTCCAGCTCAGTGTGTGAGCAGGGCTGCCTCAACTGGGGACTCTTCCCATCACAGGCACTCACACATGGGCTCCTGCCATTTCATTTCATAAAGGCTGAGGGGAAAAAGCCTTCAAGGAAGCACCGTCCTTCCCTCCCTGTCAAGGACAAGATTGGCACAAACCTCTCCCACAGCTCCCAAAGCTGCCCTTCCTGCCCTTTCCTCCTCCCTGCCCACTGCTGTCATGGAACACCCAGGAACAAACACAAGGGCTTGCAGGCAGCTGCACCTCACAGCAATTGAACCTCCACACCACAACAACCTCACAGATCCCAGAGTATTTCCTGGAGGGTTCATTACTTCAAAAAACTCCAAGATGTATTTGAGATTTCTCTCTTTTGAAGGAAGACCTTCAGGTAGATGTGTCAGTAAGTTACACTGGAAATAACAAAGAAAGTGCACTGTTAATATTAGAGAGCTACCTGGACACACCTGACAGAATACAATGTAAAGTTAGAAGAGCATTCACAGTCCTTGCTTGTATGATGGAGCTCAGCCATTCAGACAGAGCCACAATTTCTTTACCTTCTGATCACTTCACAAACCACTGTAATTTCATCAACAATGAAACCCCTTATGAAAAGTGAGGCAAAGCACAGGCCAGCCCAGCTGATTGCAATGACTACTACTTTTCCCAGGAATAAAAACCTCAGACTTGCCCTTCTTTGATTGCACTTCATGTAGAGGAGGCAGTTCCACGACTGAAGAACATCACCACTGACTGTAAGCATCTTCAAAACTGTTTATGTGCCTAATTACTTATTTTAATTCATATTTCATCCTCCTGGCAGCTCTGAAGAGCTGTAGTCAGCTCTGCTGATCATAAATTCATTCTGGGGGGCTTCTTAACACCCAGGCACAAATCCCACTCCCCAAATCCCCACTCACAACAATTACAGGCTAAAAGGAGTGGGGAACAAAATTAAGTAGAAATCACAGCATAGAAATCACTTAAAGACAGAAATGGAGAAGCAAAAGAATATTTTTGACTCATCTATGCCATGGAACAATACACAGAAATCTTATTTTGCAACCTTAATAGTGAATGAGCAAGATCACAATCAAAATATCTTATAAAGCAGAGAGAAGCAGAGATCAATAACCAGACACTACAGGAGAATCCATATTAACCTTAGGAACCGAGACAAAACCTCAATCTACAGCTCTTCAAACACAAGTCTACAGGGAAAAACAGGCAGAAAACACAGCAATTTTCAATACCCCAAAATCTACCATATCTTTCCTTTTTCTAACTCTGGACAATAATTACTGGTTTAAAATATTGTACATTTTAAATCTGTAATTTTCTTTTCTCACATCCTCTTTTCATCCAATACACCCAATGGACACAACTGCACTCTGTTTACAAGGAGCGACCATTTGATTCCACACCTTCCCTCACAAATATCTTTTTCTATCAGATTCTATCTATTTTGGATACTGAAGTTTTGCATTCAGGTGTTTTAAAACCTGAGCAGAAACAGTAGCTTTTGCAAGAGGAAATTGTTTGATGACTGCATTCCACTTCAATCTGTTTTGTGAATGAGCCCACACCCAGAACAGAAGCTGGTGTGGGGTGGGTGGTGTTTTGGGATCTGAGGATTCCTGGAAGTGTTCAGGGACAGGCTGGATGGAGCTCTGAGCAACCTGGTCTTGTGGAAGGTGTGATCTTGTGGCAGGGGGTGGAACAGGATCCTTCAGGTCCCTTCCAACCCAAACCATTCTGTGACTGTAGCTGTAGGGTTGGAAAAAGCAGGTGGAAATATGCAGGGAAATGGTTTTCAGAGCAGGGTGGGATTCAGGAATTGCCACAACCCACTGCAGGGGCACACACTCTGCTGCTCCTACTGCAATGCCCCTCTACTTCCTCTTCTTGGGGCCTGACATGCAGGAAAAATCCCCCACTAAACCTATTTACTTGATGTGGCTGCATCGCTGTGTTTCTGGATGGATAAAGAGCTTTTATCCCTCCATCAGTGCAAACCCAGGCAGGGCTGGAACATCCCCAGGTTTGCAAACCAGCCCTGCCTCCCAGGAAAGGCTGGCGAGGAGCAGCAGACACCCTAAGCCAGAGCTGTGCCCATCATTAGGTAGGGAGTGTCCCAGGAGGAGGCGGATACCTGCACTGGGAACCCACTAAAGGTTCCGAGTTCTGCTGCTCTTTCCCATAAAATAGCACAGGAGCAGCTCCAGAGGTAACCTGAGTGACACAAAATATAATCTGGGGCAGGGAGAGGAACACCCTACACGTGTGCTCCGTGGGGGTGTCTCCCACGATGGGAGGAACCGTGCACATTCTGCCCGTTATCCCCACTTTTCTCTGGGAAAAGGAAAGCTGCCTCCCGTTTGTGTCTGTTCAGGGCAGGACCAGAGAAGCCCAGGCTTCCTTATTCCAATACTATTTTAAAAATGCCTTGAGAAGTTTGATATGGGCTTCTAGGAGAGGGGACTTCCTCTCCAAAAAGGCAGATAAAATTGAGCTGAACTCCTCTGAGCAACTCTGAGGAATCGATACACTCACACCTGCAATTTCTGCAGCCATTTCAGACCTGAATCCAAACTGTGCCTCCACAGCAGCTCTGAGGTGATGCTGGAGGAGTGATTAACTTTCCCATGGCCTTCTCATCTTCCGTGTTACCATATGTGCACACACCAGAGGTGCACAGCACTGCATACCTACACAACACCAAAATAAAGAGAATTATTCAAGCGTTTTTTCCATTTATTAGTGGAAGTGCTGAAGTCTCCTGCTAATATCTTCTTTTTCAAACGTTTTTGACAGGATTTTTTTTTCTTTTTGCTTTTAATCTTCATGTAATTCAGAACAAAGATGAAGAAGTGTTCAGTGATTATGATTCCTGGTGGTAATCCAAACTAAATGGGACCCATGCAATCGTAAGCACGAGGTTGTCTCCTGGTGTGTAATAGTGAAATTTCAGTGGCATGAGTGGATGTTTGTTACCTATATCTGAGCTCAGAAGTTGGTCACATATTTTTTTTTCAAAGCAGTGCAACTAAGCCTGTTTTTATGAAGCTTCTATACATGAGACAGTTGCCATTTTTTGAGGCAAAAAAAGAAAAAAATCAATACAGTATGGAACAAATGAAGACTTGCACATTCCCTTGTTATTGAGGTTTTATGCCTCTCCTCTTTTCTGCTTCTTCTGAAATTGCTCCCACTTGCATCATAATATTCTTCATAACACAAAAAATTTATATTCTCCTTTTCCCCAAAGTTCTGTTTAGTAGTAAACATCTCCAAGAGTTCCTCAGTTTTGAAGAAAACAGTGTCTAACTGAGACATCTTGGTTAAAATATGTCGTGATCAAAGACTAAGTCCTCACCATGAAAAAGCAGTTCTTTGTAAGATGCTTAGGAGGATAAAACTTTTTGTGTGACAGGTGTCACAATAAAACAACGTAAAACTGTAAGATCCAGAAACTTATAACAGTATTTTATTCTTCTAGTCACTGATGATAAATGGGGGAAGAAAGGGAAATCACTTACACTCATTTATCTTGACACATCAGTTTTGGCGCATACAACATTTTAAGCACTCAAAATTTAAAAGAAAAAAAAAATCTTATCATGCTTCTATCAAATAGATTTGTCAATGCTTAGTTGAGTTATATTACAAATTACTGGTTCAGATTAACGTGTCCCTGGAGATTTACTTGTGTACCTGCAAGCCTCAAGGAGGGAAATATTTTCCTCTCCCATCATTCAGCTATGGCACAACAGTGCTAATCCTGCCACGCTGCACTGTCCTCAGACTGCTGCCTAACAAACACCACCCTGACAGCGTTTTTCATACAACACAGGGGCTGCACCAAGGTGAGATTGTGGCCCCCACCCCCTTAAAGGATTCTGTCACCCTTGCCCCTTCCCACCATCCCAGCTCCCATTTCCTTCTCTCCCCTTCTGCCTCCAGCAGAGCTGGACGTGCAAAAGATGTAAACCTCGAGCCAGACACCACCTGCATTTTCAAATGCTGTCTTAAGGATCTTGGACTGAGTGCATTTAAAGAGGGAAACCCAAGGTGTGTTCAGCTGGGAGGGCCACCAGGCAAGCCCTGACAACTTCAGGTGTTCAGCTCCACTGCCTGGACACGCACGTGACAACCTTGAACAAAATTCAGCTACACAAACATCAGCTAGGTCCATACAGCTGTGCCAACAAGGAAAAGATGCAATAATAATTTCCTAAATTATATATTTCAAACCTTCTTTTATATATCTTCTTTTTAGATTAGGGTAAAAATAATCAAGTGATAGCAACAAAAGCATAGAATTGCAGTGCAGTACACTGACAACGCTTGTGCCTCCCTTTTTAAAGGCTAACTTGGCATTTGCCTTTCAGCCTTGCAGAATAAATTGTTATGGTATTCTTATATTCTAATATTCTTAAATTATTATAGTGTTCTCATCTCTCAGTTGCTATAATGGAACTCTGGCCTTCCCCCTGTTTTGCACAAAGATGCAAGATGCTTTTTCTTCAGACCAGACACACCCTGAGCTTTCTCCTACATACAATATCACGAGTTTCCCACCCTAAGAATATTGAATAGCTCTCCCACCACATAACCCCTGAATACAAAATGTTCTTACTCTGAATACCAAAACCAAATTTAAAATATTAAGGGATTTTTGCCTTTATAGCAACAGTGCACACTGAATGCCAAAGGCAGCAGAAATACATTATTTTATTTACACCAACAGACCACCAACTCCACGATGGAAGGAATAAAACCCTCCTAAGCAGCCCTGCCACCTCTCCCCCACCCCTAACCCCTGCCCCAGGCACTCCTGGAGCTAACTCTTGCATGAAGGCTTTCTGCAGACAGCCACAGCCTCTTTAATGTTTGACTTGTTACAACAAAAACAACCCAGCACAGGTCTGCAAAGCTGCTGTGTTCTGCTCACAGAAAACCAGACACAGGCAAAGAATCTTTCCCTGGGTAAAAACCCAAGGAAAAGCCACTCATTCCCAAAGGGCCACTGCACTTTTTTGCCCTCTACCTATGGCGCGTGCAGAAAGTACATAACTAAACTCTTCACCTCAGGAATTTTCCCTTTGGAGTCAGATGAAACAATTAAAGCCATTTATTGCATGAAGGCAGCCAGGACCACAGCAAGGGACAGCCTGACCCTAACCCTTGAAACCCATCCCAAGATCATGTGGTTTATCATATTTTCACTATGGAATTAGAGATATTCCTAGTCATGGCATGTGTGCAATTTTATTTGCACTTTTATATTTCATGTCTAAACAAAAAGTGACTTTTCCACCCACTGAACTTTCTTCTCCCTGGTCAGTGTGTGAGCAGGATTGCAGGAGGATTTCTTAGAGAAGCAGGACAAGACAGGGTGTTCATGGTCAGAGGAGCTTGCCCCGCCAGGAATGCCAGAATAGGGATTTCAGGCTGCCCCACTGGAGTTTATCAGTGTGCAGGGAGTGTGACACATCCCACAGCAGCACAAGCAGCTCGAGCTGCGGATCTTTAACATGACCACAGGACAAGGCCCAAGGCAACAAGAGACTCTCAATGATTAATGCATTAATTACTTATGAATCTCATGGAAAACAACGCAGAACCAAAGCTCAGACCTCACCCAATTTGTACTTCTTGCAACCAAAAATAACATCCTTCAAGGGACAGCTCTACCCAAAATTCTAGAGAGCTAAAATAAGTGTCCAGCAAGTTTTAAAGTCTGGATGTGTGCTGTGAATACCCCACACCTAAGAAGCAGCAGAGAGGTGCTGTTCATTCCAAGCCTATTGACTGCAGCCTTTTTTTTCCTCTCTCCATGATAAATTGATGTGTTTGTCTCTCATTCCTAGCCCTGTTCACATGAACAGTGAACTTGTCAGGAGCAGGGAATGCATCATTGAAGAGCTGTTGTTTTCATGTGAGACACCTAAAATCCTGTCAATCCACAGATGGGCAAACAGAGCCAAGCACTCCTCAGATCTGGGAAAAGAACCACCCTCCACGTTGAGATTCGGAGCAAATAGTAAAAATACCTCTAAATACAGAAAAAGCTGGTGATCTTCTACTGAAAGAGGTGAAATAGTCTGTATTTCTCTACAGTTTAGGACAGAAAGAAAGATTTGCCTATTTACCTGGAGGACAATTTTTTAAGGAGTCAGAATTCAACAAAAAGAATCATTCTGTTTCTGCTAAAATTCTTGAAATCATGAATACACAAGGCTGCCTGCCTTTAAAACCCCCCAGATTAAACCCTTGTCTTAGTGCAGAAGTCACCTTTGGAACATAAAACAAATGTTTTCCATTTTTCAGCAGCTGAACAAATTTTATTTTTTTCCCCTCCTCTCACCCAGATTTTCCTGTTCTTTGAATGCCTTGAAATGCAACTTTGGTCAGCTTCTCCTTTTCAGTGATTTGCACACGTTTCATTTCCTGATGTGCTTTATTCCTGCTGCTCACCTGAGGGAGGCAAGACAGATACACAATAGCTCCTCTCTGTTCAGATATTGCTGGTGATTAACTGAAGGATTAGATTTCTGCTTCTGTGACGATTTCATTTTAAAAATCTATTTGTATGTTCAGACCCCAATGCTTGGGGAATGGTTTTCCTTGCTGGGGAACAGATCTGAGGAGAGAGCATTGACAGCCCAATTACTTCATTAATATTAAAGGACTGGTACAGAGTGGCTCCATTCCTCAGGTGCAGCTAAACTGCATTTCTCACTGAAGTCTGTAGATCAGAAAAATTGAAAATAAACAACACTGGGGTCTTTTGGCTTCAGCCCAATGGAGAGAGCAGCCTCAGAGGCCCCAGCCTTCCTCAGACTGCTGCAAAGCTCAGGGCACTGTCAGAAGCCTCTCCTCTGAGTTAGTCTCCTAAATTTGCCCAGGACAGTCTCAAGAATTATTCAAACACTGAGAATATTTCAAGCAGTAAAGCAGAACACCACTGGGCCCACTGCATTTGGGAAGTGTGTGGGATGGCCTCCCCCAGTGCCACCAGCACAGCAGGGACTTTGTCCAGCAGGGCCTCTCTTCAGAAAATAATTTCAATTTAACAAGAGGAAAACTTCTGCATAAAATTCAAGTCATAAAGCACTTACTTATCCAGTAACATGGCTTCCACGTCTTAGCTTTAACACACCCAGTTTTCCAGGGAAGGCAAAAGATTCCTTTCTATCCCTCAAATCCAGCTGTTCCCCCTCCTCTTCTGTGCAACGAAAAGCACACCTGGAGCCCCTAGAAAATTTCACAGGAAAACACAGGTCAGGGAAATTATAGTTTCTAATCCTTTCTGACATTGTCTGTAAGAAAAGGTAAGAGACCTCCCTCAAATCTGGGACAACCTAAAGTAAATCAGGATGTTTTCCTTGAAATCCAAACTTGTTGAATTTACACTCACAGGCAGGGCCACAGTCCTCAGTTCAAATATAATTGTCAACATTCAAAACAGCTTCAACATTACTCTGAAAGTAACAATTACAAGAGCAATAGCATAATTAGTTTATTTCAATATTATTTCCACAATGTAACACAATTAATAAGCTAGTTTTTGAACCAGTGCACTCCTCCCTTGCTGAGGGGAACTGTGGTGCTGTTATGCCAGAGATAATCCTGCTTGCTCAGTTACTGAAGTTAGATTGAAGCAATATAAAACAACCAACTGACAGAAAAGCCACACTTTTGTGCATAGAACACATGCAAACATATTTATTACATAAATAAATAAAAATCAGAACGTAATCTTGGTGAATTATATCTTCAGAATTTACTCAATGTGAAATGAAAAAGATGAATCAACATTTAATTAGCCTTGGATGCCTTTTCACAAAACAGCTGATAAACATTTTCTCCTCCTTCCCTCCCACAAAAGCTCAAAGTGATTAAAACATTTTTGGACACTCAGTGGTTTGATCAAATCTCCCAAAAGGTTCTCCAGTGTCTCCTTTATTTCCTGTACTTTACATCCAGAACAACAACAGAAAATAAATTATTGCCAGCTGAAAGAACAGAAATCAAAAGCCTTACTGTAAGTTCCAAGAAAATTTTGAGAACAGTTCTTTCCTTAAGCATCTCAGTCCTCCACCATCTTTGGTTCGTCAAATCTGTCCTATTTGTCAAAGTATTGATTTTTTTCTAATAATAAATGATAGCAATTAACACGATAGCCAATAACCAAACTAAAAGTGAGGAAATAGGAATCCGGCAGAGTTTTTATTAAGTCCAGATACATTGCCTAAAAATGGGACTCATTTGGGCTCAATCCCAAACCATCCCAAGGCTCTGACTAAAGAAAAGCACAGCTGGCTCCAAGCTGGTGTCACTGCAAGGAAGGGCCAGGGCTGCAGGCATGAGGTGGAGGCCTATGGAGAGCCAAAAGCTCTGCCAAAAGGGATGAAGTCCCCAGAAATTCCAGCTCCCTGCCATCCAATGCCAGATCCCAACCATAACATCCAACAATTGCATTGCTGGTCCCCACAGCACACAGAAAACAAAGGATTCTTTTACCTGCTCCTGTCCTTACGTGCTTCTGAATTTACATCCACAAACTAAAGCATTCCTTAGATATTTTTTGCACTCGTCTGTTTTCATTCATTTTCCATTTTAGTGACGTAACCACTAAAATGTTTCATTACAGCCATTAGATATAGTAACACTTCTCTTCTGCTGCCCCAATCTAAAGAGCACCAGATTCTCTCTTTTGGACACTGACCGCTTACATGAAGGTCAGTTCTAATGTTGTCTTACCCACAAGCTACAAAAATCAAACAAAGCCAAATATAACATAATTTTCCAGAAAAGTATCACAGCCAAGTAACCCTCAGAGAGAGGGGAAAATGCTCTGTCAGGTGATTTTGGATTTGAAAGGGAGTGTTGACACAGTTCTTACGATAGTGTTATCTCCAGGATTTTGAAATAGAACTTGACAGATACAGTAAAAGTTTGAGGTAACAAAATAGAAAGGCACCAGAGCTCATCACCTATTTCACAATCTCGAATTTCCTAGCTGCTGCTTCTATTTTCATTTACCATCTTTAATTGAGAAATAACCTAGAAAAATCTTCAAAATAAATTCCCTGGCAAGAAAGAAAAAATTAACCCACCCACCCTACTGGGTGGCAAAGGCTGTGTTTGAAAATCTATTCTGATCTCACATATTCATAAAATCAGATTTTGAATTATGAGTGGTAGGAGGTCCCACATTAGGGGAAAAACACCTTCTAATTTGGAACACTAATTTAGTTATACTTTAAGATTTAAACCAAATTTTGCTAATGACTGAAATCCTTGAGCACCTTTCAAATATTCTGATTTAGTTGTGAGGCCACAGTCTAGGAATACTAAAAAAAAAAATGCATCAGATTTGAGATTTAGTCTCACTCAAAGTGAAAAATAATGTGCAAACACACAGCCGTGATGGGGGGCAAAAAAAACATGCATGCAAGAAATCTGGAAAGCACAAAGAGTTCTTTCTGCTAAAGTTATAGAGCCTGCAAAGTTTCAAATAACTTCAGCTTCACATTTTTGATAGAAATTACTCTGACTGAAAGCAGCCCAAAAAAGTTGCACACAAAATAACCAGCAAACAAATGTCCAGAGAGATTAAGGCATGTAAGATAAATTATTTGCTAGTTTTGAATTCTAATAATTAAGTACAAACAAACAAAAAAGAAGCAGATGACTAAAGGAAGACTGAAATGAAGGAGAGCACGTCGGACTTCTAGTGAAGTTGAGGATATCCCATCCCTGGCAGTGCCCGAGGCCAGGTTGGACACTGGGGCTTGGAGCAGCGTGGGACAGTGGGAGGTGTCCCTGCCATGGCAGGGGTGGCACTGGATGAGTTTTGAGGTCCCTTCCAGCCCAACCCACTCTGGGATTCTGTGACTCCCCCTGACCCCACAGATAAGCACAGCAGATTTTCCAGTGTGGAGGGAAGGGCTCTTGGGCTGCTGGGGCTGCAGCATCCTGTCCAACCCTTCAGGGAGGAAGGTGAGGGATGCAGGAGCTGTCAAAGGACCTGCAGTCAGGCTTTGGAACAGCTGCATCTGAGCTGACTCAACCCCCTCACTCCCACAGCCAGCACAGGGGAAAAAATCAACCCAAGAAAAACCAGCAGCTTCTTACCCTCATTTTGACTGCCAAAATTATCATCTCAGTGTTTAAGGCAGACAGGTCTCCAAATGCAACCAAATGGTGCAATGCCTTCTAAAAATTGCCAGGTACAGGGGAGTGTCCCTCAAACTAAATAAAGTCAGTAATGACAAACACATGGAGCAAAACTCTGCAGAGCAGCGCAGGGAGTGGATTTGAGTGCTGTGCTCAGCTCCCCAGATAACCGTGGTGCCAGACACAGTGTAGTTGGCACTCTTGACTGTAGGCCTTCAAATTGCTTCCCTTGAAGATTTTTATTCTCTCTCTACCAGGAAAGGTTATTTCTCTTGGTTCCCTTCCTCCCCTTGCTGTGGCTGTCCCTGCCAGGGGCCTGCGGGACCCTAGAGCTGCAAGCATCCTGGCTCTGCAAGGGGTTCAGGACATGACAAATCACTCTAATTATAAAAACAGATTAGCTACCTGCCTAACAATATTAGTTTGCATGAAAGACTTAGAAAAGGAGTGGGTTAGAAGGGACCTTAAAGCCCATGCAGTGCCACCCCTGCCATGGCAGGGACACCTTCCAGTGTCCCAGGCTGCTCCAAGCCCCAGTGTCCAACCTGGCCTTGGGCACTGCCAGGGATAACCACACATTTTAACACACACTGGCAAGATGTTTCAAACTATCCAACAAGAAATCATTATTCAGAGATGGCAAAAAACCCAAACAACTTGAAGTTCTTCTAAGGTGAAAAAGACAAAAATTTGACAGGTTTGGGGGTTAATTTATCTTTATGGTCATTTAGCAAATGAATCCTGCAAAGACATTCTTCTAGGAGTCCTGAAGCAGAGCTCTTCTGATTTCTTTATTTTCTTTGATTGTTTCTCTGTAGTCTATTAATACAACCCAGAAGTTTCAGCAGGAAATAATTCTTAACAGCTTTTACCTGATGAGAGTGAAAATTGAACAGAACTGGAACTTCCCAGTTTCTGCCATTCCTCCAAAATGCCTGGCTGCTTATATTGCAAGGCACTCTGAGTTGTGTAGAGTGTTTTCAAGGCTGTTTAAGACCTAAACACAACGGGGATCTTTGCTACTAAGGGGGTAAAAAAAAAGTAAAAACTAAAAGAGAAAGAAACAGGACATCAAAATCCAAATCCACCTTTCAGTCCAGGCATTTTCTGTGCACAGAAACCCCGAGAAGGCCTGAAAAGATCACAAACAACCCAACACAGAAAAAAATATGACTCATCAAAAGCACATGGTCTTTTCTTTCCTTTGCAGAAGTCTACATTCCTGACCAGGACAAAAGTTTTTGAAAGCTGACAAATCAGATTTGATAAGAATCCAGATGCTCAGTGTGTGCCACTGCTTAAGCAATAGCAGAAGAAAAAACGGTAATCTAAAAAAAGGCACTGGATTAACAAAAGTTGATAGAGAAATGTTACAGTGTGGAAGATGAAAATGAAATGTATTAATTATTTAGGTGAATTAACAGTTGCTAAAAAAACACAAAGTGTCAATTAATTTTAAAACTGTTTCTATTCTTGTGGAAATTTCATTTTTAGGCTACAAGATTTCAAAGATTTGTAAGGCAAAGACAATTACTTGCTGCACACAATACAAGACTGAGTGAGCAACCCAAAAATTGTTCTACTACAGAAAATACAAATTTTGAATTTGGCAGAGGAAACTTCCTCTACTTGTTTTATACTCCTCAGTCTCTGACTTCTCTGTGGTCTTTTTTTCCTCTGTGTGTTTTTGTACAAGAGCACCTATATATAAATATATAAAAATTTATATATAGACATAAATGTATATGTTTATATATATAAATTCATTGATTCATTATGATCAAACAGTTTACAGCTTGTGCTGTAAATTCATTAAATAATTTTGACCTATATCTTACAAGTCCACCAACATACCTTCAGTAAAGATGAAACCACTCATGACAAGGCCAAACAGTAAATCTGTCCAAGTCTGTCTGGGGCCACTATTTTAGGAAGAACAGAGCAAAAATCCTGTTAAGCTACTGCAGAGCAGAACTCAGCAACTTCAAATGAGCTCCACTGTGTCTCTCAGGCTATGCCAACATTTGGTATATGGTATGATATGATGTGAGGGCTGTAGTCACAATTAAAGGACAGCACAGAGTTTGACAAGGGCTGCTGTAGGAGCTGTCCCACCTGATCTAGGCTGTGTGTTTGTAAATTGTGCAACAGGCTCTTTACTATGAACACGTGCTCTGGAAAGTGCCCAAATCATCCAGCTGAAATATTCTGCTGCTGGAAATCTGTGTAGCTGCATGAACCTCTATCTGAACACATCTCTACAATCCATTTGTGCTTCCCAAGCAAAGCAGCCCAAAACGCCCAGGCTTCAAAGGATGTGGGTGGCTCCTTCCTTCCCAGGGAGGGAACAACACCTGCATTCCCCGGCTGGACAAGTGGGTGAAACCACTCTCCAAGAGAGGGGCTCTTTGCTTTGTGATCATCAAGGGATTAAAGGTTTCAGAACTGGGATACAGATCCCAAGCAGTGATTTGGGACGTGTTTTAAATCGGTAAGAAAGTTGTTCACACTTTTAGCACCGTGGTGTAAATCAGGTTTACAAAAGCTCTTTTCTAAGCTAGAACTGCCCCTGGGACAGGCTGGGTCTTTAAAGCAGGACTGAACAATTTAATCCAGCACAACCAGGCTCACAGTCTGCTGGCAGATTTCTATACTATAGTGTAACAGGAATAAGCAGGAGCTTCAGCAGAAATCCTGCCACATTTCCTTTAGCCTACAGTAATTCTACAAAAAGTGATAAAATTTGTGCAAAAAATGGATGGTACTTTAGATATTAATGCTTCTTTTAAAATCACTTTGATAATGTACACGGCTTATTAATTACTTCAAGATTCAAATTATTAATCTCCACTTGTACATCATGATAAGTTCTCTTCTGTTTAAAAATAAAGTCCATTTATAATTGCAACATGGAAGTTGCAATGAAGGAAAACGCTGGCAAATGATGATCCAAGAACAGTTTTTCAACAAGTGTTTTAATTTTGCTACCAGGTTTTCAGGTGGGGTGGAGAGACACATACTCAGTCAGACACCATCCCATGAGGCTCCCAGTTCTACAATGCCAGCTCTGACTGAGTTTTCCAAGTTATTAATGCAAGGTGCAACTCTACAGTGGAGCCCAGGTGAGGGCTGAAGGACAAAGCAGGTTTGGCAAGGGTTGCCTGTGCTCTGCAGCCTCCCATGGGGCCTGTGACAGCAAGAAGTGCTGCTAGTGAAGGATCCCAGACTGACAAGAGAGCAGGGAAAAGGCAGAGCTCTCAGCTTTTCTCAGCATCCTTCCACCCCTGAGTCTTGACTGGGAAACACCACTGAGTCCAGGGTCACATGAAAAGTTTAAAAAGCAGCTCTGGATCAGCAGCTTCCTGTTCTGCTGCAGGAGAGCCTGGATGGCAGCTCTGGAAAGGTGTTTTCCACATTTCTGTGCCACATCAGCAAACAGGGAGTGTGTGGTGATACTTTTTACCCTACCTGTGGGGATCCTGACTTGCTGACTGCAAAGGAGTTTCACTTCTGGCAGAGGCAGGAGCATCTCCACACCCATAAAGCACGAGGGACTTCTCCCAGGATGGAAGAAGTCACAGAACAATTATCCCAGTCTCTGATTACATTAATAACCTACAAGCTGGCTTTGCTCTGAGGACCATAACTCTCCTTTATTGCCTGCAGTCAGAGAGCTCCTTGGATCTGCAGTGAGGGATTACAAAGCAAGACAACCAGGTTTGTGTCTGCCTCAGCTGTGGAGCAGTTCCTACCCAGGCTGCTGGGTTTGAAATATCACTGGGTGCCCCCTCTCCTCACATCTCTGTGGCCAGCTCTGGGACACTGCTTCATCCAAGCACTCACTGGATTGCAGATGGCAAAAGCACTTTTCCTGCAGTGTCCTCCTCCTGAGCTGTGTCTGAGTTAGGAAATGTGAGACAAAGGACAAGTCCTGGTGCTGATTAAATAGCTGGAATTTAACTAGTAGGAAGTTTGCACATCTGGTTCTTTGTCTCCATTTCTGCTGCTCGTACTATGGCAGAGATTATGCACTGAGTCACATTGCAACTTCTAATATTAACAGCCTGATTTCCCAGTTACTGGGGTTTTTTTCCTCTAGAAGCATGAATTACAAAAGATTTCTCCTTCACTTCTGAAAGCAATCAAAAACAAACTATTTAACAAATCACTGACTGCCAAGAAGTGTCCAAATTAGATCTTTTCATAGCCTTCTTACTTTTGATTTGGAACAGAACCAATTGGCTTTGAGATGTCTCCTCAAAAAGATACCTCTGCTAACATTTCAGTCTATTGAAAACAGTAAAACAAAAAAACTTTTAATGTTTTACAGTATGGCTTCAACAAGCTTGAAGAATTTCTAAAGATGTACATTTACACCAGGTACTGTTTGGATTTAATTCCAATGTCATGTTTCTAGATTCTAGAAGACAGATGAAAGTTTGCTAATATCATTCTTTCCTCAGTATTCAAATAAATGCTGATGCAGAACAGAGGCAGCAAAGAAAAGAGAATGGAAGGGGAAAAAATAATCACTCCCTATATCTTAATAGTCTGGATAAGCTGGATTTGTAGGTTTTGGCTTTCAGTAGCAGAAGTAGAATTGCTATATAAATGTCAGTTTGGGCAGCAAGGCCCAACAACTGGCTCCCCTACCCCCACCACTTAATTCTGATTATTGCCAGACAGAACTGACTCCTTCCAAGCAGCACTTGGAGAATAGTCCCATTGTACAGGGGCACAGGGGCTCCCTGCTCTGGTGGAAACTCTGTTATCTCCCAACAGCTGCTTACAGTTAACTGCAGCCCCACTTAAAGCCTTTCAAGTCTGCTCCTTGTTTAGTCTTGGATGTATGGGAACGGCTTTTGGGATATTAACCTGTTGTGGGCTGTCAGGACAACACTGGGCCATGGAATTGAGAGCTGAACAGGCTTCACCTTCACCACAGTGCTCCCAAACCTTGTGAATAAAACTTCTTGTGTTCCCTTTGCCTTACTCAGCACTTGGAGCTAATGAAAGGTTAAAATTTCCAGAGCTAAGTCAGCAGATGCCTATCCAAAACTATTTAGACAACCCTTAAAAACACCCACACATAATGTAGAGATTTTGATACTAAAACATGAGAACTGGAGAAAGAAAAAAAAGTGAGTTCTTTTTTTCCTCCAATAAAGTAAAAGGCTGCCTTTTCAGGTTTTGATTCCTTTTGATTTTATGCTATTCCTTGCAGACAAATGCCAGTAGTTTCTTAGGATTCTTTCAGAAAAACAGGAAAATTTTGCCAGCAGTACTTCTCTCCTGTTGATTCTTACAAACCTTAACAGGGAATAATATCACTGCTCCGACTGCTCCCTGCCACTTGGCTGAATTGTGAGAACATCCAGAAGGAGGCACGGAGGTTCTGTTGTAATTAAAACATGCTGCTGCTAGCGGGACACAACAAAGGCAAGTGGGGAAGGAGGAATGCTCACACACAGGGAAGGAAGCTGCAGATGAGCTGGCAGCATGGACACTTCAGTGCCACCTAATTGCCACTAACAAGTTGTCTTTTTCTACAGGACGGAGCACAGTTAAGACACTGGGGCTTTAAGTGACCTTAATTCAAGGTGAGAAGCCCCAGCTCTCCTTGCCTTACGTAAGAGCAAGTTGCTCTGTGAAACATTGAGCACGACTCCCCCTGGCAGCGGGTGGCAATGTTCAGGGAGACAGTGACACTCGAGGACTCTGCTTCTCCCGCATAACCTCCACTGCCATATCCGGATGGGAAGGAACAACAGGTTTTCATGTGATTCAGTTGTTTCTCTGCCATCTCTTTCCATATTCATAAGTGAAGCTTCTCAAATGATGTATTTTTTACCAAGGAGACCTCGTGTGGCCCAATATCCCTAAAAGTTTAAGCACACTCTCGTTACTGTAATAATTTACAAACTATTTTGAGCAAGCAGTTGCAAACAAACAGCAAGTTACATTTGCTAAGTTTGCAGACTCCTCCTGTGACAAATAAGGAAAGCTGGTTGAATCTAGCAGGATTTTTTCAATACTTAAATTGTAGTATTCCATTGATTTTGAACATTCTTCAGTACTCCCTCCCATCCTCTCCACTACAGCTGGCAGGCAAAGTGGCACGCGTTTTTTTATTAGATTTGGCCAGATTACTAGGTAATGTCCTCTTCTTTTGCTGCACTCTCTAGCAGAGCTCTGTGACACAGTTAGCCAGGTTTACCAGCCAGTGCTGCCCTTGGTTTTAGGTTCAAAATGACCTTGAGCTATTTTGCCTTGCTTGTTCTTCCTGAGAATTATTTAATGGGTCAGAGAATTGCCCTGAACACCTACAAGCCCTCTCCTTATCATTTGAAAGTTCTCTTTCGCAGCCTGGGATGTGCCAGGAACACAATTCCGGGGTGCTGAGATACTTGGAAGCAGCTGAGCCGTGCTCAGGCTGCACACACCCGTGGCACCACGTGGGGAGAAGGCAGAGATGTTGGGTTGCCCACCCCAGACAGCAGAGCTGACGTCCCAGCCATCTGCTCAACGAAGAGCTCAAATTTTGTTTTGCCAAAATAGTCCTAAGTGGGATGCACATGCCTCAAAGTCTAACACAAATGTGTGCTGAGCTATTCTTTCCTCTCCAGTCACATCTGAGCATGTTTTAAGCTCAACCCCCAAATTTTAAATTTACTTTATTGCTACCTTCACAATTAAACAATGGGAATTCTCTAGGGGTTAAAAAAAAACCCCAACACACCACCAACCAAGGACGTTTGCACATTTGGGTGCACCTCTAGGCAGAAAGAGAAATCCACATTTCTCCTGGGAGTTAATATCATACCCCCAAAACTGCTCTCAAGTTTCCAGTGTGGGTTATCATTAATGCAGGACACTGCATCCTATAAAGGAATTGCCTTCAAATAGAGCAAAACTGAAGGAAGTCATGTCTGATCCAAGAATCAACACCAGCTGCCACCCAGCTGAATCTGGGGAACATCACAAGCCAAAATTACACCAGAAGATGGACTTCCAAGGCTGTGGGTAAAAGGCCTAACAGGCTAAATTCAAGAGAGATGAGTTTTTCTGAGTACAATGGGAAAGATTTGAAGAATTTGCCTTCAGCATGACAAAGAGCTGAAATACATCATAGACCCAGAACATGAGCCAATCAATTGTTCCCAGAAATTTCCTTCCAAAAGATGATATTAAGGCTGCAAGACAGAGGTTTTCTTTGGTTTTCCTTTGAGCAGTCAGACTGCTGCCAGGCTGCCCAGATGGCAGGTTAACTACCAGTTCTTTTTCCACAGGCCTTCCTACCCCAAGAACACATGCAATTAATTGAGGGCCTGGATGTCCTGTGAGATCAGTGCAAAGGTATCTGCTGACTTCCCTGAGTTTTACAGCTGGTCCTTCCATTTCTTTGCTGTTCCAGAATGAATGTTGTTCACAAGGCAGGACATATTTTTAGTTTATAAATGCAGCTCTTCTCAATACTACATAATTTTGGGACATTTACATGGGGAAAAATATCCCAATGCACTAAATCACTGCAACATTCCCACAGAGGAACAAGATGAATGTCACAAAATGCTGCCCTTAACACAACCTTTGTTCTTAGGAAACATTTGGCACTGGAATTAATGAAATTAGGCTCTTTTTTTCAATATAAATGCAAAAAAATAGAGATTTAAATATAAAAAATTAAATATAAATATAAAAACTTAAAATATAAATTTAAATATAAAAATAAATATAAAAATTATGTTTATAAATATAAATATAGCAAGAGAGGATGCCCTGTTTTATTTCACATGCACAAATTAGTCCAAGCCAATTCTGTTTCTCCAACCCTTGTGGAAGGACTCATCAGAAAAAAGGTGGTGGATTCAGAGGAACCTGGTGACAGCTTCTGTAGAGACTCTCACAGGACTTTCCTGGCAGCCTTTCTACCTCTGCTGCTGCCCTGTGGCTGCACCCAGGAACCTTCACATCCTGAAACTGAGGGGCCCAGAACTGCACAGAGCACTCAAGGTGAGGCCACAGCAGTGCTGGGAAGAGCAGGGTGACCAAGACCTCATCATGCTTCCAAATAGAAAGTGTTCTTTAAGTTGCAATTCAACATTATTACAGCATGTATTTTCATGGCTATTTCCATCACTTTTGTCATTTCTCTCATTCTTCCCCCTGTGACAGAGCTACGTATTCTATTACAAACAGTGGGAAAGATCAATAGAGTTTGAAAAATCCTGAAAGCTTGGGTTTGTGTGTGACTTCTGTGCAAGAGTTTTAGCTAGGTTTATCTGAATTTTTGAAAAGATTATTGAACTCTTAAGACTATTCTTATCCTTATACAGCTACCTCTACTCATGGATAATCTGAGAAACTTGTTAATTGAAATTCTTCACGCTCCTCGGATAAAAATTGTCGCAACCAGGGAAATACTTTGAATGGAAAAATGGGGTTTTAGTTAGGACAGCTCTGCTGAAGCCCAGCAGCCACCTCGCTTAAGATAAAGGCACCATGCAGGGTCAGAGCAGCCTGCACCTTGTTCCAGTGCCCACACATCCTCCCTGCACCAAAAAACCACTAAAAATTTATCATCAGCTGAACTCAAACCCTCCTTGTTACCAAAGAGCCGTGGTGTCTCAAAGGCTTTCTTGCTGCCCACACCCAGAGTGTTTCCAACATCTGGATGATCCCAGTTGTGCCCCAGCCCCTGCCTGCCCTGCCCAAACCCAGCCTGACCCTGCCTGGGCTCCCCATCCAATGACTCCCACAAACAATGAGCATTTTCTCCCTTCTCCCCCCAAACTCCTCACAAAATTCATTTAAATTACTGTGTGAAATGTAATCGGAGTGGTAATAGGTCACTTACAGGAATATGATTTTTGCTTTCAGGATCTCTTTCCATTATGCTGATTCCAAAGCTAAGGTCCATGACCATTATTAGCCCACGATTTTCATTCCTGTAATGCTGTGCAGCAGGGCATTAAAGAGACAGCCAGCTAATGCTGTGAGTGTGGGCCACTTCCAAAACTGAAAAAGCATTTTTAATAATGCTGTAATGATCAAAATTCTGGTCAGGACTGTAGAATAGATGCAGTCACTAGAGCAGCATCAAGCCATTCAGCAAAGCTTTAGTTTTTCTCATCTCTCTGACCCTGTGTGTTGGTTTGGGGTCCTAATTTTGAGAGCTTTTCATTTCTTTTTATTTTGCTTTGGATTTTGTTTGTTTGTTTTTAATGTATCTTTATTTCTAAGAATTGTAAAGAATTCTAAATTTATTTCTAAGCTTGCATTATTTAAAGAAACTGAGTTAGCTACACTCTGGGCCTTTAAATAAGTAACAATCAAATTACTACAGAAAGGCTTTGAGATAACATCCCTACAAAAATAAATTCTTGGGTTTTAAAGTCTCTCCAACTGAAAATTAGTCCATATTTTCTTAAAATAAACCATTTGCTTCCATTCTATATCAGGCAGCGACATAAGAGAATTCTGCAAGTGTAAGGTTTGTCCCTTATCCAGGGCTTCTTCCAGGATTAGAGGCCTAAATTAGCAACTCCAATATCAGAGTGGCAGTTTCTCAATTACCTTTATATGGGAGTTACTCACCTAAAGGAAAATCCACACTGGGGAAGCAGATTCAGTGGAGGAACATCCACTAATGCTTCCAGCTTCGTGGAATCCTCAAAAACTGTGACAGCCAGGCAGAGGTGAAGAATCCACACAAAAAGGGTCTGTTTTCCTCATCAGACACAGATTTGGGTAATGTTGAAAAATGTGGAAATAGCCTAATGAATTGTGGTCTGTTATCCTGGGATTTAACTATTCAGAAGTGGTAAAATATCAATTAACATTTTCAGGGCTGATTGTGTGTGCTGGCCCTTTGTTCCCCTCTGCTGGCCTAAGGCAATCTGAAGGCAAGAACAATTTGCCAAGTTAGGAAGAGAGATGGAACACATTAATAATGAGGTCAGGATTAGAAAGATTGGAATAGAAAGAAAATATTGCTTAGAGAGCTTGCAAAAAACACCCTGCACCGAATATCACCATTATCAGCTGAACACAGCAGTGCTCTGTGCAGTTTGGGTTGTTGAATTCTGATTTATTGCATAGTGAGAGTGAATTTTACAGAAATACACAAAAATATAATTTTCTTAAAAGGTATCAAGAAAGGGAATGATGCAGATCAGTCTGCAGCATCTTAAGAATTTATCTTGGATACAGAAATATATTTAAATAGAGTGGCAGCAGCTGTTTCCCAGTGCAAGATGAGGTGAGAAATTATAAAAAACGAGGAAAAAAGTCATCTTGCCTTTCAGTTTAAGTGAAATGTCTCCTAAATTAAATGGAGGGAGGAAGGAATAAAGCCCTTGGATAAGTTCAGATTTCAGAATCAGTATCTTTGATGGTTTAGGGAGCTGAACTTTTGGGAATTGTTCTTGAGGGTATCCCATGGCCACAAGAAACCCACGAGGGCTCATCCTGATCAAGAGCAGGACTCTGCACCAGAAATACAGGAGAAATCACATCACTGTTGCCTCATCCTCCTGCAGGCAGTCAGTCCTGCCTGCTCCTCTCTCTCCAAGCTGAGGAAGCACTAATTAATGGGGAGAAAAAGCCCCAACAGAACATGTTCAAGAAAAGCGACGTAGAGAACGTCCAGGTTTGTCAGCTCGGAGCTGGATTTTGAACTCTGACAAAATCGTAAAACCCAAATTCATGAACAACTCTCTGCAAGCATAACAAAGGGCCATCTGTCCCCTGCTGTACAGCACTCATTCCTGCTGGGAAAGAGCATTCCTTTGCCATAGCAGCCCCTGGGAGTGCGAGCAAAGGAGTGTTGTAGCCAAATCCACGTGTCTTGTCTGGCACCTGTCCTCCCTTTGAGATAATTCTACCTTACTCCTCTGCTTCTGACAGGGTAAATGGATGCTTCAGTCTCTTGACAAAAATCAAAGTGTGTACAAGCATGGCTTGGCCCGGCCTCTGCAGCCTTTCAGGGACGCTGTCCTGTTACACCTGGAGAGAGCAGCATTAAAAACACTCATTTCCCCTGCTGTACTGTCATGATCTCCAATAAGGACTCATCCTGAAATTAATCTGCTGAACTTATAATCAAGGTAAATCTATGCAAGAAAACCCCAGAGGACAGGTAAACTATCCAGACTACTAAAAACTGATTTTGCTTGGGCTCCCATCCTAATTGCTGAGGTGTTCATACAATAAACCCTTCCTTGCTAATAACACTGAAAACCAATTATGAAGACAACAACTACAGCTGTTTCTCCCTAATATTTTACAAGTTTGTGGTTTAGGATTTTTTACCACGCCACAAATTTACAGAGCTGTCCTTGTGAAGATAAAAGGGCAGGATGAGTCGCTGAGACCGTTGGTTTTGGCTGAGAAAATAAAACCTAATAAATTCCAAATACATAATTAAAGACAGATGTAAGAAGGCAGATGAGCAAGGAAAGCTTTAGGTTCAAAATACCAATTTGAGCTGAAAGAACAGGATTTCCATGCAAGTGTGTGACACCTTTCCTTACACTACACTTCCTGAGGGACATATGGGGGTTTTACAGGCTTTAAAAATTTATTTATAATAAATTTGCTGTTTACAGACACAGTCTGACAGCAGTCCTTCAGCTTATTTATACAGTCAATAGCAATCTAACCTACCAATATATATTTTTAATCCTCCCTATCCATTCTTCCAGAAATAACAGTCTTCAGGTTTTGCATACACCAAGTTTTTCCCCTGAAAACTCTGGAAGCTCTCAACTAATTAGCATTGATGTAAGGCTGTCTTGTTTCTGTAAATGATTTACAAGATGAGCTCTGATTGTTCTTCAGCACCTGATGTATTCCTTTCTACTCAGCCACATTTAATGCATTTCAATAAAGACAAAATTGTCTCCCCAGGAATGTGACTCAGCCAGTGGTGTCACGCACTGGAACACTGAAAGTTTTGCTCCACTCTGCATTGGTTAATTATAAGTGGTTTTTTTCTAATGGATGCATTTTGGAGGCTAATGAACAGAAGAGATTCATTCCTCATAGAAGGTGAAGCAATCCTCATTAGGTGTTGAGCAGACATCTATGAAGCAAGTTAGCAACAACAGGACTATGGAAAGTTTATAGGATATGCTTTTTCAAATGATTGGCTGCTGTAGCTGCCTGTTTAAAAGATTCCCCACTTCAGATATATTCTAGGCAGCCTTCTGAGGACAGACAGCTTTTCTCATTGTCACACATACACAGATCTGGCACACAACTTCCTGGCCAACACATGTAGCAAAAGATGTTTTGGCAGATGTGACCCTTTGAAACAAGGAAGAGCTTAAAAGCAGAGCTGGTGATGGTGGCCAGATGCAAAATGGCATCCTGATGCTGAAGGATCACTTTTGTCAGAATTAGGCAAAAAAAAAAAAGGCTTAAAATTTTTAAAAAGTATACAGATAAATGAAAGAGAAAAATATCTGGAGGCAAATACTCTTCTAACCATCATAAAGGAATTGTTCCTGGTTTTGGGTACTTGTACTCAAATGCTGGATCCAGCAGCAACGCTGGGAACATGTGAACTGAAGCTTCCTGAGGGGAGGATTTCATTACAAAATCTTGCTTTGGACAGCTTCTCTAACCAAGATTGTTGCTAGCAGGTCTAAAATCCAGAGGGAAATAAGGAATAACCAGGTCCCTGGACTAAAAGTGGCTGAACAGAATTAAAAACTTTCAGACCAGCAAAACTGTATGGTTGTAAACGTGGTTTAACACATTCTAGAATCATGATTATTAAAGTTACAATTTGGTCCACATTGCCAGGGATAATGGTGCTTTGTATCCCATGCCTGCATTGCCAAATCCTACACTAATCCTCATGCCATGCCTTGATCCTGTTTTATCAGCAAGAAGCATGCTTCAGAATTAAATGTATTTGCCAAATCTGAATCTGTCGTCACCAGCAGATCATCTGTCTGTCACAAAAAAAACCCCCATAAATCTTACTGTGAATATTTCTAGAGTATAAACTTTATACAAAAATGATGTAATGATAACAAAAAAAGACATTTAGGCTTGAACATCCAGTGCTTGGTCACTTCCACCTTCCATTCAGTAATTGCTGGTTTACAGGTACAGACCACAGTGGGGACAAATGTCTGTCCATGTCTATTTACTCTTTGAAATGTGTTTTTAATGTGTTGTATTGATCAAAGCATCTCCCTTCCTGAAACAGGAAGGCCTAGACTATAACAAAAGTACATATTTATATCCTGGTGATGCCCAGTCGCTGCACAGAGAGCAGTAAAGAACCAGCTTTCAAATCTCCAAGAACTAGAACTGGTGGATTTTATAAGCAAGACTGCATTAGCAGAAATCAGGGAACAAGAGAAACCTCAAATCCCAGAGCAGAGCCCAGCAAGATCAGAAAGCAGCGTGCCCACGTCCATGGACACAAAACCAACAGCCTCTTATCAGGTTCAGGAGAAGCAAATTCCTCTGTTGCTTCTGCAGAGAGGGCACAGGGGAAGAGCTTTGCAGGAGGGACAGAGAGACAATGAGAGATCAGCTCCTTTTATACCGCCAGCACCCCCAAAAGTGTCACTGCTGGGTGTGGCCAGCAGGAAACTGGGCACACCAAGCAAGGATAAAACACTGCACGTGCCTCTGCCTCCACTCCAGCTGGAAATAAACTATTGCAAAGTTACATCCACAGCCTCAAATGCATATTTATGAAGGAAAGTAAAGAAAATAATACATCATCAGTTTTCAAGAGGTTTTATACCAACTCCTTATCCCATTAACCTCTGGTAATTTATAACAAGCTGTCATATCGTTAACACAATAAGTCAATAATTGCTGTCACTACATATCCAACCCCATGCTCACAGTGTTCCCCAACTTCAGCAAGAGGGATGATTAACGAAGCTTTTGCACAGCCTCTGATACTTATATTTATCTTTCAGCAAATGCTAAATTCAGTTGATCACAGCACATGGTAAATTGACTTTCTTTAGCATCAGTTGCCAAGAGAACCAGGATGGCCATACCTGGAAAGTTATTTCATTTCATAGTAGAAGGGAAAAGGAGAACAAGAATCAAATGCTTGCCAAGGTCTTTGTAAACTCACATTTTCTTCATGTAACTGTTTTCTGTCAAAACAAACCTTCATTCAAAAATGAAACTAGCTCTTTTCACTGGAGAAATAACCTTCACTATGTAAATCAATTCACTTTCCCAACCTTGCAAACAAATGCTTCCAGAACAACAAAAATAGTGAGAATCTTATTAGCAGCTTTCCTGCTCCTGGCACCCAAAACTCCCTGGTGCAACAAAAGCACCAGGAACAGAGCAGAGCCAACGTTGAGCACTTTAGAAAGCCAAAGTGGAATCAGTGTTACAGCTCAAACCATTCAGTGCTTACTTGAATTAACAGAAGAGTCAAGTGAGACAAAGCTAATCATCACCTCACTGTCCCAGCAGAAAGGGAGGTTCAGATAGTTTGCAAAATAAAAAGCCAAATAACTACTGACATTTCCTTACTACAGCATTTCTTCTTTTCCTTCAAGGGCTGGATTTTTAAGGCAGTTGAGGGACAGATCATAAAGTTCATAAAGTTGTCATTACTTTTTGTATTTGGGGTGGGGGGGTGGGTGGGCTACTTTATGTTGCAGTGAAATTCCCCAGCTTCACTGCTCCAATGGAACCATGCACTTTTCTCAAACTCACATTCTCACTTTAAATAGCAGCCCTGCCATGAACCGAGCCATGTCAGTGCTTTAAGCAAAGCAGCCCTCCAGAATGAGCACTTATAGATTAGTTTTTACGTTGGAGTAAATTCAGAATACGTCATTCTACTCTGCTGCAAGGAGCTCAGATGCAGAATAAAGAGCCAAATCCATCAACGCCATGAACTACTCTGCCAGCGTGGGGAACGAGGAAGGCACAAAAGCACACGTCTGAACACTCCCATATCTACTGGCAGACCAGGCTTTTCTGCAACAGGAAATGTCAGCTTAAAAAAAATTGTAGTTATAATAACATCTCATTAGTAGGTTCCTTCTTTACTGGGGCATTTAGCATTTTAAAACACTTTGGATAAGCAGCAATCAGATTTAACACCCTGGTGTTCAAACACTAAGGGGAAAAAAAGGTTTAAAAGCTAAAGATGATTTTTTACTGTGCAAGTGCTGGTGAAATGCAGATCTTTGAAGGAAAAGAACATCACCTACATGAACATTTTTCCCCCTTTTTGGATTGTTCTCTCTTTGGAGAATTTCTACAAAGTTTTTATTCAAACTTGTATGAAACACTAAGTTTAATAAAAGAAAAACCAAATCCCAAAATGCCCCACCTCAGAATCAGTGGTTCAAATTTCCTGCCTAGAGCCCAAATTTTATTTATCTATTTAGAGACAATGTTCATGTGCAGGCACATACATTAGAGAAGATCCTTTCCCAAGGCATGGAATGCAGTACCTTAGGTATTTAAGAATTTCTTTGACAGACTTTAAAAATACATCACATTTACATTCTATAAATCTTATTAGACCATTCAAAATATCTGACGTTTCGGCAGATACCCATTAATGAGATACTCCAGAGACTAAGATACATGTCAAATCAGTCCCCTCAAAGAAAATTCTACACTAAATACACAACAAATAATGTCTTACACTGAAGAAAAATTTAAAAAAAAGCAATGCTTAAGTGGAAAGCATTTTATTCATTTGCTTTCAAACCCATTTCCTAAACATCAGTATTTGTACCAATAATGTTTTATAACTCACTGTGAATAAAACCTGCATTCATTGTTTACTCAAGGGGAGTTTTCAAACACTTTTGGGCCTTGTAGAGCCTCAGATCAGCCCTACCCGGAGTGTGTCTGAGCGAGCTAAAGATGGAGTGGGAGGATGAGAGAGTCACTGCAAGCCTTAAACCCAACACTGACACTTGGGCTGAGCCCTGGACAGCAAACGAATGTTTTTCCAGATCAAAAACTCTCCAGCCTTTCTCATCTGCTGTGCATTGCAGCAAATTCCTCCCTTCTACAGAGATGAGATCTGAGAGCAGAGCAGGAAGGGGAAAGGAAACAGAGAAGCACCAACTGGCCCAGCTGCACCCTGCTGGAGGATTCCAAATCACTCCCATCTCCAAACAGAAATCAGAGCTCAAGCTGAGGTTGGAGGCTCAGGCTTTAGAGACTAGGGAGCGAGGAGATATTTCTCACCACACAGAAGTGAGTGAGAGGCCAAAAACCCAACCCCACCCCAAAACCCAGCACTGGGTGTGCTCTGTGTTACTGAGAGCGCTCTGAGACCCCAAACACCCACCAGGCAGGGTTCACTCCCTTCTTCCAACCCAAGCAGTTACCAGAAAACCAATTCCAGCTGGAGTTCCAGCTCCTCTGCAAAACTGGGTTAGAGCCTACAAGTGGAGCTGGGTCATCTGCTGCTCTAAGGCTCTCCAAGGTGGGGCTGCACCCAGAATATCCAGGGGCGTTTTTTGTCACATTTTCTGGTCACCTCTGCACAAGGAAGACTCAATAACGTGTTCCTTGCTGCACAGAAAATCCACTTCATGCACACATCCCTGAGAGCCCTGGCCCAGGCTGGGGGAGAATATTTGTTTTAAGACGTAATTTAGAACCACTCCAGTGTCTGATGTGTGTTCACATCCTGTGGCTATCAGGGCCCCATCACTTACACCCAGGCAAATAAAAGAAAATTTTATGACTTCGCAGGTGAGTTTGGCAGAAGAAAATTAGCATGTTTTCCCCACACACAAGGAAGATACTTTAAACACATCATATCTCAATTAGCCAGACAATTCTGACACCCACAACAGGTCTGATACACAGGCAAAAAGAGTCTATTTTCATACTGAAGTGGAGAACTTCCCTTCACACCACCTGTGCACTGCAGAACACATGCAAAGGACTATGAAACAATTTTCAGAAATAAGACACAAACAATTCATGTTTATTTTTTCATATAAAAATAGCATCTCCAAAAATCTTGTCACTGCTGCCGAGTAGAACGCATGAAAAAATATTCAGTAAGATGAAAAACCAGCATTGGAACCTGTACCCCCTGATTCTGACAGTTCTACACTTCAACCAGTCTGTTCCACAACATCAGCCTGAGTGGAAGATCCAGTGGGAAGCTAAATTAATGCTTCTAATGGCACTGGGACTGGAGAGATTTTTTTTTTTTAATTTTTTTTTTTTTAAATAAAATAAATAATTCAAGTAAGTATGCTTAGATGTTATAAAGTCCAATTTCTATCAGCTTGGAAACTTGGATGTTTTGTGTTCTTTTTAACTTTGCTACAACATATCTGTATTGACAAAGAAAGGGAAAAATCTTAGAATTTACTTAATGTATTAATCTCATAAATCAAAGGAACACAAGAGCCCTTTTACCTCCCATGTCAGACTCCTCCACCCCTCACCTTCCAGTCCTCTCCTGAACCCCACAAGATAAACCCCTTTGCAGTAAGTGAAAGTCACCCAATCCAGAGTATTTTGGAAGGAGGGACATTGCTATCCCTGCTCCTGAGGCTCTCCCAGTGAATGTGCTCCTTCCCTCCTCTGCCTGGGAATATCAGACTCAAGCCACACTGCCCAAAGTGACCTTGGACTATGGCCAGAGGTTGTACAGGTTCTCAAGAACAAAGGATCGTTTTATTAGAAGCTGAGAATTGTGTGCATTCAGCAGCACCTTGTGAAGCTCTTCTGCTCCTCCCAGTTTCATTGCCATTTTCCATGGCATGCCAACTTTTGGGACTAAGGCCATCAAGGGGCTGCCTTCATTATCTGCCAGCACTCAGCACTGGGATGTCCACCCACACGCTGCACTTTCAGTGCAGTGCCACAGGATTTTTATTTTGTTTTTCAGGTTTACAGAGCAAAACAACATTAGTGTTTGCACCTTGCAAATATTATAACCTGACAGAGAATATCCCTCTGCTGTAAGCTGCTAGTTGCCAGAGATCTACCACACTTCTGAACCCATTTCAGAAAGTGCTCTGTGTTTGTGGGGATCATGTTTTTATACAATGACCACAATAACTGTGTTTATGCAAACAGGAGAAATTTGCCAGGTAGAGGTAAAATATGTCAGGAGTGTGGTACAGAGGAGGGTCTATTTCTGGCTTTTCCCACTAACAAAGCCCACATTTCCTGGGCAGAACGACCACCCTTTCCTTTAACACAAGCCAGCTCTAGTTTTTAATAGGGAACTATAAAATTGTTAACCTCCAGGTCACCTTCCACACAGAGAATCCATAAACTGCTTTCTAGAATAATAAAATCACACTTGAACAGGATGCTCACTCAACATATCAATGCCATGATATAAAATAACTGCTACTTAAAATACAATATTTCACCTCATTTTTAATTACTTAATTGCAAGTATTTAGTATTTCACTTCATGGCAGCAAACCCCAAAACTTAAGAGATCATTTGAGAGCAGCACCACCTTCCAGATACTTGGGGGAAAATCTACTTACTGAGTGAAAAAGATTTGCTTTTTCTTTTCTTTTTCTAACTGTTTCCCTTTCAGCGATCATAAGCAGGAAGCTTGCAAGGCACAGTATGTGAATTATCTTGAAAAGAGGTTGTCGTCTTAGGTTTATGGAAATTGAATAAATCTCCAGCTTAAACAGAACTGGAATAATGACTTCCTTTATATTCTTTCAGCATAGCTTTAAGAGCAAACACAAATCATCTGGGTGATATTTCAAAATCAAACTGAAATACAGGGTATATGTTGCAGTCATCGTATATAGAGAGGCTTGTGCTGTTCTCTGAAAATACGATTAACCAGGTTCAACAAGTGAGCAAAGAGCCAGTTACATAAATACAACTTTCCCTGCAAGTTGTACTTGCTTAGCTGGGCTATTTACACCACATATTAGAATTGCCATTTCCCTGCCCACAGCTCAGCAAAGGCACAAGGCTTTCAGGGTAGGTGCAGCAAAGGGGGCTCCAGAATTCAGGAGCTGACAGCTCCTGAAGCAGACCTTTTGTGGCTGTCAGGATTGCCTGGCTGATTGAGATAGAATTGGTTTAAAATATCTTCCTTTTATTTGGGACAACATGCTGATTTTCTTCTGATAAACTCCCAGTCAACACCTGACACCACCTCGGGTACTTGACAGAGCACACCCCAACACCAGAGCAGGACTCCTTTAGTTCCTTTAAGGACTAGGACTTAAAATCTTCAAAAGAGGCTGAGTACTGAGCACGTGGCTGAAGTAAGGATGAGTGCTGTGCTGCTTTTCCAGAAAAAAAAATACTTTACAGCAGTTTAGTTGCACAAAAACTACAGAACAAACCTTGGTTTACTGTTATTAGAACACATCTTGATCTTTAGGAAATGAAAAGGCTGTAGGATGCAAAGATACACAGAATAAGATACCTGACAGCCAGTGGTGCCTCCCTGTCCCTCAGGACACTCTGGTCTCTGGGCATCCCATCACCAAACATTCGGGACAAGCAGGAGACAACACAAATTCCCTCCCCAGTTGTCGTCCCTTTTTTTGTCATACCAGAAAGACTTCTGGTCCTTGCAAAGTTGGACTTGTTGCTTCAAAATAAACCTGAATAATATATCTGCTGCAAATATAAAAGAGATGACAAATAGCTGCTTAATGAACCACATCCAGCAGTTCATAATTCCCCATTAAGAGCTTAATAAAAACCACTTATCTCAAAGTGCTCGTTTACAGCCTGATCTCCTTCTGATAGAGACATAACCAAAACTCCTCTGGTAAACTCAAAAGCCGCACCACCCTCAAGGTATCCCACAGCAGTGGGATTGTACATACAGCATCAGTTCTGAAAAATGCCATTTAAAACATATTTTCAAGAGAACACTTCCTGCCACTTTAAAGATTACACACGGAAGCTCTCGGTGCTTTCCCATGCACGGAGAGAATTTGCATTGCTTGAGGTGATTTCCTCTTTGAAGAACTTTTAAATCACTGAGGAGCTGTCCCTGACAAAGATTTTTACATCTTTGGGTAACCGCTTTCCCTTTGAGAGTTTTCTTGTTATTGTGTA
This sequence comes from Monarcha castaneiventris obscurior, assembly GCA_026261815.1. Lineage (NCBI taxonomy): Eukaryota > Metazoa > Chordata > Aves > Passeriformes > Monarchidae > Monarcha > Monarcha castaneiventris. The sequence goes on from JAMPIT010000583.1 coordinate 2,253,868, forward strand.
ATTCCCCTTTTGAAGATTTGCATATTGATGAAGGAGTGCCTTTGAAGATTTCCACATTGTTGGGACGGGAGCAGCCCTTTGAAAAGAGCTCCCATCCTCCCATCGTGGAAGATCTACCCCCAAAATAGTGTGTATCAACAGGCTATTACCTCTCAAAAACAGCTTTATTGATGTCTTCATTTAGTGAGATATAACATTCTTTCTTAACGCAAACAATTCTCGCACTTTGTAAAGCTCCTGGAAAACAGATTACAAAAAAAATTAATTCTTTGTCTCCAGATGTTCTAACAGGAATTACCAAAGAGGAATCAGGGAGCTGAAGAAGCGTTACCAATTTTTTCCTGCCAAACAATGATTGTGCCACTCATGCAACAACGCTGGGGGGAGAGGAAATGTCCCACATGGGCTGGAACAGGAGCTCTGTGCTGGGATCCTTCAGGGCAGCAGCACTAAAAGCCTCTCGCTTAGGCAGTTTTGCCCTAAAACAATCAAATGTTGAGTTTTGGTTGTGTTTGGGCTTTTTTCTTTTTTAAGACACTTTTTTACTTAGTCAAACCAACCCATTCTAAACCACCAGATTTTAGCATGAATGCAACAAAATAATTTGGCAAGCTTTACTTAACAACCAAATTACACCCAAAACCCAATTTGCAAGATGCTTTCCAGTTCCAATTAAGCCTGAGTGTCCACCAGCACTTCCAAGTGGAAGGACAGCCAGGAAAAAAAATGGTTTTTTAGTACTTCATAATGTAGCTAACATTGTACACACAGCAGTTAAATCTTCTGGCTTGCTTTACATGCCAACAAATAGAGCAGTCACTGGTGTAAGAAACTTTTTTTATATACTCTTGTGGAATTCTGAAGTATTCATTTAAGAAAATGCAAAAGAATTCCCAGAAGATTACAAAAATATTAATTCAATGTACATATCAATGCATTGCACCAGCCTCAAGTCAGCAAAGCCTGAAATAATTCAAAGTTGGCAACAGGAAAATCTTCTGAAGAGCCTTTGCATATCCTGAGGTCAGAAATAGCACAGCTGATGCCAGAGCCACGTTTTCAAAGCCATCTAAAAACCAAATGTGGATGTTTTCATTAACAGAAATGAGGTGTTTGCAGCCATTGGCTCTGTTGGATATTGAGAATCCAGAGTTTATGTCCTTCCACACCTCCCGAAGTAGCAAAAAAATTTTTGCCACTGTCCTTTTGAGAGGAGTAAAAGGACAAAAGCCACTAATGCAGAAATGGAGAGGGGAGGTAGAGTTGGAGGAGGAACAGCTTCATCAAGAACAGGATGGATTGAAAGAGTTTGATGTGTTGATTCAGGAGAAAATGAGGATTATGACCTCAACTGAAGCAAATATCCTGGGCAGGTTTTTTCATAGTGATTTTCAATAAATCACCACAGTTGTAAGTTAATTGCTACGAAAAATAACATTATTTTTCCCATGTATGGCCATGAGATCACTTTGTTACTGTAAGCATGAGCTTGGCTGTCAGCAATAATTTCCTGAAAGTCTCTGAAGGTTTCCTATTGCAGTACAAAAGCCATTCTTAGGGAGCAAGGCAGGGCAAGAGAGGGGAGACAAATGAGCATTAACAACCTCCATTCATTAGCAGCAAGCTGTTAAAGGTTGGCAGTGATTAATCGGATTAAGTAACTATTGGCCAGCCACAATTAAAAAATATTTAGTGGCCTGTTCTAGAAACCTGGAAGGAAATATTTCATCTGTTTTCATATAAATTAATTTCCTTGGTTTAACACAGTGTGTTTGACCTTTAAACCTAAAATCTGGATTTTTTAGTACTATCTCCCCAAGTTCATGTCAAATTATTTAAATACCATTATTTGAAGACCCCATCCCATCCCAAGCTTGAAATGAGCACTTTGAAGAGATGCGACTATGTGACGTTTTAGTCTCTTTTTCCCCCAGCAGTCTTGAACTTCCAGCTTCCACCATTTCCCACCCAAATATTTCCTCATATTTCAAACTGACACAGATATAAATGACACAGTTTTAAATGGCTGCCCACCAAAACTAAGATCTCTACATAATTTCTGGCAAAGAAACAATTGGGTTTGTAATAAAGCCTCAAAGCAAGGTAGAGCACAACAAGAACTTCTGGAAATGCTCCACAGAACTCCAGTTTCTCTTACTCAAATCTCATCATTCAAGAAGAAAGTAGATGTCTGCATTTCTAACAAAATGCTCCTCCTCCAAGTAAAAAACAAACACCAAAAAAACAAAACAAAAGAACAAAATCAAAAACCCCAAAATCAACAGCAACAAAAAAACCAAAAAACCAACCCAGCCAATAAACAAAAATCCCAAACAAAACCAAACAAAAAAATCCAACCAAAACAAAAAAATCCACCAAAAAACACAAAAAATAAACAAACAAAAAACCACACACAAAAAAACAACCCAAAAAAATTAGAAAATACACATTACAGGTAATTTTAGCCCTGACAGCCAGTTGAGATAGCAAAAAGAACATTGCTCATCCCTTATGCTTCTATTCAAGTTTTAGCTCAGGCACATTTCCCCAGTGGGGGCACAGACCTCTCCTGGGCAATCAGGTTCTGCTGCAGCCCTATAACCCACAGGACAAAGCTTCTCAGAAGCCTGGGCAGCTGCCATCAGCATGTCCCAACAATTCCTGGGCAGAGATGGGTAAAACACCACAAACCCACAAATACCACCGAACACAAAACCCAAAGAGGCGTCATCCAACCATTTTATACTCTGCCTATTTCAGGGGAAGGAGCAAAGCAACCTTAGTGAAACCTAAAGACTCCTCCTCCTCACTCCCCAAATCCAAATTATCCCCAGTGCCATACCTTACAGAAATCACTGCTTCCTCCCTTCAGCCCAAACCCAGCCTTCCAAAAACACCTCGCCTTTCACCAAAATTCACTGCATCTCATGCTGACCTCTGAGGGCAGCAACACACCTCCCTGAAGCACTACAGATACTCCTAACATTAAACACCGCAGCCTCAAAAATGTACCAGTTCACGCTTGAATCAGTGATTCAGTGCTTCAATTGCAACAGCTTCAAAAGTGACTGCCCCCTCACAGAGGATCATAATGACATCTTCTGGCTCTTAATTGCTATTAGTCACCTTCAAGGCAGAATGTATCACTCACAGGAGTGCCAGAGAGCCTGAAATATGTGAAATTAAGCTTCACTCACTACAGCAAGGTTTGCAAATGGAACACACTTTAAGATTTACCAGGTCCCTGGTTCCAAAACAAGCACTACTTCTAAAACATAAGTTCTGATTTAAGCACCCCGGGGCTGAGACTGCTCTGAGATATTACCAGAATGTAAAAATTGCTTCACAATTAACAATAAATGTGCAAGTACTGGGATAGCCTTCAACTGTCCAGGAAAGATGGACATTCTTCAAGAAGGAACCCCCTGAACTGCTCCAAGTTGGGGCAGAGGGGCTGGAAAGAGGCCCAGAGGAAAAGGACCTGGGGGTGCTGGGACAGGGGCTGGACACGAGCCCAGGGGTGCCCAGGTGGGCAAGAGGCCGAGGGCAGCTGGGCTGTGCCAGCCCTGGGGGGCAGCAGGCCCAGGGCAGTGCCCGTGCCCTGTGCTGGCCCTGCCGAGGGACCTCGAGGGCTGTGTCCAGTTCTGGGCCCTCATGGCCAGAGAGACCCTGAGGGGCTGGAGCGTGTCCAGGGCAGGGAACGGAGCTGGGAAGGGGCTGGAGCCCCAGGAGCGGCTGAGGGAGCTGGGAAAGGGGCTCAGCCTGGAGAAAAGGAGGCTCAGGGGGACCTTGTGGCTCTGCACAAGTCCCTGACAGGAGGGGGCAGCCGGGGGGGGTCGGGCTCTGCTCCCAGGGAACAGGGACAGGAGGAGAGGGAACGGCCTCAGCCTGGGCCAGGGGAGGCTCAGGGTGGACAGCAGCAGGAATTTCTGCATGGAAAGGGTGCTCAGGCCTTGGCAGGGGCTGCCCAGGGAGCTTTGGAGCCCCCATCCCTGGAGCTATTTAAAATCCATGTGGAGGTGGTGTCGCCCTGGTTTTCACAGTGCTCCATGTTTTTACTTTTGTAGTAGAAGTTCTCATGCACTTTCTATAAACATAGCTCTTGTTTTTCTAACCAGCTAAGATTGTTTACTGAACCTTTAGATAGTTGTTCATTCCTTTCTCCAAGGCGGAGAAAGGTGATAGACTGTGTTCCTATCCTGTAAAATGCTAGAGGTGTTAACCTCATTCACCAATGTATGATTGTTTTAGAAGAGGTATAAAAGTGTGATAATAAAGGTGGGCAGGCCCTTTTGGCGCTGCTCCGTGGCCCTTTTCGCTCTGCTCGGTGGCTGACCTGCTGCTACCTGCTGTTTGAATCTGCGTGTTCGTGTCCAACACTGCGACAGAGGTGGCACTCAGGGACATGGCTTAGGGCATGGAATTGGCAGTGCGGTGTTAATTTAAAATCTTAAATTCCCTTTCCAACCTAAGCAATTCTGTGATTCCCAGAAAAATATCCTCAGTGCTTCTGTATCCCCAAGAGTCCCTGCTGGCAGTGTCACCTGCCCAGGGAGAAAGGAGGCAGCTGGATTTATCTTTATTAGGGATCAGCAGTACAAAAACCCTCCTCACTTCTTATTCAGATCCCACCAGGTCATCTATCATGTAAATATCTATTTTCTCTTTAAGGTACAGCTTCATGATGCGCCAGATACTTTCATGCCTCCTCACCCACACCCGTGTGACAGGACACGTGGATGCACCAGCCCTGTGGTTTGGATTAGGTATTGACACAGAATGTTTCAAGTCAGGAAACCTGGAAACAGTTTTACAATTTGTTATCCCAGACACATCTGGAAACCTTGTCCCAGCTTGCCCCCCGCATTCAGCATTGCATTGACAGAACCAAGACTCCACCTGGATGTTTCTTAGTTTTGAGAGAAGCACATCCCAGAAAGGTTTCTTGGGGTCACAGTGGGGCTTACACAGGGATCAGTGACAAAATCACTGTAGGCAAAGTGCTCCACTGTGGGGAACAAGAAATTCCTCAGGTTTTTGTCTGTTCTGGAAGAAACAACTGGACTGTGAGCATGCAATGTCCTATATTATAAATGTAGACATTTGGCTACAAAACACTGACAAGTTTGTAGGTGTGTTTGATGCAACCACATTTCTCATGGAATTGAGACCTTTTTTTGGCTCTTTTATTTCACTAAAGAAACCCAAACAAACTACACAAAAAGCTTCATTCCCAACAAATATTCCAGCCAGTAACTGAAATGAACATTGCAAGACCCAGCCCTTAGTTCATACTTAAAAAAAAAATTCTTTGGTATAAATATAGATTTAATTGTTTTCACCTTGCTTCCTTGTTCCCTTTAGAAAATATAAGGCCATGCAAGTAATTATTCACACACGAATCTCCTCTCCACACAATTACAGAATAATAGAGAATTCCAGGTTTATTCACACATTTGCTTTATTTCAGAGCCTACAGACCCGTAAGAAATTAAAATATTTGAAGTGAAATTAGTTTTGTGCTGACAACTCATAAATTACGGGCTTTCCGTTTGAGTTTGGGTGACAGAGAATGGCACCTAACCTTTCTGCATTCCTATTCCAAGGCAGAATTGTCCTGAAAATACAGCCAGAGTAGTGAATTGCCTCTTGCCCTGAAAATCAGGTGACTTGCATTGCTTGGGACTGAGGCACAGCTTAACAAACTATTACAGAATGGTATCTTTGATTTTAAATTAAATGTCAAGCACAGTTACATGGCAGTGGAGTACTCTGGGCTGTCTGGCAAACGTGCAGCATATTGCATGCAAAATGTAGGGAGATAAGATAGAGAAACACAGCCAACCAGCAAAGCTGGGCTGCAGGAGGGACGAGCCCACAACAGACACAGCCCTGCCACTCCAATTTTCTTCAGTGCCCAGCTGTCACTCAGGCCCTCCGAGCCCAGAGAGTGAAACCAGCACAGAAGGGAGAGGGGGGATGAGCTCAGAGGGGTTTGCATGGCAAAGGAAAGATTGATAAACACAAGGAAGAACCTTGGAATTTGTGTTACTGAACAACTTGTTAAGAAAAAAAAAAAAACCCAGAAAAACTAATTTGCACTCAACTGACCTAACAATCCAATCTGTTCCAGCATCTAAAAGTTTATGTAGAATGTGTGGTGCCTTTTGCATAAGGCGAGGAAGGTTAAGGTGCCCCTGTCTACAGGAATGAACACCACCTTTAGAAGCCCAAAAATCCATGGTGCCACTTCACGGTCACCTGCAGGCGACAGGAGAGCTCAGCACCGAGCCCCCACAGCCCCAAGACTGTGCTGGGTGTCTGTTCCCAGGTGTCCTGGGGGCTGCAGGGACCTCTGTGAGGAGGGAACAGGGCTGTGCCATGTCAGACACTGCCAGGGCCACAACAGCCCCACCACAGAGCAGGGACACTGCCCAGTGGCAAGGAGGAAAACAAGAAACAACCCTGAAAACACCAAAAAAAAACCAGGGGAGAGCCCTGTTATCCATCAGACAGAAGATACGTTTTGTACAACCACAGAATGGTTTGGGTTTGAAGGAACCTTAAAGCCCATCCCATTCCACCCCTGCCATGGGCAGGGACACCTTCCACTGTCCCAGGCTGCTCCAAGCCCCAATGTCCAACCTGGCCTTGGGCACTGCCAGGGATGCAGGGGCACCCACAGCTTCTCTGGGCACCCTGTGCCAGGGCCTGCCCACCCTCCCAGGGAACAATTCCTGCCCAAGATCCCATCCAGCCCTGCCCTCTGGCACTGGGAAGCCATTCCCTGGCTCCTGGCCCTCCAGCCCTTGGCAATTGTCTCTCTCCATCTTTCCTGCAGCTCCTTCAGGCCCTGCAAGGCCACACTGAGGTCACCCCAAAGCTTCTCCTGTCCAGGCTGAACAATCCCAGCTCTCACAGCCTTACAGGCTCCAGGAGAGTCCCATTATCCCTTGGAAAGAAAACAGATTTCATATAACAGAGTGCAAATGAGGCAAAGTTGGCCTCCAGGCAGTGGCAACACCTCACCTCGCTAATGGTCCCTGTGTCTTGTCACCCATCACCACCAAAACCAGGGTGTTTCTGTCACCACTGAAGGCTCCACTTCAGTGCACAGTGGGAACAGCTGTATTTTGGCTGCTTTATGGCATTTAGATTTCCCAGTCTTTGTTAAATCTTGTTGAACATATGTGCCAATAAGTACATATTATTTGAACTTCAAATAACAAAAAATAATCCATCCTCCTGATGGCCTGGCTCTACCATTTGTGCCATCTGAAGTTGTCACATGAAGTGTTTTATGCAAAGATAAGTCCTAACAGAGAGTGATACTGAAAGAAAGTTAAAAACCTGGTGTCATTCTCCAGGCTTGTGTCAGTGGGTGCAATGGGGGATTTAATCAGCCCACCAAATAGAAATAAAAGTTTCATGTGGTCGTGACTGATCCACACAGATTTCACTCTCAAGAGGCAACAGAGCAGTTTCAAATCTTGAAGCATATGGCTTTTATAGCTACAGTTAATTTGGGACTTTTTACTATGAAAACATTTTAAACACCTATCATTTTTAACTTATGAAGTTATTATCTGGCTCAGCTAACAGAATACTGCATATTACTGCAGTAATTAGTAACCCATTTTCTCCAAAGGCTGAATTTTTTAAGAACATTACAATAAGCCCTTTCATCTTCATAAACTTTCAGGATCCAGTATTGACAATTTCATTTCCAGAAGTCACAGATGACAACCTGCTGCCTCCTCACCTCTGCCTGACACAGCTGCCGATGTCATGAGGATGCTCAGCCAGGTGCTGGGGTGTTGCTTGTTCAACCCCTGCAGTTTCCAACTGCAGTCAGTAGCTATGAAATTTTCATACTCAAGATTAAATTAGTTTTCCATGTTTTGAAGAAAAGCTGATAAAGGACTCTTGGAACTCTCACTTCACTTAGCAGCAAACAGAAACACTTTGCTCTGCCAACCATCCCTCTATTGGGTGGAGTTTCCTGTTCACATCCCATGACAACTTTATTTTAACCCCTCCTGGTCTCACCACCTTCAGTAAAACACAATTTGCCTGTGTTAGAGATGTTTGAGCTGCACGTTTACCTTACTCTGCTTTAGGTATCCTGCCTTACATTTGCAACCATAAATTATAGCCCATATAATTTACTGTATAACACACCACTGTTGTCTAACTGCATTGACCTGCATAAATTAGATTTATAAAGTCTGTTTCTGGCTATTATAAAAAAAATTTAGAGCTACTATCAGAACATTCTTGATTTTTTGGAAAATATTCAAACCCAGAAACTCTTCTACAAACCTCCCCTGAAACTGCCAAAGCAGAAGGAACAGCATTGACTTTCAGTGAGGGTTGGATGCATCATGGGGCAGCCACCTGTAAACCATGGAGAAGGTCCAGGTAATCCCTGGGGATGTGTACAGAAGTAATGTGATATTCAATGATACTACAATAGAAGTAATGTGATATTCAGCATAAATAAAGGGGAAGGAAGCTCTTTTAGCCAAGACTGAAAAGAGAGCTGAAGTCAGAAGCAGGTTGACTTCCTACTCACCAGAAGGTTTCTCTTCCCACTGCACACCGAGGAGAGCAAGCCTTGGAAGGGATGCCAAGCACTTTCTGAGAAACATTTAATTGAATAACTGCTTCTGACACAAGGGGACCACAAAAGTGACAACTCAGAGATGGGAGTGAGACTGAGAATTGATATTTGTACCTCCTGTCTATACCTAAAGGCATTACTTTAAAACTGTGGTACCCGCAGTAAAATCAAGCAAATGTACATGAAAGTCAACCCATCTTAATTCTGAAATACTTTAAGGCAACCTCTGAGGATCTTCTGATAACAAACCATGTTCTTCCTCTTGGCAAGAGGGGCACCATCCCCATAGGAAAACTTTTGTGCATCAGGGAACACCAGGAGGCCTCTACAGAGGGAACATGAGGCACGACACCAAAATTTCAGGATCAATGCACTTCCAAATAATTTCTGAAGCAATCAGGATATATTTAATGAAAAATTCATCTAGTTCCTTCAGACAGGCCTCTTGCTTCAAGGGAGAAGGAAATTATCAGCTGTAAAGGAATAATAAATCTAAATAATCCACTGCTAAACAGGGGGAGCCCATGGGCAGGGACACCTTCCACTGTCCCAGGCTGCTCCAAGCCCCAATGTCCAACCTGGCCTTGGGCACTGCCAGGGATCCAGGGGCAGCCACAGCTTCTCTGGGCACCCTGTGCCAGGGCCTGCCCACCCTTCCAGAGAAAAATTTCTCCCAAATATCCAATCTAAATGTACTCTCTGGCACTGGGAAGCCATTCCCCCTTGTCCTGGAACTACAGGCCCTTATAAAACGTTTCTCTCCATCTTTCCTGCAGGCTCCTTCAGGCACTGCAATGAAGCTCAGGATAGGTTATTACACACTCGCTCATTTCACTGCCCTTGTTCAGTCCTTCCTCAGTTTTTTAATACTTTTGTAGTGTCATTCCTCAGCTGGGCACATCAAGAGGGTGCAGGAAGTATCTGCATCTGCTTATTCTCACCCCTAAAAAGGGGTGAAAAATTCTCACTGCTCTGAGAAACTGAAATGCTGAAAAGACTGCTACATAAAACCAAATTTTCTACCTACCTTTTTTCCCCCCCAAAAAGAAAGTCAATATAATGATTTTCCTTGAAGCAAACTGAGCCCAGCCAGTTAGGGGATAAAGACTTTACCCTTTTTAAGTTAACACCATTCAACTACTCTCTCCCTAATAACTCCTGGCTATAGCAGTGGCTCCTAGATATATACACTTAATCCTGCTTTATCCAGCAGCCTTGGCAGCCAGCAGCATTTTGCAGGGAAATGCAGGCCTCTCCTTAAAGACACACTGTGCTAAACAAGATCAATAACTTCTCATTTCTTACCGGAGCCAGTGACAGCACACCAAAGTCAGACTTTATTTACATGTGAAGCACTGACTGAAACCATGAGGACTCTGGATGTGCTAATTATCCTGCCAGTGCTGCACGGCCCCAGTGGAACCTAAACACACATCCTGTTAGTCCATCATCTGATTATTGGATCTACCAAGAGTAAAACAAGTATTAGAGAGACTTGAAAATGAGAAATTTCAGAGTAGCAAGAGGCAGCTGTTGTTCAAGTCTAAAAACATAGCCTAAGTGTACAGTAAATTCATTATTTTCTCCTATAAATCTGGAGTTAAAGCTTTCAAGTAAAGCTTTTTTGCACTCTAAAGATTAAATTTCACATTTACAACTTTATTACATGGCTGTGCATTTGAGATTGCAGTGCACAGACTGGTCTGAGGGCACAAGGAAGTTGGTTCATGGTAAGAGGTTCACAAGGGCTCCCCCCCACATATTAATTGCAAAATCACTTCCCACATGTAAACAAAGGAATCCCCATATTTATTCTGCCCTAAGGATACCATTTCCAGGTAGCTGAGGGATAAATCCTCTTGCCTTAAGAATGGGAGAGGTTTGAAGCACACACATCAGTTTGTTAAGGACATGCTGACATGCTGGCCACAGCAAGTGACACAACACAAAGGGATGCAAGACAAGTTCCTAGAAAAAGGAAGGATTCTACTGTGAAATGAAGTGAGGATGTAATTATTCCAGTATCTTTTGTTTCATTTGCTTCAAGATGAAGTCCACAGTGGGAAGAAACTGGTGTTTAAAACCTATTTTCCCTAAATAAAATCCCTTGCAGGAACTGTAGAACAGCTTAAAACTGTGCTGACAGTTTATAGAAGTGGGATTGATTACATGCAGGGGACTTCAAACACCCAGAAGTTGCTACTACTGATGAAGTAGATTTTTAAATTATTTTATTATTGACTCATTGGTCAATTAAAACATCTTTACTCTGCATTTTCTGCCTGAAAATAAAAGCCACTTGGGAGCCACAGCATGTTCTGAAGCTAACAATTAGCAACAACAAACTTTTCAAGTGTCTATAACCAAGTCTTGTTTTCAATTAAGAAATCCTTAATGAGGCAAGTTCAGGGGCTTTTGTTTTGGTTGGTTTGTTTGTTGTTTTAGTTTGATTATAAGGCTGCTGTTCCTCCCACCGCTGCTGTCCTGCTCACCACCAGAACATTAGGCTGGACCACATTTCTGCACAGAAAGTTCAGCTACTTTGAGGACTAATTACAATTTTCAGGCTGAAAATAAGTTTATGTTACTTTCAGTAAACAGCATTTCATTCTTTAGGGATGACATATCATTACAGAGCTACATCTAAAGGTTAAAATCTGAGCATGCTGCTGGAAATTTTAAGTGGTGTCCTGAAAAGCCACTGTCATTATTTATAATGGCTTCCCCAGCTGCAAAGGGTGGTGGATGGCACAAATTAAATGTTTGCTGAGAGAAAACCTTCTGAGACTGAAACAAAGCAAGCAACAAGCTATAGATGGTTAGCCAAGAATTAATTGAGTGTGACCAGAAGTGAGGCTGGAAAGCTCCCACCCCTCACTCTACAGATTACCCACAAGTTGGATATTTCTGGTTTCTGAGGAATGCCCAGGAATAACCCCTTTGTGCCATGCAAGCAAGATGCATGCTGCCAGCTCTGCCCCTTTGCAAACAAGGCAATAAGCTGTGCACGAAAAGAAAACAAATCTCCTGTAGCTGTGTCCTTTGCCATTGCTCCTGTACCCAACACGCTCCAGGACCCTGCTGCAGGAACGTCAGGAAAAGTGTGCAAGCACATGGAACCTCTGGGGCACAGCAGCAGAGGGCTGATCTCCTCCAGGGAGGGCAGGAGAGGCATTGTTTTGTAGGCTGGGTGATGATACAGGTGTAACTAAACAGAAAGTAACACTCAACAGCCAAGGACTGCATTTATCATGCTACACAGAGATAAAATCCACCAATCATCTCATCTTTCCTGCCAAAATGAAGTAAACCAGACTCATCTTCAACCATTGCTCCACACCAATGGATGTGAGAGAAATCCCAAAGCCAAACAAAAAACCCAAATTTTTCTCTATTGTCCTCTAGTTCTTTAGCTCTCCTAGAAATGAAAGAGAAAATAATGATCTGGAGCATATTAAGACACTGAAGAGCCAATCCAACCCCAACTGAGTTGAACTTCATCTTCTCTTACTTCCATATAGAGAGCAATCAATTTAAATACCTCTCCACCTCTAACAAATGCATCCAAGGCATAATTTATTTGATAACTGTTCCCCTATCTGAGGGATGTATTCCTAAAACAGGTATTTAAAGCAAACCAAGCCTCACCAACACCCCCACACCAAACAGCAGCATGGGGGGTATGGAAAAAAATCAATTCCATTATTTCCTTTAGCATTCTGCTCCAATTTCTCTTTTCCTTATTAGCTGCTTAACATTTAAGCATCCTTAAAGCATCACAAGACTGCTCCATTTTAGCAACAGGCTCTTTAAACATGGGAAAATGTTCTGGGGAAGCCTCGAGTGTGTTTTGACACACACTGAGCCAGATAAAATGATTCTGCCACTTGTTTACAGAACAAGTGACAATACTATTTCGAAGTCCTAGAAGAAGTGATAGACAACTGGTAGCCTCCGGGGAGCTCGCAGACTTGCAGGAAGAACAGCATTTTGGCAGCACCCTCCAAGCTGTGGACATGACTGTCACCTCCCTGATGGCTCTCAGCCACTCCAGGCTCAATTCAGATCTCCCATCACTGCTTCAAAGTTATCCATGCTCTGCTACTTTGAGATACTTGCCCTTTTTTGTGTATTTTTAACTCTTAAATCAGCCATATTATTATTTTTATGCTCTTTTTAGCATTACCCCAGCATGGTAGGAGGTTTGGGCTTGTTCATGCAGCATACAGGTGATTTGGGACAAGGGTTTACAACAAAAAAACACAGAGCTACTGAAGCAACTCTCTGCAGGCTCCTGCTGCTGCTCCAGAGAAACTTAACTCTTGCATTTCAGACTCACTTGGGGGTTTGTGTGTATGTTTTGAAAGGGGAAAATAAACCCAGTAATTGTTGAGCTTTCAAAATTCCATTCATACAGCCCAGTATCCCAGAATTTGAACAATGAAATAAACAATTAAAACATTTATATTTCAAAGCACAAAGGGAAAGCAAAGAGCTGCAACCCCACTGGAAGGCCTCCAAGTCGAATATAAGAAAGAGCTATTCAGAAAAAAAAAATATTCCTATACTGTTGTAAAGTACAATAAATTGTTTCTTTCTGGAAATAGCAGTGGAGTATCAGGTAGAGGTACAAAGCAATGCAAGGACTCGTGATTTTCTGCAGTGAGTCATGACATTTCTGAGAATTCAGCCGCAGCTGAGGCCCTCAATCCCATCAATGCAAATTCCACAGATGCAAATCTAACCTGAACCTGCACACAGCGGGTGTGTCCCACCTGGACCACACATGAAATGCTGTGCAAAACAAGGACTTCTGAGCTCAGCTGGAAAAATGTGAATTCCTACAGTTTCTTTACTTTAAAAAGGGCAAAAACTTTTATAATTGCTGGAAACAAGCCATTTTTGTCTCACCCTAATCATTGTGAAAGGTGGCAATTTAAAATGCAAACATTGGAGCACATTTCCACTGCTCCCCTGAAACGTGACAGAAGATAGCATTTGTTTCTCAGAGCGCTCACAGATTCAATTGACTATATTTTTTATAATTTCTTTTTTTAAACAAGGAAGAAACATTCTCCCTCAACTTCCTCACATGCAAACCCACTGACATTAACAACAAGAGCCATGCCAGCCCTTCCTCCTGTGAGGGGTACACCTTTTCCCATTTGTAGACCATGGGTGGTTCTTTAGATACCACAGAAAGGAGTGGATTTCAAAGGACTTTATTGGAGCACCTAAACCAAGCTGGACAGATTTTGAAAACGCTCAGCAATCAACAGCTCTTGTTTACAATACTTGACAGTTAATGAGCCTGGAGACATTATGAAAATATTTTGAGAATTTACCAGATCCTTATGCTAGGACCATTCTCTGTCCTTTGCATCAGTTGCCCTTTCAGCTCCTCAGCAGCTGAGCTGTCTCCTCGTGCTGGTTTCTCCTTGGAAGCTTTTGCCATGAAACTTCTGTCAGTTTGGAGTCATCTGCGAACCAAGGAGGAGGAATTCAGGTTCACATATTGCAGTTCTGTCACGTCTCTATGTTCTTTCACTCGTTAGTACATCCCTGACACTTCACAGATATTCCCTGGCTTCTCCCCAGGATGATCTCATGGACCTACCTTGGAGTTAAAAGCTGATGTACTTTGCAGATCATGTTTGGTGCCACTACCCTCAGGCAGGAAACATGGACAGAGGACTTAACTCCTGTTGTGGGTTTGATTTACAGGGAAGTTTGTTTTAGTGAGGCTGAGACACGCGTTGGAGCAAGGCAGAGGAGTTTGAGAAACAGGACAACACCAGGATAAAGGACTTTGGGATATTTACAGCCTCTCCCTCAACCTTGCTGCAATTCTTTTTCTGAGAGACTAAGCCTCCAACTACAACTACATTCACACTTTCCTTTCCTTCCAGTGCTGCCCATGTGTGCTCACTTGGGTACCCAGTGCTACGGGAGTTCCACCAAAGCCTTCCAGGGACACAGCCAGGGAAGGAAACAGAACTGAACTTCATAAATTGAAAAATAACAAATGTAAATGAAATGAGTAAAAGGAGTTTCTGAGCTGGCAGGACCTATCTTTGTTAACACAGAGTTTCTAACCTGTGGCAGGAGGTGGGGAACAGGACAGGTTATGTTCTGTGGGTTGGAACAAAGATTTCAAACCCTTGCTACTAATGAGCTACACTCACTCTTGAGACACATTCGTCAGGTTGCACTTAGACATGACTTAGAAGGTTGATAATATTTCAATAATGCTTATCTTAGGTGATTTAAGGGAAAACTAAGGAAAAAAATTGTCATTTTTTTAATTGCTATTGGGTGCCATACGCAAAAGCAACATCACAACCAAATAATATCTAAAATATTCTGGTTTAAACACACAAATTAAGAAAATATTTGCAGCCATCAGTAGAGAATTTAATCTGAAAATGCTTCATGTTTTCATCTTCTGCCTACTCCAAAGTTATTGCATTCCAAGGAATTCTTTGTTTCAACACTTCTTAATGGTTAAAAAGCATAGCTTAGGAAATAAAAGTCTGTAAAATAACTTCTAAAATTTTCAGGAGGTAAATTTTCAAACAGCAGCTAAAATTATATAGAACAGTGATTTTCAAACATTCTTTTCCCTCACTTGTCTGTCATTCCCTAAGGAACAGGGACAAAAGGGGAAAGCCAAAAATCAAAAGCATTAACCATCACATGCAGCATTCAGCTGATTAAGAACATAAGAAGCCCTCACCATTTTCTGAAATCTTTCCATTATTTGGTGTCCTTCATCCTTGAAAGCCAAACCCAGAACTTCTGAGGTTAAAGCAATCCTGCCAAAACATCTCGAGCCAACTTTACTGAGGTATGTTTGAGAGCAGGAAGTGCACTGCAGCTTTTCCAGCATTCCATGTCTGGAGAGTGTGTTCAGGCTGGAAACCCCATTGCAACAAGTGCTTTAAGCATGCAACGGGCCAGGAAGGCTTCAAACCCCTCAGGATTCTTCTCCTGCTGATCCTTCTGTAATACTTTTCAATGCATGACACCTTCTCCCCCCTGCATTTGCAGGCATAACACCAGAAGCACAATAAGCAGCTTAAATGAATTGTTACTGTTAAAAACAAAGATCTCTCCATGTTACCCAACTTCAGCTACAGGAAAATCTTCCCTGTTTTGTGAATCAAGGAATATTGTTTGATATCTTTTCTATCCTTTAGTCATTAAGGATGCACAGATCAAAGCTGGCTTATAATTATTTTTCAAAACTCACAGCACTCAAGGGAAAAGTTGCTAAAGATGCCAATTCTCCTGAGCCAGCATCCCTGCTGCCACACTGGGCCCTCTCAGAGGAGGATTTACACATTTTAACATTTTCTTGTCATGCCAAGAGCTGTTCCTCAGGATATTATGACCTAAACTTGGTATACTCTGGTTTGCCCCTTACCTAGGACACTTTGCCACAGGGATCCAACCCCACCACATCCAGGATGAAGCTGCTGTCTGGGCACTGCCGCTTCCATCTCTCCTGGTGGTGCTGCAGCTTCCAGAAACATCACATGTGCCAAGCTAACCTGTGTTCCACAGCTCCTTTATCTGTTAAAGGCATTGTTTGGGAGCAGATACAGGAATTTACAATGGATAGAACTAGAGAAAACAGATTTTCCTGGTTACATCCATATTTAGATGGGAAAGAGAAAATTTCCAGTAGAGGATGAAAGATGGTTGAGCACAGAATACCAACACAACCTGTAGCTCAAATTCTCCCTCAAGTGTATTGCTGCCTTTATTCAGAGATCCCTATTCCACCTGAAACACCCCAAGAAGGAATTTCATTCCAGTAACTGGTCTGGAAGAGTTTGGCACTAGAACTCAGGAGAAGCGATCAGAGAGAGGCAGGGACACAGAGGTGGAGCTGAGTTCACCCTCCCCTGGGGATCACAGGCACTTCACAGGGACACAGAGCAAAGTGGCCCTGGCAAATCCTGGAGATACTCACCTTCAGTCCAGGGTGGCTTAGGTTGGAAGAGACAGAGATCATCCCATCCCACCCCTGCCATGACAGGGACACCTCCCACTGTCCCAGGCTGCTCCAAGCCCCAATGTCCAACCTGGCCTTGGGCACTGCCAGGGATCCAGGGGCAGCCACAGCTGCTCTGGGCACCCTGTGCCAGGGCCTGCCCACCCTCCCAGGGAACAATTCCTGCCCAAGATCCCATCCAGCCCTGCCCTCTGGCACTGGGAAGCCATTCCCTGGCTCCTGCCATTAATGTGACACCAGAAACAAGTTGGGTTTTTGGACCTTAGTAGAGAAAATGAGATTTTTTTTTTTTCAGATAAAACACTGTGAATTACCTGCACTGATGTGCAGAGAATCAATGCTTTAGGAATCATTATATTTCACACTTCCAGAAAATCTCAGATCTCTTTAGGTATTTCAATTTATTCTGGGGGATGACTCCAGTATCTGACTTACAAAATAATGCTGAAGTGTGTGTAAAATCTGACCTTCTTCAGACTGTATCTGATCTCCATAAAGACTGCACAAGAGACATCTTCCCTTTGTTAAGGGACTTCAACTCCCTGGTTTGTTATTTATGTCCCTATAGTGGAAAAATCCAGTTAGAAAAAAAAAACCCACAAAAAATATTTTATTACCTACACTGTAGAAAAGTAATCTTATAATGGAAAATTATCACCACTTATTAACATCCGTTTTACATATCTGCATTTTATTTCATCCAAATGTTTGGTAAAAAACTAAAGCCAAATATTCTAATAGATTAAAAATACATTTGTGCTCATTTTTCCAGAAGTTGTCAAAGTAAAATTACCGTGATTTGAAGAAAAACGTGAAATAACAATAATAGGGGCTCAAGAGGAAGTCTGACAAAAAAACCCAACACCACTACACTGAACACAACAGGTATAAAGGCAGAAGAACAAAACCACAAACACTGCTTTGTTTAAATCCAAACTTAATTTAAAAAATTGTCTTTGACCAAAAATTATTTTTAATTTCTTCTGGCTAAACACAAAGCAAGATTTCCAGTTATTCCAAGTGCCCATTTCAATGTGACAATAGGATAAAAACTGTATCAAAACTATACTAAAGCTTAATTTTAATATTTTGGGGCTATACAACATTTTAAAGTAAAGTTTCATTTAAAATTTTGCATAAATTCTAAAAAACACAGCCTTCCTCCTTCCAAAGAAGGATTTTCAGCCTCTTTCTCAGCTCTAATCAACAGGTCCCACACTGAAATTCATTACAATAATGTGTATGTTTTCATCAAATGGGTCTTTTTCCAAATAAAATTCCATACAATTTCTAAACAAGATCAAGCTGCAATGTTGGCACAAGCAGCCAGGGATTCCCACCTATCCTGTGTGCCTACAACAGAGATTATGGAAAGATGAAATAAAATTTAAAGAAAAAAAAGCAACCAGGAAGACAAGAATCTGGTTTTACCTGCTAAAGAGAGGCTAAAATGAAAGTTTATGGTGAGCTATTAAATAAAACGTTATGCAAGATATTATAAAAGGCACAATGAGGGTCACTGCTTTTCATTTTTGTAGCAGCCACCTATTTCCTGCACATGAATATATTTAATATATTTTAAGCAGATTAGATAAGTTGATGGGCAGAAGCAAAGCAAAAGTTTATCTGCTGTTGAAATATTAAAAAAAAAAAAAAAAAAAGTTGCAGGTCAAAGTGATCACGAGGAAAGTAGAAACAAAAATCTGCTGCCCTTTTTAGGAAAACTAAAGTTGTGCACTTCTGCAAGGCACCTCTGGAAAACCACAGGCTCCAGGGCAGGCAGGGATTTGCACACCTTGCTGGGGGTGAATCGATTGGTTTCTGCCACCACTTTTCTTCCACAGGATGCAAACCTTGAAACCCATTTCATTAGCAACATCCTGCTCTCCAAAATTGCCTGCTCCCTTTAAACTCCTGCTCCCACACGTTCACCAACAGCTCCGAGTGTATCCAAGATGCAGAAAAACAGAGCTAACAGTGTCTGGAAATAACTAAATCATGGCATGCTAAAGCTGAGAAATTCTCCCTAAAATGCAGCAGAAATCCCTGGTGGGGGGGATCAAACAGTCTTCAGAGCATGTCTGCTCATTCCCAACCCTGCCACTTGTGCCAGCTCCATTCCAAGGCAGACGTTTCTCCATCTACTCAGTTTAACTTCTCTTAATAAATAAGATGTCCTGGAGCACAGGAATCTGCAATTCCCAAGGGGAGAATAAAACAGGGGATGAGAAGGGAAAGAAAAGATCAGTTTCATCCAACATGTCTTCAAAGTCTCATAACCTGGTTTCTATTTGCTAAAAATGGAAAGCTGAAGCTGCCTCTGAGACAGTTATAAAAATATAATGTATCAGCTTCCCTGGGCTCTCTTGTTCATTAAAGGCTGGGATTTTTTCCCTCCCTCTCCTTTAAGAAGACTGCCCTACTGCAAAGGGCATTAGAAATAAAGATTGTATTCCAGCTGAAGACAGAGTGAGTAAAAAAGCTTTCCTAATTATGCTGCTGATTACTTGAGCAGTCCTCCATTTGACAATACAATTATACCAAAGAGAGGAGAATATATTCCTTACACTGAAAAAAGGAGAAAGTGTGGTTTTTCCTGCTTTGAAATTTATGGACTATGAGCCAGACATATAAACTTCTCTTGAACTCCAAAAGTCCAGATAAACTTTCTGAAAACACCATTTTTTCCCTTACACAAATATCTGTGCTACATAATTCATGTTTTATGTTCTTTGTAGGAGCTCCTTCACCTACAGGGACGAGCGAGCTAACCTCAAATTGGAGCGCTAACATTGGCTCTAGGCTCTGTTACTGGTTCCATTCCAGGGCCTGCTCTAGCAGATTTCTATTTAGATCATGCAGAAGTCAGCAAAAGCATCAATGATCCTGCCACATCTGTCCCTGCCAGAGGTGCAGCATAGCTCAGCATCCCAGGAACACGTCAGCAGCTCGAAAAGGAACCCCCAGAGCACGTCCCAGCTGTAAACTGTAACTCCATAAAAAGCTGCTGTGCTAACACCAGGCTGGTGATAAATCATCCTCTTCTCAGCTTTGCCCTTCAAAATAATCGCAATATTCACTCTTCAAGCACTCTTTTTAACCCTGTTTTACAGGCTCAGGGAGGCTGGGAGTCAGCATCTCCCTTTGCTGATGGCAGTGGAAAGACCCAGCTGGTTCCAGTTCCACAACTCACTGGTTCAGCTGGTGATCCAGCACCATGCTGGCTACAGCCACGGCCCCACTGACCATCCCAGACACTTCTCGGTGTCCGGCTAGACTTGAATATGTGCCCAGGAACTGAGCACGAGACGAGCAGGCATCCTTTGGACATGGGAAATAGAGAATTCATCAAAAGCTCAGCCCAAAGGAGCAGTTTTTCCCCCAGCACTGCTGGAACTGCAGGGAACAGCTCAGCTGCCAGGGCTGGGTGTTAAACCACAGCCAGTGCCTCAGTGATCTTCAGGAGTGGGAATTTTATGCAGTTTCTTGGCACATTAAGTTCCTGTGTTTATACAGACTGTACAGACAGAGTTTCTTTACAGATGCTGCCACATCCAAGTTCAGAGCCCTCAGCTCCAGCCCTGCAATCCCACAGTCACCCCATCCTTCCTCATGGAGCTCCTCAATTTCTTATACCTCATTGCTCCATGCAATGCAAAGGAAAGCGAAAAGAGAGCTCAGATACTCCAAGTCACCCTCATCAGTGAATTCTGACTTGAAACCCTCATCGCAAACCAGCAGCAGACACGCCTTCAATTAACAACCCACCAAATCACTCTACTCCCACCTTTAGCTGCCATATCCTTTCCACACCAACTCATTCGATTATTTTAAGATTAAAAGCACAACAATTAGCTGCCATTTAATGTTTCCAATTAATAGTATTTTATGAACAATGGTATATGAGTAGTGGGACTGAGGAACAATTAAACTTGCTCAGTACAGAGCACCGCAAGCTTGTTTACTGGAACTGTGTTAAGTAATCTTTCCCTTCTGCTTTAAAAATAAAAAGACTCATTTACATCACCCCCAGTGGTCCAATTTCAAGCACAGTTTTTAAGGCTAGGGTTTTGAGGAAGAAAGCACACACTGCACTAATAGTCCTACAGCTCTGAGGATACAAATAACAGGCACATTTTTTGGGACCAAGGCAGGCATGTTTCCACCCTAATTGCCACCAAAAGCACAAACAACAATCTTAACTTCAGGAAAATAGCATTCAGCTCTTTTCTCCCCATGTATTTGGTCTATATTAGGGAATAAAAAGCTCAAGTTTTACTCTCCAGCCTTCAAAGCAGTAAGTGCAAGTATCTCAAGCTCTACAGCCAAGAAAATTCACTTTGAGTTTCTCTCAATTCCCCAGCACCCCCTATCTATACCTAGGACACCCTCTGAAAGGGAAAAATAAATGAATATATACATAAGTAAAAGATACATATAAATACACATTACTGCATCAAAGAGCAAGAACAGACTGTTTTAAGAGCTAATACCTCCTTGACCAACTTACCTGAAGGAAACCTTCCTACAGGGACAGACCTCCACAAGAGCCCACATCCCTTCCTCCCTCAGCTTTTCAAAGGGAAAACATGAGCCCTGTCCCACACAGGTGACCCTCCAAACACCAGCAGCTGCTCCCACTCTGCTTTCCATGGTGAGGTGCAGGGGATGGGAGCAGGGTTATCCATCTCTATTGGTCTCACCTGAGATAAACTCAAAGCCCAAGTTAAACTTCTCATGCCAAAACATTTCTACCTAGAAGCCCTCCAATATTCAGCAGATTCCAACTGCAAGTTCTCTGCAAGGCTGTTACCAGCCCAGATTGCACAAGGAATTTCTTAGTTTTTGTGCAATACTCGAGTTTCACAAACCAGCAGAGAACCACATATGTTCTCTCTGCGTGGAAAGTTAAATGTGTCTTCCACTATCATCACAATCACTGCTCCATCCCTGGATGTATTGGGAGGGGCAGACACTCCATCTCTTAAACCTAATTAACTTTAAATGAGAAAGAAAGCTACACACACTTACAAGACTAAAAGAAGCATGGTTTGGTAGCCTTGTGGTTACTGCGTTCTGTGAAATCAGTATACAGCTATACCATAAATAGCTTTTTTTGTGTTTAGTGACCTCTACCACAGGGCACATCCAGGGTTTTATGGCAATCAGGTGTGGTGGAACCATGGCAATTGCCTCCCAGCAAAACACCCTCATGTTGCATCAACACCATCCTCCTCCTTGTACTCTTTGCCCTAATTCTGCACAGTAACAAATCTTGGAGAGCTCTTCCAGTGGAGAAACCATTGCTGCAGTAGGAAAGAGAATTAAATGCAAATGTCCCACTCCACAGAGTGAAGATTGTAACCAGTAGGATTTGACACAAAATCTGGTTTGCAGCACAGTTTTCTAAGATGGCAGCACTTGTTGGGTTGTTGGAGGATTTTTTAAAAGACATGGCTCTTCTAAAGAACTACAGATGTTTATTTTCATCATCCCATCTGGTGCCTGAATCTCCCTTAGATTCATCTGAAATGTTGCCCAGTTCAGATCTGCATGTTCTGAGCCTGGCAGGAGCTCAGTGACTCCTCCTGGCTAGTTCTAAACAGCCTATTTGGATTAAATATTTGGAGTCCCTACCTACACATATCCATGATTTGGGAAGCAAAAGAAGTCTCCTGACTTGGAGAGATTTCTACCAGCAAGCCCAAGAGTTCAGCCAGAACTGAGGATGTCAACATCCATTATTCAGCTCATTGCTTTGTCAGAAATCAATGTTACAGGTCCAGTTGCCACAAAGAACTGAAATCAATAGGATGGAATCTGTTCCTTTTCAGAGGACTGAACTCCAGTTAGTCTGGAACTTCAGAACAGGCAGATTCTGCGTGAACAAGTGAAAATAAATGCTGAAATCTCAGAAGATTTATAAGGACAGATTCTTCATCCCACTGTAAATGAGGAGCTGCAGAGCTGTAACTCTGGTCTGGGCCCTGTGGAGGACTGAGGTCAATCCGGGTTAATAAACTGAGCCTTTAAACCTTGCTGCATGCCCATGAATAAAAATAGCTCCATGTTCATAGAGAAAACTTTATAAACAGGTAAAAAACACTTCATGTTTTCCTTTGGATGAGTTGTGATGAACACACAGACTGAGAGCGAGCACCCAGATGGAGAGTAAGGAAAAGGTGTGTCCCTTTCTGTTGTCTGCTCTCCATGGGCTGATTGCACCGGCTCGAAAGAGGGAGGGGAAACATTAGGGAATGTTTGCAATGCCGTGTGACTCCTTCAGTACCCATGGACACAGCACCCTCGGTGTGCACAGATTAAATGTCATTTCCTGTGGCAGAGATGGACACAAAGGACACACTGCACGGACAGTGCCCAGTCCAGAGGAGCTGCCAGAACAATCCCATGGATACAAGAGCTCCAGTCCTACTTCCCAGTGCAGAGCAGCTCATTTCAGAGTCCTCAGCTCCTAATCCAGGCACTTCTGCACGTGTGCTCTTTGTCAGCCACTTTCCACTTTTAAAAGCAGCTCTTCTGCTGTCCCACAGCTTTACACTGGCATTTTGTTATACAATGCCTTACAAATTTGTTCCAAGGATTTGGATGGTGCTAAGGATGATCCCACTTGCATTTAGTGGCATTCGTGTGCCCCCAGCCTGCCTTGGTATGAATCTCCCCTTGCTGCCCATCCTTTTGAGCCAGCAAAGCAAGGAAGTGGAATTCCAGGGAATACCTGATCAGATTATTCACTGAGCTCTTTCCAGCAGTGAGAGAGGGAGAGTCGGGAAAGAAGCTGGAGCAGCCCTTATCTTTTGGGTATTTCAAAGGTGTTCCACAATTTCTCACACTTCAGACATTTTTGATGCATTTTTCTGTACCATCTTGTAGTTTCTTGACTCCTAAACCTATCCAGATAGGTTTCATAATACTCCTTTTGCAATATAATAAAACAATTGAAATTTTCATTTACATGAACAAAAGGGTTCTGAAGCTGGTTCAGAGAAATCTAAAATTGATTATTAAAAAGTTCTCTGCTTTTGTATTTTGCTCTTTAGGGCTCAAGTTTGCAAATGGATTGCACAGATCTGCTCAGCTTTCAGCACTTACCACAAGGATTTAAAATAAATGGCATTGCTTATGAGACAGAACATGAGCAAATATTTGTGAGGTGAGGATTTACAGTGGCCTGTTTTCAAATGAAAAAGGTTTTTGCTTTATTATTAACTCTGTTGAATATTTAGATAGTTTTGTAGTAAAGATAGCATATGAAATACAAGGCAATGTTGTACAATCCTATGATTAGGATTGGATTTGGATTTCATTCCAATGAGCTACATAATTTAGGTTTTCCTATTCTAATAAGAGCCCAATTAGATATATTTTCATACAAACAACAATAACCTATTTCATTTTGTGGCAACTTGTTTGTGAGCATCTTACAGTTGAACTTCATTGTTCATTCTCAGTCATTAATTTATTTTATTCGAAGCATATTTATTCCTATAAACATTTTCTTTCCCCTGGTGAGTTTTTTTTATTTATAACAGAAGAAATGTGATCTGAAGAAACATAGCTCACAGAGCCACATCCTGATATGACAGTCAGCATCATGAATTTCAAATTACTTTCCGTGAGAGTTCACTGCTGGATAATAGAGTCAGAAACTCCACAAAAATCTCCTGCCAATCCATCATGTAGGGAATGTATTCAGAAACTCCAGACAGGGAGCAATAAAAAGCCTTAAGATAGGTGAAAAATTCTGTCTCCTAACAACATACTGATGTTAACATAACAAAACCTGCTTTTCCCAGCAAGTTCATGTAAACAAGCTCTAAACCCATGTACTTTTCCAGGCAAATGCCCCATGGAGGCGTTGCCACTGCCAGGCTGTGCCAAGAGCCTCCCTTGCTGCAGCAGCTCTTGGTGATGGGAGGCCAGGCAGGAACCTCCATACGGAATTTGGGCCTTTCCTTTGTCCTCCCCTTGGCCTTTTGTCTTCCAGCACTGGGAAATGAGGTGCTGGGAATCTTTGGTGGCTTTCAGGGAACAAGTGGGAGGTGAGAAAGGCAGGATGATGGAGAATGGCTGCTTTTATGGCTGTTTTATGAACTCCTGGCTTGTCTCTGGACCACGCCAGGCTCTGCAGGACAGCTTCCTGGGCTCCCTCTGGGCCCGTTCCTGGGCATCAACACTGCCAGAGCCACTCAGACTCGGGATTTCTCCACTTCCCTCCGTGCTGCTGGATGATGAAGCAGTCAGGGAAGGGGAATATTGCAGTTCTTGCCCAGCCCCATCCCCCAGCTGCTGGAAATCTGGTTCCCATTAAAGCGGGCTCTAATCCCGGCGCATTCCTGGCCTCCAGAGCCGCCTCTTCCGCGGCGCTCCCGTCTGAAGCCAGGACCAGGAAACTCCTTAGATGGCTCTCACCAGCCCAAGCCTCCTATTTCAGCCTCAGCACTGGCATGTGAACCAGAGTCAAACTCTTGAACTGTGGGTTTCTCATTGCAGCTCACACCTGGTATTTGTTTAGCCCTGGAAGACACTGCCTGGATTCCAGTGGAAGGAAAACACTTCTCCTTTGAAGGCCCTGGTGTAATTTATTTCACTATTTCTGGCTGGTTCCTGAGAAACGTGATCCATGAGTGAAGGATCAAAATAAGCTTGCTCCAATTTATATGGTTTTCCATTATTAAGTATGGCACAGACAGAGCAGGATTTCCAACTCATTCTGCTGTCTGTGTGTCAGCCAGAAAAAGCCACGGCCACCGCGCAGATGGATCCAGGCAGCCCTGCCATGGGGAGGCACTCAGGAAGGGACGGGCTATAAACGTTCCCAAAATATCTCAGGGAAGTTATTAACGTCTGTAAATTATGCTCCTGCTTCCCTGACAGCAGCAGCTTTGGTGGAGGATCTCGATGTCACTGCCAGCCTGAGAACTTCCCATGCCTGTTGCAGTGATCCCTTCCCAAAAGCATATCAATCAGCAAAATAGGAGGGGTCTGAGCTCCCAGGTCAGAACTTTTATAAATATATACAGGAAACAGCCTCCTGAGCCTCTTAATTTTGTGGAGCTGCAGCCTTTTATAAAAAAAAAAATAGGGCTGGATGAAAATAAAGATGTTTCCAATATGAAAAATGCACATCAGCTCTGTTCCTGCAAATCATTTCAAAAGGTGCATATCATGGTGATAAATTAACCAGCACAATGATAAACAATAAAAAACTTGCCCCTGATAATTATCAAATAAATACTCCTGAGCAACTCCTTTGAGAACTTTCCCACAAAGCACTTGCTCTTCTCCCCTCAATGTGTAGAAGGGAAACTTTTTTCATTTTTCAAACAAAACCAAAATCAAATGTGCACACAAGCAGGCATTGTCCCAGGAAACAGTTTTTTACAAAAGTAAAAACCACAAAAATATTTTTTAAAAAATAGAGCAACAGGTAGCATGAGAGACTGATAGGATTTGGGAACCAGAATCCCAGTGTTTCCCCAGGGAATGGCACAAAGAGCATCCCTGTAGATGGGCGAGATGTCCCATGGACAAAGGCAGCACCTCGGCAGGAGAATCTTGTGTTTACAGTGCAAAGAGGTCAGACAGGTTTTGTACAAACTTTCTGCATTTTAATGTGTCCTCCATTAGAGTTTAGGGAGGATTTCTCTGCTTTGGAGATAATTCATTCTTATGAAATTTGACATCCGTGATCAGAGGAATCTCCTTTACAGGCTTTAGATGCTGATACATGGTTACATTTCTGTGGAAGATAAACTGAGGGAAACTAAGGAAATTACTTGTTAAATCTGCTTACACAAATCTCTCTGCCTGCTGAAACAATTAATCAGCAGTGGTTTTTCTCACATATGAGTGAGAAAGGATGCAAAGTCTGGAGCACTCAGTCTGGAGCCATAAGCAGGCTGCATATTTGAATTCCTTTTATTAATTGCTTTGTTGTGACACTTACCAAAGGAAAACACATTATCAGTTGCCTCTGCTATAATTTGGTATGAAATCCACTCAATATTCTACTTTTTTTTTCTTTTTTAAAATCTTTTGTCTGGACCATGTTGTTTCTAATTTAGTGCTGTATGTGATTTGCAACAGGATCCTTCAAGTTTCCTCTCTTAATTCATGGCACCTGGTTTTTGTTATTTTAAAGACAGCCAAGGACATTGGGGCATTCACTCCACACATTGTAAAAACACTTTAAAAGGGTGGCACACAGATGTATATATAAACAGAGTCAAAGAGTCCATTCTGTTCCTGAAAATATGTGATTTTAAAAGAGCTGGGAAAATGATTCTGCCTCACATCGAAAAGGTTGGGGCTTTCTGTGGGGTTTTTTTTTTTCTTTGCTCTGTGGTGCCATGTCACAATTTAACATGGCTCTCATACACATAGAAAAAAAATCATTCCAGCTGAATTCCTGGGGTCAGTGAGGGGTAATGATCCCACCAGGAAGCAGCTGGGAGCCATTCCTGCCCCTGGCCCTGACACTGCCAGAGTCCCCCTGAGAACTGCACATCTGGAATTTGAAAAGCCACTGGATTCAGTGGGACTGAATTCTTCTAAATTCATCAGTGATTTTAAGGTGAAGGTTTAAAAGTATCTCAAGCAAATATTGGGATTGGTCATGTAATTAATTTTACAGTTTTTACTTATTCATGTCCCAGAATGAGCCCAAAGGATTTAGGAGAGCCTGGGAGAGGAAAGCTCCATCCTCCTCCCAGAAAAAGATGCTGGTCACATGTGTCAGGTCCAGCTTCTCAGTGCATGTCCTGTTTCCCTTTTAGGGCATTCTGTAGGTCATTTGAGCAGCTTTTAGAATGAGAATACTGGGAGGAAAGCCACTTGTCCCACTGGGGCATGTAACCCCATTCCCTCGACACTCCCAGCGGGACCCCTGCCAGAGGCCACGCGAGAAAATCAGGGATGTGGGGATGCCTTGTATGACAACAATAAACAGCCAAGACTGTCACGGGCAGATAGAAGGTTCTGGAAAATTGGAGACATCAAATTGTGGTGTTACTTGGAGGAATTATTATAAACAACATTCTGTGGCAATAAATCATTTTGCTCCCAGCAAACTCCACTGCACCTCAATAAGTCACACAAAATGCACCACTGTACGGAATTCTGAAGTGACAGGGGGACCTTTTCAGAGCTTTTGTTGTAGCTGGTCACATCTGGGTTTCTGTCGCACTCCAAACTCTTTCCCCAGCTTTGCAGCCCTTTGCTGGCTTCACCTTGGGCTGCATCTCCTGCTTGGCTGGCTCAGAACAGCAACAAACCCACAGCATTTAAAGGTCCTTTGTTTTCTTTCATTATTTATTTGTTTTAATTATTTCTTCCTAAATAACAGGACTAAACAGAATCCCTCATGCTGGTGGCTTTCCTTATGAAAGGATTGTGGATTTACTTCTGTGAGTCCTTAGGAAAAGCCTTGAAGAAGGAAGAGCAAGGTAAATGATTCCAACATTTGATGGTTTGGCCTGTTTCCTTCTTTCTTTGCTTGACCATGGTTTCACCCATCCCTTGCAAAGTGCTGAGCTCCATTTTTCCAACTTCCTGTCACGTTCTGAGAACCTTAATCTGATTTAATGAGCACTGCAGCATTAATACAACATTGCTTGTGTTAACTTTCCCTTCAGCAGCCAGTCACCACCTACAACATATGGCCATTATTTTCACACTGGCAATATTCGAAGGAGATAGAATTTGAAGTCCTCATTTAGGTATTTAAAGCTTGAAAGTGTATTTAACTTCAAACTTCATTAGTAGGCCCCTGGCCCTTGGTGAGTGACTGAAAATCAAAGTGGCTGGGTCAGGGATCAAGTTTCAGAAGTCAATTTTCCAAATACTGCTCTTCAGAGAGTGATACATCGGTATTAAAATGACAATTTGGACAATAGCCAAGGCCTCAGCTATTCTGAGTCCCACAAAAATGTTAGTTTATGCAAATCTCCAATAGATTCAGAGCAGGAATGCAAATTTATATCAGCAGCCAAGAAATTAGAGACATGACAAGGATTGTTGTGTTGTCTGAGATACTTCCTTTCAGATTCTTGAGCAAGGAGTGAAACCACCTTCATCCTTAGTGTGCTCTCAGGCTGGTGAAGGGAAGACTTTGAGAAGCAGAGAATAAGATGAATATTAAAGACATTTAACATCCTCAAGCATTTTCCTCTATTTGTCCCAGTTTCTGCACAAAAACAATTGTGTATTGTGTAAAACCCCTTTAAATTATGGGTGAGTTGGTTATTTAAAACTACTACAAGATGTACATGAAAAGCATAAATGCAAAGAGAAAATTCAAATATAACAATTAATTTTTCCTTGAAAGGTCTTAGGACAATAATTTCTGACAATATTCTAAAAAATCCATGCTGGGATATCAGAAGTAAAATTGATGATCCCTAGAAAAGGCCAAAATCTCTTAAAAATTTATTATGATTTGGGGAACTGAGTTTGTGACTCATCACAAAGCCTGATTTTCTCCAAATATTCATCATCCAGGCACTGAAAACCAGGCAGCTGAAAGAATTTTAAAAGTTTTTTCTGAAAATCAAAAGTACCCAAACTTTCAGGTGATTTTCAAGAATCTGCAAAATATAAAAATACCTTATGGAAGCTGTTAATTTTTATTATTGTTTTTCCAGTAATAAAACTTGAAAAGGTATGGCTACATTCTAAAATGGAGAAAGAAAAACAGAATTCATTATGGAGCTAGAACAGACAAAACAAATCCAGTGAGTTTTGCCCTTTTTCCTTAACCTAACTATTAAAAAATATTTAAATAGTTTTAGTTATTCATATTGTTCTTTCAGTAACTAGAAAAAACTTACTTGAACCAAGTTTTTTTAATGGAAGGTAAAACACACTTGGGTATATCTCACTCCAGGAGCTGCCAGTTGCTGGTGGGTGCGATCACATAAACCCCCAGCAGAGCAGCATAGGGCAGACATTCCTTCTGCAGACACATATATAAAAATTCTGTTTGTTTTGCAGTTTAATTTCCCAGAACCAAACATGTGAGAGATGTTTGTGTTGGTTTCTAAACAGCTTACAAAGCCCAGGCCTTGAAGGTTTCCAAATGGAACTGTGAAGTTTGTCAGTGGATATTAATGTGTGGTTTATTTTTCTTGTAAATAGTTATTATTTTTTTTGTCCTGGAAAAGCCTTTGGGGACAAAGAATGTGATGCTTTTTTTTGTTTTGTCTGATACCAGACACTTCCTGCATTAGAATAAGACACCATGCAAGAAAATCAGCCAAGACTATCAAAACAGATGCAGTCACTGAATGATAAACCTGCCTCTGGTCTGATATATAAAGGAAACATCCAAATGTTTCATATTCAGAGCTATAATTTAAACCAAAATCACAGAGTTGGCTCCTCGAGATATAGAACACTTACCTGCACAAACCTTTATCTCCTCAGCAATTCTGAAGCAGGTCAGAGATCACACAGGACGCTGAGAGAACAGACCTGTAAATGCTTGATAACCAATGTTTAGTGATGATGGTGTTAAACAGCATCCTGTCACTGTCATCGCTAATTTTCCTGGCTATGACCCAGTTATTAAACAGAGTAATGAGAACCCCAAATGAGTTGGTGTTGTGCAGACTTAAACACACTTTCTCCAACAGAAAGCAGGACAATCGCTTCTGAACTATAATTACTATTAATTATTTCCTTCATAGGGCTGCTCATGGAAAAAGTAGCAAAACATTAACTCATCAAAACCAAAACTTCTCACAGAAACTTTCTGGTTGCCATAAAAGCTTCAGAAAAGGAGAATTTCCCAGTGTGTGTGACTCAGTGCTGAGATAGGACTAACTTTGAGCTACACGGGTGCATCGCTTGTTTGAATGTCAGTTCCATTTCTGTGCTGGAGTCAGACCAAACAACACACAGTAAAAAAGAGAGTTGGATTTATTATTTTTATGATGCCATAAAGAGATGTCCTGCCTCCAAAAATTTAAATCATATTCTGGATGGTCAGAAGCGCCTCTCTGATGACATCATGCTCCTTCAGTGGCATTAAAAAGAGGGGAAATAAATTCTTATTTTATATATATATATATACACATATTTATGTGCACACTTACTTAGTGCTTGCACACCACAAAGAACAGCAGCATCAGCACACTGACTGGATCTACAGAAACACCAGGAGTGGGTATACACAGGGAAAGCAATGTGTGTAAAAGACTCTGGAATATAAATTCTCAGCAGAAAGGGTTTTAATTCTCAAATTCCTAGGTCACTCAGTACTGCAAGAGCTGAAGTTCGAAGGGGACAGGATGCAAGGACAGAGGCTCAAACCAGAGGATCTTCTGCTCCGTCATCCTGTCTGCAGCAGCAGCAAAAACAAGCACCTAGAGCTGTGTACAGGAGACACATGATATGACATTCTCTCTATTTTCCCTGTGGTATTTTCTCAGTATCCAGCAATTTGCATTTTCACCTGAAAACAGCTGTTTCTTCTGTATTTAGTGAGTCTCTATGGGTGTACCAGCCATGAACCTCTCTTGAGCCCAAGCTTTCAGCACCCAGAGCATCCCATGGTAGAAGCTCTGCACAGCTCAACCACACGTGGTGTGAACAAGTTGCTGTTTTGCTCTGATGTGTTTTTAACCACTTTGTTCCTCTTTCCTGCTCATAAAAAGCACCAAACAGTCAATCTCCACAGTGATCAATCCATGGGACACATCCCTATCTCCCTCCCCAGCTCCCAGTCATCTCTTCTCTAGGCTGAAGTGCCCCAGCCAACTTAATTGTTCACAGTCCCTGAGCCATCTCTTGCTTTTGATCATCCTTGTTTCCTTTTCCTGACCCTTTTCCAGCTGCGTGGGATCTTTTTTGATGTGGCAGAGCCACACATAGGATTCAAGATGCTGATGAGTTCCAGGTTTATAGAGTTGTATCATGAGGCTCCTCTGCTCTGTTCTCCTTCCTTAATATCTAATATCTGACCTCTTTTTTATCTATTTCTCTAAATTAACACTTTTATGGAACTTTATTGCTCTGTCCTGAAAATTCATTGATTTACCTTGTAATTGAGAGGTACTGGGCAATGTTTTCACTTTGTATGTGAAGGTTTTACCCTTGTTAACCACACTGGACTTATCTACATTGAATTTTGTGGGATATCTCAAAGCCAAATCACAGAAGACCTCACAAGATCGTTCTGCATCTCTTTGAATACAGCTCTTGTTAGGCAGGAAAAACCTACTACTATAGACTAAAGACGGTTTTACCATGAGGAGTTAAGACTGTAGTTGTTACTGCCATCCTAAAAACTTCTAATGATAGAGTGGTTAATCAGGATAAAGGAAAAAACAGACCCAGTTTAAAGCAGACAGAAATTTTTGAAGCACTTTGAAATAAAGAAGCAAAGTTTCTTCCTTTTGCTCTTCCATTTGTTAGGAAAAAAAGTCATTTTCACGGTGGACTAATGCACTGATAGTTTGGTTTATTTTTGGGTTGGGGTTTTCCACCAGTTACTTTTCCAGTGACCACCCATTTTCAGTTCCCATCCTTGTCAGGAGACTGGAACAGGTCTACAGCTCTTTCAAGCAACTTATGACAAAAAACCCCAAACAAACAAAGCAAAACACACACACAGAAAAGCCCCTTTAGATTAGGGTAGCTCCAAAAGTTTTTAAAATTAATGCACTTTCCAAAGAAGCAGCCAGCACTTCCCACTGTATCTCCATGCCAGCCTTAGGAACAGCCTGCTAAGAGCCTGCAGAAACCCCTTGGTACAGGAAGCAAACGGCACTGCTGGGAAATGCTGTGCCTTTCCCTCTGCAGGCCAGCAACAGGAGCTGAACCAGCAGTGGATGTGTTCTGACCCTAACAACCCAGACAGGAGCTGCCTGCAGCACTCAGCTCTGAGAATGCTTTAAAGGTGTTTCCATTCCCCTCCAGCACCGAGCTGGGTTTAACCTCCACCAGCACCAAAAGGTCTCTCTTGGGACCACACGAGAGTTTTAATAAACTACTGAGGGTACTACTCAAGCACAGCCACCCATTGTACAACAAACCTGTAAATCTGGTGTGTTAGCAACTCCCATATCCCATTAAAATGAAAATCTGTCTTTGTACCTCGTCAGTGCTGTCCCACAGGTCCCAGGCCTTGAGCCAACACAATGCAATCCCAGAATATTAATGTTGGAATATGGATAATTTAATAATTCCTGTCTTCCAACAGCACTGCAAGGGAATGCTGACATCACCGGCCTGAGCCAAGGAAAGGCTTGGGGATAACTCCACTGAGATGTGATCAAATATGTTCCAGGTGATTGTATCTGATATAGTTTATTTAAGAAAATATCTCCTGTATGGTCAAACAGATAAAAATATATCAGTGCAGTTAGAAGAACAGGAAAAGGGGGAATCCTTTTATAGCAAAATTTCTCTGGAAGCAAATATCACACTGAAATATAAGAGAGTTTTCTTCTGCCAGTGGGCAGAATTCTGGATCATTAAACAGACAGAAATTAAACATTTCTAGCTAAAACTGAGTTTATTGTCCCTCCCAGCAAACCTGTTCACTGAAGATTTCAAACAGATGAAAATGTGACCAGCAGCCAGGAATCAGAGTGTGTTTGTACAGAAGACAGGAGGATGTTCTGCAGCCCTAGATAATTTTACTAAATGGATGAAGATGGAAAATGTAGAGTTAGAACCACTGTGAACAGCATGACAACATCTTACCTGTTTGAGAGGACCCTGATGACAGACATAGGCATCAGTTAAATTAGATGAAGGTACCAAGGACATCTCCTGCATGATTTTATTGCTTACAACCAAATAGAAGTTTAACTGACAACCTGTCACAAAATAAAACAGGTAGAGAAAAAAAAAAAAACCCAGCATGTGATAACATAAAAGATTATCTGATAAAGGGGAAAGAGGAAAGAAAAAAAAAAAAATTAAAAATCTGGTAAAAGCAAATAAAGCAGCTCAGAGTACAGAAGCAGCCTTGTGTCCTAACCCTGTCTTTGGAAATCAAACCAATTTTAAGTTAGGAAAATGTAATGTGTAAATTCTTCCTGTTCTGGATTTGTATCTAAAGCAGCAGAGTCTTCTCTATTTTTGGGATGGAGCTGAAACTTCCACCCCAGACCCTGCCAAGTGCCAGCAACAGCTTTTTGTTCCCCCTTTTTCCTGAGAACCCCTCCAGGCATGAGACAATGCCACTTCCTCCCAAAATGGGAGAAAGTAAAGACACATCCCTCATTTGATCAAGAATTTAACTGTTAGAAAGGAATGATTATATTGATATATAATGAAATGGTTTCACCCTTTTCACTACAAGGTTTAGGGACCTTGGTGGTGCTTGGTCACAGGCTGGACTCGATGGTCTTGGGAGGTCTTTTCCAACCTCAATGACTCTGGGATTCTCTAGACTTGGAGTGTGTATATAATTCACACATCCAGAGCTTTTGGGAATACAGTCTACAAATCATCAATCCACAGGTCTCAAAATATGCAAAATAAAATAACAAAGTACAAATAATAAAAGTTACATATTGTTTGTCCAGTTGTTTTCAATACATTTCTCATACAAAATTTTTACCTTTTTCCATGAAAAAAAACCCCAACAGAACTAAGGCTGCTGCAGTGACTGTACTGCCAGGTCTGAATTACAGCACAGGTTTGGCACATTAGGAAGAGTTTAAAAGCTCTTGCAAAGATTACAGTATTAAGAGTTTAGTGAGAATGGATTAATTTTGTACTACTTTCTATCCCCATTAAACTGTTTTTAATCAGTCACAGTTTCTCTTCTTGTCACGAACCTGTGCAAGAAAAAGCCATCACAATTCTAATTATTAATATTAGCATTGTGTTTTGTAATTCATATTCCACATCCTCATGGCCAGAATGCACCAGAGCTCTTGTTCTCCAGGAAATCTCAATTAATACAATCACTCTGAAATTACAGACCACTTCAGCCCACTGGAAAAACCTGCCTGGGCTTTGAGACACTGGCTAAGAGATCAGGGAAATCCCAATGGAGCAGTGTGCCCACAGTGGCTGGGACAGCAGCTGACATCACTTCCACCATATGTCATCTAAGTTTGAGAAGCCAGTTGAGAAATCAGAAATTTTCTACAAACCCCTCAAGAATGCTCAAAAATTATTCTTCTGCAGTATTGGGATGAATACTTTAGATATATGCAAGCACACCAAATAATTACTTGTTCCAAGAAATAAATTATGCAAAAAAAATCTATGCATTGTTAGAAAAGACCTTCTACTCAAAGAAGGCGTCCAACTGTCCCTTCAAAGAAAATCAAGCAAGCAAAGGTGCTGAACTCCTAAGTAAAATTTAAAAACCAAGCAGCAGGAGTGTGTGCCACTGTATAATAATGACATGTTTCCTAAGAAAAATCCTGTACCCTCCTGACGAATTTACTCACTGAAGAATGGCAAAGGAAGATGATGGCAATTGTGTTTCCTTGGTTTGGTATTGAATTCAGTTCAAGTCTCACTGAGCTTATCTTGGTGATTTTTATTCTTTTCTGACATTCCTGGTGCCCACAACCTGACTTTGGAAAAACCAGTCTGGCCACTGGCAAAGGTATCACTGCAGGTATTCAAGGCAGCTCCCCTTGACATTTTGGTGATGAGTACATTCATTAAAGCTTCTCCAGACCCAAACTGCTTTTGCCAGGTTCCTCCCCAGTTTCCAAAGCCTGAGTGTGTCCTGCACAAGGCTTTGGGAGTCATGAGGCTGCTGGTGAGCTGCTCTACATGAGCAGCACAGAGCTGCCTCTCAGTGGCTCCACGTGTGCTCCCAGCACAAAGGTGGCTGATAAGGGCTACAATTAATGTGGCACATTTGTGCTCCAGCACTTCTCTGTAGCTGCTCCAGCATCTCTCACCCAGATCAGCAGCAGGGATAAACCATAGCTGCGTGGATTCTGTGTGAGCAGCACTCTCTGAGCGATTTCATCTCCTTGTTGTTACATCATAGGCACCACTGATCAATCTGTCTAATAACCACACTATGCCATGTCTGGTTTCCCCACTAGTTACAACCCATGATGGAGCTCTGCACAATCAAATGCTGCCTAGTGGCAGCTGCAATGTCACACACAGCTGAGGGAGGTGCTCTGTCCCAGCTGGAGTTTTTGTCCTGCCAGAATGTCAGGATTTCAGCCATTTGCCCAGGATTTCCCAGTGAAAAATGACTCCCACAGAAACTCTTCAGAAAAGTCACAATGACATATCCAGAAAGTGCTGGATTATATACATGAGGTGTGACCCCAAAGTGCCTCAGTCCTACTGATGCCTTTTCCTGATCTTAAAATCAAGAGTCAAACACAGTTAGAAGGGCAAAAGGGATTTTACCTTGGTATTTATTTTAAGGAACCTTAGGTGCACTATGTCCAGGTCGAATGCACCTCAATGCACACCACCAAATTCTCTCAACAAAGATCTGGTATAACATTACGGATCTTACTAATTAGCATATCTATCAAAGATTCCCCAATGAGAGGCTCAAATGAGCCCCCCCTCCCTGAGGAACCTTCCCCTGGATGGTTCTGTCTTAGCTTACAAAAGGTGTTCTGCAGAGGACCTTGGGGACTGATCCCCAACTACGAAACCTCTAAAATGTTGAGTCTCTTAGCTTAACAAACAAGTCCAAGAATGTAGGCAAAAAGCACCAAGAACACAGAAGCTGTAAAAAGGCATAACAGGGGTACAAAACAAAAAATCCTCATGGCATCACTGCGGAGGATGTGGGCTTCCTGCTAATCCCGGGCAGAAGCCTGGGGGGCTCTCCAGCACAAGGTGAGCTCTGTGGAAGCTGCGTTGCCGTGTCCTGCCCGTGTGCCAGCCGCCACAGCGATGTGTCAGCACTGCCAGCGCCGCAGCCCCGCAGGCACAGCACACAAAAGGTGCTGAATAGTGCCTGCACTTTGTGTGGAGACA
Organism: Monarcha castaneiventris obscurior; assembly: GCA_026261815.1. NCBI lineage: Eukaryota > Metazoa > Chordata > Aves > Passeriformes > Monarchidae > Monarcha > Monarcha castaneiventris. Next base: position 2,290,467 of record JAMPIT010000583.1, read on the forward strand.
CTGGGAATTCTGCTTCTCCAGGCAGCCCAGCATGCTTTGGTCTTTTCATGGGAAGAACATCTTTTAATAGTCCATATCTATACATCTAATGCCACTCTGCCATCAGCTCGGTTTAGCTTCCAAAAGACAGAGAAGCGGGAAAGAGACTGAAAGAAAATAAAGCAAAAATCACTTTATGTTACCAAGTTACCAAGGGATGGCAACTTTGTTTCTTTCAAAGATGCTAAAAATAATTAACTACACTGTAAAATTGTCTGGCTATTTCTATAGGGAGAGTTGTAATTTTATGTTAAAACACAAGAGTTTCAGGCTGTTTACAAGGGACGGAGTGACAGGGCAAGGGAGAATGGGTTTGAAATGACAGAGTAGGGTTAGATGGGATATTGGGAAGGAATTGTTCCCTGGGAGGGTGGGCAGGCCCTGGCACAGGGTGCCCAGAGAAGCTGTGGCTGCCCCTGGATCCCTGGCAGTGCCCAAGGCCAGGCTGGACATTGGGGCTTGGAGCAGCCTGGGACAGTGGAAGGTGTCCCTGCCATGGCAGGGGTGGCACTGGATGGGCTTTAAGGTCCCTTCCAACCCAAAGAATCTTCACAGAGCCACCAAAGGAGGTCCAGCTCAAGAGAAATTAGGGAAAGACCAATAACACTGACTGCAGTAACAGCTGTCGGTTCAGACAAGAAAATTTCAGGGTTTCGAAAACCCCACCTCTGCAGTAAGAGCCCCGTGTGTGTTTGCAGATCTGTTCCTGTCCTGTGATCAGGAATTTCTCCAACCCAAATGCAAAGACACAGAATGGGAAAGACCAGTTCATATCCATAGTTACTTGATTTGCTTTGCTTTACTGCAGTCAAGTTGAAAGCATTCAAAAACATCAGAAAATAAAATAGAAGAGCTTGTGCACTGGACAGTGAGCACCTAAGTTCAGCAGCTTTGGCACCACTCGGGCTTAACTGAAAAGTGATTAAGTTCTTGTTGCCATCATAAACTCCGTCTTACAGCTTTAAATAAAACGTTTGACTCCAGTAGCCTCCTAATGAAACCAGCAATTTCCTACAGAATGAAGCCATAAATGTGACAACTTTCTCTGCATTTTGAAAGATTATTGAAATAAAGCAGAAAAAATTATGTTTTGGGGATATCCAATATGACACTGACTGCTCAATACAGAGGTTAAGTTTGCATAGAGTACAGAGACCCTTTCTCAGAACCATTTCAATTTAAGGACTGAAAGTTCATGCAGTATCCTTGTAAATAACCTGATGAATAGGTTTAAGAAGACAGATACTTCTCTAAATATTTTTAAGAAATTTTCCAAACATTTAACTCATTATTCACAATGAAAGGAAAACCACAGAGAAGCACAGAAATGAATTTGTGAAGCTGGATCCTTTCTTTCTGGTTCATATAGGAAACAATCATTCTGTCTGAAATTGTGAAAAAATGGTAATTTCACATAAATATTAACTGATGGCACAGATATATGCTACTATATCCCAATATATGCACTCAGGGAGTTAACGGAGTTGGCTGAAGTTATCATTACTGTCACTGACAACTGAAGCCACCAGGTTTTAGAGACTAAAACCACAGTTTTAAAGAAATTACCCCATACTGTGTAAGAGCCAGCTGTTTTGTGGGGCACATTTCAGTGCTCAGTGATTTATGACACTGCAAGAGGCACATTCCCATAAAATCAAAAGCTCTTAAAACCGTTTTGATTCAAGCCACCTATACAAATAAGTTAAATGCCTGTCATTTAAAAACAAAGCAAAGGCTGATCTCTAATTTTGTACAAGTGATAGCACCGGGCACTTGCAGACTCTGTTAAAAATAATTAAAAATCACACACTTTTAATCTTGGGTTGGCCCCTGCACAAGTCTGTGATCCCACTGGCACTTTCCCTACCTGCATTCATCACCTGGGTCGCTGCAAGGCCTCAAAAACTGTCCAATTTTTGCATTGTTTCAGTACAAAATGATGCCCTGCTGTGACATTGCTCCTCACTCCACATAAATCAACCAGAGGCTTTGCCTGACAGAAGCTCAGATCATCTTGTCTCCTGCAATCACTTTTATTAGCACTACCTGTTCCTGCGGGCAGGGGAATGAACCTGACCGCACTCAGATGCCCCATTTATTGCTTCTTGTGGTTTGCCTGCAGAACATGAACCTGCTGCACTTCTCGTTTCCTTGTCCTCAGTGGATAAAAGAATGAACTTTCTATATCTGACACATGCATGCTCTCCCAGAATAAAAAATCTGCAGTGGCAGGCCAAGTACCTTTGCCAAGGATAAATAAAGGAGCTGGTTATGCTCCTGCCACATCAGAGAGCTGCTGGAAAAGACATCACTGCTCCCCTTTTCACACCCTCAGTTAATCTCTGCAGCCTCCCCTACCACAACAAGTTAAGGAGTCATCCTGTGAGTTTTCCAGGATGCTTTTGACAGCTCTGGCACTGCACAGCCGGCAGAGAAGCTCTCTGGAAAGCTGCAGTGCTGCCTCAGAAGCAACAAAGGTGGGCATTCATCTTGGCTCTGATTTGCTTTGGTACAGGTTACATTTCTGCTTTAAACCTATATAAATGTGAAGGGGAAAAATAAATAAAGCACTTTGATCATATTTAAAGCTGGCAGCGCTTGCTGTGAGAGCTCAGTTCACTCTTAGGGCAATGGCTGCAGTTACTTGGGGCCAAAATCTGTTTATCACTGCTCTGCTTTGGGCACTGCTCCTCAGGCAGAGCAGCTCTGTCCATACTCATCTGAGCAAGGCTTTCCCCGTGTTTGAAGCATCGCACTTGTATTTCATGAACCGTTTTTAGCAGTTATGGAAGCGTCTTGGGAATCCCAGACACTTTACAGCCCCATTACAGCTCATGTCCAACAGCTGCATAGGCAAAAGGAGCTCCTGATTTAAGGGGCTTAAGCATTTTCCTCAGCCAAACAGGGATCAACAAGTTGGATGGGGTTTCACTAAAAATACTTGTCTGGCTATAGAGCAGATAAAAACATATGTTGTTTGTCTGCAGCTAATTTATCCTCTCACTTCTGTAATGTTCCGAGTTCCCACTGGGGGAGGAACAGCCAGGGAAAAGTTAAATCATAATCACATGAGTAAATTATCAGTGACACCTAAAAGCAGTTGCAAACTGCCTTATCATTTCAATTAACTGGAGCCCTCAGCTGCCTCATGTCTGCATTAGTCAGGCAGCACCAACCCGTAAATTATTGCTGAGGCAAACACCATAAATCTTCATTGACTAACAATGACGAGGAATTTCCTGCAATGTCCCCTAATTGATCCCTACCCTGGAATTTTATGCCCTCTGGATGGAAAGCACAGCACTGCAACATCTTGGAGCCACACTCTGTCCTTGCCCGTTTCCTGCTCCTGGAAATCCATCACCCCCTCGGTGTCTTTGTTGGTGTTTACAGACAGAACCCAGCTTTTGCACAAAAGATTAATAGGGATTCTTTCCAAGAAATTCCAACACAGTGCTGATGAATACAGAGGTTTGCAAAGCCCAGCAATAAGGCAGTAAAATGCTGCAAATCCTGGTTTGGCCCCCTGCCATCTGAGAACTCCATGGGACATGAGGAACAACTCACCACACTTAGCACAGCTTAGTGCTCGTTCTTATCACATTTCTGGCACCATTCCGTGGCACATTCTCTGCTAGGACTTTCTGACTTCTCAGAATAATTTCAGGTGGGGTGAAATTATAGCTCACGGTAGAAGATCCGAAGCCCTCAGATATTGTTGGATCTGAAGATTTATCAGAAGATAAAGTGCTGGAGTGCGTCTGCCCTTGCTCACAGATAATATAATATGTAAAAAAAAGTACCTACTACTCCTAGGGCTTGGCTTGTTTACCAACTGAGCACTTTCAAAGGCCCTTACCAGGGACAAGTAATTCCCAACACTGCCACTATGGCCTGATACATAATGTATAAGGTTATAGGAAATGTGTATTCATGAGACTTGTTTGGCTTTTGTCAAAAAGAACTGTGAAAAATTATGATGGAACAATTTTCATTTCTGACACATTGTTTTTATAGCTCATTCATGCCTGGGAATTGAGGGCTTTAGAATTTTGTCTGCTGCAGATGTCGCAGGGAGGAGAGCAGCTACAGAACTCCTTCCTGGCTGCTTTGCTGCTGCCAGTGACAGGAGACCTAAAGGAAATGCTTCTCCTGACATTAAACATGATGAGTAAATCCCCAGGCTGCTCTCCCACTCTGCTGCATCAGCAAAGCCATGGCACAAGGCACTGGGGAACACAGGAAAAGGAGTGTGTTTTATAACCAGAACTGGCCTATGGCAAGGAAATTGACGTTTCAGTACAGGACCCTGATTTGTTTACAATAATAATGGTAACAATGACAACAATAATAATGATTTTTAAATCTAGGTAAAAGCTCATAGAGCTTAGTAGCCTGGCAAACAAAGGGAATATTTTCTTTTTAGGCAGAACTCTTATTTAACTGCCTTCAATATGCACACTTACACTTTTCACTGTATTTCCTTCATCCAAACATTTTTTTCTTTGGTTGCCACTGGCAGCGTGACAAATTCAGTGACAATTAAGGAACACAAAGTCTTTAAAAAATACCAACCCCTACATGAGAAGAAAAGAAGAATAACAAGACAACAAAAAGCAGAGGACCCATTTAAATTCAGAGTTAGTTGTCAAATAGCTCAGATAGTTTTGATCCTTTGTGGGGGCAGAAGTTCTAGAGAAAGGAATAGCACTGGAAGCCTTTCAGCTTTGGTCCCACGCATGACCAGAGTGGAATTTGTGAACTTCCCTGCCCATGAATTTGCCAAGATTGCTGTAACCAGATACAGTATATTTGCCTGGAAAAAGGAAGTATCCCTCCTTTCCCTCCAATGTCTGGTGTAACTGTAAGATTTAGTATTGTTTTATTTGCTCCCCCTCTTCGTTTTGATTTCAGCAGGTGGAAAACATCCACCTCAGGCTCAGGTGACACAGCCCAGCTCCAGCAGCCCAGTCCCTCTGCTGCAGAGCCCCAGTGGGAATCCAGCCCCACCCAGGAACCTCCTGGGCCTGACTTTTCCTCCCAGACCCGTTCAGCTGAAAGCACAGCTGGCTCTCATGTGTGCTGCAGAGCCCAAAGAGCGATTCTTTGTCTAAGCTAAAGCATTGCTTAGGTCACATTTCCTCTTTAAAATAACATTGCTTTCCCTGGATCAATGCACTTTCTGAATATGAAACATGATATTTTATGGATCACTCCAAGGGGCAACTCATCAATGCCTTTTCCAAGAGTACCAATCCTCTCTCCTGGTCACCCCTACCCCATACAAGGGAGGATTTGACATTCCTTTCTCCCAGCCACAGCCACCCTGTGCCCCACAAACACTGCGGCTGCTTCATCTCCTCACTGCCCCACAGCCCTCCCACACGGGGCAGGGAATTCTGTTACACCACACAGCACATTGCACCACACTGCACTTTACATCATTAATGTGATCCCAGCAGCTCTTTTACTCCCCAGACAACTCATTTCTCCCACACAATTCTCCCATTCTCCTCCCTGCTGCTGATTTCAACTTTATCAGCAAACTTCTCTGCTGTGTTCCCACCTTGGTTTCACACCACCAAAGAAGGGACTTCTGTGATCCCAAGCCCTTTATTTCAAGAATGTGTCACTATCCCTTCACCCAGAGCTCTCCCTGGCTCACACTCTCAGCTGTCTCTGAATTCACCATTTAGATTTGAGCAGCTTAAAGAACATTTTCCCCCAGTGCAGCCAAATCAGCTCCTCAGACACATGCACACCAGAAGTTCACACCCAGAAATTTTCAGCCTCACCCTAGAGATCACATCTATCTACTCTGAGCTGCTCTTCATTGCTTTGCACACCACTGTCTTCCCCTCCATTTCCTTCAGGGTTTGTTCTTTACCAACACCTGGCCAGCGAATCCCTCCCTTCTTTTTACTGCAAAATGTTATTTCTCCACTTTCTGCTTTTGCATCATACCTAGTGATAGCCATATCTTTATTGAACTAAACCTTTCACTCTCCTGTCCAAGTGCTCTATTATGCATCATCCTCCTTCCTCAAACCCCAGGAAAACACTCAATTTTTCTTTTGCCTTTTTTTCTATTCTTGTCTCTTGCCAAAGTGAACTCCTGCCCAATTACAGCCAGGAGAAAATGCATTTTGGGATCCAGTTCCTTGCACTGGTAAAGAGATGTCTTGTGAACACCTGTCCAGAACCAAAGGGCTGTTCCTGCTCTTCTCTCCTGTTAGAGCATGGGGCTGAGAGAGAGATGCTCATATTTGTTTCCTTGTGTTTCCTGGAATGTTATCTCTTCATTCAAGAGATTAATAAAGAAGGACAGGTTTTTATTCTCCTGGCTGAGAGGGGTCTTTTCATCTCTGAATTTTGAAAACGTGAAAAAGGCACAGCCATGAGAGAACTTTGAGGGAGATTACTGTGCCAGCTTTTCCTCATCTGCTGCCTCAGGCACTCAGATGTTTATAAAGAAACCAAAGTGGAAATATTAAGTTTCGAGAGAGCAGTGACAAAGCCTAAGAACTATTTCTGTAATGGGCACAGTTCAGGAGGCACAAAGACATTGAATCTTAGCTGAACAGAAATCTAGGGAATCAAAGACATCTTAATTAAAATTTCAGTGTAAACACTGCAATTATTAACCTTCCCAAGGAACAGGCAATAAACAAAGGGAGTTGCTCTGGCCCTGCCTGTGCAGTGGTTGGATTCATTGCTCTGCACCCAGCCAAGCTGAGCTGCTCACAGAAAATTACACAAAATTAGGTGGCTCTGCATCACTGCAACTTCCTTTAATCTTCTAGGAATTAATTTTTAAGTGAAAAACTACAGAAGTTTTTTTAAGCTTTGCTTTGTTAGAGACAGAAAGCAAAGGCAATCACTAGTCCACTGCCATTTTCCATGCTCTTAGCTCATATTTTCAATTTATGGAAATAATTAATATATGATCATTTAATTCCTTTAAAATTTAATAAAATCATTTACAATGAGCCTTACTTAATGACCGTTTCACTTTATAACCTGCCACCACTCTGATTCTCTTGCTATTCTTTTTGTATTCAATAACTTTTAATTTTACAATCAGATTTTATCAAATTGAAAGGCTGTTACTTTTTTATTATTATTTTTGAGGAATACATCATTCTCTTAAAGCAATACATCACACGAAGTTATAAAGAGGTAACATTCTTTGTGGAAATTCAGTCTGGAAAGAAGTACTTTAAAAAAAATCTTTTTATCAATTGTTTCCAGTTAAAATCCAAGTAGATTTTAGGAGACTTCTGCCAAATCACAGCGAAGTGTTTTCAATGATAATCACAAAGTTCAAAAGCATAAAAGTCAAATTATTGTTTTTCCATTTGGTGCAAAAAGAGTAAACAGCAGGGCAACAATCTGGACAGTGAGATTTACACTTTGTTTGATTTAAAAATTAAAAATACATCTGAACTGCTCCTAAAGGTCTGATGATAACACATACACAACTCTAGCAATACATGCATTTTTCAGACTAAATCCCCACTTGCTGGACTAAGCTGCAGCATAAGCAGAGGGCTGCAAGGAGGACTTTAAAGCATTGGCCAGTTGTGCTCGAGAAGAGAAAGTGCATTAGGGAGCAGGGAGCTCCATAAAAGCAGCATAAAGATATTAGCAGGCCCTGTGTCATCGCTCTCAGCTGTCCCTGACAGCCTGTGACATCTGTGGTGGAGCTGGCAAAAATCCCCCTGTCCCCTTTTAACTGGATGCTCTTTTCAGGGAACATTATTAACCAGGAAAAAAACAGCCCAGAAACAAACCTGACACAACATTAATTGAAGCCTGGTGATTTATGTTTGTTTTCTTTTCATCCAGACCAATTCAATACCTTTCTGAATCTTTTATGATGCTTGTTATAGCCTTTACACCTGATTTATTTCCTGTGCAATCCTCTGAATCATCTCAAATGCAGATGTATTTGTTTTTAAAGATTTTGCTGAGACTTGGAAATATTTTTCCCTTTCTGTAAAGGCTCCATAAGCATTCTCTTAAATTATCCATTGCACAAGCATACCATGACAGCTTCTGCCATTACAGAGTTCAGACAGGTTAATTTTTATCTGCTCGTGTGGTAGTAAAGGGAGAAAGTACAAAACACCATCTCCTCCTTCTCTTGCAAATGCTGGGAGGACACAGAAACTGCTTCAGCATTCCTGTGGAGCTGGAAAATGAGCCCTTGGGAGAGCACCAAGGACAGAGGGGACTCTGAGGTGATGTGATGGCATCTTATCCTTCAGCTGAATTGGAAAAAGGTTAAATACTTTTTGCAATGTCTGTCAGTTCTATAAGTTCCCAATCACCTCTCCTTAGCTTAGTTCAGTAGGTGCTCATGAATAACTGATTGCTTTGTTCCAGTGGCAATTCTGAAAGACTGGCAGGTACTTTTTCAGTGGAAGATGGAGGGGAAAAGAGAGCCAAGCCTAAAGTTCCACTAATTTCAAAGTTAAACTTTCACCTTTCATGAAGGTTTTGTTGTATTTCTCTGCGATTGTTTATGTACAGAAAATGTAGAAAAATTTCCAGTAGAGAAAATTAAATAATGGCAAATATTAAAAATATCCTTTGCCCGGCACCGTCAAATCAGCTTTAAGATGAGGAGGGACTTTTTCTGTCAGTTTGAGGTTTCAGAGGAGACAGGATGTCTTCTTGAGAGCTTCCTGCTAAAGAAATAATGCTTTTCAAACTAGTTTTGTACAATTTCTCAATTTTACAGCAGGAATATCATAATGCATAGTTATGGCAGAGTTTATTGTAGTTATACTAACTAGAGATGAACACAGAAAATATTCCATTACTTTTCTGGTGCATCCAGTCCCAAAATCCTCAAGAAATACCCCTCAGTGACACAGAGGTGCCACCAACCTCAGCTTGGTGATGAGACACAACCTTCACCTGAGCAGTAAAATGTTCCCTTGGTTCAGAATAAGGTTCTCAGAGTGTGTAAATCTCTTCCAGGCTGGGTTTTCCTAGAGATGCTGTTCCCAGGTGGACAAGCAGCCCTCAGGACAGCTGAGAACATCAATTCAGTTTGCATTTGCACACCTGGTCAGGAGAGCAGGTGAGGGGCCCTGTGCAGGCAGGCTCACACATAAATATCCTAAAAAAGGGAGAAACAGCCAGAAAATGTAACACAATTCAGGAGAAGTTCAACATGCTGCACTCTGGCACCAGTTAAAGCACAAATACAGAGTGAGGAGCAGCAGCTGAGGTTCAGCAGAGGATGCAGGCTTGGAGCAGCTCCCAGGGGCATGTGACAAAAAGGGACACAAAAAGCAGGAGCAGCAATCCCAGTGCTGCCCTTGCCCAGCACTTGCCAGGTCTCAGCTGTTTTCTCCCTGAAGGAAAGCTCAGGCCCTGGCAAGAGCTCAGCTGGTGGTGACAAAGCCAGGGTTGTGCTTTTGATCCCTGACTGTGCCATTCACTAGAGCTGGACTTGATGACTCTTGTGGGACCCTCCCAACTCGGAACATTCTGTGAACTCCATGAAGATAAGCTGCCCAGGGAGGTGCTGGAGTCACCATCTCTGGGAGTGTCCCAGAGGGGTCTGGATGTGGCCATGGGGACACGCTTTAGGGGTGACCATGGCCCTGCTGGGCTGATGGTTGGGCTGGGGGATCTTGAAGGTCTCTGCCAGCCTTGGTGACTCTGAGCTCAGATTTGGGCACCAATAACCAAACAGAGGAAATGCAATGAGGATGATCTAAAGAGATAAATGCATTTTTCAAAATTCTAATCCCAGATTGCCACTAAGGCCATGTCCCACAGCAGATTGAACTGCTGCTATAAATTGTATAAAAGAATGCCCAGTGCTGCTGTTCTTCCGAGTACAATATTTTTAATAATGACAGGCTTTGGACAACAGGCTTGGCCTTTCAAACATTTACCATAGTGGACAGGTAGAAAAGTCAAAGAGGGTAACAAAATGCCCGGCATTTTGCAAATCAGCTAAAAATTTCAATTATTTACTAAAATGTTGTTTCACATTATGTTCAATTATGTGGACACACAGGTAGTGCCTTGTGATTTTGAATTTGATTGAGTTTGATTGAAATCCTCTGTGCTCCACAAAAACCCCACATTCCCCTTCTCCAAAATAAAAGGGTTATAATCAGAAGGTAATCAGAGAATGGAATTAATGTCAGTAGGATTTGCAGATTCCTCTCACATCTATAATGAGGAAATACAGCTGGAGAGGGAAGACAGAGGAAGCAGAAATTCTAAAACACCCAGAGCACCTTTTGTTCCTTTTTGCAAACTCTTTGGGTTCTTTCAAACCCTCTACTTCTGCATTATCTGAAATAAATTAAGTGGATCTACACGAGCACTTTGTCTTCCCAAACGGATGTTTTTAGTACAACATGTTCTACCCTCGTGAGTCACCCTGTGCAATCCACAAAGCCCAGTTCTGGTGGTTCAGATGTTGAACATCCCTCTGATTTATCTTTCAAGAAATGCTTCAAACTATATTAGGTTTTGTGGGTTTATTTCCAAGGCCACATTTTGCTCCTGCAATCTCTCCCAGGCAAAAGGAGGAGCACAGGCCAGCAGAAAATCTCTGAATTTCCTTACACTTGGTGGGAGCTGAGGGGAGCAGGAACCTCCACAGCTGCCAGGGATGCAGTTGGGAGGAAGGTTCTGCACTCCCAGCTTGCACACTGGGTGTAAGCCCATACTCACAGCTGCTCACAGAGTAGGAGGGCAGGAGTATAAAGTCTTTTAACTTATTAACATTTTCAAACCCAGTCTAACTAACAGAACCAGTCCCCCTTTTGTTTTCATCATCAAAATAATATATTTTCACATTATTCCTCTAAACTACACACAGTCAGTGTGTAAAATATATTGAATAGAATTGTGGAACATGCAGACTGCAATAAAAACCATCGTAGGTATAAATTAACTCAATATTTATCTCATCTAATATGCAAATTAAGACAATGTATTCTCATTAACATCGGCTCCATTCCCTTTCAGCCAAAACTAAATCTCCAGCCAGAACAGGGAGAAAAAAAAAATGATCAGTGGTTCTCTTTGAGGCTAATGAGGGGGTGATTAGCCTCCTGCGTGGTTATGGAGTGGCTCAGGAGAACTCACCGTGGGTAAAGCACAACATCAACACACACAACTCCAGCCCAAGGACACACAAGGGCTGGGGCCACACCAGCACTAATAAAGCACCAATCCTGATGTTATGCATGAACCCTTTTAAGACTTTCGCATCACCTTTCATCAAGTATCAAAGCTGCTATATTTTTATGAAATATTATTCTAACTAAAATATAGAATTAACAAACTCTTTTATTTTAGATAGTTAAGAAAATGTTTTAAGAGTGTTTAAGTAGTTTTAAGAGCTGTAGTTTAGTGTTATTTGTCTTAAACCTTATAAGCATAAGCATAAGATCCTAAGTTTTTGCAGCTGGTTTCTCTGAGAGCATGCTTCCAGATAAAATCAATTCCCGCGGCAGACAATGGGCTGTCAGTAACCCTAAAAAAAAAAACTCACGAGCCATTGGCTGAGAACTGCTTGAAGAATGCCTGACCAATCACCGTGGGACAAGTGAGCAGAACTGGGAGTGAAGACGGGCGGAGACTCCCCTTTATCCCAAACTGAAATCTCCAACTCCTCTCTTTTCGTCTGGACAAGCCACGAGGGAGGTTCGGTGCTGCTCAGGCCGTTTTCCAACCACGCTTTTTCAAGCAACCAGCACCGAAAGAAAGCTTTGCCCGGGTTTGTAATAGCCTAACTGGCTGAAAATAAGTGTCTCTGCTCGAAGGGAACTCGGACTTTAATTTTTATCTAAATTTTCGGGGTTTTTTAGGTTCCAGTTTTTTTAATTGTTAAATAAATCGGTTTTATTTGATTTAATATCCGAAACTATCCTATTTTTATAACACTGAAAGGGTGAATTCCGGATACCTGCTGAAATTCAAATGGAAAAGCACTTTCTGCTAGCACACATTGAACCCAAACAGATTTGACACAGCCCTTGCTGAAAAGCTGGGAAGGAGCACGAGGGTTTTTCAGGAGACAGGACGTTTTATAAGCTCAGAGACATTTCACTTACTGCAAACCTGTGCATCTGCTCTGTGGAATAACTGATAGTGCTAACCTGGCTTAAAAGCACACGGTTTTCTGCTCAGAGTTATAAGAAAACCCAGCCAAAACAAACCCAAAAAATCAATTAAACAAACAAACAAACCAAAAAAGAAAAAAAAACCCCAAGAAAAACCACAATAATCCCCACCAGAAGTACACTTCTAATGAATGGTGCTTCCCCCCTCCAGCCTCCAAAGATTAATGTGATGACTTGGTTGCTCTGATAAAGAGGACAACATAATGTTATTTATCAAACCAGTTTTAATCCATCATTGTCCTTAATGATTGCCTTTGATTAGCAATTTGAATTCTACCACTTGCACACAGCTGAGGCAATGAGCAATGCGGCTCCCAGCAGCCTTAGGGGACTGAAAGGTAGGAGATGTTGCAATTCAGGATTGTTCTTAATTTCCAAGCGTTGCTGAGAGCTTCACGTGTCACCAGCACTGTGAACTGAGACAAAACTGCAGGGAAAGCAGAGGTCACACTGCAAAATACAGAGAAGAAAGTTGCTGGCTGAAGGGAAGGGAAACAAAGCCTCTGAAGCAGCTTCTCCAGAGAGCTCTGGCTGTATCAGATCTGGTCACAGAGGAGCCCCTCTGCTCTTGAAGGGCTTTATACACAGGCAAGGGATGAAGAAAGCCTGAGGGGTCTGGGCTGGGAGGGCAGGGACAGCTTGGCAGGGCTCAGTCTCGTCCCCTCTGGGCTGGCCGGGGAGGGACAGGGGGCAGCTCTACTTGAGATAAAACACAACTCCAGCTAATTTAGGAGCCTTCAAACAGCTCCATGTGCTGCCCCCCGGGGTGGATTAGCCAGGGAACACAGCATGGCTAGGGCAGCTTGGCCAAGGGCCAGTCTGGGGGCTGTGACACCCCAGGGGGACTGTGGCACATCCAGGGTCAGTGCTGCATCCCCACCCCGTGACAGAGGCTGTCACACTACAACTGGGTGGATGTCCTTAAAGTTTCAGCCTAAAACCACAACTAAACCCACTCAACCTGCACTTCAGAGGCAGAGACTGATCTGTCCTGCTCCCACCCCTCCCCAGGCACAGCTGGTGGGTGACCTGGAGCTGCCAGCACCACTGGCGACAGCCAGCCCTGCTCCCTCTGCCCTGGAGAACTCAGGGAAGCTGCTGAGGATGCTCCCATCACAGGCCCTTCTGCTGACAGGGCACAGCAATTCCTGCTAAGCACAGCTCTCCTCATCCTGCTCCATGGCAGAAACAACCACGGCAAAAAGGCAAATCCATTGAGCAGACAGGTTTTGTGTTCTTACCAACCTCCCACCACCTGCTTTACTACTACTACTACTACTACTACTACTACTACTACTACTACTATTATTATTATTATTATTATTATTATTATTAACAGAAGCTTGCAGCTCAGGTGCTGGGCTTGTTCACCCCTTACACCCTCCAGAGCTGGGCAGCTTAGGAAACCTGCCTGCAGGAAATGCATCTGGCCAGCTTTTGCCAGCTTGTCCATGCAATAGCAGCACCTTACACACCCTCAGCTGGGGCTGGATATTGCTGCTCTCTCTTGCAGCCAAAACAAGCCGAGTTCCTCCACACAAACCTGTGGGAGTCACTCCAGTTTATCCCCAAGGAGCAGCACAGGGGTGTGGGACAGATCACCAGCCCTCCCTATTTTTTAGGACACCGTCAGGAACACAGAGCACCAGGACCAAGAAGAACTCAGAAAAAGCTGTGTACAGCTTTAAACCCAGCAGCAAGTAACAGCATTTTAAAAACCTGACAGTGCTTTTACGGTTTATAAATCCATTTTGTTTTATTTTCCTTCGTCCTATTTGTGGCAGACTCATGTACTGCTGCTAAAAATTCTTTTCAACTCCAATGTTTTCCCTGTGCAGTATAATCTTGAGAAAAAAAAAAGTCACTTTTCACATTACTGAAAAGACATCTAGTGTGTTTTATAGTCTCCAGCACCTGGGAAAAAAGGTAACAATTGAGTGATATGACATTTTTGGGAGAACATGAAGGCAATCTCTAAATGAGATTTGAGCTCTTAGGCAGCTTTAGCACACTCTGATACTAATCTGGATCAGATCTTACTTCCAGAAGTGATGCGAATTCAAAGCTAGGGCCACTTTCCAATTAAAACAAGGGAACAGGCTGCTTTTTCCAGGTAACTGGGAGATATGCACAGCTCCTGACCCTCCAACATCAAGATTTTCAAGCAGAAAGCTCCGTTTAGATCTGTTTTCTAGTGTACTTACCCCGAGTTTCAGTTTTTCCCTCTCCCCTGTAATCCCCAAGGCCCTGTCAGAAGCAGCCTGTCCCAGCAGGCCTCCCCTTCCCTGCCACTCTCACAGAGCTGTGGCTGCTTTCCTGAGGCCTCTCCCGTAACCTCTGGAATCACCACGAGCCCTCAGCCAGGTTCCTGTCTCAGATTTGGGAGCCCTCTGGTAACTCCTGCAGTTTGTCCACCCTCAGACATTGTGAAGGATCCAACACTGTGCTCATGTCAAGGTTTCCCAAGAAATTTCCCCTGTCCGGAGTGCCGTGACCCCGCTGCTCTCTCCATGGTCACTCCCCTGGGTGCCCACCCCCGTGTCCCACCAGTGGCTCTGGCTCCATGGCCAGGAGCCCAGCCCTATGCTCCTCACAGCACGAGAACATCCCAATGCCATCTTCATCCTGGAGGAATAGGGCAGCGTCTCCTGTGAAAACCTCCCCTTTTACACCTGGCTTTTGTCTCTGGAAGCTCATGAACTGTTAAAGCCACCATCTCTGGAGAGGGAGCCTGGTGTTTGTCCAGGGTTTCACTTAACAGCCTTGTACTGAAGGACACAAGACCAGACACCTGGAAAAGCATGTGAGCTGAAGGGAGAAAGCAAAGCAGGCTTCTGTCCCGGCAGATGAAATCCAGCCACACTCACAGTAGCACATAGACCAGATCTAATGCAGGCATTACATTACATTCACCTAAACAACATCATAGCAGTTTGAGAACAATGCAGAAGTACAGGTGGAATGAAGCCAGCAAGGGAAAAAAAACCAACAAAACAACCCACGAGGTTCCTCAGTTCAAAGAAAAAATGGATTTCCTGAGGAATCCAAAGTTTTCAATTTGACTGGGGTTTTTTTTATTTTTTTTCTGATGTCCAAGTAAACTGGAAATTTGTATTTAACTCCTGAGTTTTCTAGTTTTTCAAAGTCTGTCTTTTCATTGGAGGTGAGTTTTTTAAAAAAATACTAAAATCAACACTACTGAGCGGCAACAGGCAAATAGGGAGGATGTCTTCATATAAACCCAGCTTTATTGGTGACAGACGTGATGGAAATCAGCAGTTGATATGCATGTAACATTGTGTATTTTGGCATGAAGGAAGCCCAAATCAATGTGCAAATAGGGAACATTTTCATACAAACAATCACACTTGTTGGCTTAGGAAAATGACAGGCAAATAACTGAGAGCTCCATTTCCCTGAGCTTATAAAAATCACAGAGATTTCAGAAGACAATTTCTCTCCTGGATTCTTTTTGTTTAATGTATGACTGGAATAATAGCTTACAAGAAATAGACTGATCAAGCTACTTGCCTTTAAAGAAGATTTCCTGTGTAATTAAGGGAAGTCTCCTACGCTCAGACATCACCCTATTAAATGTGACATGAAATGTAACCAATAAATAATTAAGTCACTGATTAGTTATAAATAAAAGATCAACAATATAATATTTTAAGAGCCACACTCAATCAATTATCTGTATTAACTAGTAATTACTTAGAGATTAGCACATTTAAAAAATTAAACTAAAAGTTCAAACATAAAAAAAATCTACTTGGAAAGTGTATGATGAAGGAATTCCTCACATCTTGTGCAATCTGTGTCCTATATCCCGTATATTTCTTTCCTAGATGAGCATTTGTTTGCTTGGCTAGAATGATGACACACTGCATGTCAGGAATGACGAGCAGTGTCGAGTTATCCACTTCCCCAAACCCTGGCACGAGGAATGCACTTCAGAGGAGGCAGCGTTTCGGCACTTACAAATATTTTTCAATAATGCAAAGGTTCATTTCTTATTAACTGGTGCTGTCACAACACCACCAACAGCACTGAGCTGTCTTCCTGAGTAAACTCTGCTCGACAGATAGAGATGTTTCAAATATTCCTTCACTCTTGGGCACAAAGGCACAGAGAGCTGGAAGTCACTGCTGATTTTGTGTTCCTAGGGATCCACACCAGCAGGGTCCAGGTCTAGTGTTTATTTCAATGAGAGAGAGCACATGGAGAAACCTCCACTGCTGGAGATGAGTTCATTGTTGGATTCCACAGCAATTTGTGTTTGGTTGCTCTGGAAAGCCAAGTTCCAGCATCCATGAACTCCGACACCTGCAAGTGTTGGGTGGGAAAACCAAACAAACAAAAATGTGCATTTTAGTTTTCAAGAAAACAAATGAAATTATTAATTGAGCACTTTTTATAACATATTTGTTCAATCTACTCACAACATGCAACAAAAACTTTAACTTTTATTATTATCCCATATTAGCAAAGCTTTAGCTAAACAAGGCTCTTTGGATCTATCTGCTTGTGTCATATGCATTAACAAAAAATTACACACACACACATATTTATCACTCTCTATCCTTCCACATTTCTGCAATCAAAGGAAAAAAAGCCCAAAAGAGATGCAGGAACTCAGCACATGGTGTCAGGCATGATGATAATTCAGCAGTTGGCCTCCCATGCTACACACCTAAATTGCACCACACCAGTAAAGGCAGGAGCATCAGCCACAGAACAGGACAGTTTCGAGTTAGCCGGTCTGTGGGCTGGAATAATACTTAAATTATTTTTTATAAACAAACATGGCTCTTTTCAGGAAGAAAGAGTCTTTTCTCTCAGTAGCTGCAATAAATTCAGCCATCAACATCTGCAATTATGGAGGCAGAGAAATGAACGCTATGTACTAAGAGCCTCCAACAGAACTGATCTCAGCTGTACCTAATGCACAATAATTCACCACGTAATTATCTAAATCACAGGATCAAAACCCAGGAAGAAGAAACAGTAACTTTTAGGCAAAATAAATACACACACACAACAACAAGCACAAAGTGGGCTTATCCTTCTTCTGTCTAAGGACATGACCTAATGAATTCCATCCTAATGATAGGAAATATTTCCTCTAAGAAAAAACTTTTTTGCATAATGAGATGTTGTTGGAATTTGTGTTCCTTTTAGCTGAAACAAAAGTGTCCCATGAAGGCAGCTGGAGTTTCAGCGCTGCCATGAGTTATCGACATCCACACTGTTGGCTCTAAACATACTCAGCTCTTTTGACTTAATGTTATTTATTGGTCCTGGTGCTCAGAGGTTATGATGCTATGTATAGCACACGTGAAATATGGTCTTCCTCAGTGCTATTTCTGCGCACAGCTGCGGAGCAGAACTAATACATTTAACTGATTAATACATCAAAGGGAGCATGTCTAAAGCAATAAACATCTCCTGTGGTGGTGGTGTTTATGCACAGCAGGAGGTGTTGTGCTGAGCACTGTGTGCCTCTGAAGCAGTTATCATTACTCTAATGAAAGCATTAGTTGATTTGATTGCTTTTTAAACACTACTGTTGTCCACCATGGCTCCATTAGACCTAGCTGTGTTCATTAACAGGGAATGAAGGGCTTTCCTTTCAGGCCTGGGTGAGTTTGTTGGAAGCATGGGTGTCACACCATAAATCCAGCTCTTTCTGTTCTCTTGACCTCTCTACTCTAAGGTTACTTCTGGGGATCAACAAATTTGTGTTTCCACACCTTACACCAGCAGGCTGACCTTGAACGTTCCTGTCATTCCCGAAGATTAATCAGTGCACACAGAAAAACTCATTTGGATTCACATTTTTGTATCTCCCTGAAAAAATTCCCATCAAGTTTCCATTAATTTCTGTTTGTTAAAGCTCAATATAAGTACAAGCCTGGTAATATGTTTCTGATTACACCCTAAATGTTGCAAACCAGCCTCAGCACACCAATATATGCAGTGAGTGTGTGTCCCCATGAACACGTGTTCACGCATAACATTTGGTGATCAAATATTTATATCCCAACTTCTAAAATTCCAGTGCTCTGCTCATAGTCAGGACTTCAGGAATGACACCTTCAGCTCCTAAAGAAGGAAATTTAGACCTAACAAAGTACTTTGCTTTCTGAAATTCTGAAATTCCCTAAGTTTTTTCTCAGAAGTCCTGAGCGTTGGTCTGAGCAACCTTCTCGTTCTGGAAATGAGTTGTGTAATGAACGCCAGATCCTCTCTCCTGAAGGATGTGGATGAACAGCACTGGAACAGGTTGTTCAGAGGCTGAATATTCATGGATGGCTGTTTGAGAGCTGCAGGCTGGATAAAGCTGTGCTTGACCTCACGGAGTGGCTGTGACAGGGCCCCTTCAAGCAGGAGGCTGGACCGAGAACTCCAGAGGTCCCTGCTGTGACAACACTGAAGCCATAGCAGTCATCCAGTGCCACTTCAGCTAAAAGCACATTTTCACACGTGCAGTAATGCATACCAGCTTCAGAGGATGCTCCAGGAACATCCTGATTCTTTTATTGTTTTCCAACAGACGCCAGTGAGAAAGTGCAGAAAGGCAAACAGCAAAGCCAGCACAGCACAGAGCAGGGAAAGATGTAAGCACGGAATTAAGAAAATCCACCCAAGCCGATGCCTTGAGTGTGCTCCAAGTAAAACCTTTTAAAACCATTTTTTGAGGCAGTCAACTTTGCAGGGATGACTGTGATTTCAATGCGTGTCTACAGGCACAAATACAGCAGACATTTTTGGCAGAAGCAATGCTCTCGATCACTGAAGTTTGGAAATTACTTTTACTAGGCTAGAAACAAGCCGGGTTCAAATTAATTCTTAATGTTGGAAATCGGTAATTGACAGCAGCAATGAATGGAATTTATTCCTACAGAGTTCTACATACTTAGAATGACAATAAGTAAAACCTTTTTTTTAAGAGAAATTACTCCACGGACAACACAATTAAACATCCTGGTGTCCAGGTCAAAGTGAATTTAAAAGCATACTTTGCAAAATAAATTCATTGTTTAGGAGAACATCACAAATAACTTTATATTTGCAATTAATGAATTGGAAGAGGTACAAAGAATTCTAAAGGTTTCCTGGTTAGACAGTAAATTTTAAAAGATTGTGAGGAAGGGTTAATGTACCCCAGGCAAAATCCTCCCAGACTGGTTGCAAGATATTCTGCAATTACTCCTTTTGTGTATCCCTAAGAAGTTAATATGGGGGGGTTATTATGGCCAATTAGGAAAGTGCTGCTCCACATGAGAGTTTCCAAGGAAAGTTTGCCAGAAATTCTCCAGACAGCTTCTAACTGCTCTGGAAATGTGAAGAGTGTTAAAAATGCACCCAGTGCCAATGTCACATCTTCCCTGCTGCGTGCTTGGAACAAATGTCACCGCCTGATATTTGCCAGGAAGCCTTAGGTCAGTTATGGTTGTAGCACTCCCAGTGCCTAAAACTCCCTCTTTTTTCCATTAAGCTATTTCTTGGTGAACATGGAAAATGTCCCATGAAGCATATGGGAATTTCAAAAGTCAGTTTTATTTAGAAAACTAGACAGATAGGAACTCAGTGACTGAGTTTTCCTTAAAAGAGGATCCAGCTTTTTGCAATTGCCTGTGATTTGTGTCCTGCAAATGATGAAACAACAGAGGAACAACACTAATTCATGGATCCAGCGGAATGCTGCCAGAAGGTAGTGGCTATTCAGTGAATAAAAATGTGCTGTTGGAAAAGGAGGGTGTCAAAGGCAAATTAAACTGTAAATTAGAGCAAAAATAAGGCAAAGTCAGCAATGCAGAAGGAAGCAGTTGTTCAGCCTGTGTTGACATATCACTTAAAGAAGTCAAAGTTTGCACTGTTTTGGTCGGGCTCCAGGCCTGCCCAAGTTTCCAGATGGGTCCCAGCTTGCCCCCAGGTCTCCTGAAGCAGGAGTTGGATGAGGAGGAGGAGGAAGGGAAGCACAAGGTCCCAACGCCCCCGCAAGGAAACACTGCAGCGCCATCCATCCATCCCCTCAGACCCACCCCAGGAATCCTCCTCCCCAGGGCAGGACCTGAGCCATGGCCCAGGAGCAGCCCCTGCTGGGGCTGGGCACGGAGCCAGCCCCCAGGAGCACAGGGAGACAGAACCCCGGGGTGCCCCGAGCCGCGATCGCGTCTGTCGCGCTTCCAGCCGGGAACCCATCCAAGTCATTTTACAGCGCGACAGAATCGCAGGGCAGTTCAGCTTGTGTGTGATGTGATGTGCCATAGATCTCCCTGCACTGCTCAGCACCAGGAAGGAAAAAAAACCCCTAAAACAGCCCATAAAACTTCTGTGTGAGGAGGAATGTGGATTTACTTCTTTAATATTTCTGCTGCTTGGTGGGGAATACACACGACTCAAAGCAGCACGTCCAGGGTAAAGATGGTTGAGTATTCCCCAGAAAAGGAATTCTGTTGGGCTGCTTCAGTCAAAATGTTTCTGAAGAATGTAATGATTTGGATTCCTTTTCTATCAAAAGAGCTTTCCTGCTGCACACTGGGTTTTCCAAGGAAGACACGTCCCAGACACGAGGCTCCATCCCAGGAGCAGGAGGAGCCTCAGGGCCGGCGCTGTCCCCAGAGCCAGGCCAGCTCCAGGCATGTCCCTGTGCCCACACAGCAGCTCCTGCTGGGACTGAGAGTCGGACGATGCCGTGTGTAACCTCGTGGCAGGATGTGGCTGCACGGTCCCTTGCTGGGCCCTTTGTTGTGGTGGCTGTTCCAGTGCATTCATCTTCTCCAGCCAACTGTGTCTTGCATTATCAATCTTTCATTAACATATCCCCTTTTTCCTGAATGTTCTTGTTTGTTGGGTTTTTTTTTAATACAAGGATTAGTGCAGCTGTGTCTCATCAGACCTCTTGTGTCTTTTTCTGGGACTTTGTAAGGGACCCTGATTAAAGAATCTCTCAGCTGTTGTTCTCTTCTGCATTTTTCCTTCTATGTTGCCACTGAATATTAAGAATCTCATTGTTTTTTTTTATAATTATGTTAGCGCTTGGGCACTTTAAAGGAAAAGAAAGTATTTTTTACTGAATCTTTCCTTCCCTCCTCACCAGCCCCCCTCATTTTTTAACTGAAAGCCACTTGGAAATGCACAGCATGGTTTTAGCAGCCTCGGCAGAGGAAGTGGTTCTGGGTTCTCCTCCACTAACATCTGCTGATCTCATTGTTTTCAGAGACTAATCCTCCCTAATTGAGTTGTAACTCTGGACAGAGCCTCCATTCACAAAGAACGAGCTGCCCACCTCTCGCTGTGGTGCCTTCTCTGTCTGTAGGTGCAACACAAGACAAGGCTGCAAAAAGATCATAAGATAAAAGCCATTAGAGTGTCCACAGCTGAATAAACCCACTGGCCAGGTAGATGAAATGCAACTTGAAGAAAAGCCATCTAAAAAGTCCTGAAAATTTTCCTATTAATAGCAAAAACTATTCTTAGTTTTATTTTTAACTGACTCATTGACTTAGAGCTTTCACCTGCTAAATACAGTTAGCAGATGAGGGTAGTGGCCATACAATAGACTTTTAAAGCCATAAATGTATGGATATATACATTTTTATTAAATGGTATTTTCATCTTGAAGCACCCCTCCGAATTCAGGAATTTTCACAGTGCAGTGGTGTTTTTGAAACCTCAGAAGCAGTTTAGGGATCTTTGTCCTTTAAAGCTACAGACTATCTGGATTGCTCCTGAGAACCACACAACAAAATTTCCCTCTTTTTGTAAGTGACTACTCACAGAATGCAGATATTTTAATTCAATGTCATCACAGAATGCTCTATAATTACAGGAAAGAAAATTAGGAGATACATGTGTAATACAAACTGCTAACTACTTTCATCTGGCAACACTATGTCCTTGCATGAAAATCATCCTATTACATTCCATGACTGTGCGTGAAATGTGAAGCTCATGGCTCCTAAAAGAGACAAAAGGTGGGGAAAAAAATAAATACAAAAATGATTTGAGTTGCTACAAGAAATAAGGCTAACATTTGCTTTCCTTGATCCTTCTGCTCCCCTCTCTACAACAAGGTAGAATGCAAAATTTTATTTAGTCTTTGCAGATATTTCTATTTGCTTAACCTCTAAGATGACTCCTTGAAAAGCATTTTAATTTGATAAACCTAAGAACAGGAGATTGAAAGAGATCATGTGAAGAGGGCTAAAAACAGGGTTCATTTTCATTTCAGGGATGAGAACATGTTAATGTCAATGAGCAGTTAACAGTGCATCTGGTCCTGTACAGAAATAACAGTTCCACGGAACTCCAGCCAGGAATTTTATCAATTATGTAGGATCTGAATGTGAATGGAAGGCAAGGAACAGATTTTCAATGCTCTGATGTGCTCACAGTGTAACATCTCACTTGCTGCTTTCTTCACCCTTGTGGCCAAATTTTGTCCTCAGAGGTGTGAGAAATATCTGAATGAACTTGGGCACCACCTGAAGAGTTCCCCTTCTCCACATTGACATTATTTGCTCTTTTGGTACACACCAAAAATGTTCCCAGAAGAATTTGGCAGCTATTTTGAACAAGATTTATGTACTTATCCTTAACAAGTTAAAAGAATCCCTTCAACACACAAAGATTTCTTTGGAAATGTCTTCTTTGCATGTGCAAAACAAGAAATTCTCCTTGAATATGGACAGTGACGCACCATTGTTCTGAAACACATAAAAGAAACCACCACCAAAACAGGGAATGGTTTATCTGGGAGAGAAGATGGGAGCCGTGATTTGCTGTGTTCCTGGAAACAATGAGCCAAGAACAAAGTGCCACTAGAAAATACTTTTATTCACGGCCCTTCCAACAGCCAGCCTCTCTTGGTACACCTGGATTCATATTTTCCTTCATTTTGCACTAAATAATCACCCCGTGGGCCACCTATTGCCCTTGATGTCGGAGGGAGGTGTGTGCCCAAACTGAGGACAATCTACTGCTCCTCAGATCTGCAGTGAGTTTTCTTCCATAAGAAGCTATTTTCGAGGCTTGGCTATAATTTCATGGAAAAAACCCTTGAAATTTACTATCCTGTCCTGAGATACCTATGAAATGTATGATAGTTTTTACAATTCATAAAGTAAAATAAGGATGATTTACAGCGTTCTGCAATGGCTGGTGACAGCCAAGGACACCCACGGCGTGCTGCTCTTGTACCACAGCCCATAAAAAATGCTGCAAGTCCTCCCAGAAAGGGAATCAAGCTCTCCCAGTGGCCCTGTGGCTGTGGAAGCAGTCCCTGGGAGGTGGGGATGGGGTTTAATCTCCATAGTTGCTCCTTTCCCTGCTCCTCACAGCCCCAGAGAGCTGGCAGGCTTTGCACAAGTCAAAGATTTACCTTCTGTTCCCTCCATCCTTCTAAGGACCAACACAAGGACTCACACAACTGGGCTGAAGCTGCAGTGTGAGACTTTTCCTGAGACCACCCTCATGCTGGTTCTGGTAAATCCCAATTCACTGCTCAGCCCAGGAAAAGGGACCCTGTTAGAAGGAGCAATCCCATAAACTCCCATCCCATGTCACAGGGGATTATAAAATCACTCCGTCCACTGCCTTGTCCAAGGTGGATTTCCTTCCTGACCTGAGAATGAAGTGCCTGCTCTTTTCCTGCAGAAATAGTTTTTGTGAGGGCATAGGGACCAGTGGACAGCAGTTATTCAGCTTTTATTAGATCCAAACTATCACAATAGAGCAACATAACCTTATTTACACAACCAGGGGAATAAACCCTCTTATCATCCTTCCATGGCATTGCCTCCAGAGCTGTGCAGACATCAGCTCCGCTTTCCAGGCATTTTACCTAGTTACCAGGAGCAAGAGAGGCTGATCCAACCAGAGACTGTGTCCTCCTCTTCCCATGCTGTGCAGTTGGGAAAGAGGAACAAAGCAGCACCACCTTTTCCAATGGTTTTGAGAATGTGGCTGCCCTTAATGGCAAAAGGAGGGCGCTGCTGGGAGTTCCTCCTGATTTCTGAGGGATCCCAGTGGATCAGGGCTGCTTGGCAGGGTAACATCTGGAGGAATGACCAGTCCTACCTCAGGCAAACCATTTTCACCACCTGTTCATACCTACAGTTCCTACCTGCCATATTTTACTATTGGCTGTGTCTGCCCCAATTCCTCAGGACCCCACTCTTTCCTCTAAGCAGCTATTGCTGCTTAGGTGAAGGTGAAGATTCTACATTTAAATTCCTTCAGTGGACCCTTTGAAAGGGATTTCATTCCAGACACACCACAAAATCGTTACAAATAACTTTATGTAGTTTATAAAGCCAGTGACAAGCCCGTGCTTTGAGAACTGAGTTCATCACAGGACCTCAATGAGGTTGAGTTTTCAGCAAACAAATTTGGCAGTGACAGTCACAGGAGCGACAGGTCACCCCCTCAACCTCACCAGGTGAAGCAACAATTCTTTCTGTTCACTGCCTTCCTTGGCTCAAGGAAGGAAAGAAGAAGGGCTTTGAATGATCATCTAAAATTTATTTTATCCAAGTTTATTACAGCAGCACATTACCTCTACATGCAAAGGGAATTTCCAGTTGCAAGCCCAGAATTGCCACATCCCAGCCTCAGCTTTGCTCCAGACAAAGTGAACTACCCAACATTTCCTCTCTGCTTCTACATTTGTAAAAAAAATAAAACAAAACAAAACAGTAAAACAAACCACCCTCACTTAAAGCCCTCCCTCAAGTTAAGCAATGCAAGGGTTAAACAGATAATATTTTAGTGAGCTTTGAAAACAATGTCTGACGATCTAATGCTCTCTTTCCTCGACAGATGGCTTAGAAGAAATCTGGGAAGCCTTACCCATGGAAAAAATTACTAGCCTTAAGAACAATTCATATAACATATCTGAACACATGGCTGCCTTTCAACACTTATGCTTAAACTGGGAATAGGATTCAAAAGCCACCATCCCCGAGGAGCTTTTCTCTTTGCAAAGATCCCACGTTGTAGCTCTCCTCCCTCTCCTCAAACACAGCCTTGCCACGCTGTTTACTGAGCTGAGGGACTAAAATAAAACCAGCATCTCCACTACCTTATAAAATGTTGAAATACTGCTTGGTAATTTTACAGATAAGAACTTACTACTACAATGAATGAATGGCCTCTAAGTATTATGGGTGTTGGCAGAGTAGATGAAGTTTTTTCAACAAAACCAGCTTGGGAAAAACATAAGAAAATGTCTCAATTCACTAGTGTAAAAAAAAAAAAAAAAGGCAAAGTTTTGCAGCTCCCTCACACTAATATTTAATTAAAACTAAATTCAGGTGTATATTTAAATAAAAGTATACATTTAAATAAAATTATTTAGATATAAACAGCATAAAATTCCAAGAAATATTTCTATTTGATCTCTTTTGTTCATTGCTAAATAAAATCCTTTTACAATTTCTCAGTACTACGAAGAAACAATAAAAATTACAATCTACCCAAGCGTGAGGAATTTGGGTGTTTTCAGTAATCCAAGCCTTATCCTCTAATTGCCCTCACCCTTAAACTTTCCCAGTCACTGCCCTGTGCCCAGGTATGGTGTGCAGCCTTTCCCATCCCACCCCGCGTCCCATACCCCTATTGATCCTTCAGTCCCATAAAACTATAGAGCAATCCCATTTGCTGGTCACGGAACTGGCTGCTGAGTGTCCCTAACTGCTCTGTGGATCTCGGATGGCCATGTAAGCGTGAGGCGATCAGAAACTCCCAGCACGCGGTGCCCATCGCTGTAAATCCCCACCAGTGTCTCCCACAAACGCACGGCTCTCCTGGCAGGAGCGTCCCAGGGAGCAAACACTGACAGGGGCTGTGCCCGAGGCAGCTGGGACAATCTGTGTTAAATCACGGCTCCTTCCAGCCGCCGATGGCCCGCATTGTCCTGCCGGGAGGGCTCCGTGCTGCTCCCCAGCCTCGGGGAGCTCCTGGAGCTCCGCAGCCCCCTCAGCGCTCCCCTGCCACAGCCGCTGCAGGCCCACCTGCGGCCTGTCCAGGGCCCAGCACTGGGGACACCTCGGGGTGACCCCGCCGAGCTCCGGCCTCCAGCTCCCGCAGGGACTGCCCGGGCCCGGCTGGCACAGCCCCGACCCCAACAGCACCAGAACCTCAGCAGGATGGACCCTGCATCCCCCTGTACCCAGCTGAGTGCCCCGTCCCATGGGCTCATCCCAGAGCCCCATCGCAGCCACAGCCACCCCGCCCGGGGACACCCACCCTGGGACACCCACCCTGGGACACCCACCCTGGGACACCCACCGGCCCTGGGACACCCACCCACCCTGGGACACCCACCCTGGGACACCCACCCTGGGACACCCACCCGGCCCTGGGACACCCACCCGGCCCTGGGACACCCACCGGCCCTGGGACACCCACCCTGGGACACCCACCCGGCCCTGGGACACCCACCGGCCCTGGGACACCCACCCTGGGACACCCACCCGGCCCTGGGACACCCACCGGCCCTGGGACACCCACCCTGGGACACCCACCGGCCCTGGGACACCCACCCTGGGACACCCACCCACCCTGGGATAGCCAGCGACACCCAGCGACACCCACCCACCCGGGGACACCCCACTGCACCAGCACGTGCTGCAGCTCGACTCTTCCCAACCAACACCTTCACCTACACAGCCCCAAAACATCCCTGTCCCTGCCACACACCCCATCCCCATCCCTGCCACACACCCCATCCCTGTCCCTGCCACACACCCCATCCCCATCCCTGCCACACACCCCATCCCTGTCCCTGCCACACACCCCATCCCCATCCCTGCCACACACCCCATCCCTGTCCCTGCCACACACCCCATCCCCATCCCTGCCACACACCCCATCCCTCCCTGTGTCCCTGCCCACACCCTCCCTCCCACACCCCATCCCTGCCCCTGCCACACACCCCACTCCTGTCTCACACAGCCCAGTGCCCTGGGTTTTATTTACTTTATTTACACCCGTGCAAGGCCACCCAAACACAGCCCTTGCAGCTCCAGTCTCACAGTCCTGCTGGTTGCTCAGGAATGCTGCTGGGGGGAAATGGAGGAGAGGGAAGCTAAAGGGACTCTGGCTGCTGTTTCACTCTCCCACAGCACATGCTTTAGTCAAGTGGACAACTTGAAAGGACTTTCTTCCAGGCACGAGAAGACCAGGATGTCTGTAGTGATAGCATAGTGAGTCCCAGGGAAATCTGGGATCAGGAAAGTCACAAGCTGTGACTTCTGTAGACATAACACCAAGTTCTGGACCCAAAGTGCATGGGCAGCTGATATAACAGCAAATTCATCCACTTAATTATTTACTAAAACTGCACTGTGTGACATCCATGTGTTCAGCTCAATGGATAACTTCCCATTCCTTCCCTCATTCTGGCCCACTCCCCACATTTTCTGCTAGTCATTCCCAGCTGTGGCCTAATTAGGATGAACCTAGAGTGCTTGATTTATATTTATTTCCCTCTTATTTCTTTCATTCATGGTTTTGCCCCAAAGTGTTGCTATCATTTGGAGACTCCCATCGAATCTTGGCTTCCTAAAGACCACCTAAAGTAGTTTTTAGCTCTTTTCATCCCAATGACATGAAAGGCACAGTCTTTTTGGGGTGATATCATTTTCTCTGTCCATCGTCTCGTCAGTGAAATTCTTACAGGACAGATTAAATTCTTCAGCTTCCTTTAGGAAAAGGGATAAGATATAAGACTTCCCTAAGTGCTTATGTTTGTGTCTGCCTGCCAATGAGTGAAATAATGACAAAACACCTTCAGCAGTGCTTTACTCCCCTCCTAGAGCCCTTTGTTATCCACCAGAAAAACAGGAGGTTCTATCCCAACTTTTTGTTGACCCCCAGGGTGGTTAATAATAAACCCTGTAGCCGTTGATGATTATTATAATAAATTACATGAATTATGGATATAATGTAGAAGGGACACCCCAGTGTTCCTGCTATTGGGAACAGAGGTCCTTCCTTCCATATCCCAAGCAACAGCAATTCCTACTCCCTGGGAGTGAGAACTACCCTCCAGCATTAGCTTTCCTTTGGCTGTGCCCTTCCCTTCCCTTCCCTTCCCTTCCCTTCCCTTCCCTTCCCTTCCCTTCCCTTCCCTTCCCTTCCCTTCCCTTCCCTTCCCTTCCCTTCCCTTCCCTTCCCTTCCCTTCCCTTCCCTCCCCTCCCCTCCCCTCCCCTTTCTCCTTTCCTCTCCTTTCCTTTCCTTTCTCCTTTCCTTTCCTTCCCTTTTTCCTTTCCTTCCCTTTCCTCTCTCAGGCTCTCTGAGGAAGCAGGTAACAAGCCACAGGAGCTGCTGCACAGAGGCTGGAGGACAGAGAAGCCCCTGTCACGCACGCTGCACACACAGAGCTGAATGCCAGCCAAAGATGCACTGTAAATAGACTTCCTCCCTTCTGCTACCCTTGCACAGCACAGAAAATCCCCCCAGGGAGTCCAGGGACTCAAGATGCACATTTACCTCTGCTTTGGGACATCTCTATTACCAAAACCTCTGCAGGCAACATTCTTCTGTGAAAATCAGTAGCACAAACACCAGTCCGGCCACCATGTATCCCATTTCTCTTATCCAAGGTCCCCTTTTTCTTCTTTTTAGTCCTTCAATATTTGACTTGTGGCATTTCTGAGTAGCTTGGGGACACAAAGCTACTCCTCACACAGCAATATTGTAATGGCTGTAGGGCTGAACTGTGTTGGCACCTGGTTTGTCAACTGGTGCCAGGAAACTGACCTGAAAAATCCTCCCCTGCAAATCTCCTGCAGGGTCAGGAGGATGGATAAGTCTTCTCTTTTCACTAATTTTCTACCAAAAATAACCAATGAGAAGCATTTAATGCCCTACCTCAACCTGCCACACCACGAGCTGCTTGCTCTTCATTGTTCAGTGATTATCAGAAAATCATTAATTTTTCTTGTGGCATTTCCAAGTGAATAAGAATAGAAGGATCATCACAAAAGAGCAATGACAACACGGAAAGGAGTAACCAGCATCAAAATTGAATCTCTGGTTTAATTATGTGAGACTCATCAAAAGGAATCATCTCTTGTTCCCAATGTTGCTGTTTCTTTAGACAGCCATGCACAAAACCAAGGGAAAGGTCTGGTGTGGAGCCATGGGGGCTGAAGAAACAGAAACCAGACACTGCTGCAGGGACTCCTAACAATAAACACCTAAAAGCAAAGGGGAAAATGAAGGCACACAAGTCCAGAGAATAAACAATCCCTGGCCTTCGGTTATTCCTGTAACTCTCCCATATGCAGAAAAATACCTCCACCCTCCGACGTGGGGATTAGATTGGTAGGAATCCCCCAAGTGTAAAACAGGGTATTCTCCACTAATCTCGCTGGATGGACATGCAGCAGCACATCACTAATCTGGGGCAAACAAAGCAGCTCTGTGTGAGCCAGCTGAGGGGGTGCACAATCGTTGATTTAGCAGACACGGCCTTCTAATAAACACAAAGCCAATCTGTGCTTAATGTGTTTAGGGTGACCTCTGAAGCACAAAGTTGCCTCTCAGTGGTCTAGTGCAGATTTCAGTGCAATTAATAATCTGTAAATCACAGCAAACACAGAAAAACGCAATTGCTTTGCGCAGTCAAAGAATCAGATCCTCTTGTACTAGAAACCACATTGTATTTTACATTTATGTGACTTATTTCATTCCTTAGCCATATCATGAGCCTATAAAAACCTTTTCATTAAATTAATGCTCTATGTCTCCTTCACCATGATGTGCCTGATTAAAATGCCACTATATATTTTTCCCTCTTTCTTAAAGGCCTAATCCCATAATACTTTATAAAGATCTTATGTGGAGATTGAGCTCTTTTTTCCCCCAAACCTTTCATCTTATTCAGTTTGATTAGGGTCACGGGGCCAGACTCATCCCAAGCATAATTCCACTGGAGCCAAAAGAGCCACTCCACTGATCAGAGCAGAGCACAGAAGCAAACATTTGGTGCCCTACATTTGGCAACACAAAAGGATAATGTTGTATTTATTCCCTTTTCAGTCTGAACCACACTTCGATAGATCATTTGATATGCTAATGAATCAAACAGCCTTTTACAAGAGTAAATACTCCAAATATAACACGCTCCTCAAATTATCTCCCTGTTCTTCATCCTTTCTCCAAACCTTCGAGCCACTGCCACAGTGAACACTTTGGATGTGATGTGCTGCTGAAGTTCTCAGGATGGAAATTACCTCGTGCAAGTTGTTCCAACCAATCCATCTGAGACTGAGCAGCTGGAATCTCTGTTTAAAAGACAGAATTCACCAGTATCATCTCAAAGATCTTTGTCTCCCTACCAACCATGCAGCAACTTGATACTTACAACTGGTTTAACTTACAGCTGATTACATTGTCCAGTTCTACATGTATCAACTCTGTTACCTGTAACTTGAAATAAAGTCACCTAAGGACAAAAGTCACCAGACTATTAAATACCAACAATAGGTTTTTCTTTACTTTCCCACCCAAAACATTCCCAGAGTGCTGTAAATTCTGTCTTGTTTAACAAGGAGGCCTCATACACAGGAGCTTCACTGAACAATCCACAGCTCTTTCTCATTTGGCATGAAAATGAAAAAAAAAAAAAAGGAAGCTTAAAGGAAGAAGGGATAAGAAAACTGTGAAAGTCCTTGGAGCTGCACTGTGTCTGAACTGCAAATATTTATAATTTTTATGTCATCCTATAAAACCTGGACTTTGTAATCCATTCTATTTAACATCCTCTTTTAGGAGGTTGATAGTCCCCATTCACTTCACATACTCCAGGTTTACTGCATTCTCATTCTGCTAATAATAAAAAGGTGCCACAGATAATTAAAAACAAACTCAGTCCCAACATTCATTAAAGAAGAAAATATGAACTTCTGAAAAGCTGTCACATACAATAAAGCAGTGCTATCAGCCCAGAATTACAGTGATTTCAAATGGATAAGTCTGGAGAATGAAATCCACCAAAATGCAGTTAAATTAATTGCTGTTTTACAAGGGGGAGCTTAAAAATGAAGTAATTAATTGACCTACTGCTTGTGACAATTTCCCCATAGTTAACAATCACTCCTGCAAAAGATGAAAAAACAGCCCAGTTTCATTTGAAGAGAGGTGAATTCAATCAGTGCAAACCAACACTGCCAGTGTTTCTGTGATAGGGGAAGTGTACAGGAGAAAATAAAGAATATCCACGGAACAGGATAAATTCCAAACTCACTTTTGTCTTTGCAACCTCACTGCACCCAACAGCATTCAAATTAGGACTGGAGTTCTCCCAGTGCCCTGACATTGGGAGTATTTAGCCCTGGGCTCCCAGTTACCTGGGTGGAGAACAGTGTAATTTGAAACTAATTGAAAAAGTCATTTTACTAGTGGAGATTTGGAAAAATATATGGGTTTATTCACTATAGGGACATTTTATTTACTTGTTCATTGCTCTGAAACAGATTGTGCAAAATACCTTGAAACACAGTTTATTAACGTAGCTTCAATTGCCTAATTTGTCATGCACAGAACTCCTAATATGTTAAATTAATTCTAAAACAAAAAAAAACCCAAACAAACAAATCAGAGATTGCACTCATATTCCAAAGACCTCTAGAGCCTGCGAAAATATCCAGGCACATTGTGTAAGTGCTGCCTGGAATGTAGAAAAGGCACAGTGGGAACACAGATCCATCGGGATTCAGAAGGAGGAACAGTGCAGTGCACCACAGAAGGAATCAAATAGTGATAAATTATGAACAGGGCACCCATAGAAAGGACACTGCAATCCTAAATGGCAGGATTTCCATGGCAGTGCAGGGTTAGGGAAAGGGGAAACACAACAGACACAAGATGTGAGCAAACCAAGGCTTCATGGCAGAATGGAGCCCTCTGTCCTATCCCTCCACTTCCTGGGGATCCCTAAAACTCAGCTGGGATTTTTAGCTGCCACTCAATATTGACCAATTTTGGAAAGTGGGCAGTGACTCCAATGCGGCTCCTTCTAAGCTGCGATTGCACCAAGCAAGCTAAAGGGGGACTGTCATCCTCTCGATACTTTACCCAAACACCTTCACTGCAGTTCTCCCCTATTGCTGCTCACTTCCCTGAGCTCCTCTGGGTTTTCTGGTCACTTATAAAGTATTTGATGGCTCAAAGGAGTTTTGTGTCACCTGAAAATTTGAAGTTCACTTCAGTCGCTGGATCATCAGGGGAAAAAAAAATCCATCTTTTCCCAATGCCAGAGGGCAGGGCTGGATGGGATATTGGGCAGGAATTGTTCCCTGGGAGGGTGGGCAGGCCCTGGCACAGGGTGCCCAGAGAAGCTGTGGCTGCCCCTGGATCCCTGGCAGTGCCCAAGGCCAGGCTGGACACTGGGGCTTGGAGCAGCCTGGGACAGTGGGAGGTGTCCCTGCCATGGCAGGGGTGGAATGAGAAGGTATTTAAGGTCCCTTCCAGCCCAAACACTTCTTTAATCATCATCTGGCATAAGACAATCTCTGGCAGCAGGACACAGACTCTTCCCAAGCCAAGCATGACTGTTACAGTTGTTGTTTCGTCTAGGTCGAGAGCAACAGATTTTTTTACTTTTATTCAACCTTTCGTGCATAAACTCACAGCATTTTAAAAATACAGATATATGTCCATCGAATCCTTTTTATTCTCATCCTTTACTGGTATGTTGATGCAACTCCGGCAGCCACAGGAGAGAATTTCCCCCAACAGAAGCAAACCTTGTCCCAACAGACCACATTCATTCCTCTGCTCAGTGATTTTATTCTTTAGATGAACCCCTCCAGCTCCCCGGGAACTGAGGTTGTTCTTACCAGGCCTTTGTCCCTCTCTAGTACTCCACCTAGAGCCTGCCTTGAAGCTTTAATGTGCATTCCAGAAAGGCTAGGACTGGAACTAAGGCAGGAGGAAATTCTGATTTGGAGCCAGTTTTGGAAGAAAATTCAGAAATACAAGTTTCGTAAAATGCCTCCTCATATTTGTAAAAGAAAGTAGGAGAGCAATGTTTGCTTAATGTAATTTTTCTTACAGTTTATAAGCATCTAAAGATTTCAGATCAAAAGTGGACCCTAACGAAGAGTGCAAATTTCACAGCTGTGAGAAAAATACAAGGTGTGAACAGCTTATAAATGCAAGGAAATTCTCTAAATGCTGTGGTTTTATCCCTTAAAAATAGTTCTAGTTCTGTGAACAAGCACACTGGAAATTATCACAGTTTCTATGAGGTTTTTTAGTGCTATATCAAGGATTTTGATGACATCCTGATTCAGTGGTCAAGAGATATCAATGTGTGTTATTTTTGTAATTTAAGTCAATAAATTTAAGTCAATTTGAATATTAGTGATCCCTCAATATAAAATATCATAAAATCCTCTTAAAACAAGTATCATTTGGGGTCTTGGTAGATGTTTGGGGGTTTATCGGTTTTGATTTTTTTTTAAAGTTCACAAACATATAAAAATGTACAGAAACAGCCCAAAATACACCAGGAATTATATTTCCATGTTTAAATATTCTATTGTTCATTCCTCCCTTCCACACACGCTTAAAAAATTAAGTCAGTGGATTTTACTTGAAGAGTTATTACAAGATGTAGCTAACAGCTGATGTTTTCTGGTGGGCAGTGGTTGTGGAATATGCACCACCAGATCAAGATCATTTGATCAAACACAAACCTCAGAGATTGTTCCAGCTAAGGATTAATGGCACTGACTCGAGGCAGACAAAATATATTTTGGCACTGCTTCTGACAGATGAAAATAAAACAAACAGTAAGGATGAGCTTGCAGCTAACAATATGCAAAATTAAAGAATGTAACAATTTTAAACTTTTATGGGAGTGCTGATTAGCTTTTGTTCTAAAAGCTGCAAAGAGGAGCCTTTGCTATTAATCTTGTTACTCATCACTCAGCAAACAGAGGCAGGAGCCTCAGAACCTGCCCCTCACACAGGACACTGAGTCAGTGCTGCTTGGCAAAAACAGCTTTTAATTGGTCAGAAGTAGAACAGTAAGAAACTCAAATTATCTCTAAAGGCATCGGTGACTGTGTAAGCTGATTATAATAAAGTGTGTCCTATGCATTTTCCATCTGAAGGTTAAATTCTCAATTAATTTTTCAGCGTGTTGCCATCTCAGCTGAGTGCGGCTGCTAATTGCAGTGAAACAATCGTTTCCAAAAGCTTTGAATTCATGTGCTGGGTTCCAGACACAGTCAGACATCTCTGAGAGTGCTAAAGCCCAAACCAGAATCGCTACAAAAACCCCAAATTCAAACACCAACATGACTTCTCGGATTAACTTTTTTTTTTTTTTCTGGAAATGTAAAGATTTGTTATTCTTGGTTATGTCTATCCCACATTTTTCAGACTCATTTATTTTTTCTCTTGAAAGCAAAAAACTTCAGTAGTCAACATCTTAAATACTCTTCCATAAAATGTGTAGAGAATAAGGAGAATGCACAGAGCAGTATTTCAAAGTTGATTACCTGAATGAATTTTACCTACAAATAATCAGCTTAAAAATCTAATCTACTGCAAACTCAGAATTAACGAGCATCCTACAGATGAAGAATATTCCAGAACATATTTTTTCTTTGTTAAAAGCCTTTTAATAGCTGCCTACTGCACGTTTTACAGTTTTGTGCCAGTGATCACAAATCATTTATTTTCTCTTGGTATTAAAAAATTCCAAGCACCTATAAAAATATCTATATTCTCTACAGATTCCAGCTCCTTCTCATCCTACATTTCATCCAGGGCAGAAGCAGCTCTGCACCATGAGAACTGCAGGGCTGTCCTGTCCCTCTCTGAGGTTTTGCTGAGCCTGTCTAAACACATCCTTTGGTTCATAAATGACAACAGGGAACAGCGACACTGGCATGGAAACAGCTTCAAACCAATTGGCATCCTAGGAAGAAAGATTACATCTGAGAAAGCACAAATTCTGATGGAACCCTCCATGCTCAAGGCTGGAGCCCAGAAGAAAAGCAGCCATTAATTAATTCAAATATCTTACTAAAACCAAAAAATAGCATTTCCATGGTAGCACAGCTAAATTATTTCACACGCTACGGGTACAAGTGAGGCAGCTTGGAATTTTGTCTTCTATCAGACAATCAAGGAAAAAAGTGAGAAAGTTTAGGCCTAAAAATATAATAGCAACACCTAGCACAGGTGAGCAAGGCCTGGGGTCCCTGTGCAGCTTCCCAGAGCACCCAGGCTGCCTGCTCAGAACAACTCTCACTGGTGAAAACATAACCTCACCTTCAGAGAACTGCAGAGAACCCTTGGAATACAGTCCCTTAAAGGGACTCTGTTCATTTTTGAATCAAATTGCACATAAATACATCACAAACTTCAAGTAACAGACTGCAAAGTACAAAAAAAGTCACATTTTCATATAGGTAAGATATGTAAATTTCTCACCAGCTCACCAGGGCACAGGTGAAGAACTCTTAAAGTATCTCACAAAGATATCCTGTCAGTCAGTAAAAACTGAGGCACAGAATGCCTGGAGGGATTTGGGATGGATCAGGATGGAAAGCTCTGCCTGAGGGTGGGGGTCTCTCAAGTTCCAAAGGGTCATTCCAGCCCACAAATTGTCCCCTCTGTCCCCTGTGAGGCCAAACCTGCACACACACTGACCCCAACTACCACTTCCAGTGAACATAAAGAAACTACAGCTAAAAAAACCCCAGTAAATGAGTGTATACAGGGCTCTTAATTAACACAGGGACCCTTCAGCTATGCTGGGTGTTTTGAGAGGATTTGGGGATTTTTTAGGTTGTAAACTATGTAATTTCCTTACATTTAGACAACGTGAGCCAAATTCTGTTGCTAACTCGCCAGTGTTCATGAGGGAAGACCTTCACACTTTTTTGAAGATTACATCTTTATTATCCCTTTATTTACTCAAATACAGTGATGAGGCAAAAAGAAAAAAAAAATCGCAAGTAAAGAGTACAAAAGAGGGAGGAAGAGTCTAGGAAAAAAAAAAACATTAAAAAGATTGCAGGGTAGTAAGAGTGGAAAAAATTACCTAAAAATGGTATCACATCCTCATGTGATTTTTATATCCAAAGGTGGATTATAATTTTGGGTTTTACATCACCTAAGATTGGGTTTGTTTTTACAGCCCACCTGCTCTCCTGTATAGCTGTGGAAAGGCTCCTCAATGTCAGGCCATTAATCTTGTGACCCTTAAAACATTTCTTTGTTTAAAACTATGAAGAAAGGCCTTCACTCAAGCGCAGTTGCAATCAATGGAGAAAACATTAATCACTTGAGAAGTGGTGTTTTGAGACTCATGAAATTGAAATGAACCACAATATGAAAAATGCAATTATTTTTAAGGGCTTTGTTTTGTTAACATTCAGTCACTCAATCTGCTTTCTTAGCTCGTGTGTTTTGAGGGGGAGGAAGGGGCTCCAGTGCTGGTTTGGTGCTGGGCACTTGCTTTCTCCATCGTCCCCTGCACAATTCCCACCTCGTGGCAGTGCCCGTTCCCACTTCTTATCTTCCCATCCAGCACCTCAGCTCAATCCCACACACAAACAAGCCTGGATTTCCCCGTGGCACAGCAGGATGATTATCTGTCCTTTCATGAGAGATTTTTTTTTTTGTTTGAAGAGGCTCTGCTTTCCTCGGAGAGACACTAAAACAAGCATTCAACCTTGGAATAAATAAAGAATTCAATTGCTGACTATTTATTGACCTATTAGCTTTGAAAGGCTTGTTTATCTAATAGGTCTGGGTCCTGCAAAGGATTCAATAAATCAGTGTTCAGAGCAATGTGCCAGGGAACCAGTTTGCAGTTCAGGACAAGAGTAAAAGCCGGCTGATAATTCCTGTGACTCCCGTTCTCTGGCAAAGCAGCTCACACTGGGCAGAAAATCAACATTGACTTCCTGACAGCCAGACCAGAGCACCACATGGGACACCAGTCAAATGTGTGACAGAGTCTGTGGGGATTAAATCTGGGCTATCAGTTAGACAAGTGTGATGGCCCTGATAGACATATTTGAAAACCACTTGCAGAAAATGTTCAAATTTTGCTGATGGTAAATAACCAAAAGTTTTATGCAAAGGGAGACCTCAATTATTTTGAATAAAGTATTGTTTTCCATCCTAGTAAGTCATGAACTTGTTGGCAAAGTGGTCCAAGGAAGGTGTTGGGTTTTGTTTGGAGCAGAGCCATCAGGTTGGGGTCAGAAAGGAGAACTTTGGATTCCTGCTGCGATGGTGGTTTTGTTTGCAAAGTGTGACGAGTGCCTGGCTGCCTTTCCTCAGAGAGCCCAAGCTCCCCTGACAGACAGGGGCTTTCCTTTCAGGCTGGCAGATTTGTCTGGGATTCCCAACACCAGAGAGGACTTCAATGGACACAGCCTGTCCCTACCAAATTTCAAAGGTTTGCCACGCAAAAGAACACATCCTTTGCCCGCAGGTGTCTGCTGACAGCTCCTACAGCACAAGGACAGCTCTGTCAGCAACATTCTCAGGAATTTCTCCAAGC
Organism: Monarcha castaneiventris obscurior; assembly: GCA_026261815.1. Taxonomy (NCBI): domain Eukaryota; kingdom Metazoa; phylum Chordata; class Aves; order Passeriformes; family Monarchidae; genus Monarcha; species Monarcha castaneiventris. The sequence goes on from JAMPIT010000583.1 coordinate 2,328,229, forward strand.
CACACTGCAAGAACAGCAATCCCTGCCTGTGTTCAAGGATCACAGGATAGTTTCCTTTCCCAGGAAATAAATACCTCTGAAGAAATGCATAGATTGCAAATATAGATTGAGCAAAGGATGCCCTCAGCTGGAAGCTCTAAAGGCTGCTGTCCCACACAGTGGCACCAAATCAAGCAACACAATGACTTTAGCTCCAGGTAGGGAGGCACAGGAATCTCCCACTGGAATCCTGAGCTCTCAAAGGATGCAAAGGCATCAGAGAGCTGCGGCTGTGGCCGTCTGCACCATCCCTCCGACCCCAACACAGCAAAGAAGCAAAATAAACAACAGCATCAAAAATGTAGTTATTCCTGGCATTATTAAATCAGTCTGCCCACAGACCTGGGATAACCTAAATTCTCCAGGAAGACAAGAAGATCTTTGGAATAAGATGGTCAAATGCCAGCCAGAAAATTGTGGTGACATCACCAAGCCCAGAAACCCCTTCAGTACCCTCAGGCCACAGGAGCCATGGGGAAAGGTGGGTTGGTTTGGGGGGTTTTATCCCCTCCCACTGTAAGACTTAAGACTGATTGCTCCAAAATAAACATAACATGTGGCTTAAATCTTAGAGCCAAAAATGGACACTACCATAAATGATGAACTTAGAAAGGATAAATTAGGAAGGAATGGTCTTTGCTATCTAGTAGAAAAATGCAGCTTTTGAGGACAAATCTGAAAACCACCTTGCACTGTAACAAAATAGATTAATTTGGTGGGGCTTAAAGAGTTAAAAGTGGCTTTTGAAGCAGTTTAGGCACATGTAAAGTTCATTTGCCTGAAGATCTCATGTTCTATATAGGACATTTCAAAGAAAATATAAAAATACATATTTTTGTTAGTTCTCTTCCTGGCAAGGCCTTCAACTGTACAGGGACTAAGCTTCCCCTCTGCTACAAAATTAACCAAAGAAACTCAAGCTGAATCCTGCAGTCATTTTTCATACTAATCTTCTGTGCAGAAATTTCCTCATGGCCTAGACTCCAGGTTGTCAATTTGAAACTTTCCTCTCTAAACAGCTGTGATTTAATGGTACAGAAACCTGACTGCGAGCTCCAAACACAGAGCCCCTGTTCTGCTACAGATGTTTTCACCTGATGCTTTTGGAATCCAATAATTTAAAAGTATTTAGATTTCATTTCTTCAGAAGAGGCAAATTCACACACATGCAGCTACAGAAGCACTTTTCCTATAGACATCAAGGCAATATTTTCAAAATAATGCACATATTTTTTGATTAACATCCCCCGCTCTTTTTTAAGGTAGAGCTCAATAAATTCTCACCCTCCTGTGGCTGTACTGCAAATCCCTCCCTTTCACTCAAGGTCTGTGTACTAACCTGGATATTGCTGTCAGAGCTTACCAGGGATTTATAGAAGGCCACATTGCATTGCTACAGAGCTGCAGTTTCTAATTTCATTTACACATCACCAAGTCCCCTGTGCTAAAGAGCAGCACAGAGAACTAGAGGCCAAATCTGGTCACTGAACCTAATGTTTATCTTTTGCTAATTATTTTCAAATGACATGTAATGGAAATAATTTATTTGTTGGCCTATTTTTGTCTCATTAGCAACACTTGTAATTTCAATTAGGTTAATTAAGTAAAGTCCCACCAAGCAGGCAGCCACAATCTTTTATTCCTTGCAAATTTTCCTCCTTCTCTGAGGAGTCAAGCAGAGGTTTTGGTGTTGGGATAGGAGGGGCTTTGGGTGGAGGATGGTGACAGTTGTTTCATTAAACACAGGGATTTGCTAAAGCCTGGTGGGGCCAATTAAGCCATGAAATGAGAAATGCAGCTGGGAAGAAGGAAAAGGGAAAAGGTGTGAATAGAAAAAATCCACAGGGGAAGAAATGATGCAAGGGATCACCAAAGAGAGGAAATGTGTTTGTGGTGGCTTCGCTGTGTGAAGGATGCTGTGTCTTACATAAACCAAAAACCAAATTTTAGCTACAGCTTTTGCTTTAGACTGAGGGCAGAGTGGAACCTGTAGCACACACAATTCCAGCTCTGACTTGAAAAAAAAAAAAAAGAACTCTTCCATTTGTTTCATTTTCTTCTCCACATAATTTATAGTGCCTAACCTGTTTTGTCCCCTGAATGTGTGAATCAAAGGCCCACTTGGTAAGGATTGCTACTGCATGGGAATGCACCAAAGATCAGGTGGAAAGAGAAGCAAGGAGCTGCTTTAGTCTGCAAGTCCCAAACCCCAGCTGCAAAGCAGAAATAATGATCTCACTGCCCTCCAAAGAGCTGTGTGAAGCTCAGCATCACTTTGATATGTAACATTATTCTACGTACGCATAAGAAGTAACAAGCACCAAAAAAAGGGCAATAATTCTTAGATAGTGAGTAGATATTTTATTTAGAGATTTGTTTTCAGACTAATACCTGGTATAACAGGGATTTCACCAAAGCCACCTTCAAACGGGGATTAAAGCAGGAAAGTCTATTTGTTGCAGTTCTGTAATGACTGCACAGCAGCAGCCTGTGCATTCTAAGGTCACACCTCACACTGGAAACCCAGCAACACATCTGACAGGATCGTGTGATTAAAGCAGCATAATAAGGGTAATAAAGTAAACAATAACAGCCTATTCACTACTCTGGGTGAGTGCAAAAATTTAGTCTTGAATACAAGTCCTGCACACTGCTCAAAGTCCTTGTTAAAGATATTAAAGATATTAAAGTGGGTTTCTACAATTGCCCATTGACTGGGCTCCACAATACACCCAGTTGTGCACAACTCTGCCCAAGTATAGCTAAAGTTTACTTTTGAAAGAAAATGTTGAAACAAAGAGGCATTTATTCCTTTGGCTCTTTCCTTCCACTGTGCAAGCTGTAGCCATGCAAACACCCAACTGCCTTTATTTTTAATAAGCACTTACGTGGGGATAACTTCGTACTGCTAAGAAACTTCAGACAGCTCTTGGAACAGATGGAAGCTTTACAGTACCTGAACATTGCTAAATACTGCTCTTAATACTGATCTGAATTTTAATTCTCATTTTCATACTAACCAGGTAAACCTGAATTAATTATATTCTACTCAGTGGCAAATTACCAGGCCTGAATTCTGCTTTTATTTATCTTGAGGTTTTTATCCATTTCTAACTTGAATAACCTCCATTGAAGACTATGTTTATCTAAGACCTGGATCATTTTGCAGAATAAATAGTAAGTCATATTTCATCTTAGCAGCTCCTGAAAATTTTCTAAACATTATTAGAATGAGAGGTAAATTCCATTTTTATTACCTAATCTTGAAGCATAAAAGCATCACTGGTACAAGTTTTTGCTTTCTTGATGGTATTTTCTCTTCTGTTACAGTATTGTGGTAAGTCCAGACACTCAGGAACAAGGAATTTAAAATATGAGGAAAAGGTAGTGATAAATTTTGGTGAGGGAGGATATTCTGGAAACATCCCATCCTCTACATGGAGCCTCAGCACTGTGGGTGCATCTCAACAGGAAAGGATATCAGTGGATAATCCTTTCTTTGGGATCCATTCCAAATTTACAAAATCATCTAACTCAACTTGGAGCAAAACTGTAGCCCTGGGGATTATCTCAGGAGATTTGATTGAAATTCACTTTTCTAGAGAAACTCCTTAGCATTCTTTGGGAATCAAATATAAGCCAGCCTTATTTTGCACACCTCTCACCTTGCATTTCTCTGTGCTCCTAATAGTCTGCATTAAATGCTCTACAAAGGAGGAATAGCAACCTATACACGGGAGTTTTAATTTTGCTAATCCTCAGTTACAGCCCAAAAGACCAAAACCGCTTTATTTGATGTCACTGTATCCTCCCTTAGCTTTCTCAAGGACTGTGCCCTGCAGAATAGAATGGACTTCTAACACATATTTTTAGAAATGAGGTAAATTCCAGGATTTTTCTACTGTTCTTTGTGGAAATCCATATACTAGCATGGGCAGAAAGGATTGGGGGGTGTTGTCCTTCCTCATCCCCCTTGTTTCAGTGCAACACAGAGTAGTTTCATAGGTGAATTAATGCATTTTTACTCCACTTTGACAGAAGCAGAGCAGCCATCTAACAAACAAATAATGTGCCAATACTTGTGAAACAGAACTGGCCATCGTACCTCCAAAACAAGTACTACAAAAACCAGGCAAGAGGCAACATGGAACATCTGCATCAACAGCAGTGACTGCCTTGCATACAAGGCCATGCCAGCTCAGGCTGGTACACAAGGTTATCATGCATCCTTTATCTATAATGCTCTATTTTTTCCTACTACCAATGAATAATAATAAATGAAGCAATAAATGAAAGCCATGTTTTTTAAGAACATTATTCTGCCCGGAAAAAAATATCCTAAATTGCATAATTTCTTTATTTTAAAGTCATCTTAACCCCAACTACAAATATAGGGGATCAAAAATTTATATCACACAAAATATAAGGAGACATTTGTTCCTTAAATTGATGCTGGCTGGTTCAGGAGAGTTTTAGCTCTGCTAAAAATCTGAAATTAAGTTAGGCCCTACAAAAGCTTGGACCAGCTGATAAGGACCAAATGCTGATCCTCAACTCGAAAGCTGCAAGAATATTCCAATATCTCATTTAGCTATAAATTCAGATTTTTTTAACTCTTCTTCTTCCACTCACACTTTGCTGATCTCTTCCTTTCAATAGCAGATGGTTCAAACAAAAGATACAACTAATTCCTGACTTCTGTTGTCACCACTAAATCTTCTTGCTTGACCTCAGTGATCCCAGACCTCTGAGGTGACTAGGAAAAAATCCCTTTGACTGGCCTTTCAAGTGGTCTGAAATCTTCACATGAGCGAGATTATATCTTTCCCAAGCCCATGTCATTGAAATACTGAGGCATTTCTTGCTCTCCTTATCAAATGCTAATTATTGTCACACAAATACTTCCAGCCAGAGATGCTCTTCAAGATGCTCTGGGTTGGTTCACTCAATATTTCTTTTGGTAAGACATCTGTGAGTGAAATTCTTTATATCATAGGAATTTTAATTATTTTGATAAGAAATTGATTTCAATTGAATGGCACCTGAACAAAGTAGGTTTGGGTTTGTTATCCTTATGACTTCTTAAAGGTTTTATTCTTATGTCAATAAGGCTTAAAACTTTTCCATTATCTGGTGTTCCAACATTGAACTTCTGAAAAAGGTTAAATGGTTTTAACAATGCCAAATAAATGCATTCTCACAAAAGCATACACAAAAGCAATAATTTTTAATGGTATTATTACGTAAAAACACCACACTACTCATCAGCATTTTAAGAGGTCATTGAAATAATGAAGTGGCTCCAGTTATTTCCATTAAAAGGTTTATAAATAATATCTGCTGTTTGCTGCCTTAGGAGAGCTTAGCTGGGTAATAACTGAAATGTCAATACATCTTCCTTGTGGAAGTTTCTACTTCTGAAAGCAGCGTATGGCTTCCTGTAGGAAAAACATGGGAATTCCCACCTCTAGGAAGAACGTGGAATTCCCACCTCATGCTCCTGCCTCACGATTTGAGCAGTGCAGCAAAGCGGCTCTTGCCATTCCCACTCAACAGTCTCTCCAGTATTAAATAAAACCACATGTAAGGAAAAAAACCTCCTATTTCACACTCACGTAAATACAATCTCTTTAAACACACACACAACCTTAGAGCCCTTTTGCCTGTTTTCTCTTCCCTTTTTCACTTTGAATCAATGGCAATCGAAGGAGGGGAACAAACAAGGCAAAGTATAACTCAGATAGAAGCTGCTCCAACAGCATAATAAGAAATGATGAAGTGTCGGGTCCATCACCTCTATTGTTGTGAGCAGGCCCTTCATTATGCTGAAATCTTTCCTTACAAAGGGTTTTCAGTTACATAACGGGATTTTTCATGAACAGCTTAGGAGCTGATATTGTGGAGGAAAAGCAGAGCTTTCAGATGCTGCTGTCTCTGGCTGTTTCACTGATGCACCTCCTCATTCTCCTTCAGAGCCCCTTGGACACTCTATGGAATGTTTATGGAACTGGAATGGTAATTGTTTCCTGTCAGAGACCCAGAGATGAGGAAAAATTCTGGGATGGAATTTTCCACAGCAAATCTGAGTGAGTAGGAAAGGAAAGGAGTTTAATCCCATACACCAAGCTGCCTTGCTCTCCCATCAGCATCCTCTGTGCCCAGATGAACAGTGAGGGTTTTTGTGGTAAAAACACATTGACCTTCATCCTCCTCAGCTCCTCCTCTTTGCCCGACTGACCCAAAGTTCTCTGTGCTCCTATTGAAGAGTTTATGAATTCCTATTTTTTACCCCTTTCTCCTGGATCTGAACCTCTCAGGTGCTGATGAGTCAGAGGACATCCTGAAGGAAAGGCAGTGAGAGTTTTTTCTACCAAAACCAGGTCTGATTGAAGTCGTCTTCAGTCTCAGACATGCTGAGCAGATAAGGGCATCTTGTTCCCTGAAAACTGATGAGATTTTTCAAAATATGCCAAAATGAAGTACCCTGTATTTTTTTGATACCTAATCAAAGTTGCACATCAAAGTTTGTGAAGGAGAGGAATACACAAGGAGGGGGAAATAGGGTTTATTATTTAATAGAGTGTAACACTCTCTTAAGTCTTTTTCTACATCAAAATGTGTCAGATGGTTTTAAGACTGAGATCTAATGTGGCTGATGTCCTGATCAAAATTTCAGAATGGCATTTAAATGCGAATGTCTGCAATGGCAAAACACAAAGACCACTCAGGTAGATATGTTTGTTATTATTGCTGCATTTCTGTTCTCTGAGTGGGATTCATAACAGGAAAAGTCACAACAGAAAAATTCATCAGAACCCAGCACTCTGGTGCGAGTCCAGTCCTCACTGCTGTTGATTAGACAAAAATTTGGTTTCAAGTATTCTTATGCAAATTTCCTCTGCATGAAAGAGTTTTCAATGAATGTAAATTTGGCACTGCCATCAGTGTAAGTGGCCTGAAATGGATCTTCCCCACCTAGAAAACAGATGGCACCACAATGGCATGGATGGGAATGGAGAAGAAAGGAAAACAACAAGAATGCAGAGGAGGTTTGGGTAGAAAACTGGTGATTCAAAGCCAGGCAGAAGCCTTTGGTGAGCAGAGCTTGGTGTTTGAGGCCAAGACACGGGAAAGCAGGGAATTTGTGCTGCAGCACAACCCCAGGGCTGGGAGTGCACAGAACAGCTTCCAGGGGCTCCCTCACACACGTGGCACACCGTGAGCTGCTCCCAGCACACCCTGCACCCACCTCTCCTCCAGCCCTGCTCCAGGGCTGCACTGTGGGACCACACAGGGATCACCCCAGCATCTGCAGAGCTGCACAGGACACCTCAGCCCACGCTGGCTAAGGTCCCTTCTCTTCCAAGCTGAACACGCAGGAGCTGGGTTTGGATCATACAGCAAATGTGGCTGGAGGTACCCTATAAAGAGATGCTCCCTGATTCCCACTGACCCTCTCTTCTGCACTCGTGGTGACAGAGAAGGTTTCTAACAGAGGGAGCTGCACCCAGATCTGAGCAAAATTTTAATTAGTTCAATGGCTTTATATATAAATCACTACTGAAAATGTTAGGACTATCAATGAAACATGTTCCAACTTTTTACTTTTAAGAAATGCATCTTTTTTTTCCTCCTCCAGACTAATTAGGCTGATAATCCATGCTGCAAAACACAGCTGTTTTCCTGACACCTCCAAGTTCAGCTAACTCTGAACTCCACTTCATTGAACCCTGTCCACACTTGTTTCAATGGCAACAGACTGCAAACACAGAAAAATACCCACTTTAATTAACTTTTACTCCTTTCCAGGGGGTGTTAAAAGAAAACCAAGAGCTATTACAGAGACAAAGTGAGCGAGCCTTCCAGGCAGTGAAGGCTATTACATTCAATTGTTTGGCAACACTTCTATTCAAGACAAACAATTTCAGAGACTTATGTTCTTAATAGAGCAGGCTAAAACTCTTCTGATGAACAATTTGCCATCAAAAACTGCTGATTTTCTGGATCAAAACGTTCTCTGGGAATGTTTATTCCACTAAAACTTGTGACAAGCAGGCAGGCTGGCTGGAGGGCTGGCAGCTTGGCTTGGAAGGCTGCCTGGGAGCCAGGCTGGCAGGGACAGGCAGGCTGCCTGCCCAGCGAGTCCCTGCCCAGCGCTGCTCCCCTCCTCTCTCAGGTCAGCCACATTATGCATCATAATCATTTTTATTAGCAAATTTGTCAACATTTCTAAGCAGAAAACACAATGGTTCAAAGCAGTGTGTTTCAAAATGTACTTCAGTAAGTTTGGGATGAAGATTCTCTTTTCTTTTTTTTTTTCAAGTAGTTTAAATGTTTTCTTTTTTGAGATATTTATGTTTTTGTTCTAATTCAAAGCAATAATAAAAAACCCCAGGTTTTATTATTTAAAACACTGGAGCTTTTTCAGAATAGGAGCTCCTGGTTTCAACCCCACAAACAGCTCCATATTCCCAAACAAAAGGTATATTAAGCTATGGTCTTTCTACAGACAGAATTTGAAGATAGTTGCTGCACAATATTACCTTCATTTTTCCAGTAATGTAGGAATTTATTAAGTTGTCAAAGCTTGAGGATTTATGGAAAGGGTCACTCTCTTTTCTTATTCATTCTAAGCTGATCTATTCTTTTAAAAAGTGAACTGTTACCTTTAGAATTACCACAGCTTACATTGGCAGGACTTGGAAAACCCAAATTCAGGGTGGGGAGTTAAAAGGCCTTTGTTTCTACTTCATATTATGTCCCTTATTTAATTATACTGTCAGGAACAAACTTCTATCTCCACAATCCTGACCACATTTAAAAGTACAATAATTTTAACTTAAATTCATGAAGAACTCGTATACATTGCCCATAGAATAATCACTCTTAAAATTTCCAATGAACTAAGAGACGTTACTCCATTATGGCTCAATTTTTTTGCAAACTTTCGGGGAAAGTGTGCTTTTCTTTTTTTTTTTTTTTTTTGACACTAGAGCCACACTCTTATATAGGTTTTGGATATTCTCTCACATGAGATGTGTTTCAGCTTTTTTGCTCTGTACAGGCCAGAGCCAAGAACACACAGAACAGAGCCCAGAGAATTCACAGATTTGCTGCCCAAGACATTTTACACTGCTGGTAAATTGTTTCTGCCAGAAATAAAATGTCTTTTACCAATTTGACACCACCATTATGATCATCCCCACAAACACTCAGCAGCAGCAGTAGAAGCCTGGATTTGAAGAACTGAAAGTGGACTTAGACCATCTGTTTGTTTGGGGCTTTTTCTCTCCTGAAAGTCCCTGGTTTCCATAATCTCCAAAAGTCACTGTTTGTGTTCAGAGCATTTAAAAATAACTTTTCCCTTGCCCCACGCAGCAGCTTTGTTCCCTGCATTGCAAACACTAAATTTAGCAGCCATGAACTCACGTTGGGATGGAAAGGTGATACAGGCACAGTGACGCCAGCAGGACATATAGATTAAGGAGTATTTATAGACCAAAAAACCCCATAAACCCTTGCCAATATTGCCTGACCCACGAGGGAAGGACAAACCTGAACTTTCTTTGTCTACGTGTTATTTCCACGTATAAACTGAAATAAATTCTACCCCTCCAGTACCCAATTACCATGGAAAATACAACATGAACTGCTGATATGGTGGTTCTGCTGTGTGAGAAATATTAAAAAGATCAGGAACCACAGAAATAAAACACCTGCTTGACAGTACTTCCATTGCAAGGAGCAGTGTTGGTGATTGGCACAGGGAGTATTCACACAGCTCAACTTAGAGCCATAAAAATTACAAGAGAAAGAACACCTAAATTAGGTATTTAAGCCTGCAGGTAAAAAGGTAAATATTCTATTCCCTCTAAGTGTCACCTTCCTTTGAGTCAATATTGATTCAAGCTTCCTATCACAACTGTATTGTTTTTATAAAATAAAGCCAGTTCTGGAGTTAATCATAACCAGGCTTTCGAAACCTGAAGAAGAAAATGTTGTGAACATTTCAAATACCAGCAGACTCCATAAAACCCAGTTGGGTTTCTACCACTGAGTTATCCTTCATTTCCCCATAGGAACTGATGTGTAACTTTACTGGGCACTATTCAACAGCTTTCACAGGATGCAAACTCTAAATCTGAGCTTTCATTCAGGACAACAGAACGACCCTCCAGTCAATCCACCTTGTTCCCAGGTGTGTCACCCCAGCAGAGGAGCTCCTGAATCCCACCTAGGCAGATAAAGAACAAGGTTCTGGGCAGGAAACCAAAACCCAGCTGAGTTGTTCTGCAAACCTGCCAGTGGAGCACGGCATGGCCAATGTCTGCTTTGTGAATGAAGCTCAACCAGAATTACAGGGTGAGGTTTCAATCTTTTGTGGGAGATTTTGCTTTGGGTTTGACTTTGGCAGTACAGAAAGAAGCCATGGCAGAGGTGACTCACCTTCTTTCTGTTGGGACTTTTGCTCAGGCACATACAGGATTCCTCCAAAGCACTAGAAGGCCAAACCCTCCTCTCTTCACCCATGTGAGTGAAGAGAAGACATTTGAGATTTTTGGGCTAAAGAAAGCAGAATTTACCCAGAGCCACCCACTTTAAAAGCTGTTAAGCTTTTCCTCCTCCCCACTCCATCTCCCAGAACCTTCCTTCACCTAAGGATCTTCAGCAAACCCTCAGCTGATGTAAATCCCCATAGTCTATACAAACATCACCTCAGCTGATTTAAATCACAGTCCATGTGATCTAATATCATAGTCCATATAAACAAATATGGTTTTGAACTTGCTATCAAGTGCAGATCTGCCACAAAACTTACCTCAGCTTTAAATCTTGTCCTGGAAAGCTCAGGAATGATTGGGAAAGTTTGTTAGACCAAGGTGTCTAACAATGCTCCAAAAGTTTAAAATTCTGTTCTTTGCAAAACAATTTCCAGTCATAAGCAGAGCTTGACAATGACCTTTGGTGAGAAGAGCTCATGATAACTCCATTGGCTGAGTTACCTGGAAGATTCTCTATCCTGCAACTTTAAAAATGTGGGGTTTCTGCCCCTGAACACCATTAGCTGAAGAGCTACAGTGTTTTTAACTGTTGGGAATGGCATGAAGAAAACCAAACCAATCAGATTTAGCACCCAGGGCAGCCCACAGGGCAGTGCCAGGTTTCAGAACTGAAACAACAAACTTCTAGAATTTTACTGATTAAACTGCACAGGGAGCTCTTGTGGGTCTCTGTCTTCTCTTAATCAAATATAAGTTTTACTGGCTCATTACTGCCAATTAGGAAAGATTTGCCTTTAAAAATTTATTGAATGCTGATGGAGAACACAAACTCGTATGAAGCACAATATTAATTAGATGTCAGACTCTTGGGTAAACTCAAAGAATGCATAAACAAGAGTGAATATTCAAGTTTTCCATCAACTGTGTTGGACCATCAGAGCCTCAACGCTTTGCTTGTCACTGGGGAAGCATTTTCTTCTACCCACAGGTTCAGGGCTCTTACCTGGACACCTTTCTGTAGGAAGCAAGGGGCACAGGGGAGACTCAGGGGGGTTCCCCTGAATTGCTGGAGTCACCACCTTTTAAAATCAACATCTAATCAAACCTCAACCAGAATCATAGAATCATGGAATGGTTTGGATGAGATTTGGGTGAGCTTAAAGCTCATCCCATTCCACCCCTGCCATGGCAGGGACACCTTCCACTGTCCCAGGCTGCTCCAAGCCCCAATGTCCAACCTGGCCTTGGGCACTGCCAGGGATCCAGGGGCAGCCACAGCTTCTCTGGGCACCCTGTGCCAGGGCCTGCCCACCCTCCCAGGGAACAATTCCTGCCCAATATCCCATCCAGCCCTGCCCTCTGGCACTGGGAGCCATTCCCTGTTGCTCTGTACCCCTTGGCATGCTCTTGTGAGAGCCCCTCGGCTCTGCCTGGCACAGTGTGTTTCTCTGATACAGTTGCCTCACTTCTCCTGTCCTAATACAAAACACCTTCTTTAAAATACCTGTAACCCTCAAATGCCTTAAAGGCAGTTCTTCTTTCATGTCCACCTGAGCAAGCTTCATGGTCCAATTAGCAGCATTGTTTCATTTTCTAATGGTGTTTCTTCAATAGAGGACTTTTTGTTGCTGTTGGGTTTGCTTTGGTTTAAAAAACAAAAACAACCCAAAACCAGTTACAGTTATGACAAAATATCATTAAATTGCTCTTGTATCTGGCATTTAACATTCCTGGGTTAACATAAAGTGTGACCTGTTGAAGCACATTGTATCTGAAGGACCCCCAGTGTTCACAAGTCTGGCTTTTAACACAAAAAGTCTCAAATCCACATAGAATTATTTTATTTACACGTCACCTAAAATGCACCTTTGGCATTTCAGACTGGATTTTGTTGCTGTCTAACATACAGTGATAGAAACAGCTGACCAATTAGCTCCCAGATAACTGGAGAAAAAACCTACTTTTTTTCCTACCCAAACATCTTTTAATTACCCCACCCCTCCCCAGTCCATGACTTTTAGACATCCCATTAAAAGGAACAACTCGGGAACTTCCTGAGAATCCATTTTCCATGATGGGAAAAAAAAAAACCCACCCTATTTTTAAAAATCAGTTTTGAAAAAAGATAACCTAGAAATGTAGTTCTGGACACCACTTTTGTCTGTAAAATTCTTCAGGCTCAAGGAGAACTTCCAGGCAGAAGTAAAGCCCAGGACAAGCAGCAGCCCAGCAGCCAGGTTAGGACATGACCACGCTTCCTGGCAGGAATTAGAAGCAGCATTCTAACATTTGAAGCCTCAATCAGTGGGTTTATTGACTTTCTGTGGCTTTTATTATCTGCCTTTTCACTGACAGATAAATGAAATTAAAGGCTTATTTTATCTTGATGTAGAATAAAAACAATTTAGGGCTTATCAGAAATCTTGGGTTTCAGCCATCAAGTATGCTCTGAATTAGATGCTGACAGGATGGTGTGAGTATTACTTATTATCTTTATACTTTTTTAAAGTTAACTCTTTCCACAAAAATATTGTCACAAACCAAACAACCAAGACAAAATAATAAAAACTAAAAAATCCAGATTCCCTGTGTACATATGCTTAATCTGCATACACATCCTCAAATCCTTGCTGGAAAAAAACCCAATTAAATTTCCCTAACTTAGAAAAGCAGGGCCAATAAGGTTGATGAACACGTGTGCAGATGTGTAGTACTTGTTCATGAGGGCCATATCCAAAATCAAATCCATGCCCTGGGCTGCACTAAGAAGTTACTTTCCTTTATCCAACATCATCATCCTCCCAATATTAGTGACAATCATATAAAGATTCCTGGCTACATTAACGGGCTTCTCAAGAGCAGCCCACAATTTATAAGAACATAAAGCTGAGCTCTAGAGTGTTTGTGGAGTGCAAATGCAAATGGGGCTGTTGCTAATGTCCCATATTTCAGCTGGCAGCCCCAGCCCATGAATTTCCTGTGTAACACAAACGCTCTGCACTAATGAAAATGAGGCAGAGGAAGCTCATAAGTCTCTTGTTTGTGTTCTAGCACGAAACCAACTCTCAGCATTTGCAAAACCCCCAAAAGCACAGCTACTAAGATGTATTTATTATCAAGGAGTGTTATTTGTTCCATAATTTAACACCGAAGCTGCATTTCTAAGGGCAAACCCCGTTTATTCAGTGGTTGCCTCCTCTGCCACAGCTCCTTCTAAAAAGGAATCTGTTTCTCTGAAGTGTCACATCCCACAGCACAGTTGGGATGAAAACCTTCCTGACATTCTTAAGGAAAACAGAAAAAACAAAGGGGTGAAAATCCCTACTAAAATGTTTCTTAGCTACATAAAAAAATAATATACATGGCCTGAAAAACCTTGTGTGTCTGTACAAATCCTTCTGTGCAACTCCAGCCCTTCTCAGCTGCACCTGGAGCTCCAAGGAAAAGACTTCTAATACTGAAACATTAACATGGAGAATTAGCACGGGCTGAACAAAATGAGCTGTAAAGGGTAGGGATTCAACTGCCCCCAAATTCATGGCAGTGGGGAAAGCTAATCTGATTACCTTGACCATTTTGGGGGTTTTATTATTTTTTAATTCTCTTTCAAGGAATGACTGTTCCCTTGAGCAGTAGCTGGAAATTCAAAATGTACATGAGAAATAACTTGTTATGTCTATAGGAACAGCCAGCTCTGGCTGCAGATGTGTCCCCCCACAGTCCCTTGGACTCATCCTCAGAGGAGTTGTACAGGCTTTAAATAGCAGAAGGAAGATTGTCCTCCAAACCAATTTTAGCTTCAAAATTTTCCACAGCTCCCTGGCTACTCTGCCTAATCCACACCCTGTGGCAGGCTGGTGATTCTGTTCATACCTCCCAGGGCACACAAGAGAAAACCCTGCTGTGGAATCAAGGATGGATATGCATTTCTAAGGAGTTTATATAAAGATGGAAAAAATCGTCATCCTTTAAGCCATCCTTTGATCAATTTATTCTCCAAGCACTCTGAGTAAATTTATCTGACCTTCCTGTTAATTTTGTCAAACAATATTTTCATCTGACAATGGCTTCGCTGTTCTGATTATTCCATCCTCTGGAGTCAAATCTTGTGATCTTCCTGCAGAAAAGTCTCATATGGGATTCTGACTGTGTTTGTCCCTACAAGCATTCCAGAATTCTACTTAAAATAAAAGGAGAAGCTGCATCACAAACATTACCATAGAAACAAACTGCCACAGACAGAGTTATTAGTGAGAATGCAAAGGAAAAGCTAATTCATAAAGATAACTCCAAGTCTTCAGTCTGTAACAGACACAATTCTAATAGAATAGAAACAGGTTTTATTAAGCACTGAACAAACCATCACAATAATATTACTGTGTCCTTTATTTAAACAGGGGCCACTATAATTGAGATGAAGCTCAAATAAAAAGCCTGACTCTGCAACCTTCATAGATATTCAGGAACATCCTCCTGCTTGAATTTGTCACATCTTTTCATATCAGCCCTGATTTCCTTTTGCCCAACCACCCCACCCTTGTCTCCATGGCATTCTCTTCACACACTGCAAATGAAAATATGATCCCAATAAGTCACCAGGACTAGGAGCAGCAGACCTTATCTAGAAGCCATTTCTCAGCAAGGCAGCACTGTGCTCTCTTTTCTTTTAATCTCCTTTGGTATATTAAAAATTATCCTGCTTTCCTCAAAGAGGAGAAACAACTCCTACCCCATAATTGTCTCAGATGCAGACATGTCTGAATTAAGGGCACAGGAACTGTGATGAAGCTTTGTCCTCCCTCTTTGCAGTTGTTGTTCCCATCTGCAGCTTCACAGGAAAAACAGCTCAAAGGAAGAGCTATGAGCAAGACCCAGACTAAATTCTGCTGTTGTTTCAGATTGTGCACTGCCTTGAACATCTTCAGGATTCCATAAATTTATCCTAATAATCAACTTTCCCCTGAGCCATGCTGCAAATTCCAGGAAGCTCCACATTCCCAGTGCTCTTCAGAGGCTTTACTTTATTTCTTCAGCATCCTGCTGTTGACCTTGATGTTCATGTGCTGATAACTGATTTCCAAACCCATCAAATGATGATTTTCTTATAACTGGGCCTTCAAAATTTGAATTTCCACACTAAACTACTGTCTTGGTGAGACTAGGATAACATATTTAAAAATTGGAACAAAACAAATGCAGAACAGAGAAATGTTCTCAGTTTACTTTTATCTGAACTGACAAAGTCAATTTTAACTTGGGAATGCACATTTGAAAGAGTCTTTAATGGGCCAGAAATTTCAGCTGTGGATTGGATTTCTCTGACTGCATTAGATACATAGAAGTTAATATATAATAGATATATAATATAGATTTACCACATCTTAAGTGTTAAGTTACTTCAAATCATTGGCAAAAAACCATCAACTTCTCAATAACAGCAGAACTAAAAAATCCCTCCGATTTAACAGCTCTGGTAGACAAATCTTTCTGTTCTTGCTCTACTGTTGAAAAAGTGTATGCATTCTCCAGGTTTATCATTGGACAAAGGAAAAAAAAAACATGAAGAAACCAAGGAAAAAAGAGCAATATGCACTATTTTCTACTTTTGGAAAAGGTAATTCTTCAAGCTTGAACATTTCAAATTTGCATTTGTACTTAAACCTTTTACTATTGGAGATTCTTTTCAAATAATGCTTGTTTGGTGCAAGTTTCAAAAGGAGGGCAAAATGAAGGCCTGTTTATAATGGTTCCAGTTTAATCCCACAGCGGCCCCCCACAACATGTAATCTCTCAAACACTGTCATTTCAAGATGCTCATAAATATGAACAGAGACATCCAAAAGCCCTTTTAGCCTATTTTTGGGCATATCCAAGAAACAAACAAAGATAAATGGAGACAGAGGAGAAGCTTTTAATTTTTTACTCCCCCACCAGCCCCTGGTTTGATCATCATTATACCAAAAGAGAACAGTCTGTAAACCAGATTTTATTATGGGAGATTGCAAGTTCAGGACTTTATAGGAAAAGAGAGGCAAATGAAGCCCTGATTCCTCAAAGCTTTCTCCAGACTACCTCTTTTAGTAGCTCCTGCTACATGAAGTTATAAAAAGAGATGAGAGTTCCCCAAGCCCTTTATTGTAGCAACACTTCCACAGTGATTTAAAAATAAAATAAAAATAAAAATCACAAAAGTTCCCAAATAAAACACAGCTGTGCGATACCCAAATTCTTGTATAGTCTTGAAATTTTTATCGCTCTCCATAAGATCTTGTATAAAGTTGCTGGTTTCTGCAGAGGACCCAATTAGATCTTTCTCCCACTCATGCTGAGAGCACAGCAGTGGAAGCCTCAAGGGCTGGGACAGAGAACTGCCCTGCCCAGACCCTGTTTGCAAGTGCCCAGAATCTACCTCATCATCAGGTCTCTAAAACTGAAACAGCAGACAGAAAAAAATACATGTATGAAAAAAATGAGAGCAGGATAAAAGTGATGTTTCGTGATGAAACACGTATTTATGCCGTAGATGTGTGAAGCACCACTGAATAATGGTTTTTTTCCTTTTGCTTCATGGCTGTGCATATTCACATATTTAAAACCCAAGCAAACTGAGGAACAACTGGATGGGTGAAGAGGATCGGTGTTCACTGAGCACGAACAGTTGGAGATCTTTGGGTAGGGCTGGATTGCAGCAGCCAGGCTGCTGGCCATCTGACACAGCAAGCGCTCCTCGCTGTAATTTGGGCTGGAATTACAGCAGGGGGTCCCAGGATGTTCCCTGTGCTGGGTTAAACTCACGCCAGCCCTGACAGACAGGCCCTGTCCCCTCTGCCCCCGCCCACCCTGGGGTGGCACAGCGGGGTCGGCACCGCCCGAGGGGGACACCTCAGAGACCAAAATCTAACCAGCTCTGGAGAAAAACCATCAATATCGATGGCAGGGCCTGCTCTTCGGAAGCTGGGGAGCCCCCAGCACAGCAATGCTTTAGTCTCACCGAGGTCAGCAGTTCAGAGAGCACAGATTTGCTCATTTCTGTGAAAAAAAGGAAGTGAGGAAAGTGAACATGAAAAAAACCAACTTTTTGATTCCTTACCATGCTGCCAGTGAATTTTTAATGGCTGAATGTTGAGTTTGTTCTCTCTGCCACAGCACTCTCCCCACACTCACCTTCCTTTAAAAAGCTGGGAAACACAATATATTTCTTAAGACTTTAAGTCATAGAAGAAAACTCACATCAAAGTTTCACAAATCCATATGATATTTTGAACAAAACCCTCAGATTTTACGCCATTCCTTCTCATTTATGTTGTCAGATGCAGCGTGGCATTAGGCTTAAAAGCTAGACAGCACAGGCAGCACAGGAAACAAGAAAAGCAATTAAATTTTGTGTGTTTACAAGTGAAAGTCTGCTGTAAATAACCATGTCAAGTAGATCTTGCTGTGGGTAGGTGGAATCTGAATATTGAGAACTAGCTGGAAGGAATGGCAATCAGCAACAGACTTCACAGGGCAGAGCTGCAATGAGAGAAAAGTAGATTTAGCCAAGCTGGGGTATGCAGAAAAATAATAGAAAAGATAAAAACGATGAAAAGTAAAGAAACACTGATAAGATAGACTGGGGGGTAGAAGGTGATGGGGCAAGAGAAGAGATCACAATTCTATGTTCTTCCAGCTGCTCTGGATTTCCTCTGGTTTTTTGGTATTTTTGATATACAAGTGTTTGATTCCTCACTTTTTAAGTCACATGCAGCAGACTGCTTCACACTGCCAGCACTGAGCTGGAATAGCCAGGCTGGGGGAACTCCCAGCTCCAGCAAGCCTTTTAACCTCCAGTGGAATTAAAACTGTGCATACACCCTGCAAGGCCTGAGGAACAAGAGCAAAGCAAGCCCACCACTGCTTTGTCCCACACAGAGCTCAGTGATTCCCACAGGGCTATGGGGTACTTCCTCCTGGGGCTCCTCATCCAGAGATATTCCTTCCTCCCAAGCCATGCCCAGTGCTGAAGATCCTGTTAACTTGCCAGCAGCCCCCACCCCGGCAGTGGGAACGCGTCAGGATGTAAAGATGTGCACGTGTCAGGGTGTAATCCTGACAGGATTCCTCTGAAATCCTCAGGGACAAGTCCCAGCATTTTTAAATCCAATCTTTCTGTCATTCCCATCCCTCTCTCCAGGGCCCTCCCTTTGGAGAAGAGAGCATCTGATCACCGATGAGAGTGGCCTTATTAAGGGTAAGGAAAATATAAAGTAATAAGAAATAAACAGTGCCAAAGAGGAGCCAGACTGCGAGTTCTCCACTGTTAGTCTAGCTTGGCATTTAGAGATAATGCAATAACACAAACAGCAGCATTCATTACTAAATGTTTTGTCAGTGAGTCGTTTAAAATGCTCACATTTAACTTTTTTTTTTAATACTCATAAAGGCTTTCACAGCATAAAAAACCCCTCCAGTTCTAGTCAAATCTTACACTGCCTGATAAAAAATCTCACCATGAAAGAAAGATGGCCATAGCTCATTCTCTAATCATTGCCTGGCATTAAGAGTTGTGAGAAATCAATTATAATCACTATTAAATAAGGGGGTCACCATCAATATGCTCAGAGCCTTGACAGAAATGTGTTAAGAGCTCAATCATTAAATATAATTTCATAAGGATATCTTTCCCATGACCTGTATAAATGTGGGAAGCTGAAAGAGGAAGGAAAATAATTGCTATATGAAAGTCTAAAATGATGAATAAAAAATTAGGTTTATTTAACAATACCCAACATGGCATCATCCCTGAAATTGAAGTATTGTCCACAAGCGAAGAGGGAAGATCACTGGAAGCTTTGCAGTCACTCTGATGAGGTTGCAAATACAAACAATCCAGCAATTTTGGGGTCCAGCATAAACACCAAAGAGTGTTTAAAGCATCATACAGTTTTGGCTGGTTCAGCTTCATTGACAAGTGTCCATTTGGCCATTTAAACTTGAGCTTTTATTTTCTAAAGCTTCATTAAAATAGAGACTGTTTTTATACTATAATTACACACAAACATCATCTGCTGCTGAATAAAAAGGGTGGCTGAAAAGTACAAAACAACCTTGTCTTTTTCCCCCTCTCACCCTCCCTCTTCACCCTTTGTCTCGTGTTACATTTGCTGTTAACTCTCCTCATAGAAGAGAGGCTCTAATCTTCTACCCTCTGGAATACTCACACTGAAATCCATATGATTTCACTGGTAAATTCTGGTTTAGTTCATCCTACTGTTCACAAAACCCTTAAGAAAAAGCCATCTGATAATAATTCTAAAATACAAAACTGTGCCAGGTGCCAACAGTACCATCACTAGGAAAATTAACCAGGTTGTTTTGATGCCTTTTCCTGGTCTTAAAATCAAGAGTCAAACATGGTTAGAAAGGGCAAAAGGGATTTTACCTTGGTATTTATGTTAAGGATCCTTAGGTGCACTATGTCCAGGTGGAATGCACCTCAATGCACACTGCAATGCCCCCCCAAAAGATCGGGTCTAACATGATAGGTGTTACTAATTAGCATATCTATCAAAGATTCCCCAATGAGAGGCTCGAATGAGTCCCCCCTCCCTGAGGAACCTTCCCCTGGATGGTTCTATCTCAGTTTACAAAATGTGTTCTGGAGAGAACTTGGGGTCTGGGGCACAGTGATCTCTTAACTACAAAGCTTCTAAAATGTTGAGCCTCCTAGATGAACAAACAAGTCCAAGAATGCAGGCAAAAAACCTCTCTAAAAATACAGAAGTTGTAAAAAGGTATAAAAGGGGTAATAAAAGAAAAGGCAAAAAATCATCATGGCATCAATTTCAATACCCATCTTCGATTTTTGCTGACATTCTAGTAGAAATTTGAAGTCTTGAACCTGCCTGCATCCAAGAATGCACCTTCAAGGAACTCTAAAGAAATGAAACCCAAGGGCTTTATTTCACTTCAAATTGTTTTCCGCCGTACCGTGTGAAGTATTGGCACGTGTTGATTTGGGGATTTTTTTGGGCTCGGTTTTAGATTTTCAACTACATATACAGCTTATGAACTGAGCCAGTAGCAAAAACAGAAGTCACCTATTTTGAGGAAGAGGAATTCCCTGTGTATCTGCATGGTCAGCTGACCCACAGGGAGCATGGGAAAGCCTGGATCATAAGGGTAGTTGCTTTTTCTGCCACCACAGTAAATTCTTTTCTTCTCTGTCTGCTCCAATACATCCACACTATTTCCCCTCTCCTGGTGTTACGCCAGAGCTCACACACAGCTCCTGCCCAAACCCAGGTCCTCGCTTTTTCAAGGCATTTTCTGAAATGAAGTTGCAGTTCATAACAACCGAGAGGTACTTGCTCATACTCTTAAATGACAGAAATACTTCCCTCAGCTCTGCTACTCCACTCCCACATACATTCTTGATGTCTTGAGCTACAACTTCATTTATAGAAGAGCCCACCCTCCAAAGATGGCAATTTAATTGTGAATAGCAGCACCAAATGTGTCCTGAGAAAAGCAAGACTGAACCAGCAGATGCTGTCCTTCCCTTGAATTCCAGCTCTTGAACAAGCAGGATCTGGAAGGACTAATTCTTACGAGCATGAAGGAAGAGCAGAATATTTCTGTGCTGGGAATCTCAGGGTGGAGGCTTTGTTTGGGTTTGTTCAGTGTGTGACAGCCACTGGGGCAGGTGAAACGTGCTGTGCAACAAGAGGCACCAGGTGCAGGGGGAGGCAGGGGAAAGATGCCACCAGAGCCACACCTAAAGCCCTTGGTTTATTTGGATTTCTTTCCAGCCATCTGTATCTCATCTTTAGAGACAGGAATTGTCTCATCTGCCCTTGACAAGACATAAATTAAGACATGCTGCAAACACAGATTCTATTTAAACAATGGCAGAGATTCTCATTTCAAAGGACATTCCAAAGCCATTCTCCCTCACAAAACATTAGCATATGCTTCTTAAGTGCTTCTGAAATAAAATTTGTATCACCACAGCCACGTGGCATTACTCTGCCTGCAAAAGCTGCTCTCAGCTGCCTCCAAGTTAAGGCTTGAATCAGAATGTCCTCACTGCAAATGTTTTCTCTCTAGGGTGGATAATTTTACCTCTCACTCCTCCTGAAAATTACAAGACAATCTAAAAACATTCTCCACTCCTGTTTGTTTTGTGAGAATCTCTTTTACACCAGCCCTCCTTCCAAACAGAAAAGCAGCATAAATTCCATAAACAGAGGAGAACAAAATTCCTGGGTTCTTCTCAAGAAATAAATACAAGGTTTGATTTTTAATTGACCTTAAAAACAGTATTATTTTTAGCACGCTTATTAAATGCAATGAATTAGCGTAATAAAAATGAAGGACTTATGTGCACATTATAATTTTTTGTTTACAAGCCCTAATACCAGTAAATCTTGACAAGTTATTGTGTCTCAACCTGCAGAGCTCCTGACCTTGACCCTGCAATGTCAAAACCACAATCACCAGAAGTATGTGAGCTCTTGTATTTGGCTTAAAATTACCCAGTGTTTCACCTTCCCAGGACACAGCTGGCTTGATTAAGTACAGGTATTCATATTCATAATATTACTTTAAGAGGCAGGGGTAAACCCAGCCATTTCTATGCTTTCAGACCAGTCTCTCTTCTACTGAAATTCCAATAACAGCTCATGTGGGTTTGAATTAAACTTCTATTTCCCCATCAGCTCTTCAGGAGAGATTCTGTTTTCATATGTTGCAGAATTATGTACCTATAATTAGTTTAAATCTTAAATAAAGAGGCTTAATTTCAGAGTCTCAAAAGAAAGCAAGAGCACATTATTTATCAAACTGTCCAGCAATAAATGGAGATAAGTTCAGATTCTGGTTACTGATTTAGGATTCTGACAATTCCATAAAAAATAGTATATTCACTTAAAATAGGCTTGGGGGTTTTTTCATGCCAAACATCAATATGGAGTGGACCTGCTGCAAAACCAGCAATGCTTAGCAGAGACATCCCCCAAATTTAGGTTTAATCACACTGGAGTGATTGAAAAAGATCCTTGCTATTTAAATATAATAAAAAGGAGGGGATCTAGGGGGAAGAAGCAGGTGGTAAGTACAAAAGTTGTTAGAACAGCATCCATTTGGGAACTGAAAATGGTATTTCTTTAGAAACAGAGTGATTTTGTGCTGCAGATTCAACCTGGATGGGGGAGTTCTGCAGGAGTCAGAGTTAATAAACAGGAGTCTTTCATTGGGAGGAAAAGACATGGAGCCTTAAGAGCTCAGGATGTGAGAACTGTTCCCCTTTATCTACCACACAGCCCGTGGATTTCTGCAGATCCACACAAGGCTCCTGCATTTCCTGAGCTGCTCCACTGCCAGGGCTCTGCCTGTATTGATTAGGGATAAAACTTTGCAAGGACAGCCAGCAGAATGCAGCAAACATAAATCAAATCAGCAGGGCTGCTTCTGATCCAGTGGAAAGATTCCTACTGAGCCCATTTTGCTACTAATCAGGCCCCATGTCAGCCAGACAACTCTGATTTCATGCTCATATAATGAAAAAGCACAATAAATTCAGTCATTCATGGGGGCACAGCTGCTGCCTCAGCAACATGCACACCTTTTCCATACCTGAATTTGGGGTGATAAATTTACCTTCAGACACTGTTTTTCCTAAATAGCCACAGTACAAACACCATCAACATCTGGAATATTTAATTGTCATCACGTTGATCCATGAAGTCCCTGGAATACCAAGGTTCAATTTCAAACATATCAGCACAAGTGAAAAAGTTTATTCCAAACTTGACTGCTGAGCAGGGTGTGTTTGTGAGGACACTCCAAACAGCAGAATGAAGAGCTCAGAGGTGCAGGACTGTTCCAGTTTCAAAGTGAATGTTCCTAATGAGCAGCTCTCCTCATGAGCACACCTGAACAGGTGAAGACTCTACCACACTTCCTAAGTATCCACTCAGACATACAAACAGCTCTTCCTTTAATGATAAGCATCTCAATTCAACAATTTCCAGTTATTTCACAAAAAAATTAAGCAAGGCACCAGAGAGAACAAATAACTGCTCATCTTCTTGCTAGGAGCTGAAACGTCCAAACCTTTGCCTTTTCTAATCCAGGCTCACTATTTTGCTGTTGAACAACCTATTTTTCATTTTCATCCTTTTAGTCCAGATGGATTGCAGGCTTGGCTAGCAACATAAACCTGGTTAATCAACTTTCATGCCATATTTATGTTGCAAAAGGGAGGTTTTACTGCAGTCTGCAGTTTACCAATGCACACTGTGGAACACAGCCAGTGGTTTATGGACCCTTCAAATTGCAAGCTGCAGCCCACTGTGCCATCAGTGAGCCCAAATCTGCTACTGACAAGAAGCTCTTGTCTTTGCTGAATACAGATTCAGTTAAATTTAATTAAAACAAAACAAAAATTAAATAAAAAAGAAAACAAAAAAACCCAACCAAGTCAAACAAACAAACAAATGAACCAACCAAACCCATCCCTCCCAGAATTATATTTCACTCATGAAAATTGTGAATTTTCAAACCTACCCATTTTCTTGCGACAGAGAAACCAGTTAAAAGTCAAGAAACATTTAGTTCCTAATTAATTTGTTTTGGCATCACTACCCCATTCTTAGTTTTTGGCCATATAAAGAACTCCCTTTTACAGAAGCTGCAGTGTAACTGTGACTCTGTTTGTCGTGTTTTGATAGTGCTGCTTTGGTTTTACTGGAGTTATTTTCCCCAGCAGGCTGAAGGGCTTGCAAGGCAAAAAAAAAAACCTGTCAGAACCTGACAGGGCATCCCACATTTCCTAAATCACCTGTGGACATCTATGGCAGCAAGGAACTTGGTAATTAAAACTAACATTCTATGGCTGTTCACAAAAGTCAGGACTCTGATACAAATGACAATTAACAGCCCATATTTGAACCACACCAATTACACAGAGCTGGCAATTAACATTATTACTCATAAATGATAATGGAGAATGTGTTTTGCCTACCATGAGTGAGGAGGAGAAGAAAGGGGAATTACTCATGTTCCAGTTTTGCCGCTCCCCCATCACCCAGGCCTTGGCACCAGCCCAGTTCCCCCACACTCCCAAGGCCACCCCAGTGGGATTTGACCAATCCAGTCAAGTTTACTCTCAATGGCTCTTTTCACCAGCACATGAAACCTGGACAGCACCAACCTCTCCCCAATGGTGGTTTGGAGTTTGTTTTCCTTCCATTTTTTTAATTTAAATAAACAATAATAAACAGGAATTTTTATGTTGTTTAGTATGGTTTTGTGTTTGTTTTCTTTTCTTTTACAGTGCAGCTTAGCACAAATCAAGTTTCTATGGAGAGTCTATGTAGTATATAACTTTGATGGTGTTTAGATGAGTAACAGCAAAATATTTGAAGGTTTAATGCAATACAAGGTTATTTATCATAAACCAAATGTAGTTTATTTCATTAGCTTGAAATACAGAGGTAACTGATACCTGCCACAGTAGGCACTGCAGATTTTTCTCCCAGGAAGAAGCATTCTGCCATTCCCAATAATAAAAAATAAAACTACAATCCTATTTATAGTTTAAAAATAGTTGTAACATGGGAGGCTATTCATTCATAATCAGGACTAAGTACTATTTGCAGGTGTCCTGGATTAGTTTGATTTTAAGGAAAATGGGACGGCACAAAAACCCTACAACTTTGGGGTGGTGGGATCATCTGAATTGCCTGAAAATTTGGGAACTCCCCTGGGCTCCAGCAGCCAGGGTTCAGCAGAGAGCAGACAATTACAAAGTACTTTTAATGCCATGGCTCTGAATGGTGAGAGATACACTGTTATCTGCAAACTGCTTAAACCCCTTCCTACAGCAGCAGTTCCTGAAATCTCATTTTCCTATTCTTTTCCTTCCTCCATCAATTCCTTGTGTTGCACTTTTTAAAGCCAGCCAAGGCCAGGTCATGGTGTCTCACTAGCTAATATGAAATTTTGAGTATTTTAATGTCAAAACAAATTTTGGCCTTTCAGATTTCAAAGATGCACCTGTTTATACCAAACCAGACATTTCCACAGCTGGACTACTTTTAGTGCATTATGTTATGTTTATACCTTTGAAGTACAATTCAATTGATTATAAAGCCTTTAAAAAATTAATTGAAAAAATTGCTTCTTAGAGTTACACTTTAGTCTAAGGAATAAACCCAGCTGCTGCTGGTGCCTCCTTGGTGCAGGTTCTCAGGTTGACACTGTTCAGAGCTGCTACATTGCAGTCATTTTGGGGCAGTAATGCAATGTCTAAACCCT
Organism: Monarcha castaneiventris obscurior; assembly: GCA_026261815.1. NCBI lineage: Eukaryota > Metazoa > Chordata > Aves > Passeriformes > Monarchidae > Monarcha > Monarcha castaneiventris. The sequence goes on from JAMPIT010000583.1 coordinate 2,354,070, forward strand.
CTGACAAAAGCAATATCCATGGAAAGCTTCAAAGGGATGAAATTAGTGTTGATTTAATCAAGGAGAAAGGTCTGCTTTGCAAAAATCCTGTGCTCAGCCCAAAGGTGATTTGTTCAGGACACACAGCCCAGGATACTGGGACTGGGCTGAAGGCACAGCCCTGGCCTCCTGTTTTAGCTGTGACCTCAGGAAAAGGGACACAAATCCTCATCACAACCAGTGAAAATCTCCACTTCAGCATGTTTGTGTGATTAGCTCAGCACCAAAGCAAGAACATTAACCATGCATTTATTATTAAAACAAAAGGCGCTTCTGTCAGAGTTTGAGTGATGATTCCAGAACAAGTTGGACACCTCTTCCACATGGAGCAGCACTTTTGGTTCAGTGTAGGAACACACACCAGTTCAGCTCCAAGCAGGAACAACACTAATAAACATTTCCCCAGTCACATGTTCCTGCTTTGATGTATTTCTGTCCGTCACTGCTCGTCTTTTTCTTGCACTGGAGCTCCACCCTTCTTCTGTGTCTCTCTCCTTAAAAACACAATGAAAAATCTCTCTTTTATAATCAAAAGATTTCCACATCATTTCATATTTCCACATCATCACAAACCTGAGCATTGCTCTCCTTCTTTTGGCATTGGTTGAGACATTCAGCTCCTTTCACCAAAAAACCTGAATTTGGGCAAACCCAGAGCAGGACTCATCTCAGTGACAACCTAAATGTTATTAGTGTACCCTTACTAAATTTAGCAGCATTATTGTGGTTCAGGAAGGATTCACCTTCAACTCCAAAAATAAACTCCTTAGACTCATCTTATCCTTGTGTCTGTGAAAGTGAAAAAATCATCTACATGCTCTTTTTGGGAGCTGCTCAGTGTTCAGCTGTGGGGAGCTAGGGAGAGACTTCCAACTGCAGACCAACAGTATTTCCAAGACCAGCATCTGCAGAACAGTTGAGCTTTTGACACAGAGACATCCTTGCTGTCAGTTTTCATTTTTTACTGATCCATTAATCCTAAGAAATCCTATTAGAAATAATAGAAGACACTGCCTTGCAAACCCCTGTTCTCTCATGCTCCAACATCCTCATTTCCCCAACTGCCTAACTGCATCATTTCATACCAAATTCTTTACAACCTTCCTGTAAGAGGAATTCTCTGCTCCTCTATAAACAGAACTCCTGGATTTAACCAATATTGAAGAGAATAGGTTTCCCCATGGCTTGGTAAGGAATGAGAAACACTGGTTTAAAGCTTCAGTGGAGTTTCAGCCATGAAGAATGGCAAATAGCAGGACAGAAACCCAAAAGCTGCATCTCCAAGGCTTAGTGGAATAAGCAGTCTTTCGTCTGCTAAAAATCACTTTTCTAGAATTGAACCAGTAAGATCTACCTTTAGTGTTGTCCATTATAAATTTAAATAAAAGGTTGTGGGGGGTTATAGGGCGCTCAGAGGTGGCTGCTGTGTTCCCCAAAGCGCCTCGTGAGAGGGGCAGAATGGGAGCAGTCAGGCTCCTGGCAGCCCCTCGTTCTGCCCTGCGCTCTGGAAGCGCTGCTGGCACACACCCACACCTTCTGCCGCACAGCTCAGTATTACCAGAGACAAGGAGGCAAGGAGAGCCCAACGCCGCCCAGGAGCCCCACGGAGCTGGGTTATTTCATCCGCAGGCAGGGGCAGGCGAAGAGAACGAGGCCGCGGGGCCGCGCCGCTTTCCCAGAGCGCTCTGAGGGCACAGGGGCGGCCCCAGGGCAGGGCCGAGGAGCCGCTGGGCAGAGGCAGCGGCAGGCCGGGACCAGGGCAGGGAGCGGCCACACAGGCTGCTGGCAGAGGGGGTTTTACATTCACAGCCTCTGGGGGTGAGGTTACATTCCAACCGGGACGGCTTGTGGGAGAGGCTTTTCCTTTAGAGGTCGGAAGATCCATGGTCAAATGCCTAGGTTTTTCCACCAGCCGGTCTCAGCCCTTGTCCCTGGCTCACCAGCTGGCCCAGTGACCCCGACAGTCAATATTTTAAACTCTCATTGCTTTTGTCTTTTCTTTGATATTTTTATTAGTTCTGCTGAGATATTTCTATAATCATGAATAACATAACACAACGTAATGTAACGTAACGTAACATAACATAACATAACATAACATAACATAACATAACATAACATAACATAACATAACATAACATAACATAACATAACATAACATAACATAACATAACATACTTTGTGTACCTGAATGGGAAAGGAGAGGTACAGAGCTTCCTAAATCACATGTACATCTAAGGAATTCTCAATTTTGTAACATGAAAAAAAAAAACAACTGTATTTTACAAGGGTTTCTCCAGTGATCCTCATTCAGCCTTGCACCACATAACGAGATTCATGAACAAATTAAAACCTTAACTCATATACTTAGGCTCTAGCACATTAACTATTTTAAACACCCAGATACACAGTATTAGGAGTTTTCTCCTCCTCCTGTCTGAAAAAAAGGATCAATCCAACAAATCAGCCATACAAGGGGGCAACTTCAGGTTTTTGAAGTGTGGTTCTTAGAGCAACATTAAGCCAGACAACACTACAGATACAGTTTCTTAAAATATCCTGTGTGAGTCTACATGGAAAGTTTTCCCCTGAAATCCCAGGAATTCTGCTATGGCTTCAGACCAGCCTGAGGGTTGAACTTTTTAATGGCAGAAAAATACTACAGGAGAATAAAAGCAAATGTGATTTCATTCATCTGAGCATCAAACCCACGGCCCCTGCATGTCTGGGTGGAGTTTGGTGGACAGGCACACACAGAGCCTGATATTTGGATCAGCAGGTTTAGCAGCTCATGTAATAAGGAAAAAGAATTAGAACCAGAAAAAAACGTAGTCCTCCCTAGTGCTGAGGACTAAGCACAACATTTTGGGTGTTTTATAACACAGGGGAATTCATAACTAAACATCTCATAAGTAGGAGTATTAGTTGCTTTAGAGGAAATGGGCTGCCATGGGAATCAACAAAGAACATCAACAGGAGATGCTGAGACGCCTCTTAAAATCCCCTGCCTCTTTAGAAGCTAAATAATTTATTGGTGATGCAACAGAGTAATCAGTTTCAAAAAAGACTCAGAAGTTTGCCAGACTGTTTTTGCCAACTAATAATAATGAAAGCATTGATTCCCTTTTATTAATAACTCAGGGTAAGTGCAGAGTGCAGAATATTCATCTCAACTTCCAACAAGCATCCAGCTCTAGGCAGAGTGTACTGGACTATATTTGAGTAGTTCCCAGGTTTTGATGTTGAATTTTCTGCTTTTTACTGATGGAAAAATCCTCCTTTTTGTATCACATTTCTGACTGATCCACAAGCTTCTGCATAACACAAACCAGCTGCAAATGGGTCAGACCAAAGCTGACACAGCTACCCACGTCAGCTTTTCCTATTGATATGTTAATAGTAATAAACCAAAGAATTTCAACTATTTAACACCACTTATTGTCTAAAACAGTTTCAATAAAATTGATGTTGTTTAAATCATTGGTTTATTTAAAATAAATTTAGCTAAGCCTGTTAAATCTATCTCTTAAGTTATTTTACCATGTTTTATAGTTCTTCGCTTGACATCAGTGTCACTGATAGGCTCTAACTATACAGTTAATATTCTGAGACCACAAAGATTTTAATTTTAGCTATTTCTTTCCTTCTCTTTATCTTGGGTCCATCGTTTTTGAGAACCTCACACAGCCCTCAAGAAATACTATATAAGGCCACAGCTGCCTTCAAATACAAGCTCTGTGTTTTAGAAGTCCTACATATGGGTATAGGGAGGGTTTTCCTGATTTTTCCCTGCTCCTGCCCACCCATGGGTGTCGGTATTCCACAGCCATCCCTGCCCCCAGCCCCTCTGGAACAATCAGCACTTCCATGACCTATCGCTGACATGGATCACAGGTAGGCAGCCAGGATTTCTCTCACCCTTTTAACCAACCAACTCAACTAGAAAAGAAAATTCCACTCCAAACCTCTGCTTCATTGCAAAGTGATGAAACTTTCCAGAGGATTACAGCCCCAGAGCCTATAATAACTCTTGCATTATTGCTGCTGGTATTTCATCTCATTGTTTTCCTCCTGGCAGGATGTACAATTCACAGCAGTGGGACTACTTTGAATGAGGCATCTATTCATAGCTGCAGGGTCTCCACAAAGCCAATGGTCACTTTTAGTCCTTTCTATGTCCTAGGTTTTTATTATCTATCTGTCTAGCTAACAAGAAGGGAAAAATTATATTGGGAAAGGAGTAAACCCTGATGTTTTAGGATTTAAGCCACCGTTAAGTAACAGAAATGAGGAGACAAACTTCCATTGGAATAGGGAAAGCCCCCTATTCCAAATTCTTACAGCAACCCTTTTGAACCTGTCCCTAAAGCACAGCTTGCTCTTCTCAGCATCAGACACAGCTGATTACATATCAAAAGACACTTCCAAGGAGCCCTAAATTATGCCAGAATTTTTACAGCCCATCTCTTCTCAACATCAAACACATTAATGTCATGGAGAGAACCACAGGTTTAAGACAGTTTGAAAGGAAAAAAAAAGAAAAAATGGAGGTGGGCACACCTAAGTTGAGGCAAGAGCTGGTTCATTCAGACAGGCAAAGGATGAACTTCTGAGAACTTGCCTGCAGCTGTGGAGGGCATTGTCTCACTGTTTGCCAAGCAATAGTGATATTGAGAGGGTGGTTTTAGGATTCAAGTGTTGCTAAAGGTTTAATAGCTATAGTAGCACATCATGCTGGCTTCTGTTTGTGACTCAAGAGAAAAACCTCACTTTGGAGCAGAAGCAGCCTTGCCAAACGTTGGTGTCAATCATCACTCACCCCTCTGGTGAGGGAGGTAAGTTCTTTAAACACACACAGGGATGAGCCTGCAATTCAGCCAGGAAACCCCTCTCCTATTTTTTCAAGACGGAGGAACAGTGTGTGTTTCCCAGCAAGTCTCACAGGGTATTCCTGGGATGCTGTGTCTCCAGGTGCAGTTTCCCTGGTGCAGCCCACCTTGGACACAATGGATTTACATCCGTGGACAATCCTGGATTGCAGGGCTCTTTCAGAGCTTCAGAGAGCTCTGCACAACCCCTGAGTGTCCTTTCTTAGGAAGGAACTGAAATTTAGGACATTTAAATGCCTTGCAAAGCTTAACCCATAACCTTCCTCCTAACCCTACCTCGTGTGTCTTTTCCAAAGGATGGTACAGCCAAAGGCTGTGATGCACCCTGAGGTTCCTCCCCTCCCTGGGAGGAGCAGGGCAGGGCAGACCTGGCCTTTTAAACAGAATTCCATCACAAACTCCTTCATTCCCTCTGGGCAGCGATTTCCAATCTACCTTAAGCACAGCAGTGGAGTCTCCCTGGCTGTTCTATACATTACATGCTCAGGCTATGAATGATTGATTAATTTTTTTTCTTTCACCTCTCTGTTTAGGAGATGCAGCAGTGGGGGAAGGCAAGGAAATCCTGTTTTCACTAGAAGAAAATTGTTTTAATTTGTATCAAGGTTCAACCACATAAATTTAATGTTATAAATATTTTTCACATGAGACTGTGTCCTGCTCATTCCTGCTCTCATCTGAATTAAAAAGCAACAGCAGGCAGAGGGCCAAAGGGCTTCAAACCCCAAGTTTTACTGTGACATGGCATCAGTTCTCTTACCTCTAAGAAAAGAAAAACATAGACTAACTTTCAGAATACATCATTCTCTCATTTATTTCTTTTTCCTTGGCTGTAGAGCTTCCATGGACAAGCAGCTTTAAAATAGGTACTTTAAGAAAGATGCATCTTGGTGTGTGTTTGTAGCTACATAAATGAGCACAGATTTCCTTTTACCCTGACTGTTAATGGCCAGGGTAGGGCTGATAACAATAAATACACAACAATGCTCAGGAAGGCAACATTAAGGACATTAAGAATTTCTATATGTGGAAAAAGAGTCATAAAAAGGGATTTTAAGTCCCAATACCAGAACTATAAAGAATGGACTTAATTTGCCTCAAAGGGATTTGTCATCTAAATAAAGCCTAAAACATCTTACTCTGTAGAGCTTCTAAATGGAATCTTGATCAGTAAATAATGTGGGTAACCAGACCTCTGCTCAATCTTTTCTTTTTTTCTGTATTTATACAGGATTTTTAGGGACTTTTTTTATTCAGAAAATTGCTCAGCATCTTAAAGGGTTTCAGAAATGGGCCCTCCTCCCAAAAAAACCCCAAACGCTTTAGTATAAAGTCAGCAGCATTTGCAGAAATAGTTATTCTACTTATATTATCTATAAATTACAGAAGTATTGGCTTCATGTTCTCATGAAATGCACAAAACTGCATGAATGAAAAGTCATGCCGTAATTCCACACACTTCCAAACTCACAAATACATTTGCTAATTTGGATATTTGAAAGCAGAAAGTGATGATGAATTAATTGAAAAGTGGGTTTAGGAACCCCTAGTTGTCCAGGCCTTGTGTTTTGTGTCAGTAATCTCATTTATTACAGAAAAATACCTGCTAATACATGTAACTCACGTGGCGCTCATGGAAACTCTGTAATAGAACTCATCTGCTGTGATTTCCTGTAGAGACCATGATTCATTTTGGACCAAAACCAACTTAAATACTTTCTGCTTTCGGTTCAAAGAGGTTTCTGGCACGAGATGTTAAAACTGATTAGTTTTACTGCACTTCTAACCCTTCTCCTCAAACCAAAAAGCCCTCAAAATGCAAGATGCCACCTACAAACTTGGTTAAATCTAATTAAAAAGTAAAGCAATCGCCAATGAGGCTCCAATGGCAAAGTTTATTTTTCATTGAAGGTCCCGATGCTGAGTTGTGGACTCCTTACAAGACAAAACACTCACTACAGAATTTAACGAGGACTCAGCTACAGAGAGGTTATTGCATCCAGCCAAAAGCAAAAAGACAAAACATAATGATTTGGCAGGGAACACACTTGGTTTGTACCTTATGGTACTGCATGTTATTAAAAATGTTTTAAGAACCATCTCCACCAGATTGCTTTTGAAAGCAAACTATAGAGCAGCACAAAACCTTTACATTTTTACACCCAGTCAACATTTAGGATCCCACACCCCCGCACTTGTAAACTAAATATTCAAAACTCTTCCCTGGTCAAAAGCTAGTTTAAAACTTGGGACTGCTCTTCCAACTCCCAGGAGGAATCATGGAGGGTAAGGAGCCATGAACCCCCCAAAATTTGTCTCCATCATTACTTGGTCAGCAAGAATTTTTGCAAGGGGACCTTCTAAACCTTATGGCCATGTCACAGATAAGGAAACAAAGACAGCACATGGAGCTGCTGAAGATGGAAGTCCACAGAAGGAAAGAAAATACCCCAAGAGATAGAGACCTTACTGGCACACCCATCTTTTTCTTGCATTCATTGCCGGTTTTGTTTATAATTATCCTTGCTAACACTGTCCTCACCACAAATAAACACATTCTATTACTCCAGCTTTCCACAGAAATATCCATGTGCAACCCAAATCTCCCAAGGTTTCATCTACTAAGGACTAACCCCAACATTAGAAGAACTATTTAATTTTTCATGTAGAACTTTCTAGTTTTGTAGTTTCTCTGTCCCCTCTGACTACTTAAATAATACATTGTTTTATCTTTGTCAACATTTATGTTTCTTCTTAGTATCAAAGGAAGCAGAAATCCAGGGATTTCTAGAAAAGATTTTTGTTCTCATACAAGCATCTGTGCAGCCCCAGGTTTCAGCTGTAGCCCTGCTGCTTTTATTTTTCACATTTGATTAATAAATAAACACAATATTTTTCCTATTTGTAGCTGGCAAATCTCTTCTGAGATGTGCAGCCCTCCTGATGCAAAAAGGAAACAAAAGCACTAAGTTTATTGTAAACAGGCTGATTTTGGACTTGTGAGTTCTCTCGGATTTTAGAACTGTAATTTAACCCTCTGGACCCAAAAAAATTTGAATGATTACATTACAATTGACTAGTAAAAATACACATAATTTGACACACATACCCATCAGTCTTTAGAGTCTTCATTTCACCATATTCATTGCACTGTGTAAATATACTCAAATGGAAAAACTATATTCTGGGTTTAGTAACAATGCAGTAATGTATAAACTACTATTTGGAGATTTTTAAAAGTACTTGAAATTTTTAAAATACCACTAATACAAATAAAATCATATTTTCTTACATAAAATAAGTCAAAGGCAACTTCTTCTGCTTCATTTATACCTTAGATATGCTCTGGATACTTCTGGATTGGATGAACAGCAAAACATGTCCAAGGAAGCATTTGGATTTGCCCTTCTGTGCACAGAATTAAAATTCATTGCTGCCTTTATAATGTTTCAATCACACTTAAAACATTATTTATAGAGCCTTTAAGAAACTTTTCATGGCATACTTACATGGTAAGCTCATTGCTCACAGCTTTGGGATTGGCACACCTTGTCAGAATCCAGCATCCCTAATTTCATGTGAAGATCTGTATTCTACAAGAGTTTCTTAATGAAACTGGTAATCACCAAGGTCTTCCCACTTCAGCCACCAAAACCCCAATGTATTTTTGAGAACTGCAAAAACTGGTCTTGAAAACAAGTATCAAAGCACTTAAGATAGAAATCCAGGAGTGTTTTGTGTTTGTGAATCAGAGCAGGACACAGCTTCTGCACTGAGAGAAACTCCTCAGTATCCATAGGAGAAAGCCAAGGATCTGGATTGTCCCAAACTTCACAAGGCATTGCTTAGATGATGCTACTCCTTTGTGAGATTCCTTCTGTCATGGGCTGAAGAGCAGTGACCAGATTCCAATGCTTTAATCCCTGGCTGGATTTACTCGGCTGGATTTACTCAGCTGGATTTGCAACCTCCCCTTAGCCAGGTGCAGGAACACGGCATCATGGGCTCTTTGCCTCAACAAAACACAGCAGCTATTGCTTGGTGCTTTGCTCCAACCCCTCACTGGCAGGGGTTGCTCACTTGTTAGGAATAGTCCCTGGTCATGATCTGAAAATGCCTCAGTCTGGTGTCAGAAAAAGACTAAACACACCTTTTTTATTGAGCTTTCAAACTCTCCACGTTATTTTATATACATCTCAGTTTGGGCTAGCTCTAAGTCCTATTTGATCTATGTGAAAAAAGGCAAACAAAGCAGTCAAAAAAAAACCCCCAAAGCAACATTGTTACCTTCATTTTCAAACATCTTTGAACGCTGATTTTTAGACTGTACTCTTAAAACAAAATTTGAATTAAGGAGGTGTTGGTAGGTACTCAGAGGTCTTCCTGCTTTGCTAAGGACATGACTTTATTTAGGCTTTGGAGACACACTGACAGCCTGGATACATATCCCAGTGTTTACACAGTCTAAGGCAGTGTAGTGCCATAAATGAAATAAAATTTCTCCTCCTGAATCTCATAAAAAGACCTTTGTTTATGCCACCCTCATCACCATTATTTGTAAGCCATATTACGTGCCACATTACTGGCCCAGAAATAACTCCATAAGAAAGAAACGAGCCCACATTTACAGAGAAGAGCTTCTAGAAGCTTTATCTTACCATTTCCTCGCATCATTTGATATGCTTGGCTGGACCTCTGAGTAAAAATAAATTATCACTTGAAGTTTGAAGGTGTACTTTGGTAGCAGATTAAAATTCATGCATCTTTTCATTTGATTACTGCTCCAGGCTTTCTTTTTAGGCAACTTCAAAAGGGGAAATACATATATATATATATATGTATATATATATATGGGGGGTTTTTTGTGCTGAGCTGCCTATTTAAACTGGACAAATATGAGTTACAATGTGCTTCAAGGGAAACAAAAAAGGAGCACATTAAAAACTGACACTTGTATGAAGAAAATAACTCCTGAACTACACATTTCCATGTTTTCAGGACAAATTCTTCACTATCACAAGTAGACTTCTTAAATATTCTTTTTAAGTTTGATGGGAAAGTAAGACGTCTATAGCAAAAAATCCCAAGTGCTTTCAAGTTTAAACAAAATTTTGCTAAACATCTACCTCATTATTAGGATCTAATGACTTACGAAGCCTATACAGTCATAGATTTTATCTACACGAAATTTATGACTTCATTATGATTCAGCAGAATTACCCAGATACCCAGTGTGAAAATGCTTACAGCCTTCAACTTTGTTCCTAATGTAATTCTGTGTATAATGTTTAGTCATCCATGCCTACAGAGAGAAATTTGATCAAGAGAATTGGGACATAGTTTAGATAGCTTTTGGAATCTTAATTTGTTTTGTTAGTGGTGTGAGTTTTCACTGTCGCACAACTCCTGTCCTGCTTCTCCCCCATAGCAGGACCCCAGGCTGGAGGGGCCCACGAGGGCTCCTCTGGTGCCACCTCCCTGCTCCAGCAGGGCCATCCCAGAGCACAGGGCACAGCAGTGTGTCCATGGGGCTCTGCAATATCCCCAGGGAGGAGACTGCACAGCCTCTCTGGGCACTCTGCTCAGGGCTGGGCACTGCCCAGGGCACAAGTTCTGCCTCCTGGGCAGGGGCAGCTCCCTGGGCTCAGGCCCTGCCCGTGGCTCTGGTGCCATTGCTGGGCCCCGGAGCAGAGCCCGGGCCCTGCTCGGAGCCCTCCCTGCACACAGGGACAGCCAGGGCTGAGGGCCCCTCTCAGCTGGGGCTCCTCTCGAGGCTGAGCAGCCCCAGCTCCCTCAGCCTTTCCTGGGCACGGAGATGCTCCAGGCCCTTCCTCAGCTGCGCAGCCTCCGCCGGCCCCGCTCCAGGAGCTCCCTGGCCCTGCTGTGCTGAGGGTCCAGAGCTGGACACGGCACTGCAGAGGTGTCCCAGGCCGGGCACAGGGGCAGGATCCCCTCCCTGACCTGCTGCCAAGGCTCTTCCCGATGCCCCCAGGGCACCCTCGGCCTCCTTGGCCCCAGGACACTCTGCTGCCTCAGGGACAGCTCCGTGTCCCCCAGCACCCCCAGGACACTCTGCTGCCTCAGGGACAGCTCCGTGTCCCCCAGCACCCCCAGGACACTCTGCTGCCTCAGGGACAGCTCCGTGTCCCCCAGCACCCCCAGGACACTCTGCTGCCTCAGGGACAGCTCCGTGTCCCCCAGCACCCCCAGGACACTCTGCTGCCTCAGGGACAGCTCCGTGTCCCCCAGCACCCCCAGCTCCTTCCCCACAGAGCTGCTCCAGCAGCTCCCCCCAGCAGTTTCGTTCCTCTGAATTTACCAGAATGTCTCACTCCAGCAAAAAACCTTTCCACAGAAATGTCTCTATCCATGGGTATGAAAGAGGCTCCTTCCATCAGCTCTTACATGAAAAGAACACACAATAGTATGTTTTGGAAATGTTTGGTCTCTACCCTACACACTTTCAACTCACATCCCTCAAGAGCACAGAGAACTGTGCAAGGCAACTGAGAACCAGAGTCAGCAACCAAATTAAGCAAATTGTCTCAGAACAAAAACAGTTTCACAATTAGTTTTTGGAAACATCTGGAAAGGCAGACATGTCTGATCCGTAGGGATTCATGCACATTCAGCTAAGAATTAGGGTCCATGAGGAGCAAAAGGGGTGAAAAATCCTGAAGGATTGGGCAACTGATAGATAGATTAGGAAGGCAAATTGCCATAAAAAATTTTAGGTGAATAATTATTTCAAAAGTCTTTTATGCAATATTACTTTTAATGGCAGCTAATACAAATATTATGCTTTCTCAGCAGAGCAGATGGGACTTTATCATTAAACAGTTTTGCAACATTTTTCAGAAGCAGACTTTGGAACTTTACACCAACGTTGTTATTGCTTTGTAGAGCTGTGTCCTTCAGTGTTCTACCAAAAAAGCCCCAAAATTAATAAATAAAAACGCTATCAACTCCTACCTCCATTCATGACTGGTGTGAACATTGTTCAAGGAGACAGGAGGATTGTCTCTGATTTAAGGGACTCCAAATTTACAAGATCTTCAAAGGAGTCCCTTATGGATGGCACAGATACCTTCCATCCTCAGCAAGGGAACGGAAACGTAACAGGAGGTAAAAATCGTACATTCTAGAACTCTTTGGCTAAATGGCAAACTTCCTTCTATCTGTTTTTACTGCTGGGATGTTTCCAGGAAAATATTTAGTGAGACACTGGGGCAGAAGTTCTAAGAGTGCCTTCAGAGCATTTTCTTTTCAGCAAAGCTGAAGTACAACAGCCCCACAGTGAGAGACCTGTGCAGAATTCCCACTGCTGCACACCTAATTGCAATTATGAACCCCCCACCTTAGATGGATAAAAGCCTTAAGAAATTCCCAACAGCATCATTAAAAAATAAAATTAAAAATACCTTGGTAATTACCATGTTTCAATTCTCAGGAAAATAATCTGCCTCCAACAGAATCGCCTGACAGATGTTGCCATGTACAAACTCCAGTGAAAAGGAGTTGTTTCCTATGGACAAGATGCCTGACCCTGTTGTTTTGCAGCTGCCAAAAGCACACAAAAAGCTCATTTAATTTAGCTGAGACAAATTCTTTTGTCTAGCAGGGAATCTCAGTATTATTTTCCCTTCATCTTCAAAATTATGTGTGACCTTCTGTTGTTTAATTGATAACTACTTATAAAATATAATAATGTGTAACTTAAACATGCAGGCGATTACTACAACAATTCCAGGTCTGGCCAAATGAAATTCCCAGTGCTGCAGCCATGGAATAAATCATAATCATCATAAATCTAGAATCGATTCTCTATGCTGGCTTGTGCAAATAAGTTCAGAACAAACACAAAAGCCTCTGAAATTGAGAGATCCAAAGCAAACGAGGCTTTGGGATAACACCACAGTCATTTAATGTTCTGATTTTATAAATGTTGAATAGCAGAACAGGGAGAGAACTTGCTCCTGACTAATACATTATCCCAGGAGTAATGAGACAGAACTGACAGATGAGAAAGAAAGTCATGCTGGTATTTTTGACAGACACACTGCTCTTTTTTCCTGAGTAAAAGAAAAATAACAACGCTTTCCAGGGAGAAGCCAGTGGTGTGGAGCCATTTTTAGAAAGGTTCAACCAGGACAAAATATTGACAAGACCCAAAAAAATCAACAAGGAAATCCTAAAAAACTGCCAAGACTGGCATCTGAAATGAATAAATTAATTTTTCTAGGGCCAATAAAATTCTCTGCTCTGTACATCAGTCAGTCATTTAGGCCCTACTCCACTGGAGCTCGTTAAAGATTTCTTTTGACTTCTGTGATCTTTGGTAGAGGAACTGAGATTTTTGTAACTATAAAAAGAAATCATCCCAGTTTGCACAGGTGCAAATTACAGTAAAAGGCAGAGGGAAGAAAGAAGTAAAATTAAGACCTTAATGTATTATTTTATGGCATAAATAACAGTTTAAAAGGTTAATCTAGTAGCACCATGCAGATGGCTGTTAAATGAGACCTTCTCCAGGTTGCTGAAGGTGAAAAGCTCTGGGGAAAATCCAGAAGCTGTCCCTCTGTGCTGCTGGATTGCAGTTGTCACATTACAGGACAAACCTCCTTTTCCTGGCTCAAAAAGCACTGAACTCCCCTTTTTTGGTGTATGACCTTGACAGTGGTATCTCTACACCAAGCAACTTAACCTTGATAAATCACTTCTTTATACACACTGCACATATTTAGACCTACATCCACTCATTTGCTGGGCTTGCTGCGAGAGCTGGTTTCAAATTTCTGTGAAAAAGTGAAAACCATCCAGTGATACCCCTTTTTGTCACGGTGCTGGTCTCCTTCCACAGGGACTCCACAGCAGGAGGTGCTGGCTAAAACCTTACCCCAAATCATGTAGGCCAGAAAATCCCCCCAAAGATCATCTAATCCAGCTCTAGACCAGCTGAATGTCCAGGCACAGCAACTGACCCATAGTTTTTCATCCTTTCTCTTTGCTGTCAGTGGACTTCTGTAAAACAGGGCTGCCTTCACAGCCCTCTCTTTCCTCACCTCCAGCCGAGCTTTGAATCTCGGAATTCTCTCCCTGCATGCCAAGGCAATGTCTCTGTGTTCCTCCAGGGTAACTCATCACTGCTTCCACTTCCCCCGTGCCTCCTTCTTGAGTCTGAGCTCTTCACTTACCCACGCTGGCCTCTTTCCACGCTTGCTCGACTTTCTAAATACTTTCCAAATCCCCTGTGTCTGTGCTCTGAGGATGCTGTCTCTGAACACCAGGCAGCTGTCCTGTGTCCCTCTGACTCTCCAGGGCAGCTTTCCATTAAGCTGCCAAGAAGATCCCTGAGTAAGCCAAAATTCATTTTCCTAAAATCCAAGCTTGTGATCTTTTTCCAACTTTGTCTTACAGGATTTAAAGCTCCAGTCCTGTGGTTCCTGCAGGGAAGGATGGCTGTGTCCTTGATGTCTTTGACCAGTTTTCCCTTGGTTTTGAGGAGGGGATTGAGCAGAACATCTGTACTCAGCTCAGCATTCACCTGCCTTAAGAAATTCTCTTCTGCTGCACCCAAGCCTATTATCCAACAGGTTTTGGGACAGCTGAAGTCTCCCAGGGATACAAGAGCCTGTGCTTTCCTGAACTTGTGAACATGAGAATTTATTTCACTCTCACCAGTGTTTTATCTCTGTGTCTATTGGCAACAGCACCACTAAATCCACTTCCAAAGGTGGCAGTGCCACCACATTGTCCTGGTTGTCCCTGTGACTCTGCTACCCAGCTGGGGGCTGGGCTGCCATGTGTGCCACCTCCTGAGACTTCCAGGTGTGAGGTCCTACCAGCAGGAATGGGTGGAATTAATGGAGAATTAATAAAGCGCAGTTTTATTTTCTATTAACTTTCACTGCTCATCTTCCCACTCTGGTTGCTAAATCATAACTGTGCTCTGAGATGCTGGGACTTAAAACCAAAATTCTTCTTTCTTTCTCTTCTAACACATCCCCACACAAGGAAGCCAGTCACTGCTGCAGAAAGGGTGATGACAACAACAATTCAGGGGAATAAATCCTCTAGGAAATGGCTCCTGGTGCTTTTAGAAGCAAAACAAACAGTATTTACTCTTTTTTTTTTTTTTTTTTTTTTTTTGAATAGTATAAACAAGAGTCTTGCAAGCCCTTCCTGTTATTTCAGCTCAAGTAAGGAACGTTTTTGCCTTCTCACTTCTCTTAGCCCTTCATGTTGTAGTGACTTTTTCCTCTCTGGTGCTTCAGCGGTGGAATTGAGTGCTGAAGAGACAAAGACAGGTGCAACACCAGACAGTGATTTCAGCCTGATTCCCTGAGCTACAACCCTGCCCCATCCAGGTTTTTTAAGTGATTTACTGAACTGCCAAGAGTTTCAAATGGCAATGAGTTCCATTCACACAGTCCAGGCTGATCAGATCATTCTCTCATTCTCAACCAGAGATTAATAAACATCATTGGGTTTGGAGGCCCAGAAAAATAAATATTCTTAACAATTTTGACTAACATATTTCATCTTTGTGAAAGAGGCACCAGCAGTCACACAGCCAAATCCCACTGAAATTCCTGCTCGTGAGAAAGACAACTCCCAAAATACCAAGGTGTTTTCAACTACCTTTACCTGAAAGCTCAACAAATCTCTGTGACAAACATTCTAAAGCTCCTTATCCAATGGCAAAGTTGCTGTGCTGACACATCCTTAGCTTTCCAACAAAGGACAATATTGACAGATCATCGTCACCCCAATCTAATAAAGCAACTCATTGTTTATTGAAAGAAGATTCACTAAAGGATAAACATTAGTATCCAACTTTCTGCAAAAAACAATCTAAAAAAACCCAAAAAAATACCCCACATAACCACAAAAAATTCCTTCATTGTCTTGATTTCAAAATTGCTGGCCACAAGAAAAGCTGGTAAAACTGCTAGAGACTTGCAAAAAAATATAAATATCAAAGTAAAAGAACTTATAATCTTTAAGGTTAGATTATAAAGCTAATGCTTGGATCAGAGTATCCAATCAGTAAAGTGTAGCTCATTAATGTTAAATAAAAAGCATAAATCCCTTTCCTCAGTTTTCCAGAATTTATATTCCTATTTGGATACAGTCACAAAGCTCCCATGATGAGGAACTAGAATGTGAGGATTCGTTCTTTGGTTTGGAGCCATTTGAATTGTGTTGGCTGGGAGAGTAGAAAAAGCACAAAATTTCTCAGTAACAAATTGTCTTAATAGCTAAAATTTTCATTTCTAATGAAGTATAAATACATTGGGAATATTAAGTTTGATTGGTTCTTTTAAAATAGCATAGACCTTTATTTTTCTAAAAGCAATGGCAGCACATTCTGATTTCCAATCTAACTGTATTTATGCCTAATTTATATCTGGTGGATCTCATAGAATTATCACTTTTAATTTAAAATAATCCTTCTCCAAAGTTTATTGCCTATGGATTTTCAGAAAGAGCAGCCATTTCCCCTCCTAACCTTTATTTTGCTGCCTAAATAAGTCAAGACCTTTTTATCTGCTCAAATAAGACCAGCTCTTTATTTCCCTCATAACACTTGTAGCTCTTTTCCAAAACTGCTCCTGTTTCCCTGCACGTTTCTAAATGGACACACAACTACTAGCAATAAATTATTTCCTTAGAGAAGTTAATAAAATGTTCCAGCAACAAGAAGAATACCCAAAAGACAAAAACACAACAAACCAAGAGCTCTCCACAGAGTTCATGAGTTGTGTTTGGAAACTACATGCAGACGTGGGGATTTTCCTGTCATTGTCTAGGCGAATCTCAGAATACACTTAATTCTAGAATGACTGACAGTGTCAGCAAAGTTAAGCAAAAAAAAACATAAATCCGTGGGGAGGTGGTAGGAATTTTAAATTGAGAGAAAAAAATTATCCATTACAATAAAACAAAAATCTATAAATCACATTGCTCAGTTTTTTCTGTGGTTTTGAAAAATACAGAAAGTGCTGGAAATCGATCTGCACCTTTCCCAAGCCCTGTTATACAGCTTTGCTTTGGAAGTCAGTTTTGCTCAGCCTTAAATAGAAGTGTTTCATCTCTGCATCCGCTTGGGCCATTAATTTTGAACAGTTTTGCTTTCCTATATTCAGCCTCAGAGAGAACTCTGCAACAATGCCAACATCCCCAAAACTGCAACTCACTTTAGCAACAGCACCTGGGATAATTTCCTTCTCCTCCTCCTCCTCCTCTTCCTCCCCCACACGCAGACCACGGCTGTAACTTTTATTTTGGAATTCAGATTGTGATAATCTTTAAGGAACCCGAAGTGTTCTCAGGAAAGGCTGTTGCACAGTGAAGACAGCAATAGAGTGGAAAAAATAAAGGCTGAGGGAACAGGAAAGCAAAAAAAGCAAAGCCAATGGCCATGTTTTGAATATTTTAACATTCTTTAGAAAGGTTTTATTATCATCACTATGTATATTTAGGATGCACATGGTTTAAAAATAAGAGGGGCAACACTTGAAGGAACCATTTTAATTTAAAAAGTATCTAGACTGATTGATTGATGGTAAATAAGCAATGGAATATAAGCAAGCTGTGTCTTTTGGCTATCAGCTCAACTGTCATGCAATGTTTAATAGCAGGGTGAAAAAAGGAACATTTTATACAAGTTTAGTCTACCCAGCACAAATCCCTGCAAGCACATATCAATCACTGGCACCTTCCTACTTTTAAATATCCGTGTGCATGTCTGGTTTTATGTAAAAATATATAAAGGTGCTCTGTAGTACAATTTCTATTCAAACATTTCTTGGAATTCTGTTTTGCAAGGATCAAGGATCAGTCTCCTATGAATGTATTTGATGCACATTTGTAAATACTCCTTGAAATGTTAGGATTAACCAAACAGCCCTCAGAGCCTGGTTTGAAAAGAGCGATGTTCATTTTTTCCCTAGGGTGAGGTAAAGCAGTGTGTAGGATCAGGAGCAGTTCCTTTCCAGAAGGTGAAGTTCCAGGTGTGCCCTCCAGCACACACCCAGGATCCAACTCCCAGCACAGCTCCAAGCGAGCCAAGACTTAGAAATGTAACAGCTGCCTCAGAAAGGGGGAAAGGGAATTAATAATAGACATTTTTAGCCTTGTGGAAGAAGCTCAAGTGACATTTCTTAAGTGTCCCATACAGAGCTTGGCAAAGGAATTAAGCAAGACCTTGGTATTGTGAGCCAGCAGAAGCTGGCACATCCCTGAGTCCCTAAACCCACCCCTCTGGCAGCAGTGCCACCTCTCACCCTGTGAGATCCTGTCCTGGTTTGCTGTGAGTGCTATATAAACCACCTGAGAATGAAGATTATTTTTCTTCTGCTATTGACTGGTTCTAGAAAAAGTAGTTCCCCATATAATTGCTGGGATGTGGTCAATAGGGCAAGAGCTCAGATGCAGGGTCAAATATATGCACGTTTGCTACACATTCTGCACAGTCCCCTGTGTAACTACAGTGGAAAAGGATTTTGAGAGAGGAGTTCCCTTTAAGATGGGAAATAATGCAGATATTCTACTACTTAACAGAACAGGACTCTGAAATTTTGTATGAGCCAAGGCTCTTAAAATTCATACAAGCCAAGAGCACAGTGGTCCCAGTAACAGACTGTGAGGATAATGCTGGTCTTCTACTTGATGAAAATTACTTAGGAATTCTGTGCTGTATGAAGTTCTGCCAGATAGTTCTGTGCAAATTAAACTGTAAAAGTTATGCCTTAATTAAGCCACATTCCTTCCAACTGGTCTGCTTGCCACGAGCCTTAGACAGGAGGATATTTGTTTGTCTCTAATCCTGAGCTCGGCCTGACACAGCTCAGGTACCCTGAGCATCTCTGCCCACCTCTGCCCATTTACCAGGTGTGCAGCAAAGACAAACAACAACTTCATCTCAATTTTCAGAAACATTCTATGGCTGCAAAACACATTTTTCAAAAGGACTTCCCATTGTTTAACAGCCTGTATTAGTAGGTTAAGATTATGAAAAGGAGCACGAAGAAATTATATTTTAATTAACACTGATTAAAATTAAGATGCAAAGCAAGCACATGAATATGAATTGGAATTGTTAGACAGAAGAATTGTCCTTTGTAAAGTACAAGTAACATGTACAGAAAAATATTACAAGAGAAACACATATCCCACCTCAGCTATTGTGCAAAGTTAAGGCCATGAAAGTAACCTTTTTAGTTTGTTATGCCTTCCTAATTCAATTAAATGAGAATGAAACTAAGATGAGGATTACATTTGCAAAGACATTTAGCACCATTAACAGTGTCTTCCGGGGAGCTTTTTTCCCTTTTTTATTTCCTGAAAGAGAAAAAAAAGATCACAGACTTTGAAACTTTCTATTTTTTAAAGCAGAAAGAAAAGCACTTATATGTAAAACCCTGTACAACAAAATTTTAACCCACAACCAGTTTAATAATTCCATGGGTGAGGAACTCACCTGGCACAACCTTTTTTTCCACAATGGCATTAACTTGTGTTGCCAAAGAAAAGACGAAAACAGT
Source organism: Monarcha castaneiventris obscurior (assembly GCA_026261815.1). NCBI lineage: Eukaryota > Metazoa > Chordata > Aves > Passeriformes > Monarchidae > Monarcha > Monarcha castaneiventris. The sequence continues at coordinate 2,373,547 of JAMPIT010000583.1, forward strand.
GTCAATATTTTCAGTGCACCCATCCAACAGTGCCACAATTTTTTGTCCTTTTTTGGTGCTAAAACCCAAACAATAAACTTGCTCTCCTCCAATGATGTGTCCTCAAAAAGACTGATTTACATTAATTTAAGGAAATTTTAGCCCTTCGGGGGTACAACAGACAAGGCTCTTAAAATGTTTGAGTGCACAGTGAACTATTGACAAACACGGAGCCAGGCAGCTCCTGCGAGAGCAAACTCCCTGCAATCTGTGCCCCAAGGTGGGACAGCTAAATCAGCCCTTCCCTGGAAAATCCCTGGGCGTGAGGGGCAGGCTCACCAAGCTCCAGCACAAACCTGAGAGCACAGCACTGAAATACAGCTGTACTCGTGTGTGACTGCAAGGAATTCTGTGTGCCAGCCTCGGACCCAGCTCCCCCAAGCATCTAAAACTAGTTGTGGGAACAAAGAAGCTCCAGTGGAAGACACAGAAACTTTGGGAAAAAATAACCAACAAACAAAACAACAAACCAAAAACCAGCCAACCAACAAAGAAAGTGTCAGCAAAAGAACAAAAAAATAAGATCCTTGATATCTACCCTTAATAGCAGAACTAATTCCAAGTCTGAAGTGGAAGGAATATATATTTCTTTACACCATTTTCCTGCTAAGATTCCATGCAGGAGCATCTCTCTGCATACCCCGTAGGCAGCAGCAGCATATTGTGTGCAGACAGCTCTGCTGTCAGCTCCCGCACAGGAATCACCGCTAACTCTCACTTTCCTTTTATTACACTGAATGGCTTAATTTCCACTGTGTTTTTCCCATTTGTTTAAGATTCTTGTAGAAAACATATTTATAACCCAGATACTTCAAATAAGTGACACTGCATTTCTATTCCTAGAGAACAGAGACAAATAAGATGCAACAAAGAATTTTCCTTTACGTTATTTGCTGTTGTGTCTTTTCACTCTGATGCTCCATTCCCCCCGAGCAAGCTGCACGTTATGTAATAGTGTGGCTTTGATAACGCTGCAAACAATCTGCAGCAACCTCATAAAACCTGGCCAAGCAAATCTGTTCCTCAGAAGTTCAGAGCCAGGCGAGTGACAATGCTCCATCCTCCCACGCCTGGAAAAAAAACCTTAAAAATGTGTGATGGATACTTAACCTTCTCTTGCCACACTTGGATTACAAGCTAAAGAATAATTTCCTGTTATTTTATGTAAAAATGCAGAAAGCAGCACAATAAAACCCTTCTTGATTCTCTTTGGGAGATTGATTTGGCTGCAAAGCATTTCTATGGACTTACCATCGGAGTGTCCTGGGGCCAAGGAGGCCGAGGGTGCCCTGGGGGCATCGGGAAGAGCCTTGGCAGCAGGTCAGGGAGGGATCCTGCCCCTGTGCCCGGCCTGGGGCACCTCTGCAGTGCCGTGTCCAGCTCTGGACCCTCAGCACAGCAGGGCCAGGGAGCTCCTGGAGCGGGGCCGGCGGAGGCTGCGCAGCTGAGGAAGGGCCTGGAGCATCTCCGTGCCCAGGAAAGGCTGAGGGAGCTGGGGCTGCTCAGCCTCGAGAGGAGCCCCAGCTGAGAGGGGCCCTCAGCCCTGGCTGTCCCTGTGTGCAGGGAGGGCTCCGAGCAGGGCCCGGGCTCTGCTCCGGGGCCCAGCAATGGCACCAGAGCCACGGGCAGGGCCTGAGCCCAGGGAGCTGCCCCTGCCCAGGAGGCAGAACTTGTGCCCTGGGCAGTGCCCAGCCCTGAGCAGAGTGCCCAGAGAGGCTGTGCAGTCTCCTCCCTGGGGATATTGCAGAGCCCCATGGACACACTGCTGTGCCCTGTGCTCTGGGATGGCCCTGCTGGAGCAGGGAGGTGGCACCAGAGGAGCCCCTGTGGGCCCCTCCAGCCTCACCCAACCTGGGCTTCTGTGATTATAACATTTGCTGACTAAAATTTCATTTCCAGTGCTGGTGGAAATTTGTTACAAACTCTTTATTCAGTCAGCACTGCCTGCAGCTCTGCAGGACACGGAACTGCCCAAGCTAAACCTAAGACAGGCAGCCGTGGCTCTGGGAAGAAGAGGGTGCTGTTGGCTGCCTGGCAAGCCCTGCTCTGTATCATCCCATCCCATCCCTGTCCTTTTCTCCTCATTCACTGGAGGCATTTGTCTGCTGAGCAAATCGAGGCTGACAGGGAAGGTCACTGTGCCCAGCTGTAAGTCTCAGCATACCAATGTGCCTTTTGGCTCCCCAAACAGTGACCGTATCATATTATTGATAAAGCCTTGAAAAGACTCTAATGCATCTTCATTTCACAAAACAACCACCCTCAAGGTTGCTCTGAGAAAATAAGCAGCCAGAATGCTGAAGAATTCTCCAAGTTGGTGTTCTCCTGAAGATTAAAAGATAATAACACTTCTATTAGAATCTCTCTGCTACGCTGTATTGATCTCATCAGGGAGGCCACTGCAGGTCTAATATGAACAGAGCAGTTTTAGAATTAATCACAGGAGTTTTTATTATGGTTCATAGGGCTCCTCATTCAAATGGCATCGTTTGCAATATTTATGGCCTAGATTGGTTGCCATTATTAAGTGCAAGTGTGCCACATGGTGTCTGGCCTGCTGTGTTAAAACACAAAGTCATTCTTCAAAAGTAAATCTTATCTAAACTATGCACAAAAAGCCAATTACTTTTTGATTTACATTTTAATTTCACATTCAGCTTTCCCCTTATATACAAACCCCTTACTTAATCTTTGTTTTGGATTAACTAGCACAGGCATACAAGGTACACTCCATAGTTTTAAGTAGACTGTTACAGCATATTAACGCACTCTGCTCAAAAAGATATATTTGATCAGTGACAAGGTACACTCTCTGGGTGAGAGAAGCAAATGAAAAGCTGGGAGAAATAGAGCACCCTGGAAAGTGGACTGGCCACTGATCTTCAAGATAAAACACACTCGTTAAGACTCTCAACTTAGACTGTGCACTTGGTAATGAAACAAGTGTTTGTCAGTGTCATAACAAGCCCTCAGTGACCAGATCCAGTGGTGATTTAAGGTATAGCTCCTTAATTTCCATGCTCCTTGTTTTCCTGGTTTGTTTTTTTAATCTTCTTTGCCACCACTTCACCCAAGCTCAGGTTTCAGTCATGCTCATTCCTGTTTGCCTGATCCCAACAGCATTTTCCTGCCATGAGGATGAAAGAAGTTGAATCTCAGAAAAGGTGAATAAACATCTAGACTCCTGATGCTAAGTTATTAAATTAATTAATATCCTGGGAAAATATGAGAGGGGGTTCCTTTTGGTTTTGGTTTGTTTCTTTTAAACCAGCAGGAACTTTGGAGAGTCTGGTACGGTATTTTGAAAATTTTTTGTCCTAAATCTCAGACTCTGATGAGTTTTCAGTGAATTTTGGGCAAGAAAATGACACTGACCTTTGCAAAGCCATAAAAGGAATGTCCATACCAATTTCCCATTAAACCTAATCATTAACCTGTAATAAAATGAATAAGAACTGCTTGTATAAACATCTCTGTTGACTTTAAAATCCCTCATATTCTCTTAACGCTATTTGAAAGCAAGCCTTTATTATGACACTCATTTAATTTGAGGGACTAATTATACATGGCAAGCATACACCTAAACGCTTTGAAGGGTGGAAAAACATTTAATGAACTTAGAGAATAATTGTATTTATCTGCTTAGTCAATGCAATAAAACAGGTCTGCTCATGCTTGTTTCTCCTGACAGCACAAGGTAGGAAGCAGTAATAGAGAAGAGACAAAATGAAAATGAATTGGCAAATGCCTCCCAATCCATTAAGACTGTAAGGGATATTCACTTACAAGGGATATTCACTTACAAAGGATATGCACTTACAAGGAATATACATTACAAGGAATATTCACGTACAAGGGGTGTAAAAGCTCTTAATTGGGTAGACAAAACCAGTGCTTTTGGTTTTGGGTTGTGCTGAGAATCACCTGCTCTCCAGTCCCCACCCAATCCCAGCATTCCCCACCTCAGCTCAGTCCTTCCAGGATTCTGCTGTGAAGCATCTCCAGCAATTCCTGCATTCTCAAAAGGACTTGACAAAAGAGTGACTTTACAGTGGTATCATACACTTCAATAAACACACACATTTATTTTCATCTTGCACCTATTCCAACCCACTCATAACTCCCATAAACAAGTCTCCCAATGAACTCTTTGGTGACAGAGACACCAACCCACCTAATTTCAGCCTGATGGCCAACAACAGTTTATCACAACATGCTGTTGGAGCTGTTTGCTTCTGCTTGCTGGTTATTCTGCACTTAATGTGGAAAATAAATATATTCATAATATTCATAGCTTTGTTGAGCACTTCACTTTAAAGCCAACAAAATCAAAACTGAGGTTGGGATACACCTCATTCCTCTCACAACATCCTAGGAATCCACTTGTGCTCTTATTTTGATAGCTAGTGAAAAATAGCTGTTTTGTGTTTTGTTTTGGGTTTTCTTTTTAAAGCAACTACCTGTTTACTGTGCAGCAGAACTCTGAAAATGAACTCTTGGATCACAGCACCACCTTATCTACCCATCTTTACCAGCCAGGCTCCTGCAATAACATATTGACTATCATTCTCACCTCTGACAGATCTAGCCTAAGTCTCCCAGAGTGAAAGATTAGGAAGTTAATCTATTTTGAAGCCTTGCTGCAAGATATTAATGCTTTCAAAAACAAAGGTGATGGATGAATATTATTCAGGTCAAATAAAATCAGAGTTCTAAGAACAGCTAGCCAGGTTTCAGTTCCAAGAAACAGTGTATGATAAAATCAAACCATGAGATAGAGCACCAAATGGGAATTCGAAAAGTCATTTATTGCTAGTCTAAGGAGATATTTTGACTTCATAATTGATTTAATACTAGCATGCAGTTCTTAGCAAGTTTATTCAAAATTTACTATAGGATACTTTGGGAGAGATGGCTCTGATACCATCTCTGTTTTCCATATCATTCTTTAATTTCATTTTCAGTAATTTGCAGCCTCTCCTGCATGTATGTTCCTACACACACCATGTGTATGGATATCTGGATACACACATAAATGAGTACCTTTTCCACCACGAAATCCAGGTTTCATACCTATATATTCCCATATATGAAAATACAGCCTTCTGAAATCCTCCAAGTGCTGCATTCAACACCTCAAGTTCATATTTCAGGCTCTATTGAATTTATGCATTTTTTTAAAGTGAAATTGCCACTGTTCAAGTGGTTGTCATTAATTATACACTTGTATTTATGTCATAATTTAGTGTGCACTTGAGAACAGTAATTCAGTTTCACTTAGATTTAGTTCCCCAGCTAAAGGGAATGAAAGTAATTGATACAATAATAGGGTGACACTTTGGCTGGCCAAGATGGGAATCCCCTAACAGAAATAACCAGAAAACATGTCCAGAGGGTATCAGGAAAGGCTGAATGCATGGAAACTGTCCTGAAGATATAAAACAGGGCAGCATGGGGCAAATCACCCAGTTCCGCCCAAGATTCAAGCATTCTCTGTACTTTTACAGATATTTAAAATGCCCAGTCGAGATTTAAGGCGTACAGTACCTGGGAGCCACTTCCTGTGGCTTCCTAAAGAAGCAGAAACAGGGAAGGAAGAAGGCAGGAGTTCCTGAAGAACAGACAAAAGAATTACTACCAGACAAATGTTTTTCCTATCCCAAGTTTTAAACAATGTTGCCTTGAAATTGAATCTCTTTCATTAAACATCAAAGAAATTAGCAACAAAAAATCCCAAGTCAAAGTTTAACTCCTAGAAGAGGCATCTATAGAACTAAAGAACAAGTGTATCCCCATTTCCCTATGAGGTTATTCCCTAGATAATATGGTAAGGAACTGTAGAGCAAGTATAGAAGCATCTCTTCAAAATCCTTTCTCAGTTTTCCTTGTTTCTATGATACACTGCCCCAGAAACTTTGGGAGATGTCCTCAGTTCAAGTCAATTCTGATTACTCTATTCTCTAGAATGATTTTCAAATTAGCAATCAAAAATTGGTTTCAGTCAGAAGCTGACAGAAAAAATCAATCCCTCACAGACATGTTTTTATTTTACTGTTAAAATAAAGTAAAATAATTTTTACTGAAAGAAGAAGAAACTTAACAGTAGTAACTGCTTAAACATGGCAGATAAACACAGCTTACACTGAGACAACGTAAAACAGCCCAAGATGCTGAACTTCCATCTGGCTAAATGGTGACTTGACATAAGTCCACAGGTAACAGCATCATTCTATGAGGAATTACTGACAGCACAATGGTGTTTAAGTAGGAACAGATTCAAGATACATTTTCAACCCTCGCCAAAGTTTCTTTGCTCAGGTCTTGTGGCAGAATAACCCAGAATCCCAATCCAAACTGAGTCACAAAATTCAGAACAAGTATCTTCCCAGGCCTTCTGGCTTTGCAGCCGCCCCAGGAGCCAGTGTGGTTTGCTCAGTGTTCCCACACACACTCCATGGCCCTGAGCTGCAGCAGGGAAATGGGCTGAATTCTGCAAGTGGCACAAAGTCTCAGGATATTGGAGCTGCCGGTGGCACTTCCAGACAGGAGGGGCAGGGCTGCCAGGGTCTGCTCCAGGGCACAAGGATGTGGCTGTGCCACGCTGGGATATTTCACCTGAGAGCCACAGCCTCAGCCAGCCCTGTGGCTTCCAGCGGCTCTGGCCTGGCACAGCCACCTGGGCAGCTCTGCTACAGCCACGGGAGCCCAGGGGCACCGGGGACACAGGGACAGGGACAGGGATGGGGACACAGGGACAGGGGACAGGGATGGGGACACAGGGACAGGGGCATGGACACAGGGACAGGGACAGGGACAGGGATGGGGACACAGGCACAGGGACAGAGACACAGGCACAGGGACACAGGCACAGGGATGGGGACACAGGCACAGGGACAGGGACAGGGACACAGGCACAGGGACAGGGACAGGGATGGGGACACAGGGACAGGGGCATGGACACAGGGACAGGGACAGGGATGGGGACACAGGCACAGGGACCGAGACACAGGCACAGGGACAGGGACAGGGATGGGGACACAGGCACAGGGACACAGGGACACAGGGACAGGGACACAGGGACAGGGACACAGACACAGGCACAGGGACACAGGGACAGGGACACAGGGACAGGGACACAGACACAGGCACAGGGACACAGGCACAGGGACACAAGGATACAGGGACGGGGACATGGAAACAAGGACACAGGGACAGGGGCACAAGGACATAAGGACACAGGGACACAGGCACAAGGACACAGGGACACAGGCACAGGCACATGGACACAAGGGCACAGGCACAGGGACACAAGGACACAGGGACATGGACACAAGGACACAGGCACAGGGACACAGGCACAGGGACATGGACACAAGGACACAGGCACAGGGACATGGACACAAGGACACAGGCACAGGGATAGGCACTGTCCAGCTGCCCTGTGCCCTCTGCAGCACCAGCACCACCCCTTTCTCCAGGGGTACTTCCAGGTCCCACAGCAGAGACACTGGAAACACTACCCCCCACATGGAAATTCAAAGAGTTAAATCTCACATGCGGAGTTAATCCCCAGTTTCTTCCCAGTTCTGTTTCAAAGCAAATACAAAATACAGCACTACAGAGCATCGCATGCATCACATTGCTCCACGAGTTATTTTGTTTTAATTTTGGTGAAAAAAAACCCACAATATAAATGTTGGCTTCAAAGACCACTTTTAGACATACTTGGAAGAAATCCCTGGAATAAGTTGTCTCCAGTCAACTGACAATGCACCATTTCAGAAAAATCATTTTAAACTGTCAGTGATCTGCTTATTACATGCTTGACTAATTCCTTGAACAGAGGAATGCCCCACATGACTGCAGAACAGATAGAGGAGACGGATGATATAAGGACCCTCTTTCCATAGAATCCAATTGCTGGTTTCTAGGAATATGAAAATATATTTTTGTGATACGAGCAATCGCAAAACATGACTTAGCCCCCTGATCTGTTTGGAAATGCAAAGGTTTTTCACAGTGAGAAAAAGCCTGGAATGTGCCTTGGATGCAATGACGAACTAATGCCTCAAATCCCTACAGTGTAAGTCTGATTATAAATTTCTAACTCCCATTTAGGGTTTTAATATGGCAGAGATTCACTGGGAATACATGGACTGAGAATCATTTTCATTTTCCTACTGGGAGGTGTTTACTGCAAAGAAGCTCAACTTTTTGTATTGTGCATTGATACTCTCCCTAATTATTTTTTATCCCCCATGCCCTCATGAATTCCCTGTGATCTTTGTTGAGGGACCACATCTAAAACCCAGCCATCTTAATCTTTTAGATCAAAGTGTGGACTGAATAGACTCAAAGTCAAATTATGGGATAAACTATTTTCAAAGCTAAAATCATAAATAATAGGCAGGAAATGAGTAGCAGTGGGAGGTTACAGAGCACCTTTCAACTGAGGAACAGGGGATTTTCTGTAAAGTACTCCTTGTTAACAGAGCAATGGGTGAGGACCACCTGGTTTAGTCCCCAAACACAGGACATCTTTAGAGGGGGGAGTGGAGGTACTTGGGGATGGGTCAGGGTTAGTTAGACTTTACAAACTCACAGAAAGTTTAGAAACCCTATACAGGGGTTAGAAATTTATAATCAGACTTATGCTGTAGGGATTTGAGGCATTAGTTCATCCTTGCATCCAAGGCACATTCCAGGCTTTTTCTCACTGTGAAAAACCTTTGCATTTTCAAAAACTTCTTGGAATGCTCACAAAACCCTTCCTGCAGCTCCACGCCCGGGAGCAGCCAGGAGAGCCCGGGTCAGTGCACCACAATAACTGAGCAACACCTCCACACACACTGTCCCAGAGCATCAGGGAGGGGGACAGCACCTTTACACCTGGAGTAAGGTACTCTCTACCCAAACTGCTCAGCAATCTCTCCCCAGCTTTACCAAACCTCGCAGGTGTGCCCAGCATAACTCAGGTCTGACTTATCTGGGGCCATCAAACCCACGGAGTTCACCACCCTGAGGACTTATCCCAGCTGAACACTGGGATGTTTCTACACCAAACCCACTCAGGCCTCACCACCTGCAGTAGAGCTGCACTATTTCTCCCAGATACAGCCTTAGGGCTGCTGCTGGAATTACTAGATCTTTATAATCCCCAATTTACTCCCAAACCAGGTCTATTTCAGAAGCCAAAGACCATATACTAACACACATTTCTAATTCCTAGAGACAGGAAAATTGTTCTATTCCACCTCCAGTCTCTGACAAGGACACCACACCTACTTAATTTCAGCTTCTCCTGTTCCTCTGGCATGAGCAGAGGCACTCACACCCCAGAAATGCTGGGCCTAGTCAGTGCCTAGCTGCATATGTCAAATTATCCACTGCCAATTCAGACTGGTTCAATTCCTTTCATCAGCAGTGGTGAATCACTTCTCTTAGCATATGGTTACACATGATGTGTCTAACTCCACTTCTGCCCTCTGAAAAATTATCTGAGGAGGGATTTACTGAAGTTTTAGATACGGAGAAATTCAACAGTGAAAATTATTGATGCTCACCATTATCTGTTTGCATACACAGTCAGCAGGCTGGGCAGGGAATGTTCACATAGCAGCGCTGGGTTAGTATTTTTAAACTCGTTCTATTATTGATTTAACCACTTGAAGCTGCTGGAAGCAGAGTTCCTGTCACAGCTGTTAATGCAAAAGGCATTAGGGAAAATCCCCACTGTGGAGGTGTGCAAAAATGTTCACACATTAAATGGTGAGATTTCACTTTTTATCAGCATCGTGTACAACCCAAAATCCCCATTTTTATTCTGCTCAGCTAGATAAGAAACATGAAAGGGGAAAAGTTTGTGGTTTTGTTTGTTTTTTGTTGGGGTTTTTTTTGTCTCATTTACCTTAGTCCTTTCTAAAGACCAGGATCCTGCAGTCTACCCAAACCGAGCAGCACTTTTTTTCCTCAAGTCGTTCCATTAAAGTTAATGCAGCCACTTGCAGAGCAGGGCTTTTCAAAGAGAGCAATGGTATCAGTGCAGCTCTGCGTGATCACAAGGCTATTAACAAGATCCTTAAAAAAGAAGAAAGTGGCTTTGTCAGAAGCTGAAATGGACCAGAGCATGCAACACTGTTAAAACTGCTCTCGGCCAAGGCAGAGGGCAAATTAGTTTCTTAAGTTAAAATAAAAATTAAGGTATCTGACTTCCAGACAACATGAATCAAGAAAAAAAAATCCACTTAATTTTAAGTTTTGTCTTCTCTGCAGCTGAAAATTCATTCTGATTGAGGCAGGATGTAGAGTCATGGTTTAAAAGCCATTCTAGAAGTTCCACACTTGCCTTGTCTTACTTTGAATAGCCCCTCTCTTAATAACCTAACTCCTGTGCAGAGAAGCTCTTACATGGCTCATGAAGGAAACACTCCAAAAAAGTGTAATGATTTTCAAATTCATTGATAAGTATTATGTCCTTCACTTATTTTTCATGTTCCTGCATCTCTATTCTAAATTATTATTTCATTGATGCCAACAAAAGTTAGCACATTATTGCCATGAATCAAATCTGTTCGTTGCCTTGACAATGCTGCCCTTCAGTTCTGTAAACACTTGAAAATGAAAAAGTTCCAAACTACAAACAATAGGCCTAAAAAACCTCAAGCACCACCCAAACCCAAACATATTTCACTTGTGCAAAATAAGGAAGCAGGGTAACTCTCATTGTACTCTTCCAGTGCCTGAAGGGATCCTACAAGGAAGATGAAGAGGGACTTTGGACAAGGGCTGGAGGGCCAGGAGCCAGGGAATGGCTTCCCAGTGCCAGAGGGCAGGGCTGGATGGGATATTGGGCAGGAATTGTTCCCTGGGAGGGTGGGCAGGCCCTGGCCCAGGGTGCCCAGAGAAGCTGTGGCTGCCCCTGGATCCCTGGCAGTGCCCAAGGCCAGGTTGGACACTGGGGCTTGGAGCAGCCTGGGACAGTGGAAGGTGTCCCTGCCCATGGCAGGGGGTGGGACTCGATCATCTTTAAGGTCCCTCCCAATCCAAACCCTTCTGGGATTCTATATATAATTTCAAACCCCCATTTCAGAATATCCCTGTATACTGAAGATTTGGATGTCTCTGGGCACTGATTACTGTGCTAAACTGCTTTGCCTTCCCCACCAACATCTGCAGCTCTGGTGGCTTCAAAGACCACTCAAAGCATCACTATCATGGAACGAGGGGCATTTCATTTCCTACAGATTCTATCTGAGCAAAGCTGAAAAGCACAGGGGAAATGCTGAAACAAATTGCTTTTTAAAAACATTCTACTCTGGATTTAAATACACAATTCCTATGATAAACTCTGGTTAAGTACTGAGGTGCTAGCATTCTTCTCTTAAACCCACTCAGTCTGTGGGTCCAAATGATATGTAAAATGTGTCCACTGCTGCTTACAAATCCATATCTGGCAGAACTGTGAATTTGAGAATGATTTTCTATTTGAATTGAAAATAGACAACAAGAAAAAATAAAATTAACCAGAACAGAAATTAGATAATTGCCCCAAATCACCCACTACTCAATGAATTTATTACACAGAACTTTGGCCTGGAGAGATCCAGAAGTGCAAAGATACAGCAGCAGTGAAAGACAAAAATTGGGGGTGTTTCAGTGGTGCTGCTCAGAAAATAGAGCTGCTGAACAGCAGCAGGGCTTGGATTTATGGTGCAGGAGAGAGGCACCAAACCCCTGGCTCTCTGGGAGCGCTGCTCTTTGACAGTCCCATGCTTGATTATACTCATTTTCTACTTCAGCAAGCAGCAAAATTTTATGAGATCCACCCCCATAGATGTTTGTTCCCTGACAATCTGGTGTACAGTTACAGAAGTTGCTAAATATGATTATTGCCTGTGAAGCAAGGAGAAAACAGAAATATTATATCCCAGTATGCTGATCCCAGTGATTTCCCTTCTGCCCCCCACCAGCAGCAATGTCAGTACAAGGTACTGCCACTCCAACCCCACAAGCCCCACAAACAGAGAAGCACAACCCAGTAAATTAAGTTGCTGAGTAGAAAAAGATGTAGTTATATTTGAAGATAGCCCATGGATAATATTGTCTTATTTCTTCCTCCAACAGTAGGTGGGCTTCTCTTTTAAGCAGAGGGAAGAAGGTTTGGAATTACCCAGCTGCAAATGGGGCACAAGTAGCCACTCCTGTTGGAACCCAAAGCTTAATACCTGTAGTCACAAACGCCTCATAATGCACAGAATACAAAATCATTTTTGGTGCAGTTCCTTCATTCATTATTTCTGTGTCTCTCTTCCAGTCTGTTCTCATTCTGTAAACAAAATTATTCCCTTCTTTTCCTGTTTGGCCCTTCAGAGTGATTTAACTGGGAGCACAGCACTCTCCCCCCTGCCCTGCTTCTGCCCAGTTATTTTTGATAAATCTGAGGCATTCAACACCCTGCATCAGGCAGGTATGTCTGTCAGGGATCCTTCTCCCTGCTGCACGGAATTGCAGCCTTTCATTAGCAAATGTTGCCAAACAAAGCAGTTCTCTGACAACTTCTCATTTCCAGGCATATTATAGGGTTACATCTTAGACCAGCTTTACTGTTATAGATTTAGATTGAATCTGCCTCACTAAGTTGTCCCATTCTGGGCTGATGACAAAACCTGAGCTATCCATATGCCTAATTGCACTCATAAATGCAGCTCTTAGCAGGCTGCGGTGGTGATGGTGCTACAGTTGCTGTTTATGGAATTGTTCTCTAGTTCCCTTTTTTCCTAAGCTGAAATATTTTTTTCCTAGGACTTGCACACATTCTGATGGAGAATGGTATTTTTCATGAAATGTACTTGGCCTGCAAACAGCAGCAGAAGGGAAAGGGAATGCAAGTGAGAAATAACAGAATGAGGGAAAGAAAAGGTAACTCTGTACCCAGCCTGGGAGGAAATCATCCCAAGCATGACAGCAGCCACAGCCAACCTCCACAAAAGGGGCAGCAAGGTATCCAAGCACCCACGGAGCCATCTGGGTTCATTCATCTCATCACAAACTCCTTCCAGACAGACATTACCTGCCAAATTCCCTGCTATGGCATCTCTGCTCCCTGGGCCAGGGACAGCACCCGGGGAGCGGCTGGAGCTGAGCCAGGGCAGGCTCAGGCTGCAGAGCAGGGAAAGGTTCTGCTTCCCCCAGAGGGTGCTGGGCACTGCCCAGGCTCCCCAGGGCATGGGCACGGCCCCGAGGCTGCCGCAGCTCCAGGAGCTGCCAGGGATGCACAGGCTGGGGCTGGTGGGGGGCTGGGCAGGGACAGGGGCTGGATCAATGATCCTGGTGGATATTCCAACTCAGGAGCTTCTAATGCTCACAAAGTGTTTCCTTTAAGGTAAATTACCCACATTGGGGATAATTCAGTGGGGAAATACACACATTTATATGTGCACCAAAACTTTCAGACCATATCATTTGTGCTTTCTTAATATTCATTGACATGAAAATCTCCCTGGACTTGTTGCTTGCTTTTTGAGTCTTTTCCCTGGTGTACACACAAATGGTGAAATCGCCCAGGAAATTCTTTAAAGCTACATTTGGACACTTCGAAATTACATTTCCATTTCAAACAGGAATAAAATAATTTTAAAATGGCAACAAAAGTTTAACAAATAAGGACATCAATGAGTCGCTTAAACCATTGTGGGTCAGAATAACATAAAACTTAACAAAAACCATAAAACAAAATCATTATCTGGAAAAACTGTTGCTTTGGGTAGGGGAAGGCAATCTGGGAAGATACTATTTCTAACTAACTGAAGTGAGAATGACAGAGCAGCTTAAAACACTTTATGAGAATTATTTTATAAAATCTCATGTGAAAGAACTCAAACCCTTGAAAAGCAGTCTTCAAATCAAAATTGTTACTGAATTGCTTCATCCAGTTAGAATGATGCTTTCAAAACTTTCAAACTATTTAAAAAATCCAAACAACATGGACCTTTCTTTGTCTCTCTGCTGTACTGGCTCCTTCCTCCTCACTGTAGCAATATGGGGTTTTATCAGTTTGGGTGTAAATGCATTCCTTACAGGTGATGAATTCCTACAGCACTAATGGCCTTTGGAAGATCTCTGAAACTATGGCTGTGGCGGATCTGAGAATTCCAGTCCTCTCCCCCAGTACCACTCTGCCAGAGGGGATTGGTCAGTCCTATTCTGCAAGTTTAAACACAAATATTATCAAAATTCTCCTTTTCAGTGTGTCACAACTGGCAAGATGGTTATTCTGGTATTTGCAAGCCAGTTAAAGCCCTCAGCCTATCTCTGCCACTGTGAGCTGCCCAAAGGATGTGATGCCAGCAAGACCTGGGTGTCTCAGGGATAATACAGTGCTCATTTATAAGCTGGTCAGTGGGTTCAAAGGCACTCAGACATGCATTTAAATCTGTCTGAGACAGGAGCTTGAAGTTAATTTTCAATTGATTCTGTCTTGCAAATGCCACTTAAGTAAGAACCTCGGTCTTTTTTTTTTTTTCCCCCTTCTTTCTTTTTCCTCCAGAAGGCAGAAGCTTAATTAGGAGGATACCATTCTGCTTTGCTTCTCCCAAAGAATGTAACTGCCACATTCCAATAATCATTTTTACATGTGGACCATAGTTGAAGTAACTTAAAGAATTTCATTTCCTTCAAAAGAATGATGTAATACAGTGCACAAGCTAGACCGTAAAACCACTAAGTATCATTGTTCACCTAAGCCTATTTCACCTTGCAGATTTAATGCTTTTTTACTGAGAAAGAACAGGTTAGGAAGAGTCAATTCCACAATTTTAACATATAAGCAAAAAAAGAGAAAAATCACTACAGCCCGAGAGGTGGAACAGTATCGATTTTGCTGTTTTTCACAGGAGTGCAATATCAATTCTGTTTGCAATTATTTTGCATTACTAATCAGCTCATTACCAGTCAGTCAGACAATGTTAGTTTATGCTACAATACACTCGCGGGTCATTTGCCAATAGCAATAAAGTTTCACAATGTAGCAGGTGAAATTTTGTGTCACTCGCGGTACCTGTGGAGGCTCATCTGCAGATCTGCTTTATTGAGAACGAGCAAGCTACCAGAGACAGTAAAACCATGGTGCACATGAGGAAATATGACATTTACAAAGGAAGAAATGTCTTCTGGAGCGGAAATTCAGCAGCTGAAGAGCAGCAAGGAACATCCAGTTAAAGGGGCTTAAATTGAATAACTATTCAAGCAGCAGCCTGGCTTTAGTAGGAATAATATATAGATTAAATCTGGGTCCATAACATGCAAAGCTCAGACACAGCCACTGGAATTGTTTTATTTAATCAAAACACCAAGATTGTTAACAATAAAAACATGGCCTGTGACACTGCAAGGGCCACATGGCTACAGTACATTACAAAAACCATCTTGCTAAGCAGCATCTTAAGATGCTTGGGAAAATTTAAACCTTCTTCATAAATGTATCATACTTACACACAGTTGTGTTTGGAAGCTTCAGACACACTTTAAATATGCTGGAATTTTCTATTTTGTATTCCTGCAGTATTATTTTCTCCATGGGAAAGAATGGAACTTTCAGTACAAAGCTATTCTTTAGAATGCAAAGAAGCAAGTAAAAATTGGTATCTTAGGTCCTTCCTTATTTCTATAATCCATAAAACTTATGAAAAACCAGTCTCTTGAAATTTATTTCAACCAATGACACAGAATATGAAGTGTAAGGACAAATAGTCCACTGCACAGCTCTATTAGAAAATAAAATTTATGTATCTATGTAAATACTCTCCCCTAAATATCCGTTAGGATTGCAGAGCCCTTTCAGCGTGGGGTTTGTATTTAGAATTTTCAAGAAGAATTATTTTCAAAGTTGACAGCAAAACTTATCCTCTGTTCTCTTCCATGTACGTTGAAAATCTTAATTACATTTTTCAGTATGTATTATTTTTGCTTCAACATTTCTAATTTGGTTCCCAGTATGATAACCATCTTTGGAGAAGCAATTATTCTATATTTCTCCTTATTACCTGCTCAGTGTTATTTATTCCTCTATACTGAATTTGCTTTGTAAATTAACCTCATGGCTGTAACTTTGTGGGTTTCCAAATAATTTATCTTTATGAGAACACTCTGAGTCAGAAAGGTGCTAATACCGAGACTAAAGTCAAAAATGAGCACCAGACTATCCAAGACATCTCAAGTAAAAGTGCAACATGCACTTCCCAGTGAGTAAAATTACATGAAAACCAAGAATTAAATGAAAATCAGTAACTCGCAGTAATATTAATACCCAAAATGTTTCAAGGCAGATTTGCACCCCCAAAACTCCCAAACACACAAATCTGGAGTCCTGAGATTCAGCAGACAAATTCTTCCCTTTTTTCCAGCAATCTGCCTTTGCAGTGGCCTTTCTGCTCTTGAGAAATTCTTTCCTACACTCTGAGTAAAGATCAAGGTTTAGTGGGCAGCACTGAGCATTGCCAAAGCTAAACCCTGGCAAGTTCCAAACCTCTGCTGAGAAGAACAGGGACATGTTTCTAGAAAAGGCCAACAAGCACATATTTTAAAATCTCTTTTTCTGGCTTGGTCCTGGCCATATGTCTGCACATAAATGTGTACATTCAGGTGAAGTTTTCCAGAATGGTCCAAGCTCAGGCTCATTCCCAAGCAGATGAAGACAGATGTTCCTCAGGGGAATTGTGTATGGCCCCACTGAAGGGCATTGCTCAGCACAGGGTCCGTGTCAGGCTGCTTAGAACCAGACTAGCTGCCTGTCAATAGCTTTGGAGCTGTTATGTGAGTGTATAACAACTTCAGGCCTTATACCAAAGTGATGTGTCTTTATTTCAGTCCTTCTCCCAGCTCTTTTATTACTTTTACAGGCTCTTCATTTCCCCATCCCGAATGAGATGTGCTGAGAAACAGCCTCAGTTTTCCAACAAACGAAGCAATCTGGATGCCAGAACCACTCACCCGGGTTCAAAGAAGCTTTCAAAGAAGATGCAGATCACACCTTTTCCATCTGGCACTGGGCTATTTTGGCCTTCAGACAGAGCCATTCAACAGAAAAGCTGAAGAATGATGTTTCTCATCAGGCATTTCTTTGGAATTTCTGATCATGTCCCTCCTGCTATTAAGATGTACTTTTATTGTGCCCTGTAAGATTGCAACTGCATGCTTTACAATACCCTTATATATTTCAATATTGTGATATTATCTGCTAGATATCACCCTTATTAGATACTAGACAGAGCATTTATCACACTTAAGTGCTTCACAGTTCCCAACCCTGAGTGTATTTTTATTAATGTATACAGGTGATAAGAAATACAGAGTAGAGCAGAAATTCAACTGAGAAGCAACATTACCACCCATTTCAGCCTTCCTAATATTTTTATCCATTTTGAGAGGTGATTTGCCCTAAAATGAAATGTTTATCTTGGCTAGCCCTACCTCACAGCAGTAGCCCTTCTAAATGCTCCTTGAAAATACTTACAGATATTATCTCGCTCTTATTCCTCCTTCCCCTGTTAGATTCTAGACAAAGATTTGTTCTTCCCATTCCATGCTCAGTGTGAACAGACTGCTGGTATGAAGAATTCCTGCCCTGGATAGTATATCCTGCAAGAGGCACCCTGATGTTTTCCTAACCCCATGTTCCATTCAGAGCCACGGTGCCGAGGGGCTCCCTGGAACAGCCCTGCTTACCCAGGAGAAGGGAGCAGGACACAGGAACAGGTATTTTAAACTTGTTTGTGCTCAGTAGAGAGAGAGAGAGAGTCAACAAACAATCCATGGAAGCCTCATATAACACTACCCCTCTCTCTTCCTTTCAGGCAATAGACTGCACTTCCATCTTTGCACAGAATGTAAACATTCAATGACCCTGCTGCATACAAAATGCCTTTCAAAGGCTCTCTGCAGTGGTGTGAGGGCTGAAATATTCCATTTGCTGTGGAAATACATCTGTTTGCTAGTGCTAGTGGGCTACGAACACCCACACTTACCAGCTACACCAAAGAACAAAGAAAGATTAATGTCCACACAGAATTTCACAGCAAATAATATATTTGTAATTTTCACATTTTACTCTCTTGGACTTTATTTTTCTCACTGTCTCCTTTGCACTGTAAATTTGGAGTACACATCTATAATTTAAAAGGCACAGGATACAGGACAGTGATCCTCACTCATCTTCCCAAGTTCCTGCCTGTGTGACACAGCCTTGGGCTTTCCATAGCACCACAACAATAAAAGAGAACAACAAAAACACCAGAAAAATTAAGTTCATGCCAGATCTATGAAAAAGCTCATTTTAACTTGATTATAGTTCATTAACTGGAAACTCAAAAGTTGGTCAGGTGCGACATTAACTAGATCTGTGTAGCAACCACGGCACATCAGCACACTTTGGACTGATCTATGATTGCTTACATGGTCAGAAAGACTATTTTTCCATAATCAAAATAAAGACTCATGAGACTCAACAAACAAACTCCCTGGGCAGTGGCACTTCCCTCTGCTGTAAGCCTGCCTTAGCATAAAAAAGGGAAAAATTAACTTTGTGTGAGAGGTGTCCACGAGGTGATTCAGTTTTAAATGGATTGCACTGTCACAGCAGCTGCAGGAGTGCAATCCCTCAGCAGGGACAGCACAGCTGGGGTCACAGGGACAGGCTGTGATCGCTCACCAAACACACCCTGAAAGGGTCAAATGGAGATGCAGGAGATTAAACTGATAATTCCCAAAACATTCAGCCATGCCTCCCCAAAGTCATCATACCAAGCTGCCATGGGATAAGGAAGACCTCCCAGGACAGGAATAAGGGGATAGATTTTTCCAGTGGGAGGAAGAGCACTACAGCAGTCTGAGCCAGTCAGCAACACTCCCAGGGGTCAGGAAAAAGGACTGGAGAGGGAGCAAAGCTCTTGAGAAGCTCCTGAGAAGTTACCAAGGGTAGTGGGCATGGGATTGCAGAAAGCCCTCCCAGTCCCCAGTGGGAGTGCTGAAAAGCCCTTGGCATTCTAACAGATCCATTCAATATTCCAGAAAGACAAAAAGAGAAATCAAAGCCTTAGAAATTATAAGAAAAAAACCTACTGAATATCCATGTGCAGTCACATCCCGACTGCCGTTTACTATTTTGTTCCCCCTCAAAACACTCTGGATTCCCTGGACACACAGAAAGGTATGGAGAAGGGCAGGAAAACCAAGCGAAGGCGTGGAAGTTTCAATGTTTAGCAAAACAACTACAAGTACATGGATACATGTGAGTGTATGTCCAGAATTAACACAAATACTTCCCTTGCTCACACAGAAGTTAAGTGGCAGGTTGTGCCCCTGGATTTTAGGAATGTTAAAAAAAAAAAAATCCATTAAATTAGCAAACCAAAAATCTGTCAAATGCCTTTAAACACAGCCACAGAGAAAATCCAGTGCTGAAAGACAACACACCAGAGCCTGGGAGGCCTTTCTGAGGAATCAGCACTCCATGTCCATCCTACTCGCCCACAAGAGAGGAGGAAACTGGGAGAGTGCAGGAAGCCTTTGGTGGAACACACAGCTACAAGGCTACAAACGCAACCAGCTCCCCAAGTTCCAATCCAAACATTGTTGTTTCTCCTTAATTCATTTTGTGAGAATTCAAGAAACCCACTCTCACAATGAAGGGCGGTTTCACATTTCCCATTCTGTTTTTATTCACCATTCATATGTTCACATATCTGTGCAGGCAGGGCTGCCCACTTCTTACCCAAATAAAGTGGAAAAATGGGAGGTCTAAAGCAATTAGTTGAGGTACTCTGCCAGTGTTTAAATGAACCATCTGTTCCAAGGTATGTAAGAGCAGTGTGCTTGGAGCCATGAGGCAGCTCTGCAATATCCAGCCCTGCTTTGGAAAGGTTCTGTGTGTGGATGTTTCAGAATTAAACCCAAAAAGGGCACCAGCATCAGCCTCATCTGCCACACACAGATGCAGCTCTGCCAGAGGCTCCCTTTGGCTTGTGGGGACCTGGGGTTTGGCAGAGTGGGGCTGGAAATGAACACCCAGAACACCCAGAACAGGGTGGGGAAATCCACTCTGAAAAGTTTCCTGAATGTATTGTGCAAAAGGACATGAAAAATTAAAGGTCAAGACAGTAGAATTAAGAGCATTTCACCACGGCACAATGGAATTCTTCAAGGAAGAAATTTGGCCTTTGCTGCTCAACTACAGCTTTTATTTTGGATGGAAAGGGGAAGCCAAGGGAAGGAGATTGGGGTTTTGTCCCCTCAAAAACAGATCTAAAGCGTGACCACCTCCAGCATCCAGTTCCAGGAGTGTTTTATTGATACATGGCTGACATTTATCCATGCCAAGACTGAACATGCTCATTAGGACTGTTTATTAGACAAAAGGCTACTAGGAGAACGATAATTAATCAGTTGGCATTGACTGAAATTCTTGATGAAATGAAGCATGAGCTGTTGAAAAATAATTGAATGTAATCATAAAATCCATGAATCATCCATAGAAAGCACATTTATTAAACCAGAATTCATAAGTAAGATATTTTGTCTGGCTGTTTTTCTCCCCTTTGGATGCTGTCCTGTTGGATAAACAGGCAGCTGTTCTTCCAGCACAGCTCCAAAGAGCAGACAACAGGTGAACATCCCATACAAGAGCAGAACAGGAGTCCTTATATGTGAATTATTACCAAGCTCAAAGAGCTTTTGTAAACCAAAAACCTAAAACCTGGTATTTGCCATGAGAGTTCAGGAAAAGCAAATCAGTTTTATGCTAAAAAACATTAAAATCATAGCAGCTTTCAAAAGGAATGAGCAAAGTTTTCACTGCATAAATGAAACATTTAGAATGAAATCAGGATATACCTGGCTGTTCTTCCTCAAGACCACTTTCTGATGGGACGCATACATAGTGCAAAGTCACAATTTCAAAAGCCTTGGCAGAGGTGTCCCTTTGGACACAGAAATTCTGCTGCTGGTTGGGTTTTTTTAAAATCTATCATTAGCTAAACACAGATACAGCCAAGATGAATAAAGCCCCCAGTAGAAAAAATTGCTGACCATATTATCATGGAACAGATATTTAAGAATTGAGATTGGGTTCAAAGGTAACCTCATTTTCTGAAAATTGCAATCAAATAATTATATATAAATTCTGCTTTTGAATTTCCTAAGTAACGAGTGCAACCATTATATGAATTGAATTAATTCCCCCTAACACTGATTGATACTCAAGTAAACATGAACTTTGCCCTGAGAGAAGCTAAAATATTTACATAACAGGCAAAATTGTAACCAGTTAATCCCAAATGTTAGATTAGACAAAAATACATCTTTAATCATGTAACTTTATATTTAGCACACTAAAAAGTCCAATGTTTTAACAGAATTTCAAGAAGAATTTGTTTCTACTCACTGCCTAAAATGAAACAAAAATCCAAAATGTGAACAGACAAGGTGCTGATTTATCTGTTAAACCACAAAAACCGGTATCAGAATGCTTGATGTACACAAATATTTCTGTTGCAGTGGATGATTTATGCCAGCATATCTTCCTTATCCTGCTTCTCACACCCCCTGAGAGCAGGAGCAGTTCACCAAGCCAGGAGAACAATTCCTCCTGCAAACACTGTAGTCACAACTGAGATTATGGGTGGGACTAAGACTGGCAATGACTGAAACCATCTTTATTTCTGCCTGACGTTTCTCCTGGATGAAGCAGCATCTTCTCCGTGGGCCACAAGACCCTGTGTTTATTACAGCGAGGTGGCAAAGCCCTTAATTGCCCTACCTCGTGGCCAGCCCAAGCAGGAAGGGTAAATTACACAGCACAACCTCTGACCTCTGCAAGCAGCATTTTATCATCCACCAGCAACGCAGAGCACTGCCCTGGTACTGCTGAAAAAATCCTTTCCAAAGTCCCTGGGAACAACAAAACATGGTCATTCTAAATGCCAGCTGAATAAGCGGGAAGGAGGGAAAAACACATGTGGAAAACCCTGTGCAGCACAGGATTCCCCAGCCAGCAGCATCCTGTCTGCCATGGGATATCAGCACTGCTCCCAAGGCAAGGACATGGCAAAGGACATGGCCAGGACTAAGATAAACTGGTTGTACTCTCACAGCCTCTAACTGTTTTCTCTCCAGTACCATTTTCCTCTGTCAGGAGCACTCAGCAAAAAAGTCCTGAGCTTACAAGTTACAAAGGAGAAAGCATTAGGCAGGTTTTAATTATTACATTAAACACAAAACTCACCACCAGAAATTAATTTAAAGTACAGCTGAACCCTACAGAGGTAGCATTAAATCTACTAAAACAAGCTTTTGGAGCAAAATCTGATTTTTGTGTCATTGTATTTCTGCTGCTGAGCTGCACACCCCCTCACATACCCTCTCTGATATACACATGAACCCTTAAAAAGACAAATATTACCATGACATTATTTTAACAGGATGCTCAAAATAGATCTAAATGAATCCTTAATATGTGGCACCCATAGAAGTTAACAACTGAACTGTACATTTTTTGTTGACACGGATTTTCAACCCCTACAACAATCAATGAAGAAAGTGATGCCATCAAACTCATTTCAGGGAGACTTGAGGGGACATCACTTCTTTTAGACCATTACCAAAAGAGCCACGATGGCAGAAGAAATAGTGCAGCAGCTGCTGGAATTTTGGGTGGTTTTTAGCAATTTCTGTGAGCAGAGTAATGTGACAGAGGGACTTTTGCCAGCCCTGATAGAGCATCTACAGCAGGACACGACGAGCACAGGCTCAGCCTGCATGTTACAGATAAAGACAATACAAATGCAAGCTCTAGGAATAACCTCTTGGAGAATTTTATCAAACAGACTTTGTTTCCATGCATTATTTATCCACATCTACATTTCACTGAAAATGGCCTCATTTGAATCAATTGATGCTTTCCTATGGGTATTTGTTAGAAATCAGTATTACACATCCCCTGGTTTATGTTATATTTGTAGCTTTGTGTCATCACAGGTACCCAATAATTAAAAGTCCAGCTATTTAAGGCAAATAAATAGCAAATAAAGACTTCATCTACTTGTTTCAATCATCAAATAAATGTTGCAGGGGGTTTTTTTTTGCAGAAGTCTGAGTAACAAATGTACTGCTTTTTTGGTCCTTCCCCTGATATTACTTCTGAACCAGTGCATTTGTTTAAGACAGAGTGTTCTACAGTGTTAAAAAACAAAATGAGATAGCTCAGAAATTAAAAATTTAACTTGTGAAAGATGCTGCTATAACTAGAATTCATAAGGATTTAATAAAAGTCCTCATAAAGTTCTCTTAGTATGACAACAGCAATTATTCTTTCTCTTCCTCATGAGTGATCTCCCCCTCACTTTCACAGTGTATATTAAACAAAGCAGCCCAGTTTTGTAGGGAAAAACCCCTTACAGGTCCCCTTGTCCAGACTTAATGGATGCTGTGCCACCCCACTACTTAACCTCTCTCAAATTCCCTTCCTGCCCCACCACAGGCCAATGATTAATGGCTTTTTCCCAGGTTTTGAGTTCATTCAAGCCACAGATGAGGTGCAAAGGGATTTATTCCCATTTCTGGCCAATTATACCTGATGCCCCTCAAGAAAAAAGCCTCAGCAATGTCCAGTGTGGCTCAGTTGTTTGGTGGAGCCAATTTGTTTCCTCTGGTCGTGTAGCAGGGGAAAGGAGGCAGCACTGATGATGTTTAAGGAATGATTCTTGCAAAATTAGGGCTCCTAGACATCAAATTAAGGCCAGACAGAAGTAAAAATACAAATTCATATTTGCAGCTTTTGAAAAACCCATATTAGAATGAAGTTATTGAATCACACAAGGCTCATGTTCATGGCTGTGCTCATACAATACTACCCTGGACACTGCAGCTGCCTTCAGCTCGGGTGGGAAGAACCAGGGAATCTGTGGATGTCACTGCTTGGCTCACCCACGAGGAGCACAGGAGGGAACAGGGAGCCAGCACTCCTTGGGGCCAGCACAGAGCACAGCCCCTTCTGGAGAAGGATGCTGGAACAGGAGGCACAGCAGAGCTGCCCCGGGGGCTGGGCAGTGCCAGGAGGAGAAGCTCAGAGGGAAGGAAGGATTTTCTTTGCAGCAGGCTATGGCAGCAGCACCCCACCTTTAGTGCAGGGCACGCTTTGGGTACGTTTTGTGTGGTTTCACAGCAGTATCACAGGTGGGCTCATCTGAGGGAAACACTGGAGTTTTAAAGGTTTAGATCCCACGGATGGGAGATGGCAGTGTCACAACAGCTCTTCATGACCCTGCATGTGTCAAAATAGTCTGCGTTTGTTTGCAGGTCCCCTCCCTGCAGCAGGCACGCTGCCTTTGCTTACCTCACTGCTTGTGCCCTCCTCCCTGCTCAGCCTCTTTAACCTCCTGCAGCTGTGGAATTCGGGAAGGTCACCACCTCCCCAGCCTGCCAGTGCAGCAGCATCATTTCCCTCACGCTCCACAGGCAGCTCCAGAACGGTGCAACATTCTTCATGCGGGATGAAGTGCTGCTCTCCTGATGTTATTTCCAGCCTGACAATGGACCTTTGGACATGAATGGATCTGCTGGAACACCACATGGCACCTTCTGTGAAAGCTTTATGTATTTCCCTTTGAATAACATGAAAAATTCCTATGTGTGCTTCCAGCAGCCCCAGCCTACCGTCTCTGTCTTCACACCAACTTGAACTTGCTCTAACTCTCATTTTCCATATGGAGCCGATGATTCAAAGCTGTTTCAGCGTTTACACCTCTAAAAGGGATGAATATCATGATAAACACCACACACATCTCACCAGCACCCAAGGCAAGAAGAAGCTGTGCTCCTTGTCTTTTCAGACTGTCTCTTGTCTCTAGCACCAGATCCAACTGTAGGAGGGATGTTTTCCTTTCCTGGTCTGAGACTGAAACACCACATAACATTGTCCCACGGCAAAAATTATCATCCTGCTTTTTCAGAACTTTTTTTTATTTGTTTGTTTTTAAACTTTGGAACAGGTCTCAGCTGCTGAGAGGGTGCTGTGCCCAAATATACAAGGTAGGATTCTGCCTCTGGGTGTGGGAATGGAGCTTAGGAAGGTTTTTCTACCCAATCATCTTTGCACAGCTCCTGTGCTGCACAGCCACTCCAGGTGCTGAAGGAGCTGGAGCTCCTGCAGCTGGGAATGCTGCTGCCTCCTGGGAAGGGCATGACCTCTGGGGGAAGGGAAGGAATTCTGCCTCAAATCAGGACCCAGGGATGAAATAAAGGAATTGTGCTGTTGCTGAAGATTATCTGCATTCCCTGTAGCTCAAGTGAGGATTCATTATCATCTTTAGGGAGCCCTAAATACTGGGAAAGAATCTTGTTTTGTAGAGCTGATTCTGATCAAATTGAAAACTTTAAAAAGGGGAGTGAGGAAACAAAGAAGTGGCCCCTGCATTCAGCAGCATAACAAACATTACTCTTCTGTAAACAGGGGCAAGAGCTTCCATGATGCTCACCACATCAGTATCCAGGGGCTTACTGCTTTTCCTCCTTTTTATTTTGAAGGACAGAAATGGAAAATAGTCTTCTTACAGTCCATGGAGTCCAAATCAGAAAAATAAGATCGATGCTATTCATACAGCTACACATTTGCCTCAAACAGTGGAGAATGTTCCTGATAATGGCAAATCAGAAAGAGAAAATAAAAAGTCTAATTCTGAACTTGTTCTCTTAATAAATAAATTGCAAGAAGATAATGCATTTCTCCTATATATTCCAGTGCTAGCAGTGCTGCTCCTAGCAAAGCAATGAAAGCTGCAATATTAAACTTGCTGCTTACTCATCAATTTTCATGTGAGTCTCATTGGCAAGAGACCCAGGCACAGAGAGGATGCTATTGTAATCACTATTTCTACCCCAAACAATGTTGACTATTTAATTATTAAAGTATTTCTTTTTAAGCAGTTATTTTCCACCACTGGGTCTGACAGAACTGAGAGAACTCTTCTGTGCACAGGTTTGCTCAAAGAAAGGTTGATCACTGAAAAATAACTTCAGTTTTCATGTTTTAAGATGGCTGTGTCCTTAAACACAAATTCACAGTTCCTTTGCCAGCAAGAAGCTGATATGAAGCATTGAACTTGTTATCAGGCAATGAAAAAGTTGAAGTCCCACGTCTCCTTCCCAATTTCAGTTGTATTTTCTCTCACATCGCATTTTTCATTCCCCTGTTAAGTGAGGCAAACAATATTGAGAGTATTCACAAAGGTTTGGAAAACTGTTTCTGTTTGTGAAAATAGGCATTTGTTTTTGCCTGACAACCCTGTGTGTCTTGGTGATAGGCAGGAGAAAAGAGAACTAAATGCACAAATATGCTATTAATAGACAAAAGATTTTGCTTTCAGCTCTTTCTGTACCTGCCAGGTAATTTTAAATCTGGGATCCATGCATGCAGTCACCATGGAAAGCGAAGTTTTTAAGCATCTAAATATTCTTTAGACTTGCTCATATCCTGCTGCCTGGGTCAGTGTTGGGAGGTGCTGCTGTTCCAGGTGACAGCAAAAGGCCCCTCACAGAACCCCTTGCTCTACAGAGCAGGATTTGCAGCCAGGGACCAAAAGCAATCTCCATAACAATTTAGATCTGTGGCAAAAAGCTCAAGCTGCAATGCCTGTGTAGTATCAAGAATCTTATTCCTTCAGTGCATTCAAGTATTAAATTAGTTCAGCCTCTGAAGGTAGTGGCCACTGTCTTTACAAGAAAATATGTCATTTCAGCACACTCCACTGTTGCCAAAGAGCCTCATTTATCCTGATATTAATCTAGAATAGACTCCTCATTTCAGGTCTCCCTGGACTGGGAAATTCCAGTACCTAACTCAGCTCCTGAACCATTTTGGGTGTTTGGGGGTGTTTCAGCAACAGCTGACCAATGGCCAAAGCTCACAGCATTTTAACAACCCTCACTCAGCTGTGCTGCAGCAACAACCAGAGTATGAAATGAATGCTCTAGGCACTCTTATTAGCACATATATTATAATTACTACATTTGCAAAGGATTTAAGCTTATCTCAAGCTGTCAACTCCTGCCTTTTGTGTCGTTGTGCATTCTGCTGTGTGAGCCTGTGCAGTTGGGTAGTGCCAGGCACACAACATCAATCCTGAATAAACAGGAGGTCACAGCACTCACGTTCTCAGAGCTATTACAAAAATTGCAGGCTTCATCCCATCTCAAATCCCAGTGCTCACTTAAAAGCTCCAACCATATAATTAAATGTAGGTCAGCTTAAAAGTGGACAATTCTTTTCAGGCTTTGCAGAGCGCTCCTCAGCGAAGCCTTCAGCAATTCTGCTCTTTTATCTTGGAGGGCTGACAGATGGTTGTCAAAACCAGGGGATTGCTGGCAAAAAGTTTTAAGGCAGAGAAAAAGGTACAACAGTGTAGGAGGAGATACTTAAAAGAGAATAAATCTCCAGTTTGCTTTCTTCAAAGCTAGAATCCCTCCCTTGCCTCAGACACACGGAGGACAAGTTTAACCCAGGGTAACTCTTCTGTAGTCTAATGGCCTTACACCAATGAGTATTTTGACCCAAACTGCTTGAGACATGCCTGGAAAAATAACCTTCTATTTTGCTCACAGTCCAGCTGCACAGAGGGAAATCTTTCTTGTCACTCCCTCCAGCTCTCACGTCTTAAGTTCTGTGTAGAAACTCTCCCCTGGCTTCCTTCAGCCCTACCAGCCACTCCTCACAAGAGCAGGCCAGATGAGCCTGTCCTTTGCTCCCGTGGATTCCACTCTCAGATATATTGCTGCAAGTGTTGGAAGAGCATGGCCTTGGCTTTGGGGTCCTGCCATGGCTCCTCTTCTCCTCAGAACAGAGAGGGACTATCACAATAAATCACTGGCCTGGCTCAAGGTGTGTATTCTCAGACAGGTTTGCACTTCGACTGTGCTTTGAAAGCCAAGAGGCACACAGGGTACTCAGGTTATTCTTCTGAAAGGAAAACTCTTCCTGGGACTTGAGGGGCAGAGGGGGAATGCCAGGGAGGACACTGG
This sequence comes from Monarcha castaneiventris obscurior, assembly GCA_026261815.1. NCBI lineage: Eukaryota > Metazoa > Chordata > Aves > Passeriformes > Monarchidae > Monarcha > Monarcha castaneiventris. Next base: position 2,401,648 of record JAMPIT010000583.1, read on the forward strand.
AACCCTGACACACAGGGAGAAGCAGCCTGCTCAGGAACAGACACGCTGGGGTGTGGCTGTACAAGGCACAGCCCAGCTTGTTTCTCACACTATTCTTTTTCAACTCAGATCTATTTTAATCTCAGTGGAACTTGGCTTTTGTTCACTCAGCACAACTAAATCAACTCTATACAATAAATGAAATCATATTCATTTGCCATACTTCAATATATGGATTTAAGTATGTTTAATACTTTTAGTATTAAATGATTTAGTATTAAACTACTCTTGAAATTGCTTCAGTGTGAAGAGAACACACTCATTCAAATTCCCTTTCACAGTAATCTATACCCTTTTCTTATCTTTCAAAGAAAAAAGCTCAGTGTGTTCTTCATGTTAAGTATTCAGATATTCATTATCAATCTATTCTAGGAGACATCTACACATCTTTTGTTGTGAAATCAATTCATAATTTAATTACTGAAGATTAAAGACTGCCTAATCTAGCTGTAATTTTTTAGTCAGTGTAAAAACCAGTGAGATACTGCACCATTAAATGAGAGAATCCAATTCATGGCAATAACTAAGAAACATCATTCAAACAAAAACAACAAAAACGATTAAAGTGGACACCTAAGCCTCTCAAATTTAAAAAAGTTTTGTATCTCAGTTGTTTTATCAAGTATCAAGGTGTATTCAGTAGGAAAAAAGCATTTTCTGCCCAGTTTAACATTCAGCTAATTATCAGGCCAAGGGGAAAAAAAAAAGACAAAATCAAATATGCCCAAACCACCTTTGTCCTTGGTACTGGACAATTTTCATATCCACAAGGAATTTCCATGGAATGACACGACTCAAGACATTTAGGGCTGACAGATTATCCAAGATATAAGCTATAACCAAGAAAAGAATCCACATTTAAGTGATTGTTTCTCACCCCCCCTTTGCTCTCTCCCTTTTTGCAGCACAAGGCTCTCCTTCCCCAGCACTTTTACTGCAGCCAAATCTGCTCTGGATCTAGTGCTATCGTAGTGACTAATCCACATTATTTCTGTATTTCTTAAAGCAAATTCCATATTTTCCACATATATGGTCATGATGCAAACCTCTGATGTCATCAGCAGGATGATTTAACCCAGATTCACACCAACTGCAGCTTGATTTTTGATTCTTGATATAAAAGTCTCTTATTCATGCAAACATATCAAACTTGAGGAAAAGACTTCATTTCCTACATCTGTGTCCAGGACTTTCCAGGGGATGTGAAAACAAGGAATAAATACATGCAGCATTTACCTCCCTCTCAGAGTAGCCTGACAGTCTGGATCCACCCACAACAAACCAGCACAGCAGGCATTGACCAGAATTCCAGGGAATCATGCAAACACAACAAGTCAAATGCAGAGCCCTGGTCCAGCTGTTGGTGACAGCAGTACAAACACACCCCTGCCAGGGCCAGGGATGGAATGCTGAGTAAGAGAGAGGGGAACATCTTATCCTTCCACTGCAGCAGGTTTTGACAACTTTCATTACTTTAGGATTGGATTCCATTCCCTTGCTTGCCTCTTTTTTTTCATGTCAGTATCAAAACACAGTGTGGAGCTTTTCAGCCACCTTGGGTACAGCCTGTGCCACGAGTGGGACGCCCGAGGTGACACCTCACACCTCCAGTCTCTGATATGGAGATGAGACATCTGATGCAGGGTTGGAACAGTGATTTCTGCTGGCTCAAGAGGGAAAGAGCCGATTCCTGGCTCTCCACAAGTCAAACACCATCATTTCCCACCTCCCCAGCACCCCACAGACACAGCTGGCACTCTGCTGTCTGCCACGCAGCCCTGGCCACCCTCCTTTCCTCAGTCACTGTTAAATTGAACTAAATAAGCTCATGTTGTCCGGATTCCCAACTGGAAGGTGCTTTCTTCTTCCAGACACTAGAATTGTACATAATTCCAGCCATAATTCCAAGCAGCCCTTCCTGATAACAAAAATCCTTATGAATATTGACATGAAAGCCACCCCATACACTGAGCTCCAGTTCTGCCCCTCGAATGCACTCCCACTGCTGTGAGCAGGGGAGAGCAGATCTGCCAAAGCAGAGCTGCAACGGGGACAGCTCAGTGAGGCCCAAGTGGAATACACACTTATATGTGCCATTACACAGCAAGTATTGAAATGTTGAGAGGAACGTGGATCAAAAGCAGTAAAGCAGAATCAGTGGGTTCTGATTAGAGGTTACTCCTCTGGCACAGGTGAATAGAGCTTTATCAGCAGGTATATATCTGTACACTCAGCAAACACACCTGTGCACGCCTTTCATAAAGCAGCTCCTCCTTTAATAAAGCAATTAACCAAATTCAAACCATCACCCATTTCTTCCAAGTTATTTTTGCCACTGGAAACATAAACGAAGAGAAACTTCCCAACACTGTTTGCAAATACTGAGCTTGAATTTCCAAGTTAGGCACCAATCCATGGAAACAAACCAGTGCAGAACAGAAATCCTTGTGATGTATCCAAACATCCTGCAAGCAGCAGGTGTCCTCTCAACTGGTACAGCATCATTCACACACAAGTAAAAGCCTTCTCATGTAATGGATATGGGCAACAATTTAAAATAGTGGTTCTAGAACTCCTCACATGCTGTTAATCCTGCACTTAATAGCCACAGGCACCTGTGGAAAGGTTCAGAGCACTCAGTATTTGGGAATTTAAGTGAGCTGGAAGCTGGGTAAAGTGGTGAGCCAGAAGTAACAGCTGATATTGATCTTTCTTCTGATGCCCAGGAAATTAATACTAAACAATGTGTACTACTAAGATTTGCTAATTTGAGGATTTCTTCCTTTTTTGGTCCTTCACTGTTCTTCAAATATCTTTGGAAAAAGACATATTCTTCCAGTTGGAATTTAACATCTTTGTTTCAGCAGAGAGCTGAAATTATCACAAGGGCAGTAAATTAAAGGCTTGGATTTTTGAAAACCAGAAGGGAAAACCTGAATTTAGTAGCAAGAGACAAACCTCTTCTTGCCTCCCTCACCTTTATTTCTTTCTTTTAAGACAGAACAGAATCTACTACAGTCTGTCTTTCCTGTTCTATTTACAGAACAGGGTTGGTCTCCCCACACTCATTCCTTTGGCATTCTCCTTGGGACACACTGCAGCTGGTAGGATAGAAATCTCATTAGGAAAATATTTCATTTTATGGAAATGAAAAGTCAGATGCAGAGAAACACAAACATAAGCTGTATCTCCGTATTCCAGCAGCCAAGCAACCTTCAAGGAAACCTCTGAACCAGAGTAACAAAGGTAAATGAAAACTAGAAAATGGATTTAGAAACCAATATTTATTTTTTTCAGAACTCCTGAGATTCTTCTTGAAGACAAAGCAGCATTTTAATTTAAACTATTAATTAAAATTTTGCATGTGACAACTCTGTTCCAAAGCCTGTGGTGTGTGCTAGAGCCCAGTTATATTTCCTCTGACTGCTGCTATCATTTAATCTCTTGGGATCGTCTTCAAAATACTGGGAATTGATGATTTCAGGAAAGTGGTTTAGCATTAAGCGTTAACAGTAGAAAGATTAAATTATGATTAGGTAAACATAAACAAATCATAAACTCCTCTGCAGCAGTGGCTGCTCTGCCTGCCTGCCTGCCAATTTGCAATCAATTTTTAAGTAATCTCCCTGGGCCTTTTTGCAATTTTCCTGACAGACACCTGGTGAGGGCAGCACTCCTGAGCCTGCTGGGCAGTGCCCATGTCACTTCCAACAAATTCCACATGCTTTTCCTGCTAACATCCACTGGAAAGGGAATTCTGAGAGCACTCCCAGGTCCCACTGATCTGCACCCAGGTGGCAAAGCCAGCAACACACGCAGGTGAAAAAGAACTGCAGTTTCTCCAGGAGAAAGGAATTATGCAAGCCCTTCCCATGGACCCCATTTCAGCAGGACATGAGTTATATCACAAATTATTCAATCTTCATTCCTAAAAAAATAAGGAATGGACTTTAGATGGTGCAAAAACCCATTGAATGATTTATATTCTGTATATGTGGTACAAACAGAATGGTTGCCAGCTGCATTATTGATTTTATATCCAGCACAGGGTCATGGAACAGTTTAGGAACTTGGAGATCGTCTTGTTCAAACCCCCCTCCATGGGCACAGCAAAGTGAAAACTTCATGGAAGCCTCTAAGGAAAAGCAAAAGAGGAAAGTACAGAAATTTAGCGACCCAAACCAATTGCACAGGAAGAAAGGATCCATTCTGAAAGGGCACGAAGTTGGGAGGATGATTTACATATGATTAACATATGTACATGATTTACATGGGAGTCTCAATTTAATCTTTAATCTATTTTCACTTTCTGTGGTCCACTTTCAATTCCTCTTGCTTAGAACCCCAGACATTTCAGTAGTTTCTGTTTCTCAACATCAAGGAAAAAAAAAAAAATCTGTAATTCTACTTTAAAGTTCTGGTAAATTTGGGTTTCAATCATCACAGGGAAGAACTTAATTTATTCCCAGGCCAAAAGGAGCACAGGGTGCACTCAGAGTGCATTAGAGTTCCATAAAATGGGCTCTATATTTAGCTCTGCAGGAGCCTATTGATCATTACCAATAAATGACCATTAACTGAGTCTCCAATTAATTCTTCAATCCTGCAAAAGCAAGTGTTCTTGTCACCACAAGAGAAGAATTCCCCTGCACCACTCCATCTGAAGTGCAAAGCACAAAAGTCTGGCCACAAATTACATTTGAAGAAGAAGAGGAAAATATCTACTTCCAACAGAGAGGAATTTCTATTTTTTGTTAAAAAGATTATTCACCAAATTTCGGTTACAAGTACTAAGACAGCCCAGTATGGTCAGTAATAAAATTATTCTTACAGAACAGAATTAAAAAAAAAAAATATTTAAAAAGACCAACTATATATCATCAAAGTGAAAATATATAAAATTAAGATTTTTTTTTTTTCAAACTATGAAAAAACCGTTAAAGAAAAAGTCAAAGTCAAGATTCGATTCATCAGCCAACATTTCTGAGGTTTCTGCTTAAATAAGGCCTGGGACAGGTCTGTGGATGCCACCACCCTGAGAGATTTAAGAATCCACCAAGAGTCCTGCTCAAATTAACATTACCATTGGTCCAGCTGTGCCTCACCACGGCCAAGCTGAGCTCGTGTCAGTCAGTGCTACAAACCAAAAACTTCATGGACCCTTCCCAGCACAAAACACAGCGGAGAAATTCAATAGAAAGGATCAAACTAGAAAAGTCACCTGACTGAGTAGTATTGCACACTCCCCTTTACCACTGTGCAGTCACCTGGCATTACCCAGCACAGGGGAGTGGATGGGAGAGTAGAGACAACCAGCATGGGTTTATTTCTGATATTAAACAATAATTTAATACTCAGAATGAAAGAAACACTGAAAATGGAACAACCTTCAGTATTTGGTGTTAGGCACTGAGTTTGTCACTTAATACAACTTGTCATTCTTTTTTTCCTGCTCCAATACCAGCGTGACTGACGTTTTTCCATTTCCATAGCATCAAGTCTGTAATGCTTAAAATACCTCGTGAAATAAAACGCTCAACTTTGTCAACTCCTGAGTTATCAGCATACAGGGAAAATAATGCCTGTGTCATCAGCAACCTTGTGTGTCACCCAAGGGTAAAACATCCAGCATTCTTCCTTTTCTCCACCTGCCTGATAAATTAAAAAACGCAGGCACTGATCATCAGTTTCCCAGAATTATTTCTCTCACCTCTATGGACTTGCTCAAGTGTGAGAAGGAGTCTGAGATATTTGTGTGCTGCAAACAAAGCCATCCCCAGCTGGATCCACTCGGACATCTCTTGCTGCTAGGACACATTACAGGCACAGACTGGCACAGTTATTTTTTTCACAACAGAGTAAAAAAGATTCCTTTGGAAACTAATAAACAATTCCACCCACTTTTCCCTGGAAAAAAAAGAGTGAGAATGCCATCCCTGTTAAAGGCTGCTTTCCTAGGCCTCAGCAATCCCGTCTAAGTGCTTGATACTGAATTTTCTCTGTTTTTGCTGGAGGATGCAGATGGCCAGGACAACAGGAGGAGGGGGAAAAAAATTTAAAATAAAATTAAAATAAAAAATATTCTTTTCCTCCCCAAAATGCTCATTTAACCTTCATGCAGAGGGAGGGGCCTGCATGAGGCTTGGGCAGCATTGTGTTCCACAGGCAGCAGCTCATCCTGGAACACAGGCTTGGGGTGACACAGCCTCAGCCTGCAACTCAAACCTAAACTGCACTGGGGCAGGTTTAGCTTGGACATTAGGAGGAATTTCTTCAATAGAAAGGGTGATTTAATATTAGCAGGGGCTGCCCAGGGAGCTTTGGAGCCCCCATCCCTGGAGGTGTCCAAGGAAGGGCTGGAGGTGGCACTCAGAGCTCTGGGCCGGGGACAAGGCGGGGACTGGGCACAGCTTGGACTCCATGGTCTCCAAGGTTTCCCTAATTGAAATAAATCTGTGATCCTGTAACATAGCCAGGAGCCTGAAGACTGAAAATTTTGTCTCTCACATGCAAACAGGATTTAGTCCTTAGAAGGGCTGAGTACACTGAGCTCCTGGAGACTTCAAATCACAAATAACTGAGGCCAGCCTTTTTTCTTCTTCTTCTCTTTTTTTTTTTCTTTTTTCTTTTGGTCTTTTATTTTTTTGTTGTTGTTGTTGGTTTGGGATTTTTTTTTTGTTTGTTTGTTTTGGGTTTGGTTTTTTTAATGCATAGTGCTGCTTTAGGCCTGTTTTCCCTCATTTTTGCCTGAATTCCACTTCTCTGCATTACTAATTGCCATACAACAACAAATAAGCTGTCAAACCACCCAATACCACCTAAACCTGTTTCAAAACTTTCTTAAAGTGTGTGGAAAATATTTAAAGACTAAAAACCGTACTAACATTCTCTTCCTTTGAGTCTCCAATCCCCCATAAACATCCTCAACCTCTGCTCCTCCCCATGTACCTCAGAACGTGTCCTCTGTTTCGAGCAGAAAATTATGTATGGGAAGGAAGTCTTGTGCAGCTGCACAATATGATTCCCTTTTTTCCCTCATTCCCTTTCCACCAAATGTAGCTGGAAGTGTGTCCTAAAGGTACAAATGCATCAGGAAAAATAATTAGCTTGTGCTGTTCACAGGTGCTGGGTACAGCTACCTCCATGGAGGAGTTTTATTTCTGCCTAACGAAAGAAGGTGAAAGCACATCCCCAGCACAGGCATCCCCTCAGAGACTGCCTCTGAATGCTGCATTATCAAATCTGTGTGGCACAGTGATCTTGGGGACACCAGTGACTTATAGCCACTGAGATGAAAGAATCTAATGTGACACTGCTCATTTCAGCACACCCAAAAATGCATTTTAGGAAGACTGGTAGGAAAAGGAGCACCTTGAAACATCATGTGAGAAATTAAATTCTCCTCTCCCAGCAGCATTAGGTAAATAATAATGAAAGCTGAATTACAAAGCAATTATTACTCCTAAAATGAAAAATACTAAGAAAAAGAAAAGTACAATGTCTGTTTAAAGTCCCAGGTGTTATAATTTGTCCTTATTGAAGTCAGACTGCTTTAATTTTTGTTAGCTGACAGCCTAACACAGCTTTAATGCTTGTAGTGCATTGAAGAAGATTTTTGCAACATGCACAAAAAGGCCATTCTATCCAGACTCCAGGCATGCTCACATCAACAGAACTGGCCTTATTCCAGAACAGGTTTTCAGTGCCTAATTGGAAATCTGTTAAAATTTATGAACAAAACATTTTACAGGACATCTGTATTTGGAAAGTGTTTTTCTCCAAGTTCTCCAGCTTTAACACAAGAGGTTCTTTTTACTGCATGGCTTTATTTCATCAGAACCCCAGAGTGGTTGGAGTTGGAAGGACCTTACAGATCTTCTCATTCTAACCCCCTGCCATGGACTTCCACTGGACCAGGTTGCTCAGAGACCCACCCAGCCTTTGACAACTCAGTTTCCCACTTTTTATATAAGCTATTTATAATTTCACAACAAAAATATGAGTTGTAAAGGGTTTTTTATAAAGACTTTGCACAGAACAAGGATCCCCCACATGACACTGCAATGCACATCTATTCTGTTTATTGCTTCCAGCCCAGCCAAGGGGAGATTTTATGAGAGGAAAGAAGGTGACAAACTGCCAGTGAAAGCCCAAGATAACCTTTTCAAGAATTCCTAAAAAAAACAATAAAAAAAACTTTTCAAGTAGATAGAAAGATGTCAAAGTTCATAATAGGTTTATCACAAAAGCCAGCTAAAAACAGGAAAACAAATTGCAGACAAAAGGAATCCCAAAGGAAACCTGAACTAAATCCCCTGTCCCATGGCTAAGCAGCTCCCTGTCCTCACCAGGTGACATTTCAGTTCTGTTTTAACTGTGAAAGGCAAAGGAGAAGTGAAATACACCTTAAATGGAACCTGTAACACCTAAGCCTCCTTGCAGCTTTTGGCTTCAACAACTAAAGAGCCAAAAGCATCAGCCAAGATCAGCATGGGTGCAGGCAGCAGCTCCTCCCGTGTGCAGGAGCACAGCATCTCTGACACTCTGCAGGCACCACTGGAAAAAACGAGGCGAATCTTTAGAGCCTCATCCTGCTGAGCCCCAAAAGCCTCACAAAGCTTCTGTGGCCCAGCAGCTGCACAGGACGTTTATCTTATTGCAATGAGTCTCATGGGAGCGCATTTAATTTCAGTCCCTGAAGTTAACACCATTAGAAGATACATTTCCTTGATGATTAAAAATTAACCACAAAAGTATTTCAAAGCTTTTGAAATAACTCTGAACTAATGAAGGACTAATTGCTTCACTACATGTCTTCATATAATAATGTATAAAAAATTGGTGTCAACTGTCTTATGTCAACTCCTGCAACAGTTAATTACATGTTTGCCATCAGTCATCCACAGTCACAATTAAAAGAGGGGAATACTGTTATAATTAGTTTTCTGGTTTAGAGCAAGAGACAACTGAAGGAATTGCTAAAACTTGGTTGACTTCTTTTTGTTGCTAAGTTGATACAATCATTAGCACCATTTTAGGAATCAGCTTCATGGGCAGCTGGCTGATGGGAATGAAATCTCTCAGCCTTGATTCACCTTTAGAAAACTCTGGGGGGTAGCAAATATAGGTCCAAAAATTCTCATTTGTTCCCTCCTATTTTTTGAAATACCATGAGCAACACCTAGTTATTTATCAGATTAAATACACTGAAATTTCTTGTGGGAAAAAGTCTAACACATGAAATTAGCAGGCAACCACAACTACTGTTATCATGGAAATGAAGACCAAGTAGGACTGGAGAGGAGGAACCTTCGTCCCCCCTGACTGATGGGGGAAAATCTGCATATGAGAAGTTTGAAATCAGATGTAACAACTGCCCATGGGCCATTTGAGCCCTACATCGTGAGCAAGTCCCATGGAAACAGCTCCACTGAATTCCCAGAATTTCTTACATAAATAATTAGCTTGATTTTTAAAAGCTGGTTTGTTTTCTTGGGTTTTGGCTTGTTTGTTTTTTTTTTTTTTTAACTAAGCATAAACACATTACAGCATCTCTATCTCAGAAGCTTCCCAAATACTAATAAGCAATTTCAAGGAAAAAATGAACTAGAACTGCTGCTCTCTGGCTCCAAACTAAAGTTACTGCTCCAACAAGGCTGGAGTCAAACCCAGCCGACATTAAACAGGTAAAGACAGACCCCAGGAGCTGTTCCAGAGCCAAGGGATATGGCTAGGCAATATCTTGGACTTTTAGGCATTTCCTCCCAACCTTCCAGAGAATGAAATCCTTACAACAAAATAGAACAAACATACACAGAACAACAAAAATCACCACCACCACAATAAATGCATGCATATATAAAAAAATAGATGTTTATCTACAGAGCCAAACCTATTTTTCTTAGAAATATCTTACTCTAAAATTGTTTCTGCGAGGAGACAGTGGGGACCAAAACTGGGGAGGGTACAGTTTTGAGATCAATGGAATTAGAAACTGGGTAGCAAAAAACTCTACACACAATAATTTCTATATTTTTAAACACAACCATTTATGTTTATTTTCAATTCCCTAAAAGAGAGTACTGAAGTTTAAGGAAGACTGTGATTCCACACAGCAAGAGCATTTCATTGGCAAAGCTAACTCAGGAGTTTTTCATATCCCTCGAACAAACATTTCTGCCATTGGAATATAACTGCCACACAGAATGTCTGAACTAAACCTAGGCAGTTACCTTTAAGGCAGTTTACCTTTACCTTATTTTAAAAAAATAAGAAGAAAAAAACAACAAACAAACAAACAAAAAGAAATCCACCTTCATGAGAGCATCCTCCCTCACCTCAAAGACCATCTGGAAAAATAAAATGAAAGAGAACAGAGGACACCTGGAACTCCACGAGCCTTGAGCACCTCGATCCAGGCAGAATTTGAGATAAATAAACCAGGCAGGCTCCTGTCCCCACACCCTCGGCCTGAGCACAAACCCTTGCAGGGCTCCAGCACAGCCCTGACCCCTCTGCAGGACCAGCATGAGCTGGGCCACAGGCCAGGACAGCTCCTTCCTTCCCCTGTGCCAGGAGCTGCACACACAGCAGGGCAGCCCAGCTCAGCTCTGCAGGGCCACAACTAAACAAACCCCTTCCTAGCAGCTCTGAACACAGCCTGACACCCGGGGAGCTGAGCTGAGCACAACGAAACCCCACTGCAAACACGGGCACCTCTCACTGCAGAAGGACTTTTTCCTCTTAGGAGTTTTACAGATTTGCTCCTCAGACGTCTGGAGAGTGAATCCTTTTTAACTGCCATGGAATCCCCTGGAATGAACTTGAAACATGATGGGCATGAAGAGGAGTAACAAACTGCCTCATGTGCAGTTGCCAGCAAGGATATGCACCGGCAGAACCGTGCTCTGTTCGTGCTTCCCTCATGGAGCTGCACTTGGGGCTCAGCCTGTCCTGGCTGGGCTGGGCTCAGGAAGGACAGCCCAGCCTGCTCTGAGAGAACACCTGAGTTATTGAAACCAGTTTTCACACTACCGGAACCCTCTCCCCAAGTTTACATGACAGAACTGCCCTCTACAGCGAGGACTTGAGTCTCTCTGGTGCAGCAGTGGGAACCCCTCCATCCCTGCACACACAGCCCCAGTCACCTCAACAGATAAGGGGATAAACATTAGCAAGCAGAGCCTGTCTCAGATTTTAACCTATCTCCATTTTAAATCAAAAGAAAGCAACTTTATTGCCCTTGGCACATAAGGAACCTTGTGGGTTTCACTGGACTGCAAGAGAGCCAGATCCTTCTAACACGATGTCATTTCACCACCACCTGAAGCACACAAGCTGCTCAGATGCCACTTTTTGATGATAATGAATTTGAAACTTTCAAAAAGGCTAAAAAAAATCATCAGAGGGTGGGGAATGCCAGAATCAGACAAGGGGAAATCCCTGGTGTAAGCAACTGAACACACGACAGCTTTAGACACTTGCATCCCTCAATCCACTCGTGGTCATTGTCTAACATAGTCGTGTTGAAGTAAGGCTTGAAAATCAGAAACATAATTAGAAAAGCTGTTTAAAGTGTTCTCAACCTTTCCTCATGTTTTAAAGAGCTTCTCTGAAGAAAAGAGTTTAAAAAATCATGAAGAAGCTTTAAACACTAAACATTGTCTCTATTTAGAGCTACAAATTATTCATTTTACCTTCAAAACTGTACATTCATTGTGAGGATGCAGTACATAAATCACTACGAAATATGCTCTTTCTCTGCAAGGTTGAAATTCAGTAATTTGAATTGCTTTTACAAAGATATAACTGTTTCTGTTAGTAGGGCCGTGAAGAAAATGCCATTTTAAAATTTGTGTGTAAAAATCTACAGCCCTGGATGGGTTTTGTCCCTGTCACGGAGCACTGGGGGTGTTAATTCCCCAAGGGAGCAGGAGCAATCCTGCTTTTGGTTCTGCTGTTGAGAATGGGACAGTCCAGAGGGGAATTTCACATATAATACATTGATGACAATTCTCTGCCAGAAGGATCTAAACAGAAGAAACTTCTTGGATAAAAACTTCTGATGGCTGATGTTGCAACACTGAAGTTGAGGAGAGTTTTGACATCTTCATTTATGAACCCAAAGTCATTGGGTTCTTGGTTGTCTCTCCCTTTTTTGTACTATTTTTTTTTAGCATGCTAGTCACAGAAGTTGTGCCAACAAGAACTGCCAAAAAAGTGTGCTGAACCAGTACCGGCTCGACAGAGAGCCCTGGAAACTGCAGATATATTGATCAAAATGGAGTTTATAAGCTGAGAATGTATAACTGAGGGAGGGGAGAACAGAAAAACGAACGTCTTTGCTCACTGCTCAACAAGTTAAGAACCTCGTGGCACCACAGCCAAAATGTCAGAGACCAATCAATCTTTATTTTAAAAACAAGGCATTCTTTTGCTCTCTTTATAAAACTGAACAGATGTCAATAGCTTATGCCTTCGAGTTTAAAAGTCAAATTGTGCCGGTTTGGCCAAAATCTAGCAATATATCCTGTGGGAGGAAACCAAATTACAACTGCCCTTCCCCCCACCAGGTTCAGGGAAAAAAATCCCTCGAAGGAAAGTGAAAGAGATAAAACCTATGTATTAACAAACACACAGGAAAAGGATAATAATGCTAAATAGTAAAATCCCTCACTATAGTGAGAAAACTGGGGAAGAAAGTAGAGTCCTCTCGTAGGTGTGGTCCCTCCTTCTCAGAGCTGCCGTGGGGGGTGGCCTTAGGCCCCATCCGGGCCTGAAGAAAAGTTCTCCTGATGTGTTCTGATGTTGTTGAAACAGTCCAGAAGAGAAAAAAAGGAAAAATAACCAATGTCCCGGGAACCATGCTGGAGGAAAAGGGGAAAAAACCTGAAAACCTGGCTGAAGAGACAGGCAAGGGTGCTCCCTCCGTGCTCCCGCAACCGGGAAGAACGCAGAGCAGTCTCTATCTCTGTGTCCTTGGGAACTTGCTTTGAAAAGTTCGTTTGGGCTTTTTTTTTTCCTCCCCTCTCAAGCTCAGTTTAAAGGCACAAAATTAATTTTTTGGCATAGAGCCGTGATAGGGGATACACATCATAGAGTCACCCCAAGACACAAATACAGCAGATTTAAAAAATGAAATAAACACAACTCAAATGTCCCTGTGGTTGGGGCAGCAGCAGGTACAGGGAAGCTCTGAGTTCCGAGGCTCTGGGGGATTTTCAGCGCTGTGCCATCCACTGCTGCTCAGAGCCAGGGCTGCTTGATGGAAGTGGAATGGTTTCCAGTGCCTCCCAGTGCCAGTGCATCCACAACTGCTGCTGTGGGAAAGCCAAATGATGAGAAGAATGAAAATAAAAGCTTCTACTATGTAGCCTGTGCAATAAACCATGTTAAACTGACATCCAGCATTTCCACCAGCAAAGCTTCCTTGGATTGCAGTGCCTTACTCCATCCACTCGTATTCAGTAACTTGAATTTTACTATCTCTGAATGAAGAAAGAGAGAAACATATACACACAGAGAGATTTAATAAATTAAGCTAGAAACATCCCCCAAAACAATGCAATTCACAGATGTGGGAAGGAAAAAAGAGGAGAAAACACATGAATCATTTAATATCATGTATGAGAACAATGAGATGGAGTTGTGTAAAAACAGATCTAAGATGGATCATTCAACTACCCAGCTTAAAAATCCTAATAGTCAATAATTACAATAGTTGTCCCAACTTGCTCTTCTTTTAATTAGCAAGTCCTTTCAAGTAAACATCACCAAACAGGCAACAGAATTTCCTGTGTGTTTCCTCTGAGAAGTTTCAAAGATCTGTTTATTGCTAAAGAGCAATTTGGTGACTAGAGATCAAAATATACAATAAAATTAAAAATTGTGATTCGGTAAAACACAAATATTCACCATCTTAAATGTCATCTTTCCCCCACCAAAAAAGCAGAAACCCCTTAAAAAACCAAGCCTGCACTATATTTTGTGTTTATTTACATACCTGACTGCATCTGCTGTCACAGTTTTGGGATTTTTTTCCCCAAGAAACATCTGCTTCCTGATATTTGGAATTATCATCTACAAGTAAAAGTCATTGGTGTCAAGGCATAGAATGTCAAAAAGCTGCTGCAAATATTAAATGCTAATATTCAAGTCCTCCTATCAAAACTACAATCTCATCAGTAAATATATCATTTGAGTTCTACCAGTCCAGTCCTGCTCCTCTCTGCAGATGAGGATTTACTGGGCAAATCCATGTCCTAGCAAATTCATTAAGGATTTGGAGGTTGATTGCAGTGGAAACAAGGGGCCATAGTTTCTTTACTCCAGTTTTACTGGTATTCTTTGCATACACAAGATCTGGCCTGTATTCCAAATTTCCAGCTTCTCCAGTTCTCAGGACAGTTCATTCAAGGTAAATGAACCCAGTGCCACACATTTTACCAGCTTTTGGCTTGATCCTCGGAAATGAGATGCTCAGTTCCTTAAGGGAACAAGGTTTCTTTTGCACCATAATTTAAAGAGCTGCAGGGCCCTGCTGTGAGCTCAGCCATCTATGTGCCCACAGTGGGGTCCTGGCACTTCCTGCAGCAGGAAAACAACCCCAAAACCAGCTCACAACTGCAGCTCTGCATTATTCCCCATTCCAGTAATTAAACCTCATCCTGCCCCTTAATAAATAAAGAACTGCAGAGAACTTTAATATGAAATTAAAAAGTAAAGTTAACGCTACCTTAAGGGACATTTCCTCATTACATTTAAGGTTACTGTGAGACCAGACATGGATGGCACCAGGACAGTCCCAGTTTATTTGACTAACAAATTCTCCTTCTAACAGCAAGGCATATTTGCTTCCAGCAGAGACACATTTAAGTAAGTCTTGACGTGACGCAGTTGTTGCCCTCAGGTGCAATTCCTTAACCTTTATGAACTGCAGGATGGGAAGCTAGATTGCTATTCTGCAATTAAAATAATTGTAAAATAGTGCGTGTGCATGAAGAAGCGGCTCAAGGTTACAAGGGCAAGCTAAGATTTTTCTAATTCTTAACCTTTAAGACCTAACTTTCAAAAAACTTGTAAGGCTGCAAAGCGGTTTTTTAACCTTGATAATATGAAGAAAAAAGATTTTTCCTAATACGTATTTAGAGTTGGCAAAATACCTATATCCAAGCTTATCTCCTACAGCGCTGATTAGAGACGAGGTGCTGTACATTATTTGAATGCTGCTGTATGCTGTAGATAAGTGTTGGCAAAATGAGCAGATCACAGCTCCAAGTCCCAGATGAATTTTGAGATGAGGTCTCTGGAGCACAATGCCCAAAAGAACCCGGGACATATCGTGTTGACAAGTGTCAGACATTGATTCATGCACCAGGGCTGGTGTTAGAAGGGCACAACACCCAGCGAGCTGCTGCCTCATTTCCAAACTTTGGCTTTCCAGAACTTCTGCTTCTTCCAACTATTTGAAACCCTCGCCAATGAGTGAAAAGGAGATGCTTTGAGCCTGGCAAGAGGCAGCAGCAATGAGGACAAGCTGTGACTCCTGTTCTGTGGGGACAGACAGTGACATAGGGAGCTGCTTTTCCCCGCTGAATTCCCACTCACAGGCGATACCTGGGGAATGGCAAAGAAGCTGCTCCTTGTGCTCCTGCACAGATGGACAGGAGAGAAGCACCATGGACATCCCATACAGCTGAGGTAGGGGTTAAACGGGGCCAAGAAGAGGGTGTGTGGTATTACTCCCTCCCAGTAAGGGGCAATAGCAGGGTTTTAATTCTCCAGCTGAAATAGCTGAGTGAGGTTGAACATTCAAGAGCAGAGCTACCAGGCAGTGCCTGGGCTCACGCTCTCCTTGGCCACACATTCCCACCTCCCTCACTGGGGCTGTGCTGGGGCAAACAGCACATGCAGACATTCAGGATAAGAATGATCCAGCAGAAAACAACCCATCAGCAAAACAAAACCAGTCCCTGATTTGTACAACACTAATTCCACTACCAACAAGAGCAGAAGGCAGTGACAGTGTGAGAAAGAAGGGAGAGCAGGGCCGTGGCTCTGGAGCCAGAAATTCCATCAGGAGTTATGTGTCTCAGAGGATCTGGTAATCCTGTCTGGAATCATTACATTTCAATAGTATTCCTTAAAGAATGCAACTTTGATGGGTGTTTCTCATGATCACCCAGGACCAAATTCCTGATTGGAAGTTTGCTTTCACCTGTGCTTTTAGATCACACATGGTCTAAATTCTTATATTCAAACCTAAATATCCCAGAACAGTCAGACACCAGACACACCATCTGAAACAAAATCTGTGTAGGAGACCTTTCCCACCTGTGCCTGCTTAACATCAAGAAATGTAATATTTTTGTAAAAGGTTTTGAGATTATATATACGTATGTAAATAATATATATATAAAAATATATAAATATATTTATAGATATATATCACTGCATAAACCATAGAGAAGTTTTCCTAGAGATGTGGAAGTTAAAGCAATTTCTTAATTCCCCTCTCAGACATAATTTTTGGAAGTACCCTCTGTTTTGGCAGTTCTGATCTTGATTGGGGTGTCTGCTGGCAGTCCTTGAGCAGGTCACTCCAGGATTAGTGCTGGGATTTACAGCAGTGCAAACAAACAGGGCCAGGGGCTGCTCTCCCTTCCCTCCCCATGCAAATAGAGATAAGGGCACAGGCACTCCTCATTCCACGGCACAACCCCGGTGAGTCTGTTCAAGGCAAAACTGCCTTCAGCTGCCACAAATCCAGTCTGAGTCTGGCTTTACGGGGCTTTTCACTGCTGCAGCTGTCAAATCAGTGACAGTTCAGTGTGGCTTGTGGATGTGCTCTCCCAGAAAAGCGTGAGCACGGCGGGGCCCATCTGGTCTGATCTCTGCTCCTCACACTGCTCGGAACTGACACTCTGGATGTGTTTCCTTCCAACACTTCAGGGGAGCGAGAACTCCGCAGTGGGTCTGAGAGGTTCAAGATAAGTTCATTAAGCCAATTTGTTAATCATCTCCATGAACTGTGCTCTCATTTCTTTCGAGGATTTGTGTAATAGATTTTATAAAACCTTAATGAAAATCTAATTACAGCCAAAAGTCTTGCAAAGATTTCATTTTTTTTTTTTTCCTTCCTTCTCCTCCTCCTATTTTTTCCTCCCTTTTAATTATGAATTGGAGGAATGGACAAAAAGGGACAGTAAAGGACGGGACAGTAACAAAGAACACTGCAGATTAAGCTTCCAACTTTTAGCATTTTTCTTTCATATGCATGGGCATCCACAGCAGCAAAGTTGATAAAATTCATGCTGTTTCTCTGCACTGATACTGCACTGCAGGAATGGCTGTGATGGGAGATACTCACACAAGAGTATCTTGTGCACCAGACCCTCACAGCTCTTCTTCCAACAGGTCAATGTTCCACTCAATGAACTCAATGAATAAATAAAAATGTCACTTTTCAAAGATGCATTTCAAGGACGCCTCTCAACAGCTCGCTCTGGCCTCAACAGCTGAGGATCAGTACCTTTCAAAACCCTCTTAGTCATTGCCGCTTTCCTCCAGCCCCAAACTCTGCACCAGGTTTTAGGGTGGATATCTAAGCATGAAAACACAGCCTGGGGACCCCAAACTCACTGCTGTGGGATACACATCATATAAATAATCAAACTGGGCACCCTGGGACAGTGGAAGGTGTCCCTGCCCATGGCAGAGGCTGGAAACAAGAAGAGTTTAAGATCCCTCCCAACACAAACCATTCAGTGATTCTCTTTGAACAGGTGATCCTAAATAATGAAAAGAGACAAAGCTGCTGATTTTACCTCAAGAAAAAAAGAATTAGCAACAAATTCAGTCTTTAAGACATTGATTTTGCAAAACACCAGCATTTTGCAAGTGATCAGCTCACATGATTCACCAGTGCACATATGTATGCCAGGAGATACAATTACTTCAAATATTTGCAGATTTCATGTAAATATGGAGAGGAAATGGGTTCTATGTAACATAATTCTATGTATCATCGTACCCACAAATAGAAGCACAAAGTAACTCTGTTCTAACTCTTTCCTCTTTCACTTCATACCTTTATTTCTAAACACGCAAACAGAGAGCCTTTAAGAGCACAGATTGGTTTTGGAGTTGTAGGGTGATTTTGTTCTTCCCCCCAGAAGAACATCTGTGTGATACAGGGTTTTTTCACTTGTTTTGTTTCCTTTGGAAGGTTTTCTCCCCACCTCCCTCAAAAAGGCAGGTTCTTCAGCAAGCTTTTATGATGAAGAAGCTCTTCAAAATATCCAAACATGCATTTAGAATACAAATAGAGCAACCTGATTATTGCTTATTATTAAATATAAGAAACTAGAGAGAAAACTGCCAGGCTTTACACCTCCCCTAAACAGTATGCAAGATGTCAAAGACCCTGAGGGACCAAAATAATTAAATCAATTTGTCCTATGATTCAATAGAAACAAATGACAAATAGTCTCAGCTGAAAGAAACAAACAAATGCACCGACAGGGAACCATATCCTCAGGTCTTTGTTCAGTCTTAATCTGGCAACTCCCACTGAGATCCACTGACTTTGCTAGGAGATGCGAGGGGTTTAAATTGAACAAGGCTGGGAGGATTTTCCCTGTGAATAGATTCCATGCGGGAGCATCTCAGAGACAGAGCTGGGTGTCAGGCTGGATAATGCAAGGAGTGCAAGCTAACAATGAAACCCTGTCACATAAAAAGTGATGCTATTTAGGTCACAGCACTGAGTATGTAAAATAAGCACGATTATCTGAGTCCCATTAGATCTCAGCTGGAGTGCCTGTGTATGGGAGCAGCAGGCCTGGGAGATGGACAGATCAGAGGGACCTCAGAGAAAAGCATCTCACATGATAAAAGCTTTGGAAAATAAAAACTGTGCTCTGAGAAAACACCACATGTTAAGGAAACTTTACAAAGACTCTGGGAAAAAGTGAGGAAGTCGCTGCAACAAAGTTGTCAGGGTTCAACTTGATAAAAAATTATTTTCTAAACCATTTCCTGCATAAAAAGTCCCTCATGCCATGCAGGAAAATGTAAAACACTAATAATATTCATCTACTGCCCAAGCTATCGCACTTCAGTTGTAAACTTGTGAATTAAGACCACTTGGTGTTAACCTCTCCTGTCCCATCCAATCCACCAATTCTACAGATGGAGAAACACAGCATTTTTCTGGAAGTAATGCTACAGACTACCAAGTGTAGTGGACTGGAGCCTCCTAACCTCACTCCACTTTAAAATCACAGAATCATTTAGGTTGGAAAAGACCAATCAAGACCATCAAGTTCAACCATTAACCCAGCATTGCCAAGGCCACCACTAAACCATGTCCCCAAGAGCCATATCCACATGGCTTTAATCCCTTCAGGAATGGGGAGTCCACCCCTGCCCTGGGCAGCTGTGCCAGGCTGGACAACCATTTCTGTGAAGTTTTTCCCTAAAATTTAACCTGAGCCTCCCCTGGCCCAGGCTGAGGCCGTTCCCTCTCCTCCTGTCCCTGTTCCCTGGGAGCAGAGCCCGACCCCCCCCGGCTGCCCCCTCCTGTCAGGGGCTTGTGCAGAGCCACAAGGTCCCCCCTGAGCCTCCTTTTCTCCAGGCTGAGCCCCTTTCCCAGCTCCCTCAGCCGCTCCTGGGGCTCCAGCCCCTTCCCTAGCTCCAGATTCCTTCTCTCTGTTATGCTTCTCATTAAGCATAAGTTTTAAAGATTGACAAAACCTGAGAAGTTTAAAATTCCTTTCAGCTCATTTTTGAATCTCCAGAATGAACAGACCCGTTATGGCAGGGCAATATTTGAGTGCTGGAAGAACAGAGCTTTACATTTACCCTTAACAATTTTGGTGTATTTAACCCCTTAAAGCAGTGACTCAGGGCCACCCTAAATCCTCCCTCAGAGCCCTGCCAGCTCCAAGCTGCAGCCCTGCTAATTAAACACAGAAAAACAGGAGGGAGGGCCTCAAGGCAGACTAATGAGATCGGGAGCAGCATCCCACTGGCATGTCAATACTTTCCCTGGACTTTACCAAATATCTCTGCAGAGCTTTACTTCACTGTAAAGCAGAGAGGCTTCTTCCCAAGGAATAAAATAATGTGCGAAAAGGAACTTTCTAATGAGGTGGGAGGATGCAAACAGGACACTGAATCCAGACAAAAATCAGACTGCTCTAAGGCACATATTTTAAGAATCAGGGCAAGTAACCAGTGCAGCAAACTACCAAGAGCAGTGACTAGAAGACTTCAAGACATGATTTCCTTCTTTTTTCCCCTCAGGTAGAGTTGCAGACTCACATACAAATGTCCAGTGGGCTCAACACAGCGATAACTTACAGATGAAGTCATACAAGAGGAGATAATAAATTTTCTACATCCTTCTGGCCTCAATACTCACTAACCTAAATTAAAAATGTATTTGATGCTGTGCTGCAGGTCTGGAAAATACAGAGTCTTTGTTACACTGACTGCGAGCACAGGGAAGTGACACACTGCTTTTTAAGTGCCCTTTCAACTGAACACCGGAATACAACTTGGTGTGGGAGGCAAATTGAGAACACTGCAATATGCATGATAGGAATAAACAGCAGCTGTCTGCACACACACAAAAGCCCACCACCAAATTACAGCACAGGCTGCCCCCTCTCCCTGCTGTGATTTGCTTCCTGTGCGTGGCAGCATGAAATGAGGAGGTACTGGAGGACACAGGGTTGGCAGAGCACAAGCAAAACACTTATTTCCCTTGGTATGGATGAGAAATTGCATTATTTATACAGCAGCGATGACACAGAAGGCATTGTCATAATAAGGGGCTATTTTAGGATATGTGCAACCCCATCGAAACTTCTCTGTGGCCAGACTTCGCTGCTTTACTGGAACTTGAGGGGCTGCAGTTGGCTACACCTTTTCTCAGCTCTTCAGAAAGCATTCTCTGTTTGTTTTGTGTAGACTTCAGTTGCCGCCCGCCAGCAGGACATTAATTAGCAGCGCTAAATCTCTCTGCTTGTCAGGCAGCTGCTCACTCACCCAGCCAAGCACTCCAAAGGCAGAGGGGCTGAACACCTCTAAGAAGGCTCTGCTCTCCTGCCTGGGTTGCACCAGGGCTGCTCCAGCCAAAAAGTCCTGAGCCCCAAAGCCCAGCCCTCTCTGTGTTACATAAGGCTGGGAAATGCAGCTCTTCCCAGTTCCTGACTTGCCTCAAGCAGACGGCTGTGCTATGAAAAGAGCAGAACAAACGGGTTTGTTTTCTTAGCAGAGTTTTCTTTAACCCACATTCATGAGCACAAAAGTCAGGAAAGGGCATCCAGCACTCCCAAAGGCCGGATCACTGCTCCCCCAGTGATCAGTCGTGGTGCTCCTCACTGCTATTTGTAGGTTCAACATTCAGAAGCAGAATACTCTTACTCTGACTTGTCTCTTTGGAGCAGTTTTGGGACGTGGTCCAAGGATTCTTGTGGCGATATTCTGTATTCACAAAGGTACAGCTCAGAGGATCTGCACCTCGATTTATACCTATGATGTGACAGGCTCAAAAACCCACAGCTCATGTCCCCAGGTGACTGAGGGACAGAATAAGAAGTCCCAGTTTTAAACCTGAAAAATACACTTACAAGGGAAATCAGTGTTTAAGACTTTCCCATAATCCTGTTCATAGAGTGTTCCAAGATTGGAATTAACTCCATTTTAAACTAAAGCTGACCCAGGCCTCCTAGCTGCGATCAGTCCTGGAGAACATGTGAAACTGAAACTATTTTCTCCTTTTCAGTAAAGACCTTCGCTAAAACACAGGTGTGCCACATTTCCTGGGGATGCAAATCAGCAATTTCACAGCTCCTTTAAAATTTCAAGTTCAAAACCAAAGGCTTGCATCCAAGGAAATATAGATTTCATTATTTTATTTTTACCACCAAATCAAAACTTTACAGATTATTATCCATAAACATCTTTGCTGTAATAAGCAGGAGTATAGCTAAATCAAATCTTCTGATAAATCATGCAAGATCAAAAGAAAAATATCAATTATTAAGATTCTCAGATGCATCTTAGTTTTATGCTGTCTTTTGCAGCAGCACACAATTTTAAGAAACGTCTCACCTGCGTGCATTCATGTGTCATGGATATTTTGCTTACACATTTTTCAGTCTGCTGCAAATTAGCAAAATATTCCTACACAGAGGACCCATACAGATCCAAACCAGACAGAAATCTCAGTTAAAATGTGGGGAAAGTTTGACTTGCATTTTATCCAGTCAAAAAATATTAACATCTAAGAGTAAGAATGAGAATTATGTGCACTTATACAAAAGTTTCCCTGTGATTTCAGTAATTCAGCACTAGAAAGGCAAAAGGCCAAGTAATCGACACTTCTGCTGCCTGCCACTATTCCCAGAAGCAGCATCACACCATGTTACCAGTTGCTACTTGATTAAGTTATTTTAGAGATCACCTGCTGGTACAGTATCTGCCCATTATTCACAAGATATTTCAGGTAACATATGATGAATATTGCAGTAGCTTTTCTTTGTACATCAGAAGTTTCTTGGAAAGTTCTCTTGAAAAATTTTATATATTTGGTAGTGTACTGTGTCTGTGCTAAGTGCACCTTAAGAAAAAGCTTAGAAATAAACTTACCTTAAAAAAAAATCCCGAGTAAAAACAAATCAATAAACAAAAACAAAACAAACAAACAAACAAAGATAAAAAACCCAAACCAACAAAAAAAAAACCCACACCAAGGAAGCCAAACCCAAACCAATCACAGAGTTAATCCCAAAAAATCTTTTCAAAATTGTTTTCAATAATAAGGAAACTGTTTGTTGTACTTGAGGAGCCCTAATCTCTGTAGGTCAGAGGGGATGTTTTAACAGTTTGAAATGAGCTTCTCAAACGTGAGGAACTGGAAAACCATTGGCTGCAGGTAGGGGAAAACACAGAAAGGAGCAATCCAGCAGAAAAAGGCCTATCCCAAGCTAGAAAAAAACTGTGTAATTTTGGGATTTTTCTGTTATCAGTATTGTATTAACTCAATGAATGTGTGTTGCAACAGCAGAAAACGAGATGGGCCACAATGGTGAAAGGCAACTACGTTTGGACATACCCCTGGTGCCAATTTTAAAGCCTAATTTTGAGGTTGCACTGAGTGGCAGCCTCACAGATCCAGGTTCTGCACATGCTGGCTGCTCTCTGGAACCACTCAGGAGGTGAGGAACCCCTGCACAGGAAGAATCAGTCAGACACAGCAGTTCACAGTATTATTACATTTTCAATTTCTGCCGAAGTGCAAGTTCATGATCCCATACTCTTTGGATTTCAAAAAGCCATTGCATTAAATCAAACCCCGAGAAGGCAGATTAAATATAAATAACAAAGTATTTTAACAGAGCTCTGAAGGAGGCCAGAAGGGTCTTGAAATGTGTTGTTTTCAGTTGTTCCACCTGTCACTCAAAGCCCTGAGGAGAAAAGCAAAGTTCACATGAGGATGGTGCTGCAGGTACAGAGACATCAGCACAGCAACTGCTCAGTTCTGCTTACAAAACCTGGCAGGAGGGAAGACAGAAGCACCTTTTAACTGTGAAATGCCACAGAAAGATGGAAACCACTTCCACAAATCCCTGTCTCTGGTTAGCAGCAGCCCTGGTGACTCTCACATCACAGTTCTTGGTGGATTCACTCTGTACTTGATGGATTTAGCGAATTTTTGGTGCAGTAAGATCTTCTTATCCCCATAAAAAAATTAGGACCTAGTTTTATTTCATTTATCTTTTTTTTTTTTTTTTTTTTTTTAATTTTCAGGTAGCTGTTGCAGTTTGCCAGCAGATAATTTTCTGTGTTGCCCAACAGATCAGAACTTGGGGCACTGCACAGTCCCTGCAGCAAAGGCTGCTCTGCTTTAACAGGTGGGACCTGCTGCTCCAGCCGGGAATGACCAGAACAAAGGGACAAACCTGCCCAGGGTCTCTGAGCTGCTTTGACCCCGCTGGAGAACAGCCAAGGAGCATCTCTGCAGACTCCCTGGGGTGCTCTGAAGCACATCTACCCTTTCAGACCTATCCTCGTCATTGGTGAGCCGCCACCCCTCCTGGGAATCTCTTCTGAGCAGGAAGGACCCTGCTCACACCCTCACTGCATCCATGTGGGATCTCCTGTGAGCTCTGCAGCAGCAGCTGCATTTTCTCACTGAAACCCTGATGAGAACTGCATCTGAACTTGTAATCCATAAAGATAAGGTAGATGGGAAAAGTAAAGAAAGGGAAAAAATTGGCAGAACAGAGATTACAAAAAACAGGAGGTGCTCAGCACATTCTAGTACATTCTATGCATGCCATATGCAACCTAAAAGCTCTGTGGGGCTCCAAATTATGCTCACTAGGGTTGATCCCTGAGCAATCCTGTGACTGAGCACATATTAAAGAAACATAAACACAAAATAATTCTTGACAGAATTTTTCTGAGAGAGATTTCAGGAGATTGTGGGTTTGGGGGATAATGTTTGTGGGTTTAATTTTCAGCAGTTCCATTGCCAGGAAGTCTTACACAACAGACAGTGTGCAATGTGTTATATTCTATAACGAACATTTCCAAATATTTTTATTTTTGGAGCAGACACTACCACCTTTGCTAAAGGAAGCAGCAGAAATGGGAGATACTGGAATGCTGTACCTATGCAGTCAGAAGATCTTTCAGGACCAGATTTGAAAGGAATTGAGGAAAGTTAACCAGAGTCTCAGCAGATGCTAAGAAGGAGAATTCTGCATGGGTGGGAGAACACACAGGAACAGGAATCCAATACACCTCAGTGCTAACACCTCCTTCCTGGGAGCTTTGGACTAGCCAACCCACAGCAGTGCAGCAGATAAAAAGTTGCAGAAAAAGCAGATAAAGCTTAAAACTGCATGAAGGGATTCTGGTGGACAAGAAGCATCTACACATCTTGGAATCATGATCAACCTGCTCAAGATGTTTCCTGTAGTGACTGTTGCAAACAGTGGGAAAATGTACAAATATACAAAAGAACTGCTAATTCCTCCTTTTGCCTCACCTCTCATGGCTGGGTAGGCAGCCACACACACAAACCACAGCCCTGACACTCTGCACTGCTTCCTCCCTCACTGCCATGGATTTCCTTGGATCTCAATCCAGCTGCTGCTCTTTCCCTTTCCCATCCCCACTCCCTGCAACCCTCAGCCCTCTCAGATTTGTCCCTGTCACCTCCAAGGTCCCCTGGCCTGAAGGGTCAGTGCTGCACTCACCCCCTGCCTCTGCTGCAGCCTCTTGCCTGGGTGCTGATTCCCTGCAGGGACAACTGACGCCCTTAGAAACCTGGATCTCAAAAGGCAAAAGGAAAACCGAACCCACTCCGTTCCTAAACAAGTTCCTGCTGGGTGGGGTCTGGCAGGAGAGCTGCTGTTCCTACAGCACATTTCCGAGCAAATGCAGCCTCAAGCAAGGGTCATTCCCCACTCCCAGGACACGTTTCCCTGGTGAGGTGCAGGAGGAGCAGTGCTGGCACCACAGCACTGCTAACAGGGTGTAGGATATTAAGCAGGAAAAGCTGAGAAATTTATGAGGTTTAAACCTGAGAAGGGTTGAAGTGCTACTGGTTGGTTCTGGGCGCTTGGTAGGCATGACAACTTCTTTTGTGATTAATTCTAACAATAACTTAGTTTTAGGATCCTCTGACATAAAAGTCTTGGCTGCTACAATATTAAATAGGCGATAAATCCAGGGAAATGTATTTGTTACTAAATCTTTTCTTTTTTTTTTTAAATCATCTTTATAATACTGCCAGATGAAGATCTCAATTTGGAAAGCACTGACGCATCTGGAAATTTTATCATTTTTGTCAGGACACAGCAAAAAATATTTATGGTTCCTGGAACCATAATTTGATAACCATGTACTATATTTTCAGACTGAAATTCTCCAGGTAGAGCACATTAAGGCTGAAATTTTACAGCTGCTTCACAATGTGAGCAAAATTTCAAAAGGGAATTAGCTGCAGCCGTCACAACTCAGGACCCTGCTCGTCAAGGACAACTCTTGTGTGCTTGTGCCCAGTGCTCTCAGATATTGTAATTGAACAATTCAAAGCTGACCACACAGCTTCGTACCTCCCCAGAGACTCACCAGCCACAGAGAAACTGCAGCTACAATGAATTCAAGGCAAATCCTATCACAGGCAGCAGTGAGAAGGAACTTCAGTCACAAAATAGACAAGAGGTCCCTCTAGGTACGGCTTTACCTGTTCTCACCTTTCTACCAGAGATTTTTCCTAGGTACGTCATCTTTAGGACCCCCAAGCACAGCTGTGCCTTCCCTCCCTTGGCATGCCGACTTCTGGAAATCTATTTTCAGATTTAAAAATGGGGCAGAACACCCCACACTGAGCACAAGAGAGAAGCAAAGGTTACCCCCTGGAGGCACTGTGCACAAAGAGCAAACAGACACACGTCTGCATCACTGGAGGCACAACTAAAACACGTGGGTTTAAAGTAGAGTCTGGAGGCACAACCAGCTTGGAGCAAAATACCTGAGAGCTTTGACATTCTCAAGCTGAAGAGAGTGGGCATTCCTAATTGTGGGTGCCCCTGTACCTCTGCTCTCTAAATCTAGCATCCAACTTGATGAAATCCCATGGAAATTGGGGAAGGGATGGTCCCTGATTCCCACCCTGCAACAAGAAGTGATTGGCAGAGGTGATAATGGGGTGTAGATGTTTTAGAGCACATCAGTGAGGCTTCCCAGAGGATGTTGCAGACCAAGGTGACAGGCCAGCACTTTGTCCAGCAGTTTAAGACTTTATGGAATCACAATGCCAGCACCTCCCTTCTCAGTGCCTTCCCATCTGCTGGACAACACTAAAAATATCTAAAAACCCTACATACCTTAACAGAAGAGATGTTACAACAAACCCTCAATCCTGCAGCATTTTAGATGGTAATGATACACATCTATCTGAATTGCTATTTGCTGCTCCACAGAGATAATAGGCCAGAGAGAGAATTGGATAAAAAAGAGAAATACATGTATAATTAATAGCTCAAAGCAATTTCTTGTTCAGAGATGGCGAGTGCAGAGGAAGGTTTATTAGGAGAAATTACTGAGGCAGAAACACCATGATGATTGAGGAAATTTTTGGTTTGCATCTCCTCCTTTAGAGATAACAAGAAATGAAGTAGGTAAGGAAAGGTTTCTTACACACATTTTCTTATTCTCTCATCTATATCTCTTATGTAAAAATAAACAGAGCTATTCAAACTCAGCATTTGCATTTCTTAATGCATCAAGAGATCAGTTGGCTTATTATGACAAAGCAGTTAACCAGATTTTAAGGAAAATTAAGTTTCTTTGTTTAGACTGCAATAAGAGGTAGCTATAGTGGCATCAGCTGCCACTACACAACAACACACAAGGATAATAAATTCCTTTTTTCCTCAAAGATTAAATCCTTTTCTGAGATAGTAAGCAGTAAGAAGAACTGTTAAGCTGTTTAATTTAAAGGATTGGAAAGGAAAAGAAGGTCACTATTCCTTTGATTAAAAAAAAAAGAAGCATAAAAACAAACAAAAAAGCAACACCTCAACAATCTAACCAACCAAATAAAAAAAGCCAAACCCAAAACTAAAAAGCCAAACAACAGTAAGGGGTTTGTGCTAATTATCCTATGATAATCAAAGTGTTGTAAGCTGACCCAAAATCTGCAGGAGCAAGGCTCTCCACCTTGTTTTGAATAGTCTTAAGAGCTCTCAGATCTAAAGAATCTATTTTATTTCATTTTATTAATATAACTCAGCTCTTTAAATGTTTTTAACAAGATGAGAATTCACCAAAACACCTTCATTTAGTCACAAATTAATTTTAATCTCTTCCAACCTCCACAAGCAAGTTTGTAACCGTCATTTACTGCTTTAGAATTCATTCATTTTGTCACTAACGTGCAGGCAATAAATAATATTGAACTTCCAGTACATCTTCCTAATAGAGCTGAAAAGCAAAAGCCAAAGTCCTCTTGCTGTAAAAGGAAAAGGGAAACAATAGTTTGTCCATAAATAAATGGCCCCACCCAACTCAGGGGCCAACAGCCCTGGAGCATTTTGGTTTTTACACTCAGTGTGTTATATTCACAGTGCTAAACTGTCTCACAGCTCTGCACTGGTTTCTGGTCAAGCACAGGTGTGTGGGTTAGAACAACTTCAGAGATGTAAAGAAAAACCTTCTCCAAGGGGATCCCAGGGATGTCCAACACCATGAGCCAGGACCATCCCTTGGGGACTGAAGGCAGATGGCTCAGACCTCTTGAGCTGGTTGAGAGTGGAACAGTTTTGGCCCTTGAACTGGGAATTGAGGTAATCCCTCCATGGACAATCCCAGCAGGGCTTTCTCCAGCAGCCCTGAATTCCAGGACAGTTCCCACCGCCTGCCACCCTGACCCAGAACCACAGCTCCTTGCAGCTACGAAACTGAGAGTTGAATATCCACGTGTTCATTATTTCTGGCTAGTCCCTACGTCATGTCTGGCCAACAGAACCCTGAATGATGGTGCTACAGGGGGAAGATGTTCCTTTCCTGATGAAGCAAATGGCAAACTGGTAAAATCCTGTGACACCAGAGCAGTCCGAGCCAGCACCGCTCACCTGCCAAGCACAAACCCCAGCTCCTGAACTTCAGACCTGCTGCTTGAGGCACAGAGACATTTCAGTGAGTAGGAGGAGGATGACTGATGTAAGCACATCCCTCTGTGGCCGCAGGAGTTCACTGGCTTGTGGTTTATTGCTGGGTGCTTGGGCTGGTTGAAAGAATAACTTTGTTAAAAGAACCTCTTTGAAAACAGGTTAGATCCACTGCCCCCCTGCAGTGTTTGGAGCAGAGCAGGACTCTGTTTGCAGACAGGTAACAGTGATGTCAGGTCGTCACAGAACCTGACACCAAGGGGTGGTCCAAGCACGAGAACAGAACTAGCCCTGCAGAGGCACAGACAGTCGGGGGGTCAGGAACAACTCATAACACAGCACAAGGGTGGCCGTGGATTCCTTGAGAGGGTACACATTTCTGTCAGTAAATAAAATGTACAGAAATGCTTCTCTGTCCAAGCATTCAGTGTGTAAAATCCTAGTTATTCACTGAACAGTAGATTTTGACCTTATATGCAGAATAAATTGCGTTCATCCATTTTTAATGCAGAACAGTCCTTGCACTCTTTGTGTGTCCCACAGAGTGCTGGGGGCACTCTGCTCTAGTCCTGGTAAAGGTCAATTAGTTAAAATTAGTCACAGTCACAGATCACAGTCACGGACATTTCTGAGTTGGAAGGGACCCACAAGGATCATTGAGTCCAATGCTGAAGTAAATGGCCCACACAGGGCTTGAACCCACAACCTTGGTGTTATTAACACCCTGCTCTAGTTTAACTTTTTCTGGTTTTTCTTTTAAGTCTGTCTTGTGGGGTTTTTTTTCTTCTGTTTGTCTGTGGTTTGGGGTTTGTGGGTTTTTTTTAAGGAATGGGTAAAATTTATTCTTTATTTCTTCCCATGGAAGGAGATAGTGAACCTTTTCGTGCAGGTAGGTAAGGACAGAGGGATTACATGGTTTGGATTTCACTCTCACACATCACATAGAGGGGGTTAATCAGCAGGGATCCTTTACCACAAAGCAGAGGCTTCACAGACCCAATAAAACTTCTCTTGCCTTCACTGACTTCTGCCAGTTGCTCTTTCCCAGTCACCAGACAAGTGCAGATACAGCACAGAAACAGGGCAGAAGAAAACCTCAAAGATCAAGAACATTTCTACAGCTTAGCTGAGAGCCACCCATATGTACTTTTTACACTCCTGGCAGGATCCTTTTTCTCAGAGAGCAAACACTTCCACTTTCTCTTCCCGGTGTCTCCAGACGTCACCTTCCTCCCCGTGGTTCTCAGCTCTCCATCACCCTCACAACTGCAGCTTAACTACAGCAGCAAATTAATGATTCAGCTGTGTTTCCACCACTGCTCAGAGCACAGCATGAGACAGAAGAGACTTTTCCAGTGCTGAACAAAGATTCCCCTCACAAAGAACTGTAAATGCACCACTGCTGCTCCAAAGACAGTCGAAGTTTCTAAACAACACAGTTGCCTCCCTCATTAACCAAATGTTTAACTAAGAATAGCAGCACCTGTGCACACTGTGCACGTAACGCCCTTCAAGTTCTAAGGACAAAACAGAGCATATGTTAATGGATCTTCATTTCAGCCAAAGATTTATTTTGTGTGGGTGCACACCTACACCTTTGCCCTGAAGTTATTCTGAATTATGGTTTGATCCCGGGTCTGCAGGCATCAGATGTGGGGTCAGAAGAGAACAAAAAAATGCTACTTCCTTCTGTCCTGTTGCAGTGTTCTTTAGTGTGAGGTGCACTGTATTCCCTTTATTGCACCTGCAGTACTGCCCATCACCAGGGCAGACCAGGCTTTTCAAACCTTGCATAGAGCTTGTAATGAGACCTCCTTGTGTTTCCAGCCTGCTCTGTAGAGAGACATTAGCCAAAATTCTGCCTCTTTTCATAAAGAGGAAGTCTTTCATTACACCTTGTATTTTTAACATTTCCCAGGTCCTGAATGCTTGGAAGTGTGTGTGAAAGTCTCTGGAGGAAAGCAAAACCATCAGTTCAGACACTTGAAAGCATTCACCAGTTTGGAAACTGAATCCTCCTAAAAAGAACTCAGCATGGAAATACCCATTTCCTTAGCTGAAAGTTGCTTCTGACATCATCTCACCCATCCCTAACTCTCACAAAGCTCTGGCATCAGTGGCACAGCACTTTAAATAATCATGTACATCCATGTGTGTGCTTGCCTCAGCTCTGGAGCATCCATCCCTTCTTTGCTGAGGCTGTGGAGTGCATCAGCTGAGCAAGAAAATGCCTCTGGACTCTGCTCACAGCCTGGATGTGCTGGTGCATTTCCAGGCACAAGGTAGTTCTAAAGCTAAATCTGGATTCCTTAAACCAAGACCATGCTTTTGAACTGTCAACTGATTCAAATGCAGCTGCTGAAAATTTAATGTTGTAGGCAAGCTGTATCACAAAGTGGCTGGAGACCACTGGTCCTGAATTATTTGAAGCAGACAGAGTGAATAATAGAAGAGGTTTCATATGGTTACATCAGTTCAGCAGAGATCAAATGCCTGTAAATGCAGCCCAATTTGCTCAAAGGCTGTTTCCCACCTGCCTGCTGGTGGAGACTGACCAACAGGGAGAACTCCTCCCTGCAGAAATCACTCCTGCAGATACTCAGTTTTAGCTTAAACCTCCTCAGTTCTGACCGGGAAAAAAGAAACATTAACACTACTGAGTACTTTAGATGGAACAATAGTTTAAAGGAAAAAAAAAACAATAAAACAAAATCTCCCACAAACCTCACATATCCCCCTCCAGCATGGGGGCCTGAACTTGGAAATGACAGCCAGTTTTGGTGCCTGTCCATCCCCCAGGGGCAACTGGAGGTTCCAAGGCAGCTTCTCCTGCAGCTCTGCACCAAGGCTGGCACCTGGCAGAGCTGCCACAGGCACAGCCAGAACCCTTCTTGCTGTGGGCAAACCTTCAACCTCAACAGACTTAAGAGCACAGGTACAGAGAACTTCAGAGGCCCGACAAATGTCTGTAGGATTTATTGCACTGGTCCTTCCCATGCATTTACAACCCAGACATCTGTTTAGTTGGAGACTCATGGCTTGATGAATTCGTTTATTATTCCAGATGCATTCAAAAACAGGATAATTGACATTTTACATTGTAACTATTCACCAGTTTGACATTACCATGCATTTTAATTAATGTGAATACCTAAAGCTTGGAATTGAAGAGAGAGATAAGTCATATTAAAGTCTGTAACTGTCATCTCTCAGTTCAGATGCAGACACAGAACAAAACTAGACGTGTCTATCAATGCTGATGTTTCAACTACGCTGGTTAAAGGGGACGGGCTGATGCAGTGTTTTTAAAGAGGCTTTCACTAAATTCAAAAGCAGTGTTCAGTCATCTTTAAGACATCTTAGGTCAAGCACAGTAGCTGTGCACGTTAACTGAGCTCTGTTAAACTTGACTTAACCCATGAAGTCAGCCAGCAAGTCCACCCAGTTCCATTAATCAGTGCTAAGTCACACCCGGGGCAGCTCGGCCTGACACAGCCCTTGCACACAACCCCCACACAGGGGATCTCCTCTCCAGGGCACTGGGGTGAGCTTGAGCTGCCAGACTGAAATCAGAAATAAAACCAGAGCAAACCCCAGCACACCCGCAGCACTCTACCCTGCACCTCCCGAGGCAGTGCAGGACTTCACCAAAGGAACACTGAATATCCTCCAATGAAGGACGTATCTGGATTTCTCCAAAGGAACACTGACTACCTGCTTTAGGCACAGGATGTTTACATCTTGTATTTAAGTTGCCCTAAGTCGGTTTTCCTTTGGTGAAATCCAAATATATCCTTTAGGAAACCCTTCAGCTTTCGCTCATTGACAGTGCAGCTCCACTCTGGAGTTTTTCTCCCTCAATAACTGTTCCAAGCACAAATCCACCTCCTACTTACTAAGTCTGGCTCCAATTCATGCTCTGTAACAAACAGTCTTTAAAGATAACTTGATAACCATGCCAGTTAAACACCAGAGGAGAAAGATGCCCATGCCCTCATCTACAGTTCAATATTTAAAGGGGGAAATATAATTCTGAAAATATAAATTTTAAATAGCAAAATAAAGGAATTTTTTGTTGTTAAGAGTGTGTTGTGGTATTGTTAGGTTTCTCATGGAAATGTAATATACTGGAGGTAAATTATAAACTCATGGAAAGAGAAACATCCAGTGGTAGCAGTACTAAATTTTCCATGGAAATAAATTCAGATACAAATTAGATGCTTAGCACGATATTAAAACATATAAATGAGGAAATATAATTAAACAAACACCAAGTTTGCACTGAGAGCAACAGGGAGGAAAGGAGATCAGGGTGGTCCCTTTTAGATTAGGACTGTAAATTTGCAGTGAGACTGAAGAACAATTCTGGCCAGTCTGTAGTGTGGTGAGTGGTCTCTGCCTTTCCCAGAGTGCCAGCTTTCCCTTCAGCTTGCTCCCACACCCAGCTCACAGCTGCACATCCACACAGGGCTCCCCTGTGTCAGTGCACTCTTACACCACAAATTTAGGGAGCTCACCACTTAATTAAGCCACTGTGATGCTGGAAAGATAATTATAAAAATAAATCATTTTCAAACACACCAAAATTTGTCTCCTGAGAAGCACAGGAGTGCAGGCCAGGAGGGGTTTATAAAGCAGGAGCAGCATCCTCTCAGAGACTGAAAATAGTTCATGCCTCAAACATTGATATAAAGTTTTGCTCATTATAAAGAAGCAACAACTGAAGGAGCCTCTCTGAAGACTGGGACTTTGGACTGAAAGTCAAACTGCTGATTAGATAAAGGGGAACCCATTGTTCAATCATCTCAGGCTGAAGGAAAGGTTTGCATCCACAAAAGGATGCCACCAACTGCAACTATCCCTGGCCGTGTTTGGGGTGGGGGGAGAGCACAGCTCACAGAAGCCAGGTTTGCACAGACTCCCCCCAGCTGAGGGGGCAGGAGGAGGTTTTGGGTGCATGGTGTAACCTCTGGTGAGAGGCAACAAACACCCATCCTCCGATTACACAAACTGGCCCAGCTGTGGGACCCCCAACCCCACAGGCCACATCCACGGGACTTCCACGTGAGGGGCTTGGCCCCACAGGACTGCACGTGATGCACAGACCCAGAGGCTGCTGTGAGAGACTGCATCCCCCTCCTCCAGGGGGACATGGCTGGACATTGCTACCCAGCCTGAGCATATAAACCCACCAGGTTCTGTGCTCCTTGGGGGGGACTTTCACCACCAAGAGCAGCTGCAGAGGATCACTGGAACATCTTGGGATCCACGGAGTGGTGATATTTTCCTTATTCTGTCCCTGTCTCTCTTTCTGTCCCCCACAACTATTTTCTACTTCTTTCTCTCTCTCTCTCTCTCTCTCTCTCTCTCTCTCTCTCTCTCTCATATTTACCATCAAAAAAACCCCTTACTATTGTCACTGGCATATGGTCTCGTTTCCACCCTAATTCGGGCAGAGGAATTTCTAAGAACCTTAAAACTAAATCGTCACACATCCCAATCCCCCAACCCAATCCCATCCTCCAGCCACGTGGCTGTCCCACAGCAGCCCTGTCCATCTTCACTCACTCCTGTGGCTTCTCCCTGCAAATCTGTTCCAGCGTGACCGGAGCAGGAGCTGCTGGGCCAGGCTGGGCTTGTGGCAGCAGCAGAGCCCCACACTGTGCATCATGTTCTCCTCGAACCACTGCTTCCCCACGGTAATAAATGAGGTGTGCTTGCACGATTGAGAAATGCTAATCAGGGCAAACACGTTCCTGCCCTAGAGGAAGCACATGGAAGGGCCCCAGGAATATTTTCTTACCTTTTCTCTTACAATAAAGATTTATTATCCAGTGACATAATCGCAGTGTTGTAGCTTCAATAGCCCTGACCTTTTAGTGTTCTTTACTTTCTGCTCTAAATTCCAGGTTTGCTGTCCCTGAGCCCAGGGATTTTTTTGCTTTCAGAGCATTTTCAGACTTGTTATTATCCATTCTGCTCCCAACTTTGCTCAATAAGAGTGCAAATCACTTGTGGGCAGAAAGGTTGGCGGAGAGCAAGATAAAACATGCTCTCCAAGGCTAGCTGATTATGGCTGGAAGATACTGCTAATGAGTATCTGCCTCTCTGGGCATTGGCTGGGCTTTACACATGTTTGCTTCCACCTCTTTCTTCCAATGGCTAAATCATCACAGCACCAGTGAATGCAAACTGCAGGGATGCACTGCAGAGCAACCTTGCAAGGGACATCGGGGGATGGAATAGCAGCTATCAAATCCCATGGGTTTGTATTTCCCACCTGAAGGGAAGTCTGATAACAGCCCCATCACATCCTAATACAAAAACCATGCAACCTTAGCATGAAAATAACTTAAAAAGTGACAACAGAAAGCAAATGCTGCTGGTGGAAAACAGGTGAGGTTTTCCTCCCAGTCAGACAAACAATGACAAATAACCCACATTTACAAGCAGTTCTTAAATAGTTTGTCAAGTTACAGGTCTATGCATTTGGAGTAGCACAAATGGAGTTGCTCCACTAAATTCTTCCAGACAGCCGGTTCAAATCTAAAACATCTCTTGCAGTCCAGATGGAAACCTCACCACCAAGTGACAGCCAAATCTGGGAGTAAAGAGGTTGTCATTGCTGCTTACATCAAGGCCAGGCATAAGGTTAGCAGTTTGCTCACTTCCCAATTAATTTTTTTATAGCCACAGGCTGTCAGGTGCTCTTTGCTTCTTCCTGAGGGAAGACACTCCTGTCGTGGCAGCAGCCGTGTTCCCCCAAAGCCACGTGTCAGAGGCACAGACAGAGCACAGCTGCCAGGGCTGGAAATCCTCTGCTTTCACCAAAGGCTGAAGGAACAGCTCCTTCCCCAAACCAAGACTCATTTCCCCTTTTCCCCAGCTGTTTCAAACACACTCGTGGGGGTGTCTGGGCTCTCCAGGTGTGCATGGCACCAGGTGGGTTAAGTGCCAGGAAACAGAGCAGAGCTGTCTTAGCAAATGCCTCACACTCAGGCCAAAATCAATTAATTTTTTTCTTTTACCGTTTCAAAAGAATCTAGTCCACTGTTTTGAGCTCAGTATTTTATTTACTTAAATGCTACACCAGAAGCTTACAATTCCCATAGACCAAATGAAGCCTCAAATTAGCAACCTCTTGTTAATATTTACCACAACTGTGGTGTTCTCTCTTCAGGAAAACTGTAGGTAAAACCCTGTTCATTAAGAGTGAAGGAAGTTAGGAACCAATTGTTCCCTGGGAGGGTGGGCAGGCCCTGGCCCAGGGTGCCCAGAGAAGCTGTGGCTGCCCCTGGATCCCTGGCAGTGCCCAAGGCCAGGTTGGACACTGGGGCTTGGAGCAGCCTGGGACAGCAAGAGGTGTCCCTGCCATGGCAGGGGCGGGACAAGGTCAGTTAGGTCCCCTCCCACCCAGATCACTCTACAGCTCTTTGATTCTGTGAAATTCAATCCCAAATCACAGTGGAAATTGAACACTGAATTTTCATTTAATGATCTACTGACCTTAGCTGGTACTTACTTTCTGTGCATACCTTGAACAATAAGTACAGCAGACCACTACCCTCCAACTAAATTTGGCTTCAGACATCCTCTGTAGCCCTGCAGGTGTTGAGACAGACCCTGAGAGAGCCCTGCAATGCACAGCCTCAGGAGCTTTCAGCCCCAAAAAGACAGGTATTTATTTCCCCTCACACTATTTTTTGCTGCTTTGTTTGCATCACTGTCTAATGCAATAAAGAGTTGGCTAAAGTGGCCATCCTAACACTATAGATAACTTGTGGAAATGCAACATATTGCCTTCTTTTAAATTGGAATGCTTTTTAAAATTAATTGGGTTCTAATAGTGACACTGTGCACTGAGTAATTGAGTGAAAATTGCTATTATCCAGAGCCTGCCATCAGCACATAATTAGTGCACTCCCATCTCCCACTCCAGGCAGGAATGGCCCATCCCTGCAGGCACCAGGTCAGACTGGCAAAGCGGCCTCTGGAGAGCAGGGAGGCTCCTCGGTGCCAGCTGCCATTCCTGCACTGCACCCGGCATTTTCCTGGGAAAACGAGGAGAAAGGCTGGGCTGGGCTGGAGGCAGCCACGCCTGGAACACGCACTGGCTCCCGCTCCCGGGATTGCTGCCCGTGCTTCCCCTCTTCCAGCCATCCCTGGAACTCCTCAGCCTGCCCAGCACCAGGCCCTGCCTTGAGCTGCTTTCCTTTGGCTCTGGCCCCTCACACCTGCCCCATGCTATTTTAAGTGTTATTTCTGATTTTGAAATCTCATTGATCCCAAAGAAGTTGGAAGCCCCAAATGGGGATGAAACCACATCATTTACTCTCAACATTTCTTTTTGACCACACATGTTAGTTCTAATAGCCTGCAAGCAATTTTCGTTGCATCCAGCTCAAAATTATGCAGCTCTGTTTCAGTTCAGGGTAGCACTCGGATATTTCAGCAAAGCTGGTATTTGTGGGTACTGATCTGGAAATTATTTTTGAGATGCCTGAACTCCTTGGTCTGCATAAGGGTGTGTGAAGCATTAAATGAACTTTCTCTCATCCCACCAAAATCTAACAGCATTCTTCAGTCACCTCCCACAGGCTTCACTTTGAAACAACCAATGTTTTCCACAGAAGCAGAACAGGATGCTGGAAGACTCCTGTCAGCACGTCCCAGGTTCTGCTGGATGTATTGGAGGCCCGCCAAGATCAAATTATTTAATTAGCATGATATTATTATTCAATTTATTTGTGTATTTTTGAAGAGCAGTTGGGATGTTACTGAACCTTCTTTCCTGCCTGTACCAGAGCAAAATTTTACCCATGTCTCAAATAAAATAATAATAATAATAATAAAACAAAAGGCCACAAACAGATTTCATCATCTCCAAGCCCAGGAAAACAAAGTGGAGTGATTTTCAGGGGAAGAAAAGCTAATGCATTTTAGAGCACCCAGCACTTCTCTTAATGCCAAAAATACAAGACCTCAGATCACTGACCTATTTACCAAGAGTGGTATCAAATTAAATATAAGAACAAAAATGCCCTCACTCCCAAAGCACATTTTTTTCCAGGTTGACACAGCAGATTAAGCACAAAATCACTTACCCCATTGTTCTATCAATACAGCAATTATTACACACAGCAGGAATTTAATCACTCTCCTGATACACTCGGGCTGTGCCCACCACTTGTTGGGCTGAATTCCACCCCAGCTACACACCAAGAACAGGTCTTGGCCCTCCCCTGCACACCGTGCTCAGCCAGGCAGCCAAGAGGCAACCAAGGTTCACAGAAAAGTTGTAACCATTTTATAAAGCCCAGTAAAGGGAAATTTCGGTATGGACAAACACAACCCTGCAGCTTGTGAGGCAAATTTTACTCTACCAGCAGACAAAGAAAATACAGAAATGAACCCTTGGTCTAAGAATAAGAGTGTTATTTAGTTCATGTATCAAAAAATCTGTTCAGTAAACATCCACCTGTAAGAGCAACTAAAGCACCAGATAACTAATGAAAATATGCATCTTAAACAGCTAAGCAGTCAGGTGTTCTGATCTCATTTTCAGAGCAGATCTGTTTCCAGTCCTTCAGCACCAGAAGAGATTTAGGAAATTCATGTAAGTTTTATGGAGAAAAGATCACTGGCCCTTAAAACCATTGCATGTCTTCTGTGTTGAGCCATATGCAGGTATGTCTATTTTAATTTCCAGCACCCTAAGGTTCCCAAACAATCAGAAAAGTTTGTGTTTCTAAATGTAGAGTTTCCTACCTAGTCAAAAATAGTAAAAAAAAAAAAAAAAACCCTCAGAAAAATGGATTATTAACTTCCAGCATGATAAATACTTCATTACGTGAAAATAAATTATGAGAGCGACAAGGAGGATTTGTATCTAAAGTATTTATCTACGCTAAATCATTCCTGTTTATTGTCACAAATAAAAGGGAAAAAGTACTATAGAAAACAACTACAGAAACTCAGAAACCCCCAGAACTGGGGGCATGGCCCAGAGCTGTCTCCCATGGAAAAGACCAGAAGCACAAAAACACCGTGAAGTTTTAAATACAAACACTGGAGCTTTTCCTGGTGTAAATTATTGACTCTGAAGAGCTTCAACAGCTGCAGAGCAGACTCAGTGTAATGAAATTCTGCCAAGTGAGACCCACAAAAATGCTAACCAATAAATATAGATTTATCAAGTCACAGCTGAAGAATTACTATTTTTGACAAAGGGATATCAGCAGTGATTACACTGATGCGTGATCTTGAAGCAGACACCTCTGCAAGAGTACATGCCAATACTGCTTTTGTTTTGCAGTCTTGCTGGCTGTTATCTCCCCCCTGTGCCTGTCTCCTGTTTTGGGGTTTGCAAGAGGTCATTTCTGCTCTAGCACAGACCTTGCAAGTCCCTGGTAAAACACAGCTCTGTTTGGCTGTGCTCTAACAACACCACCTCATCTCATTTGCTTGGAAGCTACTGCAGTACTCTCTGTTTCTCCTGGAAATAGAACCCTTTTCATTCTTCCTTTTGATCCCACAGGTAGGATTTGAGCAGTGAAACAGTGGGATACTAAAAGCCCCCTCAGACCTCAATAGAGACCCTGCCTGCAAAGCAGGGCTCCAAACCCCAGCTCCTGCTGCAAGAGTTCTGCAGGAGATTGCTCTGCTTTCCAGTATGGTGTTAATTAAAATACCATATTAAGGCTGCTCTAGAGAGTCAGTTAATTGATTATAGATATCCTTTCAGAATGAGTTTTAGAGGCTATATTGCATTTCATAATAATGACTAGAAAATTTTAAGGTGCCTATCTGGTAAAAATATGCATATATATGTATCCATGAATATGAAAACCATCCTAAATGCATTACCATAGCTACTGTTTATGAAATAGGAGCCACTTTAAATGGTAAAATAATGAAAATCCAAGTGCAAATCAAGTCCTGCTCCTCTTTATGCAGTTCTGAAAGGTACATCGTCAGTGTACCAATCATCACCTATAAACACTTTAAAGTACAGATCCATAATCAGTAATGACTTGTGGAAATTCTGAAGTAGCCCTCCTGAGTGCATCCTTCTGTAACTATGCCTTGGGGCCATGATAATCAGAGTGAGCAGCAGAGAACAGATTTAAGAGCTTTCATCTTGAAGCTGATTTATATTCTCGTACTTATGTACAGTTCCTCCCCAAGACTGCATCACCCTGTGCTAGAGTGCCACGGGAAAGCATTTCTCCAGAATTCCCACCAGAGAACCCCTCCATCTCCAAGAAAGCCTTCCAAAAATGTATCAAAGAGCAGAGGA
Source organism: Monarcha castaneiventris obscurior (assembly GCA_026261815.1). Taxonomy (NCBI): domain Eukaryota; kingdom Metazoa; phylum Chordata; class Aves; order Passeriformes; family Monarchidae; genus Monarcha; species Monarcha castaneiventris. The sequence goes on from JAMPIT010000583.1 coordinate 2,441,683, forward strand.
CACTCTGAGGACACTCTTGACTTATTTTATCCTCCTCGTTTCCCTGAGAGGTTGCCCTGAGACCACACTCACATAATTCTTTCACTACACGAGGGAAAAAAAACCCCTTACTGCACAATAATTTATAATAAATCACTCATGAATCCATCAACTTAATCTTCATCGCAATCTATTGCTACAAAGATTTCTATAGTCTGACAGCAGACTTACTGAGTATAAAGATTTGCCTGAGGGGCTGAATGCAATCAGAGAGGGACAGAATAAAAACACAACTGGCTTGTTAGTACTGCTGTATAAAAACATATGAGGAACTCTTAATAATGGGGAACTCATGGGAAAAGATGGATTTCTTTTCCTCGCTTTTCCCAGGACAGCAAGACCTTGCCACATTCAATACATTTTTCACAAGGATATTCCCACTGATTTGGGGGAGACACTGATTTGGGCCATGGAAAGTTTGTATTCCTCAGGACCTGCTGTTTGCAAAGCCCAGGAGAGTTCAGTACAGCTAATCAGGAAGACTGGAGAATGATCAAATGGTCTGAAACTGAAAAATGACCTTTTCCTTATTCCTTCAGTAAAAATACCCCCAAAAAAACCCAAGCCCAGAACAACGGAGCAATAGAAAGGGGGATAATAAAAAATGCTGGTGCTTTTGTGAAGTCTCTCTCTTCCCTTCTGCAAGTTACAATCCCTGACCAAGCCAGGTCCAAACAGTGAAGGACAGAAAAGCTGCTCCTGACTGACAGATTACACTCTGTAAAAGCAGTTCAATACTTCTCTCTCCAATACCTGAGCACTTAGATTTATGGGATTTTAACCTTATTCTCATGTCCTGTCTTTTTAACCTGACAGATACAGTAAAACACTTGTTTTGTGGCCCATACTCTATTTGCAGCACGAAATGACTGCTTGTATTGACTGCACTGGAGTGGTCACAGCCCAGGGAACCACAGGCAGGGACTGAATCACAGTTTGTACAAGTGCCTGGGAAATGCCATTTGCTGCTGCAGAGTAATTGGGCTGTGGGTCTCTCCACTTCAGCAAAACCCAAAATGAGTTCACTGCTGATGAGGACCAAGGGCAGGGGCTCAGTGACGTGGCTGGAACCGTGCACAGCCCTGTCTTGTCCATCCCTCGTGCTTGCTGCCTTCCCAACACCTCTGGAAAACCCTTTGCCTCTCCTCATAAGCCCTCTTGCTTACTGCACTCTGCATTGAGCTAATTGCATTCATTAACCCTGCAAAACAGCGGCCTGGGAAAGGGTGCTGCTGTTGGGGAGGGAGCATTAGGTGTGAGCTGGTTCACTGAGGGAGAAAACCACAGCAGAGGGTGGGGAAAAGGCACTGCTGGAGCTTCTCTTAGCCAGGCTGAACCCAAACACCAACATTTGGCTTTGCAAGGGAATTACACACTGTTTGCAACTACTTTTAATTCTCCACAAAGTAGGAGGCTGCTCTTTTTGCAGCACAAAGTGGGATGCAGCATGAAGGAGGCTGAAAACAAACAAAGGAAAGAGGAGAATGGGAAGTAGTGTTTATCAGTAGGAAACAGGGAAAGCAAGAAAACAAAATCCAACTGCTTCGAGAATGAGGCTGCCTGAAGCAGGCTACCTTTATTCTGACTCTTTTTTGTTACCTAAAGATCAGAGTTTATATGGGTTTTTCTATGCTGCTGACTCAGAGGGCCAGAAACTCCACATCAGCTGCAGCTTTGGGGGATAAATTGCCCACTGAAATACATTTTGCAACGTGCTGGAGTGAGAAGTAATGATGATTTCCCTTTTGCTCATAGCCAGACAGGCCCAGGCTCTCCCCTGGTGTTCTCACCCATGGAAGGACAGCAGGGCAGGTGTCAGCTCTGGGCTGTCCCACAGCTCTGATGACAAAGTTGATTTTCCACAAGGCCTTACAGCTGATCAGCTATTTGCAAGTGAGCACCCTGGCCTTTATAGTCCTGTACCACAGAGAGAATTTCATCAACTGAAGCATTTTTATTATGCACAAAATAGGCCAATACATTAACATTCACACAGACGCTTGAGTTGGCACAAGTGTATCCAAACAGATTTTTCCCTAGGCTTAGCTCTCAAATTGTGCTTGCCCCACCCATTAAATCCCATTGATTCCTTCTCCCACTCAATCTACCACTTCCTGAATGATTCTGAGCTGTTTTACAAGGAAATAAAAAAGCCACTGTCGGTTTTCACACATCTGAACTTTCTACAAGTTCCTTCTTAAAAGTGTTCAACTTCTTGTTCCTCACATTTTTCTTTTTTCAAATCCCAAGCCTCATCTGTGGCCGCCCAGCTCTGGGGCTGAGCAGGCATCATGTCCTTCACTGGCATCCATCTCTGTCCAGAGTTTTGTTTAGCTCCCCCCCTTCCCCCAAACTCATTATCCTGCCATGGATTGAGCATTTCTTGGAATACATCATCTCGTTGCTATCTGTCAGCCCAGGCTGCCTTCTGCTGAAGACATATGGAGAGGCATTCTTTCTCCTTGAGGGGTGACCAAGCAGACAAGGCTTTTGGAGCAGACTCTCCTCAATAAAAATGAGAATTGCGGAGCGAGCTCGGGGAGCCCGGCTGCAGGAAATTGCAAAAGCCCAGACAAAAGCATTTCTCCTGCTGATCCAAACAATGTTTGCTGGGGCTGGTGATTAATATTGCTCCTTAAAACAATTATTTCATCATCAGTTCCTGCTAATGAAGTGTGCCTGCTGGAGTGGAGGCAGGACAGCCGCCCAGGGCAGCTGAGTTCCAGTCTGCAGTTGGAATGTGGCTCCGCCGGGTATGAGACCAAAGATACCCAAAGTTCAAGAATTCTGCTGCTCTGCCAACAAACTGATCCAGCCAACTGCTAATCTGCTCCTCAATATACCATGGTCACAAAAGATAACATTCAGAATTCCATTAACCTAGGAGACTTCAACCACTTTTCCCTTCTACCTCACAAACAAAAGTAAATGAGATCAAGTTTTTGCTCACATATTATTCTCACCACATTTGTTGTGCTTCAGGTCTGTTTCTTGTCTGATTCATTAAAGTGCCTTGATGCACAGAGGATTAAGTACTTAAATAAATAGTTCACTTTTCCTCTAAATTGCAAAAGTGATTTCAATTTTTTAAGCTGTTCGCAGAAAACATTTTAAAAAGATAAACATCCCATTCATTGTGCAAATACAGAATATTTTTTCATGGGCCAACTTTCCTAAAAAAGTGTATAAGGACAAAAAAGTTGTAAAAGAGAAAAAAAAAAAATTTGAATTCTTGCTTTGAAAGACATAGCAACAGTTCCAGATCCAATGGACACAAGGCTGAGCTACTCAGAGCCAGACTGGCTGCTCAGCCACGTGTTTTTAATTAGCCCCCTGCAGGAAAGGGGTTCTGCCAGAGGGAACAATCCCTGCCTGTGTGGACTGAGAACAGCCTTGGGAGAAGAAAGGAGCAGCTCTTACACAGAGTTCACTGCAGGCCCAGGTACCAGAATGGATCAGTCCCATTCCAGCAGGAGTCACAGCCCTTGCCTGGCAGAGCCTGCCTTAGAAACAATACAGGAATATTTGCTTAGACACTGCTTATTTCAGTATGAGAGACGCTGGTCAAACATTTCCCTTATGTTATTTTCATGCCCCAGGGCAGTCTCAGATGGGGATTGATGTCATTTTCTTGAAATATTTGCTGTAAAATAAAAGCTGCTTGTTTTTCAGCCAAGGAAATCCAGCCTGAGAAATACAGAGAGGCTGAACTTGGCATTTTCTCCCATGGGCAGCACATCCTGGCCCTGACTGCACTTCACAGCTGGGTTTGCCCTGCCGGCCTGCCACAGCTCCAGAGTCACATGCATCATTTCTGAAGTGCTTGGAGCCTAAGGTAGAAGCCAATCACTCTGGGCTCCCTGCAGAGCTAAAGAAGAGAAATCATCATCTCAAACCGGTACTTCAAGCCATGGGGACTACTGACCAGACTCATTTTTGCCACCATCTTCACAGAGCATTTGGACTCCTGATTTTGGAGCCTTATAAAGGTGCTTAAGGTTAGACAAAATTTAATCCCTGAAGCCAGCCCAAATCAAGCACTAGAGAAGTCAACGTTAGGCCACTGTGGCTACAGAGGAACCTCTTTGACACTGTTGAAATAAAAATCTCTGCATAAATATGTAAGAGCAGTCAGTAGGAATCATTGGATAAAGATCCATTTCCCCTTTTATAATCCCGACTGAAGCTAAATCCCTTGTTCAGACTTAGCCTCCCACGCTCTTGCATGTCCCAGCTAATTGCATTATCCCTGATAAAAGCACCTAGCTCCTGGCCCCTCCTGACTCAGGGCAGCACCAGGTCCCACATCCTTGCCCTGGGCACGAGATACCCTCGTGCACCCCAGAACAGGGTCCGCATCAGGTGGGTGCTTTCAGATGACACGTTCCAGACACAGCCAAGCACTTCATAGTTCAAAAATATAACACCAAAACGCACCCTGTAATGAGTTATAGGTGCAGTTCAAGCCTCACAATCCCATCTGCATCTGCTCAGCGCTGTTTGCCAACAGAATTTTGTCAACCCTTCCTCACTGACTCCAGCAGGCACTGCCACTGTCAAAGGACCTCTGTGGTTTGGGTTCTCCTCAGCAGCCAAACTTAGAATGAGACCAATTGTCTACCACTTTCTCCAAAGATGAGGTTTTTAAAAAAGTGACAAATTCTCACCCGTTAGAAAAGGTTGGAATTTTTAAATGCGATATCAATAGCTTACACCTGCAATTTTCATTTCAGAAAGACCACTAAAATGCTACAAGAAACATTTCTAAGTGTTAATACTGACAGACAGAACCCCTGGAATGAAGGGATGGAGGAAACATCCATTTTTTCCCTGATAGCCTGAGTAATGAGCTGTCCATATTGCAGGGAGAAAATGAAACTCCAGGATGGGAAATGCAAAGTAGGTTTGTTAGTGCATTAAAGGAATTTAGAGTCCATTTCAGGTGAAGGAACAAATAATGATTAGGAAGGAAAAGAACAGCTCTTGGCTTGAGCATGTGAAACCAAGGAGTGATCCCTCATGGTACATCTTAGGAATGCTTCTACATTTTCAGCTCAGGAATGTCTTAATCCAGGTGCAGCTGGTACATTTAGTGACATCTATAGATCTTCCTATTTTATTTTTTAATATTTGAGGTTACCTTTGCTAAACATTTCCAAAGCGTTCAGGGCCATTTTCTCCCTCTCTAAATAGCTAGAAAAGCAAACACTTTTGTAATAACCTCTGTCATAGTAGACAAAAAATCCCAAGGAATTTAATTTGACAGTCTCACAGGCGTGAAGGGTCTCTTCCCATGCCACTAAGTAGAAGAGGCAAGTCCAACAGAAAAAAGCAGCAGATATTTCTCTCTTCTGCCAGCAAATGGGCAACCCAGGAATGCAGAGATCTCCTTCGTAGCAGTACAGAAAAGATCCAGTAACTTGATAAGAAGGAATTAATTAAAAATACTACACAGAAAATGGGTAAGGGTATTGTGAGTTGATAGAAACCAATCACTACCTGATAAATCAGCATGAAAAACCAGAAGGGTTACTCAGCCCAGACGTAACCTGGGAAAACAGAGCAGAGTTATCCTCAAGAACAGAAGGGCACCGCTGCAGAATGGGGTTACTGGGGATGCAGGAGGGACAACCACCACCTGTCCAGTGGGAACTGCAGAGGGGATTTCAGGGTCAGACAGAAACAAAATGAAAAGCAGCCAGACATTCAAGGGACAACTCCGATGGAACAAGGGATCCCAAATCTGAGAAGGTGCAAAGGCAGCACATTAACTAAAATTGCAGTGCTAGGAAGATTTCCTCCATGATATTCTGTAGAATTTACAGTATTTCTATGCTGGCTTTTTTTTTTTATTAAAAAGGAGGCAAGAAAGGGGCAAAACAGTGATTTGTCCTTAACCCTTTAGAGTCATCAGTGTGTTCTTGGAATACAGTTCTTGCTCTGCATAATGCCAGCAATTCAGAGTGATGCTATGCTGGGGCCTTTCTCATTTCCCCTTTTCCTCTAATTAGACAATATTTTAAAAGCACTCACCAAAATTAATGCTGACACAAGACACTGGCCATGGAACCTGTCCTGATCATGCACATGCAGCACAGTGGTCCCGTGACCTGCTGCTCACTCTGGCAGGAGATGTGGGCCTTTGCCATGGCTGCACCCCAAACACGAGGAAAAGGTGATTGAGTTCCTCAGGGCCTGGAGCTGATTGCAATTTACAACTTCAGAGAGCTCTGAAAGCTCCAGACATTTCCTTAGAGGTCACAAGGAATCCATCCACTGCAGCACAGCTTTTGTTTGTTTAACTTTCCTTGTATGTTTTACGTTCCTTGTTTGTCAGCCATAAAAGCTACGTGGGTAACCATAAATTGTAGCTAATATGGCAATTTCCCCAACATCAGACAGGTTTCATTAAATCCCCAGGTTTTCTTTAAAATACACACTGCAAAAGATGATGCTCCACAGTTGGGTTTTTTAATGCATAACAGACCAAGTACACTGAACTCCATTAATTACTCTGCAAGCTGTACAGGAATATCAGAGTGGCATTTTTATGAGACATGGCTATTATTAAAGCATAACCAAATGCATATTAATTACAACTGTTCATTAGAGGGCATTCAAAATATTTTTGCTCCAGCCTGTGAACCCATTATCCGGGAAAGCGCTCCGTGGCTCTGCAGCCACCTCTGCCCCGGTGCAGGGTTGCATTTCTGTGCTGTCAGGGGCAGTGCTGTTTTCTCTAATGGATTGGCATTTCCAGGTCGGGTGAGGTCACTCCGGAGCAGCAGAGCTCGGGGCTCTCCCTGTGTTACACAATCCATGCTGGGCTCCTCCAGCCCGGCTTTGGGGCAGAGCTGAGCTGCCAGGGAGAAGAAAGCAGGAGGGAGATTGCTCTCAATAAATGATAAGCCCACACTCGCTAAATGCCTAACACTTCCAAATCAATTAGAGCAGGGCAGAGATGGAATGATACATGATGTCTGCTAACAAAGACTCACAAAATATTATTTTCAAAGGTTTAATTTCCTTTATGGATATACTTGGAATAATATTTGCTCCTGCAAGACTGAAACATCCAAGTCCATGGCAGGAATATTCAATACACAATAGTTTTGAGAGTATTCATTCAGACTATTTCTGTGAATGCAAACAGATTTCAGAAGTACACTGGGGCTGTGAGAAAGGTGTGTTTGCCTTCTTCCTGATTTCTGGTTTAGATATACATTGCATTTAAAAGGAGAGTAGAAAGTTCCCAAAGGATTGTATGGAAGACTGAGAACGCCACAGGGTCAATTACAGCGTGACACAACATTCCCACATCCAAGCAGTTCGGCCTCTCCAAAGAGCTCCCTTCACTCGCTGTTCTTGCAGAGATTGTGATCACTGCAGAACTGAGCAGGGAAGGCTTTGTTCTCCTTGAAAGGTATTTTTCCAGCACATGTCTTCAAGATGATGGTTGGGTTATTTTTCCCTTTTTTGCTTTGTGGTAATTCCTGAACTTCCACCCAGACACCAGTACCCAAATAAAGCTTCACTGCAACTGAAGATCAAAATTGTTTTCTCCCCTCAAAAAAAAGTCCTTAAGAAACTGAAAATAATGATTTTCTACTTTTATCTTTGCAGAGAGACAAGACTTGAGGCTGACAGATCTGTATAAACCACCAGCACCCCCTCAAACAGCCCATTTCCACCCCATTTCCTCACACTTCTCAAAAAAGGTGTTAAGTAAGATTTTGACTTTCTGTTCACAGGGATGATAGGCCATGTATCTTCATTCAAATTTATCTCAATTTGTTTCTTAGTCTAAGGAGCAAGTTCTTGAGAATAAATGTTAATTTCAGCCCACTTCCAGGGAAGTCGAGGCATTAATAACTTAAATTAAGCCAGAAAGATATCCAGACCTACATACAAACCAGAGATACAAGTCTCTTCTTCCCGACACTGAGAATTTATTATTTTAAGCAAAAATCTTTCCAATAATCCTTTTTTTCTAAAAATACTCTATTTTAAATATTTTTTCACCCGCCCCCCAGAGACCCAATCCTGTACAGACTAAGCCCCATCTCTCTACCAAGTAGCACTGAAGTGTTGGTACCAACTCAACCCAACCTCGCAGAGACTCCCATTTTCCCTTCTGTTTAGAATTCTGCAGGGTAGCTTCAGTTCCCCAAAGTAAACATCTTGGAGGTACATAAATCACTTCCTAACAAACAAATACATTATCATGGACATGCAGCTTCCTATTGCCTCCATCCAGCATCTCCCAGGATGCTCCCGACCTCTGCTCCCACATCTCGTAAGAGGTGTAAATATTCCTCAGGAAACCAGGGGGTGTTTAAAACCCTTCAACAACTCCCATGAAAATAAGAATAATGCAAGCAAAAGATCAGCTGTCACAGTGGCAGGAGACAGGAGGAGACAGGCTTTTCATACCAGCCAGGAATTCTCTATCAATGAGAAGTTTGCAGAGGTAACCTCGGTGCTATAAAACAAGTTCCAGGCTGACATTACCCAAATGAATTTTTGGATTTCAGCTGACTGCAGTACAGTGGCTGCTTCGCCCAGCATGCAAAGGTTAATAACTTCCTCAGTGAGCAGCCTGTATTTCTGCAGAGTGTTAACGTGGTGGGAGATGTGGGAGATAAGTGACACAAGTACTCTGCCTCTTCATCTCACCACGAAGGATCACAGGGTGTTGGAAACCTTCTTTGGAGATACTGTAAAAGCCTGTAATACAGCTCACAACAACCAGGCTCTCACACTCCCTCTTCTTACTTTTCAGCAAGGGAAGCTCACTGAAATCATCCCACACACCAAAATAAAGCCGGGATTCCAAGCTCAGCCTGGTCCTCTCCAGCACCAGCCAATGCACCCTGAGCACAGGGATACGGGCACAAGGAATGAAGCACAACTGGTGTTTCCCTCTTCAACTGTGCTACAAACCCTTGAACCTCTTTAACTGGGATACATCCCTTTGTCCTTCTTAATTGTGCTACAAACCCTTCCACCTCTTTATTGTGTTAACAAACATTTGTCCCTCTTTAATTGTGCTAACAAACCCTTGGACCTCTTTAGTTCTGTTAACAAACCTTTGTCCTTCTTTATTGTGTTAACAAACCTTGGACCTCTTTAATTGTGTTAACAAACCCTTGCAGCCCTTTGTGTTAACAAACCCTTGTCCTTCTGAACTGTGCTACAAACCCTTGTCCCTCTTTAGTTAACAAACGTTTGCACCTCTTTAATTGTGCTAACAAATCTTGTCCCTCTCCAGGGCTGCCTCGTGCTTCCCTGCCGACAAACATAAATGACACATCAATGACACACCTTGGCACATCATCAAGTCCAAATAAGTGGAACTAAAGAGCCAGGGCCCCTTGGGCACTGGACAGCCCTCACTGCTCATATCATCTCCATATCATCTCCTGGCAACAAGGGCAAGCCACTTTTAAAAAAGAAAATTAAAATGCTTGCTACAGGTAATTAAAGATCATAGGCTAAGACTAAGAAAATTATGATAAGGTTAAACAGCTGGTATGAGTTACTCAGAATTTATGTGCAGGGTTAGTAGCTGCATTTTAAAGTGATGTTCCCACACCTGAAAAGATAAAGGAACTGTTCCTGAGATTAAAAGGTACAGCTGGAAGGGCAAGCATAAAACATTTATACCGCATAGCTTCGGTGGGGAAAAAAAAAAAAAAAAAAGTGGAAATATATTAGATTAAGAAAGCAAATGAACACACAAGGCAAAAAAAATTGGTTGTATGTTGTTCTGGACAAATGATGATTTAAAATGGTCCATCTGACACCCAGCCCAAAGCAGCATCACTCTGATTCAGGCAGTGGAACTATGGCAAGGTAATGAGCCCAAAGTAGATCTTACCTGCAGATTATTAATAAAACCAACATTTAATCATAATTCTTCCCTTTTCCCATCTATCTCCTGTCCCCAATTTGGACTTAGAGGAGGAAACTGTAATTTTACCACAAACTTTCTGAGAAAGAAAAAGTTTTCTCTGAAATATATATTTTATAGGTAATAAAATGATGTTAGAATAAACATACTGTAGCATCTTAGAAGAGTTATAGCAGTAGAACAGCTGCCAGATTTCAACTGTTTGACCCAGCCAAAGGCTTACATGCTTTCTTGCACACTGTACCTCAGAGATTTCATAAATTTCAGAATTATTACATTCTTCTTGTGTTTTCCCTGTCTCCCTCGTGCCACCACTGGCTTGTGCTCTAGGAAAAAGGAAAACAAAAATAGAAAGCTCCCCAGAAAGGGGTCCTAAAGGATGAATACCCCACAGTTGTAGGGGATACAAGTAGATTCCAGAGAAGTATCATAACCAAGCCTGCAAATGAGGGGGAAAGCTGCTCAATGCCCAGTTATTTTTGGTCTGAAATTCGGGTATCTGCTGCCCCAGCAGCTTCTGGGTTCATTCAGCAGCAAACACGGGAGGCCTCGCGGGAGGTGGAAGGAACAAAGTTCATTGTTTGTGCATGTCAGGCTGAGAACTCACTTGCAAGGGAAGAGTGATTTCACATGAAGGCACCGAGTGGGAGCCCTGGAGAACTGAGTTCCCTTCCTGTCTCTCTCCCAGCCCCTTCAGCACGTCCTTAGGCAAGGCACGACCCTGCCTGGAAATGGCAGCAATATTTTCCAGCCTCTCTGTGCCAGCTCTGCGTTCCTGCAGCACATCCCAAGGACAGCAGGGCTCCCCCTGCCAGCACCTGCCAGGGCCAGCTCCTGCACTCACCTGGGGCTCCAGCTCAGGGCAGTGCAGAAACACCCCCTGAGCACACAGTGCTGCTGTGACATCTCCCACAGCATCCTCCATCCCCCAGAAAAACCTGCAGGCAGCAGTTTAGGTCATCCAGCTCTGGAAATCCCTCTAGCATATCTGTATATATAGAGTTATATTTTCCAATCATGAGTCCTCTTGCTGAATTTATCCCTTTTGATAAAATTCCTCAGTTCCTGGAGGAACACTCAGGCAGGTTATGATTATGAAGAGCCTCTCTGTCTGCAAGCGAGCAGGGAGCTGAGCTTAACCCTGAAGAATATGAATTACCTTCCCCCTGTAGTGTCCTCGTTACTCAGGCTCACTAAATATGATTCTCAATAATACAATGAAAATTGGAAAGAGCATAAATAGATTGGATTTCACATGAGGCTGAGCACCAGAAGAGTTGCACTATTAATCCAATTCTACAAAAATGTGAATTTGGACCTGACACCCCATGTCCATCGGTCAAAAGCAGCAACCATTCATCACTGTAAGAAATGGCAGCTGAGCTCCAAGTCCAAATACAGGCAGAACTCCCTGGAAAAGTGTTTATTCTGTGCTGAAAATGGGGATTGGCACAAAAGAAAAGCTGTTTAAAGAAATACACACAGGATATGAAATACATAGACGTCAGGATCTTCAGAATCAGCGCAAAACGTAAGAAATGCAGGAACACAGCTCATGGACCCATTTATCCAGGAAGAGTCTTGCTGCATCAACCATACACCCAACTCAATGTTTTTAACAAAAATACCACCTTAAGAAAAGAATAAATATAATATAATATAATTCAAACATAATAAATATAATAAAATTAATCCTGACCTCACCTTCCACTAACTAGCCTTGTTTTCTCCTATCTTATGGTCTAAAACTTGGATTGGACCTTATAAATTTATTTACTGCTATTTGAAAAGGCATTTTAAGCCTCTTAACTTGAGTGCAAAAAAACACTAAAAGGATCTTTCAAACTTCAGGAAGAGGTGACTTTGTAAACACGAAATGTCTTGTTCTAAAATTACATTCTGCCACAGAGCTCATATAAATCTAGATAAAAGTACCACATTACAAGAATTAAAGGAGGGTGTAATTCCATTTTTAAGGACAGAAAATACATATTGATATTTTCATATCTCACACATCCAGGTGTGTGTGGATCTGTACCACGTTCAGTGTATTTTTCCCATTTTCAGTGCATGCTGCTGAAATGCTCAGCAGCACGTTTGAAATCACAAACAAAATAATAATAAAAAAATCCTTCTGTTGGAACTCTACTCAAACATTGTCAACAAGCTCTGGGGTCACTTAATGCAATGTGTACATACAACTAAAGAGCATTATTTGCCTTTTAGAGTAAAAAGCATTATAAGAGGATTCCTCAGCTTTCAGTTACACAATAGATTTAATAACATGTCTGTCTATAGGATGTGTTATAAAATTGCACAGATATCACTGCAGATGCACTCCAAAGAAACACAAGAAAAGGCAAACAGCTGAAGGGAGCTGTTGCATTATAGATTTACTTCTGTTGGTTTTTTGGGGTTTTTTTCTGTTTGAATTTATATAAAGTGAAAAAATATTTTGGCAAATTTTAAACCATATAAAAACCCCAAAATAATGTTACCTTCTCGTTCTAGTTTTGAATGGGAATGAGTTTTGGAAAGCCTGAAAGATCTCTATAAAGTAGAATTTCAGGTCACCACATAGCTCTGCTGACCTGTGTGTTTGTTCAAATACACAACATTTAATTGGCACTTTGCTGTGTTTTTATTGCAAAAACTTCAAACCACTTTTTGGCAACTCAACTTATTGAAGGTTGGCAAGATGCAGATCTGAGCCCTGAGGCACCTTTCTGCAGAGGTGTTGTTGTCAGGTTGCTTTTGGTTTGGGTTTAGTTGGGGATTCGTGGGTTTTTTTGTAGATACCAGATATTGTAAATACCATATAATCACCAGCTTTTAAATATTAGCAATAATTATTTCATCCTCCCTTTAGGATAGTTGAGAAACTATAAATTAAACTGATCTATCCCACAGGAGTCCTAAAATCTACCAAAAACCTCCTTCAGAAGCCCAAGTTCACAAGAGCGTGACACAGAGATCCTAAGTAGAAGTGAACTTAGAAAACCTCTTTATGAGCCAATTTCCCAATACAAAAGCTAAGAAAGTGATGTCAAGGAATTTTAAATCCAGTTTATATTTTAGGTTTAAAATATCCTCTTGAAAAAAGGGCTCAGGGGAAAAAAGAGGGAATTTGTGAGTAAAGAGTGGCTGCAGCTGCTCAAAACTGGAGAATGAGAAGGATGTCATTTCCCTTCCCCTTTTCTCCTTCACTCCCAATCCTTGTCACCTGTGTGGGTGTCCAAGCATGCAGTGCATCCAATTGCACTGAAATTCAGAAAAAAATCCAAAACGATGGAGACAGAATCTGGGATTTTATTTATTGTATTTTCAAAGCCCAGAGGAAATACTTTTGGGGGGAAACACTTGGATGAATTCCTAATAGCATACCTGGGACAATTCCTACAGCAGTGTGATGACCAGTTCAGTCAGAAGCTGAAAACTTGATTTGCAACAAAATGTCTTGTAAAGAGCAGACCAGAAAGTTCAACCACCCCTCTTGCTCCCACACATTCCACACCTCAGCTCTTGCTTCCCAACACTTCCAGGTTTTACATCTCTAATATCCAGGTTAAAAATCACAGATGCAGAAATTTCTTATTAATGAGAGATTATGTCCATAAATACAGTGCTGAAACAACTGAAAAGCTGGAGTTTTGTCAGCCTGGGCAAGTGAAAGGACTTGATTTCTGTGTTGAGGTTTTTATTGATGGGAAAACCCCACAAGAACCTTTTATTGCAAGGCTTAATGCTATTTCAGACGGAATTCATTATGGGATTCTTTATTATTAGTTTTTCTGTAGCTCAAGATGAGACATTGTCTGGAATGTATCACTACCCAGCTTTGATACCATCTTTACTTTCAATGCTGTGCTGTTTAGTGTTTGTTTAATCCTCATTTTAAGTGATCATGTAGGAATGCATCTTTTTATTAACTTTATATGTACTTTGGATTAGGAAAAAAAAGAGAAACTTACTACATTGCATTCTGGGAATTAGGATAATACTAAGAAAATTTTCAATTTAAATATAATAGGAATTTAAGCTTGTTATTAAAAATTGCTGTGAGGGACAGTTGCACTTGAAGTTGTTTCAGAAATTCCAGGAAAACAAGGCTCTGAATTGCTCTAAATCTACCAGTCATGAGACATAAAAATCTATGACCAAACCCCCAGTCTGGTGTCCAAGCAGGGCTCCCCCTAAGCAGAGCATCCCCAGCCCTGCCCTGTTCCATGAGCAATTTGTGCAACTTAGTATGAACAAGAGCCACTAAGTGAATAAAATTCCTCCTTCATTTGTTCATCATGGGCAGGCAATTTCTTCTGTAAAGAATCTTCACAAAAAAAAAGAAAAAGTAGAATGTTATTTCTGAAGCAAAAGCCAGGACAAAACAGTGAAGGGATGCACACACATGGACTAAAAACTTAATTCAACCAGAAAATCCCCTGATGTTTTGAAGAATCATCACATGAAAAGGGCTCCCCAACAATTCTAAGCTTTTTAGTTCATTATTCCAATGATATGATGGCTGTTGCCTACCTCGTTTTAGAAATATATGTAGATGTGTATGAGAAATGAGAAAGCAGTTGTTTAAAAGAGGTGCAACAATGAACTGTGGCACTGACCTACAATCAATTAATATTTTTTTTCCAACTGATTGAAATTTATAAGGCAAAAAATACATGAAAGAAGCTACTAGAAACTTAGAAACTAAGACAAAAGAGTAGCTTGCAGCAGGTTTGTAATACAGCAACATTAGCTAAATTAACAGATTTAGAGTTGGTTTAATATTTGTCACAATATGCAGCCCAAAAAAGCCAAGCCCACAGCCCAGCAGCTTACCTCACATTGCTGTAAATGAAAGGAAAAGGGGAAAATTAAAAAAAAAAAAAAAAAATCACATTCACTTAGTTATGTCTTTCTGAGGTGTTTCTCTTTCAAACCAAACTTTGCAATCAGTGATTAATCAGCTGCAAGGCAGAGAACTCACCTAACTAAAGCGCTGCCTAAGATGAGCCAGCGTGGGATCAACACTTGCTGGGGTGATAAAAAGCAGGCACATGGGGAACTGAAAGGACGCCTGAATATTTGCAGTCTCCTGCCAGGCTGCTCTTTCCCCACCGAAAGTGTAACTTCCATGGAAGTGTGCCCTGAGGAGCACAGGGATTACTGCTTCCCTTCACTGCACCTGCCTGCTCCAGGCATTCCAGGCTTACAAAACAGGCACTGAATGCCTCACAGAGAAGGGCAATTCCAAGCTCCCACAGCACATCCCAGAGCTCCAGCTTCACTTTCTCCCCCCCTGCACCAAGGTGCAAGCTCTGTTTTCCATACAGGACATGCAGGGCTCACACAGGGTGTTGCTTGCTGATCCGGGGGGAAAATGCCCTCACCCGTGTGTGCACGGTGATGAACGTGGCTGTCACATTGTCTGTCAAATCCCAGCAATTTCCCAGCCCTGACAGGAGACAGAAATGCCTCGCAGGCTTTGCCAAATGGCCCTGACACTGACAGCTCCTACAAGCACTAATTCGATATTAAACTTTCAACTGGTTCCATACCACAGGAAAGGTCATATTTCAAAAATAATGTTGTTCTAAATGAGAATGAAGCTGGGGATGCTGAGGATTCCCCTCTGCCCGGCCACCACCCTGCAAACAACAACAGCAGCAGCAATAGGACGTGCTCTTGGGGATCAGCCCCAAGAGTGACAAGCCTCAGAGCTGGGACGTTTCACAAAAGTGAGTTTGAGGCAGGAGGGATAATTTGAGACACCTTGGTGTCACAGCCCCAGCACATCACCTTTCCCATCAGGGAGGAGTAGAATTAAACACTTGTTAAGCACAGAGAGGTCAAATAAAAATGTGGATTTTCAAGCTGCTGTCATCCCTGACCTTTGCTGCTCATACGAGACTTCAGGAAAGAACATTTTCTATACAATATGGATAAGGCAGGCCTTAGAAAAGCTTAGAAAAACTCAGTAATATAAGGCCAATTATTAAGGATAAATCCAGTCAAGAGAGGGGAGGTTTTTCTGAGAACTGCAGAAGGTCTGGGATGCTCTTGCGTGTTCTGCAATACAATGCCCAGCTGCAGCTCAGCTACTCCCACATCCCCCCACTGAAGGGAAAAATAGAGCACAATTCAAAATGGCAATATTGCTAATAGGCAAATACAGCACATAAAACCCACAAACCCCTGGAATGCCAGAGGTATACAGCAAACACACACAAAGTAGCACCTTTTTCCCTGTGCCAGGGAAGCCACTCACACTGTCCAGCTGTCCGGCCTGGAAACTTCTGCAGGAGAGCCTTGACTGTCATTATCCGTGTCAGCATGCCAGGGAAAGAACTTGCTATTTTCCATCACTTTTGGAGATTAGCCTTTTTTTCTTAGAGTGTTCCACTAATTGTTTTTTCCTCACTTGCATCAGCAGGAGACCCAATTATAGCTCCAGCTTCAATTTGCAATAACCTCCTTTTTAAATAGCGTGAGTCACCTTTTCACCTTTTATTACAGAGATAGCACCAAGGTCCAATAGAGAAATAGTGCAAATCCTAAACTCGATTTTTCAGAAATGGGATTTTATAATTGTTGGTCACTTTCCTTGATTTAATTTAAATCACATTTACATCCTAATAGGACTGAGAAGAAATTATTTCACAGACATAGTTTTCCATATGTGACTCTAGTTTTCTAACACTGTATTAACTGTCTCCTATTTTTACTGATTAAAATACTTCCCCCCCTCTCCAGAAACCCCAGCATCACTGAATCTACTGTCACTCACCGAAAGTAATTTTGTTTAATAACTAAGTAGGCCATCTATCCTTGGGCATGCAGGCTGCTAACCTTGAAAGCTGCTGTGGGAGGGTGACTGATGTGCACTGGGTGCACAGAGATGAACAAACTGGAGCAGGATTTAGTTGGAGGAAACTCCCAAGACACTATTAATTATGATTTCAAAAAGACAGCTCTCACTTCCACCTGGCAAATGCAATTATGCAATAGAAGGGGAGTTCAGCAAAACAAACAACAGCTCAGACCAGCAGCTGACAGAGCGACGTGCACTGTCTGCCTTAAACATGCTTGAGAAGCACAGCAGTAAATCAAAGCCAAGTGCTTATTCGTTTTGGGAACCTGAGCCACCAGAACACAGCGCAGTTTGCACTTTAAAAACAATCTTATAATCAGTTAAAAGCATAAAAAACGTTTTAAAATAGGTTCTGTAAGTTGAATCTTTGGGAGATATATTAAAAATCATTAATACTATTGAAAAAAGAGGTTTGCAAGCTTTGAAGGAAAATGAGCCTCCCTGAACCCCACTCAGCACAAACTCTTTCAATTCACGATAAACCCCCTACTGAACTCACTAGAGAAAAGCAAGGCTGAAAAGGGATAGGACTGAAACTTTAGGATGCCAGAGGGACTAGCAGGACAGTGCCCTTGCCTCTCAGAGGGTAAAGCACTGAAATACTGGCAGAGGCTAGAAGGTCACTGATAGGGTTGGCACCTCTTCACTGAGGTAAACAAGTTTACACCTGCAGAGAATTTGCCTCTAAAATGGGAGTCTTGTTTCCAAAACCTGTGCATTTTTTTAAACAAGTGATGAAAAGCAGTAAGATGGTTCATCACTGGCATTTAGGTTTTCTTACAAAAGGCCATAGTGACCCTAATGCTTCCCCCTTCTGACTTTGAGTCTGACTGAATAATTTCAATTCTTCTCCCAGCAAGCCAAATTCCAGGATCAAGGGAGCAGCCAGAGCCTGTTCATAGAGCCAGAGCTGTCAGTCTGAGCTCTGCATTCCCCTCCTACAGGCTGGGACCCTTTCTGCATTCAGCCTTCTTGTCCCTCAGCCCCAGGGCACCTCCTGCTGCCTCCCCTTCCCCTGGACCATCAAACCCTGCCCCTGCTGGCTGCAGCTCTCAGCATCACCCTTGGAACAGGAGTACAGGGCAGTTTCTGATCTTTGCCTCCTCAGAATCACAGCTTAATTTCAGCATTAAAACAGTAGCTATGAGTAAGTATTCAAAGTATTTCAGAAGAGGAAAACCAGTACATTAAACCAAAAATACAAACCCTAAACTCTAAAATCCACAGCAGGAACGTAAGGCACGCAAACAAGGCAAAGATCCAAGAATCCACCTGTGCTTCCTAGTTTAGCTGGAAAGAAATGAAGCATCTGTCCTGCCACACTTACACTCCAAATTGGTAGTGACAGGTCTGTAGGAGGGCAAATAATCCTGCAGACTGTGCCATCAAAGGACTTCATCATCAGAGCCACAGCAGGAGTATAACCTGTACACACTGAGACTGCTCAAAAGAAAGATTGGTTTAACTCTATTTATTTTAACATCCTAGTAAGAGCCTAAAACATATCAGTGTTGAGAATTGCACTTGAGGAAGGGCATGCTTTCCAAAGCACCCGACTCCACAGCAGCTGCCTGGATTTCTCCTTCTATTGCAGGCCAAACTAACGCAAAATTCACCCAGGCAAGGTCTTCAAACCACAGAATTCTAATCACTAATGGGCAGCAGCCGCCAGCAGTTCTCAGGTTCATGGAATCAACAGTTTCAAGCTCCCTGATGACTCAGGAGCCCTGGGAATGTCCCATTCATTTTCCTCAGGGGCAGCCAAATACAGAAGCAGCTTTTGATTCAACTGCTCTGCTGCGCCTGTTTTGCTCTCTTTGAAGAGCTTCATTCATATGTTACACAAAG
Organism: Monarcha castaneiventris obscurior; assembly: GCA_026261815.1. Lineage (NCBI taxonomy): Eukaryota > Metazoa > Chordata > Aves > Passeriformes > Monarchidae > Monarcha > Monarcha castaneiventris. The sequence goes on from JAMPIT010000583.1 coordinate 2,460,351, forward strand.
TTAAATTAATTATTGGAAGTTTATATTTCTTGTCACTGACATGCCTGTACTGGCTACGGAATCTGAGAGCCTTAGATGACATTTGAGAGCATGGTATGTGGGAATCAGTTTCTGTGCGTGGCAAACCAGGATAGGTGTCACATTTCAACCTGAAAAACCCCAGCTATCACTTTCACTGCCACTGTCAGTATAATTAATAAATAACACTTACCGGATGGTGAGACGAGGATAGAGAGGCTCAGCACAGAGAAGCCAATTCACCTGGGGTGGTCACAAAGCCAGGGATCACCAGGAATGGCCACAGGAGCCAGGGATCACCAGGACTAGTCACAGGTGCCAGGAATCACTAGGACTGGTCACAGTAGTCAGGAATCACCAGGAATGTGCTACCAGGGTATCCTTTGTTCAGGTCCCTCCTGAGAGGCACCACCTCGAGCTGTGATTTTGTTGTTGCAGCAAGATTAAATTATTTTAAGGATCGGGATGTCTGAGACCCTGTCACGGGAAACCTGGAGCAGAGGGGGACCTGGTGTGAGTGTGGGGGGAGCAGCTGTGGAGGGGCCTCTGTCCCAGCTCAGGTGCTGCCAGTGGGACCCTTGGAGTGGATCCTGCATGGCTGGGATGGAATTTCCTTCATGGGAAGTTTCCTTCACACTTCTTCCATTGCAAACTCGAACAAAGCCAAAGAAACTGCAACATCTTGGGGAGGTTTATTTTTCTTTAAGCCAAGCTATCAGCCATCAGCATCAATTCCACACAAATTGGCAAATCCCTTCCCCTACCCTGAACCTGCAGGTTGTCAGTGCAGTAACTGAGTTTCCAGTCAGAGGCACACTCCAGGTAGCACATGCTCCTCCCTTCAGCCACGGAACACCTCATAACAGAACACCTGTGCGTGTGTATTTGGTCACTCACAGGAAACACAGCACTGCTGGTAGCCAGTAAAAACTCCTTCTTTGTCCAAACGCTGCATCTGTGGAGAAGAGACACCCCTGTCCTACAGTGTTGCAGCAGAAACAGTGAAACCCCAGCACAAAATCCCGACAGCAGCCTGTCCCCAAAGGCAGTTCCCACAGCTCTAACAGGGGCTCAGCACAACTGGAGCAAGAAAGCTTGGCCATTGGATAATCAAAAACTAGGGGTGACCTTCCCAAGGTAGTGACAGCATTGTGGCATGCGCAATAAATAGATTAAAAGAGGTGGAAAATCTGCTGAGCCTAAAAAGTACTACCTGTGCTGGGGAATGGCTGATAGCTGTGGGTGGGCTAGGGAGCCAGGCAAGCTTAGGGGGTTTAATCTGTGATTAACTCTTGACTTGTAGGAGAAGCAAATTTCCGAGGAATTCCATCCATGAATTTTCCACAGAGCTGCTTCAGAACCATCGTGTCTTTGTTGTGTTCCATTTGCAAAGCTCTCTGTGCTGCTCCTGTCATTTCAGCTTGCCCTCAGGGGGGCATTTTCTCAGGAGAACTCCCTGGGAGATTCTGGGTCGCACAGCATTCCTGTTTTTCCAGTGGAGGAATCTGGGAAGGGCTGTGTGGGCAGAGGCAGAGATCACTGTGCACACTGGGAGCTGCTGGGTGAGGGCCCTGCTCTGCTCTGGGGCACAGAGGGACACTGCTGTCCCCAAACCTCACAGCACATCCTCTCACAGCTCTTGCCAAGCTGCCTCCCAAGGAGAGGGACTTGCTGGAAATCCAGGCAGTGCCAGCCAGCCAAGTCCTCCTCGGTTTTTCCCTTCCTGGATCAATGGAGCTCCATGATATCCCCAGGCCTTATTTCAAAGCCCCTCTCCTGGGGTGTCTGAGTCCCCTCAAACGCTCAGCACACCAGAAATGCCAGCAGGCAGGAGCTGCAGGATGCTGCCAGACACACACACGACGTCTAAACAAAAACCCCAGGCCCGGGAGGTGAAATCCTGCCCATAATGCTGTCATTCTTGGATTCTTTATCTCAGATTTAGCAGGTGTGCAATGCTCTGTTTGGGATTTTTAGCAGGTGGAAAATGTCATCTTGTCATGAGAGATTCGATGTGAAGCACTGCCGTACTCTGGTGCAGTGGTTTCTGTATCTCAGTGCTCATCACCAGGAGATGGAATAGCTTGTTCTAGTTCCTGACCCAGAATTTAGTTTGTCAGCTCCTGGCAAACACATTTCAGTCTTGCACCCCACAAATATGTAAAAATATCAAACGCATTGTGTTGTTAATAACACGGTTGTAAGTCATTCACGGCAATTAAACTTGCGTTACAATGAAATCTCTTCTGGCCACAATGATGGCCCTGCTATGCCATTTTATTACTGCACAGTGAAAGGTACAATTAAATGTATGCAAGGAAATGTACTCAGCCTTACTCACTTGTTTTACATGCTTTTAAACATTGTCTTTTGGAAACGTAAACTGGCATAAAAATACGTGATAAAGAGATTTCACACCAAAAATTTCTCTTTTTTCTTTGTTTACATTTCTCAACCAGTTACTTTGCAGTACTAGATATTCTATATAATAGACATTTTGGCAGGAAATTTTTTGCTGTGATTTCCCAGTTGAGAGAATCAATGAAATGATAGCAGTCTCAGAATAGCATCTCTGGGTTCAGCCCCTCAGCCAGCAATGCTGCCATGCAAGTATTATTTACCATTCCATTGGTTTTGTCTTCATAATCTACTTTCTTCCCTTAATGTACCATTGCCCATGCAGGCAAAAAAGCAGGAAATTGTGGAAACCTTAGCCAACAAGATTTGAAGACCAAAACTCCTTTTCAAGTGATAAAATGAAGAAAACTTTTCATTTCACCAGACCTAATTCCAAGCCTTTCTTTCCAATAGTTCTGGTACAAGAGACGTAGAAGTTTCTGGCTAATTCACACTTGAGGAGGAGGCAAAAGTTAGTTTGTAAGTACCTAAACCCAGGGTTTTTTTGTGCTGTAATTCGAACACACTTTAACTCCACGTTCTAGATAGATGAATTCAAACTAAAATAAGCAGTGACAAGGAATCCTGGAATGATGGAGGAGCTATTGCAGAAAATCAAACCTTTGGCTTGCTTGGTCTCAGCAAATCAAAGGCTGAGTGTTACTTATAAAGGGTAGTCATATCCAAGTAGAAAAGTGAACCTAACCCTTCAAAAACTCTGCTTTAAGGGGGAAACTGAGTCAGAGGTGGGAGGAGCTCAGATGTGGTTATTAGTTATTGCCATCACATAGAGTTATTGTCCCCCAAGGCTTCTCACAGCCCAGTGTCTGTCCCTTGCCACCATGGGGGAAGGCTCAGGGGTCCCTGGGGGTGACGAGGGGACTAAGCCAGGGTGCACCTTCCAGGGGAGCCACCTCTGAAGGACAGCAGCCACCTGATGTCTCCCACTCCCAGCAAAATGTTCTTTTTCTCCTAAACTGCTTTAATTACCCAGCCTTGCCTTGCAAGGAGCATTAGTTAGTCATTAAAGCCCGGTGGTAGGAATCATAAGGTTGGATTATCTCTTAACTCTTTCAAAGCTTTATTGTGATTTTTTTTCTAATCTTCTGCACCACTGGAATGGTTCTTTTGCTGCCTCTCACAAGGGAGCTGGCAGATAACTGATGGATTATTGAAATCACTTTCTGAAAACTCTCCAGGCACCTCTCTGCATCTGGAGATGTCTAAATGCATTTAAAAGCTGGCCTGAAAGTCCTCCAAGCACGGCTAGAGAAGTGCTATGGAGATGCAAAGTATTATCTCAGTTATTAAGTATACACGTTTCCTTGGATACAAGTCAGGCTAAATCATGCTTTTTTTGCTATATGCTAATAGGCTTCTGCAAATTAATTAATGAAGGAATTGGGCATACTAAGAGAATTACTTGAACGATGCCTGCCTTGAAGATATTTAACTTCATTTGCTTGAAAAATTGAAAGTAGGCAGGAAATGTCAGGTTGTGTGCTGAGTCTTTCTATTGCATCCCACAAAAAAAAAAAAAAAAAAAAAAAAAAAAGTAGAGGAAAAGGGCCTTTTTTTCATGTACAGAAACAAGCAGAGTCACCAGAGAGCTTTTCAGTATTCCATGTTATTCCTGTTGCTAAGGAAACTTTCCTTCATCTGTGCTCAGTAAAGCATCCTCAGAAATTCCTGCACAGAAGGACGGCGTTACAGATGAGTGTCAGAAAAACCAGCTGACAATTAACCACAAAACTGGTCACTGGGAAGTTTTAACAGGAGAGTTCCTGATTTCTCTCATAAAGCCCAGGATGATTTGCAGCAGGGAGGAGCCTGGAGGAACCACAACCAGTCTGTATGATTAATCTTGTCCCTAAAGAATTTCCCTCGAGAAGCAAAATAGGAAGAAACAAGAATCAAACCAAACATTTGGCTTGGGTTTCATTGTCTCTGTCACACCAGCTTAGATCATGTTCCCTCTTCACTGTGCCTTCTGAAAGACAAAGTGAAAATCTCCCTCACAGAAAGACCAGGAGGTATTCTTTACCATCATTTCTAAGAGAGAGAGAACTTAAATAAAGAGAAAAAGAGCTGGAAATAAAGAAATGGTCAAGATCTCTGTAGTGTGCAGTAGTTTTCAGTCTGTTCCATAAGTTCATTTCCACTCCATCACCACATGGCTTTCAACACCACTGCTCACAAAACAAGGAGCCACTTAGGAGGGGGGGAGCAGAGGTGTCTCCTACAGCAATAACAGGTCAGAGTGCCATCCAGCTCAGGCTGTGGAATTTCTTCTTTCCCAGCAAAGATTCATTATCCAAGCCTGGAAATCCAAGCCAGCAGCTGGTCTTGTTATGTCCTTTGCTACAAATCAAAGGGTACAAAAATACTGCATGTCCTGGGGCAGTCTAGAATCCTGGTTCTGCCACATTCCACAACACAGTAAGGAAGGGGGGTCTGGTGTTCCTCTCCTCCTCCACGCCAAAGGTCTGCAGTGTCTGGCTGACCTTCTTTCTCTAGCAAAATTTCACCATGGATAACAGCAGAGGAAAGTGTAAGAAATGGGGCTCACACACTTCCCAGAGAAGCAGCTCCAGCAATCCCTGGTTGGGGACAATTAAACTTATTGCTTTACCCTGTCCATTTTGTCTCACAATCACTAATGACCTTATGCTCTGTGCTTTTGTCTAATTGCTTTTGGAGGCCGTTTGCACTTTTGCCTGGTGTTAAAATATGCATGTTATTGGTCCCAGTAGTGCTGCTCTCACAGAAAATGTAATACAGGAGTCAGTAGACCAAGCTTTCATTTGATGTACACTCCTGTATGACAAAAATGAGGAAAAGGGAAGACTACAAGACCCCTTCTTTCTCCAGAAGGGAGCAGTGGCTGCCTTACAATACGATGTCACTTGCAATATTCCCCTGGAAAATGCTGTCTCCTGAAAAGATGAAGCTTGTATGCTTTACCCTCCTGGCCTCGCTCCATGTTCTGCTCTGTGAGGATTTCTGGGCACACTCCACCAGCTTTGGTAGAAAATCTGTTCCCAGAACAAATTTTTTGTTTCCCTTTGAAGCCATTTATTTCAGCATGCAATTCCCACCTGTTCCAGAACAGATATGGATGCAAGTTCCAGCAGAGATGGAGTTCCCTCCTCTCGTTACTCACCTGTGCATCCCAGCAGTTTTCATCCCAGGAGATGGACAGCTCCAGTAGATGCAGAACTCTCCTCTGTCTTCAGATCCAGATATAGACTCACCTGCTATGAATTAGGAAAAAGGCTTGCTTTCCAGTGCAATACTTCCTGAAGGGGTTTTCTCCTTCATAGAAGGGATTTCAATATTATTTTCCTATTCAAACTCCTTTGTTTTCCAGAATCCCAGGGGTTCTGTATGATGTAGAGCTACTGCCAACTGCTTCTCTTTCCTCATATATGTGATTATATAGAGCCTCGTGATTATATAGAGGTACTGAAATATATGTCTGCATTACCATCAACATTTGTACCTTGTCTTACAGCTAAATCACACATGGACAACCACATCCAGTCCACTCCCAGGCCATCTCCCTCATCTAATTATTCCAGTCTTTTCTGGTTTTCCTTATCAAGGTGCACAGCACTCAGTAGTAACTCTGTGTGTGTGATTTCAGGCCATAAAATCTTCTTTCTTATTCCTTCTTTGCCTCCTGGATGAAAATGCACAAAACAATGTGAACATCTGCAGGACCTGCGTGTGACCTTCCAACATGGCCTAATGGGCACGACCATGGCTTTCCTCCTCTAGAACCTGCCCTAAGAAGCCTTATGCTTTGGTGGATGAAACTGAAAGCAATTCCCTCTTCCCAACAAATTGAGACCCTCAGAGGGTCTCATCCCATCTCTTTACAGATGGCCCAGCTTTTGCTCACCAGACCTTGGCTTTCATCTTGGCTAGCAGCAATTCAGCAGGAAGGAAAACACCGAAGTGTTGTGGTCTGTCTGGAATAGGAAAGATACATTCTGCTGCTTCTTTGATGTCGCATGAAAGAAAACTGAAAGAATACAGAAGCAATATCATTAACACACATTACTAATCCAGCAGGAATGGAGAGGCTTGTGCATTAGAAATTTTTGCTCAATGCTACTTTCAAACTATGATTTGTAATCTACTGAGGAAACTGTCATGAGTAATGGCTTGCAATATGACAATGAATTTTAAACTTTCTCGAGTGAAATATGGATGACAATTTTTTGACACCATTTGGAGATAACTTGAAGTGGCAGTTGCTGGTTAGAGGACAAAACGCCAAATGGCATGGTTTAGATATACAGAAAATGGAAGATAATGATGCATGAAATAAATGGAAAAGAATTGAGGAAAACACTGGAAAGAGGAAGTGCAGAACGGTTTGACCCACCAGTGAGCCTGGTTCTATTTCTATGGAAATGAGCTCATTACTGCTAATTTTTTTTTAACCTCCTAGTTGATTCGTGAAGTGCTGTATGAATTCCGATAAGGGCTCCATGAATCACCAGAAAAAAACATTTGAACAAAATACCCAGAGTCAAATGATGACCAAGTCCCATAGATTAATCAGCTGTCTGAGCACTTTATATAGCAGAGCAGCACTAGGAGAGCCAGATTTTCCCCTGGTGTCGTGAGTCTATAATGCTCCATTCTGCAAAGAAAAGGGATCATGCTTCTGACATCTAATTCTGGATGGTTACTCTATCCAAGAGCCTGTACTAAAAAGAAAAGACAACTTTGATTTTTTTTCCCCGCCATGTTTTTTCTGGTTTAAAAACCAGCATCTCAAGAATTGGCCCTGGAATTGCCTCTCATCCCTCAGAAACAGGAGCATCTGTGGCATCCATGGTGCTGCCACGCGTGTCACCCGTCAGCGTTGGTTGTGACACCCCTAAGCATGCAGGGGAAATGCTCCAAGGCCAAAACACTGGTTCCTCTTAAACCTTCAGGATGCTGAAATAAAAATCAAATGAAGCAGTGGATTTAAATAGCGTGTGAGCTTTACTTATTTTACAAAGCCATCAATTTTTAATTGTCTTTGGACATGAGCAGTCTGCCTGTGACAGCTGGATTTTTAACTGAACAGCCCTGATCGACTTCATGTGTTATACATACAGCATCTACACCTCTTATTAATTCTCCAAACACTTCAAAAAGAATGCCCTTGGCAAGTTCTGTGACTCTCTGCTAATTTGCCTTGTACTAATTTTCAAGGTGTGCATAGGTCACCACTTCCTCCAGCTTGCAGCTTGTAACAATGCACACGTGAGAAATTACACCAAATATAGCTCAGCTTTCTGCCTCAGTGCTTGGTGCCACTTTTCCAAAACCTTTCCCATTTTGGAAGTGACTCAATAGATTGTACCTCAACCATCACAAAGAGAGCAGCAACAACCAGTTCTCACTGGAGATGCACAGGCCAGGGTATCCCACAGATCCCTTAAACACTCCCAGCACTCTGCCCTGTTCATTTGCAAGGGGCTAAATTGACATTGGAAGTGCAACTACCCAGGCCAGGCTGGACAGGGCTTGGAGAAACCTGGTCTGGTGGAAAGTGTCCCTGCCCATGGCAGGGGGTGGGACTGGATGAGCTTTAAGGCCCCTTCCAACCCAAACCATTCTGGATTCTATGAATTACTTATAAAAAAAAATACTATCTCGAGATGGATGGACATGCAGCCCCACAATTCTGCAGTTATGACAGACCTTAGATGATTTTCATTTTAAGACCAACAAGAGGTTGAGAGATAAATTTCATTATAATTTACATGAGGAACTACACTGTTGCAAATAAGAAGTAATTTGGCATGTATGACTCTACAGATTTGGTACAGACTTAAACTGATTTCAATTTTCGAGAATGCAGAATTAATGTGGGAAGAAGGTTATAAAGCAGTTTGCTATTCATTTGATAGCATGATTAATAATGCAAAGATAGTATTTCCATTCTGGATGTTCCCATACATTAGGGCAGGACTTTGTGAGCCACCAAAGCTGCTTTGTTAAAACACTTCCAAGGCTTTCTTTTTGCATCTCCCATTCCTACTCTTCTCAGAGCACCAGGAGCAGAAAGGAATCAGCATGCGAAGAAAAACAAAGGCAGAGGATTGATGTGGAAAAGGGAAATCTCAAAAGCCGTTTCCCTTGGCTGTGAACTCTCCTGACACAGCTGTGGTGGTGACTGCAGCTCTGCAGTGCCAGCGCCTGGGCTCTGTGTGTGAAGTGCAAACTGAGGGTCCAACAGCACCCTGGCACTCCTCAGACCTTCCACTCCCAGGCTTTTTAATTGCAATCTGGGTTCTGACACTGCTGATACCTCATTTCCCGTGCCCCTCAAGGGAAGCTGTGGTGTAGGACAGAAGAACAATCATTTAATACAATTATTTAGAAAAAAAAACAATAACAGAGATTATTTTCTCTTTATTATTTACTTACACTTATAGTTGGGAGTAATGATACTTCTTCCTATTCAGTTCTCATTTCAAGATGATAAAAGTCCCATTTAAACAAAATAAAACCATAATAATATCATTACCAATTAACAAAGATGGGTCCTCCCTTATGCTAGGTACAGTACAGGCCTAGACCAACAGGTAGTTCTTGTTCCAAAATATAAAAGACAAGTGAAGTAGAGGGAAATGGGAAAAAACCCAGAAGTACATTGTTAGTGCTGCCTGTCAGACATAGGGAAACCTCCCTTACCCTTATTTTTCTTTATTTTAATTATTTATATGAGGCTCTTGTAACAGAGACAAAAGAATTCAAAGAGTGGAAACTGAAATCATTGGGAAGAGAGGGATATGATCCTGGGAAAGAAATGAAGACTCTGAGGTAGAAACACTCAAAGGAAAGCTGCTGGAAGCAGCAGTGAGTCAGCACAAGGGAGAAACTCCTGAAAAAAACCCAAAACTTTGTTGCCGTTACATCACAAATCAAACTAATCTCCTCTTCCAGCTGTGTTTCCTAGCTCAGATGCACAACCCCATCTCAAGTCACACTCACCATGTAAGCTCCCAAATCTTTGGAAAGGTGTGTGAAACACTAAATGTTTTAATTGTATTGGATTTAAGTGAAGAAAGACAAGATTGTATCACTTCATATTGCAAAGATCACATAAATCGTGTAAAGTGGAGTTAAGAGTTTGATTTACAGATTGCACAAACCCAATTTGAATGACAAAGTTCTCCTGTCAGAATAATTTATATTGACTTTCCTCACTGAAGTTCATCAACTACAAGTTCTTTTTATCTGATTTTAAGGGTAAGAATCCTGTGATGCAGAAAATTCCCATTGTATGGCTTCATATAACATGAGATTGAATCATTGCTGTGGAAGGCAAGACAGCCCAGCTCTGCTGAAGGGACTTCCCCAGACAAAACCTGCTTTGGGTTTTGGAATCCTGGTGGGTCTGGAATCCTGCCCAGCACAATTCAGCAACGGGAAGAGCAGGATTCAAGCACTCTTTGCATGGCTACAGTCAGTTTTTCTCCAGAGATTTAAGGAGCTGGACCTTAATCTCCTATTTGACTGGATTTTTCTCCTAACAGTTCATACTAACTCGGCTTTTCCAACAAACAGCCATTTGACTGGGTAGGCGTCATACTTCTACCACTTTGGCTTCAGTATTTTAATAACACTAAATCAGTAAAAGTTACATTTTAAAAGATGCTTTCATTTTCTCCTAGTTAAGAATAATTAAATCTACAGAAATGTAAAGGGGAAATGATTCTTTGTGCCTTTTTCTCTCACATGGGAACCTGAGATGTGGCCAAACAAATCCTACAGGATTTAGGCTGTGACATGGGCTGAGTCTCCCATTCTCCTCTCCATGAGGGGGGAAGGCCATTGCCACAACAGAGGTGTGCAAATCAAAAACACAGGCGTGCAAACCCACCTCTGCCCCAACAGAGGTGTGCAAACCCAGCATTCCCTGCTGGCCACAGGAGTTCTCTGTGGTTCGTGGGCAAACATCTGTTTAACCACAGAGCACAGCGTGTTGAGGGCCACCAGGCAACACTAAAACCTCAATGCAAACTGAGTAAATGGCTTCCGAATGCCCCTTTGGTTGGGAAGCAGGTTTTCCATGGGCACTGCGTGGTGACACCGTGTAGTGACAGAGAGCTGAGCCTGGGAAAGGCAATCCTTGTGTTACACTGGGCTTTGACAGCTCTGCCATCACAGCTCTCAGCAAAGAAGCTTTGATTGCTTCAAAAAGTCATTTCAAAACCTGTCCATGCTTACAAGAATAAAAGAATAGAGCTTCCCATTATTCCCACTGTTAGGCAGGATAACTCCACCTGTGTGCCCACTAAGGGCAGGGGCAAAACTTGGTCCATCCACAGTATTCAAGTCATGCTCTGCAACAAGCTACAAATCCTTTACTGAGAGGAAATTCACAGAGATGCCTCGGTGCCGTTTCCCTGCTGTGCACACACAGTGTATTATTCTTCCCGACTCCCTTTCTTCCCCCCAGGATAGACACATTCATGTTTACATTTAAAAAATCATATAGCAATCCATGGCCAGTCAATACAAAAGCACCAGGAAGATAAAACCATTGATCTGTGTGCACAGTCCTGATAAAGTCAGTGCCCTCGGTGACTGCAAGGCCTAAGCAAGCCAGAACTCAGGTGGTTTTCCTTTTAATTGTATTGTGCCTTCTCTGTCCTCCTCAGGAACCCAAAAAATACTGCTCTGTCAGTCCCTGTGCCCCTTCCCTTCGTGGGTGGGAAAGCTCCACTGCACTATATTTACACTTCCTAAACAAGCCTGCGAATTAAGAGTGTTTAATCAAAACCTTTCTTCTGATTAACAGGATTTTCATCAGGAAAATTTTAAGCACATTTTGCTTTTCATCCTATGAATGTTGACAGACCTCCTTTATCAGGACTTCAATTAACAGCAGGTGAGGGAGGCACAGTGACTGTGACACGCTGTTACTCCTGCTTGATTTCAAGGCTGCTTGTGAGACTTTCTCTCAGCTCGTAGTTGAAATTGTCTTATCTCATCCATTCCCAGGATTACTGTTTCATGTAAATGTCATTTTTGCTGTCCAAAACATTACAAAAACCCACACCAGTGCGCTCTAACTCCTGTCTCCTTCTGAGAGACATGAGGGAAGCTGTTCGCTTTTGATCAAAGACAAGATACTGACTTCAAAGTAACACCTCATCTGTAAATATATTACACCGTGCTCTTAGTACAGGAAGGGGGACTCCTTGATTTCAAATAACCCAAGGCCAATCCCGTGGGATTTGCCTGCCTTTGCAGAGTTTAATCCTGCTCCTCTGAATACAGACAGAAAATTAGGCAAAAAGACTTTAAAGATCTTGGGCTCCAGTCTCCTCTTATTTCTCAAAGTCCAATGGACCCATGTCCAATGCTTCACTAGAAGAATACCCAGATTATTGTGGTCTGGGAGAACATGGAAAAAACTACAAATTCAGGAGCATCATAGATTTTTTTTTAAACCTAAGACTTAAATCTTTCTTCTAATGACAGAGAGTAGTGGCTACCTGCCTGCAGATGCTCTACCACTAGTTTGGCTGGCATCTTTCAACATTTTTTGGCCACAAAACCCCTAATTTCACATGAAAAGAAAGTTTCAGGTGGGCACAGAGGGGTCGGTTTTACCCTCAAGTAACAGTACAATCAACAGTGCCAGTGTGCAGGTGTCACTCTTGTCCCTATGCAGTCAACAGGAAGCAGCCTAAAACACTGAAATCGATGACATTTTCTGCATTTTCTGCACAAACCCCCCATAATTCATTTACCTAGGTATGGTTTTGAAATCATATAACTACCATTACATCTCAAAAAAGAAATAAAATGCAGCCATCTGAAAGAATCGAATTTTAGTCTTCAGGAATCTAAATTCTGAGGTTATTCTAAAATGTCCTCTTGTGCTACTAAAACTTCTTGCATCTCTCAAAAGCAGGAAAAAAAAACTCCATTTACCTGAAGTGAATACACAATGTTAAAGAAATGAGTAAGGTGTTATTGCTAATTAGGGATTAAAACCTCTTGAAGGTTAATAGATTTTTAATAAGCTAAAAGAAGTCTTTGTTTCTAAGATATTTACTCCCAAGGTGTGCTGCTTCTCCTCTCTGAATGCACTTGCTGCAGTAAATGCACAGCAAAAAGAGCTCAGAGTTCCTTCCCTGGGTCTGGGAGGGATCGGTTCCTCCTGGGTTTCTACACAAACATTTCCACTACTGAGCAAAGTATAATCCTGAGTCAGAAATGTGGCTCTGCTCCCTTCCTTCCCACCCAGAAATGGGGTTTTCCCCACGGAGGGAAGAGCCAAGCCCTGTGTGAGCGGGGTGCCTGCCCTGCACGCTCGGGTTGCCATTCCCAGCTGCTCCAGGTCCTTCCCACCCTGCAGTGCCTCACAACCTGCCCTTGGGAGACATGGGACCTGCAGCGCCTTGCTCTCACTGTGCCAGCAGAGATATAAATGTGTTCTGGGCGTTTGGGCTGGGCTTTCCTGGAGGTGCAGCCAGCGCTTGCCAGGCTCTTTGCATCCCCGGGGAAGGTTTGTTTGTGCTAATGCGTGTCTGAGAGCTGGGTCCGGCCAACAGGCCTGTCCAACGGGAGAGACCGAAGGCAAGTCTGACCCCAGTGAAGGTGCTTCCCACCCTTCCTGTCCCAGCTGAAGCAAAACCTTTCCTGATGTGAAAATGCAGCACATGGCAGCTCCCTTGGCCGAGCTCTGCTGGAGCCTCCCAGCTGTGGAACACCAAGCACCCTGCAACCCCTGCAGCAGAGCAGCTTGTAAAGATGTTCTCAGGGTGCAAGAAAGCAGATCAGACACTTGCCAGGGCTCGTGCTGCACGGAGCTGACAGCCCCTGTTTGTGCCATTAGCACCGAGCACGGATCCTCTCCCATGCTTGGCTGCATCCTGCCAGCTCTGTGCCGCTGTCTGCGCTGAAACTCCCACCGCTTCCCAGCGGGTGAAAAATTAAACACTGGAGCAGGCAGACTGGGAATTTGCAGTCTGTACAAGCTCAGACCTAGCCTGAAAAGCTAAGGGCATACCTGGAAACAGTTTTAAAAGATATAAAATTCATGAATACTTTTCAGTTTGCAGCTGAGACATAAATATGTGTAATGAGCATGTAACAGACAACTTCCCTCTGCAGCATGGATATATATCTGCTGCTTCACCCTCCCTGGAAGCAGGCTGATTTAATGTGCTTTGCTTGGGAAGTCACCCTCCAGCAAAATAAATTTGATTTCTGCTGCAATCAAAAGAATTTAAACAAAATCACCTCTCAGTTCTCCCTAGGTTCATTTATCCAGACATCCATTTCAGTCTTCATTTTTCAATATAGAGAAATTAAACAGGGTTTGTTTGAGGCAATCTTTATGATTCTCTGCAGAGAGGTGTGAAGTCTGGTCTTGGATGGGCACATCCTTCACATGGGTCATATTTCCTGAGCCTGTGCTTAAATGCAGCTCTCTCTGAATAAGCCTCTTTCCCATCATGGTTATTGGCATCTTTCTGTCTCCTAAAGCAAAGTTCTGGAAGGGAAAGGGAAAGGGAAAAGGGGAAAGGGAAAGGGAAAGGGAAAGGGAAAGGGAAAGGGAAAGGGAAAGGGAAAGGGAAAGGGAAAGGGAAAGGGAAAGGGAAAGGGAAACTCTTCCCTACCACTCTTCCACCATGCCCAGTCAGGAATTTCCAAGTACATCCTTCTCCAGGTAAGCAAGGAAGAGAGAGGCAATGGGCTGTGAAGGAAACCAGATTTTGGAAGACAGTTTTCATTCTAAGCCTGCAGTTGAAGATTTAAATAAATTCCCCTGCCAATTTGTAGCTCCAGTCTTGGTGATCATCCAGCAGCAGCATGGAATTGCAGAGGTGATGGACATCCTGAATTCCCCTTTCCCTGTGCGATAGCTCACTGCCCCATGCTTCACATATAATGCAGGAAAGCCATGGCAGAGCACAGCCTTTTGCTCAAAAAAAAGACAATTTTAACCATCTGCTCTCTTCATGATATTCAACCCATCAAAAGTAACCTCCTGCTACTTCGATTTGTCACATGATTGATTAAACAATGAAATTTGGATACTTTCCATGAAAGAGAAGTTGGACATCACACTTCTTAATTCAAGACCTGCACACTTATTAGCCCAGTGTAACCATGCCATGTAACCATGATTTTTCAGCAGTCATTAGTGAACAAAGTTGTCTAACAGCTCTGGACACCACTGAATGCTCACACAGAACAACTCCTGAGTGTCTTTTCCATTAAAGTGCTGCTGTCATAATGTTAAAATGTTGAAAACAAGGACATCTCAAAGGATATTTATTGTGAAGAACAAACTTCTTTTTCACCTACATTGCTAACAAATTACTTCTTCCATTCCATTCGCACTGAAGATTTTAAACACGGTTTCTAATAAACTTTAGACAAATACATTGAAAATTTCATCTTCCGTGTGAAAAGTACCACTTGCAAAACTGCCTAAACTTAGCCACTCCTGTCACAAATTTAAAAAAAACCCTCACAGGGTGCTCAGGAAATACCAATTTAGCAAATGTCTCACACCACTACCTTCATTTCAGCAAATGTCCAACTTAGCATGTACCATCACATATTTTATCCAGAATGAGGGAGACTTACCTGCCCAGAGAGATCAGGGTTTGGAGGCAGCTGGAGGAGGTCAAAACACAGCTCTGAATCAAGGAATTTGAACCTGAAATCTTGTCCTGGTTTGGGATCTGACAACAAACTAAAAAAAAAAAAAAAAAAAAAAAAAAATGTTATCAGAATCCTCAAAATCCTCAAGGAAGTGTGGGCAAAGGCTCTCTGAGTTGCAGGAAGCTTTATCCCACAGCAAAAAAAAAATCCTCTGAAATCTGGGGAACTGTGTAAAATCTGCAGGAACTGGAGGCTGAGAAGTCTGGGAATTCTGTTTCACTTCCAAAAAGTAAAGCTGAAGTAGGCAGGGGTTTGTTTGTATGATTGGTTGCTTTGGTTTAATACCAAATTATTATTCTAATTGTTCCTTGATTAGAAAATTCTTAATAATCCCAGGTAGTGTTGTGAATCATAATGAAAACCTTTCCCAAATTAAATATCCCCAGAATATATCTACCAAAGTTTGGAATCTCTCCTTCAAAGCCAGACAATATCTTGGAAAAATGAGGTCACTGATTTGTTTCCTGATTGAACATTTGAGAATCAGGCACCCATTGCCCAGGAATTCAACACCAGTCAAGTTCTTTTCCCCACCTCTCAAATATCTTATATTCCATGTTGATGCAACAATGAAATCAGATTGTACCTGACATTTTCCACAAGTAATCTGCATCTGTTTTCAGAAAATATTTTAGCCTCCATTTGGGTTAAAATTTAGTTTAATTGTGCCAAATTATCAACAGGCCATCTTTTGCTTGAAATCTTTTTCTTCTTTCTCCTGTCACTTTTACAGGCAGCTCAGCAGATAATTTTATGCTACTGCAGTCACACAAGGCAGATTCTAATATTGATCTGAATTTTTCCCTTGAATATGATTTGCATTCCCAGCCTGATCTACTTTTTTTTTCCCCTCCCATAGAACATGATTTACATTCTTAGGTCTTGCTGCTTCATTTTAAAGCCATCTTGAAAAAGTCTCTTTCTAATCACCCTTCTCAATTCATGTGGGAATAACTCTTCCTACTGATGCTTAGGAGAGGAAAATTTCAAATAAATTGATGCTATTCTTGCAGACTATAATGACTGGAAACTGTATTTGTTGATGGAAATTAGAGAATTTTTATAGCTTACTAATAATCCAGCTCTGGGACAGCTAATTACCAGGGCTTGCCATGTCTGAATACTGAGGAAGTGCGTTCAATCTTCCAGCTCCTGTGAACAGGGAAAAATCAGCAGGAGCAGCCAACGACCATCCTTGTGCCACAGCAATCTCCAGCATAAAAACCTATCCCACAGACAGAAAAGAGAGAGATTTTCTTTGGATCAGACATGGGTAGGTTGGGCAAATTTCCTTATGGCCATGGCCTCTTTCTATTTGCCATCCTCACCCTCTGCTGAAGGGGCAGATTCATCCCAGAGAATTCCATGATTCCATGGCCTCGCTCCTTGGGGCTCTTGCCACCCTCCCAAGGTGCTCCCAGGGCTGAGCTCCTCTTCCACCAGACACGGAATTGCAGCGTTCAGGGAACACATTCCATTACATCCTGCTGACAGAATTATGGGGCAACTAATAAAATCTAAGTGGTTAATTTTCATTAATTGTGCCCAAATTTAAAAGTAACTCTGGGGCAGAGTCAGTGATACTTTCTGAGTTCTTACTCAGTTGTTCTGAGTTCACTCACTTCGCTATCTCAGTTTCTAAAACCACCTGTGTTTTAAATTTTTCTTTTCCTGCAAGAAAGGTGCCTGCTCAAAATTCTTTCTGTTGGGTCTAAATGACAGAAAGGAATTTACCTTGTTACTACACTGGTGTCATCTTATCATTATTACATTGCTCTTTTTCCACACATACTTTATTCACTAGAGGTGGTAAATATTACACTTACAGTTTTGAACACAGCTGACACCTCAGAGTCATCCAAAAACAGTGGAAGAAGAAAACAGAAAACCATATTTCCCTAGAATTTTTTGTAGTAGAAAATTGCATCTCACTGGAAAGACACAGTGGAGAGGTCTTGTGTGTCATTACCTATTTGATTTTAAGTTTATTATTGCAGTGTATGGGGAAAGGAAACTCAGATTTTTAGGAACTCCAGACAGGACAGACTCTGCCACACACACACGGTGAGTGCCTCAGCAAGTTTCAAACACTGGACTGGATCTTGATTACTCAAAAACTCCCCTAAGATGCATAAGAATTGTAAATATATACTAAACCATCATATTTAGCACCATGCCCAATAGTGTTGGGACTGAAAGCCAAGGCAGTACTTATGACAAAAATTGGTATTGCTTGAAGCATTGTTGACCAACACACATTTAAGTGACAGGTACATCTAGGAAAATCTGCGACATATTTCCTGCTTGTATTAACTAAGTACTGCTTTTTGCAAGCCAGGTGAAGATCCATTCGTCTTTAAATAAACAAACAAAAGATATTAGTACATTTTAAGTTCCCCAAGTAGTTTGAATGGTGCAGACGTTTCTCCTGAGCTCATTCCTCACTCACACCTGCCTTTATGTATGAGCAGTAAAGACAGGTAGGCTGAAGAGGGGCTCGGACTCTGAACTGTACAAAAGAAGGGAAATTTGCCCTGGGACAGTGATTTTGTGGGACTTGCAGGATATCTTTCCCATCATCAGAAGCCATATCTCAGTGTAGTCCCTTCAGCTGTGACCTCTGTCAGGCTGCTTAGCCATCAGCGCTTTGAGTGGTGGGATTTGGAGAGGAACCTGGAGATTCCACAGTGTTCATCTGACTAAACCCCTTTGGCTGCAGGACATGCCCTTAACCAGGCCACAGAACAGCAGCATGTGCTTTTAAGGTGGGATTCTTCATAAAATACTAACTCTGGGAATTTACAGGGCAATGTTCTTTGCCACTGAATAAATTATGAACAATGCAAGGTGCTCAGAGTTTAGTCCAACACCAGAATTAATGAGGTCATCTCACACATTTGCAGTCTGGAAATTACTCATTTGAAGTAAATCACATTTGCCTGTGCCATGATTACCAGGCCCTGTGACTTCCAGGCCTCCTGTTTGCCCAAAGAGAGCTGGAGCCCGGAGCTGATGCTTGGTGCCCTTCACTCCATGCCCAGCAGGGTAAGAGGTGCGGGAAGGTCGGCTGGGATCAGGATTCCCTCTGGAGATGCCCATCCCTGGGTGGGTTAGAGAGTGACAGAGGGGATTTGCCTCCTAAGCTGTGCAGTTTAGCAGGGACAAACCTCTACCTGAGCATTCTTGGGGCTTGGCCTTTAAATCTGTGACATATTTTACATCACCACTTCATTAATGATTTTGCTAATATGCTCTGAATGTTTACTGAGACCAGAGACACCTAAGTGCAATATCTGAGTATCACTTTTTCTTTTTAAAAGCACAAAAGTTAACATTTGGCTACAGCTACACTACAGAGCATTGCTGATTGTTTCTTACGTGTAAATTCTGATTACTTTTGTTCTGATTATTGATCTAGTTTTTTGTTGCTGTTGTGCTTATGACCTCTATTCTAACATGTTCAGAGCCACTTTTGGTGTTTTTAAAGCTGTGGCTGCCCATGTCTGTGCTTTTGTTTCCTGGTTCTGTGCCACCTCTTAGCGGATGCAGGTCATATAGATTTTTTTTATTTGATTTTGAGATGCTTGCTTTCCTCGCTATTTTTAGGGTTTTAGGTAAATCCTCTCCTCCTCTAGCTATCATAGCACAATTAATGGGCTGATTTTCCACAGAGGTCAGTCTTTTAACAGTGCAGTACAGCCACGGGAGTAGAAATGAAGCCAGTTAACTGCCCCAATATCTCAGTCTAAAGGAACTGCACATTTCTGAGAAGACTTTACCCTGACAATCAGATTAGCAGAGAGACCTAATCCTCTGAAACACTGATTGCTCCAATACCTCCCAGGTAACCAGCAACAGGTCCAAAGGAAATGGCCTCAGGTTGCACCAAGAGAGGTTTGGATTGGATATTGGGAAAAATTCCTTCACTAGAACAATGGCCAGATATTGGAATAGGCTCTTTTGCTCAGGGGTGAATTTATATGTCATGTATATGTCATCACACACATGATTTTCATTTGTTTTTATATGTATCTATAAAGAGAGATATAAAATGCTAAAAGTCCAGCAGCTACAAACCTGAATATGGCAACACAGGGTTGCTGTTTGTATTGTGTGAGCAGTTTTTAGGAAATCCAGGGATTCTGGAAGAGTTCTAATCCATGCAGTTGGTAGTCTCACGTGTCAGCCCATCTGCATTAGTGGCACACCAATGCTGTGCCAAGAATTAAAATATCAAAAGTCTTTTGGCACTTCTGAAATCATCACCAGATCTGACACTTGAGATTACAATTGCTTGAGGGGAAAAAAACCCAACTTTCCTAGAGCAGCATCATAATAATTTCAGAAACAGCCCTTAATTTGCTAAGATGCATGGAGGGAAGAGAGGGGCTAAGGCCCCAGTAACTAAATGTTCAGTTTAGAGTTGGGAAAGGCTCTCAGCTGCTCAGAGCTGCTTGTTCCTGTGTAGGCTGCTCAGAAGTGTCTGTGTGTTACACAACAGCTCCATAGAGCAGCCCAAGGGCAGCCTGGAATCATCAGCTGAAGGAGGGAATTCTCATCTTCAGGCAAACACAGAACTGCTGCTAAAGCCAGAATTCTCACAATGCACCACCAAGGAGGCTGGCTGGAGAAGGGAGGTGTGAGAGACAAGGCATGGGGTTCTCTCTAAAATATGCAGTGATAATTCTGTTCTTGCAGAAAGAGAGAAGTGTTAGGAATTACTAGATTAGAAGACTTTTAATAATCTTCAAAGGAGGAGTAAAAAGAGTATGTGGAGAGGATGCCTTCAGTATGAAAAACAAATTGGATTGATACATGGAGTAGTTAGGACACTGGAAGATAAACCATTTTAATTTGGGGAAAAAAAGCTATGAACACTTGGCATATTCCCTAAAAGTGATTTTGATCTGCTTCAATGGTAGAAAAGTTTCTTCTAGGAAGTGCAATTAGATCTGTGTCAGCTTCAAATAGTTCCCTCCCACTCTTTGTTCCCTTCCATTGTGACCCTCCGGGTGCAGAGCTGGTTTGTTTGCACACATCCCTCAGAGCAGGGCTTGTTCTGGGTCTGTTCTTACACCTCATCTGTGGGACCACAGCCTAAGAGGGAGGTTTAACACCACTGAAAAAGGAGCAGCAGCTCAGCTGAGGGGCTGGAACACCAGCTCAAGCAAGGACTGACTCCAGCTGGGCTCCTACAGCCAGAGACAGACAAAGGGAGAGAGGAACCCCTGGCTCCTGGTCTGAAGGAGACTTTCTAAAATCCCAGGAGGCTGAAGGGAGGTCGGGGGGCTGCAGCTGAACTGCAACCCTGTCCTAATGAACACCTCACAAGCACACACCCATGGCACAGGCAGGCACAGACTGTGTGCAGTGAAATGGGAAAACGTTCTCCAGACAAGCCCCACAGCCAGGGATACACAGCAACAGGGAATTGCATGTTTATTCAAGTTTTCTGAGTCACAAATTAGCACTTTTAAGAGCTGATCTTTTTCCCAATTGACTTTAATCAAGTGCTTCAGAAGCTAGAAAATGTTTTAAGTGAACAGAGCTCCTAAGCAGAGAGCCCAGGGAACAGGATAGCAGCTATTTTGTACTCCCTTTCAATGGCTTTGCTTTGCTTTTTTGCTTTGTTATTGCATTTTTACAGTTCTCAACACAAGGGAAGCACCACAGCTGTAGGTTTCACAAACAAAATGAGAGGTGCAGGCAGAAAGAGACCCTTGAGGAGACAAGTTCAAACAAAAAATTAAAAACATTTTCTTGACAGGGTCAACCTGGTGATCTTTTAAGTGTCCACTTTGCTCTGATCTCTAATGCACTTCATGTAGACAAGAAACTGATATTCTCTAAATGCCACAATCCCTCTGTTTTCCAATATATTGTACAAAAACAAAGTCGCTTTTACTTTCTAACAATACCTCAGGAAAAAAAATCAACACACTTCAAAATATATGTCTTAAAAGAGGTTTAGTGAAATGAATTCAGGCAACACCATTTACGTTTTAAGGCAAATGGTCTCAGGAATCTGATTAAAATCTGCCATGAAACAAACACACCCTGTCTAAAGCCAGAGAAAAGCCTGGGAGAGTTTTGTACCATAGCAGGCTCATGAAGTGTCTGCTCTTGTTGTCAAATATACTGAATTTATCTAACCAGGATCTCTGTAGCCCCTTCCCTCAGTGCCTCCCAGAGCGTTTTCCATTCCCCTCTCCCTCATCTGTGCCACTGCCTCCCTGCCCTGCTCTGGAGCTGTGAACCCAAAGCCACAGGAGCAGACCTGCTTATTTTACCCCTAAATGTCTATACTTCTGCCACAGAGTGGGAAAAATGGTCTGAAAATAGTGGGGAATCGGTGCTTGCTGCTGACAGAGCCCATGTGAGCCCCAGGTGGGGCTGTGCCCACCCTGCAAAGCAGCACTTCAGGCATTTAGCACAGCCCTCCCTCACCAACACTCTAACCAAACTCCCCTCGCTCAGATGGTGCTCTGCCTGACCAAATTAGTCTGGATTTTCCCTCAGAAAAGCGAGAAAATGTGAAAATCAGGTGACGTCACATTTCCATCACCTCCTCTGCTGCTTGAGCAGTACCAGGAAACAACTCCTACAACTGAGGGACGAAAAGTGAAAAATCATTATTATCACAAAACAACCATGACTTCCAAAACCTTACCTGCCAAACAGTTTGGAAAAGGCTCCTTTCTCAAAACATTTCATGTCTTTCATGAACTTGGGGGAATAAAAGCAGGGGCAGAGCTGACAAGAGCAGTGACAAGGAGCTCAGTGCAGACACCATGCCCAGTGGAGATTCAGGGATCAGAGTTCCACCACAACCCCAGAAGTGTCTTTTGAAGTCATTAGGATTTAACAATTAATAGAGAGATTTGTTTGATAGCTAGATGCAGCCAGATAAAAAAGACATTCCATTCCAATGTCCCATTATTTTGCCTGTAATACATTAACAGCTTACTTTGATGCATTTTTATATCCAAACCTGGATAATTGAAAGTGAAACAATTCAATTCACCCACTTCACTACATTTAAAAAATAATACCAGGTTCTCGTCTAATAAAAAATTTGCAAATAGTCATGACTTTGAACTGAAAGGATGAAAGATATAAGTGAAAACAAAGGAATCAGTGATGATCATTTTCTATGTTATCAATTTTAATACTTACACAGTATTTCTATGATGGTTTTCAAATATTTTATATTGCCTGAATTGGTATATATTGAACTAATATAATGTAAATTTTCACTCCACTGCAGTCAGCAGCAAAATTCTTTCTTTTTTTGAGAGTTATTCTTTATTAATTGGGTCTCTTGATCCTGACCCTGTTAATTGTTAACAGCAAAGGGATCGAGAGACCTGGGACTGTGTCTGATCTGAGCTACAGCTACTGAATTTGCTCTGAATATTTCATTATAAGACTTAATTTTGCACCATGAGACAACCTGAAATAGCTATTATTTTTTCCCTACCTGCACTTCCCATTTAATGTTTAATGCTGCTCTCACTCCCTTCTCAAAAAAGGCCTCAAATTCCCTCCAACTTGGTTTCAAAATTTTCCTGTTTCACAAAATTTAGAATGGACTTCTACTACATGGTCTGTGTACTTCATGAGGTGTTTTTCTGGTTTACTGCTTTTATTTTTCAAGTGCCTCTCCCTAGCAAGATTAGTTTTGTTTAAAAAAAATAGTTTTATTAACATTCAATTCCGCTGGCTGACTATAGACCTACCCTTAACTAACTTTTATCCAAGTTCATCGTGTGCAAGCAAACTTCCCATGGCTCTCAACACAAGCTGGAATATTTTTTTTTCCCCATCCAAAACTTGAGAATTATTTAGTGAATTAATATGTGCTTTTATGGAGGAAAAATATGATGTGTGTATTTTACAGTTTTTCACAAACCTCCAAAATATCTGCTAATCCAAGGTTCTGTACAAACCAGTGCAGGCTGCAAACATAAACACTGGCAAGCAGCAGAGGATGTGGAGTTGCAAACACAAATTTGTCAAATTTAGAATTGGTTCCCATTAGTTGAAATACCTTTTTCATTACTTTGCTATTTGCCAACTTGTTGATTACATTTATGTTTTTCTGAGTCACTCAAAACAGTGATGCTCTTCCTTTGAAAGATAAAAGCTGATCTTTTTTTATAAACTTTTTTGCCTCAGGTTTGAAATCTTATAGAAGACATCAAATATTCCACCACTTGACAATGAAATCCGAAGTGGCAGTTTGGAATATTTATTCTAAAATAATCAAAGCAATTCTTTGATGCATACTTCAATAATTATTTAGTACATTTTACTTCTATAAATATGTTTCTTTGCCTTACAGACAAAATGAAAAACTCTTAAAAGATATTTCAAATGAATAATTCACACAATGACTGACAGTATAATTGTTTATATTTTTTTCCAGGCTGGCACATTCACTTTCTTCCCTCAATTTATAAACCAAGTTATCACTCTCTGTGATATTTATAACATTTGAATAAATAAAAGAAACTTTATAAAGATGTCTTGTCGATTTTTTTTTTACAGTGACTCTGCTCCCATTATTTTATTTCTTTAGTTGAGAGCTCCTGGTACCACTTGTATCCCACCTTTGGTGGGATTATAGCTATTCTAAGAAAATGCATTAAGCACTGGCAATTAAAATGCTTATTCATTTTTGTGCAGTTTATTAAGTTGTTTTATTGTAAAGGAAGATTAGTGTCTTCCATAGAAACAGGAAAATGCCTAAGTAGGAGCCCATGGGCTAAAGCTGTGATGTTTTGTACCAACCCACTTTCTGAAGGAATTCTGACAGAGACAGAAATCAATTGAAGTGAGAATGTAAGAAAAGGAAATAAAATCACCAGCTGAACAGGAATGAAAATACTAAGATGGAATTGGAAAAGCTTTCCTGTCTGTGGGAGAATCTCTTAGGGAATGAACCTGTGGAGCAAAACTGTCTTTTTTAAAAAAAAATCTTAATAAATTCATAAAGAACAGGAGAACAGTAAAGCTACAAAGAGATTAAAAAACTCACTATCAATGAAAATCTGCTTGGGGCAAAACAAAAAGCTGTGAGCAGCTATAAAACAAAGCAAAGAGCAGTAGCAAAGGAGCAGGTGGGGAATGGGAACCAACACATGGAATTATGGCTTACCAGGACAGCAAGGATTTGGGATTTCTGAGCTTAGCAGCAGCAGCAGCAGCAGCAGCAGCTCATACAAAATGGGACATATGTACATAGGCACTTTGATGTCAGCAAAGCAACCTCTCCTTTTATCCTTATTTTTTGTGTTAATGGCTACAGAACGAATTCCGTGGGGACCAGAGGGTGATTCCCGAGCTGGGGATGCAGCACAGGGCTCCCACCCGGCTCTGCTCACACAGCCCACGAGAGCAGGGGCACCCCTGACACACACCTGGGATTCCACCTGAGTGCAGAGCTGCCCCCAGCAGCCCCCAGCAGCCCCCAGCTCTGAGTGCAGGGCAGGGCTGGCAGGGGGGCTGCAGTGGGACAGGCCCCAGCACAGAGCTGGGAAGGGAGGGACTCACATCATCCAGAACATAAAAGTACAACTCAGATGTGACCACTGCAATCTCGATGTGGAAATGTGAATTAGATCGATCCCTAGGTCTGTGACAGAGGCTTCTGATGAGTTAACTCAGCTGCCACAACACTGTCACTTGCCTAAAAGAATTATCATTTCTGAAGGTACTTCTAAACAAAACCCTCATCTTGGGAACACAGAAGCTGAGAAATGTTTAACTCATTCACTGTTGGGAGACCAAGCCACACACTGGGGCTCAGAAGAAGTTGAATGAATAATTGAATTTCAGCAAATCAATTATGATTAAATCAGGATGAATTTTTAAAGAAGAAAAAAAAAAAAACACTACCAAGAAAATTCTCCTGGGATCAATGCCACCTTCCTAGTTTCCAGCCAGACAGTTATGTTTTAAAATATTTTGCTCAGAATTCAGACATCTGCTTTACTGTGTGTTTGTTTTGCAGGTTTTGTGGCAGAGGGGCTGGCAAGGAATGAGGTCTGCTGTTTAAAATGCTGTGCTGCCTCTGTCTTCTCTGTTTTCAATTTATTACCCTGTTTAACTGATTGAGAAAGATATTTTAAAAATTGCTAGGTCTCACTGCAATGCCAAATAAAATTAAGGATGTGCTTAAGTACTTAATGGCATGAAAGGAACAGTCATTCTTCTATTTTCCTCTTTGTTTACTGGAGACTTGTACTGGGCTCAGTTCATTACTTTTCAAAAAAGAAAAAAAACATAGAAAACTTTGCTAATTCAATTAAGGAGCTGAAAGCACACAAAAAAGCAAAACGTCATCCACAAAATCCACGAGTTTTTCCCTGGCAGCAGCACTCCAAGGTGAAAGGACACAAAGAGTGGCTGTCCTTCATGGGACCACTGCATTCCAGGGAAAAGCCTTCCAGGCTGGCTGGAGCTCAGAGAGAAAACAAGGGCAGAGGCAGGAGGTTCCTTAAGCTGACCTCTCACTACTGACAGAGGACAGGGAGAAGTCAGAACGAATCTAAAGCAGGGGGATTTATCTGTTCCCAGCAAATCAAGGTGCTGCAAAACCTTGCTGAGGGTTAATAAAGTCCCTGCTGCTCAGCTGGGGAGGAGCAGATCCTTCTCTGAGGAGCAAAGAGCTCCTCAGCATGGAGGTGTTCTGCTGCTCTCATAAATGATGCTCCATAGCATTGATTCTGTCAACACTCTTCCTAATCCTGACATTTCCTGACATTTTCAATTTTGTAAAATAAAATGAGTTTAAAATTTTTAGCTTTGACCTTGACATAATGAACTGATGATCACGGCAAGGAAATGGAGTCTGAGCATATTTGTTCCAATCTGGCCTTCTTCTACTATCAAAACTGCAGATTAAATTATAGTTTTTATCAGAGGTTATCTGGAAAATGGATGTTGATCTTCTTGTGGTGGGGGGGAAGCCATACAAATATTCCATCATATATTGGGATGGAAATTCCAATTACATTTTAATTCAGGAAGCATTTTCAGAAGACAACACATTTAGGCACAAACAATTGGATACTTTTCTTTTTCCCAGCTTGCCCAGTTTAACTCCCTGCCTATACCTAAATGGATGTGAATATCCAGTCTGAAGTCCAGAGGTTTTCCCCATGTGACATAAAAAAAGTAAGATGTCTTACTGACCCCTGGATAGGCAAGAGCTTGGTATGTTTAACCCTTAGAACTCCTCTCCTACTAGGAATTTGATATAAAATGTTGAGAAATTAAAATATGTACAGTACTAATTGTCTGCTCTGTGTGATTCAGGGGCCAATCAAGTCAAAAGGCAAAGCAGTTTCTCTTCTTGCCTTTTGTCCCTCTCTTCCTACTAAGCACACATCATATAAAGAGCAGTGACACATAAAAACTTTAGACAAAGTCGCAGGTGTGACACAGACACTCTTGTTTCTGCCTTCCATGGGTTAAACCAAGTGTCACTGTTTGTATTGTGAGATCAGCTGTGATCAACTCCTCTGACAGCATCACTCCACATCACAAAATCAACTGATTATGGTGGTTAAGCCTCTTTGTACAATCCCAACAGCACAAGGCATAACAATTGAGAATGGGAAAAAAGTCTTGATTTGCTTAAGCAAACCAGCTGCTTTGTCCTAATATTGCTACACATTCCTTTTTTCTGCCTTCCCTCCCTCATTCTTCTTTGAGGATCACCTCAGAAAGGCTTTACGTACTGAAGTTTAAACCTTTATTATTTTTTAACCCATCTCCTACTGCCTTCACACATTGGCCAGAGTGAGGGGAGCAGTCATGGCCAACACCCAGACAGGGCAGAGACACCTCGGTCATCCGGGCTTAAATCAAGGTGGGGAACCTGAGCTGTGTGTGAGTCTGCATCCCTGCCCACAGCAGCACAAGCACTGAGGAACTGACAGCATCATTTATTCCTTCAAGGCAGCCTCAGGAACCATGAGAATGGCCCATGATAAACCCCCAGCCTGTGGGGTCTGCAGCAGAGCCTGCACAGAACCAGGCCATGAGCCACATTTCACCAGAGTATCCTCAAAGAGTTTGCAAGGATGTTGATGGATTTGTATTTCACCTAGAAAAAGGCCTTCCCAAGTCACTGTGCCCTTGAACAGCTCTTCCCAGTGGGTTTCTGCAAGAAACAAAAGGGGAACACCAAAGGGAATAAAGGACTGAGTGATGGTGGATGGTGAAAGTGGGGAAGGGCAGGAGCTGAACAACTGGCAGGTGAGGAAAAAGGAGGTGCTTCAGACTAAGAGGTGGGAAGGAGCCAGGGAAAGTGGAGGTTAGCAGAGGTGGGGGGCTAGTGAGGATGTACCTGAAAATCAGAGAATCATGGAGTGGTTTGGGTTGGGAGGGACCTTAAAAATCATCTCATTCCACCCCTGCCATGGCAGGGACACCTTCCACTGTCCCAGGCTGCTCCAAGCCCCAATGTCCAACCTGGCCTTGGGCACTGCCAGGGATCCAGGGGCAGCCACAGCTTCTCTGGGCACCCTGTGCCAGGGCCTGCCCACCCTCCCAGGGAACAATTCCTGCCCAATATCCCATCCAGCCCTGCCCTCTGGCACTGGGAAGCCATTCCCTGGCTCCTGGCCCTCCAGCCCTTGGCAATTGTCTCTCTCCATCTTTCCTGCAGCTCCTTCAGGCCCTGCAAGGCCACACTGAGGTCACCCCAAAGCTTCTCCTCTCCAGGCTGAACAATGAGATGGTTACAAATATTTATAGCTTCTTTCTGTCATTTTAGACATTTCAAATTCCTCCATGGGTTTCTCCCTTATCAAAAGCTGATTGGAAGGATTAAATCTTGTCTTGGTAACACAGACCTCTTTCTTTATGTGTAAGACTACTTGTCTTTAAAACCTTTTGGATGGGTGGCTGTTTACAGATCCTGCACACACGCACAGCAGTGCCTGTGAGTTGCCCAGCTGAGGCCAGGCCTCCTCTGTCCATCCCTGTGACCTGTCCCTGGAGCAGGGTGACAGCAGTGCCCTTCCTTCAGCATGAACCCCAGCACATGGAGCTGGAGGGTGGCAAAGGGTCTGAACTGATAAAAGAAGGATCATCAGTAACCCCCTCCAGAGATGTGTTCCCAAAAATGACCAGAACCTTCTGCCAGCTAATCAGGGCTGGGGTTAATCTCTAAGTTCCTTTCATGGAGAAACCTTGTAGAATCAAAATGCTGCACCAAGGCAAGGAACTCAGAGCCATCTGTCCACTCTGCCACTTCAGACCAGCCCAAGGACAAGATTGCAGAAGGTTGACAGTGCTAGTTTCAATGTTGCTTATCTCCAGCATGATCCATATTGGCAGATTTAACTTAAATCTACTGCTTTGTCTTCCAAAGAGGGACAAGCACTTTAAATAAGTTTTCTCTTCCTGCACTCGGTGTTAGCACTTCATTTTCTCTCAACTCAGTACAGCATCTATCCTGATTTAACAGACATCTGCGAGAGACAGGAGCAACAACATTGATCATGGAACCTGCAGGGCTGCTCCAGAGTACCTCGTTGCAAACGTCCTGGGTGAGTAGTTCAAGCTACATTCAGAACAAAGATAGATTTCTCCTTGTTGCATCCCACCCTCTCTGTGTCTTCGTCAAATCTTACTGGACTCAAAGAAAATTACCTGGACTGGACCTTTTGCCTGTCAAAGGCAGCTGCTTTCCCACACTTTACAAGCCTCATGTTTCTTTCTGGCTGCTTGATGGTAACCACTGAAATCTGGGAAGAACATTCAGAAGAGATCTGTCTACCTGCACCTCACCAACCAGCCTGGAAAAAAAACCAGTTGTTTGGAATCATCACATTTGTGAAAAATCCCTGAGAACTATTTCTCTTTAAAAAATATTTCCCAAGAAATATCCAATGTCCCACAAAGGCAAAGCGTGTGGCTACGTCACGAGCACGAGGCAAGAACCACTTTGTGCTGGAAACAGCCATGTCAGTGGGAAAAAGCTGTTTGCTTATTTTCCTTCTAAAATTGCAACTGTCATGTAAACTCTTTAATAAAGAGATCAGAGCTAGTCACTAAAGTGCTAGTCAGAAATGCCAGGCACCGCAGAAATCAGCATTTTAATTTGAGTTTTGAACAGAATGAAGCCTTAACATAGCTCTCAAGCTATTTAGATATGGGGGAAATTAGCTGAATGAATGAGAGAAAATAACACAGCTGGCGACTATTTAAAAAGAGCAGACTGACTTTTTGTAAGTTCAAACAGGGCTGTTGAGAAATAGCTTCTTATAAACTATGCAAAATCAGATTTTGTACAAATATACATCTCTATTTATCTCTCCAGATCAAGACTTTGACAATAATTAATCATAATGAAAGTTTCTCCAAGAAAACTCAAAAATGCTTAACTCTGAAAGAGCCTGCAAATATTTGGTTAAGTTCATATAGATATATATATATAAATTATTTGTGTGCAAATGTGTGTTTATGTACACAGAGTTGAAACTAATATACTGCAAAGTTCTTTTAGAAGCATCTCTTCTTTCTGTACATTATTTATCTTCACTGAATTATTCTGTAGCATCTGGGAAGACTAATTTAGGCAAAGAAAATTTCCAGCTAAAACCAACATCCAAGTTTTTTCCATGTTTTTGAACTCCAGTAACATAACAGCTACTCAGAGATTACACACAGACTGCTCCACCCTCTTCCTGGGCTGGCTCCCAGCAGCTGTCCAACATATGGCTCCAAGTTGTTGAGGAGTTTATTTTGCCATCAGAACATTACAAAATGTAAAGTTTTTCCCTCTGCAGGCTCCAGAAGGCTTGGAGGGTTCAGCACCTGAACCTGAGCTCCTCAGCATCCTGCACACCAAAAGTCCCACCTCCCTGCAGAAATGCGCATTCCTCACAGGATCCCAGCTCTGTCCTGCAGAATTCAGCTGGCAGAAATGCTGCATCTCATTTTTAAAGAGAATAACTAAAAAGGAGGCAAAATAAACTCAGGAGCTGTGCAGATAAAAAGCTTCCAGCCATTCAGGTGCTGGTAAAACTGAAAGACCAATGGATAGTTGTGGATCTGTCCCCACTTCCTACTGCCTGTCCTGTCCCCCACTACTGCCAAAGAGTATGGATAACCCAGGCCTTCTAGTTCTAATAATACACAGAATAGAACTCTTTGCTTCATATTTTCATGATTTGTACAGGTCTGCTTATTTTATGTCCGAGTCTCTTCTGTAAGCCAAACAATTTCTTTTCATGGCACACCCTGCAGGGCTTTCCTTGGGATTTTTTGATTAAAAAACCTGCTTTTTTAAGCTTGATGGATTTGCAAAAGTGTTTCAATTTCTTTGATTTTCCACTTACACCTTTGCTAGCACAGTCCCACAAAATCCTCCAATGGTAAACAGCTCCAAGATGAGGAGGAAGGAGAAGCCAGACTGCTGAAGATGTCTCTGCTGCCATCCGAAGGCAGAAGTGCAACCATAACTCCCTTTCCTGGCACGGGATCTGGCTGGCGCATTGTCCAGGAAGAAAACCAGGATCACATTTGCTGCCTGTCAGCCAAGGAGTGCATTCTACTGTGGCTGGGAGCCACGTGAACTCATCTTGAAGATGTTTATTCACTACTTCTTTAACAAAGCAGAGCAGCCCCCAGCAAAAACTGGGTCTGTCCAGCCTTCCACAACAAGGAGCTTTTGATGCATTCTTGCTTTTATTCAAACCTGGGCACATTTTCATTCCACCCCGAATGATTTCTCCTTGCCAGTGCCTTTGAAGCCCATTCAGCAGGTGGAATGTTCCAGGATATCACAGCTTTAAAAGCCCGGGTTCCTGTTTTAGGCTCTCATTCCTACAGTATTGAGTCTAATCGTTTCCAGTACCACTGAACAACTTAATAAGCTGC
Organism: Monarcha castaneiventris obscurior; assembly: GCA_026261815.1. Taxonomy (NCBI): domain Eukaryota; kingdom Metazoa; phylum Chordata; class Aves; order Passeriformes; family Monarchidae; genus Monarcha; species Monarcha castaneiventris. The sequence continues at coordinate 2,491,374 of JAMPIT010000583.1, forward strand.
AAAACCTTGATAAGACAATGTAATTGCCAGCTTTTATGTATATTCTTAAAATAGCTATGTTCCTCATAGAGGTTGTACAGGATATAAGTGTTAGCAGGAACAATTAAAGAATTGAAACAATTGAAGCAGATTAGAGAATTATAGCATGCAAAACTATAAAAAATTCCAAACAAATTGTCCTTATTCCTTGTCTTGCATAAACAGTAATTTCAGGTACTGGAACAAATTACTCAAAACCAGAAAATGACTACAAGAAATAAAGATAATATTTACCCATGCTGCAGGAAAAATAGGTATAAAGAGCCTTGGATCAGTTCAGGTATTTGAAGATGTTGGAATGAATGAACTTTCTCTCACACATTTCAGGTATTCAAGTCAGTGGAATAATACAGTCATTTCCTTATTCCAAATATTGGTGTTCTACACATCAGCAGGCAGAAGGTACAGTCTTTATTGTAAGTTACTTCCATCCCCTCCCCGGTCCTGCCTGCAGCAGGCTGGACAGAAACTCATTATTTCAAATATACCAGATACAGCCTCAAACAAAAGGCATGGTCACACTCTCTCCTCTGTTTTATTCCAGTAATTCCATCTGAATAACTTCAGGGCTTACTCATAAACACCCTGCGGAAGTTGTTCCCCTTTCTCATCCAAAGCCAAAAAAGCTCAGCTCCCTTGAATAATAATGCAAAGGTGGAAGCACAAATAGGATCAGACAACAGTGGCTTTCCTCTAACCTTGACTATCAATAAAGCTTATTTTCTTCTCTGTATCACATTTTAATATATGCTTTATACCAACACTGTCAGAAGTAATATAGGTTGACTGTTTTATTATGCATCATATTAAAAAGACAGCAAGGTTTTTTTCAGGGCAACCAAAGGGTAAAATAAAAGGATTTGTAGGAAAGTGGTTTGGAAGACACTAAATTAATCTTGCACTCCAATCAATCTGCAAGTGAAAAGATACTTGACTCAATCTGTCAGCAGAGTCAGACAGGTATCTGATCAGCTCCATGGAAATCCTTTTATAAACCCAAGCTCTGATGAATGCTGTAACCTTACTTGAAGGAATGGCACTGCCTTGTACTCACATGCATGGTAATGGGGGTGAGATTTGAAGTCTGAATATCTGATCAAGGCATTTCTCTGTTTCATAAAAGGGATCTCTCCATTAAGTATTTAAGCAAACAGCACTGTTCTATCAAAGGATGAGACTCTTAAAATAATGATTTTGATATTTCCCCACGACAGAAAATTTCTGCATTACATAACCAGACAAATTCTGAATATCTGCTCAGTGCAATACATAAGGAAAAAGAATCAAACTATGAGAGCATTTCCAACCAGTATTCCTGCAGATTTCCTGCAATACAAAGTCATGCTGTTGGGATAATGAACATAACATTTTATGCACTTAAGTAGAGCAAAATCAAAGGAAGTGGAACTATTTTATAATTCTATCTTTGTCCACTTGAAAGTCCAGGTCAATGTTAAATTTTTCTAGGACATTTGATAATCAGAGGCTTCATTACCTTATTCCTCCAACGCTCCATTATAGAAAGCAATAGGGTAACCTGATACATTAAGGATGTCAAACTCATTTCAATAACATCCAGCAGTTACAAAACAGCTGCTTCCTAAAAATCAAAGTGCAGCTGGGATGCCAAAACTGCAGTCAAAGCCAGGGCTCAGCTTTGTCCAGGTTTGCTTTTACTCTCCAGTGCAGATGTGGGTGAAATCTATTAAGGAGCACCATGAAGACATGTTTATGAGGAGGCACCAGCATGATCAGGGGGATGGAGCAGCTCTGCTGGCAGGAAAGGCTGCGAGAGCTGGCATTGTTCAGCCTGGAGAGGAGAAGCTTTGGGGTGACCTCAGTGTGGCCTTGCAGGGCCTGAAGGAGCTGCAGGAAAGATGGAGAGAGACAATTGCCAAGGGCTGGAGGGCCAGGAGCCAGGGAATGGCTTCCCAGTGCCAGAGGGCAGGGCTGGTTGGGATATTGGGCAGGAATTGTTCCCTGGGAGGGTGGGCAGGCCCTGGCACAGGGTGCCCAGAGAAGCTGTGGCTGCCCCTGGATCCCTGGCAGTGCCCAAGGCCAGGTTGGACATTGGGGCTTGGAGCAGCCTGGGACAGTGGAAGGTGTCCCTGCCATGGCAGGGGTGGCACTGGATGATCCTCAAGGTCCCTCCCAACCCAAACCATTCTGGGATTTCGTGAAAAGCAGCAGAGGAGCTGCAAGGCTCATTTGAACCCCAAATGGACTTCCCAGCCCATGCTTTGCTTGGTGTAGCTTCACTGGCAGTGGCACTGAACCCTGAGCAGCTCCATTTCAAGCTGGCTCAGGCTGGTCCCTCCTGTAGCTGTGAGAGTGCACAGGAACTTTGCACAGTACACACTGCTCATGTGTAGGAGGGGAAATCTGGCCCTGAGCCACCATGGGAGGGTGTGGGGGCTCCCGGGGCTGCTGCTCTGTTGTGCTGCTCCAAGTGCAGTGCTGGGAGCTGCCCCTGCAGAGCCTCCATCAGCCAGTGCTGAACTCACACCACCACAAGGAGCTTGTTCCCTCCACTTCATCCCCGCCCAGACGTGCTTCAACCTGGCCAAGCAGAAGTTCCCTTCACACCTGACAATGCTGCCTTTGGCTGGAAGCTGACCAAAAACTGCACACAAGCAGAAAGCAGCGGGGGGAAAAGCAGGAGGAAAGAAAAAAGGTGTGGGGATAGAGTTTGAGATAAAGGTTGAGAACACTTTTTTCCCCACTAAGAACAAGGATGTACTGTTCCACATCAAATACACATGCTAAAACATACAACTCATGTGGGAATGAAACCTCACAGAGCTCAGGCCCTTAGTGCAAAATGATCGCTGACTCCAGGGCAAGGTTTAGCCTCAGTTATGTCGAACAATAAGGTTAAAAGCCTGACAGGAATAATGTTTTGTCAGATGTCAATTCCTCTGTCTTATTTTATACTGGAAATGGGGTGAAGAGGGTATTCTAGGGAAATATCACCTTCATTCAATATTAGGAGGTCCTGGAAGCTCTGAGACACACAAGAGCGCAAGCACCTGCTGTGCTTTTCCTGAAAACTTGTCATTTGCCACATGGAAAGAGGAGACAGACAGAGGGAGGGGAGGTGTTGAGTCCAAGCGTGGGTAGCTGCATTGCTGACATTTAGCAACTGTAGGCTGACTTTCAGTGCTGAAAGGGAGCCAGGAAGGCTGAGAAGAAAGTTTGCAGTATCTGAGAGGTACTGCAAAGACAGAAACTAAAATATAAAGAGCAACACAGCAATTGCTATGTAAATGGCAACCAGATACTGAACTTGGAGCTAGGTAGCAATGGGAACTTCTTCCATCCCCAGCAGATAAGTGTAAATCAAGGGCAGGGCCAAGTGCTCTGTACTTTTGTGGAAATTTGTAGACCAGACCCCCAGTTTGTGTGCTGACTTGGGCCTACATGAACCCATCTGGATTTCCACCATCCAAGGGTGTAGCCATAGCCCATTATTACAGAGCCAGAAGATGCATGTCACAGTGTTATAGGTAAGTCCATTTATAAAATTAAAATGAATAAATAATCCAGTTTCAGAGCAGCTCCTGATCTCAGAAGGGTATTTCGGCTGCAGTGGTTATCATGGCAAGCTATGAGAACACATAACAGCAAACCCAACAGATAGGTCTGGGACTACAAAACAACAATTCTGTGATTTAAGTTCCCCCATCCCAATCTGGAAATGTCTGTTCATGTCTAGACAGGTGCTCTGGGAGAAAATGACACAGGAAAGGCCTCTCTGTCTGTGAACATGCGACACAAAACAAGGCCATATATATCTTCAGGAACAGTTTTTCCATTCCAGTATCGAAGTTTCTATTCCCAATGCAGAAGAGTCCTGCTCACCACAGCCAACCATCCTGTTGTACACCAACAGGTGTTAAAAACCCACTACCTTCATTGATTATTGAGGTATAATTTACAAAGGTTTGTAATTTGGGTACAGCCCAAAGTGGTGGCACTTTTCTTGGTTTGACCTCGGCTAATTTACAGTGGTCGTTGTTCATTGTGGGCACTGTACCTGACATGACTAAAGTTCCTGAAAAATCTCAGAACAGAAAATTCTGAACAAATCCAAGATTTTCAAAGCCATGTCTTCCTTGGATGTAAGGATGCTGCAAGACAAAAACTGGCAAGGGAAGAGCACATTGATTTCAAATCTAGCTGATGAGAAAACATAAACACATCTGATTGTGGACATTAAAGCAGTCACAGGGCGTTGCACTGAATAAATAAAAAAAGAGAGACACAAATAAATCCTTGAATAATTGAGAGAAAAGCACACATAGAATGCGATACAGCTCTATTGCCTACAGCCTATGGGTTCTCTCCTCCACCAAATAAATCCTGGACTCTTTCTTGTCGAATTGTGGCCAATGCCACCAGAACTCTGCATTAATATTCTCCCTAGAAAGGCACAACTGCTCTAACAGCAAGCTTGCAGCAAAACAACTCTTATCTGCAAAAGAGAATATCATTGTGGGCTCCAGCAAGGAAGAAGTAGATGCAAGAATGTTGGAGAAAGAGCAGAAAACTGTCGGGGTCACTGGGCCAGCTGGTGAGCCAGGGGCAAGGGCTGAGACCGGCTGGTGGAAAAACCTAGGCATTTGACCATGGATCTTCCGACCTCTAAAGGAAAAGCCTCTCCCACAAGCCGTCCCGGTTGGAATGTAACCTCACCCCCAGAGGCTGTGAATGTAAAACCCCCTCTGCCAGCAGCCTGTGTGGCCGCTCCCTGCCCTGGTCCCGGCCTGCCGCTGCCTCTGCCCAGCGGCTCCTCGGCCCTGCCCTGGGGCCGCCCCTGTGCCCTCAGAGCGCTCTGGGAAAGCGGCGCGGCCCCGCGGCCTCGTTCTCTTCGCCTGTCCCTGCCTGCGGATGAAATAACCCAGCTCCGTGGGGCTCCTGGGCGGCGTTGGGCTCTCCTTGCCTCCTTGTCTCTGGTAATACTGAGCTGTGCGGCAGAAGGTGTGGGTGTGTGCCAGCAGCGCTTCCAGAGCGCAGGGCAGAACGAGGGGCTGCCAGGAGCCTGACTGCTCCCATTCTGCCCCTCTCACGAGGCGCTTTGGGGAACACAGCAGCCCTTTCGATAAGCCCTATAATCCCCCACAACCTTTTATTTTAAATTAACAGAAAACCACTGCAAGATAAATTATTTATGAATAATTCCATCCAGGAGCACAAGTCCCTCACTGCCCCCTCCTTTTTTTTAAGTCACATTCTTTTAAGCCATTGATTTTAGGAAAGAAACAAAGAGGTGCTGAAAGATAAATGATAGTCTCAAAACTACACAGTGCACTTAGCAAAAGAAGGGGAGAGGAGGGAATATCAACAGTGTACAAAAGATGCTAAAATAACAGACTCGTCTAAGCCGTATTTATTGGCATTAGTTATTCTTTAAAAATGTACAACTGCTCTTTTATCATAAGCACTTCACATTAATCCAAGCTGTATCTTGAGAGCCTGTTGTGTGCGTGCCAACTTTCACAGAAGTGAGACGTGGTTATTAGGCTTTTAAGTGAAATATGTGAAACTCAGAAGATGGTCGAGATACTTTGTGCATTGTAATCGAATGAGTACTGGAGGAAAAAAGGTATTTTTATCACATCTTAATAGAGCCTCTGGATTAAATACTAATTAATGTGCCACCAAAGTTTGCTGTTAATCAGCTGCATGTCAGCATACATTCTGAGTGACATTTAAATTATGAAGTATGGTGGGATTATCTCCAGTCTTGCAAATTATCTCTTTACACAAATCAGAGTAAACACTATGTGTCCACTGGAGGTATCATTAGTCCCCTGTTTACTCTCTGCATGGTTCTCTGGATTACAGGCTGTCTTGGGCTGTAGATAGAATACTTGGACCACCTCAGAACAACACAGTTGCAAGTTTTAAGGCTGACCTTTGAAGATGCAGGCTCCAACCACCAATCCCATTAACAATTGTCTTGTTAGGTTTTTGTGCAGCTGGCGAGGTTCTCCACAGCTGGGACTAAACTGAGCACTGAAAATGCTGACAAATCCATCACCAGTGCTTTGGCCAAGACTCAAGCTCTCAGAATAGTCCAGAAGAGACAGGAAATGTCAATCCTGTTGGGACACACACGAGTCAAAGCTCAGTCTTAGCTCTGTCTGAAAAATGTCCATCAACCAAAGAGAGGGACTGAAGAAAGATGTATGAACGGGGGGATGGAGCAATAACAGGTAATAATTGATGCAGTATCTGTAACAGTATCACAAATAGTTACTGCGGGTTTATGTTTTAAAAAGTAATAGAAAATCAATTCAGTGAATAAGCAAACCATTTTGCTGATGAATAATTGGGACAAGGAAGGAGAAAATTAGTTTTTAGGCTTACTCATGTTTGAACAGTCTATTAGTATTTGACAAAAATTATAATTGAATGTCAGCTCCATCACAAAATGTAAACCAAGGCAGGAGGCTGGATAAGGGGATGGAATCATCAGAGTGTTACAAAGCTATCCAGAGACTCAGTGTGTATCAAATACATCACATACAGCACAGGCATGTCCATTAAAGCAGGACTCCAACAGGAGAGGAGAAAAGGGACTTCACAGAAAAATCCACGTCTGCCACAGCCCAGAAGAAATAAAATAATTTCTACCAGGATGGACAGAGTCCAATGGCCTCAAATTTGCCTAAAATCTAAAGTAATATCCTGGGAAAAAATTGAGGGATGACTCTGAAAACTTTGAAGAAATCTTGGTTTTTTAGCAGAATGAAGAGGGGAAAAAAAATGCCACATTAGTTCTAAATTATAATTTTGGTCTCAAAGATCTTGGGCTTGGCCACTAACCTCAAACCAACAACTGACCTTAGATATAGACTTAGGGCCTAGTCAAGCTCAATCAAAGGGGAAAGGGAAATGTCTTGAGAAGACAAAAACCTCCAAACTTCCCAAGCATCCACATATGCAAGACACATTTTTCATTCACCATTGCCACTGTTCATATGTAGAACTGCACCCAGATGGAGCAAATACGTCAAGTTTGGAGGAAAGCTTGGTGTATACAGCATCTTTTCCCATCCTTACCTAACTCCTACCAAGTCCCTGAGACCCAACCACTTGGAATGTGTGGAGGTTCTGTGCAGCAGACTCACCCTATTCCTTGTCTTTTGGCTCCCCGCTCAGCAGAAAGAAGCAATTGTCCTTATTCATAGGTGGGAGAGTGAGATTGTTACCAAGGAAACTGGCTCAGTTTGAAAGAGATTTGGAAACCCAAACCCAGCTGGAGATGGGAAATCGGAGTATCCTCCCCCAGAAAGCATTTGAAAACTGGATGCAATCTGGCAGTAACTAAAACCCAGTTAACTCTTAACTCCCTTCCCTTTTTGAATCCATCTTTCATTTTCTTTATCTACTTTTTAATAACTCTCTTCTTTGGCTACATGGATTCAAAGGAAATAGCAATGAATCCTCCCGAGAGCCAACATCCGAAAGGGACACAGAGATATATTTTTGGATTTAGAACCATTACTCTCCCATATTCAGGTGAGGAAAGTCCCAGCTGTGCCCCCAGCTACACATGTGGGACTCTCACTTTAAATGAAATTCAATCAACAGAACCAAGACCAGAACTTCTCCTGAGGCTGGAGCTCAGCCCGCAGCCCAACACAATACAAATGTGCCATTGATTACTTGGAGAGGGGCTGTAACAATGATTAAAAGCCCCAGGATAGATCCTGAGCTGGTGTAAATCCAAGGCAGTCCCACTGATTTACTCCGAGCCAGAGGAGAACTAATCGAATTTACACAGGCTGAGGATGTGAGGCCATCACATTTGAAGAAGTGGGGAGTAGAAAATGATACTGCACAGAGGGGATAGATCAGTGAAATGTAAATACAACAGTACAAGAATAGGGAAGAACTGCTGGAGGTGAAAAGTCCAAGAGTAATGGCTGCAAGCCAGACAGAAGAAGATCCACTGCACAGAGTTAAGATGCATTTTAAAGGATGGACTTGCAAGAGAATTTTTTTTTCCAAAAGAGTGGCTCGGGTTTTTTTCTAGTCAGATTTCGCATTTTGTTTATGAGCTTTACTTGCGGGAAGAGAATTTTAAGAGGCTGAACTCTCAACAGCTAGAGAGGACTGAAAAACATGGATATTTTTTGAAATAAATGTTTCTGTAGAAGCCTGGGCCCAGCAGATTGCCCTTCAGCAGGATGAAGCCTGCTCCAGTGTGGAGCCCAGCAAGTGAATCACACAGAAATCACACACTTGGCCCTACTCCTGAATGTCAGAGCAATTCCTGTCCTGTTTTTCCTCCTAGTTCTGTGTGGCACTTACAGAGAGATTCTTGATCCCACTCAACACTTTCTGCCCCTCAGAGATATTTTTTTGATAGAACTGAAAAGCTGCTAGGAATTTGGTTTCTGATGGACCCAAAAGGCTTTTTTCCTCCTCCTGAAACCAGATAAAATGTCTAGAGGTTCTACAGAAAGTCTTCCATGAGATACCAGTAGGAAGCTTCCAGGGTATGACCCAAACTAAATATCCAGGGCTTTATCCCAAACTAATGAGCATTTTCCTCTTATTTCACCATGTTTTCTGACAAGCCTATAATCTGAGGCTGGAACCTGAGCTGTAATTTGACACATCAACTGCAAATTTTCATGGTTTTCCCTAAGCCAGCCAATTAATACTATTTACAGTACTGTCGTTGTCTGGCACTGATGTACAGTAATGTCATACCAATTCGCATACTCTGACACATTTTAAATTAAAATGGAGAAGGTTGTCCTTTCCCAAACCAAGTTCCACTATCATTAATTAGTCACATATTGTTCCTGAAATTTAATTGTTTTAAAGCCATGATGTTAATTCAGAGATTTACAGGTGGAGATTGCCAGCTGGTGAGCACTAGATGAGAAATGACATTGACCTTCAAACGTGTGTCTGCCTCAACCCTCTGAGAGAACACCTTGTTCAGATGGAAAAACAAAACCCAGCTCTTTACTGAGAGCAGACAAGGACCTTGGGAATTGGTCTAATTCAGACACATTTAGGAAAAGATCAAATGAACTTTTTGTACTTCATGATTCTGACTCCAAATTACAAAATAAAGAGTTCTTTGGTTGGTTCCCAAAGATAGGATGATTTAGGTTACCCTTTATCTCCACAGACTGTGGCATCATTTCTTTCCTGGAAAAACTGGACATTCTTCCAGGGTCCAGGCTCTCCACAGGTGGAAGAAAACCACTGCTGGCCAAGACAACATTTTTGACATTCTGCCATGGCATGAGAGACAGCCAAAGTTCCCAAACTAGAACAGGATTCTCATCTCAAATCAGATGCTGGCCATTAAAGTTTCAAAACCTGGAAGCTCTATAGTGCAGACTTACCAAGAAGTCGTGAAAGCCAACATTTCTTACTTAGTGTTGAGATTTGGAGAGAGAAACCAAACATTTCTTGCTATTTGATTCTAGTTTTGTGATAGCAACAAGATTGTGCCCATCGTTGTAGGATCAAGAGAGGAATTATTTGTACCCAAGAGGCAGCTTCTAGATTTTATCCCAATTCTGGAGCCAGCAACCTGCTCTCAGATTTCCGTTCAGTCCCAGTAACCATTTGATCTTAAAAGAAATATTAATCTTTGGTTTAAATATCCGTTAATGTATCGTATATCAGGTTGAAAGTTTAACATTCTTGATATGGAGAGATGGAATTAGAAACATCTTGAGAATAGCATTCTTGTTATCAATCATGTCATCTTGAACATGTTTAGAAGCTTGCTGCTGGCACCAGGAATTGGTATTTTATTCAAAAGAATGTATTTAAAGAAAATGACAGCGCTTTTCAATTCAGCTTTTCTAAAACAAGAAATCTTTCAAGTCTTCCAAGCCATGTGGATTTCAACATTCCAGTGATTAAGACTATTTTCGATTATACATGCTTTCCCCATTATTTTTTCATAGCTTTAGGGTAGATTTTCAACACTCTGCATGAAGAATTAGACACACAAATCACTCACAACTATTAATGGGAATTGCACAGATGGTGGAAGAACTGGTACAGAACAAGAAAAACCAACTCAAACCATCAAAAACTTGAGAAAAACCTTCAGCCATGAACTTTGCAGGCTGGGTGGACCTGCCATTCCTGTTTCTCATCTTGCCAAGCTGCAAACTTCCAACAGGCAGCCTCAGAAGTGAAAATGGCGAACAGCCACAAGAAAATCAGAAATGGTGAGAGAACTTCCACAGTTTCACATCTCCAGGATTTCCAGAGTGCAACCTTTTGGTCTGGATAAACAGAGCTGGATGACCCTGCGTGATCTACACGTGCTGGAGCCTCTGGGTGAGCAGTGCAGGGCTCTCCACCAGGAAGAACCGACATTTTGATGTCCCCGTGTTTCTCTGTGGCTATTTAAAGGACTACAAACGAACTGGGAGAAAATTTAGAACATACTGGTCTGGTTTATCTAGGTGTTTGTTAGAAAAAGAGCTGTGATATTTAAACAATACTTGTATTCTCTTCTCTTAATCAAAGGAGCCGTTAATGAAATTGCAAAAACTCACTTCCTTACACACTTCCTCTGTTGCCTCAGCAAAGCACTTTCCTCCAAGAAATGATCTCTCTATTCTAATTTCATCAATATAACTTCAAAAATAACTTAATTGAAACATTCATTAAACCATAGAGATCTCAGGCTAACATTTAGTCAGACTCTAATTCTGTGAAGAAAGCTCCCATTTTCTTTTATGTCTTTATGACAGCTACAGACAGAGAGGTTCCAGGAGTGGAAAGCCTTGAGAGGATGACATGAAGAATGGTTGAAAAGCAAGTCCAAACTCACTACTGCCATTTCCTCCCCCCTCACTTAGTATATTTTTATGGGAAAGAAATGGTGTTTGATTTTGTTGCACCCTTCATTTTCTCATGGCATTATAAATGGATTTGAGGAATGCCAACCGTGTTTGAATTCAGAGTCAATGCAAGGAACATCCAGATACACACGAGCAGTTACAGCCTGAGATAGAGTCACAACACTGCACTGTCAATCTCTCCCCACACAAACTCTTTATGTGTAATACACAGTTTCAAAACTCAGCTCAAATAATCTTGGTTTTGCCCTCAAGCACAAGTATAGTTCAAAAACACTCAAGCTGGGGTTTGTGACCAAAATTATTCTCCTTTTGTATATTCTTAGCGAGCAAAATACAAAGTCCACTTGTTCACTTTCAGCTGGAGAAAAGTGTCATTAAGTAATGTAGTGTTCTTCATTATCCTGTCAGAATTTCCTTGAATGGAATTTCAGCACAGTTTGATCAGAACTGTTCAGGAGAATAAAAGTAAGGCAATAAACTATATAAAACCATACAAGTGTATAAAGTGTACTCTTGATGGAGATGTTGGACATCCTGAAGAGTTGCTGCCATGTTCTCTACTCGGTGTCTCAATACCCAACTGTCACCCAAAACACCAACTCTTCTGGTTAGTCATTTTTATGGCTCCCTGGAAAAATAAAACTGTCTTCTATCATTTCAGATGTTTCTGCATTGTAGTTTGGCACACAGACAAAGACTAAAATAGGTAATTTTTATATATACAGAACACCATCATTTCTATAACCCAGGGACTTTTACAGTTAAATTCAGACTCCGGCTCAAGAGGAAGTTTCTGAATCAAACCCAGAGCAGCAAAAGGGTGAACAAATGGAAAGTGTACAGCTAGAAGCTATGGATCATATTTCATAAAACTGGGTGCATCTGTTTCCTGATTTACTTCTCTGAAGTTTTCTCTTCTCTTACAGGCAAGTTTAATTCTTCTGCAACCCCAAAAAGACAGTAATTAAAAGCAGTAAGAAAGGTGTGTGCTTGGCAACACACCTTTATAAGCAAAAGGCATTTGGAAAATATTCACCTTCGCTTCTAACTCATTGTGGGCACGTTGGTATTCCCAGCTTCTGCTAGGAGAAAGCAAGAGTGCCCCTTTCTGATGAGGTATCCAGCTTCTTATCCCACCCTCTTGAAATGCACGGTTTGTTAAGGTTTACAAAACCTTAACAGTTTTAACTCATTTATTAAACAAAAACACAAACAACAACTGGAAGCGGGGACCCAGGATAGGCCCAGGACCCCAATGGCAAACCAGAAAGGTTCAGCACTCTCGAGAGTGCTGGGTGCTCCCCTTACACAAAGGTAACAGCGGGAGGACATGGGGTGAAACCCCACAAGAGTTCTTATAGTCTCTGGTTCACCATGGTTCGTTTTTCAATCCCATTGGTCCTTTTAGGGTCTTCTCATTGGCTTACTTCAGGAGGCGTTCCTGTCCAATCATTCCCTAAATTCTCCTTCCCATTGGTTCTTTGAGCCCACCAGTCATGGCCGAAGACGTTAGGGTGATGTAAGACACCTCACAGGCTCTCAGTGGTTACACGGGAGTGTTACACCCGTACACTTCAAGCACCGACGTTAATAAACCTTAACTCTTGTAATTAACCGCTCACAAAATCCAGCCCCAACATAACCAATTAACAATATGACATTTAACAACCGCGAACACGTTTATAACACTCTTGTGGAAAACACGGATCTGGAAAGAGAGAGGGAGAAAACAGCACATGGAGCCTCAGCATCAGGCAAAGCTGGAGGAAGGGCTTGACCTAAATTTAGTTATTTCAGGGATGACTCAGTGAAGTGAAGAACAGTTTGTGACTTCACAAAATACAATTTGTCTCCCAACCATAAAAGGTATATTTAAGGCAGGTGTCACAGACAAGGAGGAGAAGATTTAGTTTAGGCCATACGAGAATACAAAAAAACCAAAAAAACCAAAAAAAAAAAAACCACACACAAAAAAACCCACAAAAAAAACATACCACAAAAAACAAAAACAAAACCTACCAAACCTTAAAGTAGTCTGTTTCCATCCAAGGTGTTTCTAAATACCTGACCAGCGCTCACTTGGCAGCATTTCTTGGCATATAAAGATATTTACAGGAGTCACAAATAATTTTTGGCTGCAAGTACCAAAAACTCACTGATATTAAGTGTTCACCTACCCTATAGGACTGTAAATGTTTACAAAAACTGGAAAGAAGACATCTGCTAAGCCTAACACTGTGGTAGTTGAGCAAAAAGGTTTAAAAATTTATACTAACTGAGATTTTTAGTTGTGGTTTTTAGTATGATCTTTGCAGGGATGATTTGTGTTCTTATTTGAGAATCAGGAATATATATGTATTTCATGACATAAGGTCTACTACTAGAAGGAAATCTTGCTAACCACTGGAAAAGGATGTAGGTAATAACCCAGCACATCCATCTGCTCTTTCCCTTGACACCTCTTGGAATAAGAATGGCAAAGGAGGTGAGTAACTGCAGCATCCTCATCTTTGTAACTCTTCTGGAGCATAAGATATAGTTACACTGTAAGTGAACTCTTACAGCATCATATAGGCTTAAAATGAACAGTAATCTATTTTTACTTAGGAGAAAACAGACTGTGTATCTCATCTGTTCAGCTATATTTTATGCCCAGCTGCTTTTTATGTCCTTGTTTCGGATAAAAAGATACTGGAATTTTTCAAGTGCCTCAGAGAGCCCATTGTGTCCACCCTCCTGAAAAGAAAGCTCTCAAAAGCTGTGCACTGACAGGCTGACCTGCAGGGAGGAGGACACACTGCAGCTCTCAGGTCTGGGCAGTAGCTCCACGCTGACATCTCTCTGGAAAAATAAAATGGAATTATATCCATAGCTCATGCCTACAGGTCTTCAAACATATGACAAAAGGTTAATTAAAAACAAGCATAAAAGAAGATAAGCTGGGCCAAGAAGCACATCCTGGTTTGAGCATCACTCTGACCCCAAACAAGATGGGATAACAGCACCTTAGAAGGACACCTGCAGCAACCAGGACAGCAGGAAACTCATGCTGGGTGTTGGCACAGGTTTGTAAAACGTGGCAGAGGCGTCGGAGGGTGCAGATTGCCACCTTCTCAATATTCTCAATATTTCCCTTTAGTACCACAAAGCTTTTCAAACCAAACAGTTTCCAATGTCATGCAAGATGCAGCACCAAAGGGCTCTTCCTACTATTATTCCATATTTTCAAATCAAATGTACGAGAAGGGATTTTTAAAATCCATTCAGATGCTAAATAAGCAGCCATATTTTGAGAAGTTGAGGTTCCAGTCAACAATGAAGTAAACAGATTTTGGGCTTCCAGCTCCTGTTCTCAGTTGAAGTTTGCTTACAAACTTTAAATCTTTGTTTACATGTCTAAGCAGGAGCTAAAAATTACCCAGTCTCCAGTTATCCTCATATCCAGTTCAAGGCCCAGCTGTAGCTGCCTGCTCATATACAACGCATGACTCAACATTAACCTCCTTTTTTTCACCCTTCCAAGTTTCTGCCTTCTCTTCCACAACACCAAATCAGCAGCAATTCAGAACTAGCAATATTTTCCTTATAAGAACACATCCATAATAAACACTATTTTGCCCTGGCACTGGTAGCTGGGATGTGCCAGCTAGAACAGAGACGCGGATGTGTTGTGCCATAGTGCTGTAATGACAATGCACAGGCCTCTGAAACAGTTAACATTTAACTGGGTATTGTTTCAGATCTGCATTAAAAAGGAGATGTTCTTATTTTATCAGTTTTGGAGCTTTTTACAGGCAAATGTTTGCTCTTGGAACACTCAAGCAAAGTCAAGCAGAGTTTCTGAGTGAACATGGGCAGAGTGAAGGAGGGCACGGGGTCAAAGTCACAAAAGTGCTGTCCCCAAAGCTCTGATCCTCCCATTCCTGCCCTGGTTGGGAATTTTTAATGTGCACACTAAATGCAGACACAACCTCCACAGAGTGCTGCCTTACTCAAAGGCTCTCAAGCATGGTAAAATAAACAGGAAATAAAGATTTCACTGTAGGTTTCCTTTTCAATCCCCACAGAAATTCACAGAGGTTGTGAAAAACCCCTGTAAACACTAGGACAACAATGCAGTCAGAGGCGTCCAGCTGCAGAATTAAAAATGACTCTTCAACATTCTGTATCTGTTAAAAGCCACTTGCATTTTTTTCTTTTTTTTTTTTTAAGAAGGGAAGAGAACACTGACCAGTTGCAGTAGGGACATTAACACAACCAGGATGCACAGAACAGGGTTCATCACCAGGATACCACTCAGGAACAAACCAAAGCTTAGTAACAATATTGACTATCAGGAGAAGAAAATTGAAGAAAAATTGTGCTTTGCATATTACTGAAAAAAAATTTCAGCCATTTCAGTTTTTCATCAATGAAAGCTGTCTTATTCAAAAAGAAAAAAAAAGAAGAAATCAAGTATATAAAACTCTCAGCAAGTCCCATGTGTAAAAAGACCCAGTAATGCACTACATAATTTTCATTTAGGTCTAAAGTATCAGAACAGATGGGGTCCCAGTAGTCAAAAGTAAGCACATTATGATTATTGGCAGCTATTAAACTTCTGCTAATAAATGACATTATGAAGTAATGTGTTGTGCCTAACATTGTAAAAGTTCATGATGATAGTTTACAAGGGAGAAATATTGAAAAATCATAATGTGAGGAACAGCAAAAAGGAACAGAATGATGTAACATTTAGGCGAAAGAAATTCCAAGTCTTTCTTAAAATAACAGTTATCATTTATTCTTCCTTTAAAAAATATTCTGCATAAGCCAAAGGGCACTTTTTTAAATATCTCAGCCATTTTATACTGGAGTGCACCAAGTGCCTTGATATCTTAAAAACAAACCAGTTATCAGTCAGACAAGCCCAAGCAGTAACTTGACTTTCTGTCTTGATTTACTTCCCCAGTCATTTGTTGTCTCCTTTATTTAATATTAACTGCAGGTGTGTGACTCACGAATAGGTTCGAGCTGACCATGCCAGGTGATTCAGCTCTGTTCATTGGCCTTGGCCCTCATACTCAGGCACAGAGCTGGTTGGAAATAAGCAATTTGTTGAACCTGATTCAAGCTTTATCAAACATTAGAGATTTTTCTTCCTTTCCTCTAGCAATTTTCTCAGATAAATATTTGTGGTTTTTTCTGAATAGCTGGGGGTCAGCACTTACGGTTTAAGTGTTCATACAATATTTTTATAACTATTTTATTATTAGTTTGGTTCTTAATAATTTAATGTGAAAACTGGTTGGTTTTCACTGTGAGTTTTGTCGATGCTTTATGTTGTTCAGAAGAGCCTACCATGGCATGAACAAAATCAGCCAAAGACCACACAGAGCATGGAAAACACATCACCTTTCCTGGTGCCAGCCCAGTTCTCTGTGCCCCTCTGTTTCCTCATGCCCGGGGTGCCCAGGGCTGGCCATGTGTGTTATCCTCCAGGATCACTCCAGATCTGTTGGCCAGACCGAGCTCTGCCAGGGCTCCCAGGACAGGAACAGGATGGGGTGTTTCCCATGTTACACAATCAAATCCTGTGGGCTACCTAGGAAGATGCAGCTGGGTTTTGATTTGAAGAGGAGCCCCTTTCCCAGGTTCTAGCTGCTCTTGGCCAAACACAAATGGAACTGGAAGTGGCAGAGCACAATTCCTGCAGGGAGTCTTTGGGATTTCAGAGGCACCAATTAGTGCTTGTGCGGGGCCTCCAAAATGCTTAGGCCAGGCTCACAATGAGCTGAGCATATTCCTGTAGTAAAATACTGCTCAGCAGAGTTTAGCAAAGCTGTTGTTGCAGCCAGTGCTCGTCAGCATGGGACTCATTTAATGACTGCTGGAGTCAATAGAAATACAGGCCAAGGGCAAGGGACCTTGACTTCATTAAGACTCCCAGTCAATCTTAAAAGATACTCCAAAGGTTCTTCTACAGCCTCTCGGAGCCTCTGTTCAAACAGGTATTTAGCCACTAAATCAGGCTGTCAGCTGGAGACCCTTTGGAACAAGCCCTGCTTTCCCGAACAAATGATACAGCAATTTCTTAAAGGCAATTCACTGCTGCTTTTAGCTCCTGCTACGAGAAGACAAGACATGAACAAAATTAGTTAATTGGAATAATGGAAGGTTGATGTCATTTTGCAATATTTCTCTCTCTGTGGAAAACACCTTGTAAAAAATTCTATCCCATATCTTCCTTTTCCTTCCCACTTACCGATGAGAATGATAAATAATCTGGAAATATAATGAATCCAAACGGCATGATGAGTGATCCCAGACCCATTTCAGAGTCTGGTGCAATCTAAACCATGCTGCATCAAATAGGATCTCCTAGATCCTATTTGGATCTAGAATAACTCCCACAAACTCTATATAATAGTTGAAATTCTGTTTGCAGTGGCACTAGATTATTTTACTCTGTGTCATGAAGTAAACAAGAACACACACCAAAAAAATACAAGCAACAAATCTAATTTAAGGAACTGATTTTTTTTTATTCTTTGTTATACAAAGGAAAGCAACACAATAAAGAAAGACATTCGTCCTTAAATTAAGAATTTTACTCCTGTGCTATCCATAATCCTGGAGAATGTCACCGTCAGATGCACAAGACACTTCAAGGAGCAGAGAAGGAAGCTGGCTGATGAGGTTTAATGATCAATATACTGAAGATGAAGTAAATCCTTCCCATGAAGACAAATGGAAAGCAAGGGAACAAATGGAAATATTGTGGTCTAAGACTCGAAATCCAAAAGTGAGCCCAAGTAGTATCAGACAGTCTCATAGGAATAAGGAATTAATTCCCAAACCATCCCTAGACTGAATCAGGACCTGATTTACATCTATGCTAAACCCACCGTTTTCTCTAGCATGGTGCGGGATGAACTTCAGACTGCGTTTTTCCTGGTAAGATATTTCTTGGCATTGTGTGAGCACAGATAATACTCTTTATATGTCCTTAATATATAAAATACCCTTCTCCTCAGTCTACATGCCCACTTATAAATTTGATCTCTTTTATGTTCCTCACGAAAGGCTGCCTCTTCCCAGGGCAGCCCAGCTGAGCTCCAGCTTACAAGTGTATTTATTGAAAGGAGTACAGCAATAACAACTGTTCTTTTGTCTCTGTGAGAAAAGGCTGCCTAGAGCCAATTATCGTTTATCACTCCAGATACACATTTTATGATCTTTGTGCTAAACCAGAAAATAGTGTAAGAAGAAGGAGCCAATTTAATATCTTCAAGTTCAATCACATCAGAAAGGATCCCTTGCTTGCATTGTATGTTGTTCAGTGTAATTGTCAGATTTTATTAATTTTGCATGCTAAGCTGGAAACATTAGGCACAGGTTTCTTCTTGGGAGACCAGCAAAGCTAAAAACAGCACAAGCACCAGAGGAAACTGTGTTTATAATTGCTCTGTTTCCTAGTTGGACTTTGTCAGCTCGACTTGGGTGGCAGCATGACATGGAGAGAAAAAGCTTGCTTTGATTTGGAAAAGGTTGCTTGCAGGTGTCAAAACAAAGTCTACCAGGAAACCAAGGGAAAAATTAAATGCTGTGAGCCATTATTGCAGGTGTGCTCCAGTGAAAATTACCATCCTCTCGTTTTTGCCTCAGTAAATACATTGTGCAGTCGAGGCCAAACGTAGCTTGGAAGGAATTTAAAATACTGCAAGCTTACAGTGAAGCTCAAATTTAAATTTCTTGGTCCAAATACACAGATTAGAAATTATTCATCCTACTCACTGAAGACAGGAATACAATTCAGGCTGATAATGAGCAGGCATCGAGGGCTAAACATGTAAGAGGCCTTTCTGACACTGCCCGGGTGTAACCCACAGCATTTACAGTTTGTGTGCCCTGGCAGGCCCTGTGCCCAAGAGGGGACAGCACTGGTGCCATGTGGGAGGGTTGCCCCATGGCAACAACCACCAGGCTCAGCCCCTGCCCAGGACCCCAAACCCATGGAGAGCTCTCTCCACTGCCAGTGAATGTCTGGCCTTGGGTCTGGGACAGACCAACTCTGGCTCTGCTCTGGCTCAGGACTCGTGTGGACTGGAACATGGAAAACAGCTGCTTCCAGCGTTTTTCAGGGCATTGGCTGGAAAAGGAATTGCTCCTACCATCCCACAGCCAGGCTTTGGATTAGGACAGGGACTGCCTGTCCACAAGAGTACACTCTTGTATTTACACATTTGACAGCAACACACCTTTTATCTGGGGAGAAATAAAGAGCTTCTGAAGCTCTTCAAGGTGTATAATCCAGCCTGAAGCAGCATCCCCTGCACCATCCTGGAAGGATTAGCAACTGGGATTTGGAGTGTTCCGTGCAATCACATTCATATTGGTACCAAAATTATTGAATGGTGAATGATGAAACACCTTCCCTTCTCCCTCAGAGCGTGACTTTTTGGTAAATATCCCGATCCAGAAGAGCTTTGGAGTCCCCAGAGGAGGCAGGTGAAGTCCTAACGATCAAGGTGACAATGGGAGAAGTTCTTAAAGTAAGATAACACCAGCAGTCAACTGGACACTGGGTTAAGCAGTTTGGGGGAAGTAAACGCAATCCAACAACCACTGGAATTATCTTTAGAGAAGAATGTAACCAGAAATGAGGAGAAACAGTGAAAAAGGATCAAGGGACATGACATGAGCATCCTCGGTAGGACCAAGTTGGGGTGTCAATGCTCCTGCAGCAGAGACATCCTGGAAATGTGGCCCTCAACAGGACAGAGATTCATTCCTCCTGTGCTGCTGGAAGCTATTAATTCTCAAAGAAAATCTGGGAGCATCCATGGTTTTAACGAGAGGTGCCCGAGTCCTTCACAATGTCTTTGCTCTAAGAGGAGGAATCTGGAGGAAAAAGTGAACTCTACCAAACAAGGCTGACTGAGAAAAATTCCTTCACACAAGGCCAGTTAAAAATCAAAAAACCTGAGCCTGTTTACACTGCCATAAAGGGAAGGGAACAAGCTGAAAGGAGCTGAACGTGCCAAGGAAATATTGTGAAGCAGTTTCCAGTTTCCAGTGTATGTCTGTAACCCCGAGTCAATCAGGGCAATGTATGTGCTCTCACAAACAGAAGTTATTGCTTCCTCTGCAGTGTTAGCTTTGTTTTTACATGTTTATAAGAAGTGGTCCAAATGTCATAATATTAAAAACTGTTCATTTAATTCTTTCTCTGGTGGAAGGTTGGCTGTGCCACAGTTGGAACATGTTTTGCCTCAGCAAAGCTCAGGAATCACAAGGATTTTATGCTGAGTTGGCTTCCACGACATCTGACTGTAGAATGGAATTAAAACACACACACAGGCTTCTGTGCATGAAAACCAGGAGAAAGACATACTGAACACACTGTGCAGTCCTTCCCAGCAAATATTAAACACAGATACACTGCAGTGAAATGGAGCAGGAGACCTGAGTGCACAGGTTCAGAGCTGAATTAAGCTTTAAGTTAGGACTGTCTTTCTGTGTTTGCTTAGCTCAAGGTATTTAATTCAGCACAGCACACAGTGACTCTCCAGAGGTATTCATAACAGCAAATTACTTGAGTTGTCTATAATGCTGGAACTGGAGGAGTTGATATGTCACAGGAGTCTCCAAACACATTCCATAAAGTACACAAGGACTGGAAACCCACTGCCACACTCCTGATCTGTGCCACAGCCCCTGTGCTGGCCCAGTTCCATCAAGCCTAAACTAACAGCTTTAATTCAAAGAACATTTTGTAACCTTATTCATAATAAGAAAAGAAACAGGAAAAGGAAACAGAAAAGGAAAATAAAACTTTATTTTTGCAACACATCCTTTTCTTTAACCAGAAGGAAAATCAGAGCAATCAAAGCACATTAAACAGGGTCATGCTTTTCTGACCCAGAAAACCCAGGCATGAACATTACCTAAACCAATGCAAAACCCTACCACAGCGTTGTAAAGGCACAGGGAATTTCTGCATATTTTGACTAAAAATTTTACCTACTTTTGATATAAGAGAGCAAAGATCCAGGTAAGCTCCATTATAGCCAGGGATATTTACTTCAAAACAGCTGCACATTTTAAAATACATTATTTCCTTATATTAGCTGCCAGGTTTACATCTTATTTTCTATATATCCAGTAGTTATTGGGAAAGCTGCTAAAGGTTCCCTGCTTTCCTAACAGAATAATCATTTATATGTTGGTGAGTGATCTTTAATTCCTACCTTAGAAAACCCCTAAAACTGTTAATACTGTACCTGTAAACTCCTACGCTGCCACCTCAATGAGGCATTAGGGTGGCCAACATAACCACTACAGCTTATTATTGGTGTTATCATATCAATAATCTCAGAAAACATAGTATTTCTCAGATTACGCTGATATTCTGTCACTTCACTATTAAAACCCTTTTTTTTCTGTGGCGCCTGGATCATAAACATTCAGTGTGCCCCCCTATGGAGAGACCCAGAGGTGCCATTTGCCCAGAAAGGCTTTCCTGCCCTGGGAACACCTTTTTGTCATGCAACACAGCAGAGAAGATGATCTATGACCATCAAACCCCAGCTACGACAAGTGGACAACCTGTGGCATATTAAAAAGTGTAGTTGAAATAGCTTTAAAATTTATAGCTTAATTATAAAAACACAATTTAAAGCTCATGTGAGGGAAGCAGAGGCAGGCCCTTGGAAGGTGCTTTCAGTTCAGCAAAATTTACTGCAAGATTGGAGGAATAAGCTATGAAGAAAGTTCAGTAGTACTTTGAGGTCTACATTTATGCCCACTACCTTTATATATTTTTTTATTCCTGGCAAGTGCCATGAAGTACAGCAGCTGTTTCCAGCTCCTCAGCACGGGGCAGGCACTGCTGTAGACTGGGAGGAAGGTGGCTTTAACTGGGGTTCACTCGTCCCCCAGTCACACTCTGGAGCCGTGGTCATGCCATGACCCACATTTAGTAGGCTCAGACTTAAAAAATGCTTAACCCTTATACTTTAGGATTTTTTACCAAATTCTTCATTTAAAGCTACCAAAAAAAAATCAGCTTATGGAGCATTTGTGCAACTGCACAGTATAAGCACGAGAGCAGCCAACATCATCCTGCAAGACGTCCCTCTCAGTGGGGCCTTTGCTGTCACCAGAAAACAGTTCCGAAAATAGACCAGGCATTGAGTTTTGGGCCCTGTCAGCACATTCTACCTTCCCACACTGCTCAGGCACATGAACAGCTGCAAAAAATGGTGGATTTCAAACGGCCTCACCAACAGAAAGCATTAGAAGTGAAATATCAATAACATTTTCTAAAAAGCAATGGAGTGCTTTGGTTTATGGAGTAGAACCTGGTCATTAGATAATCCTCTCTTCACTGAGCATGGAACTTCATGGAAGTTTAGATGAAATCCAACATAATCTCTGTTGTTTTGGTCTTGAGGCTTCCTCAGAAGCATTTCAGGACAGCTGCATTTTGGTGGAACTGCTTAGAACCGCCTCAAAGGGGGCTAAGCAGTAAATATGGTGGGGAGATGCAGGAACTAAGGCAGGTGAGGTCGCAGTCAAGGGCTGTACAGAGAACTAAACATTGAGTGCAGGGAAGAAGAAAAGGGTAAAAAGCTCCTTATTGTGTTATCTGGTTGTTTCTTTTTTGTTAAGTTTTTATTTGGTTGCAGTTTCAAAAATATAATTAACAGTCCCCAGGCAAAACTGAAGAGGTGGAATACTAATGGAAATTTTAATCTTCAGCATAAGAAATAAAAAACATTTGAATAGCCTACATACACACACATCCATTATTTAACACTTGAGACCAATTCATATGGAATATTTTCTTACCACCCAGGTCTCCGTTGCTTTCCACCTTTAAATCTTTTTAGCAATTCCATTTCTGTGCCTACCTGTCCCTGTGAGAGATGTTATATTGGTAAGTGTCATGTTTGGAGAGGTAAGAATAGTAATCTAAAAACTCTGGGGTTGGTCTGTGATGAGTATTGGGCAAGTGGGATACTTCTGTCCTCAATTTATTTATTTAGCTTATGGTCCTTACAAGCAAAGTAAAATAATTCTGAAATCCTCACACAGAAGCTCCTGCTGCCTCAGAGAGCTATTTCACTTGCCCTCTTTATTTCTTTCTTTCCAAGGACTGCTCGAAGATCACTAAAACACCTCAGTGTTTTCAGGCTGTTTTGTCTTGACTAGGACAGATATTTAGCAAAACCAATGTTAAATATTCTGTGATTTGATGATTGTCTGACTGAACCGGTGAGTCAGAGAGAAGGATTAATTCATGGTGTTGTCCCTCACTGGACTCCAGTCACAGGTTTGATTTTGGAAGATACCCTGATATTATATAACAGTTCATGTATAAGGGAGCTCTCCTGTTTAAATGTCACAGCTCATGATGTGATTTGCTATGTATGTGAATATATACAGATACTTTTGTATATATACTTCATCTATAAGGCAGAGACATTTAAACTGATTGTCCAACAGAAAACTCATCAATTCCAGCTCCTTGGAGAGCTGAGAAAGTGCCACTGACCATTTATCCTTTAATTCAGGTTTAGGAGAAGTGTCAGGGCTGACACTGACACCCGTCATAGCGGTGTGGGAAGGAGAGGCAGAGAAGATTAAAAAAAAAAAAAAAAAGGAAAAATGACAGGAAAAATGAAGAAGGATAAAAATAGAATAAAGAAAAGAAATGGGAAGTGTAACAACTTCACTGCAGGTGTGAATTGCTGTTCCTTGGTGTTACATCTCAGTAAACAGAATAAATGCTTGGTGGTGTGTGACTGCTTTCCAATCAGTGAGAGCAACATGCTGTGACTGGTAATGGATCATCCCTCAGCCTTCCTTTCCATGGGGGAAAAAACAATGACAGTGATTATGGCAGCGTTGGACTGGGAGCAGGATGGCTGGTCCATGACTGAGTCAGGAAACTCTCTAATCTCATGAGTTAAAATCACCACTGCAGTTTGAGTTGGGTTTCACAAGCAGGTTGATGTGTTTGTAAAGAATACTCCAGCCATTAATTAACCTTTCCCGTCCCTTCCAAGGGAGAAGCTCTGCCCTCAGCATTCCCCACAGCCTCACTCGGGTTGTCATTTCTGCCTTAATGAAATCTTTTAGCAGAAGCAATGTGTTCCCTGACAAAGACATGCTAGGGAACCACAGTTAATGGTGTCTGCAGGTGCTCTGTACTCTCAGTACATGATTCTGAAAAAAAATTGATGAAACTTGCACAAGCACTGACATGCTCAAAAAAGCATAATATGCTCTAACAGTATCAACCACCAGCTGCAATAACAAAGATACTGCAGAGGGCTTGATTTCATGGTCCCTGTCCACCACAGATGGGCTTTGCTGCCAATATTTTTTATTTCTGGTAGTGGCAAATTTACATTTCCTAGTGGAAGGCCACTTCTTTTATATGGAGGGCTGCCTCATTGCCTACAATGGTTAATGCCAGCTCAGGTTGCCAACAGGTGACAGGAATTCACAAAAAGAAAATCAGTTTGTGTATTTGATTCCTGCAGGATTCAGATGCTCAAACAGGGATCAAAGGAGGCAGATGTAAGTTTTGCCTGAATATTAAACAGTTTATGAGGTGTGCCATCACTCCTCATCTCTGCCCTGCTCACAAAGTCCTCACCCCATTTTTAAACTACTGAAGGCAGCAGTTTAATTTCTTCTCTTACAGAAAGAAATTCCAGTTACTGCAGAGCTGAGTGATATTGAATCAATGTCAAGTGCTCAAGTTCTTTCTCATACATCAGCGTGACAATTGAAAGAAATGGAAATTTCCTTCTTGTGATCTCACCAAGTCCTGATCTTGTTTGAGGGCTGCAAGAGACAATTTTGTGATTTTACTGTTGACTTTTAAATCTTTCCTAGAGACAACATAGCAGAGCCATTGCCCTAATCTTACAGAAACCTTGCCAATCAGTGATCTGCTGAGGCATCAGGGTACCCTCACCTGATGACCAATATTGTCCTGCTCTCCTTTTGTGTCTGCCTGTTTTGTTTCTCTGCATCTGTGAGTCAGACACAGAATATATGGGAGAGCAAATGCTATTTTTCCATCATGGCAAGTTACAGCCTCAGGTTGCCACCTTAGAGAGCAAAACTGGATGTAAATAATGTTACTTAATGTACCAAATAACATTTACATGCAGTAAAGCCCTCCCTTCAGATACTAACTGCCTACTCTCTTTTATAGGCTAACACTCTGCAATTAAGGCACTGAACATCTGGGCTTCCAATCGCTCAGTAATCATTTAAATCAAAGAGAAGATCCCCTGAATGCCTCTGTGGGTCAGAGTGGGGAAGAGAAGCCCAAAGCAAAATATCTGTGGCACACACAGAAGGGCACACTTTGGAAGCAGCTGATGCCTCTTATTCAAAATTTACTAAAGCAGGGGAGGAAGCTGAGCATCCTGATGATTTATGTGGATAAATAACTTGGTGTGATGCAAAGGTTTGCACATCTTTATTACAATAAAACAGCACCTGGTGCCCTTTTGTTGCCATCTGCACGTTCAAAATAATTTGGTCAGCATTATTGCCTTGGAAGGTAGCCAGGGAGTCAAATTATTCACTGGATGGGGGCTGTGAAGGCAGGAATTGCAGCAGGGTTATGAAGTCTGCTAAAAAGAAAACTTTCCACATGTTGCCCCAGCTGACAGAGGGAAGGGAAGGGAAGGGAAGGGAAGGGAAGGGAAGGGAAGGGAAGGGAAGGGAAGGGAAGGGAAGGGAAGGGAAGGGAAGGGAAGGGAAGGGAGGGAAGGGAAGGGAAGGGAAGGGAAGGGAAGGGAAGGGAAGGGAAGGGAAGGGAAGGGAAGGGAAGGGAAGGGAAGGGAAGGGAAGGGAAGGGAAGGCTCCCTTTACCTGTGGAGCTTCCTTAAAGCTGCTCCTACCCAGGCTTCCCACAGAAGAAAGAGGATGCTGCAGTCATCACTTGTCCCTTACAGCTCCATCCTCTGTTGGTAACACGTCTGCCCCAAAAAGTTCTGCATGTCCACACTTCAGATTCCAAGTCATTTCATTCAGAAATAAATAAAATATACTAATTAAAGCAATATTTTTTCCCGAAGTTTTGCTCCACTTCTGTTCACAGACCTTTACCATGAAGAGCTGTTTGAAAGGAGGATAAAGAAATAGCAGCAGATTGAGTGGAGGACAAGCACTACTCCAAATGTGCCTGGAAAGTTCTCCAGCACTTTTATGCTGGGAGCAAGCTGGGTGGAACTGAGGGAATCAAATTTCACACCAAGGAGATGCTCATACTAAACAATTTTTCTTCAAGAATTGTGAAAGACAAACTTCTTTCTTATAAAAGCATTTCAGTCACTTGTTTTTTCATGCACTGGTGGTAATCTAATATGGAGGATCTTTAGCACCTGGAATTCCATCTGTATGGACAGGACAGATGGAATTCAGGCATTTCTGTTCCTCTCCAGCTGTCAGAAGCTGTGAGCATTCAGAGACACCACCTCAGAAAGCACCATCCATGGGTGGTGGGACCATTCTGCCCCTCTCCCTTGTGACTGCTCTTCCATGGAATGCATCTTTAGGCAGCTTGCAGGATTGTAATCAAGGGCTAAATGGTGGGAAGAGTCCATGAAATGTTGTTAAAACCAAAATATTTTGTTGGATTTACAAATATTTGATCCATTAGATGGAGGAAAAATCAGGAAATGCACAGAGCTAGCGCATGCAGTCTGGGATCTGGAGGCTGAGGCTGTGTTCTCCCTTTTCCCCTACGAATAAGTTAAGCAGCTGCAGAGCAACTCCGAGCCTTTCCCAATCCAGTGCGAGTTAGACTTTTATAGACATTACAGGATCTGTAAAACTGACTTACCTTTTCTTTCCTAAACACTATATTTCATGAATTACTGCTCCATCTGCTTCAAAATGCATTGACCTGAAACATGGAGTACAAGTCAGGAGCCCAGGAGCAATGTTTCATATTCATATGAAAAACAGTGGAGTGAGGCTATTTTGGAAAATAGAAAACCAAAAATCATAATTTGGGTTTCCTTCCCATGCTCTCCTAGCAATCACTTCATAATAAGAGGTGCATTTTTATATTCTAAATCTAGTTCTGTAGTTCAAAATTTAGTGCTGCCTTACCCCCTGAAGTATTTAAACATAAAAGAGATCTAATATGAATATTAGCCTCTGTGAATAAAATATAAACAGCATTAGATTTTTTTTTAATTGTTGAAAATCCTATTGAAAATGGGAGAATGTTTAAGCACCTGTCTTTTATAATGCAATGTAATTCTAGAAATTTGGGAGAATCAGAAATAAGCATCTAGTGAATGTTTCCCATGACTGTGAGCCTTCCTTTATTAATGCAAAAGGTTATTTACAGCAAATGTAAATAGAAACAGAAGAAGATGTAACAACAGAATTTTTGGATATCCTGGGGATAGTTTGCTTACACTGAATTATTTTAATGCTCCAACAGGAAACAAGAAAGGAAGGAAGAAAAAGAGAAGTGCTTCTTTATTGTGAAAGCATGGCTCCACTGCCCAGATGGAGGATGTACCTGAGCAAAGCCACAGCCAGCATCAGTGTGAGCAGGTTTATTTATTCCAGCAGAGGATTGGGACAATAAATAACGCATGGAGAAGGTTTGGATACTGGTGGGCTATTCAAATTTCGTTGAATTTTTTTCTTTAGATTTGTAAAAATACAGAGTGGAAACAAAAGGAGCTCAGTCTTTGTTGCCATCATACTCTGCACACGAAACTTGTCTCTCTTCCAGCAGCTCCACAGGAATTACATGGGAAGATGCTCAAATCTCTGGTTGTCCTTGTTGGTTTCCATGAGCACAGACAATGTTGGGGAAATTTGCCAAAGATGCAGTTAAATTTCCTCTTTTTTTGTTGTTTTGTTTTCCCCTCTGAAACAAGGGGCAGTCTCAGCCAGTGCTCCCCTTCCAGCCCAGCTAAATCCCACTGCCAGCCCCACTCTGTGCAGGGTCCAGCCCAGCTAAATCCCACTGCCAGCCCCACTCTGTGCAGGGTCCAGCCCAGCTAAATCCCACTGCCAGCCCCACTCTGTGCAGGTTTCCAGCACTGCACTCATCCTGCCCTGCACAGAGCCACAGGTGCTTGGAAGTTAAATTCTCTGACCCAGATTCAGGTAAATTTACAAACTGGGATTCCCACGACACCAAAGCACATGGCTTAGACAACCCCAGTCTCTAAACAATCATAAATCCCAAGGTGAAATAGATGCACCAAGGGAAGATTCTGAAAGGGAAGCAGGTTCAGAATTGCTCAGGAAGCCCTGCCAGATGCACCAGTCACATTCAGTGGTTGTACCCTGGCCATTCAGGTGCAGAACACAGCCCAGGTGGGTTCACTTGGGGTCGAGTGGAATGTCTGGACTCAAGCTTTAGATTAGTGAAAAAATGTGTGAGATCTGCATCAAAACTGAAAAGGATGAATTTATAAATCTGTCTCAAAATCCCCCCTATTAATTTCTCACATAGAGTTTTTGTGTCATAGATATTCTTCAAGGTGATTTCTTTGTTGGCCATGTACTGTTTAGCTCAAAATAACCTTTGGAAAATCAAAGTGGTTTTATGTTTTCATATGAACAACAGTGAAATTTGCTGCTATTTTTTTCCTGTGGTCACTGACACCTGAAGGTTAACATCACCAAATTTTATCACTCCGTTTATTGACAGGTGTGGCATGACAGAATTAAAAGCTTGGAGGATTCACTGATGTTTAACATTATCAGAAGCAGCCCTGTGTAATAGGAGGGAGCACTTTTTATTCCCATAACCATGACCATGACAACTGCCTGTAGGATTAAGCTGAAGGGAGAATATGAATGAAGACTTTCAAATATATATTTTATACGAAAAAGTGCTTGTGTCTTGAAAGCATAAGGTACGTCAAATGACACAGGAAGTGACGTCTAAAGATTTTTAGCTTTTTATATCTTTTTCATATATTTGTAACTTTGTAGACTGTGCATATATGGTTATAACTTCTAGTACTTCTCCTGCCCTCTCCCACAGTTTAACAAACCCTTACTAATACATTCTTGAAATTCTGTTTAGTCTTGCCCTCAGTCTACCAAGGACACTTTGTTTTGCACCATACATCGTAGACACAATAAAGTGTTGGGCTAAAAGATGGGGAGAGGGGGCTCCAATGGGGCAGAACCCGGGGGGAAATTACCTAACCAACTGCTCTTCTAACTGGACAATATTTGATAGATAAACTAATCAACTAGCCTTCTAAAAATTGCAGAAATACTGTGTCACATGCACGTATCGCCATGTTGTGCACCATGAAGGCTTTCAGCTAAAGACTTGCTTTCATGTTACCATTTTAACACTCTTTGGAAAGGTTTTGTGTTTTATTCCAGGCAACAGAAGTGCTTCTCAGACTTCACTGTACCTAATTCTGGCTTCCACCTGGCTCTAAAAACCAAACTGACATTTGCAGACCAAATTGCACTGATATTCTGAGCACTGCTGTCAGTGGGGTCTCTGGCTTCCACACGAATTGTTGAGGGGGGTTTTGATAGAACAGGCCCAGGAATCATCAGAGAGTGACTTCCTCCAGAAGTAAAGACAAATACGAATGAAGTACTCAGCAGCACAGCTTTACTTGTGGGAGGGGAAGATGCAGATGTGTTCACAGCATCCAAATCCATCAGCACCCAGCACCCACCCCCAAACAGCAGCACCACCGTGGGGTTTGCCACTTGCAGCTGATAATACAGTTAATAAACACATGACTTACATCAGAGAACAATGAATCTCTGGTGCCGTGCTAATTAAAAAGCTGGCATTACATTACTTCCTCAAGGGCTCATTTTATAATTTTTAGGATTATAGCACATTGATTAATTTATACAAGTTTTTAATCCCCTAGTATTTAATGAAGTCTAGGAACTTGGGAACATGTGCATAATTCGGATTTGTATAATTTTATTACGTGGGAGAAAAGTTAAACTGGTCGTGTGCTACTTCATGTAGAAAAGTGTCTGAGCTCACCAGTTCAGCCATCATCCTATTAACCATTTGCAACAAAAAAATTTGAGCCTAAATTAATTCTGGGGTTATTAGATTATTTTTCAGCTTGCTAAAGACTCCAACAAGCATCACTTGTCTTATGTGCTTGTCAACTGCCTTTTAATTAGCTGCTGTGGAACAACTGAGCACAGTGGGAAACTAATATCTGCTCAAGTTATCTTCCATAGCATTTAAAATGCCTTGGAAACAACATTGTCATTACCCTGTACAGCCTCAGAGTTCCCCATTCTGGGAGTTAAAAATGCCTGGCTGCAAGGAGAGCTTCAAAAATGCATGGCAAATAAACATTACAGCAAAATAAATTGTTGAGGAGAAAATATCCCACAAAGATAAAATGCTGAATTGTATTTTAGGGGTGTCTGGTTTATTTTTACAGCCTCAAAAATGCAGCTCAGTCACTTAGACTCACCCACAAATCATAGGCTTAAAAACAAAATAATTTTCTTTTAAGTCTTCTGCACATAATGTAAATATCTCAAAAGCTACGGTTTCAGGAAATATAATCCCGAGTCTAAACCCCAGCCACTTTATGCTTCACAGGGGGAATCAAACCAAACGAACAAACACACCCAAAAGGAAACACAGGTACTGAATTTTGAAGTTGTGTTTAATCAGACCTTAATCCCTTGTCAGGGACAGACCCAGCGCCAGGCATTAATCAAAAGAAACAGAACATTCCTGGATGCTCAGAGCTTGTTTCCTGGTCAAGTGATGGCTAAAGAGAAACACCCCTGAACCCCCAGCTCTCTGCACAGTGTAGATGCAAATGAAGGAGATGGATTATTCAGAGCACTGAAGATTGTTACAGAGGTGGGGGCACAGTTCTATTTAACAGCACTGCCAGAGTCCGTAGCCTTTTCACTTTGGATGCTCCAAATTCTGAGACCAAAAAAAACCCAGAAAAAAAAAGAGTCAACCTGCACAGTCACAAGTACAAGCTGAGCCTGTCCAGTGAATCTGCTTAACGACAAGATTTAGGAACAATCCCTTAATGGCATACTGCACAAAATATTTCCTTTCTTTTTTTGTCATCTGTTGTTTTTACAGACCAGCCTTTTCAATTTTCTCTTTTGTCTTTAATTTGGATTTACTAGATTAAGATGATAATAAGGAATTTAAAAAAAAAAAAAATCACACACACATGTTGGTTAAGTAACAATTAGAATTGATAAGCACGTTGGTCTGTACTCTGAGAGCTTGGGATTTGCATTCTGTATCACATCACTTTTCATTGGCAGCACTCAACCCTCCCTTCACAGGGCTGTGACCACCTTAACATGGCATTGCCCAGGTGGGTATTGGCAAAGACATTTGCTGGTGCATTTCTGTTTTGCAGCAAGGGAGGCAGCAGGATTTAAACCCCTGCTCGTCCCTCGCACAGACCCAGCTCCACAGCGCTGTTACTCAGGAGAGCACCTGCAGTGAGACAGGAGCAGCTCCTGTGCTGGTAAAGGTGGGAAGGTGTCACTACTGCCTGATAAAAGCTGTTCCAAAATCTAATAACTAATTTGAGTTAACAGACTATTTAAAGACAATCCTTTTTTTCTTTCTATTTTAGAAAGATCTAACACTGACAGCAATACTAAAAATTAGACTTTGGTGCTAAAAAGTACTCAGCCATAAAATATTTATCACCTCCTCCAGAGGAAACACCTGGAGATGATGAAATATCTGGGATTATTCCCATGCACAATGCAGCGCAGGGCAGGGAGGTGATTACCCAGCAGGGAGAAGTGTCTCTGGGAAGGCAGTGGGAAGAAAAGGGCCTTATTTATTTCAGCTCCCCACAATTATATTCATTTTCTAAATGTTTTTGAAACTTGCACTGGCCTGTCACGTTTCCACCTCAGACAGCAGAAGATGTTTAGGGGTATGAGCAAGAGCCATGTGTTTGGTTGACAGTGAGACGTTTTTTATTTGCTTGTTGTAGAGACAATGATAATTTTGGGCTCAGTGTCTTGAGGAGCTTAGACACAGAACATGTAACAGAGCATCCCTGGAACAGCTTTTAATTGCTTTTTGGTCCTTTAAACTCACAATATCTATGGGATAAAAATTAAATCCTCTCTATATTTTCTCTTACTCTGCATTTTTCAAATGCAAAGTTAAATGAAAACAATTATTTTTCAGAATAATTCTTTGAAAGATAGAATAAGCAGAAATGATACCTGAGCAATGCCATAAAACCTTTCATCACCCACTCACACTCACAGGAAGGAATCTCCTGACAGGAGGGGGCAGCCGGGGGGGGTCGGGCTCTGCTCCCAGGGAACAGGGACAGGAGGAGAGGGAACGGCCTCAGCCTGGGCCAGGGGAGGCTCAGGGTGGACAGCAGCAGGAATTTCTGCATGGAAAGGGTGCTCAGGCCTAGGCAGGGGCTGCCCAGGGAGCTTTGGAGCCCCCATCCCTGGAGGTGTCCAAGGAAGGGCTGGAGGTGGCACTCAGAGCTCTGGGCTGGGGACAAGGTGGGCATTGGGCACAGCTTGGACTCCATGGCCTTGGAGGGCTTTTCCAGCCTCAGTGATTCTGTGATTCCATTTCTGGGGTGCAATTCAGCAAATCAAATGACAGTATCTCCTTGTAGACTGCACAAGCTCTCTCTGATTAAAAGATTATTCAGGATCACTCTTTAAGTTCCCATTAAAAAAATCCAGAGATGCTTTTGTAGTGCTGCTTCCGTGGCACCTTGAGCATCCCCAGAACTCCCTATTCTCACTAATTAGCCACCCTTTTGCTGCTCCTTGTTGTCCAGCCATTCCCAGTTCACCCCAGATACTCAGCACAGGCTCTGCTTCCCTTGGAAGCTGTGCGAGGGTCCCTCACTGTGGGATCCTGTAGGGAATGGAGTTGCTCCAAGTCCATCCTGCAGCAACGCAATCCCTCATCCCCCATGGAGCATCTGGGCCCAGGTGTCCCCGCCCCTGAGCACAGGGGATGTTACAACAGCTGACAGGGTCTTGGCTTCAGTGTTCCCTGCATTAAAACTCCATTTCAAGGGCAGTGACACCGGCTCTGATGTGCAGCCAACGCTGCCCAGACACTCCCTGTCACAAGACTCTGCCTCAGTTGCTTGTAGTTGCTCCACTTTAATTGCTCTGACTGACATTTTCCATTCCAGGCTGATGTCTGCCTCAGGCTTCTCTTAAATTTCAGCAGAAATTATTCAGCTTTTTTTACAGAGTAGTTTACATGGAAAATGCACCATTCTTACCATGGTAAATTTTGCCATTTTGTTGAGATTCTGGTACCCTCTGCTTTACAGTAGTGGCTGGCTGCTTTACATAAGTTAGTTTATGGAGAAGCTGGCAATGTTATCCAAATGTAGACAACTTTGGAGTTTGTGGAGAATCACAGATGGGATGCTTCAAGAAGAGTGAATTGCTAATGCTGCAAATTGAAGCATTCAGGTGTCAGGAGTGGCAGAACTAAGGATAAGCAGCAGCTTCCCTGCACATAGACATTGTGATTACACATCATCCTGCTTTGTATTTCATAATTCAGAAGCCCAGGTGTCTGAATTAAGGTTGCATATCTTGCATCTCCTGAGTTCCCAGGCTTTTGTGTTAGTTGTTTTTGGCAAACTACCTCACTCTTTTAAACACTGGTTGATTTTGTTTTGTAGTTTGCAATAAAAATAGAGCCGAATGCCACATTTACTTACTTCAAAACACAAATCTAGGATTCTCTACCTAAACTCTGTTGAAAACACATAAAGGTTTCATGCTAAAAAAAGCCCTAAAGCAGATGCTTGATCAAACAAGGTATTGTTGGGGTGGATTGCCTGGGAGGGCTTGTACAGCTGAGTTTAGTAACATCAGGGATCCTGTCTGAGAGCTCTGTTCAGCAGGAGGATCTCTAAATGATTTATGAACAGCTGAATCAATAAGCAACCACTGGTGCTGAAAATGTCTTTTGAAGTGAGGTATCCCAGTCTGCTTTTACAGTGTCTGCCTGGAGTCCAAAATAAGGAAACAGGTTGAAGATTAACATCTCAAAAGGCTCTGGAGGAGTAGGATTTCCTAAGGAAACCTTTCCTAGTCATTTAACCACTATTGCCCCTCAGACAAAGGTTCTGTTGCAAGAAAATTGAAGTGTCATGATAAAGCCATGGGAATTCAGTAGCTCTGGAATGCTGGAGTTTCCAGCCTGCAGCTGAGAAGAGCTGGTTGTGCTGGCACAGACATAATCATGGAATCTCAGCATAGTTTGGGGTGGAAGGGACCTTAAATCTCATCTCATTTCACCCCCCTGCCATGGGCAGGGATACCTCCCACTATCCCAGGGTCCAGCCTGGCCTTGGACATTTCCAGGGATCCAGGGAGCTTCTCTGGGCACCCTGTGCCAGGGGCTCTCCACCCTCCCAGGGAACAATTCCTTCCCAATATCTAACTTTAATTTCCCCTCTCTCAGTTTGAACCCAGACACAAACAGGGTTATTGTCAATGTCAATTTGAAATGCTGAGATTTTACATCATGCACCATTTTTTGCTTAGATTCTGGATAAAGAATGTCCAACAAAAACCCCACTAAGAAAAATAGAACGCCAAGAAAACTTCCTTTGCTGTTTCCCATTCAGAAATGCCACAGGGAATTTCAGGGACTCTTTGGCCGTCCTTGAGAGAGAAGAGCAGGCTGAGAGAGTTGTCCCCAGAGCCAAGGACTCCCCACACACACAGTGGTGCAACAAACTCTGAGCAAATTGGTGGAAATCCAAGGCTTTGGGGCTTGTTGATGAAGAGAAGAAATGTGATGTTTCTAACTTCAGTGAAGGGTCCAAGAGCTGCTGGATTCACTGTCACAAACGAGAAGAAAAGGCTCTTCAGCTTGCAAGATTGCTAATGTAAAACTAGAGTCAGACTCCCAGGCTTCTGGGCTGCCAGCCTGAGGACTAAGAGCCTCTGGCAACCATTATCACAATTTTATCCCTTAGCTGTAAGTTCTGAGAAAGGGAGCAGCAGGGTCTACCCATGCACACCTCTATCCAGAGCAACCGAAGTCAGAAACCCGGAGTCTTGATGTTCTGCTAAGAGCACACATAATACTTGCTACCAGAAGTTGTATCACTCCACCATAAGAGTGACAGGATAGCAGCCTCACAGAACTAGCAGATCTGTCATATATTCATGGGTTTAACCAACACTCTGTGACAGACATCCTCCTAACCATTTTATGAGGCAAAAACTTGCCGAGTGAAAATGCCTGACCCCACCATGATAATTCTGTTCAAAGGCACAAGAAGTGCCAGGTATGGGAACGGACTGAATTTCACTGACTATCAGCTTCACAGATTAAAGATTTCCTCCAAATTTTTTTAAAGGGGGAGATAACACCAGACATCTGGCTGAATTTTAACATTTCTTAGGAGAGACTTGACAAGACAACAGATTCACAGTTAATGAATTCAAAGCTCCATGAATATAGAACAGCTCCAGCTCTGAGAGGATGAGCGTTACCTCCAGAGAGCTCAGCTACAGAGCAGGGATGCTTTATTTTGTCAGGAAGGCTACCCAGCTATGTCACCAGAAGGAATCAGCTGATTTCCTTTGGGATCACCACTGGTTCAGAAAAGCTCTCTCTAGTTAGGAAAAAACACACCAAAAACATAAGCAAGTAACATACGGCTGATTATCTTCCCTTTCAATGAAGTTTCCAATTCCTCATGACATGTCAGTGATGGATGCAGAGTTTTTAAAAGACCCTGTGGCAAGAATGAAAGCACTTGGAGGATAAGAGAAAAATAAAAACTCATCATAGCTTGCAGAGGGAAAAAAGCTGGCACACAAAGGAGGGTCTTCGACTCAGTGTCTGAGCAAACAATTCCAAATGGCAGATGGATCCCTGAAAACAGGAGTTCTGTGCTGCCAGCAAGTGCTTTTGCAGTAGGACCTGGAAACAACAGGAAATAAACCAGGAGAGCTCAAAATGTCACGGATAATGCAGACACATGTTGTAATTAGGCTGCACGAGCACCGCAAAGCATCACCATAAATATTCCCTCTGGTACTTAAAGCCATTTGCTGTGGCCACACTGACTCACCTTGCCACCAGCATTCCATAGACTGGCACAAATATTTGTGGGAAGCAATTTAGAGCCATGGAAACACAACTCCATCTGCCTGGGTGTGTTCCCTGCACTGTCCACAGAGTCAGGCTCTGTAAAGGACCAGTGCCACCATGCCCAGTGTGACACAGACATCCCTCCTGGGCCTCTGCCACCAGCACGGAGGGCACAACCCAAACACTGCTGGTGTTCAGGCACGTGCCTGAGCCTACTGGGGCACTGCCATCAAAAAATATCCCTGGAAAACCAGTTTGGAACAAGTGCAGCAAATGAATTGATGTGGCAATGGGGATTTTGGTGATTTTTTGACAAAAATGACAACACTGTTCATAGCATGACAGAATTTAGGACACCAGGCAGAGCGGCATTCTCCATCCCTGCTTTCAGAACAGGGGAAATGGGAAGGGGAGCACCTGGAATACTACTAAATGTGTTCCCTTCAGCTGTGAAAGCAGGGAGCTCCACCCTGTTCTGTGTGTTCTGGACAGCAATGGGTTACACTGGAGCGAAGGGAGAACCAGAGAGAGATGTCCTGTCCCCAAAGGTTTAAGCCACTCTGTGTGCACACATCCCTTCACAATGAAAAAAATAAAGCAGGAGCTGTCAACAAGATTATTTTAGAGGAAATCAGATAGCAAAGCATGAGTAATTACTTCACTAAATCAAGTAATCTCTTTAATCTTGAAAGGAAATTTCAAACCTGCCTTTGAGCAAGCTTTATTTCCGATTCCATACTCAATTTAGGTGTAAAAAGTGTTGGGTTTTATTTTTAAGAAATGCATAGAAGGACTGAACTCTGAAGACCGTGTCTTGTTGGGTGTGAAGAAATTATTTAAGACAAATTATAGTGCTGTCACACTCATACCTCATAGTTTAAAATAAACCTTGTCATCTAATTATACAAGAGCTTGAGTTTGTTTAACAAATTTCTCAGAGGTATTTGTGTGGCACTCTATCTCCCTTCGCCTCTGATTATAGCCTATCATTTCAGTCTGCCTTCTGCAGCTCTCAGTGTCTCACTGTGGTGTTTAACAGGTTGCATTTATCACATCTCCTCAGCTGGGCTGAAGCAGATAAAACCGTGGAGTCTCAGCACAGTTCTTGGCAAATCACAATTAAAGAATTATTTAAAACAAAGGCACCCCAAAGTGGGATTTCTGCTCCCACACTAAACTTTCACAGTGGCAAACTGGGACTCTGAAAACAGTTTTGATCTCCCGCCCACAGGTCTACTGAGAAAATTAAGGGAAAAGGAAAATTCCCCTTGTGTTTTAATTCCCATGTGGTATTATCAACATGTCAGGGCACATGTGACTAGAATCAGCCAAATCATGATAATTATTTCAAAAAAATATAGTCTGCAAAAGACTCTGTCTTTCCCCTTCTTGCCTGTCAGTGAAGTCAGATGAATTGAGAATTGTTCAAAAGAGCCCTCACTGAGGCAACAAGAGGGGCAATGAACTGTCATCAGATAAAAATTCAGTTAAGCACAGCTCCCTAGGAAGTGTTTAAACGACTGGAGGAACTTCATTGACCAAAACATTTAAGGCAAAATCAAAAAATACAATACCCAGTCTGCAGAGGGAATGTGAAGCCCCTCAGCAGGCTGGCAAGGCTGTGAGTGACTAGGCCTGACTTTGAAACATGGCATCTGGCATGTTTTTACTGTAAGCCAAGACCAGCATTCCTGGCTGAATCACCTGATGACCACAGTCTGCTTTCTTGGTGCCTCCTGACAGCCTGTGTGCACATCTGACCACACGCCCAGGGCTGGGGGCTGCACGGGCTGCTGAAAACAGGGCCGGTGCTGTTCTCTAGGCCAGCGATTGATGATTCAGGGCCTTTCCAGTTCTCTGAGCAATCTCTTGACATCCAGTTTTTCCCACTGGTGCTCCAGGAGATGCTGTGCCATAGCTTGGCTCGTGTGCTCACTAACTGGTCACCTTGCCTTTGTGCTAAGCTGCGGCTGACATTAACAAGCTGCTAAATTCAATTTTGATGCAGTTTTGAGGCCTCCCCTCAAAACTCGAATGCAAATGCGTCCATTTCGTTAAGCAATTAGAGCTATTTTAGCTCGTATGGAGGGGAAGAGCAATTTTGAAAAGGTAATTATATTTACTTAATTTTTTTCTTCAGTATTTCTGACTGCTCCTTTTCCCTTCAGTGGAAGAACTGCAGCTGCTTCATCACTTCTTTCAGACAGCTGTGACACATTCCTGTTATTGGACATGTTCTGCAGCTATCTCACTCATGGTACCTTGCCTGATTGCATACAAGAATATCACTGTTGAATTCCGTAGCTCATTTCACCAGGAATAAACTGAAACTGTAGTTTTAGTTCTTTGCCGTGGGGTTTCCAGCATTGAATTTAAACCAAAACTTGAAAAAGAAGGGGGGCTTTCACAGCCCCAGCTGTGAAATTTAATATTCAATTTTTGTGAAATTTAATAATTTAATATTTTCATCAAAACTATTCAGATTTTGATGCATATATTCATCCTTTCTATTATACTGGATCTAATGCAAGATTTTTTAAAACAACATATTTATTCCAACACTACCCCAGAATCAGAAGTACCTGTGAACTTTACTTATCATAGTAATTATTAGAACCAGTTCTTAGCATGAAAAGAGAGTAAGTAAAACTCATAACCAGCAAGCCTTACCCTACTATTTCAGGAATTTTGAGCAAAAATAATAAGTAAAAAAAAAAAAAACCTGAAAAGAAATTGTGTTTTTCAATGATCAATCATTCCTCAGTAAATTTCTTTAGTTTTTGAAGAAGATTTTCCACCGAGGTCCATCTCCATCTTCAGAAGGAGTGAAAGCCCTTTCAGGAGAAAGATTTGCTTTTCTGTCCCCTGCCCCTCCAAGGGACATTCTTGTTGTTGGCAGAGACAAAAGAAGCTATTTGCTTGTGACAAGAACAAGAAAATCTTACTGATGAAAAGCGAGGCAGCTTTTCTGTTTGTTTCTTGATTAAATCAATAAAACCCAAAATATGCCAGTCTCACTTTCTGTTTTGAAATGCATTGGGCAGCCCCGGGGTAGAATGTTATTCCTTCGTTATTCTCTCTACTAGTCTTCAAATAATGCTATTTGGGATCAATGATCGCCTCAGACATGCTAATATAAGCCCAATTTGTTTCCATAATAATTGGCATGCTGCTATTTAGTGCATTATAAATGGCTGTATAAATTAATCAGAGATTCTTACAGTGGCTATGTGCACTGCAATTTGTCTTTACAGACTTACTACTGTCAGACCAAGTTTTTATCTAGTCTTAATTTTAAGCATTTAATTGCATTAATATTCACACTATAAAACATACAAAGAGATCTCAATTATCATTGCCCTTCATGAAATGAATTAATATAAGTCATAAACCCACTCTACTGTAGAAAAGTACATTCAAGGAATCACTGCTTAGCTCATGGACTATCTGGTGTTTTCTTCCTGTCTAAATGAAATATCCTCACTGTACTCTTACTGCAGTGCACAAAATGTCCATTTATCATTGTGCTTTTCATCAGCTTTTGAGTCAGAAGACTGACCCTTCATCTACTACTTCACTTAAATGTCACTGAAGCTTTTTGGGGGATTCTGCCCCATCGGTAATGGTACATATCCTGAAAATCAAACCTGTAAAAACAACTCTGGCCTTCACGTTTTGCTGAATTACCCTTCAAAATGAACCTTTTCTCAAATTATTGCCCTCTGTGTTTCATCACATTTCACTTCCAGAAGCTGTACCCATGAAGGAAAAAAAAAAAAAGATGCTTGTTCTGCATCAGCCCAGGCCTAGGAGATGCTGAATTTTCTAAGGGGCTGATGAATTATGTCTAAGCTGAGGAGGGAATAAAAATAAGCTTTCTTTCCTTGCACGAGAAAGGAGAAGGGATGATTTTCTAATGCTGAGAGGGAAAGCGGTGCAAGACCAAACAGAACTGGTGGAATGTGTGCAGGAAGGGATCAGGGAGTGCAAAAAGAGGCCAGAACCTGGAGCTGGCAAGATGGCAGCAGAGCCTCACACCCCGGCAGCGAAGCCAAGAAACAATATTGGCAGATAGGGGATGAGAAAGGAAAGAGGATAGAAAAGGATTAATAATTCAAAGCTGGCTTACAGGGGCTTAGTCCTCATGCTCAACACACAGATAGAAGCAGTGAACAGGGGTGGCTCAAACGAGATCCCTGTGCCAGGCACAGAGAGCACTTGTCAGGTACCACAGGATGGGGCAGTTCCCTGTGCCTTGGGCAGCTCAGAGACAGGATTATCCACGGAATAGAAAGGTTTGGTCACCAACAGGCTCTGTGCAGCAGACACCCAGCTCATCCTCCTCCAAGGAGAGCAAAACTATCACCACCCAGCTCAAAACCCACTTTGGATGGTGTTCCACAAGTGAGAGGGCTCTGAGGCAGGGCAGCCTCATGTGAGGAGTGTAGAAGCTTTTCTCCTTGGCAGGTGTAAGAAAATAATGTTCAGCAAACTCTCTGCTCACCATACCTGAGATGTTTTCCCTCAGCACCATGTGGTTAATCCAGGTGTCACCACACGAAATGTATCCAAGAGAAACTTCCACTGCTGTCTACACAGAGAACACCCTATTTTAAAGCACACACATCCCATTTCTTATAAAACCCCTCGAGGCAGCTGTTTTGCCTCTACCTGGCTGAGTTTGCCTGACATTGAGCTGAAGTTACATGTATCTTCTGTAGTCCATATAGAGGGAATGATGTGAACCTGATTCATATTCTCTAAGCCAAGTTCATATTCTGCTGGCAAAAGGATTCACTCACTCTCTGTCTGGTGGCTAATGGAGATGCATAAGAAAACAAGACTTCTGCAGCTGTCCCAAGTGATAACAATCTCCAACCTCAGCACCAAAACCACTTGAAAGTTTCAGAGGTAGTTGCTGAATTGCTACAGAAGTCATTATAATCACAGCTTTGCTGTTAGCCTTCCAGAATTTTCAACCTAAGCAAACAAGAAATTCAAGGGAAAATAGCAAAACAAGCTCACAAATAATGTAGCTGAGAAGTAAGTCCCAAATTATCTTATTTTTTAAACTGTGCTAAATCTTTTCCTCATTTCCCATTGTTCACATGCCCTAGCCAGCCATAAGAATGATATAAAAAGAAAGTATCTTCTAGCTATAAACTCCTTCACAGTTAAGTTCTGAAAAGAAAATATGTATACTAACTATCTCATCATTAAGCTACTAATTATATTGAAAAAAAAACCTGCAACACATTGATTTTTCTTTTTTTCCTTTGCCCTTGGGGAAAAAGTTTGTATATAATTATCAGTTTCCCTAACTCTTTACTTGCCCTTTTGTTTTCATAATGAAAGAAACTCTTTCATCTGTCTGCAAAATTGTATCGCAATGCGACAGGCTGGAGGAAATCTGAAACCCAGCGATGGTTCAGGGCTCTGGAGAAAACAAGCAATATCCATCCCTAACCTCCTCCTGACCTATCCCTGGCCTTAGACAAACAAGTTAAACATTCAATTAGTAGAAAAGAAATGAATGTGCTGTTTATTAATTTGGAGGAGGAAGTGCAATGTTGAGCATATTAATTGACCTAATGTGCCACAAAGCATCTGAACTCCTCCTGGATAAATCCCATCCTGTCCCACTCAGTCCTGAGAGGCAACCTGATGGCAAAATGTCTTGCACACAGGTCTGTGCACATTTGAATTGCATGGAGGAAATGTGGAATTAACGATTTCTCCATTTCAGGATGTCCTGAACCCTGTTTATTTGTCACAGATTGAACTCCCCAGCTCTTTGATATCCATTCACTGTAACTTGTTTTCCATGCTCTCTTCCCATTCCCCCTCACTCCCTGCTCTTTGCTTTGATCTTTAGCTTCCGTCTCCCTTCTGATTTGCACCTGTATTTACAACCTCTCTGTTCCAGCCTCGTTACACCAAAGCCTCTTGGGCCCCCTGCCCATGGGGCTGCCCGTGGCTGCTGTGCTGCCCTCGGTGCTCCAGCAGGGCATGGCTGCTTGGGATAAACACCACCAGAGCTGCTTCTGTCCCAGCTCTCGTGCCTTGGGACAGGCTGGGGTCCCTGAGGGGTGACACAGACAGGTGGGAGCAGTGGAACTCGGTGGCTGGAACATCTGGCATCAGAGCAGTGTGGTTTGAGGCACAGCTGGCACCACATCAGCCCTGGAACTCCTGTCTATTCCTGATTCCTTGGTCTGATGCTGTTCAGCATCCTCATCTGGAGCATGGGGCAGAGTACCCAGCACCAGTTTGTGATGGAGCCAGCCTGGGGCAGAGGGCAGTGGGAGACAGGGCAGAGCGACCTCAGCAAAGGGGCGACAAAGACCTTGGGAAGTTCAAACTTCGCCCCCTCATCCTCTCCACTGCAAGACTGGAAATATGAACTCAGTGCATTCTGTTAAAAAAAACCCCAAACAAAACCCTCCTCACAAATTTTCACTCCAAAGAACAGAACGAACTAAAACTTTGGTAACTGCCATGTAAGTCCCTTGGCATTCTAGCAGCAGTGTTTCAGAACTGCTCAATAAAATGTGGATATTCCTGATTTGTTATTCGATTGTCTGACCTTGAGAATATGTGATCACCACCCATCCCCACAGTCTGCACAAAAATCCTCTTCCAATCTGTTGTGCACTGTTGAAGTTAAGAAGTTGAAGCTCGGACTGGTTAATTAGATGGATGAAAGAATGGGACACAGAAATCTAAACTCAATAGAATTCTTTTCTGGAGACAAAGAGGTCAAGTGTGTGTTATACTCGAGACCTTACACAGCTTTTCTGGGTATTTATTCAGTACTAAGGCTTCAGTGGGTAGGCACCAACATCCCATTTCAGTGATACCCTAGGAAATGCAGGTACTTCTGGAATTACACCACGATTTACATGGACAAAAGAGAGTTTTAACACTAACAGCTCTGTCACACTGTTGGAATTCCAAGTATCTGTCAGCATGGAAGAGAAGCTGAATGAACAATACATATTTCTTCCTTTGGCCTCCAATCAGAATTAAGAAATTAATCCTGTCCAGTTGGTAACTGGCATTAGAACCATCCCACTTGTTTTCACACAGACAAGATGTTCTACAAATAGGCTGGGCTTGGAGCTCCATTTCACAACACCTTCGCAGTTTTAGATTCAAAAAGAGCTCAGGAGCTCTGCCTAAAAAAGTGAGAATTCTACTTGGTTTTGGTGGAAACCCACTTACCCATTCCTTCAGGAAAGCGAGGAAGAACACAAATCTGACTCCAAGAAGTTAAATACATCCATGTGTTGACATGAACAGCTTTCACAGCAATTAGGGAATCTTCTTGCCTTGA
Organism: Monarcha castaneiventris obscurior; assembly: GCA_026261815.1. Classification (NCBI taxonomy): domain Eukaryota; kingdom Metazoa; phylum Chordata; class Aves; order Passeriformes; family Monarchidae; genus Monarcha; species Monarcha castaneiventris. The sequence goes on from JAMPIT010000583.1 coordinate 2,534,734, forward strand.
CAGAAAATTAATAAAATTCTGTTTGTTCTTTCCAGTTGTCTGTAGGTGTTCTCTGTACGTGTGACCAGGGCAGGTTTCACTGCATCTCCCTGCTATGAATACTGGGCCCTTCTGACAGAGATGATTCTGCTCCTCTGCACCATAAATTGTTGTGACACCCAAGCTTTTTTTCAGATGTTTCAGCTGCAGAACAGCATCATCCCAGACTCCCAGCTGCATGTCTCCCTGCAATGCTGTGGTATGCAGCCATTGATTTCACTGCTTTGTCTCTAATTCACATTTCCCCTGGGAGGAAGGCCTGAGGACATATTTTTTGTGAGAACAGATTGTATTAGGTAAATTTGTGTTTTTCCTCAGAAGACAAAAAAAGCACTGTGGGTGGTTTTGTGTAACTGGTCCATGTTAAGACCATTTTTCTTATGAAGTTCTACTGTTGTAGCAAAGTTGAGTGGTCTCGCCTCAAGTTTAGAGACACTGATGGTTTACCCAGAACTGTACTAGCACACATGGCTTGGTGGGGAGCTTCACAGAGCATTTGGAACAAAGAGCAGGAACATGGAGCTTCAGGAGATCTAAACCTGGAGCATTTCAACTTGATATTTCATTTGTTTGTATAAGTCTTGGTGGAGGATGGCTGAGCACTCAAGGTAAAGCAATGCTTCGATTATCACATTCTGAAATCCTGAGTAAGAGTAATCAAATTGTCTAAATAATGTGAAGCAGTCTTATTTGCTGCTCTCCTACAGCAATTATGGTGCCTGGTTGGTAATTTTCTCAATGTAGTAACCTCACAAGCAACAGAAATCATTTGTGTTTTTTCCTAATAAAAGCAGACATGGAAAGATAACAATAGGTATTTTAAAACAAAACTGATTTGCAGGAATATTTATATGCTGTCTGTATCAACACCTCTTATTTTTTGGAATATCACAGAGCCAACTACTAAAACACGAGGATGTGATTATTGTCAGGGCATTTTATTGCTACCTTTTCTCTTGAACAAAGTTACAGTTTGGGAAAACAAGATGGGAGGAGGCAGAAAAGATGGAACTACTTTTGCCTCATGGTAAAATTGACTTCAGTGGAAATGCATTTTTGTCTATGTGATACCAAAAAATAAGGAATAAATAGAAAGTTGAGGTTTTCACAGCTTGGCTATAGAGGAAACACATCTTGTGCAGCCACAAAACTACACTGGAGTAAGTGCCAGTGGGAAAATTAATAACAGGAACAAGTGATAGCATGAGCACTGGAACCAGTGAACCCTGGGTTTTATGGATTTAAATTGTGTGCTTGGATTCTCTGGTGTTTAATAAAGCAGAAGCTTGGCTTGCTGGTCTGGAGCCCTGCCTGCTTCAGCCTTTCCTTCCATGGTGCCATCAAACAGTCTCAGCTGCTCCCAGTCTGCATCCAGGACACCTTTGGAACCTGGTATTTTTTAGAACCTTACTATTTTCTTAAATTTAGCTCGAGTTAGCTAAGTGGATACCCAACCTTCCCTACCGCTGCCCCACACTCAGAGGGGGACACTGATCCTTAAGAACCAAGACTGAAATTGCCTGCAAGGCTGATCCCACAGCTGGGAGCAGCTCCCATAGCCATGTGCCCCAGGAGTGCAGCAGCCCCTCCCAAGCTGCTGTAGCATTTTCCTGGCTGTGCTGCTGACAAAGCCCTGACAACGATCAGCTTGCTGGGGTCCTGAGCCCACCGCTTATCTCACAGACCCAAAGGGCCTCATTCTTTCTTCAGTTTTCACTTTGTCTCTCTGTCTGTCTGTCCACTGCCTCACCCTGTCTGGATTCGGACTGCAAACCCTTTGACAGAGAAATCACCCTTTTACTTCATTTGTTTCTTCAGCAAGAACAAAATCCTCCATGTCTATGACCAAGATACTGAACACTGCATTTGTTCAATTAACAGATAATAATTATACTAATAAATGACAGCTGAGCAGGATACTTGTTAGACTTGTACAGCGCTCACCCCGACCTGCTGTCATCGATAAGGGAATGTCAGTTATTGCAACACAATAAATGAGGTATTATTCATATGACAAACAAATCTGCCAGACCGCTTTACCAGCCTGCCCAAACTCTGAGTGTTTATCCAAAGCAAACCACTGCTTAAAGTTGGCAGACTCATTATTTTTCATGTTAATATGTGTACCAACTCAAGGGTTACCAGCAAACCACTGCAGGCCTCCCTCTGCAGATGGGTTGGGGATTGCACTGTGATTTATGGCTCATCACCAGCACATTATTCAAAAGGCCTCCATAACTCATTTATATCGGTCAGCAAGTGCATTTGACTTGACAGAATCATTATCCACATTATCACCAGAACTCACACATGGACCTCTGCCTTTGGAATGGATATTGGATTTGAAATCCCTGGACACCACTCAGTCCATTCCCACGCACTGCAGTCACAGCATCCAATGCCCACCACATTCCCTTTTACACATCCAACCCTGGAACACTGATTTTCGATGGCTGTTCTACACCATCTGATACTTGAAATGTTACATCTGTTTGAAATGTCCAATGGTACATGAAATAGCCTTGACATTATGAAGCTCAGCCATACTATTATTTGTAGTAAATTTAAAATTCTGTTCCACCTTTGAGGCAAATTTTATTTTTGCCTTATTTTGTGCATACCACTGCATAAAACACAAACAGGGACAAAGTTAATGCTGCTTCTGTAACTTATTTTTCACCACCTGAACAAAGTGCTTGTGTGTTTTCATACCTCCAGTTCAACACCGCTCTCTCTGGTGGATCGGACTCACTAATCCCCTGTTTCCACGAGTACAAGTTATTGGAATGCTGGTTCTTTAGCAGGCAAGTTCTGGCTATGGTTATTCATAGAAATGCCTTTGTATTATAACACAAGTACATAGTGCTGGAACATCAGACCTAGCTCTGCTGCTGAGTCAAACCTCCAAAATCAGAATAAAAACATCATTTCTGAAAACCAAGTTTCCTACAAGCCAGAAGAACTCAAGTTCTAGTCTAGCCTGTGAGACCTCAGCTTCCACTCTCATAAACACTTCAAACAGTTAAATATGGAAATAGAGAGGAAGCAGAAGAGGATGAAGGTTGTCCCTCTTCTGCTGTTCAACAGGTTCCCTTATTGCTTTAGACCACAGGAAAGGACCAGGCATTATAAATAAGGGCTCATAAGGATCTACATTTCATACTAACACATTTTTTCAGACAGTGTAGTAAAGGTAATGTTATCTTTGAGCAGCAAGAAATAACTAGATGGACTTAATTCCCCTAAAGGTATTACTCACATTCTGTTATCAAATCATTCAGTGCTTAAAGACAAATACAAACAGTCAGTAAAGATTTGAGAGATCATGTGAGAAATTACCTTCAGCTGAACTAATTCTGGTTCTAACTAATTTGCACGGCCTGAATGGTCACTTTTCTGCTGCTTTAGCCCTTCCTCAAGCTGCCTCTTTCAGTGATATAAAAAAAAAAAGAGGTGAAAAAGAGCCAAGTTCATTATTCGTAGCTCTGAATGTCATAAGATCGTTTCCAAAATGCAGATTATCACATTATCACTTCAGCTTCTAGAAACTCATTTATTTCTGACCGGTTTTGCATTTTTGACCTGCTTTGCTATTTATGTAAAAAGATGAATACTCTTGCTTTAGCTGCCACCACTCCTGTGTATCTGTGCCTAATATATTATCATGAACCCTCAGATTATAAAGATTTGGTTTCACATGACAAGTTTTGCTCCTCTATTTTTTTATTTATTGTGCAAGTTAAACTATACAGGGACTTAACTAACTGTACACATATTTTCCTGGAATAACCATGGCAACTGAACATACCCCACACTGCACAAACCCATCTCTTGAGCATCATCTCCCACTAGATCTTCTTTAGCTAATTCACACGTCACCAGGACACTTTCAGGGCGCAAATAAACCATGTATCATGCTAGGACATACTCTGATATTGTACCTCTGACTGCCAGGAGAGTTCACCTAAAGCCATTAAATTCAAAGATATCTCCAGCACGGGACACTCAAGCGGCACCTCAATTAACCATGCAAAATAAGACCTCTGCTCATTTTTGGAAAATTGTAATAATGGGAACTAATTGTTCTTTTTCTGCTAATGTCTGTGTAAACAATCCTGACTGTGACTGACTAGAGTAACTCTTTCTGCTTTTAATTTTTTGTGACATTCAAGAGAGGCTCAAGAGAAAAACCCCTCCTGATAACAACAAAAATTGCAATGCTGCCTTCATGTGAACCTTTTTTTTACAAGACTGAAAAGGCTCTTCTCTTGCTCAAGGTTATGCCCTTACATCTGGCGAAGCCAAAAGAGAATTGCTGAGCAGGTTGAGCCGTTAGGATGAAAATCCCATCTTTTGAACAATGCTGATACCTCGTCTTTATCACTCTATTGATTGAGCAGGGCTGTGTGCTTTACCCATGTTGAGTTTAGCTGCATGACAAACAAAAGAGAAGAGGGAGAAATCCATGCCAATCAAACAGCATTTCTTATGAAGAGTATCCATTTGAAATTAAAAACCTTAATGCAATATTTTGGTTGTCTAGAGAGCGGTAGAAATCCAGAGAAGCTGGGTTTAGGAACTAGCAGGAAATGAAATGCCAGAATTGCTAAGCCTTTCCTAGTGCCCAGCTCAGCGTTCACACACTCAGGACAAGGAGCCCCCAGTTCCCAGTCAGGGTGAGCTGAGCAGGGCCAGGACAGGTGACAACAACGGGGCAGTGGAAACTGTCCTTTTGCATTTGTGGCTCAGCCCGAAGCCCCCCATTACCATAACACCGTGTCAGTCTCAGCCATAGAGCTTGGCTGCCTCGGTAATTAGCTGAAAAGACAAAGGCTAGAGGCCAATTAGCCCAGGAGGCAAAGGCTAATTTCACACTTGTCTTTGGGAGCCCAGCTGGGAGAAGCTGCAGCCGGTGGCTGGTCAGAAGAGCTCTGCCAAAGCTGGACAGGGGATTTAGCACCAGGAGGAGGAAGAAAGGAGTGGGAGTTATTGCTGAGTTTCTTTTTCCTACTTGTGAAGTTCAGTTACACTGGGAGTCGAAAAAAAGCATGACTCATCTTGAAGGATTATTTTAAAATGAGATAGATTCACAACTCAAACCAATCTAATGACGATTCCTCTCTCTGCCTGAGGAGGCTGAATGCTGAATGCCTGAGGAGAGCTTCCACCTTCACAAAAGTGTTCTAATCATCATTTTTGCTACTTTAAGGGATTGTAATCTTTCCATTTTTTCTTAGGCAATCAAACATTTACTGGAGGAGAAACTATAATTTGAGTATTCCACTCTTATTAGGTACCTGCAAGATTTATTCTCGGGTGGTCTGTGCAAAGTAGACCAGGTTGGACTTGAAGAACAATTAGCAAAAGCCTCATGGGAGTGGAAACAGGTCCCAGAACTCTGATTGTTCATTTAGAGTGAAATTGATACAGTGAAACCATTTCAACAGAAGGGTTTCAGAGCACTGAAACCAATATCCTGTGAGTCTGGTGGGTTAAGCAATAAATGCTCGAGTGCCCTAAATGCTGACTTGCTGCATTTTTCCCTCAATCTTGACCTCAACCTCTTTTCCCAGCTGAATTTATTTGGCAGGCTCAAGCAGTCTCAAGCTGAACAATACTTCATTTTTCGAGGAATTTGCTATCCAATGCAGTCGAATATACTTTGCCCCACTGTATTCTATAGACTCCTGTTCTGGAGTTTGTAAATGTTTAACTTGCCTGGCAGGTCCCAGACGTCTGCAGAAGGATGAATGAATTGTTTCCACAACATCAGGCTCTTCTGCTGGGGATAACACTGTTGGAATACTCAGGGAAAGCGGCATTTTCATATCTCTGCTGGGTTTTCTGGTTGATTTGTTCTGTGGGGTTTCTTGGGTAAGGCTTCACCTGCATGCTTTTGCATCAAAATTGGGTCTCCATTGGCATCATCAACACCACTATTTTTCCTGTTAAAGTAGAGGATATTTTAATTGGGAGTCCTAGTCCTGTGCTATGTAAAGAGCCGATTATACATTGAAGTTTAGAATCAGGGAGCTTGCCTTCACTTTTGCCTGCTGAGAGTTTTGATCAGTTCAGCACTAAGCACAGAATGGCCGAGGCTGGAAGGGACCTCTGGAGTTAACAGCAAGGAAGAAATGTCCTGTAAGACCTGCCAGGTTTCCCTTTGCCTTGTTTTCCTGTATGATTAGCAAAGTTCAGTGCCTCCAGACTGGCATGAAGGTGTTTAATGTCAGAGCTTAATAATACAGCATACATTAAAAGTATAAATACAACATTTTTGCAGCTTAGAGAAAATATTTGCCCAAGACAAGTTAAAACTGTGTAGCCATATCATCTCCTGTTTTGCTGGATATAAAATGACCCTGTAAAGCCTTCTGACATTCTCCTTGCAGCTGAGGATTGAGGCTATGACCTTTGCAAAGCCTTCCAAAGAGTTTCACAGGCAGCCAACTCTTACAGAGAAAGTTTCATTAGATGCCAAAGACTTTTTTGATAAACATGGTGGCACACGAGTTGCCCTCTCTCATGAAAAATAGGCAAAATCAGTTCTTGTTATTTGAAACAAAACCAGCTGTAGGGGCTGAATGACTTCAGAAGACTTGTTTGATAATTTGAATCCAACCTCCAACACAGGAAGTTTTAATTAACTGCAAGGAGGGGGAAGTTACCATAAGGGACGCAGAGTGGCTGTGGAGTGTCCATCCCTGGAGTTACTAAAACACGGCTGGAGAAGCCCCAAGCTACCTTTTCTGGCTAGACCCACTTTCACTAAATCTAGGTGACCTCTAGAGTCCCCTACCAAACTAAATGATGCTACCAGCTGAAGTTGTCACCCTTCTTCCTCTGCATTTGCAGTGCCAGGGAGGGAAAATCTACCTGTAGCTGTTGAGTTGCCAAGGATGGCTGAACTGCAGTAAAGGAATCTGTCAAACATAGGACAGGACAGGATGGGACAGATCTGAATTCTGCAGCTTGGCACTGCAGATGGCATCTGTCAAAACGGGAGGCATTCCCACCCAGCTGGAAATAGCTGTAGTACAGACATTGTAGAAAGGTCATCAACCTCCAGAGCAGCTTTGGCTTCACGCTGTCACTGCCAAGGTACAATCCTGTTTTGCCAGTACTTACATACTTTTTCTTAATTGCTCTTTGCATAAAACCAGGAATCAGTTGTTACCACACTGGAAGCCAAAGGGAGCACAGGAAGGAAACGGAGTCCAAATATCTGTGTGATGGGTTTGTGGCAGAGGGAGTTGCATCTGCTGCTCAGGTGCATCCTAAAGGCACGAACTCATCTGTTCCAAACACACAGCACCACATCTTTGGTGGGGCTGCATCTCCTGGTTACTGAAGAAGGAAAGGAAGTTGCCCCATGCTGCCAGTTAAACAAATAAAAGTCATTCTGCTTCATATTGGGACTTAAACCTCCTCCCTGTGTTTGTCATTAGGACTGGATAAAGCATTGCTTGAAAGCAGAGCCCTGCAATGAGCAGAAAGGGAATCAGACCATTCTAAACAAACACTGCTGAAGGCCTCAAGCACTGAGTCTGCAAAGTAACTTGAATGCTTAAGAAAGCATTCCTGTGGGCTGCTTGCTTAAATAGCAAAAGAAACCAACTCTCAAGAAGAAATGAAACAATCTCTTTGGTAAAAGACAGCATTCAGTAAATAAACTTATGCAATAGCACAGCAAATAATCAGGAAGATCACAATGTAAATATCAGTTGTCTTTCTGTTTACTTTTTCTCACTTTCTGAGATCTCTTTTACTCTCCTGAAGCCTTTTTTCCTTTCTTTAGTATGCACCAGACAAAGCCTTAGATCCCTAGGCTTTGGCAGAGAAGCCACAGTCTCATTTTTCTGTTAAGAGTATCATTTTTGGTTCTGTCAGCCCTGCGGTCTTGGACATGCCAGCCCAGAGCCATTCATTTCTGCAAAGTCATTTTGGGTTTCTGAAGGTCCGTTGTGGTGGCCCTGAGCAGCCCCCCAGGCAGTGTCTCCATGCTGATGGCAAGGCCCCTGTGGAATTCCTTACTCCCTGCTCCCTGGTCAATCCATTCCATCCATCCCATGCCATGGCATTGAGGTCCAGCCTGCCTGGCTTGGAGAAACCTGGCCAGCAGCCACCTCAGTGACACTGATGCTCCTCACACCCTGGAGAGGCTTCTCCTCCTGCCCTCACTGATGGGCTGCCAACTCTGGTTCCTCTTCATCATGCAGGGTACAGAAATAAAGGCTTTTCCCTCATCATTTTTTAAGAGAAATGTGCTTTTATCAATACAATGCTGTCATTAGCAGTGCTATCCATCTGTATCCAAGTGTCATTTCCCCAGGTAAGGAACCATTTTGCAGCTGGGGATTGCTGGAATGTGGTTCATTAGAGCTGCTTCTTGCACACCCAGAGGTCTCTGTGCTGCTGGTGGAAAGAGATCACAGCAGTGCTGCTCCCACTGCCAGTCACAGCACGGAGCAGGGTAACACACATCTGCTGCTTTTACTGGCATTGCTAATTGTGAAAAGGAGATGATTAAGGGGCAGTTTTGCTACTTCTGTTAGTTCAAGCCCAATAAATCCAGTGAGAGTGGCAGAGCAAGCATCAATTCACACACATTGGAATAATTTCACAATCACTGTCTTCTGGAAGGAGAATCATAGCAGGGGAGAAACAGTCATGGCCATTTTTGTTCAGTGAAATGCTTGTGGAAAATTCAGCTGCAAATGATATTTTCCCTCATTGTGAAATGATATTTTGCCTCATTGCCCACAGTGGTGTTCAGGACAGCCCTGCCCGTCACCAGGGCAGGCAGGGCACTGAGCCCTCAGCTCTGCTCACAACGAGCTCTAAAGGCTGACCAGAAACACACCTGTCAGATGGACATTTGCAAGGTCTATTTCTGCAAAGAAAATAATTAAAAAGGAAACCTAATATGAGAACATTTCTGTGAGGAAAGAATTAAAACACAGGGAGGGCTTCTGTGTTTAGTACGAGGCCTTGTTTTATGTCCCTGTTTAAATAAATCTCCTTCACATGTCTCAAAAATATTCTTTCAAGAAAGATTATAAAATGGGGCTGCTCTCACAGAGCAAATTCCCAGGCCTGGTGGGGTAAACTCTGGAGAGGAGGCAGAAGGGTTCCACCAGAGGGCAAACCTGCTGCTCAGGAGCCCCGTGAAATAGTGCAAAAGTGCACGACTGCCCTCAAGCACAGCCAGTGCCTCCTGCGACTCAGAGAGGCTTAAAAAGGGTAGATTCCACTTCTGAGAAGCTTATTTGATGCACTTAATCCCAGCTCTCCGGTTCAGGATCCATGGGGACTAACAGGGCTGACCCGGGTGGTGTCAGGGAGGTGACCAAGGCTGGGGTATTTCATGGCATTTCAGTCCTTGCTGGAAAACCAACTATGAGATGACAGAAATAATTCATGGCTTCTTTTCTCACTTAGGGACAGAGCCTAACAGCATTCCAGCTTTTTCCACATTGCTTTGTCATCTGTTAAGAACAGGGAGGTTCCCAGGAGTTTCGCAGCAATGGATGGAATGCTCTCACACCAGTGCAAAGGCAGGGCTAGGAAGTTTGAATCATTCCCTGAGGTCCTTAGGACAGGTCTGATCCTGGCAGGCCCAGCCCAGGGATCTGCTCAACTCTCCTTCTTTGCCCATATAGCACTGGAACCAGATTTAACTGGAGAGGGAAAAAATGAAGAGGAACTTTTCAAAAGGTTTGGAACTGTCCAGGGTTCGTTGTTTTGTTTTGTTTTGTTTTGGAGTTTGGAACTGTCCAGGGTTAGTTCTTTTTTTATTTTCTTTTGTTCTGGGCTTTTTTGGGGGAGTTGGGTTTGTTTGTTTTTTGGGTTTTTTTTGCCACAGAGTTCAGTAACATGAGAAGGAATTTCTGTAAACCACAGAGATGTGGCAGATTCAGGTAAAAAAAAAAAAATCTTTTTTTGTTTTGACCTTATGAAAGTGGTATAAAAATGGACAGTGGTGCTTAACACTCTGAGCTATTGTCTGGCACGGAAATCTAGGCCATGGATCCCGAAATCCCAGATTCTCAGAGTGCCCCAGGAAGCAGAAATGCCCTCATGTGGAGCCTGGCACAGAGGGACAGAAGTTCCCTGCACCTGAGTTTCCAGTGCTCCAAAGCAGCTCCTTTCCAGATGCACACACACCTCTGTAGTGCACTTTAAACATACCCTAAAGACACACTCAATGTCTTTGGTTTACCTTTCCCTCCATAACTGAGTCACAGCCATCCTTACGCAGCACATCCACTCACATAAACAAACACAGGAAGGAATGAAAACCTGTGAATTAATCAAGATATTTCCCTGAAGACTCTGAAAGAAAAAAGCAAGAGAAATTGTAAAGGATATTTCTGTTTGGGGGGCAGCTGGATATTATCATGATGAGGCCATGCAAACATATAAATATCTGAGATGAGAAGGAAGATGATGAAATGAAATGGATGGAAACATTCGTGCTGTCAGTAAGATGAAAGAATAAAATTGCAGGTGCAACAGAAATGATTCTTTAAATTAAACCCATAGCCTCAGCATCATATTTAATACCCTCCCCACTAACCTGCCCAGGCCTTGCACTTCATTTCTCATGTGACAGCACTGCCCACTTGAACACTGATACAGCTATTTACTGCCCAATAAACTGCTTCTATACATTTTAATTATAACCCTTTGGCTTCAAGTTGTATTTATAAAAAAGGCATTAATTTCTATTCTCTATATGAGCAATTTAATCCCAGAATAAACTCCAGGCAGCTACTGCATTTAGGCACAATAGGATTCTGATTCATTAATTCAGACCTGTCTCACTTTATCAATATTCTCCAAATGGTTATTTTCAGCCCCTCTATACTTCAAACTACAGGTACAAAATAATTGTTTAAAATAGGCAAACAGGAGATTGCAATTATTTTTCTAGTAAAGCATTTCTTGAAAAACAATAATAATTACAAACTATTCCCAAGAAGTTAAACTATTTAAAAAAAAAAAAAAATTACCTTGGAATTTTTTACCAGACCGTAAAATTCATAAACTATCTCTTTAAAAAAAAAAATCCCTAAAAACTCTAGGACATTTGTAAGCAACAGTGATGGGAAATATATAATTTATGGCATATGCTTTGGAGCTGGAAGAAACCCTTTTTTGACCAAGGCAATTACAGACTTCTCTAGCAACAGAAATAGCCACTTCTTCAGAAAGGCAGCTTTCCCTCCGTAGGTAGGTACAAGACATCCTTTCAGAACTGGCTCCCACATGGGGGTCTAAATTCCAGTGAGCTTCTAAAGGAGCCAATATTGAGAGTCCACAGCCCCCAGCCCAGTATCTGAGGCAGAAATACATTCACAAGTGTTGTGCTCAATATCTGCCTGCAGAAAGAAAAGAAGGATTTGGAACTTATCACAATTTACAACCAGAGCCCCAAATATTTAGTCTAAAATGGTATTAGTCACTTGCTTGTTGTTAAACAATCAAGAGCTGAATTGCACTAACGGTTCCATTAATTTTGTCCTGGTTCTACTGGACTGCAGAAGAGACCAAATGTCAGAGTGCTCTGCATCTGAGGGTTTGGAAATGTGATTACAGAAAGAAGACAAAATGTTAACAATCATGAGGTAAGTGCAAAGAAGATAAGGCTCACTTATCTCTTTATTGTGCATTCCTGCTTTTATCTCCTCACAGTCCTTTCCCTCTCTGATCTGCAGAGGTGATCTCTTCACCCTGCTAAATCATTCTTATCAAGCCTCCTGAATGCAATAACCTCTTTGGCACATTACCTATCTTTTAGGATTTGTATTTAATATGTTGTGTTCTTCTTGCTTTCTTCCCTTCCTAGGAGGTTACTCCAGAGCTCAGGATTGCTGGATTACTGATTGATTTCACAATTACTTTGTGCTGTGGGTTGTTTTCATCTGTGTGGCCAACTGTTGCAAGAAGTAAAAAGAGAGGAAATATCCCTTTTTCCTTCCTCCCTCTCACACACAGAGTTTACTTAATTATGCACACACTATTTCAGATTGGAAAAGCTTCAGCTTTCCTGATAAATTTATAAAACAAAAGAGAATTCTGCTGATACCAAATTCACATGAGACAAATGACCTTAATGCTCTCTCTACATGTGGTTGCAGTGTTGCAGGATAAGTTTGTCTGCTACCTGTGCAGTTAAGATTGTCTCCCAAGCACCAGCACTCAGGTGTTCTTTTAAGAAGCACAAAAATTATGCTAAAACCTGTAGGGGTGGTAGAGGACCCCCCTGAAAAGGGAACTCTTCCATGCTGTGGTTTGTCAGTAAAGGCAAGTATGTCCAAAATTAATGCTCAATGCAATTAAAAAGTGTTTTCTCCTCTTGATTTAGGGCAGGTTTGTAAAAAACACTCACATCAGTGTGGGACTGGGCAGCAGCACTCCAGGGACTGGGATGTACCCAGTGCCTCATGACTCTGTCTCTGCAGTTCATTATCAACAGGGCCAAGCAGGGATGCTGAGGATTGGAGATGGAAGGTCAGGGTGACTTCCCCTGATGGAGACAGGATCAATACCTAGCTGGGCGAGACAAAAAAACCTGGTTCTCTGCAGAGAAACCAAGATTTCACACTGCAGCTAGTTACTGAAAATTGATTTTGAATTTTCCCAGCAGGAATATTTTCTTGTTAAACACTTACGTGGGAGCTGTAACATCAAAAACAACAAAGTGGGTTTGATTTGGATTCTCACACAGGTCAAAAATAGGTACTGATTTTTAATAAAAAAGTCCTTTTCAGCAGAAACTTGATTGTGTTTTCAAACTGTTAGCATGAGCAATACATCTGGCTACACTTTCTCATATATTTATCTTTCTCTGTTGAGCCACACACAGGCAGTTGTGTCTGAAGGCACCTTTGTCCCTCAGAGTCCTGTGGCCATGCTCAGTTTGAGGGCAGTGTGGCCCGTGGCTCTGTGTGTGCTGTGTGAGATGTTCAGGCACAGGTGAGCACAGGGGCAGGGAAGGGAGGTGGCTCCTCTGCAGCCTCGGACACTTCCAGAGTGCCCCAGGAAGCAGAAATGCCCTCATGTGGAGCCTGGCACAGAGGGACAGAAGTTCCCTGCACCTGAGTTTCCAGTGCTCCAAAGCAGCTCCTTTCCAGATGCACACACACCTCTGTAGTGCACTTTAAACATACCCTAAAGACACACTCAATGTCTTTGGTTTACCTTTCCCTCCATAACTGAGTCACAGCCATCCTTACGCAGCACATCCACTCACATAAACAAACACAGGAAGGAATGAAAACCTGTGAATTAATCAAGATATTTCCCTGAAGACTCTGAAAGAAAAAAGCAAGAAAAGTGCTTCCTTTCCTCTTCCTCCCATCAATTCTGTGACCCTCCTTGCTCAGCCCAGGCTCAGCTTGGCCCCTTGCAGCCCCTCATTTCTGCAGCACCATCACCTTCAGCCCTGAGCTGTGTAACTTCACTGCTGCTCTGTGTAATCCTCACCTGGTATCTGCTGGGACACCATCTCTGCCCTTCCCTCCTTCACAGGGCTGCTCTTGCACTATAGTGTCATTTTAAAGACGTGATTGTCATCTGAGCGGCTCTCTGTGCAAGAGCACTACATCCCAGCAGAATAATTTGTTTCCATTTAAAAAAGACACTTAATAATAATGCTCTGCACACAGTCCCCCAGTCCAGAGTGAATGGCAGAGGCTTTTAGTGAGGGAATCAAAGCTGTTCTTCACAGAGCAGGGACTCCCCACAGCTCCCAGGTATGGAACCTCCCTGGGAGGGAGCCAGCTCTGTGCTTGGGACACTCAATTCATACCTTTAGACCATTATTATTCCACTTGTTAATGACTCCTACAAAGAGATATACAGTGCATTTAGCTTTAGAGAGTTAAGGATCCTTTTAACACCAAGCCTGCTCCACTGTAGATGGAACAAGTAAAGAGTTAACTGAGAAATCAGCTGCCATAAAAGCATTTTTGTTGCTGTCTCCAGTGCCCACATTTAAGACAGATTGAAAACAAAACCAAACCAAATAAATAAAACCAACATAAAACACGTGGAATGTTTATTAAAAAACAGAATTTTTGAAAAAAATGTCATGTATTTGGGTGGAAAAAGAAGAGAGAATTAGTCCTTCCACATAGTGGAGGGATTTTGCCCCTAATCATAACAGCACCAGAATAAATGTGACACCTGAGGTCTGGGGCCCATCTGCCCCTGGGGCTGGAACAGGAAATCAGGAGAGGCCAAAACTCACAGCCTTGCACCATCTGAACAGACACCAACAAACACACTGCTCTGAAAAGAAATACCAAGAATTTGCCTCAATGGGGGGAATTTCCATGCAATATATGAGGATTTCCTGTACTTCAAAGACAAAAAAGCACTTTGGATTTCCTTGGTATTTATGAAAATATAAACAAAGGCTCAACAACTCACCAGAAGAAATTAATTCTGTATCTTCACCTCCACAATGCTGTAACTGGTGCTTTTTTAATTCATAGACAGCCTTCCGATGTGATTCATTAATAGCATTGAGAAATAGAATTTTGGTATTTTTACCATTTTTGTGTCATGTTCCACAGTGAACTGAAGAGTGGTAATACAAGAATAATTTAGAGATATATTAGCATAATAATTAGAAGCCTAGAAGTCTTTATAGTGTTTTTAATATTTATGCTTGATAAATATTGCTCTATTTGTCAGTTTATGCAGTATAAAGTGAACCTCAATGTAAGAAGGTTATTAGCATAAAATTAACATAATGAATAAAAACCGAAACACAAAGGTAATCAAAAATAACACAGGTTGTTTTCTCTTGCCTCTCTCAAAGGACGTACTTTACACCCAAAAATCTGTGTTATGGAAAACAAATTCCATTTAAATTAATTATGAGGTTCCATTATAGTTGTGAAAAATGGATATCTTTTACCAGTTCTTCCAGAACCTACTTTTTTTATCTCTCTCAAACTTTCACACAGCCCAGCCTCTTAAAGAATGAGATCATTGTGGTCACACGGCTTAGGAAAAATGAATTTTAGGAAAGGACATTTGTCCAATGTAGCCAGATCCTTTTGCTCTGAGCTGAGAAGGAGGGGAAAATATCATGAAACCAAAAGGACAGAGCACAGGTTCGTGCCTACAGGCACCAACAGAAAACAGCAAACAGCAGCAGGAAATGATAGAATTATCTGTACTGAGATTTCTGTCAGCCAAAGCGTTACTTTTGAACATCTGAAGTTTTAGGGGAATACAACATTTGAAGCCTGAATTCCATACTCCAAAGCTCATGGAGCTCAAGTCTGACACCAGAAACCTGACCCTCATCTTTGCTGCCTTGTACAGCTCCTGGTGATGCTCAAATCTCTCTTTTCCACCTCTTTCAGCTCCACTTCCCAGAAGCTTGTCCTGCACCAATGAAACTGTGGCTCTATAACCTCTCTTTGGGATGTAGGGAATTGGCCCAGCAGGGCTGGGAGCTGAGAGAGGTGGAGGGAATGAAGAGGCTCCAAACCACTCCTTAAGCTCATCAGAGATGGCCCACATCAAGTTCTCGAGGGAAATATTGTGAAACTGGATAAACCTGAAAGGGACTTCAAAACTCTTAAGCCATTTTTCCTTGGGAATAAATGCAAGAGGCAGTTGAGCTTCCTTCTGCTGGAGAAGCTGAAACAGCAGCAGACATCTGTGCAGGATACACATCAGCACTGACAATTGCAGCCTGAGAATGGCAGAGCAGCCCTTGGATGGGCTTTGGGAAGAGCTGTGAGAGGCAAACAAGGAGAGGCTGTGCACACAGACAGCTCCAGCCCTCAGATTTCATTCCCTGAGGGATAAGGATTGCCTGGACTCTGACCAGTGTCATCCCACACCTCCTTTTCCCCAGCCCCGGCCTGCCAAGGGGGAGCCCAGTGAGCAGCCCATGGGAGTCACTCCGGCAGCTCTGCAGGGCCTGGGGAGCTCCCAAAGCATTCCAGCCACGTCCCCACATTTTCAGTGCCTTGTGGAATAATGGACATGAACACGTTTGTGTACAGCCCACTGTGGGGATGTGCCCACTGCTGCTCCCCCTGGGCACAGGGAAAGCCCAGGAAGTGCAATCCCAGGAAACCACATGTGGACACTCAGTGGCTTCACCCCAAGCCATTCTCCACAAGTCAACTCTCCCTGTCACTCAAAAAGGCCTCCTGGCTCAAGCCCCCACCCTCAGCTGTCTTCTCTGACTCCTCCCCAATCTCCAGGATGAAAATACAGGTGGAACAAGTTATACTGAAATTTTTTCTAGCCAAAAAACTTTATCACGTTCTTGACATTTCTGCTGCAGTTGGTGCAAGGAGTCCAGGTCCTAAAGTCACTCACAAAGCTAGATCTCCTTGGCAACACACACAGTAAAACACAGCTTGGAATTATTGCTTTTTTCTAATATTATTATTATTATTTTTATGGTACCCCCTATAGTATGAGTCATCAGAAGAAAATTGTTGGTTCACGCTGAAAATTTCTGATCCTTTTCACAGCAGCAGTATTTGTAAGATATCCTAATTACCAGTGTAAGGATTTGTGGAAAGGATCTGGAAATAATAGAAATAAGCCTTTTAACAGGCACAGTAATTATGCAGACACAACAGATGCTAATAACAACTTCATTTCTGTGGAAAAATGATTAAGGTTTAAAAGTACAATAACAGAAAGGCTTAAGAAGAGTACAAGGAGGTGTAGATGACACAGACAATGTATGTGTGATCACAATTACTAATTTAAAAAGAACTTTCACACTAAAATAATCCCAAAACCATCTTCTCAACAGCAATCTGTTTGCTTTTCATGCTGTTTTTCTGCTGCCTGTTGCCCTGGTTCAGCTATTTGCCACTTCTGTTTCCTGTCATAAGCAAATAACAGAGCAGGTGTTGAACCAGAGTCTTTAATATCTGCCTGTTAATAATTCTCCCAGAACTATTCTGAATACTTTAAATATTTGTTTCCAGCCTCCTGGTAAACTTGACTCATTGCTTATCAAACTTTTTTTAGCAGCTTCCTTGGGGTCAGGAGTTGTTTGTCACAGGGTCCTGCAGCTCTCTGCGGGTGTGGAATGTTCCAGAGCAGAAGTGGTTCTGTGTCAGCAATGCCTCAGTGCACTCCTCTGAAAAACACACACAGAACAAGAGATAAGGCTTTCAATTACCCCTGAGCTCAGGGTTTAATGGAATGAGTGGTGGAATTAAAGTTCATGGCTCCACTTGTGTCAGTGCTAGACTTTCTGTTAAGTTCAAAAATTGTTCATTAAGATAATTAAAGTTCTGGGCCATCTCACCCATCAATCAGTCTTCCTTCTGAGCACTTAACAGTTATTGCAGAATAGACTCTGAAATAACCCATTAACTCAGCACAGGTTTGCCAGAAATTATAGGTGCTTTGAGATGGCTGGGAATGAAAGGTGGCACATAAATCAAAGGCGTTGTCATCATCTGATGCTCCTAAAGCCTGCTCTGGAGTTACCTCAGTCATTAAGGGCTGGTAGCACAGCCATTTGCATTGGAAGATGGGACTTCAATTCATTTCCAAGATCAAAAAGGGAGGTGATGAATCTGACAGTCCAGCAGAGATCATGGCAAGGGATGCCAGAGCCAGAAGTATTTATGGAGCTGTCCTTCAGATCACAGCAGGGAGTCATAAACCCATCAAAGACATTTTCAAATCAAACCATTTCCTCCCCAAATGTCCACAAAAAAAAAAAAAAAAAAACACCACGGCTCAGCAAATTCCAGAGCACGGTGGAAGAAAGATTCAGCCTTGTGCACACAGTATTTTTGGGAATACTGCACGCCTCCTCTTCACGCTATCAGCCCCGGAAGCAACCAAGAGGAAAATTACTCAGTGCACTCTGTATTGTAGTGTTCTAGGGATTCTCTCAGTTGTTTAGTGACACAGGGGTTTGCAGGCATCCAGCACGCCAGACTCAACTTTAAAACAGGCACTGCCAGCACTGTGTCTGTGGTACTTTTGAATTTAGCATGAACTCGCCTCTTGATAATTTTTTTCCAGTGTCTTCGCTGACATTGGCCACTAAAGGGGATTCTTTTCATGCCAGCTGCCCTGGTAACACAGACAAGGTTCTCCAGCACAAAGCTGGTTTAGATAGAGATGTACAAGCAGCGCCACAATCCAGATGCCTCCTCATGGGGAAATTTCACGACGATTTAAGGACTGCTGTGTTCACTCCTGCCTGCTGTGGGTTAACCCTGGGAGGGCAGATCAGGTCCCTGAGTCCTCTCAGATTGCAACTTTCCCACCATCTAGTGGCTGAAGAGTTACAGATAATAACTCTTCACAGTCGTGTACCTCATGGAGGGGTTTTTAATTTTCTTTTTTGTCTTTTAATAAGGCTTCTTATTTTATGAGGAAAGCACCAAGCAGAGCTACTTCACAGCTGGCATTTTCTGCTTCAGCCTCTATGCCTTCATGTTAAAAAAGGTTTCTTACTCCTAATTCACAGGAGACAGGAGCCCTGAATAAAAACCTTGAGTGGTATTGGCCAGCAGAGGAAAACAAGCTGATTCCCAGTGGGATATCAGCCTCACCAACTTGTGATATCCTAAATTAAGGAATTGGTGCCTAAGTCACTGCTGACTGCTGCACTCAGCAAAGAGAGGACAAACACCACAGCAGGCAGATCATTTCAGAAATATCCTATTTGAGAAGACTTTGGGAGCTGTTAGGGCAGGTTTGGGAGGCTGTCCTCATCTGCTGGGCTTCCTCTGCTCTCACACAAGCTCTGAGCCAGCACTTGCACATGCAAGGTAAGCTGGGAGCTGTGGGTTTCTGCACAGCTTCATCTGAACATATCCAGACATATTCATGGAATTCAAACTTCAATCACTGCTCCCTACTTTGAGAAATGTGCTCCAGAGATGTCAAAAAGGACGCTTTTAACTTATGGCAAATGCTGGCTCTATATATATCCTTCAAATGAGTGTCCTAAATCTGTTCTGCAAGCACACACGAAGAGTGGATATTAGCATTTCTGGTATTTCCTGAGATTAATTCCGGGAGTGTTTACAGAAAGCTATGAAAAATAAGACACAGATCTGGTTTTCTGTTGTTCCCTGGCAAACTTAGCAGGAGCAGCCCATGAAATGCTCAGTCATGATCTAGTATGTGACAGATTTTTGCAGGAGTTAAAAAGTACAAAAAAAAAATGCCGTTTTTCCAAGATGTCTCAGTAGTTCGTGCTGAAAGCAACAGCCAGTGTGAGCAAACAACCACTTCCTTTCGTGTTTCCAAGTAAACAGTGGCACCAAGTAGCTCTCAGCTGCTTCCTTGTGGTGGAAGAAGCAGTGTGAGGAGAAGGCTTTCCATGGGTCATTCCACCTGGGCAGGCTGATGGTGCCCAAGAGCTCACCCCAGCTAGATACTGAATGGCACTGCAGCACTGCAGTGGACAGATATAATATCAGCAAATATGATGTTAGGAAAAAAAAACCCTTTAAATTGGTTTTGAAGTTCTCTAATTCAACCCTTCACGTAGGATTAAAACATTTAACCACTTTAAAGCAAAAAAGCAAAAGCTTTGCCAACCCTACAGGATGCACCTGCATCCCCCATCAGGTCGAACTGCACAGTGCAAACACATCCCACCAGTTTTGGGGAAACGTTTGGGTAACTCCATTTTAAGTAGATTCTTCTGCAATATTTATGAACTCTGGCCATAATTTTCTAGCTCAAAAGTAACACAAGATCCTCCTTTTCTACTTGAATATAGAAGAATATTTAAGGGTACAGCCAAAAGCAGTTCTTGGGAGTTGAGCTGCTGTGGACTCCCTCAGTAGAAGTCACAAGACTATTTCCTGTGGTCAAAAGTAATACTGAAAAATTTAAATTAAATATCCATTTGTCCCTTTCTGCTGACTGCTTTGCCAGTGGAATCACTTGTACTCTCGATTTTCTACTTTAGAATTCTCAAAACATCAGCACCTACCCTTACACTGCACTGAACATACACAGCTTTCCAGCTCCTCCTGTCCTCCTTCCCATCTATGACACTTCCATCTACTCTAATCTGTATTTTATTCATTGCAGTGCTCTATGCTAGCATTTTTTTGGCAGTGGTTTACTGCAAACTCTACTCTAAAAGTGAGACCTGGGCAAGGAAACACATTCACTTTCTTGCAGAGACAAGGGAAGGAAAGAGCAGCCAAAAGGGTCCTTGATTTAGGATGATGAGGGCCATGTTTAACATTATTTTGATTTATTTGCAATAAAAAGATTTTAAGCATTCTCCTCTGATAGCTCTGGGCACGTGAGGAAAAGGAGTAGCAGAACTAACTGCAAATTAAATATCGTGGATAACAGACATAAGGCAATCTCCTACCAAGAGATCTTGGTACCTTACACATTGTGTATCATCCTGTGAACTCCTCCTATGGCAAAAATAACTCAGGATATATGGATGCTGAAGAAGCCTCAGCAGAGAATTTCTTCAGCTCTCTGCAGTAGTTCGAGAGAGCTCTGTCTTTCTCATGCTGAACTATGCAAAACATGATAAAGTTTCTCTAAACCGAGTTTGCTATCTTGCACCTGCAAATATAATTAGAATTGTTATGATTTCAACTAGGAGAATGAACGATGTGAGAACTGACCAATCACTCTGGTAGGTAGTAGCAAGAGGTCCAATAACCTCTTGCCATCTAGGTAGACACTAAGAGAACTAAACACATAAAAAACCCGTTCTTTATTAATTAAATAATTCCATCTATTCACTGTGACTGCATTCCTGTCTCTGAGTCTTTCTTTACTCTCCGGCCGGCGGCTGGGACAAGGATATCTAAGAGGAAATCTTCTGTGTAACTGACACAAAGATACAACTGAAACACTTCCACAAAGCTTTTA
Organism: Monarcha castaneiventris obscurior; assembly: GCA_026261815.1. Lineage (NCBI taxonomy): Eukaryota > Metazoa > Chordata > Aves > Passeriformes > Monarchidae > Monarcha > Monarcha castaneiventris. Next base: position 2,555,659 of record JAMPIT010000583.1, read on the forward strand.
CAAAGTCATTGAAAGAACAGACCAGCTTTGAGGGAACACTTGAGAACCAGCCCATAGAAATATTATATTTTTTGACCATCGGATGTGTATTTTTCTTTTCAGAGCTTTGGCATTAACTGGCAATGCTCAACAGGGCATTAGGAGCCTTGGAGATTTCCTGATAATGATTCTGGGTGAGGAATGCAGTAGCTGGAGCGTGCAGACAGGACCTGAGCACTGCAACCCCCCAGCAGCTGCCAAACCTGCACTGGGACTGGGGCCACATCCCCACTCTACCTGTGCCACAGAGGGGCTCCTCTCCACAAGCCAAGAACCCATGAAAGAGGGACCATCTTTCAGGAGATATATGGAAAATGGTCTTAAAGCTTTAAGCTTCGGGCTGTTTGCTTTGCCTTGCCCACCCCAAGGCAGAGCCAGGCGTGTTCCGAGGCCGCCCCAGTGTGTTCTCCCTCCCAGTGCTGGTGCTTCTGTCTCCGAGAAAAAACAGAATCGGATTTAGAACCATCAAATACCAACAGTTGCCAGCCAGCAGCCAGGTGAGTGTTCCCAGCAAGGAAATCTGTCATCCGGGAAGCTGCCAGAGCCTCAGCACCCCCTCCCTCGCCAGGACTTTGAAACAGTAAATTCTGGTTATGAACAGCTTTTGGAACCTGGGTTCTTGTCAGCAGATGAGGAATCAATCAGCAGTATTTCCTGATTTAAAAAATGGATAAAGAACCCAGCACGTTGTCACAGAGAGCTCACCAATAAAAAAGTGGCAGAGCTCATTTAATAAATTATTCACTCTGAATTCTTTTGCTAAATCTAATATACAGTCCCTTTAGGTAGGGAAGGAGAGGGGGAACATTAGCAGGGTTTAGACATACTTTAGAAATGTTCATGTCAATTGTACATAATTTTCAAGGTTAATGGCTTTTTGATACATAATAATGGAACTCCCATTTATTGTACATATCCTAGTTGCAAAACCTGTTTCATTTGCATAATCATAAATTGCAGTCAAGCAATCCTCAGCATGTGGTTATTCATTTGATGAAAATGTAAATTTCAATTTTATTTTTGTTCAATTGCACAGACACTGCATTTACTGAATATGAGAAAAAGGCATTTTAATTTAACCAGTGAATTCAGCTCATTACAACCTCTTAAGAACATTGAGTAGCCCAGAATTTTGGGACAAAATGCATTTTTAAGCAATTATTTACTATGAATTTATATTTTTATTTTATGTTTTAACACCTAGAAAAAGTTACTCTGTTTATTTTTATGCAAATAAATTCCTTTTAGGATGTGAAATTGCTCTGCTATTTTACATACAAAACTAGTGTAGCAGCATTAAAAAGAAAGGCACTCAATTAAAAAAAAAAAAAAATTAAGGCAGACATTTAAAGCTAACATCGAGTGAAATCCATGGAAAAAAAAGTAGTTTTTGTGCTTGGGACCTAAAAGAGACTCTGATGTAAAAATGGATACTCAGATCAACTGATCTGCTTACACAGTTAGAATTTTGGCCTGGCTCTGTTGGAAGAATAGCTAAAAAAGAGTAGCTAAAAAAGAGTAGCTAAAAAGCTAAAAAGAGTAGCTAAAAAGCTGAAATATTTTGTACTTGCAAGCAGAATATATTCCGGAGCCATCCCGGAGAGACAACAGTCCAACTCTCTGGGAGAAGCCTTGCATACAAACCTGCTTCCAGAGCTTCAAACCCCTCTTTTAAGTCACGAAACTGCGGAGGCATGGAAAGGTGCTGGAAATTAACCTTGCACGTCCTTCGGCAGGGTCGCAGTCCCAGCGCCGACCCTGCCAGGGATCCATGGAAATCTGATTCCCAGTTAATGAGAGCTCAGCGCCAGAGCCGGGACTTCCCAGCTACAGGTGGGGACTGGCATCCTCCAAGGGCCCCTTTGGTTGACTGAAATTAATTTGCTCTGACATTATAACTACCTCTTCTAATTAAGCCGAGTTCATGATCTTTATGGAAGAAAAGTAAAGCTCAGAAAGATGAACAAGCCCAAACATTTTGAGATAATATAAGTAAAAATTTCAACTGACACAACTTTGGATTTAATTAAAAATGTGTCTGATAATCACAGTAATGGGCCTTATTTTAAGAAATAATTTTTACTGCATATCTTGTGAAGATTAACCTGGATTCCATTTCTCTTCAGAGGTACCACAAGTATAAGTAATTAAACTTTACAAATTGATAAAATCTAGCATTAGAATTCTGTGCTTGCTTTGCTTCCTCCAGCCATTCCCTCTCCTCTCCAACAAACAACATTTCCTCTGCTCTGTTTAGCTGCAGTCACTCCTTCTCCTAGCTTTAGGATAGATTATCTCTAGGAATAACAGCACCACACCCATAGGTGGGTGGGCATACTGCTCCATTCCCTCCAGAAATCCTGCCTGGATGGGAAAATATTATTTGGGACATTTTTTCATAAGGTTTTGATGTCCCACACCTCAGCCAGGCAAAGGACTGGAACATCTATAATTACAGGAAGATTTAGTGCCCTCTCTCAGATCCCCTGATGGAGATAAAGGTCAGAAAACCTGATCTACTCCTCACACACAGCCCATGTCCGGAGCTTTCTGGGATCTGCTGGGTGTGCTCCAGCTGGGACCCACAGGTGTGTCCAGCCCACCAGGGGAATGTGGGATTTCCTCTGCGTGGTTTGCAAGCCAAAGGTCACCCCAAAACTACAACCCCACGAGGCAAGAGCAGCATTTGTGCTGGTAATGGGAGGGAGCCAAGGCATTTGGATCACGGTGTGGATGACAAGCCAGCACTCATAATGGGAGCCCGTGTCCCTGCCTTGGACAAAGGAAAAACATTTGAAACAGGAGAGGAAAATACGGACCTTGGTGTTCCTCTGCTCCAGAGATGAGGAGACTCACATACGTAAAACCTGGTGGTAGCTGGTGGCTTCCTTTGGGCAGCTCATTGCTGAATTTCATTTCCCTGACAGATCTCATTGAATTCTGAGGTGTATTTCTGGCAAACCCATGGATCTTGATGATTGCTGTACAACACAAATATTAATTACATCTATTTCCTTGGTAGAAAAAGCATTTTCTTTTTTCTTATGACTGGTAATGCTAAACAGAATGCAATGAACTTAGAAAGTCAAAATCATCACTGAAGTTGTCTGAAGTATCTTTTTATATTTAAAATATTTAACTACAGGATTCAGAATTCCAATCTACTTTGCAGTATGGTGGGTTGCCTTATTTTCCCGTCACCTACAGTAAACTGGGAAGAGGTTTAGGTATATACTGGGAAATTCCTAGAATGAAGGATCCCTCCTGGATCAGAGAGAAGAGCAGGTTGGTCAGCTGGCATTTCTCTGGGATGCTCTGGCACAGCACCACTCCCAGCTTGTTTCCAGGGCCAGGCTGAGAGCTTTGCTGGGCTTTGCCATGCTGGGCTGAGCCTCCAAGAGCCCTTGGGTTGGAGCCACCCCGTTTGCCTGCATGGCACTGCTGCCACCAAATCTAGGTTTGGATGCACAGGATAATAACATACAAAACACCCCAAACAAAGCCACCCCCTGACCATTCATTGATGAATTCCTGACAATTCCTGAGCAGGAATTTCAACAGCTGCAAACTGAGAGCTGCCTGATGAAGGAAAATGTAATTTCTGGAGAGAAAATGGAAGGAGCATTCTCATATAAGACCACCATGAAATGCTTCAGCATTTGTGTACATAATACACCCTCGGTGAAGTTTTGTCTTTGTGCTTTCAAATAACCAGGGATTCCATTTAATTATGTACATAAATAATGGATAGCACTCCTTTCCTTGTACTCCATTATTGCTATTTCTTTGTTTATTTATAAATTATTAGCCAGGTTCATTCTGGAAAGAGAAAGGATGTTGTCTCCTCCAAGAAGTTTAGAAATTAGGCAAAACAGAAATAGAAAAGGGAGGGAAACTCTGTGCCAGTTTTACTGTTTTGTGTCCAAACAGAAAAAAGAGGACCAGGGTATAAAACTTGTTCCAAATTGAAAGGCAGAACCCCAGCTGGTACAAAATGCAGCTATGCCAACTGACCAGATCCAAGTGATGATATAGCCCTGGATTTTCATCCATCCTATCAAATGCTGTCAGCAAACTCATTTCATTAAAAGAAAAAAACCCAACAACAAACCAAAAACAAACTAGCAACAAGACCAAAACAAAACAAGGAAACAGAAGTAGTAAATTATCAATGAAATAAAATTGAATACTAAATCCCCTGTCGTCTCTATGGTTTTGTTTTGAGTGCAAAGTCAGTTCTGCCATTAACACAGTTCTGACTTCTTCCCTGCAAAGCTCTGTAAATGTTCTAGGCTGGAGAGCCCTTGGTAACTGGCTTGAACTGTCAGAGATACAAATTTCACTCTTTCTTTCTGCTACATTCAGGAATGAATTAAAAAACTTGTTTAAAATGAGAGAATAAATTAGCAAAACAAGCCTGTTTTTAAAATGGAATAAGGAGTGTCCCATTGGTTATCACCTTGAAGGCTTTTCATGCCCCAGGACTACGATGGTGGCACGATCACAATTCATCTTTAGGTACAGGGCAAGCAGAGCAATTATCCAAATGTAAAGTACAGTTTTTCAATTTTGGATTCTGCCTGTATTGAAACAGAAATGAAATTTTTATAAAGTTTAAGGGAACGCACTTGTTAGGACCATGGAGGCAGACAAGTTCCCTATAGCAGCTCGTGTTGCTTGCTGTAACAGCACATAAAATACAGCCAACCTTTATCAGCAAAACTAAGATGTTTGGAGAGCCCAGGCTTCCTTTAATATCCCATTATCCTTCATCCCTGAAGCAGGATAATGCACTGGATATGGTTATGTAGCCCAGAAGCTTCAAAAAAAAAAAAAAAAAGAAAAAGGAAAGGGTAATAGAAGATGCAACTGGGAGAATAATTTTAATGAAGTTGTTTCACCTTTACCCTGATGCAAAAATGTGAGGCTCTTGAATAACCATCTGGATTTACATCCTATGAGCTGGAATATAATTGTGTGACCTGTGCACAGCTTCAGCATCTCATCAATTGCAGCACTCTCGTGAATCACACACTTCAAACCTCCTCATCTCAACTGCAAAGCAGTATCACCAGGCAGCACAGACAACGGAGGGTACAAGGTAAATTCCTGTTTGTGTTGGGCCTGCAGGAGGATCTCTCACAATCTGACTCAGTCCAAAAGCTTCATGATTAAGGCACTTCAACTCAGTCAGCATTTTAACAATGGAACAGAAGTGGCATTTCTATTCCTTAGAGCCTTCCCCCCACAAAAGGATTCCAAGGCACCATCCCATAAAAACCTCACATCTATTACTCATGTGTTATAAGCAAGAGAACATTTTTAAGAGACTTGGACCTTGTCAGGGCCAAGCATAAGAAGCCACAACCTCCATGTTTGAGAAATGCAAAATCTAAAGGGTTGTATGCAAGGGATCTGGGGTTTCCCAGCTATTGGGAACAGTAACAATTCAAGACATTCTGAGTTAAACCAGAATCAGATACTGTCAATCTCTGAGAATAAAAGGCCAAATAATGCTTTCATTACAGTTTTTTGTGCGGGCTCATCTAAGAGATATGATTTCAGAATTATTGTGCCCCAAAACCAGAGGACAAGCAAACCTTCCAGCCAAAGAGATGTGATGGGAAAGAACTTAATGCAAGGATCATTTGTCAGACATTGAAATAACTTTATTGACAGACTAATAATACTTGCCACAGGCAGCAAAGTTAGAGATTTCCAGAGCTCACAAGCAGGCCCCTGGCCCCAGCTTTTATTCCCTTGATTGAGAAGAGACAAGAACAGAGACTCCCAGGCTTTTGCAGGTATTTTTGTCTCTAAATTCAGAACCTGTGAAAGGGATCTGACTCATGATGGAGACTCGTTCTCAGGCTGCTCATACTTGGCCATGAGATGCACATTTTTGTCACATTTTTATGGAAGTTGTGAGCGAAACTAAAATTACCTATTAAGCTACAGAATCTCCTGGGGTTTTGGTAGATATTTGAAAGCCTCTGAAATATTCCCTTGGCTTCTGACACTTAAATTGCATGGATGGGTGGCAGTCCTTGGCGCAACATGACAGAGTCTCCACCTGACATGCTGCTCTTGAGCCCCCCAAAGACTGATGTGTAATCCCAGCATGGACATGCACAGACCGTAAATCTCTACAGAAAGCTCTGAAACTTTAAGTATTCCTAATTCCATCTGAACCAGCCCATGTTCTAACAAAGCTGCCCCTGAAGTCAAGGACAGCCAGGAGTGCCTGAGTAACAATGAGGATTTGGATGTTGCTGGTGTGTTGTTAGAGAGAAGGAAAGACACAGAGCAGACTAAAGAAACCTCAAGTTTCTAATTAGAGAGGCTGTGAGGCCGCTGTGAGAAAACAACTGAATGCAGGGTCTGTAAAATAACACTGTGTTCTTTCCAGCACTTTATATTCTCAATGGGCCTGATCCAATCCTTATTCAGAAAACATTTCACAGACTTCAGGCACGTTGCTATGCAGTGATCTGCGATCTGTTTCATTAATCCAGAAAAATTCTAACTAGGAACACAACAGCCTTTGATAATCCCCAAGCACAGCAACAAAGAGGAATGTTTACTACTATCTAGTGAGCCATACATAATATAGCTCATCATCAAACTTCCTTCCTGCACTAACACAAATTGCAATATCCCTTGCACCTTCCACAAATATCAGAGTTCTAAGAATAAAAAGAACAGATCCAAATTAGATGCTGAGCCACTAAAATAACTGTACCCAGCAAGGATTACAGAGTGAGGCAACCAGAAAGCTCATGTGTCATTTTACACTGAGAAATAACAATTTTGAGTCCAAGGAAGAGCTCTTTGCCTGCTGCAAGAAGGTGGTCCTGGCTCCTCTCACAGGAGAACTGGAGGTGTAAAACAAACGTCACCGTGTCTGCAGAAAGCAGAGTCTCAGTGCTGTGCTCCCTTGGCACAAACCCAACCTGTATCACACCCCCAGGTACAAAACACCTGTCTGGAACAGAGGATCCTTCCCAGGGCACATAGGTGAGGATCGTAATGGGTATGGTCTACTTTCCTACAGAACTTTCATTATTATTTTATTGTAAAGACTTTTTCTGCTCTGTAGCATTGAGCAAAACATTTAAAGTACAGACTAATTATGAGTGGCAGGCTGATTTAAATAAGAACTGGTTGCAGGCAGTTAATTATAACAAAAATAGAATGTTGCATTTTGTGTATTTAGCACTGCACCACTTCCCTTTACAATTGTACCTTTAGAGTGCTTTTGCTGAACTATCCCTGAAAATCCACTGATGTTAAATTGTTTTATCCCACTCTGCCTCAGACTTCAGGGTATTTTAGGAGCCGAAAGAAACCTCTCTTACTGACTGCAGCAAACCCTTCCCTATAGTGCAGCCCATTCCCTTCTCATTGTGTTCATCTGCATAAAGGTAACTTCCAAATCTGTCTCGATTGAAATGAAGATACACAAACAGCAGCACAAAGGCAGGTGTGGAGCCAGAGTGGTGGAGGGTAGCTCTCACAACAACCCACGCTGCTGGTGTCCAGCATGGGGTGTGCCATGGACCTCAGGCAGTGAGGGAACCAAGCACTGGAATGGTTCCCTGCAAATCAACAGAGTGTGAATTTGTAACCTGTGAACTCTGCAAACACTGCAGGTACAGACAGAGCTGAGCCAATGAGTTGCAACATCATTTGTATTGATGTATTTTAACATCAGTCAGCTCGGGGCAGTAAAGGCAGAGGATGACTCCAGGTTTGTTATATTTGAGAAACACACATCAGCTGAGGCTCCTGCCTTTCACTGCTCTTAACCCAAACAGCAAATTATGGAGGAAAAAGGGGGAAGAGAGTCTGGTGATATTTCTTTGAAGCCTGAATTGCATTTAGGCAGTCTGTGCTCACCTCTCTTATATTTACATCTCATGAATGCTCTAAGAAACAAATCTGCCAACGAAATGTCTGCAGAAACTGCAAATTTTGATTAAATACTGGAGCACTTGCAAAAAAAAAAAAAAAGAATTCATAATTCAGAAACACCAGATATTAATGATGGAAGTCAACTTAGAAGTTTTATGGTCTTGGAACACCAACTACACGACTTTATATGTTCAATCACAAGACCCAGTGCAATTCAATTTAGGTAAACCAAGCACTTGTAATTGATTTCTTCTGCCTTTACTTTTTAGATACAGATTAAGATTTGTTAGTTGACATGATTCAGAGAAAAATAAAAAGTATATATTGGTTGCTGACAATTTATAAGGAGAAAAAGTGCTGAAAGCGAATAACATAAAACAGTCACTTTGAATTACAGATTTTCTCTAGAGCACCTCCTGGGAGGCATTTCTGGGTAGACAGAAAGTACAGTTTTGTTTAATAAAATGGAATGTGCTAGAATACAAACCCTGCGCTTCCCACAATGTCGAGGTGGCTGGACACATCTCCTAACTCACAGGTTACAACCCGCACAAAGTCCAGGTTTTTAAAGTTACTTCTGGCCCTGGTATTTTTCAAACATGCACAATGCAAATATTTCTGCAGGAGCCAGTTCTGTATGATGAAATCAGGCATTTCCAGTGCTGACAGGTACTGGGAATATTCAATAAAACAGAAGCACTCCAGGCTCACCCATCTCCTGTAATCACTGGGGAGAAAAAAACCCAATGTGTTTTTCCTATTAATGCTAAAAGACTTTTTTTCTTGAGTGAAAAATAAAGAATGTGTTGTTTAAAGGGATGTGGGATATCAAAATATGCATATATATATATGTGTGTGTGTATGTATGTATCTGTGCAAGGAACACAGATATTGCTGTTATTGACTCTCCACTAGAAGTGTTTGTTTCCTGATCCCTTAAAGAGCCCATCCATTAATTAAGAACAGTTGTGACACACAAGCTCAGCTCCTGAACCTCAGGGAAGATCTGGAGTGAGCAAGGCAAGAGATGGGGACTGGAAAGGTGTGGATTTAATTCTCACCGGAGCTGCTGCATGACCAAAGGGAAATCACTTCCCTCTTGTGCCCCCTGTCCCTGCCCTTTGGGATGGGAAACTGCAGGAGGGGAGTGACTGCTGGAAATTCCCACTCTCTGAGGGATCCTCCAGGTTCCAGAACCACAGGGACTCCACTGAGGTGAGAAACACAGGGATGTAAATCCATTTCCATCACTAAGACAGAGCTCCACCAGGGAAACACAGTGACACAGCACACTCTGGGAATTTCTGTGCTGGACAGAAATGGAGTTTGGTCTCATGTGCACATGGAGTGCTTTGGATCCATAACCTCCAGGACAAAGCCAGGAGGGGATCAGGAATTCCTTACACGAAGGGAGACACACAGTGGAGTTTCTGAACTCCACTCCAAGAGAACTGTTTCCAACCTCGTGCCTGTGAGAGCTGCCTGGTGGCTCCTGAAGTTATCAGCAGGACTGCCTGAGTGCAGTGAAATACTCTGAGCTGCTTTCAGTGTGTATCCTGCTTAAGTGGCCAGAGAGATTTTTATCAAAATGCTAAAACTCTCCAAGTTCTCCCGTATAAGTGGGCACCAGACCTCTGCAGGGTTGGTTAATCCAGGCACTGTAACTGAATCCATTGCCACCTGTGCTCTCTAAAATACAGATTTTTGTCTGAAATGGAAAGCATGTTCCATGCAATGCCACATTGCCCACAGAGAGCTTTCTGGAAATCCCAAGCTAAAGCTGCTGTTACAAGTTCCTCCTAAGCAGAGACCAAGTTTGGGAAAACATTACAGTTACAAGGCTGCACATGTGCTTATGAATTGGGCATTTCCCCCCTTTTTCCTTTCTCATTAATGACAATTACTTTAATGAAGGCTGAATAGGGGAAAGATGTGTCCCTTTTATTCATTGTTACTCATCTGAAGCTTTAATTATAGCTTCACCACTCCACAATCACTATGAGGTAGTGACGACTGCAAACCCAGAGGAGGAGTAGCGGAAGGGATCACAGCATTCAAATACTCTGTTACTCTGCAGTATCCTAAATATTTTTGATTTAACAAGCACAGACAGGGAAAAGTACATATGTCAAATAATCTGAATTTATCAAGTTTTCCATGAAATGCAAATGCCCTTAGAGGTGAGAGAGTTTTGATTAGGAGACGTAGAGCATTGCAAAGATGCTGCATATGCAACATTTCTCAGACTAGATTCACAAAGTAGCCTGCAAACTATTTTCTTGTTAGAAATTCTCAGAAACTCTGACAAATGGCACTGCAGGCACGGCACACTAACACTGTAATTAGCTGCTTTATAACCCAGTGTGACTACAGTCCTCAGCTGTGAGATAATGAAATAAAACATTCCTAATATTACTCTCACAAATATTAATATGAAAAGTGGATATATTAGCTTTCAGGAGAACAGAGAATTAGCCTGGCATGGAAGCATTGGAGAAAAAAATGGAAAAATAATTTCTTTTTGGCAGCAATGAAGAGAGGTCACAGCATGAGAAGGTAAAACATACCTGAGGAATACAAATCATTGGATACAATTTGATGATCATTTCTTTCAACGGCAGAACATCCTTCTTCACCCTTGGGCCCACAGCCCTGCCCTCCTGAGCTGCTGAGGAGCCCAGCCAGGCCAGGCTGTGCCCTGCAGTCCCAGCCAGGCCAGGGCTCAGCTAGGGCCATGGAGGGGCTGGAGGGTGAGTGCAGCCCTGGGACCTGTTCCTGTCCCCAGCACGAGTCCCCCAGCTCCAGCTGCTGCCCACTGGCCCTGGGACAGGTGTGGACACAGCTCCCAGCCGGGCAGGGGAGGGACACCCTCCTGGGGCTGAGGCGCTGGCCCAAGACACAGGGCATGGAAAGGGAGGCTCTCCAAGTCTGCCCTGGACTTACTGGTCTGTCTTTGGATTCTGTGGCTCTCACACACCTGCACTTGGACAACTGCAGCTGCCAAGCAGGAATTCCTTGCACCAGAGCAGGGGCACAGAGTGGAGCTGCTGAACTCCAAGAGAACCATTTCCAGCGTCATGTCTGTGAGAGCTGCGTGTTGGCTCTGAAGTTATCAGCCGGACTGACTGAGTGCAGAGAACGGCTCCTCTCCCCACGGGACAGGCGGCTCCAGCCTCTGCAGGGCCTCAGCCCCGAGGAGGACACGCTCCCAGCTCCCTGAGGCAGAGTCTCCCCAGCCTTGCCCCATCCTCTGCAGCAGCACAACATCCACCAGGATCTGCTCCAACACCCCTGGCACATCCCCGGAGCCCGGGGTGAGTGTGACTGACAGCTACACACCTGTGAGGGCTGGAAATGAAAAGGGAAGCAGAGACAAACTATCTGCGAGCAGCTGATAATACTGCAGGGGAACAGGAGGAGGAAAACACTGCAGAGGAGTTGTCAGCTTCCTGTTCTTCTTCTGTGGTGGGATTAGCAGAAAAGGTTAGACTATACATTATCCAAGAGTCACTCTAATGATGTATCACTCTGAGGTTTTCATAAAATTAATCTCTCAATAATAAGACATAATACAGGTTTCATGCATACTAGGTAATTAAAGAGCTTGATGAATAGATGAAAGAGTGAACGTTCTGGTTCCCTAAACAAATCACAGCTTTAAATTTCATTAATTTTAAATTTACTCCAAGACCTAATTTAAAATTGGCCAAGTTTCTCTGCCACGGAACCAGAAATCATTAAATAAAACTGAATTGTATTATTTATTGTTGTGTCAGGCCAATAAAATGCATCAACTTACAATGTCGGGATGGCAAGAATATGAGAGAACTTTACAATACTAAAAATAGTTTCAAAAATTCACTGCAGCTCTTGGTTGAAAATTTAAACAAGAAAATCTATTCACAGATACTTTCTTGGCCTTTTCATTTGCTGTCCTGTGCCTTGGGCTACCACACTGAAAGGTTTGCAATAATTTAACCATCATCTGCTAGAGCTTCGAGGCAGGGAAGGCAAAGAAAGAGAGCGCTGATTCTATCCAGTTTTTAGTCAAGGAAAACCACGCAGGACATTTAGTGAAGTCAGCAGAGGATATCTGAACATCTGCAGCACTCCGAAATACCATGGTCCAGGTAAAACAGACACTGCTTAAAGCACTTCTGCAAAGGCTCAAATTGTAATCAGAGCAAGAACTCTAAAATGCAAATAGGAAAAGCCACAAGAGAACAACAGTGAGTCATAACTGGGAAAACAGTGAGTTAAAATAAGTCTTTTACTATGAAAACAGGAAAAAACCCACAAGTGGTTGCAAAGTAATTGAAGAACAGAGTGTGGCAATGACCTGTCTGGGACAGATCTCGTGGGCTGGGACCTCGGGTGTTGCTGTTGGTGTCACAGCCCAGCAGCCCCAGATGTGCCCTCCCTGCTCTCCTGGGCACCATCCCAGTGCTTGGTCCAGCCCTGCCACTAGCAGCGGCTCACTAAGCCAACAGGGAACTCTTCTTTTGCCAGATTCTCTTCCTGGGGAGCCTGGAGCAGCAGGATGGCAGCGATTGCTGCCCTGCCCCGCTGCCCTCCCCGTCCCGCACACACGGACACAACCCCACAGACACGGGGCAGTTCTGCCTCTCTCTGGGGGCACGCTGTGCCATTCAGATCCAGCTCCAAAGCAATGAAGTGCACTCCTGTTTATCAGAAATACAGGAGTGATTAAACTCTGCCCTGGTGCTCCTTGGAATTCAAGTTTAATAACGTTTGTTATGTCTGCTCCTTGTGAGATTGGTTGCTGATATTTCTCCCACAGATGCCTGAAGAGAAACACTCCACAAACCCATGCATTCACACAGGAGTGGCACAGCATAAACTGCGCCTGTGTGGGCGATGCCTTTCCAGGTTCTGTGCCCTTCATTTTATGTCTATTTCCTTTATTTGTTTTATTATTCTCAGATATTAACTTTCCATATTTCAATACTGTGCTTTTCTTCAGTACATCACCTACAAAAGGAACAATTTTCTTAGCCTTTTCCTTATTCTCTTATGTAAACCCATACAAAAAGATTATCTCCAAGTGTTGACATAACTCTCTCCCTCATCCCAATGCAGCAGATGAAGGGAGAAAAGCAAAGAGTTTTCAGAAGTGGCCCCTGCTGGCAAATATCCAGCTTATAGACTTCCTATTGTTTTGCGAACAATTAGAAGCTTGAATTATCAGTTTGCTAGAGCTGCATTTAAAGAAACCCTTCTGGGTTTCATCACTGGTAGTCTCTTTTATTTGATTACAATTCTCACTCCAATTTAACAATTTCCCTAAACTGTAGGACTAATGGAGCAAGGAAACTTTAGTGCATCCCTGTGCTTTGGTGAACTCCAGTCTGAATGCATCTCCCAGTCCAGCAGCTCCCAGCCTTGAAGGGGTCTTGACCAGAGCAGTTTTATGTCCTAGAGCTGGAATAAAGCAGATTGACTCCCTAATGTTATGAATAATTCCAAACAAACATTTGGACAGCCAAAAAGGTCAAGAGACACTGAAAACCACACTGATAAACAAACAGTGAGAATCTGTGATGCTCTTGAGATGCGTAAGTGGCTTCTTGCTGAAACAAGAGAAACTGTGGGTCATCTGAAAGTACTTGGAAAAGAAATGTGGTAGTTGTGACAACAACAAGAAAAGAATGAGCAAAGATGGATTGAAATACATAGTCTGTGGATAATCAATTAAAATGTTAAAATCGGAATTATTTTATTATTTTCATACCTGAAGCACTTTTTCAAACAAGAGACCCCTAAAGACCTTATCAATTATCAGCATGCCAAAAATCCAGCTATAAAGCACAATTCTGCTTAGCAGCCACGCCCAAATATGGATAAAGAAGAATCAGTGTGTGCTCTAATCTTTCTCTGTTGCCAAAAAACGAGTGTCGCTTGGACCACTACTGCAGAGCCTCTCACATGTTCACACCTGACACAAAATTACAGGGTGAGGGAAATCTGAGTCAGGGATACCCAGGAGTGACAGAAGGGAACATCCCATTGCTCATATGATATCATGAAATATTACTGCTGCATCACTTGTGCTGTGCTGAAATAGATGGAGCCACTCACACGTGTTTTCACAAGGGCCATCAAAAGGAATTAAATTCTGAAAACCCCGCCTTTTTAACTGGCTGAAATTGCAAGTACAAGGTAGCACCAGATCCACACTGTACCCAGGTTACTGCTGGTTGTCTTGGACTGATTCCAGGCAACACCATGGTATCAATGGCAGATTGAAATGAGCAGCTGGAAAGAATTTATCTCCCTTTTGGTGGGGGAGTACATCTTCTTGCCTTCCCTCAGCCCAGAGATCCTCACAGCCATCTCTCAGTGCCACAGGACCAGCCCTGCTGAAGACTGATTTTTATCAGAGTTTGATGAGAAAGGAAAGACCTTTGCTTTCCAAAAATGAGACCTGTATCATGCTTTTTACTTTCACAGACGGACTTCTTTTAAAAGTTTTAGCTCTGTATTACCCCTTACTTAGGCAAACACCAGTGCTGTGCTTTGAATTCGTAGCCTAGGAGTTTCTAAGTTGCTTTTAAAGAGTTATATTGATTTTAGAGGTCTCAGGCTGGCTGAGATGGCACCCATTTTGCTATGTAATGAGCTGGCAGTTATGGACAAGAGAGGCACTTAATATAGTTAATCTCCTTTTTCCAACACTGCCAGCATGCAACAGTCGCGTGTGGATGCTTATTATTCCCCCAACAAATACTGTATTTCATTCTAGTTTGCTTGGTATGAGCAGTTCACAGCATATTCTTTGTCACTTAATTTCCTGTGTACCTTGTGAGCACTTCCAAAAGCTCAGCAGGGTGCGTTAGAGAAACCTACAGAAGGAACACAGAACATTAATCAAATTACTATATTATATTCTATTAGATGTCTTCAAGTTGGAACTTGTATGCACTGATTTTTGCAGCTTTCATTTTAGCACTTCAGAAGAGATCAAAATAACTCATTAAGTCAATTCATCCTTTTTGCTGATCGTGCAGGAAAGTGCAGCGTGTGAGAGGCAAAGTGGAAAGGGGCTTTGACCCGGCCTCCTGGGGAAGGAAGGGCAGGAAAGCCCTGCTCTGGCTCCCACTCTGCATCCTCCCTCCTCTGGTCCCCACTCTGCATCCTCCCTCCTCCGGTCCCCGGGGACTGGGATCCCCGGTGCTCCCATGGGAACGGGATGTGGCAGCCCTAATGTGCCACAGCACCCCCGACATGCACCGTTTCTGCTGGGTGACATCTGCCCCGGGGCTCCAAACCTGCCCCAGGGCTCCTAACCTGCCCCAGGGCTCCAAACCTGCCCCAGGGCTCCTAACCTGCCCCAGGGCTCCAAACCTGCCCCAGGGCTCCTAACCTGCCCCGGGGCTCCAAACCTGCCCCAGAGTTCCAAATCTGCCCCAGGGCTCCAAACCTGCCCCACGGCTCCAAACCTGCCCCAGGGCTCCTAACCTGCCCCAGGGCTCCAAACCTGCCCCAGAGCTCCAAATCTGCCCCAGGGCTCCAAATCTGCCCCAGGGCTCCAAACCTGCCCCACAGCTCCAAACCTGCCCCAGGGCTCCTAACCTGCCCCACGGCTCCAAATCTGCCCCAGGGCTCCAAACCTGCCCCACAGCTCCAAATCTGCCCCAGGGCTCCTAACCTGCCCCACAGCTCCAAATCTGCCCCATGGCTCCAAACCTGCCCCACAGCTCCAAACCTGCCCCACAGCTCCTAACCTGCCCCAGGGCTCCAAACCTGCCCCAGGGCTCCAAACCTGCCCCACGGCTCCAAACCTGCCCCGGGGCTCCAAACCTGCCCCAGGGCTCCTAACCTGCCCCAGGGCTCCAAACCTGCCCCAGAGCTCCAAACCTGCCCCAGGGCTCGAAACCTGCCCCAGGGCTCCAAACCTGCCCCAGGGCTCCTAACCTGCCCCAGGGCTCCAAACCTGCCCCAGAGCTCCAAATCTGCCCCAGGGCTCCAAACCTGCCCCAGGGCTCCAAATCTGCCCCAGGGCTCGAAACCTGCCCCAGGGCTCCAAACCTGCCCCACAGCTCCAAACCTGCCCCAGGGCTCCAAACCTGCCCCACAGCTCCAAACCTGCCCCAGGGCTCCAAACCTGCCCCACGGCTCCTAACCTGCCCCACGGCTCCTAACCTGCCCCACAGCTCCAAACCTGCCCCACAGCTCCAAATCTGCCCCAGGGCTCCAAACCTGCCCCACAGCTCCAAACCTGCCCCAGGGCTCCAAACCTGCCCCACAGCTCCAAACCTGCCCCAGGGCTCTAAACCTGCCCCACAGCTCCAAACCTGCCCCAGGGCTCTAAACCTGCCCCACAGCTCCAAACCTGCCCCAGGGCTCTAAACCTGCCCCACAGCTCCGAACCTGCCCCAGGGCTCCGAACCTGCCCCAGGGCTCCAAATCTGCCCCAGGGCTCCAAACCTGCCCCAGAGCTCCGAACCTGCCCCAGGGCTCCAAACCTGCCCCAGGGCTCCAAACCTGCCCCACAGCTCCAAACCTGCCCCACAGCTCCAAACCTGCCCCAGGGCTCCTAACCTGCCCCAGGGCTCCAAACCTGCCCCGGGGCTCCAAACCTGCCCCAGGGCTCCAAACCTGCCCCACAGTTCCAAACCTGCCCCGGGGCTCCAAACCTGCCCCACAGCTCCTAACCTGCCCCACAGCTCCAAACCTGCCCCAGGGCTCCGAACCTGCCCCACAGCTCCAAATGTGCCCCACTGCTCCAAATCTCCCCCAGGACCCCAAACCTTCTCTCCCTCTTTGCTTCCTCCATCATCCTTTTGTGTTTCTGTGAGAAGAAATTAGCAAGTGCATTTTGGGTGTTCTTTATCAGGCAGGTCAGGATCAGCACAGTAGTTCCACTTCCCCAGCCCTTCCTTCTCTTTTCTCAGCTAGAAAACAGGGACTGTGCTGGAGGAAATAGACCAAAAGTCCCTCCTACCCTACGAAAATAACGAAACTGTATCTGAAAACTCCTCTGTTGGGAAAAATTATTTACTAGATTTTATATCTTTTGACAAGTAAATTATGCAGTTTCAAAATTTAAAATTAAATTAGGATTCAGCCAATTACCCTACATTTGCAGCCTGTTTTAATTTCTTCACTTCAAGATATCTTGAAAAGTCTTATATTCACTGAAACTATTCAATGCTCTTATGCAACCAAATCTCAGCTTTGCTTTTTGCATTTTTGTACCAATATCTCTGCAAACACACCAAGAAATTCCCAAAATTAGGATGAAGAAGAACACTGTCAGTGCTGAGATGTACACATAGAAAAGGGAGAAATTTGAAGTCTTCTTGGACTATTGGAAATACAAATCCTGTGTAAATGGACTTCTGCTTGCACTGCTGCATTCGTCTACTGGTTTCAATAACTTAAGGCAAGTAATGAACAAAATTTACTGGTTATTATAGAATGTTTTAGAAAATCTTTGTGCCACAGTTTATCTCCGTGTCCAGCTGATTGCATAACCAACCAGAATTTGTCAGACAACCTGTAATGCTTGTTGGAAGCACAGGACAAACAATACAGCAGAAAAAGTTGAAGATGCTGCTTTAGAACAGAGAATATTAGTCAAAGAAGAGATGGCAGCAGCAGATCAGAAAGATCTGCTGGATTTCAAAGGCACCAAAGGACAAAGTAAGGCTAAAGGGCTGAGTCTAAACACATGCCTTGAAAATGCCCTGATTTTCAGAAGCAATAAATATCTATTGACACGTTCACATCCTGACATCACCTCCATGCTCCTGGCTCAAAGTCACCACTCTCACCAAGGACAATAAAACAAAGGCTTTTAGGGGTGTTGCATTTTAAAATCTTGGCCTGAAACCCAATGAAAGAGATGTATAATCAGTGTGTAACCCGTGGCTCAGGAGGTCAGAGTCTGTGTGCATGACTCCTCATATTTCATGGCAGTGAATACATCTGCACGAGGATCTGGGAGGCACTCCTGCCTTTCCCTTGGAGGCAAGAGGCTTCTCCGTGGGCTGGCCTTTATCTGCAGCTTTCCCTCCTGCCATCCTCCTCAGCTCCTCTGTACCAGGATTGTGGGGAACCTCAGAGGAGATTGTTCTCTTGCACCAGCAGTGTTTGCATTGCCCTGGCTGGATGCATTCAGCAAAAGGGGCAAGGAGCAACGTTAGCAAGTGATTAATTACATCAATTATTTAAATCACAGGCAGGAATGTCTACATACCAGCTGGACTAGGAGAGTTTATCCAAAAACCATCACTGAGGAATCTGTAACTTTGAAGTCAGTTACTGAAAGAATTGGCAATGAGTAATGTGAGCTGACAAGGAGAGTGCTTTCTGTCAACAAGTGATTTGCAAACAGGCTGTAAATTTAATTAATTTGTTCATTATTTGTGATCCTTGAAGAATGGTGTTGTATAAGTTTCAACTTACAATTAGGTGCTAAGAATGCCTTTTGTTTATTACATGTTACTGAAGTGACGTGTCTGGCTTTCTAACCAGCCTGAATTTTGGAAGTTCTATCGCCCCAAATTCAGCTTTCCAAAATGTTTTTTCTGCATTGACAGCAGAGTTATTTATAAAGACAAATGCTTATGAATGAGCCACTAAACAATTTTTTCTCAATAATAGATTGTTGTATTATAATTTCTCTTTTTTAATAACTGTTTTCTGAATTTACACAGTATGTGAAATGTCCGAGGTTAGGTTTCTTTGGGATTTATCACTTTCCAAAGAAGCAAGAACTTGCAGCTTTCAATGAACAGGCTCATTCTTCACAGAAACCATGACTCTTATTTATGTTTTTTCTACTTCTCCCTAGGACAGGAAACCATATTTTCTGTTTTAATAATAAAACATCATAAAATCAAATTCTAGAAAATTACTTTCACAATTTTTATGGGTTTACATCTATAATCTCAATAGGGAGGAACAAAAAACCAATTCCTGAATTCAGATCTGATGCCTGACAAAGTATTTTATTGTTCATAATGTGGAGTTAAATTAGCCATGGTCGCTGGTGCCCAAAAAACCCCTCAGTCCCAGTCTCTATATAGCCTAGAAGGACTGAGCTATTATCAGACAGATGATATACAATATATCCCCTAAAAGAGATCAAGAGCCATATCCATCACACTGCAGTTCGAGTTCATCCCAATAATCCCAGAGGAGCTGCTCCTTCCACTGCTGTAGAGGTTTCACACTTCGCACCATCAGAAAATCCTCCCTGAGTTTCCTCTCAGACTGCTTAAAACAAGAACAAGTGCACATTCTCTACTTTTCTCCACTCCAAAAGTTCTGGCTACTTCAGAGTGCTCCTGGGCAGAAGTATTGCCAAAACCCACTGAATTGTCATATTATCAGCAAACATCTTCAGCTCCTGGTGGGCTAGAAATGGCTACCAGGGTTCAAACAAAGTCTAATAAAATTTCAGCTAAAATAAGCTTAAAAAAGAGGAGACCCTCTGCTATAGGAATGGCAGGACAGGAGTGCAAGGACTGGGAAGGCAAAGCAAGGTCTGGCACCTGCAACCCTGCAAGAGTCTGGTACTATTTACACCTTTTTCGATGCAAGGAATCTTTTGAATTTATCAAACCCAGCATTCCAAGTAGGGCCAACCTCAAGCAAAATGAAAAAGATTTGCTGCTCTGAGCTTTCTGCATTTCCTGACGAGGGCAAACACAGGCTGAGCAAACTGCAAAGGCCATCAAGGACCAGGGCTGGGTTCTGTTGATTTGTTTCCATGGTGGCTTCTCTGCACATCATTCACTGGTTCAAAGCTCCTTTTCTCTGTGTGTTGTCAGTAATAGAAATAGCAAACAGCAAACCAGCTTATAGTCAAAAAACCCCACCATCTGTGTAGGTGATGGACCCTGCACCAGTAATCAGGGGATGTCCCTGAAAGGTGCCTGCAAGGAGGGAGAGTAGGGTAAGCACAGCTCTCTCAGAGCACACAGTTAAGATATCTGCCCTCTCTGCCTTTGAAACAAACTTCAGGGCCCACCCCACTGCCATTTTGTGACCTGTGCCAACCTTTGGGATGCTGCAGTCTGCATTTCACCTGGCAATAAGAGTTTCCCAAATGCAACCACCAACAGAGGCTGCCACACAGTTTTGCACAGATGCAATTTGCAGATTCTCTCTTTACTTTTCACAAGTGGAGTGGAGGTATGTCAGGACTTGCTGGTTTCCAGGCCGTGCACCTCTTCAGGTTCTGGTCTGGGCCTCGTAGATGCCCTGTAACCATGACAAAGATCCAACTGTTCCTCATTGGCACAGCATTTTGAATACATGCTATTTATTTTTCACTGGTTCCTTGCCACAGGATGGAAAAAAAGTTTCTCAGCTCAAAATCCTGCAGAGGATGAAGTTTCCTTATGGCTGTATAACAAAATCAGACATGAGAGCTCACTGCAATGATCATTACAACAAAGGTGATTGTTCATTATCCTTTCACACAGATATTTACAACAGCAATCCTTTCCTCGTCAATGTTTTACAAAAAACCAGCAAAACCCAGGTTGGATTTTGCAATGGAGCTGAAGGTAATTACACACCCAGACTGTGCTGAAGCTGGCAGAGGCCCTTCCCCATGCTCACGCGTAAATCCCAGCTCTAGCAGCCATGTCTACGTGGAGAGATGTCCACACATCTGGAGAAGAAAAATGAGAGAAGCAGTAAAAGGAGCACATCAGGAAAAGGAACCCAACTAAATGTGAGCAGATACTACAAAGAGACTGAGGTATTGTCAGTCATGACACCTTTTTCAATGCAAGGAATCTTTTGCATTTATGGAAGGCAGCAGGCAGGTTGAAGCAGCATTAGGTAAGGGCCCAGCAGAGGGGAAGTCAAGGTTTGGGAATTTGTTTATTTCTAGTTGTTGCATAAAAAATATGATAGTTTCTATTTCACTGCAATCTTTTTATAAGAAATGACATGGGTTACACACCCTGATTATCTACCTATCCACATCTCCTAGCAGTCAGAAAGAAAATGACCTCCTGGCCTTTGTCCAGCTGTAATGATCCCAGATCCTGAGAAATTCACTTGCAATTTTTGAGGATGGTGGAGGAGGGGGAAAACCCCACCTCAAACACCAAAGACAGACAAAAGCAACCAAGCCCTATTTTTTAACCACAAATGATGAACTTTGAAAGGCTGCAATGATTCCCTTTGGTCTGCTGTGCTATAAAAACCTGAGAGACTTTTGCTCACAGTTTACAATGACATAGTCGAGCCATTGGGTATTTATGTTTATTCAGCACATAAAATGTCTTCTTTAAACGTATCCCAAAACAAATCTCTTAACAGAGCACTTCTAAAATAAATATTCTGTTGCTCTGAACGCAGAGATTTCATTTCTCTAGTCTCATTGGCACATAATGGACACAGAGTTTATTATCCTTGACTCCAGTGCCCTCGGGGAATGCACCTTCCACACTGTTCTTAATCTGTTCAAAAAGAAATACAATTGCACTTGTTGTAAAGTACAGCATGATGTGACAGCACAGAATGAAACCATAATTCTGTTTACTAGATATTATTTATGCTGTGGAAACAAAAGGATTGTGATTTCTAGAGGGACTTTAAGGATCACAAGCCAGGTATTTAACAGGGCATTTTTATTACATTTTCTTTTATTAGTCTTTACCAAATCAAAGTTGCAGATAGGAAAATAAAATAATGTTTTTATGTCTTCTCTCAATACCAAATTTTATGATTAGATATTACACTACAAGGTAAGTTGATACACACTTGACCAATATACATGGTCAGAGCTACAGAAAATATTCTGTTAACCTCTGAATAATATTACTTTAATGGCCCTGGGTTTGGGTGGGGTTTTTGGGGTATATTTTAGCACACAGTGAATGTGTTTTGCCATTGAAGTAATGCTTACAGACTTTTTTTTCATTTCAAGAATTCTTCTGTCTGATGCTCTGGGGCAGAAAAATTATATTGGGCTTAAAACTCTGAAAGTGAGGAACAAGGTTTTCACCTATTATATTTGACAAAATTGTAAGATTCTACTGGGTATTTCTTAGATTTTGGATGAGTCAATAGTGATGGGAGCACAGGGAACCAAATCCTTTAGGCCTCAGTGGAGTATGGAATGAAAGGAGACTTGTTAGGAGGGTGAAGCGAAGGCTGCAACTCCAGCTGGAGGTGAGGATAGGGATGTATCTATGAACTGGATGACAAGGAATTCATCCCTTTGGGAGACAGAGAGGAGTAGAGCTGGATCTGTGTCCCCTCTGAATGCCCATTTACAGTGACTTATGTTTCCATTGCAATCCCAACCTTTTCCTACACTGGCACCTGGCAGGTTTTGTTGAAGAATTTATTTGTTGTATAATGAAGATTCATTTACTTCAACAGCACATAATGTTTTGTTTTGCCTTTTTATTATTAACTTGTCAAAAGAAGAGATATGGCAATAATAAAATGACAAAATACCATGTTAATTGTTGAAATAAATGGGATATATAATACATCAGGTAATGGCAATTAATTCTATGGCTGATGTACATAATGTCAGTTATTCACTACCACTCTCAAGCATTCACAATTATCCATACTTAAAAGTATTGGCAATCATATAAACAGGCTTAATGAATTATAATAGCGATGTGTTCTAACAGCAAAAAAACGTAAATAGCCACACTGAAGCTATTTAAGGGAAAAGGCTTCTGGGAGGTAAATTATTGCAGAGTCAGATGGACTTTAGAGCTAAAGTGACATGTTTGTCTGCCAGTTTTCATAGTCCAGTCGTAGCACAGTAACTGGAGAAGTTTTAATTGACTATTAAAACTAGTCAATAGTTTCCATAGTCTGTATGTTTTATTATTTCCAGAGTTCATCATCAAGGAGGTGGGGGTTAGAAGCAAACTGCTTTTTTAAGTCAGGCATTGCTCCTTTCCAAATATGTATGCAAATTTATGCCCCAGGGAGCAAAACTGGGTGTCCAGTGCCAGGCTTTCAGTTTTGGCATCTCTGTCTTCACTGCTCCTCTTTGAAAAAGCCATGTATAAAATATTAAATTCTCTGAAAACATAATTTTAATTACTCTTGAAAGACTTACCCAGCTGTTAAATGATCCAGGGTTAACCGAAGGGCTACTGCTATAAAACCATTTAAACACACCATGGTGATTTTATCAAATTTCACAGCTGCTCCTGCAGCAAATGCAGCTCCTCAGAACACAAGATTTCCAGTTAATCTGTTAACAGTAATTTTGGAGAAAATTTGCATCAAAAGAGAAGTTGCTGCACAGGAACTGCCTGCCTGGATTGGACCCACAGGCAGCCTAGTCCAGAAACCTGTCTCCAGGATGAGCCAGCACCAGATGTTCCCACAGAAATAAATATAGAAATACGTAATACACAAATGTAATTCAGCCCACAAAAGGTCACTCTGCTTAATCACTAAGACATGAAGACTTTCCTTTTCTCCAGCATGATTTTATTAGTGTCACATCATGCACAAACCTTGTTATTCATAGAGAAATAACCATACCTTGAACACAAGTTTCTTGGCTCAGACAATGACAGAATCCACAGTTTGACAGCACAGTTTAAGACATCCTCCTTTATTCAGTCAAGATTTTTCATATTTCCATTCTACTGCACTTTTATTGGGTGATAATTTCTCTGACTCCTTGACTACTTTATCGTTTTTCTCTCTCCCATAATTTTTCATCCCTGCACAGGGAGCAGGCTCAGTCACCTCAGCTGCTCTCCAGGTGAGAGGCTGTTCCTGGGTCTGAGCTGGTTCCTGACATCCCTAACTCCCAGCTGAGGGCTGCCAGACACCATTTTCTCAGGTCATCCCTGCCAAGGGAGCAATAAAGATGGGGCTGTTTATTCTCATGGGAGATCCCCAGTGCAGCTGAAGCCCTGTTTAGCTGCCCCTCAGTGCTGTGTTTAGGCTGTCTTAGGGACTGAACCCAGGGAAAAGTGTGGATCTTCCAGCCAGACCCTGTGGAACTGGCTTGTGTCCTGCTCTGGGGTGGTCTGACTGAGCTCACTGTGCACTTGGCTGAAGCAGCCTCCAAAGCTCAGACAATGGGCCCAGGCCTGCATCCATGAGACATAACAATAACAGTAATAATCATCGCCGTAATTTTAGCTTTTCCAGCACAGTGCTCTCACCATAAAGAAGGCAGTGGGGCTAAAGCTTCCAAGAATTTTATTTCCCTCATATGCTGTCAGACCATGTGCCAGGAAGGAAGGATTCAGGATGGAAGGCCTGAGGAAATCCTGCTGGTGAATTACCTTGTTCAGAGAGAGGCAAAGATTTTTCAGCTAATCCCACATGTCTGGGGAAGGACCTGGATCCAAAAATGCTGTGGTAACTGTGTGGGGCTCATCCTCAGCTTTTGCCTTGTCCCACTGTTCACAGTGTAGAAATGATCCCTCACAGAAAACAGTGAGCAACCAAATCAAGGTGCACATAAACCTTAGGATTCCCAGTCCTTAAACTTAAATCCAATGCCAAATTCAGCTCCTCTTGGATGATTGATCTATTTATAATTAAGCAACTAACAGCACTGTGCCCACATCAGCTTCCCAAGGCTGCAGAACCAGCAGGAATTAGCAGTGAACTGGGTCCATGGGGTGTGCATTCCCCAGCCCCATATCTCACCCCAACTATAAAAAACTCCCCACAGGTCTAATGCCCTCCCTGAAAGAGCAAACAAAGCATGGGACCACAGTGACCCTATTCCCAACCCCACAAACCCACAGAATGCAGCAACGAATTGAGCTTGCACATCTTTGATACTTTCAAAAACTAATTGTAACGCCCATCTAACTTCCACTCCATTGAATGCTCATCCTCCATCTCTCAGGGAAAGCAATAGGATCCAACAATCAATGGGGCTCCAGGAACAGGTAACATAAAGCAAAGACATAAATTTCAAGGCAATTCAAGTATTTGAAAGAATTCTGCTTACAACTATATATGAAAGTTCTCTCTGCGTTAGAAAGGTCTCTGCAACATGAGCTGGACATCAATTTTTCCTTTATACTTGTGCTTCAGGAAGTCAGGCTGCATTTGGAGACATAAAAATTAAAAAATTCTATATATTTTTCTCTTAATTTATGGGACATAACTGGATTATGCTTCATATTGTGGCTGTGAAGCTGAAAACAACTTGTATTCCAGCAGCTGCATGAGCCCCCTCACCGGAGTTCAATCTACAAAAGTCACCCAAACCAAGAAAATTCCTGTAGCATGATCCTATGTCAGGTTAAGGACAGCTTCTCTTCCTTTTGTTATCCTCCTAGATCATGATGGGCCATCAGAGGGTTCTTTTGTTCTTACTTAAGCTGAATATTTTTTGGCTACAAACAAATATGAAGTGCAGACTCACAGCTCCAGCTGGCAAGCATCCATATTTGTGTTAGGAATGACTTCTGAAAGAGGGAATCAGGCTCTGATTTTTCCCCCTCTTTGTGCTCCTTGTGTTTTGCTGCTTCCCACCCCACAGCCAGAAGCTCAGCACTGTTATTTATCAGCTCACAGGCCAGCAGTGAGCCCAGGGCACGCCAGTGGCTGTGCAAACAGGGGCAGGGATGAAGCACCGCCAGCACAGACCCGTTTGTCCTGACCAACTCAGGTACCCATCTAGCCAAGGGACTTCACACAAGCAGAGTAATTGCTTGGGTAACTGTGATTCTCCTTACCTGGACTGTCCCCATGTTGTGCTGAATAAGCCTCTCCTTTCCAGACAAGCTGCTGTCTGTGTCCTGTGAACCTGAAAGGTCACAGCTGAGCTCCTGAGCAGAGATTACAGTGGGCATGGTGTCCAAACCTTCTGTCAAATTACTCTGAAAACTGAATTTTCAGAGTCCTGAGCTGCCAGTGTTTTATTCCGCTTGCTCCAAACTGTTGAATATTTCTTCTGGTTGTGCATGATAATGCCAAAAGCCACTGTGACAAAAAATACATTTTGAACAAAGGCTAAACAACATAAATGCTTTTACTTTGCAGATGGCACACAGAACTCAGCAGATGGTGAAAAAAATCCCACAGGATGTTCTTCTGTCCCTTCCCTCCCCCCACATATATATGTGAGAGCATGTGTGTGCACAAAGCAGCAAAGTGTCCTGAGGAGGTACTTCTGTGAAAGCCTTTTGAGTCTCTCTCCTTTGAATAGTATCTCAGTGCCCATTTTTACAACAGGAAAGGTGCAGCCAGGGCAGGGTACCAGAGAGGGAATAGGGGAGCACCTGTCTGTTCATGGGTTTTCCACTCACCTTTGATATGTCTTTGGACAGGCAACTTTGTTCCTTTTTCTTCCCAGGCTCGGTCCTTAATTTTAATTCTAGATCGTCAGGGAGGAGATTGTTCCAGTCTCTGACTGTTAATCCTGGAAACAGCTTGTACCATGCTGGTGCTCCTCACTCCAGCTTCTGTTTCCCAGGAAGTGTTGGAGACACTGCACTCCACAGCATTTTCTGCATTTTACAGAGCTGAGTATAAAGCTGTCCATGAAATGGAGTTGTGCCTGATGGAGGGGCAAATGTGGGGAAGGATAAACCACAGAGAAGCTACAATCCTCCTCCTGTACCAGGTCCTTGATGAAGGCAGGGGATAAATCTTTCTGGCAGAGAGCCGTGTGAACAGGCACCACTGCTCCCAGTTCCCTTGTCCATGAGGTGACTCCTGGGTGGGATAATTTTGCATTTACACCTGCAGATTTTTACTGTAATGTGTCCCTCTAATGCAAATGCATCCCAGAATTCCAAATGGACTCTGCAGTTATGCCCAAATCCCACCCATGACAGAAATGTCCCTTGGGCTGCAAGCACCAGCAGCTCAGAGATCACAGCAGCACCAGGCACTGATTCACAGCAAAGAATTTAATGCTCACCTGCAACTGCAGGTGGGATTTCCTGTAGGCTGCATTGCAAAATCCAGGGCAGCATTCAGTTTTGGTATTTCCCAAATCTGAACCCCGGTCTGGATTTTCCAGCCAGCCTCTTACTTCTAGAAGAAAGCAGCACATCATTGCCTGGCGTGGGATTGTTCAGTATTTGCACAGCCCCACCACGCCCTGACCCACCAGCCATACTCTCCACAGCACTAAATTCCCTGGCAATTTACTCTCCTGGAACAAACTGGCTCGTTTGAACTTGTCATGATGATCACTTTGCAGCTCCATGTTGCCTGTGCACAACACCCAGGGCAGCCCTAAAGCACCACAATTCCTCACAAACAGAAAGCACTCGCAGCAAATGCCTCTCCCTCACTCACCTTCAAGGGGGTGGAGCTGGCTGTAATTGCTTCCATTTCTCGGTCTGTGATAGAAGCAGTTTCTCTGATACAAACCCTGTGCTCATCTCTGGAGGAGGGAGTTTTACATTCCTGTAGAAAGGGCTGTGAAACTTTCCCTTCTGCAAACAGAAACTCACTTCTCTGGGCAGGGAGATCTGGTGTGGGACTAAACCAGCACAGACAGGACTGGTCAAACACAGGACACAGCAAGGTGCCAATATTTTTAAAAATGCCACTAAAATCTGAGGTTGGTCACAGAGTCTGAAAGGACAACAGCAAGGGGGCCAGAGTGACAAGTTTAACTGCTCTCAGATTACTGAATCACTGAACAGATGGACTGCTTCAGTATAAACTTTCCATAGCCTCTCCAAAACAAGGAGTACCAGACATATGCACAGAAAATTGTACACACAAAAGTGTGCTCAGTTACCCTGACACTCACAATTTTGGCAACTCAGAGACAAATCTGTTGTTTAAGCAGAGAGAAAAGTGCTATTTTTTTTCCTCTTACTTTCATGGCAACCTGGTTGTCCACAGCAGAGATGATTTCAGGTGGAAGAAAGTTGTTCTGTATTTGCATGGCAGTGAGCACAGTATGTTACAGGCTGGGAAAGACATTGCACCTCACACCATCTACCTCTCCAACTCAGGGAAATGCTTGGAATGATCACACCCAGAGCCCTTCACTCCAAAGTATCCTGCAGCCTGTTTGCAGCACTGTTCACTAGGTCTAAAAACAGTTCTGCAGCAGCACAAGGTGCATGAAACAGAGCAGGTCCAGCAGTGGGAGCCAGGACTACCTCGAACACGCACAGAGTCTGCCCCTTCCTGGGGAAGAATATGTAGGAATAGCCTGGCTTTGAGTCTGGACTTTTCCTTCCTCACCATTTCAGTGGCAATCTCATTTACAACTGTGCCTTCTTCCAGCAAGCACTGGCTGTCCTTTCCCACTCGAAGATCTCTATCAGTCATAAAAATTTAGCCATGTGGTTGAACCTTTTACAAGTGGGGGGATATCAAACAGCTGTGATGTTTGCTTGGTTAGTTCCACAAGAAATCATACATGTAAATGTAACAGATAACTAAACTTCCCAATTGCTCCATGATCCATGGACACGTGGTCCAGAGCTGGGTGTGCAATCCTGGTCTGACCAGGACCTTCCTGGAAATGGGAACTCAGGCCATGTTAGTCCCAGAGCAGGATATTTCCTGGTGCTTCTCCTGCTCCTCTCTGTCAGCCTCAGGCAGCCAGGATGAGGGAAATGCTGCAGGAAGGAGACAAGAGCAAGCAAGGAGGATGAGAACCCCCATAGAAACTGGACATGCAAGGCTCTAACTGCTGATCAGACCAGGAATCAAAAGATGGAAGCAAAATAAAATCAGAGGCCCCACTGGAAATGGAAGAAATAAACACTGAGCATTACTAACTACAAATCAGATTGTTTGGATAAGGGATGGGTTCAGACTCTACAGGAAACTCCACTGCTGGTACTTCTTTTATGTTGAGTTTATAAGACTTTTTGATGCAATTGTTATTGATGCGGGGTGAGTTACAGATGTAAAAGCTGTCTGAGGTATCTGAATTTCAACAGTGAATTTGAAACTACTCAAAGCTCAGATCTGGAGGATTTATTTGGGCTCGCTTCCAGTTAAAACACACAGCTGAGGTCACATGATTCCATGGAATAAGGCAGTTTCTAATCAAACCACTGCAGTATTAGCAACAGATAGCTTCATGTTTCTATCAGGAAAATTTTTCCTTATTATTTTTCCTGCCTTAAAGGAAACAACAGAGCTGCTCTGGCTGCCTCTGAGGCTGGTGAACAAGTTCCATTAAACCTTTGTTTAGGGCAGCTACAGTGGCTCAAACACTTTGTTTCAGGAAGAGTCTTACCCAAGTAAGAGGCTCATATCTCAGAAAAACATCTTACAGTACTCTATATTAATTAAAGATCAGGTGATATCGTTACAGAGATAGACCGTTATCTCCCTTCTAATGTTATCAAGGCTGTTTTTCCATCTGCAGATGAACTTCCAGACAAAGGTATTTTTGAAAACCTCCCATTGTCTTTGAAAGCATGTGCTAAATGGAATTACAAAATTTCACTGGGTAGCATATTTTTGGGTGTGATCCACAGCCCATTGAAGTCAAGAGGAAGGCATGAAAAATCCTGGTTAACTATCTCTAATCTGGAAAGTTGGTTTTTTTTAGCAAGTGCAGGTATAATATTAAATGTATAGTGAGTTTCCCTCATTTTGTTGGCTGTTAAATAAATCTTCAAATGAGACATTTTTAAGAATCTACCTGGGTTAAGTTTGACCAGAAACTCACTGGGGCAAGAGAGGAAGAAAAGGCTGCAAAGGTTTTAGTCACTGTCAAAATTCCCAACTGTTCAGTGCTGGAAACACTGGGAACACAGGATGCATTTTTTTCTTCAGCACCAAAAAAAAAAAGTGTTGCTTTAGGTTAGAACCAGTAACTACAGTTGGAACCAGTATCTAACAGTGCTTGAAATTAGAAGTTCACACATCATAGCAATGATTTACTTAACTTTATGGGGAACACAAGCAAAGGAGTGTTTAAAGTAGGTGAGGAGGGGTTGTTGGTGTTGGCTTTGCTGAACTCCAGGGAAAATATTTTTTATTATTTGAAACCTAACACAAAGCCAGTCTCCACACCTGGATCCTGCATGTGTGTGCTCTGCAGCATCTGCTCAGGGGCACATGGGGAAGAAGCCACCAGGAAACATCAGAACAGAGCAATGGGTGTCCCCCAAAATGGGGAGCTGACCCCTGTCAGGAGATGGGCTCGTTGAAAAGAAACCAGTGGTGAAAACCAGATGGTGTTTGTGTCGAACTTTGTATGTTTACAAATAAATTCAGCTTTGCTTTAGTGTTTGCGGTGCTGTTCTAACAAAGAGGAGCTCTGAGTCTCTGGCTCACAGGCAGTAAGTGCACAGCAGGGAGGAATCTCTGCACGTGCCTGCGTTCAGGTAAAGAAGATTTAGAGCTGTTGCTGGAGTTTTTTCCTAGGTGTAGGACCAGAGCAGTAACACATGATTTCAGAACTCAAACCCTGCACTTTCCCTTGTAGCTCAGACAGATTGTGAGGTGATGCCTAATGGACCTCTGGGGTTTTATACCTCCTTCCCTGTTAAGGCAAGCAGCTCCTGTCAACCCTTTGCTTCTGGGGCTTAAGGGAAATCCAAGCTAAAAGGCATTGCCTGATTTCCAGATTTAACTCCTGAGCATCCTTTCATATGGAAAATTCCAATCATAAGCTTGAGTTGGTTCGTGCCAATCCCAGTTCACAGTGAGGTTGGATAAAACCCACAGCATGTGGCATGGAGATGAGTTTCCATGGTTGCCATGGCATTTCCCCAGACCAGAGTGATCCCTTGCTTTCAGAATGCCCTGAGTGAGAGTGTATTACCCTACACAGGGTAATGACAAACAGGGATCATGGAGGTCTGTGGAAACACTTGGAGTGGCACAGAGATGTCCCTGCCCAGAGCTGTGCTGCCCTCAGGTGAAAACCAGGCTCTGGGCTCAATGAGCTATTCCAAAATACACAACTGCTTCTTACTCTATTTTCAGAAATACATGGCTGTTATCAGGTATCAGTTCACACATTTCCAAACTGATTCTGCTTAAGATTTAGTGCAGTTTTCCAACTAGCACAAGTTGGGTGAAATACTAATGTACTTCAAATTATGCACATCATGGAAAGGGCCAGACCATGGCAAAAGTGCTGCTAGACCCAGCCAGAATTCTGCTGCATGCCTGGCAGAGGAAGAATTCAAGGCTAGCATTTAAAATGCAGGGTGAAAAGCAGCTGAAATTATCACCTTTGATTTTGGAACTGAGGTAGATTGCTGGTACTACATGCTCTGTGACGCAGACAGGCACTGAGGGCTTTTTCCAACAGCCTCTGAACAGCAAAGTGCCAAGATGAAACACCCAGGCACTCCTTAAATTCCCCAGACACCCCTAGTCCTACCTCTACCCTAAAAATCTGGTTTTAATGGATTGCATCAACCTATGAACAAAAGGAGCCTTGAGAAAGTTTAGCAACCTGATTATTTCCAAAGAATTTTTATGCTACAGAATAATAATAATAATAATAATAATAATAATAATAATAATAATAATAATAATAATAATAATAATAATACCATAACAACAGTTTGGTGCTCACCTGTGCTGTAAGTGCATGTGGAGGATCCTTGCAACTTGGAATGCAACCCTGAAACTTCCTTAGTGAGATAAAATTAAAAGACAGACTAGAAAGCTACTGTAAAGTTGCTGAAAGAAACACAAATTATGTTTCAATGGCCTTCTTGAGATGTGTTCCTTCCTCTGAGTCATTTGTACAGGTTTGCATCCACAAAGAACCTGGAACAGAAATTATTCTGTGCACAGAGGCCAAAAGCTGACACCGTTCACCTACAGAGTTGGTGAGTTCTTGTTTGTGTTCTCAATCTCTTTCTAAGATTTTTAAAAACCAAAGTGTCAGAGAGGTTAAAACTATTTTTTAAAGCAATAAGTTCTTCACAACCTCTTTGGAAATCAAAAGAAAATTGTTACAAGTGTTATGTTTTCTATGTTGAACTCTAAAATCGAAGTGTAGAAGTGGTTTTTGCTAAATTTAGGTCTGGCTTATGGGAAGATTTTTCTATTGCTGTATCAGTTGTATCAGTTTCAGGGTCACATGCAGGGTCAGCACAGGATTGATGACCAGGGTGCATTCCCTGCTTACCTTTACCCATGAAAACAGCTGCAGCCATCCGCTGCGTCTTTGCCTCAGGGTAATTAAACTCACACTAATGGCAGAGAAAGGAAAGAGAGGGCTGAGGTCTCCAGCTCTAGTGAAGTTTGAGAGGACCCTGTTCCAATGGCCAACCCCTCTATGGCATCCTCCCCCAAAATCCTTTCAACTGTGCTTGTTTAGGGGAGACCAATGCAGACACTGGCACCTAAACTGGGGCAGAATAAATTCAGAATTACAGAAAATGGGCTCTGACCATCTCCTTCCTTTAATCCCTGGGAGCTTTGGGCAGGAAGCTGCTCATTCCCCTACAAGCAGGCCCTGCACCCTGAGCTGCTTTCCTACCTCAAAGCTAAAATATTCCCACTGTATCCAGATCAGGGCTGTCTGCAGGAGGTGGTGGGAGCCTTCCCCAACCCCACGAGTGCTCCACTGACCTCTCAGAGCTTTTCCTGCTTCCCTTGCCACCCTTTGGGCAGCCCTTGCCAGCTTTCCAGTGCCAGGAGCAATTTCCAAACCTCAGCTGCTTCCCCAGCAGGCCTCCACCGCCACTCTCTGGGTTTAGAAAGTTTTGCTGCCTGTTTTGAGGGGCTCATCTGCAGAAAATGCCTCAGACACAGCAATGCTGGTTTTGTGACAAGTGACTTCTGAAAATAGTACATTTATTCAATGAGCTTAAACACAGCAGTCCCAGTTGTTGACGCTCCTCATGAAAATATTGATTCTAAGCTCCCTAGCTTGGAATGTTTTGATCCACATTCTGGGCCTATTGATCTACCTTTGATACTTCAATCAAACTGCTGTTTGTATCAACTGCAAATTCATCTGATCTCTCAAAAATAATTAGATTAATCACAGGAGGATCTACAAAAGCCCTGCTTTGATTGATAATGTCTTCATGCTCTCCTGGGGAAAACAGGTAAATTTTAAAATGTAAAAAAAGACAGTTGTTAGCCTTTTCATTCTGGCATCTTTGAAATATTTTCAGTCCCACTCTTCCTTTTATGATCTCAGGCTTTAACAAGATTGCAGGCTCGCAGCATGCTTAGTTATGATTTCTTCTTCAGTGGCTGACATTTTGCAACACATAATGATTCAGCCAACATGAGCAGAACTATCATTACACAATTTATTGTTCCCCAAAGTATTATTTGTTATGGAGACTATTAAGTCTAGGAGTTACATGTTACAGAATTTTTTATTAGAATTATTTTAAACTCCAAGGAAATTAATCCCTCCCTTCACACCTCCTGCTCCAAGATTTCCATTTTGCAAAGCAAAAGAAAAGGTATTCAAGCACAAAAGTGGTGGGGGTAGTAGGCACATCTCCTGAAATCATCAGCACTTTTCTTTGCATGAAAAAACAAATGAAGATTCCAGGATTTTATTTTTAAGGGCAAAATTCTCCTTTCATTTGCACCACAGAAACACCAGCGTTGCCAATGGAATTTGTGTGTGAGTGCTGAGCCCAGCTGAAAAAAAGAATGATGTCTGCAATGCCACTGTTCAAAAATGCATCTTTTATTTGATGAATGAATTGCTTATGGGGGAAAAAAAAAGGCACTAAAATTTTTTTCCATTCTGGAAACAATGACTTTGTACAATAATCTTATTGTTCAATCACCACTACAGCCTCTACTGGAACCATGCCCAGGAGGACTAAACATTTTGTGCTAAACCTTTTCTAGGGGCCTTCTACATTAATCAATAGTTTTGATTACTCAATCCTGTGATTATTCCATTTTTTGGAACAAACCATTAGGGTTATTAATTACACTGAGAAAAGTGTTTATCTTCCAGTAGAACAAAAAAAGCTCACCCTGCCACTGCCAAAGAGCTGTTTAATGCACTGTGACATATTGAACTTGACTCAGCTTCTTGATCCCTCCCTCTCCTCTGACGGTGTCACTGGATGAAAGGACCAGACCTGGGGTTGGGGAGCCACTGGAGACTTCCCTGAAGATCAAAATGCTGCTGCTGCTGCTGAAGGTCACTTCTGGGAACCTATTTCTCAATTTGAGAAGGAGCTGGAGGCAGTGGAGGGAAAACAAGGCTTGTCTGATGTTGAAAGTGAGCTGGGCCAAGGGCACATTAAAAATCAGGGAATGGACACCAAAGGAGGGATGGATATAACTGAGGAAAAGGAGGGGAGAGGTGGGGGGAGAAAAACGCATGGAGGAGAAACATTGCTAATCTGGGGGGTTGTTTGGCTTTCTATGCATGCATAATGAGAGGTAATTAGCTCTGCCTTTGCAGTGAATTTCTGCTTCTCAATCCACAAACAGGAAAATCCTGGAATTGCTCTTCAGCAAGAGGAGAGGAACATACAGAGCAGAGTGGGATTGGGATGGACCAAGAGAAATCATTGTCTGTGCAAGATGAGGCTGGGGAGCTGAAAGAGGAAGCACAAGTGCTGCAATGACACACTTAATGATTCTCCAGGATGGGCAGAGGACAAAGGAGTGGTTTCCAGACATTTCCTTTCCACATGAAAGCAGACCTGAATTCATGGAGACAGTCACTCCCCTGAAAGGACCACCTTCTCTTACCTTGCTAATTATGTAAGGTTCTTGTGATTTTTTAATTAAGAAAACCGTGTCTGTTTCCTTTGCTCAGAGCAGGAATTAGCATCTGGTTGTGCAACTCAAAACTTCCCAGTGTGGAGAGTGTGGGAGCCCCCAGCCCCCAGTTTGGCAGGTCCCACAGGGGACACCACCCACCCTGCAAGGACATCTCCTGCCTGGAAACGGCACAGGGAGCTCAGGACAGAACGTTCAGTGCCTGTTCACGGTGTTCAAGGAGCACAGATTGGGCACACGTGGGATCCAGCACTGCTGGGGGGGAGGAGGAGGAATAATCCCACATATGTGCCTCACACAGAGCTCGCACACCTCAGCCCACTGAGGCACTCTGTGTCACCTGAACGTCACACAATGCAACAGCCTGCTGCTATTACTATGGCAAGCATAA
Source organism: Monarcha castaneiventris obscurior (assembly GCA_026261815.1). NCBI lineage: Eukaryota > Metazoa > Chordata > Aves > Passeriformes > Monarchidae > Monarcha > Monarcha castaneiventris. The sequence continues at coordinate 2,590,628 of JAMPIT010000583.1, forward strand.
ATACTCTACCTTCATCCCTTTGAAAAGATTTCCTTCTTTCCCTTTTCCAGGGATTAATTTCTTTTTCTTTGTGCCATTCACTGGATCGTGTCCTGCCTTTCTTCTCCAAGTGATTTGGCATCGACACTTCAACCACTGGTTGCAAAAAGCCAGGCTGTTTCTTTATTCTGTGTCTCTACAGTACACAGCACGACAGAAGCCCTTTACATACTTCTAAATATTAATAAAAAAGAACAGTATGGAACTTCACTCGGATTTGGGAAAGGCTGCATTGTACAAGATGCTAAAACCAAAATAGTTTGTTCATTTCTGTCTGAAAGAGTTTGAGGTTTGTATGGCTCAAGAAGTGAGGATAAATTTACAGTCTCATTTTCCAAAGTGAACACTGAAAAATGTAAATCAATTAAGAGAATTTTTGCAGCTTTCTTGGATTCACATCTCTAAGGTTTTAAACCAGCTTTTCCCTGCAATGTCTAAATTGACAGATTCAAAAATCCACATTGTATGCAAGTCAGAAGAAATCTCAAGGATGTATATATTGATTTTTATAGAGGATTGGGGCTAAACCACTTTTTCTCTTGCTATATTAAAATGAATCCTAAATATTTTATGGGATAGAAAATCCCAACAGAGTTGAAAGTAACAGTAATAAGAAAGGCCCTGCTTTAACTCCAGTGGGCTCCTTCAGGAGCTGGGGAGAGATGACTTTTCATTTATCTAAAATTTTCAAATAATGGGAAGAGTGTTAAAAGTAAAAAACAAAACTCCAGTGCTCCTAGCCTTGGAGATCACCACACCTTCAACCTGGCCACTGCTGCTGGCTCCTGAACACCCAAAGCACTTCAGACCACAGCATTTTACAGGCCCGTTGGACAAATTACTTCTCCCTGAATAGTTAATGAAGCAGCTCTGCACCACCCTCTCATTTCACATATGGCAAAGAGAATTGAAACCACTGGCATATTTTAAAGATTCTGTTTTAAAATGTCATATTTTGATATGGAAATACGAGGCCAGAAATAATACCCCTTCTTCCATTAATGCTCTACTCCTTCGACAATAAACAGCTTCAATTTCTACTCCTTCTCTCAAGTTACTTTTAAATCAATATGCAGCTAAAATCTCATAGTTAAATACAGCAGGCCCACATATTGCTTCAATTACTGTCATATAACCTCTTTCAACTTGGTATCCTTTATCTTATCTCCAGTGGATAAATACTCACCCCTGGGAAAGGACCTGTGCATAATAAACATGAAAATTGAGTTGTTCTCTTAAGACAGCTGTCATCTGGCACAAGAAGTGGTGATCAAATGATCCAAAATGGCACTTAAGCTGATCAAATTAAGGAAGAAGCATTTTTTCAGGGTTTTTTTGGTCCACAGATGTCCTGTACCAGGGTCAGATCCTCCTACCTGCTGTTCCTGAGAGAATTAGTTCCTAAAATGCAAGTTGTAACAAACGTCTTCTCCAGCAATGCCGGACTCCACCTCAACAGGCACAAAATCTGAGATGCTGGACAAAAGGAATCCAGGCAACGTAAATAATGTGTTAAAGCCAGTGCAATCTGGATAAACAGTAGATTCATATTTAGACTTGGCAAGGAAATCAGAGGGAGAGGCCACTCCATTTTGCAGGGATCTGGAAAAAGTGAAAAGCCTATGGAAGGCTAATAAAACTTTTCTGGAAGTCTCAGCAGTTCCTGGTTTTGGAAAAAATGCATTCTGCTTTTAACTCCACACAATGCCTCATCGCTGCTTTCATGTGCTCGAGACCAAGGAGACTTTCTACAAACGGCCCAAAAATCAATACATGTTATTCTGTCTCAGCCAGGTGTGTGCACTTTGAAAGCAAACTGAGACATCTCAGCATCACACAATGGCTCGGCCGCTTCTGCCTCCAGGAAGTGAGACTGCAACACAGGCAGGACCTGCCGGCCTTGGAAAGGTTGTGGAGCACTGGAAATGAATGGAGGAGGGAAAAACAAAGGGAAGAAAGTTCTTCTTATTCTTCCCTCAGGGGACACAACCTGCAATATGACAGCTTTCACCTATGACATCAGCCAGTCTGAGCTTCAATCCAGCTGAGTACTTAACTCATACTTTACTCTAAGCCTGTGAACAGACTGAATTCCTCCCAATTTTGAATGGAAATTCATACCTATTTAGTTATAAATGCCTGTCCAGATCACGGCCCAAGTCACTCGGATGATGAGGTTTATTGCCAGACTGTAGAAAGAACAGGAGCAAAGGTTGTGCAGTTTCTTATTCCTTGGCTGGGAAAAGGATATCAAAGAGAGATGAATGCAGGAAATATTCCTTAATACAAAGCCCACAAATGGTACTGCCTCCTAACAAACCTTGACACTGTAGTAACAGCTCTGCACACTGGCTTGTGGCTGGAGTACAGCCAGAGTATGCTTCAAGGACTTACTCCCTTCTTATGAGAATTAAATCAAGGAGAAAGCTGGCTGAGAATAGCCCATGTGCCAGAGCCCCAGAATAACCATCTGATCCAGGACAAATGGCACCATCCTCCACGAGCCCAGATGCTCCTGTGCTCTGGTTTAAATCTGAAAACAGGTTTTTCACCAGTTCAATTTACATGAAGAGTTCAGAAGGCTTATTTTTTATTCCAGCCGAGAATTAACACAAATGTCAGAAGTTGCCAGGGAACAGACTGTCACCCTCCAACTGCTTCCCTCCCTTCAAATACTTGGAGGATATTGTACTTCGCATATCGCCCTTTAATCCTGTGTTCTGGTGCAGCTTTTTAATATGTACTTGCTGTATCTGTACAAAATCTGAGAATGCAGACTAGCCTAGCAGACAGAGCTTTGGCTTGGGATTTAGGAGACCTGCAAGCTGTTAAAAGCTGTTAAGAAGGCTGCTGTAAGTGACTTCCTCACTCTGCTTCAAGCACTACATTTTGGCAGCGTAAAATCAACACGCTTTGAAATTAGGGGATGGAAAAATCTCTCAGACTTTAAAACACCGGAGAAAGCTTAAGCACACCCAAAATGCAACCTTGGTGGAAAGATGCAAGCAGCCCAGACAGAACCACCAAGAAGTCAGTTTGCAGCGACTGCAATGTACAACTTCCACACGTCATTTCTTAGGGCACACAGCCCTGCTGATTTCTCAGAGTACACCAATCCTGCCCATTTCTTAGGGCTCACCAACCCCACCCATTTTTCAGGGAACACCAACCCTGCTCATTTATTAGGGCATCCAGCCCTGCCCATTTCTCAGGACACAGCGGCCCTGTCCCGTTCTTAGGGCACCCAGCCCTGCAGTGCCCAGCGTTCCCCTGGCTGGCAGGACACCCCTCAGGCTTGCTTTAGGCTACCCATGAGCAGGGAGTCTCTCACCATGGATTCAGCGTGGGCTGGAACACTCACCTGAAAACTCTGGGTGTGCATTTCCCCGTGCTGCACTCAGTGCCCAGCCAAGGTGATGTGAAGTGAGCCCAGTGATTCACTTGATTTCCATTTGCAGTGCAGACAAATCCTTACAGAGAAGGTGGTTCAGTTTTACCAACACTGTGCTTCACCTGGGACCCTTGCAAAGGCTAAACAGCCACAGCTGACACTTAAGGACACTGTTCCAGGAGAATCTCCAATCTGGTCCAGGGAAAATGCCAAAGAAAGCTGGAATTCCTTACAAGCATTGTAGTAAATGACCTCCAGCTCTGCTCTCTTGTGCAGGGATAAATGACCAGCATGAGGGTTTTATATCACTGTCCATGCCTCTGCCAACTGCTTCTGATACAGGGCTCGAGGAGCAGCTCATGAAATGCCCACCTGTGCTAGGTGGGCTTTAAGTGTGTCAGAAGGTAAGTGCCTTCACAAGACACTGTTTCCAATTCATTACTTACTAAAGCTCACATTTCATAGGTGCTTTCAAGGTAAAAGACACTACACGGTTTAAAGCCTGATATTCAGCATTTAGACACAGGCAAGTCTGATCCTGCTAAACCTGGTTCTTTCCAGCTCTCTCTCCCTCTTTCTTCTCCCTTAAATCCCCAGCTGAAGATGGCAAGTTTTCCCCACAATAACAGCTAGCAATGATAGGCTGCATCCTGATGGCCTGTGCTGCCAGAACCAGACATTACGGTTTGAAATATGAAAACACATCACTAGAAAACAACCTTTGAAATGGCACAGTATATCTGACATGAGCTTGCAGCCTTCGGATTGTTCATTTCTCCTCAAAGGAAGCTTGGAGCAGAAGAAAATTCTGCCATCTGGCCGAAGTTAAAGCAATCCACAGTGGGAGTGGGCAGGTGCTGACATCCCAAAAGACTGTCCCAAGGAGCAGTAACTCTGGCCTTTCTCAGCTGAGATGCAAAGGCTGAGCAGGCCAGACAGCAGGCTGCTCATTCCACCTCTGCTAGTGCCCAGAGGAGAAAAGACAGAGCCCATGAGCAGAGCAGGGACACAGAGCCCTTCAGGCTCCTCAGTGTTCTCCACTGGAAATGAGTCCTGACAAGGGGAGGAAAACTCTTTTTGATGAGATCCAGGTTGCTGGTGGCAATTCCAGTGACAATCACATCAGGCTGCCTGCACAGACATAGGGAGAGTTCATCCTCTCCCAGACAAGTTCCGTATTTACATGTTCTCCAAAGCAATCATACTGAAAGAGAAAGATGTTGAATGAGCTATACAGCAGGCAACTCCAAAATATCATCTATGTTTTCAAGAACCAAGGAAGAGAAAATAGACAAGATTAGATTCTGAAAGCACTGGATACCTGCAATGCCTATGAAACCCAGGCTGCTTGTCCTTCCAGAAAACAAGGTCTGATGGGGTTGCCCTCCTGAATTACTTTTCATCTGATTCTCACCACAGCCTTGGCTAAAGAAAAGCACAAGTTCAGTCACCTCTCTCCCATATCCAGATATTGCACTGGAGAGACTCTGCAGATCAGAAGCTTTAGGCTCTGCAGGACTTTTCTGTATTAGCAACAAGATGAAGGAGCTTTGGGAGTCAGACACCCAGTTCCTCTTACAAACAATGGCTGGTTTTCTCCTGCTGACATTAGAGCCTGGTTTACTCAGTTTGGTAAAGTTCTGGTTTATCATTTTAGGACTGTTGAAAGTCCATTTAAAAAGCAGGAAATTTACCCCTTTGGGATATCTTAGGATCTGGGCACCCAAGTCCTCTGGGCTCTTTTCCCTGCAGGGGAAGCTGATCTGGAGCAGCTTGTTGCCTTGTCACCAGGCATATCTGTGTGCACCACATGCTTCACATGTTCCATAACTTACACACATAAAATCCTCTTTTCCCTCAACTTTACAGCATAATATGCACGTTTCATAATTGTGCTGCATGCAGACTGTCATGGGACAACACAAACTGCACAGGCTGCACAGCTCACCTGCCAACACGACTCGCTGGAAAAATTCCTATTTCTGTCTCGAGGGATGGCTGATTTCATAAAACAAACCAACAGCCCAAAATCCTGCTCCATAAGGGCTTCCATGCTAAAGCCTGGAATGTACTAACATATGTTTTGTGTTTAAAGTGTGACAGAGCTGTAGTCAGCAGAAACTCAATTCAGAAGTAAATACTTTGGGGAACTTTTCCTGATGTGCTTGGAAAAGGATGCTGTATGGAGAAGGAGCATATTTATTCAGAGGTCAAGAGCACAGCTCAGTGTTCTGCCTCCTAATGCACAGACAGGACTTCGCTGGCCACAGAATAGTTTTTGCCTGTACATCTGCTGACAGTGTCATTGCTGGGAACTTTGTGATACTCATGACAGATTTTGCAGGATTATAATACTGTTTTCTTTCTATTTAAGTGATTCTGGTAGTTGCTAAGTCCGTTCAGAGAGTGATGGTTGCTTTGGAAGAATTCGGAAAGCTCTGCCCTTTCAAATACAGCAAAGCACTCCATAAATGTCCCTGTGAAAGATGAGGCAATTCTGGAGACTTTTACAAACAATGAAAACAACGTATTTAATAGTAACCAAAATGGACTTGAGCAATTTGATGACTTTCCAGTCCTAAATTCTAAGAGCTTTTATAGATGCATTGTAAAGGGAAGTAATTTAGTCTTTTCAAAAGTCCAGCCTGGTTAGTTTGGACCACGATGACAAACTGGTCAGTGAAGCTCAGGCAATTCCATGGCACCTGCAACCTGTCTCCAAACACACATTTTGTGGCATTTGCCAGCTCTGAGGCAAGGAAAGGATGTTAGCTTTGAGGAAGAGCAAATGCAGAACCTCAGCACAGCTGATGGATGGGGGCACAACTGTAGAGCCGCCTCTACAACCCAGAGCTGGTGCTGAGCTTTCCCAGGAAACCAAATATTTCACTGCCTTTCTCCACATCCCAAAGAGCTCCACGGCTGCTACCAGGAGAACCCTGAGGGAAATGTGATCATCTGACAACTATATTACACCTTTTAGCAGCTTCCAGCTCTAGGGAAGCTTTTACTGAAGGAAGAGTTCTCCCAGGGTCTCTTCAGGCCTGACAGTTTCAATGATGCACTTTTAAGTTTCACTCTAAATGTTTCAATAAAAAGATGCTGTAAAGGCCTTCATGGCAGGAAATTACATATTTAAAATTAAGAAATGAACAAAAATCACACAGACCTGCCTTAAAATGGATCCAAACCCAGCAAATCCCTCAGCAGCCCTGAGTGCCGAGCCCTGCCACAGACATGTCCTGCAGTGTGACACTGCACAGAGCCACCCCCATTTGTCTCTGCCCAGGAGACAAACAGCTCTGCCACACTTTCTGGAACAGGTAGAACGTGAACTCTAAATGCTGCAGCATCGAAGGCTCAACAGCTGCATTTCAAACAAAAAAAATTCAAGGAAGTTCCTCGAGTAGATAAAAGTTGCCTTGGTACAAAGGGAGATGCTCACTCAATTAAAAGCACAAAGCCTTCGTCAGATATGTCCTTGTAAAGGGAACTGTAAATCCATTTTATTTCTCTGTGTATTCAGGCTGGACTTCCTTTTGATCACAGCCACTTGCTCCCTCCCACACACTGGGATGGATTAGCAGGAAGCACAGACAGTGGAGACTGGGACACTGGGACACTCTTCCTGCTCAGCCAAAGGTGCAGGAAGACACAGAACAAAAATTTGATAATGAAAGGGAGAATATGGCCTTCATGCTTTCTTTTTCCCAAACTTGTGTGTAAATATTAAAGCTAAATCCATAACTTGAAGCATCTTTTGAGGAGAAGGAGAAGGGAAAAGAACCAAAAAAACAACTCAGGTTTGAACAGTATGAAAATGAGTTCTGGCTCCTTCTAAACAGAAATGGGGCCACAGTGACCAGGCGAATCTTTGGGATTCTGCATTATTGCACAATTTTACAATTGCTATTTCAAGAAAAAGTAATTTTTCTAGATTTTAAGTGATAGACACTTTTGATATTTCTTCCTTTTGTCTTCTTGAAATGTCTGTCTTTGCATTTTACCATTTTTTACCTCTTCCACAGCAGTTTTTTCTCCTCATTCCCTTCCCTGCATTTGGAACTTCTGGGCTCTTTAGCACAGAAAGGAAGAAGCCTCTTGCTGCTCTCACAGGGAACTGCTTGTTCCCTGAATATTTAAATAGCCCCACTCCTTTCATGAGCTGTAAGACACCTGCATCAAGGACCAAAGGATCTAAGCAATGACCCTGATATTTAGATCTAAGAAGTTGTTGATAGCCAAGTTCACCCTCAGCATAGCTTCCCTGAATTTGAAAGACTCACACACAGGATAGATTTGGTCCTCTGTGTTAAAGTTGTAGGGCTGATCCAGTGATACATAATAAGCAAAGACATTTGAGGGAGTTCAGCATCTTTCAGGGGAAGGATTTTTAGATCTGTACCTTTGTTCCCAAAAGAGTTAAATGAATAATGAAATCTCCCTGCAGTGAGAACAGCTGAACTTAATTCAGAGGAAATTTCTCAAAGAACTGCCTTGGTGCCTCACAAATGTGCCTGTCAAAAAGGGTTGCTCCTTCCCAGGTATTTGTTTTAGAAATTCCCTGCCTATAGGATTGCACAGAGCAGCTCAGGAGAGACTTATGCTTAAAGCAGGTTTGCATTTTCTAAGTTTAAAAGTTATGCTTTTTATTAGCATAAATGTGAAGCTCTTTAAAGACCACATTTAACAAAATTAATTTCAAGGAAATAACTCTTCAGATAAACAAAATACAAACTTCTGAAGATCAGTACAGTTTCTTTGAGTAGATAATTCTTTCTTCTCTACAATAGAAACCCTCAATTTAGAGTGTATTTGTAAAATTGTCCCCATATCAGATTTGAGGGTTCCATTCTTAGGCTTCAAGTGTTTTGAACAAATTACAAAACACCTGACTATATGATTACACAGCCCACACCTCAGGAGAAAATTACATCCTTTGCAATTTAGAAGGGACCAAGTTAACCCTGGTGTCATTCCTTACAATCACTAAATTGACCTAACAGTGGAGTTCTAACATATTTCACTTAGGCACAAATAACAATTCTTGTCTTTAAAATTCAACACAATATAGCTGAATCTGTGATAACTGCAGACTGCAAGAATTACTGAAACCACCCTCAACATTTGTAAGGGACTTTGATTTTTAACTCTGCAGGAGTTACTGTGCACATGTAGACGTTGTTTTAAAAGGCCACCAGCAAAAAGTCATTTACAAAAATGTAGCATTTTGATTCGACTTTCCAGACCTTACAAAGGTTACCTAAATATGGGACACTTAATCTTGATGGTTTCAGTAGGTTGACTCAACTTCCAAGCAGGAAAGGAGGTGCGGAACTACCAAAGATGAATTCTCCCAGAGAAGCCGTTCCTCTGTCAGTCCCCAGATTCATTAAAGTTTCAGAGATGATTTCCAAGATACTGTTTGCTTTTGTGTTTTTGTCAGCCAATCCACAGAAGGAAAACAAATTGTGTGGACTAGTTCCAAGCAGCCTGCCAATAAAAAATTTAAGCACTACTATCTAGAAGTAAAGTTTAAACAGAATTTTTAACTAAATCAAAATGTCAGAGTAAAGGACCATCAATGTTAACAAGCTCTGCTGCACTGCTCTTTACCTGAGATATTGCAAAAGAACTTCCTGCTCCCTAAGTTTGAGAAGCCATAACTCAAACTCTGCTGCCTTTGTGCACTGGCTCGATGCTCAGAGGCCTCTGGAGCACAGAAAACCCAGCCCAGCACTGCCCTGCTCCCCACAGGTGCCTCTCCAGCAGAAAACCTGGCAGAGGAGATGGTTTCTTCAAGAAAAGCCCTGTTGAGGCAGGGGAAGCCTCGGATTTCAGCGTGTGTGAAACTTGGCAGTGCCTGGGAAACGTGCTTTCTTCTGGCTGTCAGGAGTGTCTGTAAAACCTGGCATCTGGGGCCACGTGTCTGAGCTCTGTCTGCACGGGAAGCTCAGACACTCGTAATTCTATCCTGCCAATTCTGCTGTGCTCTTCTGGTCTAAATCCCAGTATAAACATAGCACACTATTAGGGTGGGGGTTTTTCTTTCCCCCAGGATAATTAACTCCAGTCTGGATTAATCACTTTTATGCTGAAATACAGTTTCTAGAAGGAGAGGTTTACAAGGGAAACAAGTTCGCTTCACAGACAGATCTTAAAGAGTTAAAAAAGATTGTTCCAGAGGAACTTCCACATTTCTGCAAAGTGCCAGTGCCAGCTCAATGAAAGCCAGCAGCAGATAAAACAACCTGGAGAAAGCAGGCTGGGGGGAAAGGTTGCTTTAGGTATGGCTGTGAGAGCAAAAGGCAGGGATGTGAGAGCTACAGATCCTTGCTATAAATCACTCTGTAGTGTTCCAGCTGAGTTGAAAAACAAAAAAGAAAAGCACTGGGCTTTACAGCACACTCGGCACTGTTTGTTTTGTCTGCCAAGTCTATTCCTCTTCCTTCAATGTAGTGCTTGTGGTTTGGGAATGACTTTTTAGCCAGTTCTGTTTGTCTCCATCTGAGGCCCCAAACTTGCATTTCTGAAGTGTCACGTAAGTGGAAGTTTGTAGTGCTGTTCTCCAGCTTCAGCAAGCATGAGTGTTTGTGCTTGCTATTTATGCCATTTCAGCAAGTACTTAGAGAATGAAAACATCAACTCTCCCATCCAGGCACAGGGACTCAGACAGCAGAGTTCAGTTTTGAGAACACAAGCACAGGAGGCAAAGCAGGCGACTCAGCAATGCCTGCCCCTACCTGGGGCCATCCTGGCCGTGCTGTGGATCAGCTGTGGATCATCTGTGGGTGCTGGATCCCAGAGCAGCGCCCACAGTCAGCACCACCCAGCCCAGCTCCTCCAGCCCCGCAGTGCCAGCAATGCCCACATCCCCCTGGAGCTCATGAACAGCCTTCCCCAGTGTGTTAAACACCTTAGCTTGGAGAAGCACGGGGAGAACAGGAACCAAAGCCGCTGCAGGGTGTGCTCTAAATCCCCAAGGGGGTGGGTGGGAGGCAGCGCCTCAGCCCTGCTGCCAAACACAACCCCCATCCAAGGACACAACTTTTGCCCATCAGGATGGAAGCAGCAAGGACACTGTGAGAGAAATCCTCACAAAGGTAAGGGCTGTGCTGGCAAGGGGAAGATTATTCTAATATCTTTTAGATGCATATTTCCCTCAGTAATGAAAAACAAATAAACCACTGTGATTCCAAGTGTTCAGTTTTCATGGTCTGGATAGAAGCAGAAAACTGAATACAAACCCTGCCAGTTTCCATGCTGGTTATTCCATTGCTGACACAGAATAGGTGGCTCCCAACTCGTATTTTGTAAGGAATATCAGTAAGACTCACCAGATTACAGACTCCAGAATTCCTAAGATTTGCCGAAATTCTCCTCCTCTCCATCCTAGTGGAAGGGAGGCAGGAAAAACCTTTAACCACCTAAACTGTGATAACTGATCCTTCTTTATGTGGCTTTTGATAATGCAAGTACAAGTACTTGTTACAAGATGATGTATGAAACATCAGGATTCAGAATAATTCTTTGCTTAAACAAAATTTGCAATTAAATTCGACCATCTGATTATTCAAAGTTTATTTCGAACCCCATTTTTCCTTATAGAGAAGATTTAATCTACCACAAGGCACATAACACATGGATAAGGGGAACTTTTAAGAAAGCAGTAGCAGATCTGCTTGGATCTCAGATCCTTTTGGTTTTTTCCAATCCTTTAAAGGACAAATTAATTTATGCTTGCATGACCCCCTCTTTCCAGAACCAGCCGAGACTGGAAAAGGAAGTCATTGCTGTGATTGCCTATTTTCATTACGGTTCTTAAGAGAGGCACCCAACAATTCAATTTTATCTGTATAATTAGTTACATTAAAAAACACTGCTCTCTTCTCTGTCAGTTTTAAGGTTTGTGGACCTGCAATACAAAGAGTTGTGGTGGTCTCATGAAGGATCCCCGGGTAAACACCATTCCTTTTCAAGTGACCAGCCTGACACAACAGCCTTTGGCCAGATTTTAGCTGTAATGTCACTGCTAAGATGTGGATAACTTATTTAGTTGCATTTTTTCCTCATATGGATTTGATTGACTAAAGTGCTTCATAAGCAATAGTGAGATAAGGCTTTGAAACTCCCTGAAAGCCACCTCTCAGTGGTACCATTTCCTGGCAGAACTGATACTGAATTCTGCCTGAGCTTAGGCCTTGCTCCAAAACAACCAGCAGATCTGTACACTGGTAATTCCTGTCTTTCACATTTTCTGAACTTCATCTATTAGAGATGTTACTGTGACAGTGCAAGTAACTCTGACATGTGAAATTCAGCTCAGAGAGCAGGCTGTGGAGACAGTCTGATGGAAAATCTGCCAGTCAGCTCAGGGGAACCCCCGAACCTTCCCTCAATCCAAAACAAGCTGCCCCACCAAGGGCCATCCTGCCAGCCCTTCTTCCATTTGGGGCAGTTCATGTGTCAGCTGCAGCAACTTGCCATTAATTTGTTTCTCAATTATTTCACACTTTGAGCAAATGGTATTTATAAAATTAATATTTCTTCACATTTCAGCCTTTGCTTGCTGCTGGTCCTATGTATTGATTGTATTTTCCAGCCCCAGTGGCTCAGCACAGGCTCTGGGCTCTATTCCTGCCTTGTGCAGAAGGCTGCACAGGGGAGCAGACCAGGCTCTCACCTTCCCAAGGACTTGCACATCAGCCTCATGTAGAAACAGGCTTATCTGAGTTTATGAACAAGGCTAAGCAAGCATATTATACATAAAACATTGCTTTTATTCTAACTGCATGGGAACTTAACTTTAGAATGCTCCAAAGCCGCCTGGTAACTTCTCTCTGAGTGTCCATTTCACATTCGAAATACTCACTGATATCTCACTGCTTTGGAGGAACATTCTTTGTTTTAAAAGGCTTTCCCAACAACCATGTCAGATGTACACACCTTGAGACAGACTCCAGCCATGACTGGTGAGACCTCAGACCTTGCCATAGACCAGGCACCACGATTCTGTTCTTTACTAATTTACTTCAGGTTTCTGTGTTTCCAGCTATTAATCTACTTGGTGTGCAGAGCTCTGTAAAACACTCTGGCTATTAAAATGAACTACTCCATTGGCAAGAAGGCAGCTGCTGTAAGACCTGCTCATTTTCCCTTACAACCTAAAGCCCATTCCCTTACGAGTCCCTCTAATGTTACAACAGGAGCAGGATGACGGATGTTACTGAGCCCATCCCTCAGTATCCAGGGATATATCAGCTGCAGGTGGGATACAGCGAGGTTTCGACAGCACATAACCTCCAGTGAGCCAAAAGTTTGGTTCTCTTCACCTCACTGATGTAAATTACCTTGTGAAGCCCCTGAAATTTTAGCTCAATCAATAGGGTTAGTCCCAGCATTTTCACTGGGCCCAGCAGCAAGTGTAACATGTCACCAGTCCTGAAGTAATTTTAATCTAGAAATTGTTTCCCCAAAACTTGATAATAATTTAAGGTACAAGCAGATTTTTTTTTTATTTTTGAAATCTGATAAAAAATAGCTCAAAGGCAGGTATCTCTAAAATTAGTTGTTGTGCTTCACTGAGGCTGTCACAAAACCCAGAAATCATGTTCTCTTTCCTGTACTGCATCACACAGTGGATTTCAAAACAATCTATATTTATTTGCTTGCTCTTTTTCTGTAAGAAAACTAACAGATTATTGTAATGCACATTTAATACCTTATTAAAATAGATGTCACCAGCTCTTTGAGTGAGAGTTAAAGATCGAGTCCTGTGTAGTCAGAGGCACAACCTCAATCAAGTATTAATAGCTGAATTACTTTCAGCAATAAGATACTAAGGCCAAGCAAAATGCCCAAGGTCACTCCACTCCAGATGGCACTAATATATTTACAGGACTGATGCCTCCTGGCGTTTTCTATTTCTTATGTTTTTGGAACCAATCAAATTGAGGAGCTGGCAACTGCAATTTGCCCACAAAATTAAATTTAAAGGATTATAATTCCAGCTTTAAGCAGTGATTTGGCTGTATTGATGTGAAACCACTACTCCCAGCTCTTGATTTCCACTGAATGATGACCATAGCATATCATAAATTCAATCAGGACAAAACAGAGTGGTTATCATAGAGAGGTTTTTTCATGTTCACAGCCACTGAATAAAGCCTCAGCTATCAGAGCCAGCAATCAGGAAGATAACAAAAGGACCCTACACCAAATAACTGCTTCTGATGTGTGGGCCTGAAATAGTCTGCATTCCTCCCCAGCAGGGGAATTTTAAATGACAGGGTTTTCACCCAGGCAATTATGCTCAAGCAACGCACATACAGAATTACACATAGCCATCCATGATCCTGGGGGAACATGTAAGCACAGACTGAGTGTTTGCACACAGATTTTTGACTTGGGCACAGGCAAACATGTTCTTTTCTGACTGCTGTGCCAGAATCTGAAGGATCCTCTGCCAATCCAACCAAAAATTGTCTTCAGAGCCAGTCAGGGATCCCAGTGCCCAGCCGGGCATCCTGCACCAAATCCCACCCACGGGAGCAGCGTGTCCTAGGGAGGGACAGGCACTGTCCTGCTGCCCTGGCCAGGGTACAGAGGATTTGTGCTGCACACAGAGCTCTGAGGGGCTCCAGGGGATTCTAACCTATGGGATACTACCATGAGCTGGCAGGAAGGGGAAAAAAAACCCAGCTGATCACCCAACACAAAAAAAATCAAACACTTCCAGCTCTCTAAAACTAAGCAATGCCCAGAACCGGGTGTTGGAAAACACATCCCTGAATTTTTTTACTCAAGCTGAGCAGTTCAGCCTGATTTTCATACAGATTTGTGGTAGCGTGTATTCACATAAATATTTCATTACATGCGACTGTCAAATTTTAGGTAGGAAGAATACTGGTTTTGACTTATTCCTAGAGTTTCTTAGGCAGAAAATCCTGTAGGTTCCTTATCTTTCAGCACTTTGGGTCTGAGGTTTGTGGTCTGGGTTGTTTACACAAGCAGCAAGCACAGGCGGGCAGTGACAGACTGTCAGCACGGCTTCAGGAATCAAACATGCAAAGGGAGAGCTTTGCTCTGTGCTGTCACATCCTGTCCCAACACATCCCCTGGCTCTCCTGGTGACCTCGACCAAGGAGTCCTGTGCTTTGGGAAATCCTCAGCCCTTCCACAAGTTTCTGAACGTCACTGGGCACCTAAGGCAGCACATTCCTTCCAGGCAAATTTCCTTTGCACACTGGCATCTCTCAGAGCAGTTACTGCAGCTCCTGGGGTGAAATGCCACCCAGTTGTTCCAAAGACTTACCAGCAAACCAGGTAAAATGCAGTTGCAAACTGCCACTACTTCCAGGTTACCCTATATGGGCTTTGTATTAAAACATGGATATTTAACAGTCTCCTTCCTACCCATCCTTCCTTCCACTGCCCATACAATACCCATATGTTGCCATATTTGCCTTTTTCCCATGTCACTGGCTCTTCCCTCTCAGGCTTATGCTTCTGACCTCCATCAGTTCCACTTGAAAACTTTTATTACTGCACTAACCAACCTGTGCCCAAAGCTGGTTTTCCCTCTAAATTTTTTATCTTGATGAAACTTTTAACTATTGCAGTATGATATTGATGATCCCAATATTCCAACCCTCATAAATAAGTTAACAAGAGTGTTCTGTTTATACTTCTATGTGTGTATACCAAAATACAAAGAGAGTTAAAAACAGAAATTGCATTTAAAATTTGTCACATTAAATATATGGTGGCTCCTGGGCATCTCCAGACCAACTAAAAAAAAATTTAAATGAAAGAAAAGGAAAAAAGAGAAGAAAAAGAGAAAAAAATTCTTTAAAAATACATGTGCTCAGGGTAGTGATGAAATCAGGATCCACAGAATACCTGGACAGAGCTGGTGCAAAGAGAATGGAGCCATCAAGCTCTTTTCATTTGGATACCTTAGACAGTAAATGCTCACACTCTGAGGAGAAAAATGCCAGTAATTTTTCAACTGGAATTTAGTTTTGGGCAGAAAAGGAAGAACAGAATGATTGTTAAATTATTTAACTGTGTGATAATTCCCACACTTACAGAGACTGAGCCTTCAGCAGCGATGTCTCCCCTGCCTCCTTCCCAGGCAGGAAAAGGAAAGCAAAGATCAGGAACCTGCCAAAAATCCACTACGCGTAACACTTTCCATAATAAATGACTTCAGCTGTCAGAAGTTCTCTGAGCTCACCTGGGGAGGAGCAGGTGCTGCACATGAGCCAAAATCCCCCATTTTCACCTCAGAAATCAACCCAGGCAGGGCCTGGGAACCCCCCGGGACACGGGGCTGGGAGGGGACACGCAGGAGTGGTATCGGCATGGCCACGGAGTGACCACTGCCCTGGACATGGGGTGACCACTGCCTTGGCCACAGTGTGACCACTGCTCCGGCCATGGTGGATCACTGCCCTGGCCACTGTGTGATGATTGCCTTGGCTACAGGGTGGCCACTGCCATGGACATTGCCTGAACACTGTTCAGTGACTGTGTGACCACTGCTCTGACCATGGTCTGACCACTGCTCTGGACACAGTGTGACCACTGCCCTGGCCACAAAAAGGCCTTCCCCAGCCGAGTGGTCAGCAGGACCCTCATGCACCATAAATATTTTGCTCTCTGATATTCTTTCCTTGCCTGTGGCGAGAGCAACAGGCACATCAAAGCAGGCAACATCTCTCTTTCAGAGCAGAGTTATAAAACAAACAATTTGGAAATGGTTATGCTCTCAGAGATTAAAAACATCCTGGATGACAAATTAACTCCTCAAAGTGATAAAGTGACATGTTTGCACGATTTCTTTGTAGTGAAGATCAGGAGGCGCAAACCTGACAAGGCTCAAGCATCAGCAGCACTTGCATCAGCCTCTGATATGTCTTGGCCCATTTGTATAAATGGTTGTCACAGAAATCCTCTGTTCTCAATGCACAAAGCTAAAATGCAACTCCTCCACTTAAAGACTGCAGCACCCCTAATTCCCACCTTCAGTTTGAAAGGGAAATACAAAATAATCAGAATAGCTGCAGATTATAATGCCTCAAGCACAGCACTCGTTTAGGAATTCAAATGCTTTCTTCAAGGGGGTGTAATATGAAGCTTCAGTTTTCCCTGCACTAAAAACAAAAATCTGCACTGCCCCAGGGTGAGTGGACAGAGGGATTTTACTGAGATTTGAGGTCTCCATCTACCTCACACTGCTGCATCTGGATTCACATAGGGATGCATGGAACAGACTTAATGATCTCCAGACGCAAAAAGCTGAGGAATAACTGGAAAAAAGGAGACTGGGAATGTTTCTTCCCAAACTGGGGTGAGGCACTGGACATTCAAATAGGAAATATTCTTGACCAACTTGATGAATGATGGCACATCTCTGTTCAGACCTGTGTTTAATCCATGAACTTCCAGTGACAGAGTGGAGATACCCAGATCAGCTTTGGGAGATCCTTCAAAAGCCTTTGAAACATGGAAGGTCTATGGACCCTTCTCACCCCAGTACCTGAGCAGTCACACCCAGAAAATCTCAGAGCCACATTTTACATTTGCAGGGCAAGCGTTTGGGTCCATCTGCACAAAATTAACCAACGTGGTTCAGAGCCAAGGATGAAGGTCAGGAAAAGCTCTAAATAATGTATATTAAAACAAGCAATAAATATGGAGAGACTGCAGAGCCTGTGACTAGGATGGAGAAAATGGCAGCAAAGAAGTATTCCTGTAAAATATTCCTTCCACGCTGCATCCTCACACCAAGGCTCCTTTGTCATGCAGGTGCTCTTGGAATCTCTTGTCCTTCCCGGTCAAATATAAGAAAGCAACTAGAAGGAGACGTGGAAAACTTGGAATTACAAGGGCAATATGCAAATCCACATCTCCTTTGCATCATCTTTCCCATCTTTCCCAGCATCTGGAAAGGATAGACTCCCCCAAAAGAATTACCCATGATACCTCCCCTGTGCAAGTTATGGAGAATTCAGCTGTGGGAGCTTAACCATAAGCAACTGGACTTGCTAATTCTCCATCCTTCCCAGCTGTCCCAAGGGACCGACATCTATTGTACCCCAAATTGTACAGTTTGCATTTTGTTCAGTGAAGGTGAGTTTCAATAAATATTGTAGCTAAAAGTACAACCAGGGCTAAAGATTCCAGAGTAAGGGCTCTAAAAAAAACTCATCAAGGAATGCCTTGCACAGACATACAAAACCTCCCAGTCTCTCCACATTGTGAGAGCAGAAATTTGCAGAAATTAATTGCATGTATTGCTGCCTGACAGAGTATGCAGCTACTTTCCAGCAGGTCCCAACATCTCTGGATCCCATCCTGTGTTGTAAGAACCAGCAAGAGCCATTTGGGCTCTGAGAGTTGTTGTTTTGCAGGCGTGCACCATGTCTGGATCCATGGCCAGGCAGCTGCAAACAGAACTGTGCCTTGCCCCAGTCCCACACACAGGACTGATGCTGCCCGTGGCTGCCGGGCTGAGCCACGCAGGCAGAGCCTGAGCAGGATCTGAACCACTTTGTGATGGTGGGATAGGAAAGCAGGAAGCCAGTCACTGCCCACCATCCCTGGAGAATCCCAAATGAACTGCTGCACCACTGTGCATTGGTGACAGCTACTGCTCATAGGGAAAAAATAGATTTTAAACTACTTAAAGTTCAGCCCATAATGCATTTTGTCCTTTTGCCTTTAAATGAGTGAGCCAGAAATAAGACTGTTAATATGACATGATATTTCACAATACACTAGTGACGATGTAGAACAAAATAAAGCTTGTTCCAAAGAGTTCAACATTGCTGGGGTTTTTTTTGTTGTTGTTTTAAAGAAGAATCTAAAGGAGCAAATTCACACACTGGTAATGAAATTTTCAGTATTCAGATATGCAAGAGACAAATGCTTTGCCATGAAGAATGAACAGCCATATCAAATTTTTAAGCCTTCTGGAGGTTTTTATTAGATGATAACATAATACTAAGAGTTATTTCTACATGCACAGGTATAGGTAATCATATATATATAAGCAAAAATTAAAGTATAGAAATACGTGATTTTTTTGAGATGATGCTACCAAATTGATTTCAGAATTAGTTCCACAGAAGTCAGTTGGTATTGTGACTCAGTGAGTTTCTTTGAATAAAGTAACCTTTAAGTTTAAAAAATATGCTTTATCTCCACCTGCACCACCACATGACCCACACGTGGAATGGAGGAGAAATTGACTGTAAGAGGCCAGAGTGTGTTTCTGCCTCAGAGGATTTGCCCAGAGCTGAGACCCTGTATCCCACAGAAAACCCTGTTTCCTGCAAACCACAAAGCTGGTTTCTTTGCCAGTCACTGAACTCAGGTCTTTAGTTGGAAATTAGTAACTCTACATTCTTCAGATTCCAAGTGGCTCTGTATGTGAATAGTTGATATCCTTGGTGTCCTTTCTTTAGCAAGTGACAACCAGTTATTAAAGCACTTACAAATGCTCCATCTCCCAGCTTTATTCTGAGGACATAAAAAGCTATACAACAATGACAGCAGTTAGGATTCTTAATAACCAGGGTTTACATGAATGCTTATTTTTCCTTAAGATAACAAGGGGGAAATTATAGGCTATTATCTTAATTGTAAAAATACAGTAGAACAATCTCTCTTTAGGGTTGGTTTCTGTTGGGTTGGACTGTTTTCTTTCCTACAGAGGACTGTAGGACTCAGAATAATCTGTTTTATTCAGAGTTATAGAAATTATTAAAAATCCTACCTCGCTAGAATATCTGCCCTTCACCCTACCTGGAAACACTCCCTTGAAGGTGAAAGCTAAAACTCCAGGACCCTTCCCAGTGAGTGTCCAAGGACACCCACGGACTGCAGGGCTCTGTGCAGCCTCTGACTCCAAATCCTTCAGCAACCCAAGAGAAAAAATGGGCTTTTCCCAAGTCACCTGAAGAACTCCTCGGGGTGCAAATAGGAGAGAGAAATTGAGCAAAACATCATGGAACAGATACTCAGGTGTCAGGAATAGGACAGAGTCTTATTTTATATAAAAAATTTAAAAGTTTATTAACAATAGAATAAGGAAAAAAATTTTACTGAAATTCCAGCATCCACCAAAAAGATAAGGAAAATGATAAGCTGTTTTCCCAGGAACGCAGGGATCAGAGACTCTTAAAGCCAAGTTGGCTAAGAGTCCCTGGTGTAGGGTGCCTGTGCTGCTGGCTGGGCTTCAACTACCCCGAAGGCGAGGAAATTAGCAGAGTCCCTTATAGGGAGAGAGGCCACAGCAGCAGCAGCAAGCCCCACTGAGGCTGTCCCGCAGTGAAAAAGCCCTGCTGACCCCACATCAGCTGTTTTTATAGGCTGGTGGCTCTGCCCATGACCGCCCACAAGCCCGCCCAGAGAGCCCCTGGTCATTGGTGGTCTTCTATGGCGAGGTCATTGTCATCTGCCAGTGCTCTGGGGTGATGTAATTCGGCTCCTGAGGTGGGAAGGAGTCCTCATTAATATTCCAGGTCTCCACCGTAGCGACTTGCAAGAGCAAGGGAGGATTTCTAAAAATAGTCCCTGGCTTGTAAGAGTCCATCTTTGAAGTGGGACTTCAGAACTCATTAAACAGTTAAAACTATTAAAATGCTTAGTAGTTGAAGTACAACAAAATTACAAATAACATTAAACATCTTGAACGTCTGTAAAACTTTATGAACTAACAATAAATTTAACTTGGGTAGGGGTTTTTACAGGAGTTTGTAGTTTTAAAAAACAGGTAAGTAACCTTTAACTTCAATTTTAAGTATAATTGATGAATATAACTTTTAGTGAAGAAACAACAATTAATTTTAGTGAACAAACAACAGTTAACTCCACTTAATATGCAAGGGCAAATTGTTTAAGTCTGTGCATCACATCAGGATTTACAGTATCATCTAGGCTTTCCTATAGATCCCTCCACTACTGCTGGTTCAGCTCATCTTTTCCCCAGTGTATGCATGAAAACTTAAAGTTTAAACAGGACAATCTTTGGCTGTGATGGAATGTTAGTTCCCTTCTGCTTTTAACCTTCCCTCACACAATTCCCACTCTGTATAAGGCCCTCACTTTGGGAGGCAGAATGTCTCTGTGTGCAGTTTTAGGAAGATCTGCAGTGGTTTCCAAAACTCTCTTTGCACACGGGGATGGATAAACTGGAATAAATGATGCATTTTTAGTGGGTTATTGAAACTCTTTTACTGCATCTTTTAACTATTGGCTCTATGTACCAATGACCCGACAGCCAAGCTTTCCCAAAATGCTCCTGGGAAGCATTTCAGCTTTATTTTTATAGCAGCCTTCAGGTTAAAGCACCTTGGGGCATCCTACAATATTAAATGAAATAAAATGTCAAAGCATATAAAGTATGTTCAAAGTGCCATCTAAGATGTAACATCAGACTGCTGTCTAATTCCAAAAAGCTGCCAGTTATTCATGATATCTTAACAAGGGTAATGAATTTCTCTGATAAAAGCATGAAATTTAATATGACTGGGAGTCAGCAGAGGTCATCTAACTTATTTTCAAGGGTCTTTCTGAGTGCAAAGGAATGGTTGTCAGTGAAGAGCACAGAAACACAGCAATGACTGGCCTTGAGAAAGTTCACAAGAAATTGCAGTAACAGTTCCCAGGAACCCTTTTGCTCCCCACAACAAAAACTATTCCAGTTTTAAACCTACCTTGGCAAGCTGAATCAGCAAACTCTGCTGATTAGACAGCTCTTGGTTAATTTTGTTCATGTCTTTTGGATAACTCCTTTCAGCACAGTGTTCAGCCCTCACCAGGTGCCTGTGCTACCCAAGGGCTGTGCTTCTGCAGTTGCCTTTCACTGCTCACCCTGGAGCTGATTTCTGTGCCTCACACGTTCAGCTGGAAGGAAACAACCAACCAGCCAAAGCACATACACACTTTTATTGTTGTTCCTGTCAGGCTGAGCAGATTCACAACACGATTCACAACAGAGTTAGCTGTCATTTCTCCAGGAGTGACAAAGTGGGCATCCATAGAACAGGTCCTGACTACATATATATATATTACTGCTGGAAATAATCTTCAGAGTAATCCATACTATTAAACCCAGCAGGTCTTCTGGCTTCTAGGACATTTTGATTTGAATCCAATGAATTAACAGAGCCCATAATCAGCTTTGTGCCTGGCATTAGTTTAAGCTGTCTACGTGTAATCTCACTGTGCTTTGCTGTGCCAGGGTGCCAGGCAGGGCCTCCCTCCACCAAACAGTGCTGGCAACACCTGCTGGGAGAGCTCCTGCATCACAGCCCCTCCTCCTCCTCATGCCTGCAATCCCCAGGGACTCATGTTTGAAAAATTAGGGGTCTGTTCTAGCACTAGAGATGGCTTTTTACCACCGAGACAAACATAAATAAAAACTGACATTTTGTTTTGTGGACAACTCATCACTTGTGTTCAGCTGAAGTCACGCAGGACAAGATGAATAGCAAAACTGCCCAGCTGGATTATTTCGGATGTTTGCTGTGCTTCCTGAGTGGAAACTCCAGAGGACCTGCAATCCCCTGACCATGAATGATGAGTAACCTATTAATAAATTGACTCCAGCCGTACAGAATTTCAAGCGCACAGAACACAGGCTGCAAAAATCCTCCCCACAGCACCTGGACCTGCAAGAACCTTGTCTCCTCACACCACACATCACTTCTGGTGCTTGAGCTCCCCAACACTGAAACTTCAGCTGGAACAGCAGTGTCATGATGGGAGCCTGTGAGTCACAAAAAGAGGGAATTATAATAAAATTCCCCATAATGTCAAGCTTTCTAGATTTTTCCATACTCTGCTTGAAAGATGTTTTAAGGTGAATGCTATTCTTTCAGGTTTGTTATCAGCCCCTCTATGTGCCCTGAGTCCATACACAAATCAGCTGCAATCAATTCATGGATCTGACACAACTGACTCTGTGCTGGACCATAAAGTTCACCAGATTTTGTATTTTGTGTAGCCAATAAACTGTAGTAGGCACAGAAATCTAATAATATAGAGAGAAATAAATAAAGGAAACTATGTAAAGAGACCTTTCTCAGTGTGATCTACTCCATGAACCCACCCACATTCAGAGCCAAGCAGCAGAAAAGTGTTAACGTGCCCAGGAACACCCAGATCCTCCTGAAACAACTGAAATTTAAAAACTCATTAAAAGGCAGCAGCACACACCACACATGGCCCTAAAAGATATTTTTAGGCTCTTGGAAAAGTCAAGTCTAAGTCTACAAGGAAAGGTTTCCCCACCAACATTCAAATCTCTGGTAGATTCTCCCTGCCTCATACAACACATGAAAGATGCCACTGCACTGAAAGATGTGCATGTCAAAAAAGGGCACAGTAAAGTGATTAACTGCTGATTCTGGACATCAGCTGCATAAATAATCTTTCAGAACCACAGGACCCAAAGCAAGCCCTTATGGCTATTAAAAATGGGTGTAAAAGTTTTGATTTAAAATAACAGCTAAAGCAATGGTTTTGCCTTAGTGGGGAACTCATTTTAAGCAACATTCTGAGAAACTATATCCAGGCTCTTGTTATTCCAGCATTGTGGATAGCAATTCCTCTACTGTTCCCAATGCAAATCCCCAGGTGGTTTTATGATGTTGCCCATGGCTCCCAGCTCAGCTCTAGTGGGGTCACACGCTGTGCTGATCACTCCAACCCAAATGTTGTGTGTCAGGTCACCACAATTTATTGTAAATGCTACTGAATTACACTAGAATTTCATTCCCAACCAGAAAAGAATTACAAATCCCAAAGTTGCCATGCAGCAGAACTTATGAGAATAAATGTCTCTAGGATAAGCCCCACTTAATATAGCCTATTATATCTCATGTATAAGACATAATGTTATTAGGTACTAAAGAACTGTGTCAACTCTCTCAGACACGTGCACAAAACAGATCTGAAATTATTAATCACCAGAAATGATGAAATTACTCACATTCCTCTTGCACACATATAGCAGGAGCCAAAGCAGCACTTTGGTACATTTTTTAACTCATTTGAATCCCAAACTCTACACTCTGAGCAATAACAGCACAGTGGAAAGCTGCAGTACGAAAGTAGTTTTATATCTCTCCTTCAGAGCAAAACACAGAAAATTAACACAGATAATACTTCAGTGTCAAAGACTTTGTTTTTCCAGTTTACTTTTGCAGGTGCTGTCAACAAAACAGACAATAATATAGTATTTAGGTTTCACTAGGACTAAAAGTGACAACAAACTCTACTGCAATTGCCTGCTGCACTCACTTTCCAACCATTTGTACTTTCCTCCATACTCTAATTTAGAACCGCTATAAAACCTGTCAGATTTGATGGGAAATGCCATGAAGCTGCAATATCAGCAGCTTACATCATGAAATGGGAGAGAGTTTCACTGAGAGTCCCTTTCCCTGTCAGCCTGGGTTCTTTTTCTCTTCCATTTCAGTGCTTCTTTCTCTTTCCTCTTTGTTTTCACTTCCCAAGCAAAGCAGGAGATAATTTGGGAATTATGATTTCTTAAAGACATAAATACATATATATACACACACGTATATTCCTTTTTCTGAAAATGAAGAGAGATTTTCAGACATAACCTTTCCCTGCTCTGTTCATGGAAGAACATCACATCCAATTGTGCCCCCATTCTGTTAATGCAAAGTCCGTGAGGGCAAGAAGGCACCATAAAAGTGAAACTGCTCCCAGGTATTAAGCAGTGCCACAGTAATTATCCGGATTCCAAGGAAGTTTTTGCACCAGTAGATATGCATATGCCACTACTGTAGATACAAATTACCCATGCAAATGGGCTGTGATTATTTCCATGCACAATTATCCCGTCTGCACCTGCAAGCACAACATTTGCATACATGAATTAAGTTGGTGTGCGGGTGTTGTTTGGGTTCTGAGACATTGTCTGTGTCTCTGCAATTTCCAGTGGAAGCCCCACACCGTGATTAACACCAGTGCTGGCAGTGGAACAGTGCCACGTGTTACCTGCTTGTCCTCACCTCCTCCAGAGACTTCGCAGCAGAGCAGCAGAGGAAAGTGGAAGAGCAAGCGAGATGCTGAGTGAGAGCAGCCTCACCGAACACTTGGAGGTGCAAACAACATTTCAAACATGGGTGAAATGAAGCATGTATAGGAAACACCCAGGAACATATCAGGTATGTATGATTCTCACTGCAGGGCAGCTCCTTGGCTGGAGTAGTGACCAAAAGCAAACTCCACACACCCACTCAGCCCTGCCCTGCTGCAGGGAGCCCCTTCAGCTCCATTCAGGCCTCCCTCATGCAGCTTTTCATAATATCTTTATTTTTCAGAAACTGTTCATCTTTGCTCATCTCTCCACTATTACAGTTAGATATGCAATATTAGAGCATGGATTTACTTTGATTACTTGTCAATTCATTCTAAGAGCCTACATATAGTGCTAAAGTAAATAATTTCAGCCCTCTTTGTACAAATAACCAACTCAACCATTGCTTGTAACAGAAATAATGATTTGTTGAAATCAGACTCATGTAGTCATTAGTTTATTATGAAAGAGTTTATTTCATACTTGCAATGTTGATCATGGAATTGAACAAAACCCCCTATAGTACAATAAACAGATTGTAAAACATTGCATCAGAGCCTGGATCTTCAGTTCATTAGACATAAAAATTCAGTCCCATTAGCTCGCTCCTTGAAGATGCTCTCTATTTTACACTAACCATGTTTAGCAGCAGTTTGCTCCAGCTGACCTTAATTTAATACATTTTTCACAGAAGGATTGCTTCAGGGTTAAAACATTTCTGTTGCTAACCACTGCACATGTTCTAGCACTTGGCCCTACAGATCTTACGTCTTTCTGAGAACATTTGCTGTGCAACACCACAGTGGGAGTTATCATTTTTTAAAACATATAAGATAATTGATTTGTAATTATCAACAATTACATGGGATGGGAGAAATACCATCGCTGGTGTTTGCTAACCTAATTGTAGAATTTATTGTTCAAGTCTTAATGTATTGCCTCAAGTGATCCCCACTTAGGCACCAACAGGCCGCAGTAAATGGAGTGGCAGCAGGAAATCAGGGATGGAATTACCCACTTCTTGCCATGATAAATAATGTTCTCTTTCTGACTGCTGTTCAGCCCATTAATGTGATTTCCGAGGGCTTTCCCCACTGGGATGCAGCCCAGGTGCCAGTGCTGTGCAGCAGGATCATGCTCCGTGCCACGGGGACGTGGCACCATGTGCTGACTTCAGGGTGGGGTTTGGGGAATTAACCCACAAACGGTACCTGGCAGCACCCAGGGATGCACCCACACACAGAGAGATCACCCACACACAGAGAGAGCACCCACACACACTGAGGGCACCCACACACACAGAGAGCACCCACACACACAGAGCACCCACACACAGAGAGAGCACCCACACACAGAGAGAGCACCCACACACACAGAGAGCACCCACACACACACAGAGAGCATCCACACACACTGAGGGCA
Source organism: Monarcha castaneiventris obscurior (assembly GCA_026261815.1). Classification (NCBI taxonomy): domain Eukaryota; kingdom Metazoa; phylum Chordata; class Aves; order Passeriformes; family Monarchidae; genus Monarcha; species Monarcha castaneiventris. The sequence continues at coordinate 2,616,604 of JAMPIT010000583.1, forward strand.
CCCACACACTGAAGGCACCCACACACACTGAGAGCACTCACACACAGAGAGCACCCACACACAGAGAGCATCCACACACAGAGAGCACCCACACACACAGAGAGCACCCACACACACACAGAGAGCACCCACACACTGAGAGCACCCACACACACTGAGGGCACCCACACACACACAGAGCACCCACACACACTGAGGGCACCCACACACACACAGAGCACCCACACACACACAGAGAGCAGCCACACACAGAGAGCACCCACACACACAGAGAGCACCCACACAGAGAGAGAGCACCCACACACACAGAGAGCACCCACACACACGAGGAGCACCCACACACACAGAGAGCACCCACACCACTGAGGGCACCCACACACACACAGAGCACCCACACACACTGAGGCACCCACACACAGACAGAGCACCCCACACACACACAGAGAGCATCCACACACAGAGAGCACCCACACACACAGAGAGCACCCACACACAGAGAGAGCACCCACACACACAGAGAGCACCCACACACACACACCCACACACAGAGAGCACCCACACACACAGAGCCCACACACACTGAGAGCACCCACACACAGAGAGCACCCACACACACAGAGAGCACCCACACACAGAGAGCACCCACACACTGAGGGCACCCACACACAGAGAGCACCCACACACACAGAGAGCACCCACACACACAGAGCACCCACACACACAGAGAGCACCCACACACAGAGAGAGCACCCACACACTGAGGGCACCCACACACTGAAGGCACCCACACTCTGAGGGCACCCATACCCTTAGAGCCCCCACACTGAGAGCATCCACACTGTGAGAGCACCCACACTCTGTGAGCACCCACACAGAGAGCATCCACACACTGAGGGCACCCACACTCTGGGACCCCTCCTGAAGGAACTTCCCTACTGAACCCACCTCCAGCAACACCCCTGAGCTATTCTACCAACCTGCATCTCTCTTCTCTGGTGTTCTCCCCTGAGAGCTCTGAGATTCCCAATCCCAGCTCATCCAGGAGCAGCGATTTCCTCACAGCTAAAATCCCTCAGCGTCAGCACCTCAGTCAAACCTCTCTACCTGTCTGTCACTAACAGAGAGAGATGGAAAAAAACAGCAATTAGTTGGCCCAAAGATGGTACACAGAGCACACCCTGAGCTGTATAAACTCAGATCCATGGCCATGCTTCAGTGGTCTTTGGAGGAGCTCCCGAGGGCATGGCCAATATTTCACAGTGTCTCTGTTTGATCAGGCAAAATGTGTCAGCAAAAGTACAAAAATGTCTACTCTATTTGTAGCTTCTAGAGTTTTTTTCTCAATATCTCCATCCTTGACCCTTCCAGCCTCCGTTTTTATACCAGCTAACATGTTTAATGGCCTCTCCTTTCTGTTGTAGATTCCTGGGAGGGCTGTGTGAAGAAAAGTCTCCCAGAATGATTATAAGGTTTTGTTTAATTTTTCTAGCCTTTTAACAAGACTTGAGCTATAAGTCTTAGGCAAAATAAACTGTTTGAACTTGATCATTATTAAAATTTGGAGAAAAATGAAAGCTCTAGGGTTGAGTGCCCAGAACTGCTTGTATGTGCGTGTGTGTTCAGTGTGAATCATTTTGGTGCAGACTTAAAAAACACTCAGGTTTTTTCACAAACAAACTAAGATTGCAATTCACTTTAAATATTATGTAGACATGGCAAATTTCAGGCCATTTTCATAGAGCACTTTTTCAATCCTAAGATCCACCTGTCTGGATTCATCCCCAAAGACAACTTCTTCCCAGTTGGATGGATTACCAATATAGTATTTTATGAAGAGACAGTTTTATTTTAAAATCAAGTCCTCACAACTTCCTAAAACAAATACAGCTACATGATTTATAGACATTAGACCTTTATTAAACATGCATAAACTAGTTTCTTGTTAGGAAATTAAAATTTAAGAAAAGCTAAATTAAATTCATAAATTATTCTTATCAGGAAGTTTGATATTAATAATTATTTTGTTGATATAAATGGGCTCCTGGTCACTCTGGGGCTGCCATCACTTACTGTCAGCGTTCCCTCTGTATCACCAGTACTAAATTCCGAGGGTGGAGTGAATGTAAATTGTCCTTGCACTGCATTCCTGAGCCCAGAGGAGGTTCAGGCTGCCCCAAGGACAGTTCACAACCGATAGATAAGGTCACCACAGCCATATCACCATGGACTGTGGCCTTTTATTGTTACTGCTGCCCGGAAAAGACCCTTGATGCTGAACTCCCAGACATCAGCCCAGAAGAAGGAGGCTGAGCACTGAGCCAAAAATCAGCAACATCAGCAGCACCTGGCAGGAGCTTTTTCCCCACAAACATTAAGAGGTCTGGAGCAGATTCCTCTAACTCAGCCCTTGGTGAACATCCATCCTCAGCTCTCAGCTGCCCACCACGGCAGCAACATCAGATCTCTGCAGCACCAGGAGGGCCTGGCCAGCCACTGCTCAGGGCCAGGCAGAGCTGGCTGCTTTATGGGCAACACCAGCTGGCAAGGGCATGAAAACCTCAGTGCTTTCATCAGCTGCTGGGACTCTGTGGGGAGAAAAGGGAAATTAGTCACAAGTAGTTTATGTTCATACTGCGCTTCCAAGGCCATGAGATGCTTTAAACACAAATGTGGACCCAAGCTGAACTGCCCACAGAGGGGTTCATCACAACAGAGGGGATGGGTTTAGGGGTGAACTGCCCCTGTGTGAGGGTGCTCCAAACCAACATCACCTCTGTGCATAAATAATCTTTAGGAAGCACAGTGGTGAGCTCTCACCAGGCTTTCCAAAAATACACCAGGCAGTACCCAGCATGTCCCAGCTGGACCTCTGTCACCCTCCCCACAGTGAGCAATCACCCACTGAACACCAGAACACATTGGCCTTGATGGAGAACAATGAACAGCCAAGTTTCAGTTGAAAGGGGGATTCCACAGCACCTTATACCTATTGGTAAGACTGTTTTTCTCTCCCTGGTTCTGAGCAGTTGCCACAGAGAACTGTGGTGCCCCAGGAGCTCAGGGAGAACTTCCCCCAGCCTGGTACCCTGCAAAGAAAGGGTCCCCCGGGCACAGGAAAAACACAGAATCCACTGATTTCTGCAATGGAAAAGCAGAACACAATTTCTTCATTTCAAAAATCTTGGTATGTGGCAGAAACAAAGAGAGCTCACATAGAGATGTCTGTAGAGATATTCTGAAAATACCAGTACACCTAGACATCTACAGGGAAGTGATGCCTCTTCTGCTTGCTGACCTGAGCACTTGGGCTTTTTCCTGCAATTGTGCTTTAAAGGCAAGTTCTTGGCTGAGCAAACCAAGCAGATGTTGGACTTGATTTTACCTTTTTGTTTTTTTT